>OZ020234.1:1387621-3787621 GCA_963971235.1 Cryptus armator | reverse complement strand
CAAGAGAACGCAATTTCGATATTGCAAGAGCAGCTCTCACCGGCGTTATCTTCTATAGCATGCAAAGACCGTCAAAACGTTACGCTCGTCGTCCTTATAAAGTATATCCGCTAACGACGGCGCAAGATGACTTATTCGGGAGAATAGGCTATCGGCAGTCCGTCTGCATTACCGTTCAGGCGGATTTTTTTTTATCGTGCAGTGAAATGAATATCATTATTTATTTATCTTATTAAAAACTTCAAACCGAGAATTTCAAGTCTAATTTCGTGTTTTTAAAAAATTCAGAAAAATTTTTGAAGCGATTTATAGATTTCTTCTGTTTTTCGTATAAAACATAACGAACTTTGTTTTGAAAATAATAAAGTCTTTCGTTAGGTGACCGGTGCACGTCTATTCTCTCTTATATATCGGGAAAATAAGGGTTCGCGAGTAACGATACGCGAAGAAACGATATTTGGCTGCGGAACGATATGTTGAGAATTTTGGACGTTTGCCAACGAACGTAAATTTTCGTGTATAAATTTACGTACGAATGAAATCGAAATATGTCTTTTGAATTTAACATTTAACATTTTTTTTTTTTTCTTTAATTGGAGTTTTGTACGACTCGAAGGAAAAACTAAGCGAACCGGCAACGTCTTCGTTCGGAGAAACTGGGATATGAGATTTGGAGGTTATGTATCGGGAGACCGGGAAGCTGCTGCTAAAGTCTTGCAGCGGAATTTCGCGGGATAGTGTTGCGGACTAAAATTTAGCGGTTTCTAACGAAACGAAACTCTTTCTCTCCGCTGACCTACAATCCTCTCGAGAGGGACGTGCAAACTTCGTTTAAACTCGTCGGTTAAAGTCCGCGGCGATGGAAACTTTGATCGATACATTCGTTACTCGTTTTATTTTCAGCTTCCCTCCGTCTTCGACGTCTTGTCTTGTCTCTCGTCCCCGGAATTGACGAATGCTATTTAACCGGCGATCCACTTTCGCGAAACTTTCGAGTGCGAAACGTCTAATATACTTCGCGAATTGCGTTGCGATCGTGAACTACTTTTGGAATGAACGCCGATGACGCTACTTGGAACGAAGTTTTTATTTGCCGTTTTCTTGAGGTTTTTCGTTTTAAAAAAAAATCGAGTGGCCGACTGGAAGAGTCGTTAAAACATTCTACAACGACGGGAAAACGGGAACTCGAAGCTGACAGTCGGAAAATCCTCGTTTGTATGTTAAACTTCCATAACTTGAAAAACTCGCTTTGACTACCGAAGTCGAGCTTTGCGTCGCGTTAGTTATGAATTTCTTGGCAAATCGCTCCGCGAATCATGATTTTGTAAGATATTTCCTACGATGTTCCAAATACCGGAATACCATAAATTTCTTCATAAAGTTTCACTACTCGAAAGCAATTTTTATTCGTTACAATTCGTTTTTATTTACAGACGCGAATACTCATTGGTTTCGTCTTCGAAATTTTTGAAAAAAAAAAATTTATTTTGTTAAAAAAAAATTTCGGTTTCTAAAAAAAAATTATTACGTAAAAAAAAATGGAATTAAAAAAAAAAAAATATTTTTGTCAAAAAAATGTAATTTTCTAAAAAAAAATTGTTTTTGTCGAAAAAATTTAATTTTCTAGAAAAAAATGTATTTTGTGAAGAATGCATAACTCTTAAAAAATTTTGGGTCGCATTAGCGATTATTGGTTGGTGAGTGAAAAATCGTGTTTTCGAGAAGAAAAAAGGATTGAAAAATTCGTAGCTTTTTAATGAATTTTCGCCGCGAGCTTTCGTTCTCTTATTCAACAAGTTAAATTGGGGACTTCACTAATTGAAAATTTAACGAGATAAGTAGGCCCCGGTGACCCGGGGATCATTCAGGCGTGCGAAATATCGATATTGGCAAAGTCTCGTGAGAAGGGTTCACCGCAAGCTTCAGGATCGGCGTCTTGTCTCTAAACCTTTGCCGACCGCTGGCGCAACGAAGCGAGAGAACGTGAACTTCGCATCTCGGAACAACTTGTCCCGAAACTTTGATCAATAATGTATTGCGTATAGGTGTACCGGTTCATCGTACAAACGCTACCTAATGGAAACCTCTCAGACGTGTAAACCACTGACGTGGAGTTCACTCCCGTCGATGAGACGGTGCGACCGAACTTATAGCGGACTCTGTGCGGAACCCTTAAACGGAAAACTTCGTGCCTAAATCGTTGCGTGTCGAAACGGTTGTTGGTTTCTAAGTTTTTTTTTTTTTTTTTTTTTTTTTTTTTTTTTTTTTTTAATACTAATTTACGAGGACGAGAGTTGAACCGAGTACTCAACTTTGCGAACTCTCGGCAACCCCTGCGCAGTTATATATTTTGCCTTGAATTGTCGGGGGGCCCGGCGCACTATAGTATTAGTCGCGAAGGCGGCATTGCAGTCCAAACAGATCGATAAAATGTCGAGAAAGCGCCGGGTGAATGTAAGTGGCGAAAGGAGAGCGAGAATTGGAGTGTCGAATGACCGAACAACGTAAGAGGGAACACGAGAGAAAAGTGAGAGGGGTACAAGAGGATCGCGGAAATCGTGGAGTTTCTCTATTCCATGAAATTTCTGATTACTTGAACAAATATTTACGTCGAAATGCCCGGAGACTGCACGGTAGATAGAGCAATAGACGGTTATGATCGTGCATCGCGCTGCGTACACACGTCCCACGATTCACTTGATTATCTATGTAATTGAATGGTTATCCGGTATTAGCATTGCGCTAGACGAACACGAGGAATATCGCGCGTAACTCGTGTGCGTTACTGCAAAGCTTCGATTTATTCCATGTAAATATCTTCGATAACCGAATTATAGATACGACGTTATTTATCATTTATACGAAAATTAACACGCAAATTCATTCGCACGGAAAAACAATGTAATAATTAAAATTAAAAAAAAAAATCAAAAGCTCAACTGAAACTCTGAAGAATTTACGAAAAAATAAAATAATCGTTTCTCAGAGTTATTACAACTTTGTGGCCGGTGAACCGATTTGATTCGGAAAAAAAAAAAAAAAAAAATATTTGTATTATTTTGCCGGTATTTTGATTTAAACTCTTTCTTTTTTGTACACGAGCGATTTTTAATATTTTCCACGTGGTCTGTACCTACTTGGGTCTCGGGTCGTAAATATGCAACGACAACATCGAAAAAAAAGTTAATCAAACAGAACGTTTTCGTACGTATTCAAAAATTGACACTCAATATTGAGATTGAAAGTAAAAATAAAATATCATGAATTTGTTATTTTTTTATTACCGCAAGCCGAGTTTCGTATTTCTCATTGAATTCAATGGAATAACACGTCCGCGACGAAGCTATCGAGGCTTTGGTACGCGAGACGCCAACGAGCGACGTCGAATACAGCCGGAGCCATAAAACAGTAGAGAGGAGTGTGCGCGCGTGTCCATTAAATCCGCGAGATTGAAATATTTGCACTCGTCGACAGAGTAGATAGAAAGGGATGAGAGGGTTTCACAGCGCAGCCTTTCCATTACGAGAAAAGCAGCACCAGAAGCACAGCGATATATCTATCGAGAGTAAAAGGGATTCTCCTCCAATACGTTTCACGGAGAATTCCCGACTATAGTTTATATCGCCGCGTTGACGATTTCACGTCTCCGGAGAATTGTCGCGAGACTGAAGCCTCGATAAAAGTCTCGCGTGCCCCGGTAAATCCGAGAATATATCATTTTCGATTTTCCAAGGATATAATTTCTCAGAAAATTATTGTTCCACTAATTCGTCGACCGTTATATACGTTATTTAGAAGCGAACGCGAGAAATTATACATAAAATACGAACCCATGGAACAAAATGGCGCCGGATTTTTTTTTGCGTTGTTCTCGCGGAACGTCAAACACTGTTGTCCACAGACTCTCCCCGCACAAGAGACAATAAATATTATACGAATACTTAAAACACGGAATTGAATTACACGACCGACCCGATCTTTATACAACCGAAAAAAAACTCTGAGTGAAATCTCCCGAACGACCCACGGCCCGTCCCACCGCCCGGCAGCTCGCGGGCCCAACTGACGATCGATGCGACATCGAGCGTCGGGATACTTTACCCACAATCCCTTGCGTCGCGGGTCAGCCATTAATATCACGAGAGCCCCCGATGTTTACAGATTTTTTTTGTCTTTCGCATATCATTCACTTCGTAAAAAAAATTGTCGTTGGATGAAAAAAATTTGTATACATAGCGTATATACTAATGTCGCATAATTCTCGAAATTTCTGTTAGCCAAAAATGTTCAGAACTCGTGACAAAAAAAATGTTTATTTCGTATCCTAAAACACTGAACTGTTCATTCGATGACGAGAATAAACTATAACAGAGCTCTAATGGATCGAACTCCGTTTGCTAGAGTGCGCGGTACACGAAAGCAACGTCTACTCGTCCTTCCTCGCTTTCCACGGCTTCCGAGCTCTCGCTACGCTCTCAATGCACTCACGACATTCAGATTCACCGATGCATCAAGCGACCTGATTTAGTCAAAGTGCCATCAGCTAGTGCCTCGCTATTACGATACGACGAGACATTGATAACACCGTCTGTTAGATTAACGCACGACAAAGTTCAACAAGTTAAGCAATGTCGCAAAAAAAAAAACGTATATCGTGTCCCTCGACCACTGGGGGGGATGGGGTTTCGAAACGTTTTTCATCGGCAAACCGCCAGAATCGCGGTGTATACACACACTAACGAAATGCTTTATCAAGGCACCTAATTAACTCGCAGACCCCTGGAAAGGGGTTTTTATGCGAAACCCTCGAGATAACCGCTGGGTGACCAGGGGTGGGTCACGCGACTGAAAGACTCGCCTCCACAAACGATCCCGAGTTTCGATAACGAAAATCTCGTACAGCTTGCCACTTCCGGTTAACGGCGTGCGTTTCGGCATGTAGGTGAATACTTTTTTTCGACTAAACAAGAGTGTATTTCAAAGGGACTTCGAACATATGTACATTTAAACAAAAGTAACGCAAAAAATAAATACACTACGAAAACATTTTTAAAAATAATAAAGTTGCGTGTAAATATTAAAAGTACTCTCTTCAGAATAAAAAAATTCTATACTTATACTATATGAAATGACTTTATGTACGATACACATTCTATAATCTTCGTACCCACAAAAGTTCCGATCTTTTCGTCGTATCGAGTGCATTAAACTCTGAAGACTCTTCAGGGTAAAGAGTCCTTTGAAAAGTTTTATCGTTGCTTCGCTCCGCTGTGAGCCGCGGTGAGGGTTTCGACGGTAAGGGGGAAGGGAAGGGAGGACACGAGGGAAAGCGTAGTACCTGCAGCAAGTGTACGACGCTCGAACCGGTGGATCGTTGAATTTGATCGGTTTGCCCTCGAGCAAACGTGCTTGTCTCGGCTAAGCGTTTCGTCTCGTTGTAAGACCGCCTCCTCGTCGTCGTCGTCGTCGTCGTAGCTGCGATCATAGACGCAGGTACGGGCACTGTACGTTGTGTACACATTTGAGATATCTCGATGTATAGTATATATCGACGGGAGGGGGGGGGGGGGGAGGCGGACGCGCGGTATCGTCTCGCAGAATGGAGCAAAACGAACTGGGAAATCAGAACGCGAATCTCTCGAGTCGGGATTCCCTCACAACTGAATCCTCGAACGTTTTATGCTCCGCGTATTTCATTTTTTTTTTATTGTGCACTAAAGGCAATAAAACCTTTCGTAAAAAAAAAAAAAAAAAAAAAAACAGATACGAGCGTCTGTCACATTTTAGTGCTGTATAGGATAGCGGTATATACTTTCCTGTCGAGATTTAATATGTTAAAGGGGGTGAAAAAAAAAGGCTCGACGAAATTTACCGTAAAAGTGTGGACTCGCGCGTCACGGTGGCTCGTTTTTTTTTTTTTTTTTTTATAGTTATATATAGGCTATATATCCTCTTTCCGCTCTCACCGCATCAAAAGCTACCGCGATTATATTTGAGTTGCGATTAAAGTTTTTACGGAGGATCTACCTGGCCGCACCAACGCTCGTAGCTCGAGTATATAAAGGACTCCTCGGATCCTCGCGCGAATTATCAGAATCCATCGTTGGTTCGCTCTTACCCTACTTCATTCTTTGCCACTGGATACCTACTCCAGTAACGAAGCTTGAAAGCTGTGACGCGTACCCGATGTTACATTACGAAAGGAAAAAAAAAATAAAAGGGTTTTACTTTTAATAGAATGAAAATTTTATTCGGGAATTAATACATTGGTCTCTGAAATAAATCGTTATAAGTAATTCGTGGAACTGTAGAAAATTTTGAAATATTTTCGATCGATACTGGGGATAAATAATATTCGTAACAATATAAACGGATTTGCAAAATAGCGCAATCCGATTATCGGAGAAATTTCAATTATAACTATATTACCGCGAGTACTGATAATTCATTGGGAATTAAATGAATGTACAGTACCTTCAAACTTTAATGTACCGTAAAATCTCCATAATTCCAAGGGAATCGAATCTCCCATTAATTATTTTCAAATACCAGAGAGGAAATCACAATTTTTAAATACCAGAGGAAATCACAATTTTTTAATACCGGAGGAAATCACAATTTTTAAATACCAGTATATCTTGTTTTCTTTTTGCCTCGAAAAACGATAACAAATCATTTTTTTTACGCGACTGCCAGTTCCACAACGTCGTTGGGAAGTAGGCGATATCAGTGTGATGATAAAATTGTAAATTCCATCAGAACGAAAACAACTGAGTTCGTTTCTAAATTTATTCGAAAAGAGAAAAACTATCAATGCTCTTTTTAACGATAAAAGAATATTAAAAATGAATTCAAAAACATTTTTTTCGAATCATTGACACGAGTTCGCTTTCATTTTTACATCGCTAAAGTTTCATAATTTTTCAAGTAACTTCTAATTTCTTTTAAACAAGTTTACCGTACGAAATGGAATCGATACTAAAAATAATTAAAACTCTGCTTTTTAAACTTGTCTATAGCAGATAAACGAAAAAATGTGGCGGCATTCTGAGTCGCTGAATCGTCAAATATTGATTAAGAAATACTGTACGCACGATTAACCTCGAATAAATGAAAAAAAAACTTTAACCCGATCCTTAAACGGGAATCTACGCATTTTCGAGAATCCGCCGTTGCCCCGTCGCCGTCGCGACTACGCATCTGGATACACCAATGTTTCCACATGTATAGACGTAGCGATAGGCGCGACCTCATTGCTTCAGCGGCAAACAGCGTGTACTCTACCGTGACAGACGCGTCGCGAGCTGTCTCTCGGGTTACAGTGGAGAAAGAACTCAGCGACGCGACTTACATTGATAAAAGTGTTTAGTGCGACGTAATTTCGGATCGGAGATTCGATAAAAACTCAAAGACTCGATGAAATCTTCAAGGATTAATATTGAAAATTCGTAGCTTCCGCCTCGCTAAAGGTAACCAATATTTTTGTTTGTTTACTCGTCAAGTTTATTCCTTAACCTCGGGACGCCGGATCATATCTGTATTTCAATGTTATTAATTACGGGCTGCCGGCAGTATTTTGGCTCTACGATCTGTTACACTTTGTTTTTACCGTCAAATACGTGCAATTTAATAGTTATACGACTACAACAACAATGCTCGCAGTTAATATCGAAGAGTAACCTTGATGATGAAACAATTGAAGATCGATAAATGAGCCTCTAATACTCTGGTTTATATATATCTCTACTATTTTTATCCAAAACAACTTACAGTCGTTATATCTCGACCTTTCATTTATTTATTAAAAAAAAATCGAAAAAAACTTTTTTTTTTTGTTCTTTATTTACAATATACGCAATAACGATGCTTTTTTGGCCTATTGATACCCGGATACTTTTATAAACGTAGCCGGGGAAACCCCGCGGTCTTTAAGGTGAATAGCCCTGACGTCATGTACACCACACACGCGGAAACTGCAACACCCAATGACCTTGATCCGCGTTCTATTCGACGTGTCTGCTCGCTAAATTCATACGAACTTAATCTATTCTCGAATAGATACTTATGACTTTTTATATGCAACTATTGTAACAGTACTTGTAGGAAACGAAATAATTTGCGTTTATCAGTACTCATTATCAAAAAACTTCGTCCCCGTTATCTTGCGCGATAACGCAAACTTTTCATTATTATTCGAAATAATGTTGACTCGTTCGTTCGCAAAGATTTAAATAACTATATATCTGTGCCGATTGCAATAATTTATTTAAATTGGAACGAATTTTGTAACAAATTATTGGATAATACAAATTAATATATATATTTGAAAAAATAAAAATAATATGTTTTATTAATATATTTATCTATTGAATAAACATAATATATCGAAAATATTAATATGGGAAATAAATATTATCGAATATTCTTGAAATTTAACGAATATAACTCGGCGGTCAAGGTCATCCGCTAAAATCGTTTATTCGCGTTATTTTTCAGAGTACAAAAAAAGAACCATGAAGACTACGTGGGCAATATTTTTTATTGTCGCTTTCGCACAAAGTTCCTATCAGGTAATTGACTGTATTTTCAAAACTTTGTTTCAACGTAGAAAAAGAAAAATCGATTCGCGTATTATTTGTTCGTAAAAACTTTTATATTCCTGTAGAGATCTACACACGAATCGGATAGCTATGTAGCAGCAGTGGTAGAATTTTCCCCGATAGATCCAACATCGCCGAACGAACCGCCGACAATGGTTAATGCAGTTCGATATCTCCCTTTCATTGAGAAAGCAGCAAAGCAGGTAATTTTTTTTTTTTTTTATTATTTTTTTTTTTTTTTTATAATAATATTTCGAAACAGTAGAATATTATACGCACCGTATTTTTTGCCGGTTTTTCACACATTGAACACGTTTTGCACTTACAACGCGAAACTTGAATGATTCACACAAACTTCAGTTTAGCATAAAACTCGAAAGTTTCATAGTCGCAATTTATCGTAACTGTGTCACGTGTCCTGAACACTGCGTCACGTGTACTGGAGTTTCAAGTGTGAAACCGTCGAGTTTGAAAAATTATGACAAATAACACAATACTTATGCCTCGAGACCGTCTTTGAACGATTCACGAAGCCACCGAGTGCGGCTTACCGTACTTACGTGAATGAATAAAAAATTGGCTGCAACTTTCAAACCGTTGACTCAAACGACTGAGGCGAGTTCGCCGGGACAGGAAATTCGATAACGAGAGTCGTACCTTATCAGCCGGGTAACCATTATCATTGTACTTTATATAGTAATTTTATGGCCTTAAAAAGTAAGTCGACGTTCTCCCGTTCCAATTGTCCATTCGACATTAAACTATTAATGTCAAATGGACAAAAAAAAATTAATCGTCTTCGGAGGATATTTTTTTCGACAATATTATTCGAGACGAACTTAGTATGCGATAGATTCGTAGACGAGATCAGTAAAAGCGGTAATAACGAAAAAAAAAAACTTTAATTGGTCGACGGAAATTGGACTATTTTCCGATAGTATCGATTCCGATATTCTCGCAATTTTTTTTTTTTTTTTTTTTTTTTTTTCGTTTTTCCTTTTTCTTTTGTTGCGTTTTACTGCGACGTTGTTGCCACAGTTACTATTTCATTTATTTTATCTCTTAAGCCTTCGTAACTAATTGCAACGAGTTTTATGGACAAAGAAAAAAAAAAAAAAAAAAAAAAAAAAAAAAGAAGTCAGAAAAAAGACGATAAAAGAATATGTTCTCAGATAATGAAGAATCCTTCTGAGACAATTTCATTATCGGTATTTCCCATCGTTGGCCGCATCGTTTCGATAGCTCGCTGCACATCCATTCGTGAGAATTCCCGATCAATTGAACAAACCACTCGGTGTCGAACGAGAGACGAATTCGATCAAAGTATATACAGAAAATGATTGCACTTACCTCTCAATATTTTCTCCATCATCTCATTCGTCGATTCCGCATTGGTTCTCGCGGTCGATTCCTCAGCCACGAGCACGTGATCGGGAAACCATTATTCGCGACCACTTGGAATTTTTCGCTTCTCTCGCGGAGCTTTGAAACGAGTCGTTCAGCAATATTTCCAACATTTTTCTTCGCCATTGTGGACGAACGTTACTTGTTACTTTCGATCATTCGACGAATGTCTTCTTACTTACTTTTCAAGAAAGATGAAGAGCCATTTTTAGAATTCTCCGAGAATAATTCATTACTTCGAAAAGTTTCGTAGAATTTTCGTCGTAACTATCTTTCGTAAAGCTAACATTGAAATTTGCAAATTGTGCATTAAAAAGTTTGGTAAAAAAATTATCGTTTCAGTTGAAAATTGCGGAGGTCATAGGAAGGCGGGTTATGGCGATCTTTGAGTCGTGTCCTCGAGGTCCGTAATATAATTAGCTTCGCTTCCTCGATATATCTTCGGTATATGATGAGAGCAGAGGGATGAGAGAGAGAGAAAGAGAGAAGGTGAAGAGTCGAAGCGAAGAGTGTAGAGAGGCGAAGCTTGCAATATGGTGCGGCGATGATTCGATTAGTTTGCCTCGATGAGTACTCGGGGTGATTTTCTCCGTCGGATCCTTAGCTTTTGATACAAAGGTTAAACGTGACATTGACAAATTGTTTCATTGCCGAAACTACGGAAGACGAACAATCGCCGTCTTCAAGACTCTCGAAATATAATTATCGATGTGAAAGAAACAATAATTTATTTCCGAAGGAATGAATGCCTTCTATCATCCGTCGTAAATTGATTTCGATTAGTCTATCAATTACAAGTTAAATAATTCGAGACGATGAGCGGATACGTCTTCAACTCGGAACTCGGAAAATGAAATCAACGAGACGCAAAGTTCATTTCTACCATTGAAATTCTACCGTTTGAATTTTACCGGCGGTTATCCATCGCTGGAAGATTTATAGCAGCGAATGAGGAACTTGCGATGAATTTTCCGTACACTCGGTACATACGTCTGGCAAGGGATGCGCACTCCTCGGTGAATTCGACAACGGAAGAGCTTCGAGAGAAACTCAGATAGGAAGCAGCGAGCGATAGGGAAGGCGAGAACAGTGAGAAATTTCTACATTTGCGAAATCTTACGCGCCGTTCGCGTTGAGGAGTTTGCGGAGACGAAGCGCTGCTATCAATCTACCGATGAGGGTAGCGAATCTCGAGATTAGCATCATTTCATATCGCGGTTACAACGCATCAAACACGAGAAAATCACCGGTCGTTGATCACTTCTAAGCCTCAATTACTCTCACTACCAACGTTTCGCGAAGCATTTCTCAAATGCGAACGATTACTGTAATTCTCTAACCGACGAGTTTCGGTAAGTAAGCGGGCGACTTATAGTCTTAAATTTTTGTGCGAAACGTGCAATAGCGAGAAATTACTCGACGAAGAATCATTTCAATTATTTATTGACTCTTATAAATTTGGAAACGTGTCGAACGTTACACTGCGGTAACGGCGGATTATTAATTTTTAAGAACTTTGTATGCGAAATTGTTTCAGAATGCTGACATCATAGTGTTTCCGGAAGATGGTCTGACGACTGTAAATCTACCGGAAAGATCACAAATGGACTCGTGGACAACGCTAATTCCGGCGGCTTCCCGGAATTACAATCCTTGTATTCATTCCGATATTCCTGTCGGCGAGGTAAACGGAATACCATATCGTTAATTTTTTTTTTTTTTAATTTTCAATAGATCGATGGAATCGACAGTATTGCTGATTTACAATTATTAGCTATCAATCTTTCGTGAGGAATTGAAATTTAATGATTTATTTCAGGCGTTGAAATTAATTTCTTGTTCGGCGCGAAACAACAGTATTTATGTTGTGATAAATATCGCCGAAAAGGTGATTTGCAACAACGATACTTGTCCGAGTGACAAAAGATTATATCACAATACAAATGTGGTGTTCGATCGCGAAGGAACGATAATAGCGAGGTAAGCGAATCGATAATTATGCGTAAAAATCGACAATGATAAACGTGAGAAGAAAAAAAAATACAAAAAAAAAATTACATCGATTCACAGGTACCGGAAGTCGAATCTTTTTTACGAGCCACAGATAGACGTCAAACCTTTTCCGGAAATCGTTACCTTTGAAACTGACTTTGGCGTTACTTTTGGAACTTTCATATGCGCTGATATATATTACAAAATGCCTGCGACGTATCTAACGAGGATGGTGAACGTCACCGATATCATATATCCAGTCGCTTGGTTCAACACTTTGCCATTCTTTGCTGGTAAGTTTTTTTTTTTTCTTTATTGCTTCGTTACCGAGTAAAAGGCGAAAAATCTTTCGAAGATAATTTCGAAGACTTTACAATGAGATAAATTTCGGAAAAAATTCAACTGCATGGAAAGTGTTATGAATGATAATTTTGAATAATAACAATAAATCCAAAAAGTTTTTAACACGTTAGTTGGAACAATAATTTGCCGAATCATCCGGCAAAGTATCTTCTTTCAGCAGAAGTCGATTCGTTATTTTTTTTTTAATATATATGAATTTTTTTTTGTAATTTTCAAATAATCCCATTTTTGGAGAAATCTTTGGAAATTTCTCCGAACTCTTATCCAATATTCGCAACTATTCATAAAAAAAAAAAAATTGAAAATTAGAAAAAAATTTATAAAAATTTACACGTATTTACAAAAATTAACATATAGACTCTGCTAAAAAAAAAAAAATTGTGGTATCGGAGGGTTCGATATACAATTTTTAAAAATTAATTCGTTAATAACTTTTTGGGATTATTATTGTGCAAAATAGATGTTCGTAACACCTTCCGTATCGTTGATTTTTTTCCAGATTTTTATCTTATTGGTAAGTATTAGAAATTCTTTCTGAATCTCACGTATGTCTGGGAATCTAATTCTACAATCTGCTTAAATCATTGTCTCGTTTTCTTTATAAACGAAAACATTGATGAATGAAATGAACGACAGATGTCGAAGTGACAACGTTCCTCGTCGCAGATCGACCCGATCGATTAACTTTGGCTATTCCTCTCATTAATCGAACCTCCGCTCCGTCAAAGTTATTTGTTCTCTCGTCTCCGTAGAACATAGTCGAGTCTCGGTGAATGCCGGAAATTGAGTTTCCGATTTACTTCCATTTGCCATCGTGAAAGTTAGACGGATCTATAAACCCTGTCGCGCAGCCCCTCCGGTAATATGCATACATGTAGTCAACGAGTATTATACAGGCAGCTATAAGATGTTTCATAGACAAGTTTTCTCCGAAGCATCGATCGCATTCATCCCCCCGGAAGTGACGATAAAACCGTATATAATAACGAGATTCTAAGAAATAATAAAAATATTGTTTGCTTCCGTATCGAAATTAAATTACCCGTCTGAAACCCTTCGTCAAGACCCCCGTCTACTTTTCGTTAATCGCGTGAAAAGCTCTCATTCCCGATTTCCAAAAATGCAATTATCTCTCCGCGAATTCTTTTCTCTTCCGCGTCTATTTATTTTTCCCATTTATTTTTCTTCCCATACGATCGACGAAGAGAATAGGAGGAATAAAGCGCGAATAAGATGAGAAAAGAGGCCACGAGCGACCGGTTCCCTTTTTCGCGAAAAGAACGAGAAGCTTTTATCGGAAAGAAATCCCGGCGCCTATATCTAGACGAACGTGTCCGTGAAACTGGGAAGATTCCTCCGGAGGACTTTTTTCTCTTGAGATAGAAAAGAAAATAAAAAAAGATCTCAAGGGTACACCGCTATAATGTTGTGAAAAAAACTATTGTATATATCTATACCTGTAATATATAAATCAAAAGGACGACCTTCGAGAGTTCGCGGTGAAGGATTTTCGCCGGCGGTCGCTTTACAATGCTCTATTAAATTTTCTCACATTATTTTGGGAGCGTTGAGAATTTATCGGTCGACGAAATTTCATAAAGTTCAATGTGCCGCATAGATCAGCGGACATAGGCGAAAAAGGGGATGCGACACTTATAGTACGTCAGGGGGTTGTGTACGTGTTATTGACGAACGACAAGCAGAATAGTTGCCGGTCTTTGAAACGGTACGGTACGTTCGCGGAGGATATATTAAATTTGTGTAAAGTTAATAAACAATGTCGGCAGCAGTACGAGAAATCGATCCGAGTCTCTCGTTTGCTCCGCTTTTGTTTTCCCAACTACTGCCGCTTCTCTCGAAGCCAATGTCTGGAATAATAGTGAAAATGATCCGTAGCTTCGTTCGCCGCGTTCTTTCAACAGCGGAAAATTATCCGTTACCTCTACCAATGAATTCTTCATCGACTAAATGTTGAATAGTCTATCGCTTTTCATAGAAAACAGCAAATATCCTCGAGTTGCGTTCCGATAATCAAGAAAAAAAGTCTCGAAGATCTCGTTGAAGATTTCAGCCTTTTTGCGATTTCTTTTTTTGTATTCTTTTATACTCCTCCGCGTTATCGACAGATCAAAGTTTCGAGTAATACACGCAAATAGGACACGTAACCGTCTATCTGACTTTATTTTCATTTTCCATTCGCTCGTCTTGAAAACAGATGAACATATCTTCTCTGCAAGTCTGTTGATGTCTGATTGACTATGTGATGAACGAAATTTCGCAATGCCTAAAATATTTTTCGCCAAATCTCCAATATTTCTGCAATATTCTTTCGATATTCTATGCAAATTAGCATTTTTTTTTTTTTTTTTTTTTTTTTTTTTTTTTCGAAATTCGTATCACTAAATCACAAAAAATCACATCACATCACTAAAATTCACCATTTTTTTTTAAATTTATTATTATATTCAAAATTTGTTGTATTTGCGTTGAAAATATATTTATGTTTTTATCCACAGGTCTGTCGACACATTTTGGTTTTTCGTACTCCGAAGATGTGAATCTCTTGGCAGCGGGATACAACAGACCGAAGTTCGGAAACGGTGGAAGCGGCATCTATCTTGGTAATTCGTTTTATTCACAATACGGAATACCTAACACTCTTGAAACGCGTGGTACATATTTCATCAGTGGAGTATACGGGCCAAAGTGGCTTTTGCGAACGAACGAACCTCGACGATACTGTCGAGGAGTTCCGAATTCTCGTTCGCGTCGGCTTGACGCAATTTTACTTTATTGCATTCTCCCTCTGTCAGGAGTACACTACAGACACATTCCCGTGAGGCCTCCGAAAAAGAATCGATAGCGATAGACGCGGGTCCTCCGCGTTTTTCTATCCTCGATTACTGAAAATTCCGAAGAAAACGACATCGATAAACTTTCCTTAAATGAAAACGATATCGATAAATTTTCCTTAAATGCATCGACTGCATTTTTTTATTATTTTTTTACTTTACCTTTTCAAAATAATAACGAAGACGATGCGAAACGTTTTAAGGCGTAAATCACATTATAGATTTTTCCTTCATCCGCAAGTGAGTTATTGACAATGTACGGTAAAACGAATGACGCTTAGTCCCGAGAACAGCGCCGGTATATTCTCATTGAAACAATAAAAAAAAAAAGTAACAACGTGAATTCTTCTTCCGCAAGACGAAGAAACGGTAAATTAATGATTTTATCAATGATTTCAGGTCGTCAAGGTATCGGAAAAGCGATAATGCCGCTAATAACGACGAATGAACTATTGGTTTTGGAAGTACCGAAGAAAAATCATTCGTCCTCCGCTCAGTTGTTGCGTCCGGGTTATCATTACGACGCCGAAGAAACTTATCCTATCATCGATGAGGAGGAAAATCACATTCACGACGAACTCAGACGAAGACGCAGCCTTCGAGCCGAAGCTTCGCACTTTCACGACGAATTGCGAAGGAAGCGTAGCATCGATAAAGTCGAATTAACGACGAGAACAGAGGAAAAGGAAGAAAATTTTATGATTTGGCACAGTGATCTCTCGAAATACAAATCATTGCCGTTCAATTCGTCGATAACGCAGACACTGTGCGACGGCGATTTCTGTTGTGATTTCGACGTTCAAGTCACCGACGTCGATCCGAACACCAGATATCGTTTGATGGTTTACAACGGTACCATCGTTTTTGACGTTCAGCGAACCTCCGTTTCCGGTATCGCTGTCTGTTCCGTGGTACTTTGCCTAAACGATAGCGATATTTCGTGCGGATATTTGGGAGAATCCCATACGCACTTTACCTCGATAACGATCAATGCCACTTATGAGAATTACGAGGATATTCTCGTCACACCGTCTTCCGTTGATTCGAATCTCTATCCACTCGCTGATTGGGGTTACGAAGAACGTTACGAAGACGAAAGGGTCAATATTAACGCTACTCTTGGCGCATCGACGAGGAATCTTGTGGTTTGCGGACTTTTCGCGAGGGACTTTGCGAGAGACACCGATGGAAAGAAATCCGAATCGACTAGCGGTATGCAATGGGCAACTTTGACGGCATTAGCGATCGTCTCGATATTTCTTGTATTCTTGTATAGAAAAGGTTGGCGAAAACCTTGGCAACGGGACAGTCAACTCTCTTCCGACGCGGGTCCCTATCAGCACTTGATTAATCGTTAAATCCGCTTATCTCTGTCGATAACGCTCTCTTTCTTGTCCGGTGATATTTATACATATTTTTCGCGGAAACTTAAAAATTACGAAATTTTTACTAAATTAAAAGGGATATTTGGAAAAAATATGGAGTAATTGAATGATAAGATTCATTTTTCGAGACAAACGGAAACGGATTTTGATAGAATCACCGAAAATTACGGATAATTGGAAATATTATAAATTACGTGTTTCGAACGTTTTAGGGTCTCGTAATACGAAATCTTTTACTTTGGGTTTTTTTTTTTTAATATGATTTTGCGATCGCGTGTGAAGAAATGTGAAATCGTTGGCACGTTCGTCTCGCATCTTAGCATCGGAACCTAGAAATCAGAATTTTATGGAACTTTGACAAGTTAACTTCGAAATGTTTCCTAACGTTTACATGAAAAACTTTTCTAAGGGGTTAAAAGGGTAATTAGAGTAATCAGAGTTGTTGGAATTGAGTTTTCAATGTCAATACCGACGGACCAGTCCCCTTGAGAAATAACATGCTTTTCGACTAATTGAATCGACGCGAATTCAATCGCTGGTCGCGTGTCAATGATTTCGAATCTTTGACTTTCCGTGCTTTGCACTCGAGTTTATAGGATCTCGTTAACGATAGTCGTTAACGCGTGTTAGTTGAGAGAGAGAGAGAGTTTCTCTATCAACACATTAGACGATTGCCATCCGTTTTCGATTCGAAGCATAACACACATTTCGGAACTCCTCTCTCGCTGCCGCTGCCGTTCCCTCGATATGATTTCGACTGCTCCAAAGTTTTCGCACAGCTGGGAAACCATCTATGTATTTTCTCGTATGAATAGCTCAACGATATAGACACCGAAACTTCGAGGTTTCAAATTTGAGTGATTATCTCGCAATGTATAGCGATAGACTCCGCGCTTATCGGGTAATGCATTTTAACAATTCTTTTTCATTCCCTTTCATTTTTTTTATTTCAACCTTTCGCTCCGGCGAAAGGTTACGGCAAATTACGTATTGAATCTCTAAGTCGTAAATGCAATTAATTTTTTTTTACTTTACCGTTTTACCGGATTGTTATTTATTTTTATTATTATTAACGATTGCGCAGTTGAATATTTTATATTTCGGAGAATTTTTATTGATGAATTAATTTTGAAAATCTGTGATGTATGCTTTGTTCGAAGCAAAAGGATTAATTAATTAATACGCTAAAAAAAAATTCTAAGGCCCGAAAACTTATCTGCATATGTGATACAAAAATGTCGTTTGTTGACTGATCTGAACAAATATATATGTTTAGAGAATATGCATTATTCGTATTTATTGCATTATATATATATATATTTTTTTTTATTCTGCTCTACAGATATTTAACTGACCGATCGATCGTTCATAGAAGACTCGAGGGATGACGACGAAAAATTCAAAAAACTCCGGACAATTCTGCTTTCGATAATAGAAATCAATATACTCCTCGGTAATCGATATACTCTTCCATTTCATACGAAAAATGAATTAAAGAATAAACAACGAAAATCTTTTACACTGCCTTTGGCTTTATTGTCTATAATATATTCAATTTCTTGAACTATAATAGTTTATCAGACAATTCACAATCTTACATAATACGAGGGAAGCGATTAAAAGTTGTCATGGGAAGAATTAATTTTCGTCAAGTTTACATATTATTTTTTTCATATATTGTTTTTTTTTTTGTTTTTTTTTTTTTTTTTTTTATACAATTGACTCGTTTGAAAGCCAAGTGAACGTGTGTCGGTGTGTGCAATGGAAAAATATGTTCCAGCCATGAATTTTATTATTATTCTTTTTGTTTTTTTTTTTCTTTTTTTTATACGGCACGACGCTACGAGTTGTGTGTTTGAAAAAATATATATATGTCAGCCTCCGTGAAATAATCTGCGAAATACGGTATTTTCATATTTTCATAGTAATAAGTTTCGCAGCTGAACGATCGTGTTATCTAAATTTTATACATGAAAAATACACTAAAAATATATACTCCGGGAGGAGAGGGGAAATTCACCGGTACTGTAATACCTGGTAACTCACTCTCCGTGTCTCTATCGTTCTTTGCGTTCTCTCTGCACAAATATTATTGATCCTCTCGAAGCTAAACGAATTTACATATGCGGCATTCGTTACGGGAGGAAAGGTCGGAGTGATTGCAGCTGATAATACGCGATAGGGACGAATCGTCAATGTTTTGGTTTTTTTTTTTTTTTTTTTCACGGTGTGCAAACTTTAGCGATTTTTACTACAATAAAATTGCTATCGTTGCATCGGGCAATATTCCATTTTTTTTTTTTTTTTTTTCACTTTTCTTCTCATTCTTATCATTTTTTTTTTTTTTTTTTAATTATTAGCTTCGTTCGAGATAATTGAAACCGTTAAATTTTTCGTAAGATAAAACTCGTTGGTCCCATTCGACTCGCAGCTCTCGTCGCGAATCGTCGTCGATTCGTTGAACGATTACAGAATTTATAATACGCGCTGCTGACGCAGGGTACAGCGAAAAACTCGACGGCTGCATCATCCGCGACATAATTGTCACTCTCTCTCTCTTTTTTTTTTCTTTTTTTTTTTGCGACGGGGAATCTCGTCGCACTTTTTCCAGAATCATAAAATCCTATTAAGTACCAAAATACTAAAAGACCTAAAGTAAAATCATCGTTTCAATCTCATCGAAAAATAAAAAATAAAAAAAAAAACAAATAATCATAATCAGTACGTACGACGATTGCATGAACACAAAAAAAAAAAAAACAATTGACGCAACAGAAAACAATAGTTCTCCGAATAATAATTAATACGAGAATACGCAGTAATGTGTAATCCGTTGTATGTACAATTTGTCATTCAGCGATAATAATAACGCGACGAATAATCGGCGAATAATAATATCAATAATAAAAAATAAAAATTAAAAAAAAAAAAAAAAACGTCGTTGATTCTGTAACGCAACATTGATTCGAAGGAATAAAATGAACAAACGTTGTGTAAAAAAAATTTCTTGGCGATTTGCACGGATTGTTTGCCAAAGAAAAAAAAAAATCGAAAAACGCGCGAACGCACACACGAGTCCCGTTGCCGAATACTAAACGCTCATTGCCCATTGAAGGAAATGCGAAAGTTCCAAATAATTTATCCTATCGTGTCAAATTCTTTGATAGCAAAACTTCGTGTAATTATAAATTATCTCATTAGCCCTTTAGCATTAACAGTTTAATTTTGGGTGAAAAATAAAACGGATTAAAGTATAAAAAGCTTCGATAGCTGTGCACAAGAATAGTATCGATTTCATAATTCAGATCGATAATTCATTAACTTCAATTCAACGGCAAGAATTGTTCAATTATTGAATAATTAAATAATTAATAATTCTTTTAATATCGACAGCAAAAAAAAAAAAAAAAAGAAATGTTCAGTCTAAAATAAAATCAAAATATATATTGAATTTCACAATAAAAAAAATTTTCATAGAAATTGATTTGGATGAATAAAATATTTCGCTGTAGCGACGAGAATCGTGCGAAGAAATAAATAACTCTAACTGTCCCTCTGTACACCGATGAATGATTCTCGTAGTGGCAGAACGAGTGACGATAATTCGCGAATCTGCGAATTACCGTCGTTATCGTCGACCCGCGTATTGGCAGAATCGATAGTCCCGGTGGAAGCGCTAGCGGAAGACTCGCTAAGATTTTTGGAACGGATTTCGCCGGAAGTCAACGAACTCTGTCGTTTTATTCCGCGAAGGAAGCTCTTGTCCGACGTAACTTGACTAGAAGAACGGCGAGCGGATGCTTCGTTCTTCGACTTTTCGTCGCGCGAAGCTTTCATCTCGCTTTTCGTCTTTTTGTTATTTACCGTGGAATTGGTGATTTCGACGTTTTTGTGATAATCCGTCAATTTCGTTTCTCGTCGATCGGGAGCCATAAGATTGGAAGCGACGTCTGCGCTCGGGACGCTGGAGCCGCTCGGCATTTCGTCATTGGCGTCCGGAGCTTTTGGCGTATTGACGATATTTACAAAAGTCGGAAAACCCGCGGCGATGTCGGATTCACCGCTACTTGTGCTTTCCGCCGGCGTGGAATCTTGTTGATCGGTATCGAGAAAAACTCCTTCGTTTTCCGAATCCTTCAACGATGATGCGTCGCGACCGCGGGTCGCGCATTCCTTTACCGATTTCTCGAATCTCTGTCTGTACCAATGTTTCTCCGGATTTTTGTCGTTACGCTCGTTGTTCAACCATCGGCTCTTCATCAGCGCGTGACGACTGTACGGTTTCCAAGTTATCGTCTTGGTATTCGGTATTTCGACTTCGATAGAATTTTCAACCAAAAGCGGATCCGTCTCGACGTATTCGAGTTCGAAATTCGGACGTTGCGATCCGCGATTTCTCGATACTTCGGAA
Organism: Cryptus armator; assembly: GCA_963971235.1. Taxonomy (NCBI): domain Eukaryota; kingdom Metazoa; phylum Arthropoda; class Insecta; order Hymenoptera; family Ichneumonidae; genus Cryptus; species Cryptus armator. The sequence continues at coordinate 3,766,614 of OZ020234.1, read as the reverse complement.
CCTCCCGAAGGCGCATCGACGGAGTCCCGTGAGTGCAAAACGTTACCGCGGGCAAAGGCCGTGTTGGGGTCGCGAGGGTTGATCATCGAGGGTTGAGAAACACTCGAATGCGTCGGGACCTGAGGTCCCGGTATGTTGGGTATCGAATTTTCACGCTGACCGCTCGTGGTGCACTGTGAGCCGCGTATGTCGGTATCCGATGGCGTTGCGACGTCGTCTTTGATACTCTGATTGACGGCCAATGATGGGGTCGCGTTGGCCACAGCGGCGTCAACTCCTTCGACGAATCGCGGATTCTGCTGGCGTACAATGAGATTTTCGCACGACACGTAAGGCGGCGGTGGACCCTCGCGAGGAGGTTCGGCCACTACTTCCGAATAAGGAGGCGGCTCTGCAGGCCTACCGACGAATTGGACTCCGCTGTTAATGTTGTACATTATACTTACACCTGCAAATTATGAAAATAATTTACTATCACAGAGTACTGATTTCAATAGATACAAAATTAACTTCAATATGATTTTCTTGTCCTTTTAAAATCCTGAAAAGTTTATTTCATCGAACTACGATCCGTTTTTAATATTTTATCGGTACAGAACTCACCTCCCGGATAATTAACTTCCGCTGTTCTGTTGAAATAGACGTCGAGATCATATAGCGGCACTGTTCGACGCGTACACGCGTTACGATTCTGTTGCGAACATCTTGAATTCATAGCCCGTTTGATTTGTACTTTGCATATAGCTATCACTAGAATAGTTACTATGAACATGAATGCCATGGCGCATCCTGCAAAGAAAATACGATATCGTTCGTTTATCGATTTCTTTTGAGATACGTAATGAATTAACGTTGAAACGAGACGATGATTCGACGATTACCGATGACCGTGTAGAAAGCCGTCTGGACGTAGCTGATCTGATTCGGATTCTCGTGAGGCCACGGGCGCAGTCCGAAGGTTCCGCTGCAGTTACGATGGTCGCAACACCATTCGGGCGGAATACATCTCTCCTCGCAGACGATTTTCCCGAGACAAGGATCCGGCGGGCAACCCGCCGCAGGGCTCTCGTCCTCACCTCCTTCGCAATCTTGTTTACCATCGCAAACATATCGCTCCATAATACAATTTTTCGAACGGCATCGGAACCACTCGGAACCGCAAAACTTTGGCTCTGTAAACAATAATTATCACGTTTTTTTAACCATACAAACGAAAGGCGGATCTTCTTTGTATTCCTTTAGATTATCATAGATGAAAAACGATTTATCGAATAATTAATAATGGGAAAATTATTTACGTGTATTTTTCACTGTGATGCGCAAGAAAAATACGTTCTACGATAAACTTTCGTCGTTCGTGGATTTTAAATTGTCAAAAGAATCTCTAATTGATTTAGACCTTCGCAATCGATCTTTAACTGTACAGCGATAGCAAAAATTATTAAAAAATAGAAAATATAAAAAATTGACAAAAAATTTGTAGGTCACTCACTGTGTTCCACAAATAGATAGAAGTACACCGCCAGTTTGGATTGGTGACCAAACGGTTTTGGAGATACAGCCATACAAGTGTAATTCCCCGCGTCTTCCTCCGCCAGACGCTCGAACCATATCCACGCCGTATTTCGACTCTGACCTCTTTCAATTTTTCTAAAATCGTAGAAAAAAGAAAAAAAAAAAAAAATTGTTAAAAACTCTGAAATGGTAAAAAAAAAAAATCGTTATCGTTGCATCTGACTTACGGATTGTCATTAACGTTGCGCGGAACTTTCCAATCGACGTCATAATCGAATAGCGTACTGTCCTCCTTGTCACCGTTTTGATAAACCACCGTACAAGTCATATTCAACGGCTCGTTCTTCTTGTGGAGAACGAGCTTTTTGCCCGATCCGTCGGGAGACCATTCCTCGATGCGCGGATGGACTTCCAGTCTGAATCTGGGCCCTGTAGACCATGTATTGTGACCACCATTGACTTCGGTACCTGCGTATTTGGAATACTTGGTTCTACGGCGATTTATTTTCATTCGTACTCGTTAATCGAGACGTTGCAAATTAAATTAATCCATTCCCGTGTGTAAATGTTCGTTTTATCATGCAAAAATATCGAAAAAAACTGTTGCAGAAGAATTTCGAACGTTTTCTTTTTTTTTTTCTTTCGCGAAATCGTAGATTATTGTTTTGTTTTTCCTTTTTTTTCGAAATCACAAATTATACTCACACTGCAAGCTACTGGCTAAACCCAACAGCGTCAGTACGGATGCACCGAAATATTGCATTCTGTCGCATCATAGCATGACTTTTGACACTTTTTAATTGTTTATTGCACGAGACGGAACGCACGATTTCATAACAAAATTGATGAAATGGTCTTTTTTTTTCTTCGGGAAGACGCTGACGCGAGGGCGATCGAAACAATGTTTAGATCGTTTCGTAGGCCGTTTCATTCGAATATCGACGGTTCACGATTATAATGACGATTATTCGAGAAAATTCGTTTCGTATTTCACTGTTAACAATACAATAATATATCTCGAAGACGACATTTGCGTCAGCACGATATACAATCGCCCGCAATCTACTGATGCAGATATATATGTCTATGCTGTATTTTGTTAGCAGCGCATGACTCTTCTCTCGCACTCTTTATGCAGCATCCTCACTGACCGGAGCCAGCTGTCGAAGGGTTGAGGTAAGTCATGTTTCACGTGTCTGGGGGATACGACAATTTCGTACAATTTGAAAATCGTATTATCTAAATCTTTCTCACTTACGAGTTTTACACATCTATTACAGTGTCAAAACTTACAATTTAAAGCGCCTATTAGGAATATATCATGCAGCATATCACGCAATTCGAAAGAATTCGTGTGCAGATGTTGTTTTGTAAACAAATTCATTATTGAGACAAACAACAGTCGATCAAACACCGAAATCGATCAAATCGATAATAAAGTTTCTGTAAAAATATACATTGTTCATTAAATAATCGAGTAAGCGTCGTATGTTCGTGAAATTTTGGTTAAACGAAAGAAATAAATAATCAAAAAGCGCAGAATAGTGGAAGCGGAAGAGATTGTCACGCCCCCTTCGTTCCACTCGCGAGGCGCATGCGCTCGCGATTCAATCTAACGCGAATATAATGATTATCCCATAACAAAATCATTTCGAAACTTTATAATTAAACGAAATACCAAAATTATCAGTATCATGAATTGCACAACAATTTATTTACACGTTATCAATTGATCGGTCTGTCGAAAAAGATAATTTAAAGTTATTGTTTGGTTCGTCGATATTTCAGTAACATGGCCGATAGCAGCCGGTAGTCGACTCGCCAACTGATACAATAAAATATATATTTCATCATTCTCCGTATGATAGTTGAAGTATTTATGAATTTACAATGGCTCATCAGTTATTGTCATCGGCTAGTAAACTAGAAAGATTTATTCTCAATTCCGTGCAAAAAGGACGACTCGATCATCTTCAGGTACGTTCACGATATCTCCTATAACCTAAAAATCTCTCGCTATTGTGATATAACAAGTAACGTTTCAATCGATCGTGACACGATGAACGATTGTTGCACAAATTTGTAAAATCTTACGCCCGTCTGTTACACGATCCTTTTCACGATTTTTCGACTTTATTTTTATGATTTAATCAGCATGCCGCTGAATGTCATCAGTCGCAAATCGTATGACACGGTCATCGCATGATACAAAATTTCATTTCAGTCTCCGGTTCCCAGCATCCGATTCGTCGATAGTTTCAATTCTCATTTGACGAGACAATTGTGCAAAATATTGATTATCGACAAAAGTTGTGACGTTTTGTTATCGCATTAAAAAATGGTATCATCCAACATAATTACGTAATCGGCAATAAGCGCTTGAAAATCTACAATGTAAAATTTTTCAAATTGCGCTATTTTGCATTTCGACTTTTTTTTTCTTCATAATTGCTGAAATTTATCAGTTTTCATCAATAATACGCATAACGTTAGGATTTGTTAGATTCATATATCTTTTACGTTATTTCATCTCGTTGTGCAATGATTCCTGGTTACCAGCGCCAGGAAAAATGAGACGTTCACCTCAATCCTTTGAAATATGATTTTTTAAATTTGTTTCGTAAAAATCTGGAAACACTTCTTAAATGAATGTGTGAATCCTGCAAGGATTGCATATAAATATCGTAATGTGTTATCGAGAGCTTCAAAAGCTACGTAACTTTATACACCAATATCTATTTTTTTATTGTAACTTTTCTTGCAACGAGTGATGAAACCATTGATATGCATACATAGATATAACTTGGCACTCTATCAACTATAATCTTTTGACTCTATCAGTTCCTAACAGAATAATTTAGAAAAAGTAAATTAACAAAGTATTATAAATTAAATATTTATAAAAAAAAAAATTATTTCATGGAATTAGTTTATGAATAATGTAAAATATCGTCTTTCAAGAATTATTTAATTGTACAATCGACGATAAGAAATAATAAATAATCTCAGATATAAAATTTGTTGATCTCTTGCTGCAGCTATGTCGCACGTTATCTATCCTGAAGAATGGAACGCGTTTGTCGTTTTTGGAGCAAATGCAGCGCCAGTGGAGACTCCTCGCCGAGAAGCCACCCAAAGGTTTCGAAAAGTTTTTTAAACCCGGCGGTGCCAAGGAACCGCCGAAGAGCGGAACGGCAAAGGATGCAAAGCCCGCCGCGGAGGGCAAACAATCGTCGTCCAGCAAAGCCGCGCCGCCTCCACCTCCACCGTCGAGCAATAAACAGAATATGAGTTCCTGGTCTTTCGGAGCTTTCGGTCCGAACGCGAAAGGCGGCACGGGCGGCGGTGGTGGAAAATCCTTCGAGGGCGGTGATCGAGAAAAATGGATAGTCGTGGGTGCGATCGGCGCTTTGGGTCTCTTTGGCGCTATGTCGCTTTTCGAAGTCGGCAACAAGGAAATCACGTGGCGAGAGTTCGTGTACAGGTGAGTAGAATATTTTGCGCATTCATTATCATTTCCTAAATATCACACATTTGTAATACGTTCTTATCATTTCATTTTTCATTTTTCAGTTATTTAAATAAAGGTATCGTTGAGAAATTAGAAGTCGTTAATAAAAAGTGGGTTCGCGTACGACTATTACCTGGACACACCGTTGATGGTTCGGTGAGTTAATAACGTTATTTATTTCGTTAAAACTTTGTATTAACCGATAAAAAAAATTAGCAATTTATATCGCAGAAAATGAGTTATTCGTTTTAAAAAAAAAATTACAAATCTGATAGTTGATTCTTTACTACGGAAAAATCTTTTTTTACGTTTATACTGATTACGTTGAAAATGATGAAAATCTTTTTAAAATAAAAAATTCCTTATAGACGTAAAGATAAATCGATGACGATAGTTATTTTTATCGTTAATTCATCTCGTATTCTGTTTTTCAGGGTTCTCTGTGGTTCAACATCGGCAGCGCCGATACATTCGAGAGAAATCTCGAAAACGCACAGCTTGAGCTCAACGTCGAACCTCAGAATCATCTGCCCGTAGTCTACAAATCTGAACTCGAACCGGCGCACTTCATATCGTATTTGCCAACGATATTGCTGCTGGGTGATTATAATTTGCGCACGAAAAAAAAAAAAAAAAAAAAAAAAAAATGAATGATAAACTGTATTTTAATCTTTACGCGAATCGCAGGTCTTTTGATATACGGTATGCGCCGATCGGCCGAATTCATGGGCGGCAAAGGAGCGCGCAAAGGTGGTCTGTTCGGAGGCGTTATGGAATCCACAGCGAAACTAATAAACTCCAGCGATATCGGCGTTCGTTTCAAGTACGTGTGACCCGAGAGTGAGTCGTGACTTTGTATGATTATCAAATGTTTATTTTTCACCGAATTTTCCATTAAAACAAAAAAAAACAGAGACGTAGCCGGTTGCGAGGAGGCAAAGATCGAAATTATGGAATTCGTGAATTTCCTGAAGAATCCACAACAGTACATTGATCTCGGCGCGAAGATTCCGAAGGGAGCGATGCTTACAGGTATTTATTACGTTCGCCCAATCGGCTAGCGGAGGATTTTCATTCCTAATCTCCATTAATCATAATAATTTAAACCTAAAGATACGAGAGAATGTTTTTGAAAATTTGGTATAATACGATAGCAGCGAAGGATTAAAATAAAAATGGAAAGAAAAAAAAAAACTAAATTAGAAGGGAAATGTCTCTAAATTTTTCGCGGATTTTTTATCGGATCCCATACCGCAAAAAAGAAAAAAATACATAGAAGATTATTTTTTCCCGCAGGTCCTCCCGGTACGGGAAAAACATTATTAGCGAAAGCCACAGCCGGCGAGGCGAACGTTCCATTCATAACTGTCTCGGGTTCCGAGTTCTTGGAGATGTTCGTCGGTGTCGGACCGTCGAGAGTGAGAGATATGTTTGCAATGGCGCGAAAAAATGCCCCTTGTATATTGTTTATCGACGAGATAGATGCGGTCGGTAGAAAGCGCGGCGGACGCAGTTTCGGCGGTCATTCGGAACAAGAAAACACCTTAAATCAACTTCTCGTCGAGATGGACGGTGAGTGTTAAAATTCTCGATGCTCTCATTTTTCCCAATAAATTTCAACGGGAAAACAAGAAAATAATAACAGTTTCGTTCTTTCGAATTTCTAAGGCTTCAACACAACGACGAACGTCGTCGTATTAGCGGCGACGAACCGAGTCGACATTCTGGACAAAGCTTTGCTGCGTCCCGGACGTTTCGATCGTCAGATATTCGTATCGGCACCGGATATTAAGGGTCGCGCCTCGATTTTCAAAGTGCATTTGGGTCCCTTGAAAACGTTACTCGATAAGGACAATTTGGCGAGAAAAATGGCATCTCTCACTCCCGGATTCACCGGTGAGAGTTAATCTTCTAAAAATTGTAATACAATCCATCGATACGAAAAAAAAAAAAAATACATGACATTTATTATTTTTAATTTTTTTAGGAGCCGACATCGCTAACGTTTGCAACGAAGCGGCACTCATAGCCGCGCGCGATATGTTGGACAGTATACAATTGAAGAATTTCGAACAGGCGATCGAGAGAGTCGTCGCCGGTATGGAGAAGAAAACTAACGTACTGCAACCGGAGGAAAAGAAAACGGTTGCCTATCACGAGGCCGGACACGCGGTCGCTGGTTGGTTCCTTCAACACGCCGATCCCTTGTTAAAGGTATAGATCCCAATTAATAATCAAACATCCGTATCCTTTTCTACATTTAAAATTTTTTTTTTTTTTTTTCTGTTCTCTACTTACCATCAGTCGTATGATTTATATCGTCTACGATCGCATTTCATATGAGATAAACCACTGAAATTACGATTTTTATAGTTACTGCACAATCGATCGTTACTTTGATAGAATTAATTTTCTATCAATAATTTGATTTTAACGGGAATTTCAACGATTTTAGCAAATAGTTTTTCGTTCGCTCGGCGAAAAGATTCCTCGCTCCCCGAGCATCGACATGAAATTCGTTTTTTATCCAAGGTATCTATCATCCCGCGTGGAAAAGGTTTAGGATACGCGCAGTATTTACCCCGTGAACAGTATCTCTACACGAAGGAACAATTGTTCGATCGCATGTGTATGACGCTCGGTGGTCGAGTGTCCGAAGAAATATTTTTCGGTCGTATAACGACCGGTGCGCAAGATGACCTCAAAAAGGTAATAAATACCATTTACGTCTCTCTACCATCGATTTTTTTCGATTAATCGATTACAACGATTTTTTTCTTCGATGTTACGATTTATACGCCTCTTTTTTTATCATCGAAAGATAACGCAAAGTGCTTACGCGCAAATCGTACACTACGGAATGAACGAAAAAGTCGGAAATATAAGTTTCGATATGCCGCAACCGGGCGAAATGGTTCTCGACAAACCGTATTCGGAGAGCACAGCGCAGTTGATCGATCAGGAGGTTCGCGAACTCATCGAAAACGCGCATAAGCACACGAGAGATTTACTGGAAAAACACAAAGACGACGTCGCTAAGGTACACAAGAAAAAAATTTCTTTTTTTTTTTTCCATAATATCTCATTGTCGAATATTTTCGTCGAATTACAACATTTTTCAATTTTATCTGAAGAATTTTTTTTTTTTTTTTTTCATCATTCTGACAACAGTTTTCCATTAATCGCGGAAGTTGGAAGTTTCATCGGATTAATTTATTTCGTTGATCAGAGTTTTTTTATTAGCGAAATTTTGCGTTTCAGGTTGCCGAACGTCTGTTGCAAAAGGAAATATTAAGCAGAGACGATATGATTGAGTTGCTCGGCGCTCGTCCGTTCCCAGAAAAATCGACGTACGAACAATTCGTCGAGGGTACCGGATCGTTCGAAGAGGACACGACGCTCCCGGAGGGTCTGAAGGGTTGGAACGAGTCGAGGGACGACGAGAAAACCGATGGCGAAAAGGGCTCCAAGGGTAAGCAATCGGAAGGAGGATCGAAGGCCGGCGTAACGACACCACCGGCTGCAGCAGCTTCGGAAAAATCCAAGGATCAGCCACAACAGAGATTGTAATTACTCGTCCTTAACCCCGTCTCCCCCTTCGCCTCCAGTAGATTATAGTCTCTCGTGTACCTCTCATACTTTGTATAATAGTTAAAAGACGAAAAAAAAAAAAAAAAAGAACAAAAAAAAAAATACACGCCAAGTTGATAACTCATGTTTTACATTCACCTTTCGGTGGCATTTTGGATGTAATCCATTTTTTTTTCTTCTTCTAATAGGCGTAACGCTTCGTTATTTAATTGTACATAAATGTTTTTCACGAAAAAAAAAAAAAAAAAAAAAAAAAAAAAAAAAACTACAGTACAAGTCTTCAGCGAAATTCTGATGATTAATCTTAATCTTTATTTCCGGGTTTTTTTTTTTCTTTACTATACGCGTCTTCGGGCGTTGAAAAGTTTTTCTAAAAAGTAAGTGGATTTTGCAACGGAAGAACCTCCGCAGCAGCAGTTTCTCTTGAGCGTTGCGCCGTTCGTAGATGCATCAGAAATTCATAGCGTTTCTTACTAAACTCGATTCCCTCGAGCGTTAAACTTTCAACCTGCTTTCGGTTGCTCGTCTTTGGCGAAAAATGGACGAAGGTATTTCGTTGTTATAACACTAAAATTACGTACTAATCCCGCAATCTACGAGGAAATTGCGCCAAAGGGACATAAAAAAATGCTATACGCTTCGGTTTTTTTTTTTTTGCAACGTATAATTTTTTTTGTTTAATTAATAAATTTTACAAATTTGGTGCAATTAAACGGTTCTTATTACCCTTAAATACTGTAAGTACATACGTGGTTTTTTTTTATTTTACGTTGTCGACTATTTTTTTTTTTTTTTTTTTTTTTTTTTTTTTATTTTCACATTTGTAGTTTCAGTTGCGTAAAACTACTCTTGTCAATTGCATCGGGTTACGGGTTTCGTCATCGGCTGCAACATCGATAATCCGCGCCTCAATATGGTCCATTTCTTTTTTTTTTTTTTTTTTTCTCGTACATCGATTCGAGATTAATTTATCATTTTATTGCGATAATCAAGATTCGTGGTGTCGAAGATATATCGGAGTCTCGATTCTTCTACAGTGAATGATCGGCTTTGTACTTGATGTCTTTGTTATTTTTTTTAATTTTATTTCATTTATTTATTTCTTTTGTTTTATGGTATATATATATATATATATATTTATGTATATATATACTGTGTGCGATTATTGTTACGAGAGAATTCATTTGAACGAAGGCACGGGGCAGACGCAACAGTGCGGTCGGCTCCGGGCAACCGACAACGAATCCTTTTGTTTTTTTATTTTTATTTTTTTTTTCTCTTTACGTAATATAAAGTGGCGGTAAAATCGGCTCAAGTTTAGAGATTGAAGCTTATTAACTCGTCTTGCCTCCTGTTGCTCCCAACTTCGCGAATTCAATCCTCAAACGACTCCGGTGCTCATTGCTCGCAATAAAAACGACGGTATTTAATCCGTTTTTTCATTCCACCAAAAGAAATATTGATTTCCCCCGTAATTTCATAACAAATTTTCCGCGTGATAATTCTTTCGAATCATTTTTACGGTCGTGTAGTTTTGAATTTACAGATTCATCGCAATCTTATTTTCGACGATCGTATTGTGTCGATGATACATATATTTCACAATTCTGACCGTCAATAAAATATCCGTGATGTTGAAAATTTCCGTTATCTAAGAGGTTATGTAATTAGCGAACAACCAATATCTCTATTGACCCGAAATCGAAGAAGATTTCAGCGTAGTCGTTTGAGAATTGACGAGTTTGTCGAATTTTTTTTGTTGTTTATTTATCTTTGGTTTTTTTTTTTTTGCTGATAGCGTATACAAATTTGGCACCTACTTCAATTAAATGCGAACAACGCGTAAAATCTCGTGCATGCAATTATAACGAACTGATCGATAAATAATAAATTATTATGGCTTAATAAAAATAAATAAATAAAACATTCGCGTGTACGTCGTGTTCGTCACGATTTTTTTTTTTTTTTTTTTTTCACAATCATCGTCATCATAATCGAAAAATGCTTCTTTGATTTTTTTTTTGTTTTTTTTGTTTTTATTTAACCCATGACAGTAGTATACCTCTGAAATGGAAATCCCTCATTGCGCTTCTACAAAACTATATTGATTTATCGAGTAAATATATATAGGTTCCGAAAGTATCGTAACTTAGTACTATAATCACTAATCAAATATCATACAATCACTAAATTATTGCTTTGTCGTACCTTGTATCACACTAAACTAGACCCTACGCGATCTCACGCGATTCTTCTTTTTTTTTTTTTTTCCTATTATTTATTTCTTTTTTGTTGCCATTTTTAGAAGCCAAAAGCTCGGACGCGCGATCATGTCTCCGTTCATCAATGTTCTCTCTAATTTTTTTTTCTAAGCAAGCATGAGAGATAGGCGAGCGATTTAACCCGAAAAAACAGAAGACCCTCAGTATTTGTACGACAGATTAATCGCTTCGTGACGTTTAAAGGTTAGTTATCTCGTGGGCGATGTACAAACGTATTTTTTTTCTCAACTATCGCGTCGAACTGTCACAGTTTTATCTCGAAAACTTTAATAACTCTCAGCCAAGACATTTTTATATCCATGCTAACAAGAATTTTTGAGGTTAAGTTTTCGAAAACGCGATTTATCGTAATTTACGAAATTTTTGTCACGGATATATTGCATTTTTTTGCAACGTTTTAAAAATGGAAAAACTCTCTCGAACATTACGAAAATGATAGTGAAGTTGAAAAATGTTTATAACATTTTTTTATACGTATTATTGGTTCATATCTTTTTTCCCCGAGAAGCAAAAAGGAGGGACCGATAGTCACGAGTTATAACGCAAGTAGGATAAGTCGCTCGCCCGTGTTTGTGATCCGACTCGACGATCGTCCGATCAAAGATAAATACCATTTTATTGAGTTTTTCGTGTCTCTCGAATATTAGCGATTCAATATATGTTTTTTTTTTTTTTTTTTTTTTTTTTTCGGGAATACTTTACAATGTAATAAATCTTCTAATCGATGTTCTTCTATCCTGAGTTTAAACTGTGGCGGATCACGTGTCGTCGGACTTGACATGATCGTTTTAGACGAGAGGCTCGAATCGTTTTGCGTACCTAAATAGTGTCGACTGGGCAATTAATTTATTTTTGTTTATCTCCTTTTTTTTCCCCCCCTCGCAATAATGTATATCAAAGCAAATTTTCCGAGTTCTCTGCACCATTACGAATATCAGTTCATTTCATTTTTTTTTTCATCACCGCGGCTATAGCTTTTCGCACTACCGATTTTATTTTCCGTGACATTTTATCTCACGCGTATCAAAGAACTTTTCTGAATACAGAAATTAATCTATGGGACGAAACCGAACAGAATTTTACAAAAAACAAAAAAAAACAAATAAAAAATATATATTCGTATTTTTTTGTTCTTTTTTTTCATCAGGCAATGGTGATTAGGTTTCAGAGTATCTTTAGACAATCGATAAATTGAATTTGTTTTTTTTTTTTTTTCTCTCTTCCGGAATTTAATTAACACGCGTGTCCTTTTCTGAGAATTATTTCAGTACCGAAAAACGCTTCCTACACATTATTTATTGACTACCGTTACGATTTGTTACGTGTATCTTATACAAATATTCGATTGACTGTCGAGTACCGCAGCGCATAGGTGCCGGCGATTAATGGACTCCAATAATTTGTTTTTCTTTTTTTTTTTTTATATCAATTCAGCGAGAAAAATATGAAACTCGCTTTCAAGTCTAAACCAAGTCGGGATCGCGCAGCATCGTAAATAAGGTTCTTTTTTATTTTTATTTTATTAATCTCGGTGGCTATTCGAACCGTCGTTAAGTTTACTGAATATTGAAACATTGCTTTTTTTTTATTCTTCTCCGGTGTATAATTCATAACCTCTAATCCGTGTCGCTTTAACCTCTAATTGTTTATTTATACGCATGCATTGCTTTTTTTTCTCATCAAAAACTCGATTTCTAATATTCGCGCGTGCAACCGATTTTATTTTTTTTTTTACGGGATAAAATTCTGTCGGTGCGGAATATGCGATTTTATTCATAAATGTTGAATTTTTTTTGTTAAACTAAAAAGCTCTCGAAAAATCGTCGTTTTTTTTTTTTTTTTTTTTTTTTTTTTATTAATATACGCGAGTATTCACCGATCGACCCTGCATCGACTAAAGTACGCTTACTAAACTTATATCTAAATTCCCCGTTTTTTTTTTTTTTTTTCATCGCTCGCGCTCCTTAAGCCTCTCGAGCTCTTAAATTCATTAGCGTTGAATAAAAAAAAATCTTTTTCCTCATTAAAATAGACTACATCGTTGTTAAAAAAATAAATAGCTACGAATTATCGTTTGGGAATGCAGACTAGAATTCACGAGTAACTTGACATTTTTTTTTTTTTTTTTTTTTTTTCGAGCTCTTCGACGCGTAAACTTTCTTCGTCTTCGTTATACGTTTTAAAAACGAAGAAGAGGAAGAATGAGAAGAGAATGAGAGTAAGAATAAAAAATAAAATAAAACATTGATGGGGCAGTCACGCGAGCTATATAATCTATTTAGCGGCGGTATCACAGAGTTCCATAATTCAGAGAAGTCCGGTTTTCTCCAGTCAGGCAACAACCCCGGCTTTACCCCCCTCCTCCTCGACCCTTTTCCACCGAATGGTCATTCTATGCCCGACTCAACAGGTGGGCCAGTATTCGTGAAATTTTGATGAAAATCCGTTGTCAAGTGGACGGGGGAACAGAGAAAGAGAAATAATAACCGACTACTTATCGCATGGCGAACGCCACACGCGAAAATATTCATAATCAGGAGAACCCGATTTTTAGGTTAAAAAAATAAAATAAACTCTTCCAGATTCGCCTAACCTAAAAATTATTTATCAATTATCATGAAAAAAAAAAAAAAAAAAAAAAAAAAAAAAAATTTTACTCGTTTCTCATTCGTCGTCTTCTTCGTATTTTTCTTAATTTTAATCGCGCGCTCGCGTTCAGCGGCCTAAAGCCTCACCAGGGCACTTCTCTTCCTAATTAATAAATAAAAATATAAATCAATGATTACACAAATAAAATGAATAAATAAATAAATAATGATAACAAAAGTGCTATCCGACTAGAATGGACGTTTCGTATTTTATCGTCTCGAAACTATAATAACGGAGACTCGCGAGATCCCGTGTTCGACTAATTGAAAAACGCATAACTCCCGTCTTTTTTTTACCCGGGCGGGCAGTCGGGGGTTGAAAAATTATTACCCTGGACCCATTCGAAAGGGTTGTGGTTATTTTTTTTTTTTTTTTTTTTTTTTACGTAAATGAAAAAAAGTTATAAGTAGCCGTCGACCAGTAGCGTAGCACGTCCGTCGTTTTTCCTTCCAATACACAAAATATACGCAATATATCCTTTTTTTTTCGTTTTGTTTTTTTTTTTTCTTCAATTCTCGACGACGTGCGACGCGAGTTTGGTTGGCCTTTTCGCTGCTGCGAGAAATTTACGGGTCGCGTTCGGGCGCAATGGGGCTGAGGGCAGGGGAGGGGGGGGGGGGAGGCATTGAGTTTCGATGTCTAGTCCGCGCCCGTGAGTCACGGAATTTGGTGAAAATTTTGTTTCCATTTCGTGATTCTCGACGGGCGCAATTCGGTACTTATCCGAAGTTTGAGAAAATCGCGCTTTATGCGAAAAAAAAAAAAAAAAAAAAAAAAAAAATTGAAAAAAAAAAAAAAAAAAAAACGAATTCGGTGCGCGAGGACAGTTCGGAAGTTTCTTTGCGGTTCTGCTACGTCGGATTACCCCACTTTTCGTCCTCGCAAACCGACCATTTCTTCTTCCTCTATCGCTCCGAACTCTTCACAGCGATGTGGCGTGTTCCCGATAGGCTCAAGTACTCTCTTCGCGAACTCCTCGCATCATTCGTGGAAACGACGTTGGCTATAAAGTGAAACAAAAAATAACAATAATGAAAAAAAAAAAAAAATACCCGAAAGAAAGCGGGAAGAATGAAAAGTGGTTTAAATCGATAAAAGTGTCGTCGCGGCTGCGATGCCACCCTTCCATACCGAGTTTTCGACATTGTCACCCTTCCGGAAGTTGACCGTAAACTTTTCTCTCGTTGAAACGACAAGTTTTTTCGGTAAAATCGATCGGTTCTCGAATAAAATTTTTCTCGTCGCGCGGAACGGATAGGGCGCGTTAATCATCGAAAAAACGATTTCGAAATACAAAATGTATCGATTTATCAACATGAGATATAAATTTCAATTTCAATGATCGCGTTTTTTTTTTTTTTTTTTTTTCGCCTCAAATTTTTCGAAATTTTGAAAAATTGAAAAAAATGTTACATGTTGCAATTATATTATTGATCGAGTTTTTTTTTTTTTTTTTCTTGAGTTTCTTATGTCCCTCGATATCCAAAGTGTTAAAAGTAGTGATTCAATTTTTAAAAAATTTTCAAATTAATAAATGAGAGATCGTACCTCAGAATTCGGAGAAGGGACGACGTCGTACGTCGTGGGAGTATCGACGTCGTTGCTGCTCTCGTCACAATTTTCCCTCTGACACGCGGACTCGAGATGTTTGTTAAGATACGACTTCAGTGCGAATGATTTCGGACATTTCGGACACAAGTAAATCTTGTCGGACGAGTGCGTCTGCATGTGAGCGCGTAGATTTGAACGATCGGCAAATGCTTTGCCGCAATGTGCACAGCCGTACGGTTTCTCGCCTGTGTGACTACGGAGATGACCCTGTAGTAACCAGGGTCTCGAGAACATCTTGCCGCAAACCCCGCAACTGTGTGTCAACTTGTGAGTTAACACGTGCATCGCGAGGGCCGGCATGCTGACGTAGGCCTTGCCGCAGTGTATGCATTTCTTTGCCGATTGCGAATCGATGCTTCGATGAGTCTGTTTGTGTCTCGAAAGATTCGAGGACGTGGCGTATTGCTTGCCTGTGATGAAAAAAAAACAACAACAAGAACATTTTTATCCGAAATTAATGTTAATTAATTATCGCGAATTATAAGAAGCAACGCTGCGATAAAATTTTTTTTTTTTAATAGAAAAAATTATCGAAATTCTCAATGATCATCGATTATACGGTACGATGTTTCTCAAGTACAATTCTTATTTGCATCGTTATGCTGTCGTTTATTTTTATTTTTATTAAATTTTTATCCATTCAACAACTCATTTATCTGAGTTATTTATAATCTATCCGAACAAAGATCGCTATTGAGATCGATACAAAAATAAAAAAAAAAAAATTGTATTAATACTCATCGGTTCTCAATATCATTTTTTCTTCAGTTTTTAAAAATTTCTTTGGTAAAAATTTAATTTACGAATAAATTTCGTGCGCTACGCAAGAATCTTTGTATTTAGCAAAAATAATGATATTAATTAATTGTACTATGAAAAAAATAAAAAAAAAAAAAAAAAATTCGTAATAAAGTACTTTTAATAAAAATCATAATTATGGTAAATAAAATGATTTAAAAAAATTAACGGAAGAGAATTGCTCACCGCATTCATAGCACACGTATCGTCCAGCTTTGGGGGCTTCCGGTGGTTCGGCGCTCTCGGCGCTCTCGGTACTTTCGTTCTGCGCTTGCGCGGCGCTCGCCTGTTTCTTGTTTTTCGATCTTCCATCGGCAACGAGTAGCGTATCGTACGTGTAAGTCGCAGCTTTGTTAACTTCCGTCTGTTCTATAACGGTCTGTACCTCCTTGTCGCTTTGACTCGGTGGTTGTGAGTTCGGATTATTATTCTCGATATCGCTGCTGCACTCGGAGGCCGGTGGTGTCAATGGCGGTGCCTCGATCGGTGCCGGTTGCGCGGCTATCAACGACGGCATGCCGCTCGGTGCGCTCGAGTATGTGAACAAAATCTCTTGAACCGGCGACAGGGGAATAAAAACACCGGCCGGCGTTTGTTGTACTATCGTCGTCGGTGTTCCCGTATCGTAGATTATTCCCGAATGTTGTTGCTGATAAACGGTCGTCGTGCCGCCATTTATATCGATTGTGTTCAATTGATAAATCGGCGGCGGTTCGGCGGGTTGATAAATACTGATTTCCTGAACATTGTCCGTCGCCGGTGTCTCTACAACGTTCTGAGGCCCAACGGCTATGCTTGGGGGCGGTAGGGGCGGTAGGGAACGCGACAATTCGAGTAAATCGTGAGCCGCTTCCGTTTCCGCCGCCGAACGATCTCGGAGTAACGGTATGTCTTGAACTATACCGCACGTAGGCAAATGGCATATCGTCTGAACCGGTACGAGAACGTCGAGACTCGGCGTCAGAGTACCGATGTTCTGACGATGATTATCGGCAAAGAACAACGGCAACGAGGACGAGCCTTCGTTGCTCGAGCCGTTGTTCGCAACGACATTTTGCTGTTGATGAAAGGCTTGAGGCACCTGATGATGATGCATCGTTAATACCGATACCTGACTCGACGTAGGAGTTGCCGGTGTTATGCAACTGCTTCTCACGGGCCTCGGCGTAGTCGGGTTCGTTGTCGAGTGTTGATTCGTCCCTTCCTTGCTACCCTCGACGCTGTCGATTCCGCTCGCGACTTCGAGACGCGAACCTATCGTCGACGATGCATTTCCAACGTTTGCCAAAGAACCCAACGTTTCTTGATGATTCGACGATTTTCTCACCGGCGATAACGATCTCGTCGTGCAAACCGACGATCTCACGTTCTTCGTCGACGAATATTCCACTGTTGTGTCCCGCGAGACCGCGAGATCGCAACGTTGCTTCTCCGACGTTGAAACTGCTTGCGAAGTTTCTGGAACCGGTGAATTCCCCGAGGCTCTCAGATCTTTCAGTCGGGACGTCGAACATTCTGCGCGATGGAGAATGAAAAAAATTAATAAAATAGACAGAAATTTTTTTTTATTATTTCTCAGCATTTTTCGTGCCTCGTAATGCCTTTAATGAATTTCTTCTATAAAGGAAGAAACTCGGTCAGCGCAGAGAGGGGCTTATACCGCGTTGTTTATTCAAGCCGATTAAATATTCATTGTCGGTTGTCGAAGACACGAGAATATAACGTTTTCTCAGACGAAATGCTTCGCGTGTACAGAAAGAAACGAAATTCTATCTCGGAAGGCAGTGTATTTTTGTATGAGAGGTTAAAATAATAGTTCTGGAAACTCCTGTGGCACATAATTCGAAGTCGCCGGTCACGCTATATCGTCGTTAATTCGTGTATCGTTAAATTTTTTTCATTTTTTTTTTTTTTTTCAATTACGAACGTTAATTTTATTGAGATTAGGAAATAATCGGCATGTATACCGGCCAACTAAGGGAAAAATTAATTTTTTTTCGTTACAAAATAAAGTCTCGAAACATTTTTTTAATCGAAAAGAACTTTGGGATGTTCACTAACAACTACGCGAGTTTTACGCGATGAAAGTATTGTCATATGTTTTTTTATTACGAATTAAATAAGAAAGTTGATTTCGCCGGTATTTCCTGGGGAATCGGCGTTACCCTGTTCTCTCCTAATCGAAAAAACTTTTATTCGGGGGAATATCAAAATGCTATATGATCACCCGAACTCGATCAGTCTTCTCTATTGCGTCATTTATTTAGTCGTTTAATTATTCATCGGCCAATTCGTTTGCGCGCGCCGTTCGCGCGATAGTGAAACTTTCCATTGCTCTTTGATCGCGTTGTGTGGGACTGGGAATTATTCATGCAATTAACATTATAGTCCGGAGTCGCACACCGGAGCGAACGCGAACGCGGACGGGAAGCGCTGAGGAACTCCGCAACGACTCCGTTTTGGAGAAACTTTGTTCTTGACTTAGAGAACACATGCGATTTGATACCGAAACGACAATGACGCGCGATAACTGTTTAGATAATATTGTTATGGTACCTTGGGCAACGGGAGGCGCGATGCAGGCTTCAATAGGCGATACCGGCAACTGTATTGCCGTCGGTGATGGCGAGCTGTCTCTTCCAGCCCGTCCCCAACTCTCGAAACCTCTTGCAACGCTCATGTACTTGTTGCACAGAGCTTTCTTCACCATGTAACATCGTGGCATTCTGATGGCTTGGTTTACGTCGCGATATTAATCGCGATCGTCGATAAAAATTTACAGTATTACATCCAATCCTATTTCTTCCTTATTCTCTTCGTTTCTTTTTTCTTCTCTTATAAAAATGGAAACATCGACTTTTTTTTTTTTTTTTTGTTTTTTTTTCAAAATCACAACGATACACTGAACGACTTTATCGACGTTGATTCTTCGAGTATTTGTAAAATAAAAATAATATATTTGAGTGCGAGGATTGGACAACGAACGAGTTTTTAAATTTTTCTTTTGTTTTAAATACAACTTTTAAAAAACTCGTTATTTTTTATTTTTTTTTTTCTTTTTTTTGCGATTTCTATGAAACGCTTGGACGCCCTACGACAAGTAGTTTTATAACTCTACGTTTCTCGTTGTCACGATGTGTGTATGTATTTCCGAGTATCTTTTGCCTTTTTTTTTTTTTTTTTTTTTTTTTCATTCAAAGCAGACACAGGTCTTCGGATTTTAATGAATAATATTAAAATACGTTTTTGTTGTTGTTGTTGCTTTTGCTTAAAAAGTGAGCTACAATAGCTAATTACACGTTCAATGGAATAAAAGTGGTCTTGATTTTTTTTTGTTATTATTAATTAATTATTTAATTATTATTGGACTTTAGCGATTTTAACGTTTATTCACATCGAACAAACTTCTTTAACTCCAAAATTGGGGATAGTCGCAACTAGTTCGCCACTTTAGCGAGTTAATCTCGTGATTTATTTTTTATTATTATTATTTTTTCTCTCTGTTTTCTTCTTTTACCTTGTTTAGTATTGCTTTCGTTGTATTTACGTGGGTGGATGATTATTTTGCTTTGTTAGATTATAAATTATCGTAGAATCTCTACAGCTTCATTCGTCATTATCGGATACAAGTTTTTTCCTATATTTCTTTCTTTTTTTTTTTTTCTTCTCGTTCAGTCCGATTCCATTTATCTTTTTTTCTCCCTCGAGTACATGGAACAGTCTACTCTAACGATCTAATAATAATAATAATAGCAATAATCATAATAATACAATACAGCGAAGTCTATCTTTCTCTCTCTTCTTAATTACTCCCACGAGTTTTCTTCTTCTCTCGTCCTCTTGCATTTGCAGTATCGTGTTTTATTTTTTAACGAGCCTATTTCCCTCGACGATGATTTATCGTGTTTATCGTTATCGCGCTTGTGCGATAATCGTAACTCGTCATTGAGATTTCGTCGACGTTTATTCCATCGCGATAGCATCGTTCTCTCGTCTCTCGGAAGGAAGTCATAGTTTAGGATACGAGCGTTTAGGTTGAGCGAAGTACGTGAGGGTTACAGAAGTCTCGAAAGCTCTCTCGAGAACCGCCGAAATTTCTCTGATTCTCTTTGACTCTCCTGTTTCCTTTCCTCCTCTCGTTCTCAAGAGGGTTGGCGTCCCAGGCGCAACCCCCCCACCGCTTCCTCTGTACTCTTGTCTGAAGCTCAACCGACAAGTTCGCCGAAGCTACTGGGCGTGCTTCACAATGAAGTCTGGTGAGCGAACTGGTGAGCTTTTAGTCGACGGATGCCGCAGGACGAGCAACAAGTTGGACAACAGGTCCGCGGCTGTGCGCGCGACGTGGTCGATAACTCAACTCTATCTCATGCGGCAGTACCCAGGGTCTTCTACGGACTGTACCGCTATATTCAATCTACTGCGCTTTCATACTTCCCAGCAAAACGCCGCGAGTTTATTTCCAGCTGAGTCCCGGTTAAGCTTCGTCTTATTTTTTTTTATAGTTTTTTCCTTCGTTACAGAGTAAAATAGCGTGCAGAGTTTATCGAGAGATCGGAGATTAAAAAAAAAGCTTTCGAATTACAGTAGTCTTCGAAGCAAGTAGATAGTTCCCGTGCGGATCAGACGCACGTAGACATCGTATCCGGCGAGTAGTCAGCCTCGTTCACCCTCCCGCTCGCCCCCACTGCTTGCTCGTTGCAGCCACCCTTCGCTCGTTCAGCTCCTAGGGGCTACAGTCGAGCGTCTCCCAGGGACACGCCAGGCACGAAGAGAACTACGCCGGCAACGCCACCAGACACGAACAGACAGAGAAAAATCGTAGGATACTCTCCACGAGCTCGTGGGCCGCACTGTACACTTTTTCGCGAACCGGAAGCGTGCTGCAGCCACTGTAATAGCTAAAGTTCGTGTTTTTCTTTTTTTTTTTTTTTTTTTTTCCGCGACGAGTATAGCAAATAGGTATTAGTGAGTCTTTTTCGTAGTATTAATAGTATCGAGGATTTACAGTACTAGAGAACTCTAACTCGGAGCTTTTTTTATACATAGAAACGAGAAATTCGTAGAATCGTGTGTGTAGGAGAAACTCGTGTATCCGCGCGACTTTACCACCCCCCCCTTGTCAAGTAAACGGAGAAACTAGTCGGGGGCGAACCACCTTGCACGGAATATCGACGAATAGACCGAGGGCAAGCCGGCAGCGCACTGGCCTTTCTCCGGTCTCTCTATGTATAGATTACACACGAATATATATGCCCGCGGCTGTGCATACACGAGCGAACCAATCCACCGAGAGCCACCGACTACCCCCTCGTATGCGAGAGAGAAAATCCGTTCGTTACAAACGGAAGAATCGCACGAGAGTCGAACCAAAATCCTGCGACTGACGATCACTTTTTTATTTGTCGTTTATAACACTGATTTTCTCGTTTGAGCTTTCGAGATTGACGAATATTATTCGCCTGTTTTGGCCTTTTATTCCGTCGAGCCTAACGATGAGCGTCGGAGGCCTCGGGACTCCGCACACTTTTCGATTTCCCCCCTTCGGCGTTTCGAGCAACGTTCGCAACCCCCGCTCGCACAGCTCGACGTACTACCCTCCGTATCGCCTGCGCGCCACACGAAATAGTCGGCGTATATACACACACACACGCGCACGCACACGTAACGCAGAACCGATGCACCGATGTGGAAAAATTCGTGGATAATTTTTTTTTTTTTTTTTTTTCGTATCTCGAGAAATATGAGAATTTTTTTTCAAGACGATTGAAGATTTGTTTTAATGCGATGTATCGGAAAAAAATATAAATGCGATGGGAAACCCTTGATTGGGGTTTTTTTTTTCTTTTTTTTTTTTTTTTCAGGAAACAGAGACACGATAGGTTTCTCTGTCGGCTTCTCTTCTTGCCTTCCTCACGATTTTTTCGTTCACACGACGCAGTTATCGTTTATTTTAAAAAATATTTTTTATCGAGCACTTTTCGTTATCTCGCGTTGTTTTTTTTTTTTTTTTTTTTAAGCGAAGTTTTGTCACACAAACACACACGCGCACGGCGATTATTGAGCGAAATGTTTTCACAAGAAATTGAACGTATCAACAATCCGGATGAAAGGTGCTTATGTACTATAAGAAGGTAAGGTACCACCTGTGGGCGCAGAAGCAACAATTGTCCGCCGTAGTGCGGAGGGTAGACCGACTACATGGCTCGTCCGGGTGTGGCTGGGGTGCAACTGCCGTTTCGTCGTACACCCCCGCGTCCTCCGCACGGAACGTCAGAGCGCTTGCGTCCTCCACCTCTTCTGCAATTTATCACTTTATCTCCCTCGCGCTTGTAACAACCTTTCTAGCTTCGTCTCGCCCTATCTTCTGTAACCCTCTCTGCCTTGGGGTAACCCTAGGCTCGGTGGCTCGCGGGGTGCGCGCCTGAACTAGCGACGTCGTCGTCGTCGTCGTCGTCGTCGTCGTCGTCGCGAGCGGCCAGCAGGCAACGCTAGAAACAGCGGGGGTGGTTTTAGGCGCTCGAATGAGAGCCGACCGACTCGATTCGACCCCTCGCACTGGCTGGTGGAGACGACGCCGGCTACGACGACGATGCTATCAACGAGCCTCCTATACCCCTGTCTCTAGATACAATTCGCTATCTTTTATACCACCTATATCTATATATCTATGTGTGTGTTTATATATACTTATATATATATATATGTTTGATACAGTAGAGCTTCCCACTCGATAACCTCCCCCTCAGTCATTTTAATAATTTTCTATTGCCACTAAAAAAATCGGAAAAAAATCCAATCTACTCCGATACGACTAGTTATGGCTTACGAATTATTACCGATTTTCTTTTTACTCACAACGTCAAGATTTTACGAGATATTTCGATTTTCCTACGTGGACAAGCAATGGCTTGAGAATTGGCGCTTTTCTGCGGTATGAATTTTTCGAGAAAAAAACAAACAGGTTTAGATGAAGAGGGGGGGTTGAAAGAGAGGAACGGTAACGAGAACTAAACTCGTGCGTCCTCGTCGCCCCGGCGATGCGGCGTGCATCGATTTTACAAGTTCGGGCCACCAGACCAACACCTGTTACCGTCCGCCCGCCAGCGAGCAAGATAGTGTGTACGCGAC
The DNA here is from genome assembly GCA_963971235.1 of Cryptus armator. Lineage (NCBI taxonomy): Eukaryota > Metazoa > Arthropoda > Insecta > Hymenoptera > Ichneumonidae > Cryptus > Cryptus armator. The sequence goes on along the minus strand of OZ020234.1, from coordinate 3,743,529 downwards.
CACGCTGTGTGTCCTTTTACTCTTCTCACCCCTCCTACGCTTTTTTTTCGTTTTTTTGTTTTTTTTTTTGTTTTCTACTGTATTTTTCCCTTCGACTCCACGAATTTTTCTTGCATCGTCCCATCTCATTCTCTGCCTCTATACATATCGTTATCTTCGTTTTTCCCGTGGCACGATCCCATTTCGCGTCATCCCCCTCGATCCACCCCCTCCCCCTTCTCCTCTTATCGCGCTTCGGCTCGTATCCCCCCCCCGTCTTCCCCCTCTTTCTCGTTCTGTGCTTCATCCCTCTTCCGCGAAGTTTCTATCTCACTTTCTCGCTTGCCAATCGATAACGACGCCGGCAGACGCGGCAACGCGTCGCGCGCCACCACCCTTCTGTGTTCTATACCGACGAGACCGAGTCTAAACTATAGACCTTCCCGTACGACTACGCCAACAGCAGCACCGGCAGCAGCACGCCGAGTTGCTCTCGCGATCCCTCGCTTCCGCGTATGTACCTATAGGAAACTATACCATAACCCGAGCCTTATTGCACTTCCTGAAACGATTGTGCAACCCTCGAGAAAAATTGCAATATTATCGTTTCTATCTGAAACAATCAAACTTCCTGAGTGCCTAGAAAAATGTAATAGCTGCGGAAAATGTGGAAAAAAAATTGAGGACTGCGCCGAGAGATCGAATAAATTTTAAAAAATTCCTCGCGCTGAGTAAACAAGGAATTTTCAACATAAGAATAGATGTATAGGATGAAATGCATAGAAAATACCCACATTGTCGATTTTAGCAATTGTTTCATTGTTGCGATAAACGATTCTGCCGCGTCGACCGTAATAACTTTTTTTTATCGCAAACTCAATCAGGGGTTCATTATTTTGGGATTTCAATAAAAATGAATACAGCTATAAATTTTAACAGCGTTTTTTTTTTTTTTTTTTCGGAATTAATTTTTTTCGTTCTTTTTGTTACTTTAAAAGTAAAATAAATAATTTTTTGGTAATGCCGTTAAAGTTTCTCGACAGTTTATATATAATTCCCGAACGAATGAATTGCCAAAGATTTTCATTTGTTTCGGGTATTTTTTTTTTTTTTTAGTTAGCAGAATTTCGGCTCATAGATTTTTTTTTTTTTTTTTTTTTTTTATAGAAGATTTCGTAGTTCTTTACAAAGCTTTGTTGAAAGGCGACAGAAAGTGTACACGGAATACTCGTGTGTAGCTATAGCGCGGCTACTTGTAAACACTACAGTCTTTTGTGATCCGGCACTGTCTTGTGTGTTAAATATATGTCTTCGTCGCCTACACGTATAGGCCTCGAAGAGGGTATATACGGTCGTGTATGAGGAAACGTAGCCAGCACCGCTCGAGACTCACAATGATGGATAGCCACCCTCGCTGCGTCCTACCCTTCGCTTCTCGTATATTCCGGGCTCTATGTCCCTTTCCTCACACAAGTATGCATATATAACTTAAGATTGTCGACGTAGCACGCGCGTTCGCTCGGAATCGCGAATGGCAATTCGTGAAAATGACTATGACGAGGGGGCGAAATGACGGTTGAAAAGAGGTCGGGGTGTTTAACGCTAAAAATGTCCCCTCGTGTATTTCTAGATGATATTTATTCAAGAAATAGACGCACTTTTGTACACCGTTTTTTTTTTTTTTGTTTTTTTTTTCGTTTCAAGATTGAACCGCCGAAGAGACACTTTTGGCGAAACAGATTTTTGTTGCCTTTCGCGGGAGGGTTTGGTTTACGAGGGTGTGCCAGTCGAGACACGAGAGACTATCCGAATTATTGAAAGCGAGTTTACTCGCCGGACTACCCCTTCGTTGCCCGAGCGACCGACGCGGTTCGTTGCTGCATCGCCAGCGAAAAGCAATTAGCAACGCTGCTTTCACTGTTTCAACCGAAGAATAGGATTCGTTCGAACAATAGGGAGAAACGAATTTGCTGTATAAACAATCTCGGTACTACTTTTCCGCATTGATAGAACTCTTAATTTCGTAACTTTTCGACGATTGAAATTTGTCGTGTTTCGGTATGACTCTAAGAATCGCCAGATAATGTTAAGAATAATCAACACCTCTTGATATGGATTATTCGTATTATTTTTTTAATTTTTGTCATTTTTCAATACGAATTACAAATAATAATAATTATAATTTTCTGAAAAAAATTCAAAAAATTTCGAAGTATTATATTAGAGGTTTATATTCGATCGATACTTTAAATAATCAGTTATTTAGAGGTCCACTTTAAAATGAATCTCACCGACGTAGACGCAGTTCCCGATCGTCGTCATCGTCACGAGAAAAACACGATAGGTTTCTATTGAAGATTCGTTGAATTCCTTCCAACGCAGAAACGAGAAGATAGAGCAAACATGTCAGAGCAGCGTTCCGGGGGGGGGGGGGGGTGAGATGTCCCTCAAAGCAAATACTCTTCTGGACGGTATCCGTAAGTGCTTCGGGTCTTCGGCGGGGGAGGGGAAGGGGAGAAGGGGTGAGTTAACGCTCCGAGGATCGTTGGTCGAAATAGGTTTCACGTGCTTTTGCTATTGCGATCGCCTCGACTTTCGCTACTACTTCTGCTTTTGACGGACTTTGAGGGTTGGGATGAGTCATCGAGGGACAGGGAATGATTCTCGCCGAGATCCTTCGATCGGATTCTCTCCGTACGTATACCGCAAACTCCCCCACCCCCTGTGATTCGGCGGCTTCAGTGCGGCCCTCCGGAGTTCCTCCTTGTCCTCGAAATATCGTCAACGCCAGCACATCGTGAGTCTCTTCTGTACGTCACGGAGGGAGCAAAAGAAACCAATAAATTTGCACATTTCTTACCGCGTACCCTATGACGAAAGAGCTTCCCTAAGTAAACTGCGGTATATAACAAAATTCCATTTTAATAAAAATATTTTCACGATTCTCAATATATTCGACGATTCTCTGTTGTGATAAAAAAAAAAACCTGTGACTCAATATATATCGAAAAAAAAAACGAAAAAAATCTTCAATTTATTCATTCTCTTTTTTGTAACATCGTACTAAAAAAAATTGATAATTCATTATAATTATTAAAAAAAAATCTACGGCCCAATAATTATCGACAGAATTCCAAGAATTTTTATTTCATTATTTTTTTCATTGTAACATCCTTTTCATACTCATTTAACACTTAAACATCATTATTTATTTCATTCATATTTTAGTGTATATTTCACTCGAAATATAAAAAATTTTTTTCTATCGCTATTTCAAACTCGAACTGTACACTCTTGCAGCTACGCGTGTAATCAATTCTCTCGACATTTCACAAAATAAATGTGACTATTTCTAAACTTCTGTCGTGACGAAGCGATGTCCCTATGCAGCGATATAGTTCAAGGGGAGAGAGAAAGGAACGAGAGGGTACAACGAAAAAAAAAAAAAAAAAAAAAAAAAAAAAAAAAACGCGTATCGGACTATACTTCGAATACCGGAGCCTTTTTCTCTCCCTCTGTTCTTTTCGTCCGCTCATTTTTTTTCTTTACCTTTCTTTTTGTCTTCATTCCTTGTAGAAAGAACAAGGGGGGGGGAGGGGGCAGGGAAGAGGGATAGTTGAGAATCTCGGGGATTCCGGGGTGGGATTGTACTGCAAAGTCAACCCCAGTCTCGGGGTCTCGGGGCCATTGTAATTTTCAATGGGGGGAGAGGGACATGAGGAGGTATAGTTTATTGGGTTTCTCGTTGAATTTCCTCGTTCTGCATCAGCCCGTACGGGACTGACTGAGGGTGACCGAAGGCAGCGGGGCCCTCGGTGTCAACGACCCCTGTGTGCCGCGCGTCCTCCTCATGATTCCAGCAGGCAACACAAGCAGCGCTCGTCCGCACAGGGGAGAACGGTTCGGCTCGGTCGCGAGTGCGACCGGAATAATGACGAATGTGCCGCGGCCCTGTCATCGCCGTTTAATTCGGCATCGCCCTATGCACCCCCTTCGTTATATATATATATATATATATATATCCCTCTCTCTAAGCGCACAGACAACATAGACCGAGCGTGCGGTGGCTCACCCTTCTCTCCTGCGGACCGTCATCGAATTGCAAAACAGACGAAACCCTAGCGCACGTTTGGTTGGGGCTGTTGCTCTGTTCCGTTAGTACCTTTCGTGGCTAAATCGTGCTGTACGGGAAGGCCTAACTGGCCGTTTATCTTCGCCTCTACAGCGCTGGTACAAGAGGATTGTAACGCCGACTAGGGGTTGTTCCCCGCGGACGAATCTCTCACACTGATTGCCAGGCTAATCAAGCAATCAGTGTGTAATCACTAATCGCACCAACGTGCCCAGCGATTCAGGATAACTGTTATGAATTACATACGGAAGATTTAGAGCTCGTAGCGGCGCCTCTGTTGCAATGGCTTCGCGCTCGCTGCACGATTCGTCTATACGATTCCAAACTCGAATACTCCCATACGTTACGCGAGGTTTATGCGTAATGATCGTTACGGTTGCTTGGAATGATTAATAAAATACCATTAGTCGCACACACCTCGTTGATACAATAAAATGTTTAAAAAAACCGAGTAATGTACACGAGGCAACGAATTTATTCCACGAACTCGTTACGAGACTCAAGGTGGCGAAGGTAATTTACAGCGCAGCGGGCTGTAATCGGGAATCTGGAGAGAGATACAAATTAAATAAAATAAAAAAAAAATGTAAAAATTGCCGAAGCTGAATGTCGAATTTATTCACAGGTCACCGGGGGGGCGATCGGTCTATTTACGAGAAAATAAATAATAACACTGTAAAAAAATAATAGTCAATTAAATTTACCCGAAAATAAAAAATTGACAGCCAATAAATCGGAAATCAAAATACTCCAATTTGTAAATAAAAACGAGTATTTTTTTTTTTTTTTTTTCTGTGAAATTTCGTTCCGATATTTTGTGAAACAGTAAACACAATCACCGAAGTATCAAATCATCGATTTCGGGCAGACAAAACAATTGAGATAATTGAATTTAAACTCAATTCTGCTACACTGTTTTTTTTTTTTTTTTTTTTCGCTGACGGAGAAATTTGATATCATAGCTATTCCGGACAGTTTAGTTTCCGGTTTAAACTTTATAGAGGGAATGACGAAAAATTGAGGCATTACACAAGTGTATATATACGCGCGAACAATATAGTATATATAGTATATAACGTGTAGGTAGTATGTGTACCTGGCAGCTGCTCGACTGTCGTAACCTCTGACCAGATCGATCGAAGCCACCCTCTCGTTCTCTCGCCCTTCCGCCCGCCCCCTCTACCACTGTGGTATGCCTATAACATGGACACACATACACATGACAATAGTGTATACGAATCGATGAAAGTTGCGGCCGTTCGCTTACGCTAAAGCGTTAAGCAGCGTTCAGACCAAAAGTCATACTCGGCGAATTATTTTTATCGATAAAAGTTTGCAACGGACGATGATAGAGCGTAAGAAAAAAATGAAAAAAAAAAAAAGAAAAAAAAAAAAGTGAAAATTCTCTTTATGTATTAATCGACGGACACACGTTTTCGTTTCTCACAATGAATACTGCAGGCTTTTTCATGACTTATCGAAAAGAAGAAAATAATTTATGAACTCCTAAAAGTACGCCGTGGGTGGTAAAGAGTCACCCGTAAATGATCATAGATACGATTAATTAAGAAACATATGTATTTGAAGGAACATTTTTTTAACAAATACACCAGTCAGCTGATCTTTGACAACGAATTACTAAGTAAGCACAAGCGCTGGAGGGTCAATAACTGTAACACTTTAATCTATAGAAAGAAAAATGCTACATTGAGAGAAAGTGGAGTTCTTGATTTAGGTCTCGATTCGGCACGAGGGCAGTCATGGAAGAGATTGCAGTCACGGGATGAAATTAGCTCTTCGGGTAAGCGAGTTTAACTCGGCCAAGAGCTGTTGAACAAGAAGAGACCCCCCTACGGTTGAGTATTGTCGGACGGTGCTATAGCCGCGATGCGAATCGCCACCGACACGCAACTCGCCCATGTGTTATCGACGAGAAATATCTATTGCCACTGGTTTAGAACGCAGACGAGGGGTTGCACGGCCGGGCGAGAAGGGTAAAAGAGAATAGAATGCCAAAGGAAGAAAAGGGAATGAGAATGTGAGTTAGCGTATCGGAAATCTCTCTCTCGTGCGCCACCGTCGGACGCCTTGGCTTTTTATTTTCGTTGACGTAATCCGCAGTGAATCAGTGACTAACTGCAGCAGTAGGAGAAACAACCTCCCCATCCAACCGCGGTAACTACTGTTTATCTGGTTTTCGTTCTATTTGTTCGAGGATCGAGCAAATCCTTAATGTCATTAGACTAAAATGTCGTGTTTTTCTTTCTCTTCTTTATTCCTATGGTATTAAGGCGCGAATTTACATAGTTTTATCGTTCTACTCAAGGTACCGACTTGAACAATCGTTTTTTTTTTTTTTTTTTTTTCAATCTACATTGAGAATCAGTAAATTATAATACATAAAACAAAAAATTTCGTGAAAATAAAGTAAATTTAATTATATTATTATTGTAGTAATAATAATGATAATAGTAATATTATTATAATAAATGAATTAAATTAAATTAATAATAATAATAATTATTGTTGTCGATTTATTGAAAAATTTAAAATGAAAAAAAAATCGATTTTTGGAACATATGTTTCGTTTTTTAACTACAATTGAATAGATTTTTGGAGTAAATTTGCCAGTGAGCAAACATTCACCGGTAAGTAAACATCGACGATGATAATCTATTGCGTATTTCGACGAAAGGTTTTGTAAAGTACGAAATATCGTATAATTACGACTAAAGCATTCTTATTTTGGTTTCCCTTCCATATCTACGAGATTGATAACATTTTCTTATTCGGCATTGCGATAAAGCGATAAAGCGACTGCGAGGGTAGAAAAGAACGTGGGGACAAACGCGTTACAGTTATACGGAGAGAGAGAGAGTGAGAGAGTGCCGGGAACTGCGTGTACACATCGCGAAAGCGCCTGGCGGAGAGAGAGAGCTGCCGCTATCCACAGGTAGTTGACTTTGCTGTGCTGCTCGCCCCGTGTTTTCTGGAAGCAAAGATTCGCAACTGGTGTGTGGGAGCTCTCGTATTTCCGTCGACCAGAATTCTTTGCGTGGGGGGTGGGGGATGATTCTATCTCGTTCTCTTCTTTCTCTATGTATACGCGCATTTGTTTGTGTTTATGTATGTGAAGTGAGGGTGTTCTGGTTATTTTCTTTCACTCTCTCACCCTCTGTTACAATCCCCGTAGACGCATGCCCACCGCAAAGTTGGATTTACGACCCCTCAAGCAAAACTTGACAACAAATAATCCCTCGAGCGGCAGAAGAAGCAACAGCAAGCCATGCACTATCGAGGCTTCGTATTCCGTGAGGAAATGCCGAGCTGACTGCTCGATTCGCCAAAGTAATCAACAGAGCGAAAAAAAAAAAAAAAAAAAAAAAAAAAAATTCCAGAAAAAAAATGCAACTGGTATTTCGTTCTGTCACTCAGATTGCTATTTTTCAACGACATTTAAAACAAAACCCGAAATAAATACGAAAAATTGACGATTCCTATAGCGGATGTAACGACAAATATTTCATATCAACTTGCAACGTTGAGTGGAATAAAGTACCGATTTTATCGAATGATAAATAAAAATGATACTATTAATATTATTGTTATGATTATTATATTTATTAATTATTTTGGTAAAAAATAAAATTTCATTGGAAAAATTGTACGAACGTTTCGTATGGCTTTGCCATGCGATATTGCAATTTACAATAGGAATTCCAACGATCTGCGCTGTCGTCGAGATGTGCGTAAAAATATAACTTCAACGTCGAAAACACCCCTGAACGCTCGCTATTCCGTTGTACGAAAATAGCTGGAGAATTAGAAAGAGGAATGTTTCATTCTAAAGGTCAAAACCTAAAAAAATAAGAAGATAAACACGCAAGGTAGAGTTCCCTTTGCAGTCGGCGTGTAATTAGTTCCCTTTACAGCCGGTGTGTAATTAGTGCGCAAAAACATCGGCAAAGATTAAACATATTAATTTTCCCGTTCAATTTCGTTCGAAATTCGTGATTCGTTTGCGGCTATTACCGTTTCGTCGAGCGTCGATGAATTTTCACGCTCGGCCATCTGTCGATATGACGGAGTGAAAACCCCAACGTACTGACCCCTGCTTCGCGTGACCCCGATATTCTCTTTACGAAACTATACCTTACATTTTTTCACTCGAATACACAGATCGAACTGCGAAGCGTCTAATTTCACGTACTATAAATACATTACGATACATTTTCAACCGGCAAAACGTATAAACGTTATCAACTTCATTCAATTATTTCCTCGCTTCGCGGCTCTCTTCGCGGCTCAATTATTCGTTTCGTCGAAGTGATCAACAGGACGGTAGAGAGAAGTGAGCGTTAAAAAGAAAATAGAAGAAAAAAAAATGCAACTAGTTATCTGCCGCTTTGCCTCTCAGCTGGTAATTTATTTCCAGCTTAGCGGGGGATATATCCTGCTACATTTATTTCCAAGGGGGTTCCATACCAGGTGGGCTTCTGCTACTTTGAAATGCAATGGGGAGGAAAGGTGAGCCTCTGGTATTCCCTTCCATGTATGTGTGTGTGTGTAACGGAGGTTCGAATAGTTGGCGTGGGTCAGTAGACGAAGTCTCGAGATACGATGCAGCGAACGCGCGGGGGTTTGGAGGAGAGAGAGGGGGGAGGGGGTTGGCCCTACACACAGCGGCGGTAAAGAGAGAGGCCAGTGGGATATGTGATACGTGATCCTATGCAGCGATCGAGTGAGATAACGATAGGAAGGAAGAAGAGGAAAGACAGAGGGTTTCGTTCGGTGTCGGTGGCACCCTAGCCGTGGCACGTGGGGCTCGCTACCAGGTGTTGCCGAGACGTCGGGTCGATGGGGAACGTTGGCGCATGTGCCAACCGCCCTCTTGTCTCCCCACTTCGGCCCTCGTGTTTCGCCCTCGATTATTATTCCCCTACGTCCGAAACATCCAAAGGAGACGTCCAATCGACGAAACGACAACGTACGAGAGAGATAAATATACCTTTCATCCCACCACGATGATTTCGACGTGTTGCCTTTGTCCTTGTTTCGCTCGTTCATCTTTCATCTATACCTTCGCCGTTACCAATCCCCGCTGCCCCCACTTCAAGCTCTTCGCGAAGCGGTAGCAGCTCCCCCACGGACTATCGTCACCCTCCACGTCCGTTTCGATTCTCATAGACTGGCAACGACACGACGAAGTACAGAACCAAGTGTGCGTTCGTTTGTGAGACCAGCAACGGCAGCGGGGGATGAGGGGGCAAGAAGACCTCTTCAGGCATCATACTCACCCTCGCCGACTACTGTCGTCGTCGTCGTCAGTAGCAGCATCAGCATCACAAGCTTTACTTTCTATCCTGCCCTCTAGACTTGGATCACTTTATCCTGTATTCTCATGGCTATTCTCGAAGAATCGGATCAGTTAGTTTTTATCCTCTAAAGGACGATCTCGGGATACCACCATTTTTTTTTAAATTAATTGGATTTTGTTGTGGAATTGATACAGATGTGGAAGGACTGACTGTACGATGGTTTCGTACGTCTCAACTTATCCAATTTACAATGATGATATTCGCGTTGTATAAAGGCGGCAAAGGGGTGGACGGTGGATCGGCGGTGGTAAGGATTAATTGGCAGCATAATGCTGATCGTGGTATAGCATATCTCATACGATGTATATTGCATATATATACTATAGTCGTACGAAGCTAGTGGAGCGTAGAGAGAAGCTACGAGAGCATCTACTTCATAAAGCTCATAGGTAGGTCCTTCACCAAGACAAGAGAGTCGACTACCACCACTGCAGCGAATCCCAGGGTGGGTACCCACCACTTCTCGATCGCTTGGCTGGCACGAGCCAACCTCGTGCCACAGCGAGATTATATAGTCTAGGAATAGGGATAGAATGGGATAGAAAATCCAACCGCCGAACCCCCTTAAGCCTCGAATCTCGCACCCCAAACTTGCCATCTCCCTTTCTCACGGCATCAGCATCTCAGGCGGCCAGCAAACGGAGGCAGCAGCATTATACGAATACCCTGGAACACTCACACATGCTTCTCTTGTTTCTACACAAAGATGAGAAGTTCCACTTGTAAGTTCACCGATATACACGAATGTTTCCGCAAGTGTGGAGGGTAGACAGGGGGATGAAGGGAAGGAGAAAACGATGGGTTGGAGTGGGGAAGAGCCGCAGTGTCGGAGAGGGTATGCGCTCGCGCCCGCGCGCTCGATTCCTTCTACGAGCGAAACGGGGATGAACGAGGGTAGGTTCGGGGCTCGCGGAACGTCCAAGAGATACATCCACGTCATCGAATATTAGATCGAAGGAAAAAGTTTTTTTTTTTATTTAGACATTTTTTTTTTTTTCTATTTCCGACACCAAGTAGACAATTGTTTCATCAAAATTTAATATATCTGTTCCGAAGATTTGAGAAAAAAAAATTACATCGACTTATGAAGATAATTCAAATACTTCGATATTGGATAAAGATTTACTAAATTTAATTTCGTCTATATGTAGCATGAGAAAAATTTAAATGATCTCGTAACGGTAGACAAGAAGAATATTTGTGAATAAATCGATGAAAAATAAATAAAGGAGATTTTTTTCGTAGAGAGTCGAGAATTTCGCGTCGATCTCGCTGAAGCCACTCGGCCGCGCAACACCGTCGCCCTATCCCCACCGCGGCTTGCTGCATCGGTGCTATAGCGACAACTTTAAGGGTGGGTTGGGATTGCTATGTTGCGTTGGATCGGCGCGTCGCTAACGGCGCATGAGGGGCGGGGTGGGGGGGACATTGAGGGGTGGGGAGAGAGGGGAAGGGGGATATATTGTAGAGAGCAAGGGTGAGAAAGACCGAGCGTTCGACAACATCGCGGTAAGAACGGAGAAGGATATAACTCATGTTTTACGTGTGTGCGGGACCGCCTGACAGTCGCGCTGCACCCCAATATTCCGCGTACTGTTCGAAAAGCAGCAGGCAAGCAGGGCCCTCTCCCCTGTGTCTGGCGCGGGCGCGACGAGCGGCGACAGCGGAGAGAGCGAGTGGAACGGACGTAAGGACCGACGGACCGACGGGATATCAACGGGTTCTGCAAACACACACGGTTCGGGGCTTTTGAGGGCGTTGGGGGAGAGAAAGAAAAAAAGGAAAAATACAAAAATATTAAGTAGACAGTAACTGTGCTGTCCTGGCGTTCGAATAAGAAGTCGAGGAGTGTTGTTCTCGAACGTGAATTGTCGTCGTCGTCGTCGTCGTTGTCGAAGAAACATTAAAAAAAAAAAAAAAACAACTAATTATACTATAACACAGCTGAACACATAGAATATTCGAATCATAGAAGACTGGAAATAATAATAATAATAAAATTAATAATAATAGTAACGCTAACGAGAAGAACAACGACGAAAACATCGTTGAACAGTGTTGTTAAAGTGGAAGACAAAACGAAGGGGTTTGTGCAAGTAGTTACGCCGTGGGCCGTGGACGCTATTGCACATAATAGGGTCCTGGCACACTGGCATGGTGGGGAACTCGAGGTCCAAGGATCGTTGAGCCGATGACGAGGTCCCGCGGTTCTATCACGCCACCAAAGCCGGCCTGCACGTCACATCAGAGAAAGCTGCTATTCCGTGGAAAGCGTAGCCGACGGCGACGTCGTCGGGGTCGCCTCGTCGGTCCGCCAGGACTAGGTGGTCGTGCAGGTTGTAGCGGTATAGCATCGACCGCCGCTGTTGCTGCTGCTGCTGGTTGTTGCATCGTCGACAACAACAACATTGATAATTATCACGAGCATTACGTTGACAACAATAATACGGAAATAAAAAACGCGAGTGTCGGTGTTTCGTCATTGATATCATCATTTTTATTGTTAACCGAGGGTGCTGGGAGTGTCAGCGGTAACGGTGAAGGTGCACGTGAGTCAGCGGTTCTCGTGGATTCGCGTAATTGTGTCGAATCATCGAGTAAATTGTGCGATATCGATTCGATCAGAATTATCCGTTATCAACGAAGGGTCGAAAGGGTGCGCGAAATATTCCCGAAAAATCGACGATAACCCAAAGCTATCCACCTCCCCGAAAAAAGAAAAAAAAAAAAAAAAAAAAAAAAGCTCCGCCACGTACCGAAGAGAGCTTATCCAGCAGCAGCAGCAACAGGAAGATTTTCAACGATTCATCAATTTTTTTAAATCGTGTTTATTAAATAATCATCGAAAATGCCTCGTTGTTTGATGGCGAAGAAGTGGAAGGCCTATCCGTGGCCCGACAGGCAAGACGACGACGACACGAGTACCGGTGTTAATAATGAAATCGAAACAGGTGAATTGATAATCGGCGAACAGATAACGGATACCGTCCAGGAGCATAGAAGACGTCTGGTTCCCGATACCGAGGACGAGGAGATCGACGTTGTTGGCGATAGCACGACAACGAGCACCATAGCGAGCGGCAGCGGCAACGCCAGCAGCAGCGGCAGCAACAACGTCGAATCAGGAGGCAACAGGGCGAGTCAGCAAACGTGTTGGGGTCCTCACAGTCCGACCGCCGGCGCAACCGCGCCTAGTCCACCACCGCTGAACGCCTCGGGGGCCCTCTACTATCACGGTATGCCGGAGATTCAACGCAGAAACAACTTCCAGCATCCCCCCATTCTCTATTCACCCCTCTGTATCCCTCAGCTTTTCATTCCTCGCATTCTATCCCCGAGAGCTAGGAAGTAAAACCCAACTAACTAACCCCTCGGCAAACCTCCCCCTGTCCATCACGCTCGTGTGACCCTTTTTGCCAATTCTCCCCTGTTCTGGCCTCGAAGCGGATCTCGCCTCTCCACCACCCCCCCGAGCTCTCTTTTTTGTCTCAGCCAGTCTCATCCCCCGTTCTCGAGGCAGAAAAGCCACGAGTCACGGCGGACAGAACACAGGAGCTTCGTCTAGTGCAAAAGCCACGCCCAAAGCCCTCGTGTCCCTCCACGAGACTCTGCGATGTTGTTTTCTCTATACGATATATATGTATACATATATATCATCGATATAAATAATCTCGCGTGCAAGTTACGCGTATGACGCGTATCTCGTGTTGCGCGGCCTTCAATGGCTAAGATATGACTTTATAGTTGATGATACTTGTAAGTCGTAAGACGGCGTTGAAGTTCTCCGAGGCGAAAGAGGCCCTTTCCTTCTCGCCCGCGGGGAAGGCACGTCCGCGTTAGATTTGGAGGAGATCTCGGAAACCCGGAAATTCTTGGAAAGCGTAGCTCGGCAATCTCGTCGCTGGGAGAAAATTTACAACCATCCGAACCTCGTGATTTCGTTCGCTACACTTGTGACATAACATTCCTGGCGCACATGCATGACGCGTGGGTAATTTGCAATTGTAGGGTTCGGGATTGCGAGGGGATGCTAACGTTTGTTGCGTATATGGAATTTAGGCGGAAACTTTCTTGTGTCCCAAAGAAGTCTTCGAGAAATGATTGGGAAAGAATTTTCCCGAATTATTGGATTTTTCTTAATGGTTACTTTTGTTGTTATGAGACGCGCGCCAGTCGAGTCACGAAGATCTTTGGCGCTACTGGGGATTATACTTGGGTCTCGACAAAATCTTACTTCGGTAATCTTGACGTTATCTTCCCTTCTGCCTTATCCTTAGCCCTAACCGTACCTTCGGGAATGTGCGGGGGTGGGCTTTCGGGTTTGTCGACTCGGTCGCGTCAGCTCTCGAGTCACATTGGCCGTGTTATGGGGAACGAGGATGGCATAACATCGCAACGAGATTGAGAAGCATTCACGTTCTCTCTCCATCTTAAGGTCTCGAGCCTCCCGGCAAAGTGTGTAGATATGTTACGTTAGAAATTTCTCTCGTGCAAACACACGGCTCTCTCCCCCTCGAGGGAGTTTCGGAGATTGGCGTACTCTCACTCTCAACCCCCTGAGCGTTTCAATCCAGTTGCATCATCTTTCGTACGAAAGGCGAAGCACGTATTCAAAAGCCCCGGCAAAGCTGCCTATATCTTTAAGCTTTTACATGGGGATTGATTTAGTCATAAGTTTAAGTAAAATCCCCCAGGCGCTGGAACTTTACTGACTTAGACAAGGGTACGCTGAAAAGAACGATGAATCGGGAGAATTTTCGATCTTTTGAAAAAAAAAAATGTATCTTTCGTACCAATTAATTATTGAGTTTTTTTTTTATTATCGGTTCTCCCTACTCATCATTTTTTTAGGTGTATTGAAAAAAAACATTAATTATAGACCTCGCAATATTTTGTTACGGCGATTCGAGTTTTTATTTAATTATGCGTCACTGAAAAGAACGATAAGGTGGGATAACAACTTAAAAAAAAAAAAAAAATAATAATAATGCATTTTTTTCAAATAAAAAATTAAATTTTCTTAACGATTTATCAGTTCTCCCAATTAATTTTCTTCCGTATGCAAAAGAAAAAACTAATTTCATCCCAGCAATTTTTTTAGGGGGTTTGATGTTTAATAACGAAATATATAGAATTCTTAACCGTCACAGGAATCGTGTTTGTGATGTTTCATCATAAATCGACGAATGGATTTGATTCGGGAATAGATCGTTAATATCGTAGACATTTATAGTCGTTCAGTGACACCTTAAAGCTTTTGGGGGACTTGTTTTTGCCGCGGGAGATCCATATTAACGGCTGCGTGGCCGCGATCGGTGTGTCAATTATTTGAGTTCAATTGGCGTCAATGCCACTCGCAATATCGACAGGGGGTAGCGTGACAAGGCCCCCAGGAGTTATCGGAGTCTCGTTCTCCTTGTTCAGCTGCCTCGTCATTTTTGTGTGCGTGACTCGTTGCCGCGTTACGTGTTACCTCGTGGATTTAACGGTACAACTATTAACCTAACGCTATAATACTTTATACTGGGTTAAGGCAATAGAATCATTGGTTTTTCATCGGTGATTGATACTAGAAAATCCCATTCGTTCAAACGAGACACGATTATGACGATCGCTGATATTTTATTCGCTTCACCGGCCAATCACTGGCCGGTTTATCGTGCATAAAGGCGGCTAGTCACCTGTCGCAAGAAAGCAAGTGTTGCGTCGCTTGTCTTCTCATCTTTCTCATATCCTAACTAACACCGCTATACCGCGCCACCTTTTTACGTAACCGTTTCGTTCTTTTGTAAGGGCTCTTCTTCTTAGGACTTCGATCCAATATCCCTCTCGCGATTCTGTCGCAACCCACCCACTCACTTGCGAATACCTGTGTTCGAGTCTCTTAAGGCCGTTGCGAGGATTTAATTAAATCGTTTAGCTGTTCGTTATTATGCAATAGACTCACTCGCGCAATTCACATTCGATAAATCTGGATTCAGGCCACACGAGACGTCAATGGGAATAAGAACTGCGATCGAAGTTTTTTTGTCTCTCATTCACAAACTTTTAGGGTGACTCTGTAGTTTGAGAAGAACAAAAAAAAAAACTTCGGCTCCGTGCATTCGGAAAAGTTGTTACGGTAAATGGACACGCTTGTCTCGATCGTTTTTCTTCCGACAATAACTCACCGAATAACAAAAGTTTTTTCGCGATCTTTCGACTTCATATGTTTCCATCCCTTCAACATTTCGTCGTTTATGTAGACTGCGTGGAAAATAAAAAAGGTACAATTCGACGCGCCTCTACTGATATTCGATATGCAATGATACTAACTTCGTTCTGATTAATTCAAGAATACGACGACGAAAAGCACGTATATTTAGGGGGAAGGTGGGGCAAAATGGACCGACGGGGCAAAATTGTACAGAAGCGCATCTCGAACTTTGCGGCCAAACGGATGAACCCTAAAAGTCATGAAATTTCAAAAAAGTTCGATTTTCAAATTTCTTGGCCATTATTTATGCTACAGATCAGTGCTTATCTAAAAAAAGATCGAAAACGATGTGTACTAAAATTCTACAGAACAATTTATTTTCTGAGCTAAAATGGACCGATGCAAAAAATTGGAATGCAGATAAATAAAATTATAGTTCGATAATTGTCTTTTAAAAAAACTTCAATTATTTTTAAGATGAGGCAATTTATATTTTCTCACAAGAATAGTTTACATATCGCTGATAGGTAGTAAATTATTTTAAATTCAAATTTTTAATTTTTTTAAAGCAATTTAATAACGGTCCATTTCACCCCATTTTCTTTTTTCTTAATATTTTAAGGGGGGGGGGGGGTGAAAAATCTATTTTTCGGTTCAAAAGTAGTGGAAAAGTGTTGTGCATAACGACAGAATTATGAATTTTTTAAAGCTACCCATTTTGCCCCACCTTCCCCCTATATATACGGCGGATAAAACAATTAACAGAGGAAGTTTCGAAATTAGCGGATTGTCTCGGTTTTATGGAGCATTTCGATGCGAGAGCGATAAAGGGAGCGGAAGAATACCGTCTGTCTTGTACTCAACTCAACAAGTGGTCTGTTGCTTCTTCGAGCAATTGGCATTACATTTTTTTGCTCTGCCTCTCTATTATAAGAATTTTGTGTTTCTTCAACACGTTGCCACTGTATACGAGAAACTGGATATCACTTACCGAAGTGTTCATTCGTCGTACGCTTTATGGTTTTCTCATCGTCAACATTCGTTTCAGAGGTTTGGGCTCAACGCGACGTTTGATCGTTCGTTAATTGCGTTTTCATGATTTACGATTGACCTACTTTATTTTCTCATTGTGTTTTAACGACTAGAGGTGAAAAAGAAAAAAAAAAAAAAAAAAAAAAAAAAAAACATGAACAGTTCTCGTGTCGCATTCAATAGAGCGGAGCTTCGCATTCAAAGCTATTGATCTCATTTTTACACAGTGTATGCGTTTGTATGTGTGTTGATTAAACGTATACGTTTTGATACACGCGAGACTTACGACGAGAGAGAGCACCCTGTCACAGCACACCCCCGCCGAGTTACCTAGGATATACTTTTTTTTTTTTCAGTCAATAACAGGCAAGCGCGTTCTACGATGCCAGGGGTAAGAAGATCGATAGAGAACGGATTTTCTGATTTATCGCACTTCCCTCTGGCACTCCGTAACCATCCCTTTTTTTATCCTCTTTAGCTTTCACCTTTCCGAGCGGCTTCCGGATAACCGGAAGTCGGTAACGCCTTGGGGGGTCCTTCGTAACGAATTGGATTTTAAGCGTCGATTCTCTTCTCGCTCGCTCTTTCTCCCCTTCAAAGTCTCGTTTGTCTCGGAACTCCTCGCGGAACTATCGTTTCGAACCCTCTTGTACATAGCTCCGCGGGACACACAAATTCTCGAATACTCTGCCAGCAAAATCGTTCTCTTTTTTTTTTTTTTTTTTTTTTCGCTTAAAAAGTCGTCGAATTATATCAAAGTGAGGGAGAAAAAAAATGTTTGCGACGTTAAAAATCAGAGTAGCTTTTAAAGGGCCTTTTTACCCATTAACCCAATTTTTGAAGCTTCGCCCCCCCCCCTCCCACCCCGGCGTTGTGAGAAAGAGAGAGAGAGAGAGACAGAGAGGGATGCATTTGGCGAATTACATTAAACTTGTGCGCCTGTATCGATCTCGAGTGCTCGTGCCAGGCACACTGTATCGATTATGTATTTCCAACCCATCTATGTACCAAAGAAACCGTTTACTATATGCAATCTACGTAATATAAAATCTGCGATCCCACCTACCGATATAGACGAAAAAAAAAAAAAAAAAATCGAGTGTACCGGCATTGACGAACGGAATTTCGATTTTTCACGCTCCCCTAAACAACTCAGCGACAGATGCTAATAAGCATATTTCTGGAATAAAAATAAATAAAATAAATTATATTCGTATCAAATCGCATAATAATGCGTTTGCGCAGATGATCTTTTTTTTTTATATTTCTATCCTCCTTTTCACCGGTAGACTCTTACGTGTCCCCGCGTCGTTAACTAATGGGTCTGCACATGGCAGAAACTCAAACAGCTGGCGTGTGTCGTGTGTGCAGGAAATGAAATTCTGTGACGCGCCCCACCGTGTCCCCCGTGTGCGCGGTGGCTTATTCACGAAGCCCGGAATATATTTGCTTCGGTAGTACACGGGTTGCAGCGGCCTGTTGAATTGTAAAGGCGCCGATGGTCGGTAGGCAACACTCCTCTCTTCGGAGTTTCCATAAAGTCCCCGAATCAATCGATTCTCTTAATCGATCGCACGACTGCGAGGGGAGCGGCAATAATTCTTCGCGGAAACTTCTTAACATCGACTCGTGTTCGAAGTTCACCGGGGGTCGAAGATAATTTCATTCGCGTTTTATCCAATTCGTCTTATCAATATCTCGATCCATATTTCTTGGGAAAATTGGGGTCTCGATTTGGCCCCTTTGCCCGATTGGAAAGCATCATCGTTCTCCTGTTATCCTCTTATATATTATTCGTCTTACGTCAAATCTGCGCCTATTTCTCAAACTTTGAAAAGCTCCACTTCGAGGGTCCCTCCACCCCCGCGTCATATTCAAGAGGGGTCGATATATATACAGTGAGTTAAAAAGCGACGAAGACTCTCGGGCAGTGTTTTCGTGTCTGCCTTTCCGCACCCTTGCAGAGAAGGGGGGAGGGGGGTGTCTTTCTTCGTGCCTTTCACGCCGCGGCTTCGACCCTTCGGGGCATCCCAGCTGCCATCGTACACACGCCGAAGTTTGGATCATTAGTCGAGAAATCGGTGCACGCCGAGCGATAGGCGTGTCCCGAATGAATAATGTACGGTTCCGGTGATCGAGGCGATTTATTACCTCGCCCCCGAATGTGGCAGGGAAAAGTAGTCGTTGGAAAGAGAGAAATACACGCGCTAGATGTAGCTTAAGGTACTGGGCACTCGAGAACGGCGAGATCGACTGTACGATCGTGAAGGGGTGAGCGACTCGCCGGAGGATAAAAATTGTAAATTGGCACGAGGTCGCGGCGCGAGAGACGTGTTTGCTGTTATTCGCCAAATGGCGAGAGCCTTTGGAAATTACGAAAAATCGCTTGCAGTTAAGTCGTACGTTGTGTGGGTTAAGAATGTTATTGCCAACGACAATACTTTAGTTACACGGAGGCAAAAAGATTAGCGCTGTAAGATAAATGTTACGGGATTAGCCATTCCGTGAAACGATGTTTTTTTCAAACGTACAATCAAACAATGGACAATTGTTAATCAATATGCAAATCGCAAGAAACAATCTCCCAATAATTTCGGTGTAGAAGACCTCCGAAAATGTATGGTAAACACAGAGAAGCAATGAGACTAAATTGCCGAATACACGACATGACGTTGTACAGAGAAATTCGGTGAAGTTTTCGGATCGCGATATGTCGACACGATCCCATTGTTGGAAAGCGAGACGTGACGATGAGACACGCGTTACAACACGAAACTCCCTCTGGGGCAGTTACTAACAGGATGACATATAGACACAGCGCATGTACGGCATAACGCAGTACATTGGGTAATATTAGTTGAATCCTCGAACTGTCGAGAGACATAAGCATACACAGCCCGAAGTACGGAGATTCTCTTTGAAAGTGATAAATCGTCTCGTGAGAGTTTCCGTATGCATTTCAGTGAATCTCCTTATGTGTGCAAGAAGAGAAGATATATCGCGAGACACAAGTATTGGGGGGAGGGGTGTCTTTCTCTCGTATTGCAAAAGCTTCTCCTTCCAACCCTCTCGAATCCTCGAAGTACATAGAAACCGAATAGAGAGAGGAGAGAAGCTTCGATTGCCCGCATGCTTGAGTTTGTCCAACTTACATGACGTACGTACAAGAGACCGAATGGCCAAGTATAATATACGGCTTTACTGTACGAACCAGTAACTATGGTTATACAGTAGCAAAGCGAATGAGCCGTAATAACCCACCCCCACACCCCAGTTTCCACGATACCTTCAAACCCACGTACTATACATCTCTTCCGCTCGATCAGCGAAGTTCGATTGGCCGCGACTATAACGCATCAGGTTTCTCCCGGCTCATCTATAATTCCAAACGTCCGCGATCGTTTTCACCGTATATAACATTGGGTAGAAGCGTATAACGCGAACCCAAACTTTCCCGTATCCTTCAACCCCGAAAGCTCGCTCGGGGAAAAATGCCCCCGTCGTTATTCTTCATCGCCGTCAAACCGGATCATCGAACGAATTCTTACGACCGCTTCTGCCTTAACACCCGCGCTCCCATTAGTCCGACTTTCTTTCTTTTTTTTTTTTGTCCTTCTCTTTCGTCCGCTCTTCCCGCGAGCACGATTACGTCTCCGACAAAGATAAAAAAAAAAGAAGAATCCTTTGAAATATTGCTTTCAGGCTACACCCACGAAGCCTGGTTAAATCATGAGGAACCACCGAAGTACGCGACCCTGCGTTCGGCCGCAGAGCTCGCGAGGCCAAACGCTCAATCGCCAACGCCCAATTCGCGGCATCAACAGTTGACGGAGCCTCTGGAGCATCAGGGAAGCTCATTGGACAACGTTAACGATCTCAACGTCGTAATCGTCGCGTCATCGCCGATACAGCAAAATTCCGCTTCCGCAACGGCCTCGAATCCGGCATTGAACAATCATCTACCGCCCCGCAAGAGTCTATCGATGTGTTACACCAGCACCGGCACAGCACTTTCCTTGCCGCCCAAGAAGAAGGACATTTACCGTCCTTACAGCCTTCAAACGTGTACGGATCCGATTATTCGCAGCTCCGCCGAAGAGGATCTCTCGGCCGCGCAGGCCATTCTCGATCTAAGCGCATCGCCCGCCGCACCGACACATTCGGTCTTCATACACACGCTATCGCCACCCCCGCCACCTTTAACCTCCCCGTTGACCACCTCCTCGACGCTGAACGTTCAACAAACACCGATTCCCGTCAGCGTTCTCGTTCCCGTACCGTCGCACGATAACGCGAATTCCGCATCAGCGACGAGGCATCATCAGCATCAATTGGACTGCAGTCCGGAGCCGCAGTCACCGGCCACAGCTGAGGGTTCATCCAACAGCAATTCCTCAAGCAATAACGGTAGAAATTCACCGAGTAACAATGCCGCCGGCAACAAAACCGTCGCCTACACCTACGAGGCCTTCTTCGTCTCTGACGGAAGATCGAAGCGGCGTTCATCCAACGCGGCTGTACCGGAGAAGGAGGCTGCAACGCCGGAACGACCGAAATTCACGTGTACCGAGTGCGGAAAACAGTACGCAACATCCTCCAATTTATCGCGTCACAAGCAAACCCATCGGAGTCTCGATTCGCAATCGGCAAAGAAGTGTATACACTGCGGAAAGGCGTACGTCAGCATGCCGGCTCTCGCTATGCACGTTTTGACACACAAATTGGCGCACAGTTGCGGCGTATGCGGAAAAATGTTTTCACGTCCGTGGCTATTGCAGGGACATCTGCGCAGTCACACAGGCGAAAAACCGTACGGTTGCGCTCATTGCGGAAAAGCCTTTGCCGATCGTTCGAATCTTCGCGCTCACATGCAGACACATTCGGCCGACAAGAACTACGAGTGCTCGAGATGCCACAAGACGTTCGCCCTGAAATCTTATCTCAACAAGCATCTAGAATCGGCGTGTCTGCGGGACGAGGACATGCAGCAGTTGCCGCATCAGAGCCCCGGCGGCAATCACGGACAGGTCAATCGGGGTTTGTAGCATCACAGCGAAAGCTCCGACGAGAACGACGATCACGAGAGGAGCTAGCGATCGGCGTACGACGACGCGGATTTCGGGTAACAAAAGAGATTACTGCTTTAGACAGGCGTAACGGAAAAAAACCAAAAAAAATAGAGGTGTTTTGGAAAAAAAAAAAAAAGGATATAGAGTATAAGTAGTAAAGTGCCAGTTCGTCGCAGAGGACGTTATATAAATAATACAGTAAAGGAGATATATATATATTTGCTTGACGAGAGTAGTCAGCGAATAATGATTTCCTCAAGCAATAAACAAGTAGACAAAAGGGAGGGGAAAAAAAAAATAAAAATAAAGCCTCGAGATTTTGATCGAAAATGAAAAAAAAAAAAAAAAAAAAAACAAACACAACAAAAAGGAAAAAAAAAAATAATAATATTGCCAGAGTAACGGGTTCAATTCGAAGATTGAGTCATGACATAAGGTTTGCGAGTAGTTATTAAGTAGAAAAGTGCCAGTAGATTGAAGATTAATTGAATCTAACATAAATAAGAAACGTCCAGTAATTATTAAGTAATGAAGGTTAAAAAAAATGAAAAAAAAAAAAAAAAAACACAGACGACGGAGTAGAAGCAGGAAAAACGATAACGCGATGATTCACGGGGAAAAAAAATGAATAGAAAGCAAAAAAAAAAAGAAAAATTAAAACGACGAACACGGTGACGTCCACACTGCATTCTAGTCACTCTAGTCGATTGTATACCTAATATACATAAATCTATATATTATATATACATATTATATATAATATACATGCGAATAATATATATATATATATAAATATATATATAAATGAAAAATTATAGTAAATTATTACTATATATACTAGAAAAAGATAATGGGAGATTTCTAGTCACGAGGTACTCTCTTCGCGGTGACGACGAGACGACGCAGCCGCCGCGATTTACATATACAGACATAAACATAAGACACAAACACACATACACACGACGACACACGCAAACAACGCCCGACAACGACGACGATGATGATAACGCGCATTAATTAATTAATTAATTAATTGATTAATTATAACGTAATCGTAGAGCTGACGACGCCTAAATTCAATGTAACGAGAGCGCGAATAACGAGGAACGAAATTTCCTCTTGGCACGTATTATATATCGTGTATAGAGCGCGGAGATATATAGGACGGTGTGAGATGAACATATACATATATATATATACGAGGAAGAGGATGGAATACTTGCAGAATCGAAATTATGCTTCTCTACGCGCTAACTCTGGGGCGCTAATGCTCCAGCCGCATAAGCTGACGATCGTGCGTTCGCGTAAAACGGCTAACGCTATTATTCGCGAGCCCGTTAATGCGACTGGCACAACGGGGGCTTCACCGAGCAACGATGGGCAAACGTTCGACTGTATATTGGCGCACACCAACACGCACATTAATACATTCCGTCTGTATATATACACATATGAAAGCGAACGGCATTTCGGTGCCCATTGCGCCTCGTGTTAACGGTCCAATCAACACGACCGCGATCGGTCCACGCATAAAGACGAAAATCGGGCGCGATAGAGAGATCCAACGGAATGGTTCGAAGAACGACTGTGGAATTCTATGATTCATGTACATGCAGAGATACACACAACCGCGTAGATCAAATTTCGAATATAGGGGCCGTATAATGAATATTATACATACATATAAATATTATATATATATACATACGTATGCGGAATGTTTCGGAATCGAGGAATTACTTTGAATAAGTGAATTTACATTATCCAAAATATTTATCGATCTCAATTGATTTTTTCAGAACAATCATTGTTTTGTAAAATATTATTATTATTATTATTATTATTATTTTTTTTTGTTTTTTTTTTTTGTAATTTTGGTTTTAATTCGAAGAATCGAAGAGAGGCGTGAAAAAAAAAATGATATTAGTACGAAATATCCTGATTCATGGACATTCCTTGAATCCGTATCCGTCTGCATATATGTCTTGTTATACACATACTTTTATAGATGCAAGATGTAAACGAAGGAAAACCGCGTAAGGTCAAAGCAATGTTTCGAAACAACGAATTCTATATTTAACGAAAGAAAAAAAAAAAAAAAAAAGCAAAAAAAAATAATAGAGGCGAACATCGAAAATCCCGATAAAAACCTTAATTAATATTCAGGCTTCGGCTATACATAAAACTGCTGAATCGCGTCGTATACAACGACGAATTTGCGGCCCTCCAATAACCTCTCTTGTACGTCGAATAGGATAAACTTAATTGTGGATAAATCGACGGATGGAGATGTGATCTCGTATAGCGAAGAATTTATTTGACGACAATTTATCGTTTACTCGTCGAACGACGTGCAGGAGAGAGGATCGGCAAAACGCTGTAATAACAATTTTTCTTTTTTTTTTTTTTAATCACGCTGAAGCTTCGTCGCCCTCGGCACTGTATGATGAACAAAAATACTCATTACCGAAGATGCTACAAACTTTTATAATATAAATATTAAATGACAAATAATCTCATTGCATGTACAGTAGTAGGGCGAAGAAAAAAAAATCGAAAGGAAAAAAAAAAAAAAAAAAAAAAAAAAAAGAACAGCACGACAAGATGCCGAAACAGGCGGAGGAGCCATCGTCGAACTTTTTAATAGAGCAATAAAAATTAAGCAATATTCGCACGTTGAATTAAGACGCACGGCATAATCGTGACGAGCGCAGTTTGTAAAGAAGGATTTAGACAGAAAGAAAACAAAAGCAATTAATTATATTTATTAACTTATTTATTTATTATTCGTATTTTTAATCACAGACATTATCTCATCCTTGTTTACACCATTAAGTCGATCTAAGATTACGCATAATTATTATTATTATTATTATTATCATTTGATTGATTTGTCATTTGTTGTTATTTCGCAATTGATTGTCATCGCCTAGTCCTCATTTGTACTTTAATTATTTTTTCGTAAGCTTAGCAATTCATTTATTTGTGATTTATTTTGTTTTATCTTCGTTTTGTCTCAATTATATTTGTTCATTGTCATTTGTTTTATTTATTGTGCTAAATACAACGACACGATATACAACGATACGTAAAAAAAAAAAAAAAAAAAGAAACCAATTATTTGCGTAATTGATATACACGCTGTAGTATTAGGAATACACAAGCTTTCAATTCACCGTCGCAGGCCCGTTATCCTTGAAGAAGAATCATTGCTAACGTCGCGGGAACGATAACAGGAATTAACGAAAGGAGCCATATCGCAGTTAACGCGTCCGTTAATTGAAATAATCTTTACGGTATATCAGCGTGACTGTTAGACGAGTCCGCAGAAAAAAAAAATAAACCATTAGCGAGAAACAGCCACATTAAAAAAAAAAAAAAAAAAACTAATATAGAGATAGACGAAGAGGAACCGCGCAAGTTAAAGCTCAAGACCCTGTTATCGTGAATTCAATGTTACTAGAGGTGCTCAAAAGAAGTGTGTACAAACGAAAAAAAAAAAAAAAAAAAAATCATATAGATGAAACGGCGATTAAAAGAATTTGATGGTATATTTATTGATATACGGGAGGGGAAGGGGAGGTTATCGCGAACAGATTATTTATTCGATTACGAGAAATCCGTGGCAACGATATACCCCGTTGAATCTATCGTGTACATACTCTAACCGTGGTAACGAACGAATAAGAATGATAAAAAAAAAAAAAAAAAAAAACGAAACAACGTAAAAATTAAGCTTCCAAGTTAGCGCGCCCAGCTGACTCGTGGTTACTTATAAATTTCGTCACAATTTAATCGACATAAATTTACGATGAATTTCCTGTTTCGCTCTCGGCGCAGCTTTGATCATTCGCTTCGCATCTTTATCGATCGTATTATATTCAAGTATTATAGACGAGGAGATAATTAGAAAGAAATGAATAAAAATAAAAAAAAAAAACGCTGAGCCATTAGTCGATACCGCAGCCATGCTCTCTCGAAGGTACAATAATAAACGTATTACCATTATTATCACTATTATTCCAGTTGGGATAAAATAGAGAAAAAATAAAATAAACAGCTCGCCTTTACCGCGAATTCAAGATAAAAGCGAATGATCCCGTGAAATTTATTATTATAATATTTAAACGCGTATTTGCGTAATTCCGTAACGCTCTTGCGGCATATACGCCGCGAAGGTTCAACGTTTCTCAGATAATCCATGTCCGACAGAGCTTAGAAACCCACCAAGTATTTCCAATCTGCCTGTTGCTGAGTAACACCTGCTGAGTACGTTTTACTCTTCGTCTTTTTTTTTTTTTTTTCTCTCCTCAAACGTCTATACATTACACGCTTGCCTTCCTTTCGCTCGAGAGTGCTTCGCTCGTATCCTCCTAAACTGCTCCGCAAATGTCTGTATCGAGCATTTTAAAAAAATACAACTGTGGGTGGGCTTTCGTCTCCGATCGCGTTAATTCGTACCGTCCCAATAATTAATTTTAATTTAGACATTTAATCGTCAGACTGATAAAACCGTTTACCTTGTGAACGAACGTTTCTATTTATTTCACGAATAGAGACCAAAAATACACGACAATTTACAAAGATTTAATTTTTTTTTTTCGAAAGATCGAGTAATACGACTCGGTCGTTAAATCTTGTAAAATCCGTCGGATCGTAATATTGCGCATTCAAAACTGGCGACAAAAAAAAAAATAATTCACACACATTTAGAGAACGATGTGTTCATGTATTATTGGTAGTTTTAGCTGTAAGAAAAAACGCTCCAATGCGCCAGGCGATGTTTGAAGCGAAGGTTTTACCGATTGAATGAAATAGAAAGCCCAAGGAGGTCAGTAGTGCGAGTCAGTTTTTGGTCAGACATGCGCAAGCTGCTTACCATCAACTGCGAAATAAGGGAAGCGAGAGTCAAAGGAGTAAATACTGAAATACACATCCATACATATATATATATACAGAGTATATGTATATAGAGAGGTCCGCGTGATAAAACAACGTAATATAACGCCTTTACCAAGCTCCGCAGGAAACAAGTGAACACCCTCGCGAATATACATAGATATATTGTCCCGTCGCAGCTGATATGCTCTATTATTCTTTTCGAGGAGTTTCAACAGTGTATGGATGTGTTTGTAAAAAAAAATCGTTTGTGTAGCAACGATATATACATACATACATAATATATATATGTATATACATACACATTCATGTGAACAACGAAACACACAGGCGCAGCTGCCCAAACGCGGACGAGTCACGAACGGGCAGTTTATCGCTCGGTGGTGCTGACAACGAACGACTCGACAACGAAATGAGTAGAGTGTGATTTAATATCGTTCTAACTTTGATCAATCGCTGGCTGGGCTCATCCACTTCAGCGTGAAGGGATTATTATCTAACAAAAAAAAAAAAAAAAAAAAACGTGATAGCCGGAGGCCAAGCCGATGCATCGCCGATGAGCCAATGCTGGACGTAATTAATAAATTAATCAACGAAGCCGATAAACACCCCGCAGACACTTCAGTATACCACTCGTAATCGCACATAACATATTTTTTTTTCGAAGTATCGTGTAATACTAGAGATAAATGGTACCATCATTTATTTTTTATTTAAATTACGATTTCAGTAGAATTGCGTTTCAAGACGAAGGTTAGGTGTAAATAATATAGACGAGTATTAAAAGATTGATAACTAAGATAGGAGAAACATAAGGTAACTGAATATAGTTGCTAAAAGTGTGGGGCAAGATAAAGTTATTGAAAAAAAAATAAATAAAAATTAATATTAAGGATAGTAGCGATATAAGGTAACGATACTATAGTATATTAATACTGGCGAGAGCTGGGTCCCCAGTGGGCCAATATTCAATAAATATCGGTGTGAAACATTATCGTTTTTATATTATATGTTTGAAACTAACTGGCGCACTTCAGTTTACGTCGTATATATATGGCTATATTGACGTATCTATCTGTTTCGATGTCGCGTGTACGTTATCTGGATGTGACTTTGCCTGATCGACATTTGTAGGCCTCTTTATTGTATCATATGAATCAAATCCCAATAACTGTTACCGCTGTTCACTGTACACTGTCTGTTCAAATTCATTGTCGTTTCGATGTTTTTTGACTGTGGCACGACATTTAAAAAACAACAAAAAAAAAACAACAACAACGATGGAATTTTTCGATCGACGTTTCAGCGTTCGCGAATTAATTCCATCGTCGTGAATGATTCGAAGGTGGATCGATTCGTCGAAATACTTTCGAAACAAATTCGATTTCGTCGTTGTCTGATCTGTACGATACTTTTTCTACTTCTTCCTTGCTAAAACCTCCCCGCAAAGCGTCGCCTCGACTATACCGGAATATTTGATCGTCATCGACAACGTCGATCTTCAATTAAAAGAAAAAAAAAAAAAAAAGAAGGAAAAATTGTAGTCAATATCGTCGTTAGTCAATATCGCTGGAGTGTCGCGAAATTTTCAAAAGCAATATTCGAATGAGACTTCGCACGCGACAGGCGAAAAAAAAAAAAATCACAAAAAATCGTAATTGCGTGACAGCGAATCATCCTTACAACCCCTTAACCCATTTCCTTTCTCGAAACTGTAAATTTAGGCCATTCGCAACTTTGGCCAACGCGATCTAACAACTATTACTATGCACGTGCGTATCTCTCGACATCTTTACCACGATAAATCAAATGACGTTCGCAATTATTAATAACGAATGTAATTTACGTGGAATAACTGTTCTATTTTTCTCTCTGTTCTTTCGATCGATTTCTTCTGTTGTAGTTCTAACTTTTATATTAATGCGAAAAAAAAAACAACAACAACAACAAACGGAAAGAAAAAAAAGCTGCTTCTCTGTTTAATAACTTCTTCTATAATGTTCTCTCGATTCTTCTCTTTGTCCTCAATATTTCGTGTGTGTCCTCTCTTGACTGCTTAAACTCGTTGCGAGTTATCTGTGTATCCTCTGGTCAATGTCGAAAGAAGAGCCTGAAGTGAAGACTTTCATATTCCTTCTCGCCTTCTTCGTTATTATTATTATTATTATTATTATTATGATTACTATTATTATACATATTGGAGCTCCGAGTCAATACGGATGATAGTGAAGATCGTTGAAAAAAGAAACAGCGCAACTTTAGCGTGACAGATAGAGAGCATAATATGTGCAAAAAGTGCCTATATTCCAATGAAATTATTCTCTTATAGCATATAAAAAAAAAAAAAAAAAACGAAAACAAAATAAAACGAATAAATTCAACGAGCAGTGTCAATTACAGATTGAATAGCGTGAGAGAGTGATATAGAGAAATAAAAAAATTCAACCAAGAGTTTGAAAGAGAACCAATTGAGAGAAGCAATATATCGTCGAGAATAATTAATTTGAAATATTTATTGCGATAAACAAAAAAAAAAAAAAAAAAAAAAACGAAATTGAAAAGGGCCAATGATTGCCTCAGAGACAACGATTGTGAGGATTATATTTAAAAAAAAAACAAAAAAAAAAATGGGGACGAATATTACTCATTAATTCCTAATGTGATTACGATGATTATTATTGATTGCGAACTAAGGTCGACGAGATAAAAAAAAAAAGAAAAAAAAGCGAACCCTTATCGATACGCGAGCAGTGACGTTAGACGGATGTGATATAAAAACTAAACCTAAAGAAACCTAATATTGCATATAGATATTATTGATATTAATGAAGAAGAAGACGAAAAAAAAAAAAAAACGCATTGTGATACCCCATCGACTGATATTTACAGGATATTGTTCCGTTTGGATCTCCCAAGGAAGCCGGGGTATTCAAAAGCAATAAAGACGTAGGGAGGGGAGACGCGGTCCTAATTGGGCCCGAACCCGACAAAAATTTAGTAATAATAATATTAACGGAACGACGATGATATATATATATATATATATAATTAAACACAATTACAATTATAATTGCGATTATTATAATGATAGAGAATAAATGCCTATGGTCGTAGAACCTACACTTATTAATTAACTGAGGTTTAATGAGGCGAAAAAAAAAAAAAAAAAAGAAACGAAAAAAAAAAAAAACAATTTAAAAGAACAAAAAATACAACACGATTAGCGGGCTTTTTGTAAACGATGTAACGGGTCTTATAAGAATGCGGCAAGCGCATAGCGTTACATCGGCATATATGGATCTTCTTCGACTTTAGGAAGGGGATAATAACCAATAAGAGCGTTTTGTCGATTAGATTTCAAGTAAAATGTAACCATATTTTCTAGCTTTTACTTAAGAGTGCAAGTAAAACGCGCAGAATTCGCGAAGTTAACTATATTTATAGAGATATGTTGACACTATTATTAACAACGAGGAATATAAACAAACAAACAAACAAACAAAAAAAAAAAACATTAATTAGTTTTAATTGTAAGCGAAGTAGAAAGCAATATTAATCACACCGAGCGTGAGATGCATACGCGCGTGCATCGAAGCGCGATGAATACATTAAACATGCATTAACGATGATAAAACGATTTAACAAAAACTTAGCTGAATCAGCAGCGAAAGCATGGCAAGCTATTTAAAAATGGGACTACAGAAACCATTCATTAAATAAATAAATTTAAATAAACAAACAAACAAAAATACTTTGCATGACTACGTAGGGCTAAACTGCCGCCGAAGCAATACAAAGAGCAATATAGAGGTTAACGAAGAATAAAAAATAAAAAATAATAATTAAAAAATAAATGACTAAATAAACGCGTAAATAACGGATTAAAGATACTAAAAGGTAAATAAAACAAAAAAAATATATATATATTAACGAATGAAAAGAAAAAAAAAAAAAAACTCTAGGTATACAACAACTATGTATGATCATTAACTTATTCTAACCGTAGTGCTAACTGTACTTGGCATTTACGTAGATGAAAAAAAAAAAAAAAAAAATCTAAAGACACGCCCTAGAAAAAAAATGCATTCGATTGGATCTTTTATCGCAACTCGACCTACACTATCGTATTATTATGATTAATGAGTGGCAAACGCCTCAATATTGTAAACTTTATTCCTGCTATCTTTATCCTGAAGAAAAAAAAAATGTCTCTTAATGAGTCTATAACAATTTGCCAACGAGTTTATGAAACATTCAATCGAACGAAGCCCGCCTCTAAGGTAATGATATAAAAGTTACTGTAGATCACCGATGTGTTTCACTCGGTGCACGTAACGATCCTGCAATGTCGAAATATTCAAGAAAATATTTAAAAAAAAGCTCTCATACCCTATTTCACTCGAATGCCTAAAACCTTAAAAAAAAAAAAAAAAAAAAAAAAACAATTAAAATCGAAAAAAATCAATAACAAAAACGCGAAATCGTTGACGATCGTCGTGGGAAATACTCGGTGTATTAGCATGAAAAAAAAGGAAAAAAAAAAACGATAGGGACGCTAGATGACTAAACTTAAGCTTCTTTCTCGCTACGAGAAAAACTTATTAATTATATAATAACGAAATATTTACATACGTTTGTATTATTTATAAACTAGCGCTAATACAAAACTCCATTGCATCGAGACCCGATAAAAAAAAAAACCCTTAACGCTGACGAATACTATTACTATACTATGGTTGAGCGAAACTCTTATTATCTTTAACGAAAGATTAAGAAAAATGTAACGAAAAACATGACGAAATGACACATTTTGATTTTTCTTTCCAGCCTGTAATAAACCTGTCCTGTCTGTCTGTCCTGTATAATCTTTCCTCAAAAACAAAGAAAAAAAAAATAATAAAAAATAAAAATAATGATGACTTTACCGAAAAAAAAAAAAAATGAAAAAAAAAAAAAAAAAAAAAGAAAAGATGAAAACCGACATGCTTCGCATAGTGTTGGATGGTAACGTTACGACAAAAGGGAAAAAAAAAACGTTAATTGAGCATTGTTATCTATGTAATACGACATAGGATGTTTTGTATTATATTTTCATAATAAATAGAAACGTAGAAAAAACGTATTAACCACACCGGTCTTAATGATTTCATTATATTTTCGATTTTTATGTCCACACCTCAGCGCCTCCGGGAAGATGTTTCGAAGCAGCGGTGGTTCTTTTGCTTGTAAAGCAAACTCCTTTAACTCACCCGAAGAATCGATTTTTCTCAAAGTAATTAGGGTCAGTTATTCGCACGAACTTAACGCTAGTTAACTATTGGTGTAAGGGGGGCGGGGGAGGGGGGGATTCCCACCTGACACGCGACGACTGGCGAAATAGTAAGCAAAATGCCTCGACACTCTTTCGTAATAGACTCCGGCGTTATCTGTTGTAATTAACGTTAAAGCAACGACAATCAGTCGTAATCACCTTTCCGTGTAAAAACGGTGTCGCAATGGGATTTTTTTTTTTTTCATCTATTTTACTAAGTAGTCTTGTGTTTGTTCGCGTTAATAGCGGGCGAAACCATCATAAATAAAGATATGAAACGATTCATTTCGGGGAACACCGACGGTTAGATATATATCGTAGCAATTTGAGACAACAGCCAATTTTGGCGCCAAGTTGGAGACAGTAATGGCATCAACTTCAAAAACTTTTGTTCCCCCGAAGAAAACGAGCGATTCTCCTGCCCTTTTTCGCTTTATCTTATTACAACTAGTCACGTATTTGCTCTCGTGTGTTAACTCGATAATGAAGCCCTTCCCTTTGATAGGGCAGCTATTTAACGACGTTGTAGTACATCGTCGCCACTCCGATCGTCAATAACGAAGTTGCGAGAAATGTCGAAAAACTTCAATAAGTTATTACTTAAGCAGAATTTTTTGCTAAATTCTATTCGAATAGAGATATTAGGTCTCAAGAATGTTCATCAGAAAAAAAATTGTTATACGATAACAATTCATTATAAATGTTTATAAAAAAAAAATGGTAGAGCCATTTGTATTTATTGTTTCTCTCTCTATATTATTGATCCAAATGTAACGAAATTTTTTAATTATTATATAAATACGATTAACTTATTTTATTTATTTCTTTATCGATATTTAATTTAATAATATTTTATATTAGTTTATTTAATATTTGAAGTCGTTTGAGTACAAAAGTTCGAAATTCAGGCGGTATTTTGCTTCTGTATCCGCTTAAGAGGAAGTGATACATGCGTACTGTCGTTCTCACTCACTCGCGCCATCGCGATCGCCGATACCGCAATCTGATTGACATTTGCGTGTTTCTTCGCGTTAAGGTGATGCGACGGGAGGCTACCAGTTACTCCCGGTCACCGGTGAGCTACGATTGAGAATTTACTGTTCACGTCGCTATCGTCGAACTTCGGACACTTGATATTTCTTTATTCATAGTCCATCTACAACTTTAGCTGAATAGGTGTAAATATCTTGACCGATACGATAAATCACGTGAAGCTTTAACGAGAAAATGTAAGCGATTTATCAGTTTGTAAGCCGAACGCAATCGGTAGAGTTAAGAATCTCCTAACCAAACATTGTAGTTTGATGCCGCATTACTCAGTCGCGTATTATCACAGGTCAGTCCGATAACGCCATCCGCTTGGCTTGGTGTTCTGCTGTTTAGTCTGAGTCTCAGCTGTTCCGAAATCGAATTAAATTGCGTACATTGATTCGCCGAGAATGACGATAAATTTAGCTGTCGCTTTGTCGAAAACGTCGAAAAAACGCTCGCGTCCAACTTCGCTGTTTGGGAACTTCAAATTTATCGCATTGCTCTCGTTCGCGTTCTGTTTTGTTGAGTTGTCCTTTCCGCTGGGCGTCGAGGCCGTAGAATCGACGCCAGTGATCAATACCAGTACGGGACCAGTTCAGGGCGAGGTGCTCACAACAGTGGTCAGGAATTTGAAGTATTCTTCATTTCGAAGCATTCGGTACGCCGAAGCGCCGACCGGAGACCAGAGATTCAAGGTAAAGCGGTTGCGCGCCAAATTCGTTTATATTTATTTATATTTGTTTACATCGATCATTTTTTTATTGAAATCTGTTGGAGTTATTATCATTATCATTATCATAGCCTCCAGTGCCCGTGAAACGATGGACGGAAGTGCTGAATGCTACAGTCGAGGCGAGTGCGTGTCCTCAATACAACTTGATAATTCGGGAGTTCATCGGCGCGGAGGATTGTTTGTTCTTAAATATATTCACTCCTCTGGTAAATACGTGTAATACAAATAAAAATTTCGACCATTTAGCAAGTAGAAGTGTTCTGCTAAATAATATGTACGATTTATAAACGACAGACGGATTTTGATAAAAATGATCGGAAAGCTGTAATGGTATGGATCTACGGAGGCAGTTACATTTCAGGAAACGCGAGAACCAATCTTTACGGTGCCGATTTCTTGATCGAGGACGACGTGATACTAGTAACACTCAATTATCGCGTAGGACCTTTGGGTACATATTGACTAATTAATCAATAATCCATCAATTATTAATCGAGCGCTTAATAAATCGCGCGATCCAAGATCTATCGATCATTTTTTTAATCGCATATTTGATCCCAGGATTCTTGAGTCTGAATCATCCTGACGCCACAGGAAATGCCGCAATGAAGGATCAAGTATTGGCACTGCGATGGATAAAGGAAAACATCGAAAAATTTGGGGGCAATGCTGAGAAAATTACGATTTTTGGAAATAGCGCCGGAGCAGTGTGCATCGATCTTCATACATTATCGGAACGTTCTCGAGGTTTATAAGAGTCCATTAATTATCTAATAAATTATTCAAAATAGTTCCGGAATCGTGAGGTTACCATTAAAAAAAATTAATTTCATTATTACGTTCGCAATAAAAGCAAATTTGCTTTCTCGCCGTTTATCGGACGTTTATCGGAAAATAATTAATATTACGCTCTGTATGAACGCTATGACAAGGTCTCTTTCACGGTGCTATTTCGATGAGCGGTTCCGCTTTCAATCCGTGGGCAATCCACACACCCGAAGAAGCGGTTTTTAAGGCATTTGAATTGGGACTGCGGCTCGGCATTAACACGACGGATAAGGATATTTTATTGCGAGGTCTTTACGATGCAACGGCATCGAATATTTCGAAGGCAACAGTACTGCTAGGAGAGGTATTACGGCAGTACTGATTTTTTACGAAAGTTAACAAAAACATATTATAATTAATAATCTGATTGCATACTGCAAGCTTAAGACTAAAAACGGAGAGATAAAATTCCGCTTGTTGCAGACAATGCCACAGTTCAGGCCGACTATCGAAGATCCCAACTTGGAGACGGATCACGCATTTCTCACGGAATCAGCGTTGAACATATATAAAGCCGGTGATTTTATCAAAGTACCATATATAACGGGATACACCGAGCAAGAAACTGCGTCCATAATTACGAGTGAGCGCAACTCATTGAAAAAATAAAGTGGCAGTTGATTTAATTCCTCTAAATTAATCAATTAATGGATTTTCCAGACGACATGTTCGAGCCGATTTCGGATCTCGTGACTCCGATGATCGCAACGCTTGAGACTATCAACCAGAGTTTGCCGCTCAGTACTCCGATACTTAACGATTTATTAACCAATGCGACAAATATCATCGAACAGATTCCCATTGTGGCGCGCGCCGAACTAATAAAGGTATCAAATAGTCAATGTCTTTATCATCGTCACAGAAATGAGACTTTAAGAGTTCTCTGTAAAACTTTGCAGATTTCTTTTTCGTACATTTTTCTTGGTATTCAGACTATTTAAAAATGTGTAAAATAATTTTTTAAAATAACTTTTAAAAAAAATATCAATTTTGAGGATTAATCACGATGAAGCAGTGATCGCGATGTTTTAATCAACACATTTCTTTTTTTTTGTAGAAAACTAGTTTCGAGTACTTTTCAGCTGGGATTGACGTGAAGCAGAGATTTTTAAATGACAAAAGTTCTGAACCCGTATACTATTATCAAGTATCGTTTGATCCGCCAAATTCTGTACACCAGTTGCTGCTTAATATAACTTCTAGCGGCAAGTATCGGACACGCAATTAAAAAAAATTAATAATAATAATAATAATAATATTTAATTTGCGATAATTATTTTTTGTGCATTGCAATTGAATAACATTTTTTTTTTTTTTTTTTTTTCTTGCAGGTGCCGCGCATATGGACGATCTGGCGTACATGTTTTACATGCCTATTATTGATTTGCCTCTCGACGAAGAGGATCCCATATCGATAACAAGGAGAAGAATGGTCCGGATGTGGACAAACTTTGCAAAATATGGGTAAAAAAATTATTCCAATAATAAACGGCTTATTTTGAAAAAAAAAAAAAAAAAAAAAAAAAAAAAAAAATCAATTCGTATTTTAATTTAGAAATCCGACACCGATTGGAGCCGCAGATCCGATCGTCAATATAACTTGGCCAGCTTCCGGCTCGTCGGGACTTCATTTGGAAATCGGTGAAGAACTCTCCGTAGGTGAACGACCGGTAGACGCCGAGGAACTGTACCACGAGTTACTTGGCGATCAAAACGATGGACTAAGAAATAGTGAACTTTGAGTCCTCAATTTCACCGCCGATAGATCAATTACTACTATGTAAAATTTATAAAAAAAAAAAAAAACCGGGATGACCGGTTCCTCTTTAAGTTAACAATAAGCTGAAATTTTTGTCGAGTCATTCGGAAAGGAGATTTTGTATTGTGACGCGACCTTAATACGCGTTTGCATACAGGAAATAGGAAGGCGCGAGAGTCATATTTAGGCGCGTAGACAGAGTCGTTCCGCCGGCGATACCCGAGGAAAGAAAGAGATAGCGATCGAGAGACTGTCGGGGAGGTATATTATATTTTCAAGGTACTCGACATCACGTAACGGCCAGTGGGAGATACGAGAGGGGAATACAGGAGGAAAGTCGCTGCGAAGAAGAAACGGCGATTTCCGAATTTCGATGACAAGTTATAAGACGGTGACTCGTTCCCCGTCTCATCGATTACCGAGACGCGTAACCGAGTACGAGCGAAGGGCACTCTCGTGCGCGGCGCTGAATTGTAAAGTCGTAAATTAGGCAATTGGCAAGCAAACGATAGAAATTCCGTCATTTGTATTGTTCTTGAGACGAAGTTAGACTCCGTGAGAATTATTATACGCCGTATCGATGGCCGAGGAATTTTCCGAAAGGACGAATAGAATATAGAGACTCGACGAGGATATCGAGGATAGGATATCGTAAATCTACGAAGGAAATAGACAAGGTAGGTACACGCAGTGCAGATCATCTTCGGTTGCTATTATTCGTAACTTATCTCGAAATTATCTCGAATCGTTTAATGATTTTCGCCCGTAGCGTTGAGCCGAATTAATTGTCTCGAATAAGAATTAACGTAGAGTTTCCCGAGTCAAATCGATCGTCATTAGTTTCGAAGAAGGAATGATTTTGATAGTGAATCGAATTTGATTTTAATAAACGAGTGCTTATTATTTTTATAATTTGGAGAATGGTAAATCATTTTCTTGTCGCCCCGAACTGCACTCTCTATCCCGCTAGCCGTAGATAGAAGTAAGAGATTGAGAGAGACAAACGAAAATCCTTGTTTATTGGGTTCGATACAATGCACTGGCGCCCATCAGTGGAAAAGAACAACGAGGGATTAAGGTAAAAACAAGTAGACTACTGAGTGGCAAACTCTGGTTGATAGTCGCAATCGTTGCGATCATTGGAGTCACGAGATCCGAAATCGGCTCGAACATGTCGTCAGGAAAATCCATTAATTGATTAATGTAGAGGAATTAAACCAATTGCCACTTTATTTTTTCAATGAGTTGCGTTCACTCGTAATTATGGACGCAGTTTCTTGCTATGTGTATCCCGTTATATATGGTACTTTGATAAAATCACCGGCCTTATATATGTTCAACGCTGATTCCGTGAGAAATGCGTAATCCGTCGCCAAGCTGGGATCTTCGATAGTCGGCCTGAACTGTGGCATTGTCGGCAACAAGCGGAACTTTATCTCTCCGTTTTTAGTCTTAAGCTTGCAGTATGCAATCAGACTATTAAGGTAGCTACAGCGCGCGGTGTCATTATATTTTGGGCGGTCGTCCGAAGCCGCGTAATAGCCCGTCACAGGATATATCGTAATCGTTGCTCTTGTATTTAAAAACAACGGCACGAACATTTCCTTATGGGAATTGACCCAAAAATATGAAAGCCGAAAGATTGAATAAATATTTAAAGTCGTTCGAGAGATATCATTAATTCGTGTATTTGCACATCTGTGACTAATCCTTATACACGCAGTTAGTATACTCGCTGTTCTTCCCCGAGCTACGCGAGGCACTGTATCAAAGAAAAATAAAAAAAGTACTTCGCTACAATAGCTGGAAATAAAAGGTATAAAGAAGCTGTAAAGGCATCGTAAATTTTTGTCATTTTTTGCGGTTCCGTCATCATCAGCAATAACAAAAACATGGAGTCATTGTTCTACAATCAAATATATCTTATCAATACAATAAAACACAGTTATCTCTTATCCAATATTCATGCGGTAAAATGTCGATAAAGAGTACGATGCTCTTCGTGGGGACAATCGTGCTGATTGATTTCTTCGCTGGGCTCGTTGCTGGCGAATCAACCGCAGTTGTGACAACTACAAATGGTCCTGTACGCGGTGAAATATTTACGTCTGTAAATTCAGTCAAATACGCCGCATTCAAAGGTATACGATATGGAAAAGCGCCACTTAAAGATCTTCGATTCAAGGTAAAGTAACGTTGAAATTCGCCAAAGTCAAGTGAAGATTGAATATGATGATGAAGCAATTTTTTTATCATAACGATGTATCACTTGTAAAACGGTAGCCCCCGGTCGTCGTCGATTCATGGACCGAAACGCTCAATGCTACGGTCGAAGGAGCGGATTGTACTCAATTCGACGCCGCGACAAAGTCCATCAAAGGTTCCGAGGATTGCTTGTTCCTTAATGTCTACACGCCGGTGGTACGATAAATCATTATAATGCTATTGAAAGTCTCGACATCCAATGAATGTGGTTTCCAATGAAAAACGTAAGGAGTTATTGTGAGATGAAATTTGCTAAAAAAAAAGGGTGTTACTCTGGTAGACGGATCTGACGAAAAAGCCCACCAAGCTGAAGTCCGTTATGGTTTGGTTTTACGGCGGTGGATTTTCAACTGGAACATCGTCATCGACACTGTACAATCCGGAGTACCTACTAGAGAAAGGCGTGGTCTACGTATCACTCAATTATCGTCTTGGACCTTTTGGTAATGATAACTTTATTTCATTATTGGTCATTTATTAGTTACACTGATGGTCCGAAACCGTTCGAAATGGCAAAGAGGAGTTCAAGATTCAATATATTTCTGCGACTTGTAAAGAATCGAATGTTGACACCAACGTTCTCTGATTGTTTGATTTGCAACGCACGTCCGTTTCTCAGGTTTCTTGAGCCTCAGACATCCAAACGCAACCGGAAATGCCGGACTGAAGGATCAAGTTCTCGGTCTCAAATGGGTTCAAGCAAACATTAAGAAGTTCGGCGGCAATCCGAAGAACGTTACGATCTTTGGTCAAAGTGCTGGTGGCACATCGGTCGGTTCCCACATACTCTCGGAGGCCTCGAAAGGTAAAATGGATCCAATTAAATTGGATAAATCAAGTGCGGTTTTGTTCAGTTTAATCTTCATAACTTCCGGACATGATAATCAACCCTCACAGTTCCGTAATTCAATTACGATACTCGAATAAAAAGTCACTGTGTCCATATTTGCATCATTGATAATCGATAATACTCTACAGGACTTTTCCACGCTGCAATTTCCATGAGTGGCGTACCACTGAATCCTCGATCATATGATACGCCTGAAAATGCTCTGTCTCAAGCAATCAAGTTCGGCGCTTTGATAGGAACAAACTCAACGGACAAGACAACCCTTCTCAGCGCTTTTTACAAAGCCTCAGCGGCTGAACTCATCATTGCCGCTCTTAAATTTCCGGTAAGTAATACTTCAGACTCCGTACAATCGAAGTCTCAATACAAATTTAATTAATATACATTCCCTGATAGAAATACGAGTCATTCACTCTCACAATCGAAGATGAAAATATTGCTACGGATGTGTTCCTTTCAAAGTGTTCACTCGACAAATACAAAACTGGAAATTACACCAAAGTTCCGCAGATGCTGGGATTCACGGACCAGGAAACAGGATTCTATGTTGGACGTGGGTGCAATGAACTAAAATTATCGCAACGCGCGTTGCGAAACAATTTTTATAATATCGATTTTTTAATGTATTTATTTTGCAGCTGCGCTGAACGCAATAATCCCTGCTTTGCGTGACGCAATCAATGCATATGGAATGGAAATGCCTAAAAGTCTCGCCGAAGATGAAGAACCCACCGGTGCTGCACTTGATGCCTTAGTCAATGTAAAATACTTATAATCATCATTGATCATCACTATATAACATGTAATCGTAATAACAAAATTTTATAATTTGTGTGTAACATCATTATCTTTATCAGGACACATCGGACATAATTTTCAAAGCCCAAATCGATCGTACGCAAAAAATTCTCGCAGCTACAAATGGGAAACCAGTGTACTATTATCACGTTTCATTCAATACGAACAGATCGCTTCACAATCTCCTCTTCAACAATCCTTACCAAGGTTAGTGGTTGGTTCGCCGTGTTGAATTAATGTTATTCTTATTTTAAATTAACAAATGTATTTTTAATCGACAGGTGCTGCACATGCCGATGATCTTGCATACCTCTTTTACTTCCCTGCTGCGAAGTACAGTACCGATCCAGCTGATCCAGTGCGTCGTACGATCAATCGGGTGTCCACCATGTGGACAAACTTTGCGAAATATGGGTAAAGGCTTTGCGTAAATTCATGTGCTGTATATTTCTTTTCAGGTGATATCGAATGGCATATCGATTATTTTCGTTTGTTTTTTTCCAATAGCAATCCAACACCGCACTGGGTGCGCGGGCAGAACTTGAACATAATATGGCCAAATTCCGGAGCTTCCGGACGTTGCCTCGACATCGGATACGATCTCACCGTTGGACGGAGACCTATTAGCCACTTCGCAAAAAGCGTCCAATCACACAGCTGGCCAGTTCTCGGACAAATCAATGGGTGTTGTTAAGATTCCATTTAAACTTTTAAAGAGTCCTGAAAAATTGTATCTTGAAATAGATAAATGATTGAACAACAAACGACTACAGACTTCAGAAAATTGCATTTCCTGGTGTCCATTAGGACGGACGGAAGTTTAAATTTAGTGGCTTTGTGGTTTCTCACCTTCGTGCTTCTTACGATTCTTTCCGATTTGTCACACCCGCGTTTAGACGATTATGGACAACGATGCAGTTAACGTGTACACCAGAAACGGAAACGGCTCCGTTAGTATAGTTTTATGAATGTGTATTATTCCACTCTTATTAAAAATCTTTTTGCTTGAATATGAACACTAAGGTAATAAAGCAACAAAGATATCTTGGTGTATTTAACCTCTTTTTTTTTAACAAGGGG
The DNA here is from genome assembly GCA_963971235.1 of Cryptus armator. NCBI lineage: Eukaryota > Metazoa > Arthropoda > Insecta > Hymenoptera > Ichneumonidae > Cryptus > Cryptus armator. The sequence goes on along the minus strand of OZ020234.1, from coordinate 3,702,188 downwards.
TGATATACCCATTCACTGTTTATCACTTTACTAGATCGTGTAAGTGAATTTTTACAATCATATACATAATTTTGTGACATTTACAACAGTATTATTGAATAAATCGATATCTTACCAAGAAAAATATACTGCTAGTTTAATATTACCGTGACCTTTTCTTGTGTTGGTACTGTTATCGACACACAATGCATCAATTAAAGGAGGTTTCCCGCTAAATTGATAGATATTGATGGCGTTTAGAGTGACATATCTAAGTTAATTCAGGACGATCACTCGTGTTCTTGTGACTCTGTGATGAAATCGATAAATCATTATCTCAACGATGAAAACTATTAAAGCGCATACCAAACCTATTCCAAGAGTTACAAACGCAAATCCCAAATCACGAAAGGTCATGATTTTAGGGTCCGTAACAAATGGCTGCAATTCACTTTCATCGAGCCTTCTTTCGAACACAATCGCTTCCAAAGACATCATAATACCAGCGCTAGTTAAGATTCCCAGAAAGTTGTTGAATCTTTTTTCCAGCGCCCAGTTCCGTGGGATGTCATTACAAATATGTTCATTCGCAATACAGCAGCCGCGTATGTGTAAATTTGATTGTAAGGCCATTTCCTTAATTGCAGCGGTAAATGTTAATCAAGCAGACGAGGGGTCACGTAGTACGTGTGAAATACAACGCTCGTTATATAATTTCGGAAGGAGGCATTCTTTAAAGATTGGGTCTGTTTATCTCGATCGCAACTTTTGACACACATAGTTTTCCAATCAGAGTCATCAGAATAATGAAGAACTTGATGAATTGCATAGCTAAATTTTTTTTAAGGCTAAGCGTAGTAAACTCAACTCAATTCTGTAGGATGCGAGTGCAACTATTGATGACTGAATGCTCGCAGAACGCGTTTCGAAATTTAGATGTATGCGACACGTGTCATACTGTTCTATGCGTGCCTAATTAGCGTCGGCCTTCACCATTGATTAGTACATAATTGTCCATACATGTATAATGTGGATAATTGATACACCCTTTCGAGAATTACGGCAAATTATAATGATAGGCAAGCGGGAACGTGAGATCGATACGTTGTAGGGTATCTTTTGAGAACGAAGGGGTATAACAAAACGCACACAAGCGAGAAAGTGGGATTGATTTTTGTAATAGTATTTGTGTTGTATATAATTGTATATAATTGTATAGTACAATTACATACATTGTAGTAACACAACACATTGTTGTACATTGTAGTATATAATTGTATTCAATGTATTGAATACAATTATATACTTTATGGATACTTTATGAAAAATTTCGAGGATTTACCTGTTTATAACTTATCCATAAAGTATTTTCTCGAAGTTATCGAACACGAAGTTACCAGTGAAGTAGGGAAAGCGGGCACAGCAGGTTAAATACTACCAAAATACATCAAAATAGTACAAAATATTTATGCTGTTTTATCATTTTATTGTACAACACCTAAATACAAGTACGTGCGCACTTTCATGAACAGAATTCAAATTACAAAATAGTTCATGTATTAAAAAGAGATAAGAGATAAGATCAACACTTACAGTGGTATAAATATTAATTCAGGACGATTACTCGCGACGTCGTTACCTTGCGATGGATTCGATATATTATTAACTCAACAATAAAGACTACCAGGGCGCATGCCAAACCTATTCCAAGAATTACAAACGCAAAGCGTAAATCGGCTAAACTCATAACCCTGACGTCATCTTCAACTTCTCGAGATTCTATTTCGAGTAACGTTTTTTGCAATACAATCGCATCCAAGGGCAACATAATGTCACCGCTAATGCAGGATCCCAGGAACTTGTTCATTCTTTCTTCGAGAGGCCATTTCCAAGGGATGGGAGTAGAAACATAATCGCGTTCGACGCAACCTGGGCTTACGTATAAATTCGAATATGTAGCTTTTTCTCTCATATTACTGGTAAAAGATAAACAAGCAGACAAATGGTCACGTAATACGTGCGGGATGCAATTTTCGTTATACAATTTCGGTAAAAGGCGGCCTTTAAATACTGGATTTTCGAAGAGTATTAAATCATTTTTTTCAACGTACACTTTGAATCCAAGATCGGCGAGGTTCTGTATTGAATCGACCTGTTGAATAGCAATATCGCTTGTCAATAAGGAAGCTAGGTTACCGGTAAAAAGTCCCTGCATCGTTACTACAAAAAACAATAAGCAGCCGAGATAAACCCGCGGTGCTACGTTCGGAGGTATTGTTTCGAGTCCAAAGTTACAAGTTAGACGAACAAGATTCAAAATTGCGACAAGTAGAGACTGGCGGAGAAAGTATTTGAAGAAAATTAGGGTAACTAAGTAAGTTAGGTACATCCCAATCCACGAATACCTATCTATCACAGAAAAAATCTTTTCGAGTTGCGACATTGTCCCACGCCTTTGGCTTATCAGAAATTTACAATCTGTTCCATGAGGCAAAGTATAACTTGTATGGAGCAACAATCTCCGCATGTGAAGCGATCGGAGTGTAATCATATACAATTGATATTCATCGCGCTGATCAACGACAACATTTCTCCATACAATACTCATAGTTGCATTTACATAAATCATAAAATTAAGAATAAAGTCGTTTTGCCTCTTCGCTTCAAACAATGCCCACCGACTACGTGCGATTTCAGCGTATTTCCCTCTACAATCGTAGGGCTCCCAGCACGGATAAAGCGCTTCGATCACCGAGCCACCCAAATCGTACGTCTTGTCAAAGTCTAAATTTTTACACACTCCCGTGTTTTGGTGATATTCTCGCACATAATGTGAAAACATACCGTGTTTCGGGTCACCGTAAGATGCAACGAACTGCCACGGTTCGGGTGCCTGATTTGTGAAAGGATTGTAACCCCATATCATTGTTCTATTCTTACTATCGCGACACATGAGTTTTGTATTTAGTAGATTATTGAATCTGCTATTAGCTAATATATATATATTATCAATTTTTCTGTTGCAACCTGCGTACTTATTTTCGGGAGACCAATCGAGTACCAAAACGGAAGCCATAGAATTGAAATATCTAGAATTCATTAACGCATTTAACAACACCGAGGACCGGATATGATCTATGGCTATTGTAACAACAATATGGATCTTGTGTATGCTACCCATATGTAGCGTAAAATAATCGTCATGAAGATTCTGTGCTCTTTTCCTATCATCCAACATAACTACAGATAAGGATTGGTGAAATGATAATCTTTTTATGAAATTCTCAGGATAATCTCCAAGAAGGACTATTGTATTATCTTGGTTGGCGTAGCAAGTCGTCAGAATAAAAATCTGCAACCCGTTTAATGATTAGAATTTAAAAAATTTCGGTCATTTACACAAATCGGATTTTCTGAAGAGGTAAACTTACAGCGGCTTCTTCAAGTTCGGCGAATCCGTTGGGTTTGTTTATCGGGATCGTCACTTTCGACACACATGGTCTTCCAATCAGAGCAACAAACACAACGAAAACCTTGATAAACTGCATGGTTCAATTTTTTTTATAAAGTCGAATGAGTTATACTCATCATTTTTGTACGACGATAGTACGAGTGCAACTACCGATGGCTGAATGCTCGTGCAGAGCGTACAAGACGCTTGTACGGAGATATTCAACACGTCATCCTATTCTACAGCGTATTTAACTTGAGTTTAAATAATTGAGAAACTCTTTCGACGACTACGCAATATTTTAATAGCAGGCAAACAGGAAAATGAGATCGATATTGTAACGTGCACTTTTTCACCGATGCCACGCACTTGGTCGATCAGATAGCGTTAGGAGTTCAGGGCGAGCGAAAAATCGTTAGATGTTGTCGATTTGGTAAAATAACAGTTTCAAAGTTATCGAAATGTTATTAAAATGGTTTTCAAACACTTTAAAATCCATAATTCGAAGATATTGTAGCTTTTAGATAACGTCTTCGGTAGCACCCTGAAAATGATTACTTTGCGTGCATGAATAGCGTTTTAAATTAATTGATTAAATTGAGCAACCGGGCATCCTGGAGACGTTTTGAGCCGTACGGACGATTCGTATCAATGTTCTTTCATCGTGAACATCACAGAAAAACAATGTTGACAGCACATTTTTTTACGAGGGCGTTAACGGTCAAAAACGTGTACGCGTACGTGTATGATACATAGTATCATTTCCAGTCACGCACAAGCCAATATCGATACCATAATTCCCCATACGTAATAGCGCATCTCGATTTTATCAGTTGTAAACATGTAAAAGCGAACTCCGATTATATCATTTCTATCACGAAGACGCGTTTGTCGCTCGATATGAAGACTGAATACCGTATTTGCATGGCAAATATTATGTAGTGCACGGAAAAAGTATGTTCCACGTGTGCTGGAAAACTGAGGAATAATGATCCCGCGATAATCGATTTTATTAATGCAATTGAAGTTTGTTACAAATACTTGTATTTCTAATCTTTTTGAGAGAATATGCGATAAATGCCATAACAACCCTTTCAATTACAACGAAAATTGATCTGCTGGATCAATAATTTCTCTTTAATCTTTCAAATGGATCAAGTGTAATGATAGATAGATACTTCATCCGATAGATACGCGCGATACTTGATACATCGCGAGACTAAAATAAAAATGGCGTCATTCATATCCTCAGCTCAGCAATTCGAATAAATTGGATATTTAATGAGTAGAACAGTAAATTCTACGTGTCACGTAACAATCACAAAAAAAAACATGAAGAAGAGCCAACAATAAGGGGAAAAACATTTGTCAGTCTTCTAGAAACGATAATCATATAAAGAGTGTATGAAACTAATCCCTATGCTCGTAATCATGGTATTCAATATTCTTTTTCCGGGCTGAATGACGTACCATTTTAACAACATCTTAAAAAAAAATCCTGGCATACAATAGCAGAGATAAGCAATGTACAAGGAAGTCTCCATTACTCGAGATTTACAGTTGTTGACATTAATATCAAGAGATAAATGGTATAAAGGATAAGCATTCTTGTTAAAGTGGACTCAGTTACGAGTTTATCGAAATCGTGTTAACAAGTCGGCCTTTGAATATCGTAACAACATTATCGATTGATTATATGATTAATTGGCGACAGTAATTAACGTTGAGCGACGTTTTAACTTGTTTGTGTCGACTTTATCAGAATACATCGTTCTCAGGTAAAAAAAATACCCCAATTTCGACAGGATCTTCCACTTGCATAAATATTGAAAATTATCATGTCTCCCTCGGGTTTATTGTTTATTAATAATTCATAAATAGAAATTCGTCACTTCAAATATTGTCGATTTCCTTGTTCACCAATATAGCTTTTCGTGACGGAAAAAACAAAATAAAACGCGTATGTTTGTTGTCTGAAATCACCCCTCCATCCGTTTTACCAAAAGACCACGTAGACCATGAATAAGAATAAATATACACGTATCGTATACGCCTTCCTAACTGTACAACATTGGAATTATTACAAGTATCGTGTGAACATTAGGATGAGTCGAAGACTAACGACGAAGATGATGGATCATTCTGCAACGATGTCCAGCAAAAGCAAAATGCTCTTGGTGTCGATGATCTTGGTGATGAATTACTTAACGGTTGTTGCAAGCGAATCAACGGCAGTAGTGAGCACGACGAGTGGTCCAGTTCGGGGTGAAGTTCTGACTACTGTAAATTCCATGAAATATGCTGCTTTCAAAGGTATACGATTTGCAAAGCCGCCTATTGGATACCTCCGATTTAAGGTAAATTCGTGATGATGTGCATTAAATTGAAGACATTGAACAAATTAACGATATACATTATCGCCTAACAGCCTCCCGTTCCCATTAATCCATGGACCGAGATTTTTAACGCTACCAACGAAGGAAGTGATTGCGCCCAAATGAACACTCTATCGAAGGTTTTTTCGGGCGATGAGGACTGCTTGTTTATTAATGTTTACACTCCTGTGGTAATTACAATTGTATAGAAAACAATCTTCTAAGTGTCCGATAAAGGATTACGGACGCGTCAATGTTTTCTGAGGGCTTCATAATTATTATGATAACAGACTAATCTAACGACAACTCCAACCATGTCGAAACCTGTTATGGTATGGATCTATGGCGGTGGATTCACAATGGGCTCATCATCGACCAAGGTGCTCGCTGCTGACTACATTGTCGAGAAAGGAGTTCTCTTCGTGTCTATGAACTATCGTCTGGGAGCTCTCGGTAATAAAATTGTGAACATCCCGTAAGTAATGTTCTAAATTCTAAGATTCATTGATCATTCTAAGGTTTCTTGGGCATCAGTCATCCGAATGCAACAGGAAATGCCGGATTGAAGGATCAGGTTTTAGGTCTCAAGTGGGTAAAGGCAAACATCAGGAGATTCGGTGGTAATCCGAATAACGTAACGATCATTGGTCAAAGTGCCGGATCTGCTGCAGTTGGCTATCTGGTGCTCTCAGACGCGGCCGCAGGTATGGAAAATGCTGTTTTCAAACTATCCAATTCGTCATTTATCAAACTTATCATCAATATGATCTTAAAGGGCTTTTCCATGGCGCAATTTCCATGAGCGGCGTACCGTTGAATCCTTGGGCGTTTCAAAGCCCTGCAGTAGCACTGTCCCAAGGTGTTAAGCTCGGCGCACTGCTAGGAACTGTGTCGACTAACAAGGAAACACTTCTCAAAGCTTTTTACAAAGCTACACCATTGCAACTCACTAACGCGTCGTCTAACATCGCTCTTATGGTACAACAGACAAATATCCAACCACTCGTCGTGTAGCGCTTCCATATCGTCATAGAAATCATTTTAAGATTCATTTTCCAGGGCCTGTTACCCTTCACACCGACTCTCGAAGATAAAAACATCGCTACCGATGTATTTCTGTCAACATGTTCTGTCGTCAAATACATTACCGGAAACTTCAGTAAAGTGCCTCAGATGCTAGGATTTACGGACCGGGAAACCATTACCATTGTATCTTGTACGTAAAATGATTAATCTTAGAAGTACATATTTAAATCGAATAATGTCGCAAATCCTGGTAGAACTACGTTGATATGCGTATTATACGAAAAATTCTTGATACAAAATAATTTTTATATTTTTAACGCAATCTTTCATCTCCGATAAATTCGAATGCTTTCGAACGATAGATGATGTTATCTATCACAAAATATAACAAATCTATTGATTTTTAATAACATTCCGAGAAATATATTTTGCAGTCTTAAAACCATTTCTCGATGTAATGGCCGATGCTCTACGGGCAATTACCACGTTTGGCACGAGTTTACCAGGCAGCATTGGCGTTGTACAAGCAGCGATTAACGCATCGACCGATGTTACGGCTGTACTTACCGATAATATTATTGAAACATTCATTAATGTAAGTCATGAATACATATGCAATAGAATGCTGCAATAGAAGGCATATTAATGAAACTTTAGTATCGCAAATATTTGTTTCTTACAGGATACATCAGACGTCCTTTTTACGGTCGGTATGGATCAAACGCAAAGACTTATCGCAGCCAATAACAACGAAAAACCCGTTTACTATTATCAAATGTCCTATTATCCGAAAGGATTGCGTAACATAGTCAATCCGCATACGAATCATAGTTTCGAAGGTAAGTTTTTGTTTTTATTGTTCATTTTTTAATTAATTACTATCGAGTTGTTCATTTTTATACAAAGGTCTCGGACACGCTGAGGATCTTCTATACTTATTTTATGCTCCTCGCATGAACTTTAGTACCGATCCAACAGATCCTACTCGTCGTACTATCAATCGTGTTTCAACTATGTGGACGAATTTCGTGAAATACGGGTAATGTAGATTAATCGTTAGAGTGTTTGTTTGTTGATACCAATTGCTAATGATATTTTTAACACAGTAACCCAACACCAAGTTGGATACAAGACAGTAATGTGAATGTCACGTGGCCGGATTCGGGACTTTCCGGACGGGCCCTCGACATTGGAATTGATCTTAAAGTTGTACCGCGACCAATCAGCGCCTTCGCGAGACTTGTTGAGTTACTCAGCTGGCCAACTCTCGGTAGAGCAAACGGATGTTACCCATAAATACGCCGAATTTCAGATGTCTTTTTAACTAATTTATTAACATATCCGACTTGTTGCCCTGCGGGCAGTCGCGAGTTGAAAAATAAAAAAATTTTAAAAACTTACCGATGATTCTTCAAGTTCGTCAAATCCGTTCGGATTTTTTTTATTTATTATCATTTTCGACAAACCAAATCGCTCAATCAGAACCACAAACACAATGAAAAACTTGGCGATTTTTTTTTTTTTTTTTTTTTTTTTTCATAAAGTTAGACAGAGTTACAGTCAACTTACCTTTTACGATGACACAGAGAGTGCAAACATCAAACGACTGAATGCTCGCCGACCGCGTGTGAAAACGCACTTTTCGAGTGGTTGGCATCACCATACAATTCTGAAACGCGCCGGACGCGTTGCATAATTTATACACAATTTATACCGATTTATAGCATCAGATCGATTTTCAATTATTTTATTATTATCACGCGTATTTTTTTTTTTTTTTCCACCAGAACTTGATTATTGTTATTAACGAGAAGCGCTTTGTGAAGATGGCGCTGAGTGTCACGAACAGGTGGTTTCAAGGAGAGATTCTCAAAATGTACACTTTGCACGCGCTTTCTAATTGGATCGATGATCAAAAAATGATTAATTACCAAATTTATCGAAATGTTATAATATATCCAATGCACGTGTTTGAAAATGGAATTAAATAACTTCGAGAAATTGCAATGCATATATACATATAGTATATACTGAGTCTTCAGTATGTATCCTCCCGCTAGAAATGAATGACATTCTGAATGACCTTCTGATGAGTGTTATTTTGAAAATTATTCTCATGACACTTATGAATCATAGAATGATCGGATTTCGTTTCGGCATACGACAATAAATCACCATGAACTTTGGCATTATGTAGTTAAATCATCAATAATCAATGACATCAAGGTCAAGTATCGCAAAACATCAGAATTCGGGAATCCAATTAATCGTCTCATGAAGGAGCACCTGAACATACTGTCGTGACAAGATCGCTATTGATGGACGAATCCCATAGACTTTAAAGAGTCGAAACTCATTATAGATTAATACGAAACTGAACGTTGTCGCGGAAAGTTCGCGTTTCCAGTTAATTTTGGTCACAGATAAGACTTTTTCGGGACGTATTGGAATATCCATTGGTTTCTTTTATTCTCGTTGATTATGAATTCTGTTGGTGACCACGATGATAACCGTTATCGCGTGCACGACTTCTCGATAAAATTCAGCACGTACGAAGCCCCCTTTCGTTATACCGGAAATGTGAAAAAGTGTCGCAATCCAATTGACCGGGAAGCGTTGACGAATTCTGATCGTCGTTCGGAATCATCAGCATTGAATACTCGCGCCGCGAGAATGGTGCTGTCGATCGTTTATCTCTTCGTTCTTTTCGATGTATTCGCCATTTTAGTCGCTGCAGAATCGACTGCGGTAATTCATACCAGTAGTGGTCCGGTGCAAGGCAAACTTTTGCGCACTGTCGTGAAAGGCACGGAATACTCGGCATTCAAGGGTATTCCGTATGCAAAACCACCGCTAGGATATCTCAGATTTAAGGTGAAATACATCTAAACGGCGTAGCAATTTTCATCGAAGTTATTTCTTCTTATTTGACGATAAACTGCACAGCCTCCTGTTCCGGTTGAGCCATGGAATCAGATACTGAATGCAACAAAGGAGGGAAATGTCTGCCCACAAATGGATCTATTGACGAAGAACTTTACCGGCGACGAAAACTGCCTGTTCATCAACGTCTTCAGTCCTTTGGTAAATATCTTCAATCGTGTCGTACTGTTAGTTCGCAAGTGAATGCAGATTACATCGATTTTTTGAATGATAGACGGACCTAAACCAGAAATCGAAGGATCTAAAAGCGGTGATGGTGTGGATTTACGGCGGTAGCTTCAAATCGGGTTCTTCAACGACAAATCTCTACGGTCCCGATTTTCTAATCGAAAACGACGTGGTAGTGGTATCCTTCAACTACAGAATTGGAGCTCTTGGTAAATTACCGAATTAATTCCAACGAATGAATGAACAAATTCGTCAAAAAATTGAGTTCACCCTGTGATCATCAGGATTCTTGGCTATGAATCATCGCAATGCAACGGGTAACGCTGGACTGAAGGATCAGAATCTTGCATTGAAGTGGGTCAGGAACAATATAGCAAAGTTTGGTGGAGATCCGAATAAAGTTACGATCTTTGGACAGAGCGCTGGAGGGGTATCCGTGGATTTTCACGTACTTTCCGATAAGTCGAAGGGTAAATTATACGGGACAAATTGCCACACAGAGATTCGTATAAACTTCTTCCATTGAAAACATTATTCAAGGACTTTTTCAACGAGCGATATCAATGAGCGGATCGCCTCTGGTGCCCTGGGGATTCCAATCTCCCGAGGAGGCTGAAAATTTGGCCAAACAGCTGGGAAAGCTTCTTGACAAATTTTCCAACCACAAGGAAACTCTTCTTCGTTATCTCTACAATGCTTCGCCTTATGAATTAGTGGCGGCAGGCGAAAAAATGAGCTCTTTGGTACCGTCGTTTAGACCAACGATCGAGGATATCAGTATCGCCGGAGACGATGCATTCGTCTCGAAGTGCTCAGTGAAAATGTACTCCAGTGGAGAGTTCAACAAAGTTCCGTACATAACGGGCTTTACGGCTAAGGAATCGGTCACTTTTGCTGGTTGTAAGTAAAACATATATTAACTGTTTACTTGGAAGTTTTATCAATTGTGCGCTGTTAATGGTCTAAAAACGATAACCCTGCGAAACATCGTCACAGGTAAAGATTGAAGAATACACCATCGATTTAAATTGTTCGAAAGATGTTCAATTGTTAATTCAATGAGTTAACATTTTCAGCGGTAAAACCATTGCTAGAAATAATAGATCTCGCAATATCGACTGTGGAAGCTATCGGCATGAAGTTACCATCGAGTCTTATGCTCACCAGAAAGCTGATTTCTTCAACTACGAGTGTCTTCAACGGAATATCAAATTTTGCACTTCAGGCAGTCATCGACGTGAGATGAATTTTTTTTTTTTTTTTTTTTACTACAAAATAAATTATTTTAATTTATCTGATGCTTACAATTCCCAACGCAATTCAATTCCAAACACTGTGGCGTTACAGGAAACAACGGATATTCTTTTCAAGTACGGAATCGATGATAAACAAAAAGCTCTAATTTCTAAAAGTCCCGAGCCGGTGTACTATTATCAACTTTCGTTAAATCCGTCGATCTCGTTGCACAAGAAATTCTACGACGTCAACTTGAGCGGTGAGTGAATACTTTAGATTCGTATATATCATATTATTTCGATATTATTTCTGCCGGTTGCGTATTTTTTATTCATTTCCCTCACAACCTGCGCTTGAAATCATCGTTTATTGCGGCATAGAAGTATTGAAAAAATTTCGTAAAAAATTGACGAAAAAAATCTTCGCTATCGATCTGATTTTTTTTTATCTATATAATATACATATTTATCTATATAATATATATAATATACAACATGGAATATTAAGGCATTATTTAGATCCATCAGATTTAATAAAACGGTTTTGAAGTATCGATAAAATTGTAATTAAAACCGAATGTCATGTACTCGAGACAATAATCATTCGAGAGCGACTCGATGTACTTAATGTCATTGATACCCCCGAAAAAATACTCCGAAAATACGATAAAACTGCAAATAATAAAATAATTGCCGAAATAAAAACATTTCTTGATCTCTCAAGGAGCTGCACACGGCGACGATTTGGCGTATATATTTTACATGCCAGCAGCTGATCTTCCGCTGGATCCATCTCATCCTATTTCAATCACGAGAAACCGAATGACACGCATGTGGACAAATTTTGCAAAATACGGGTAAGCGAAAGATTCCATTTAATTTTAAAGAATAAAATCAATAAATCTTTGAACAATCGTACGACTGAAATTATTCGTTTAATTTTCAAAAAAATGTGAATGACGCGAAACAAGTTTATAGGGACCGCGAAATATGATTTGTTGTTGATAAAAAAAAAAAAAAAACAATGCGCGATATTCGTAGAACCTGTTCTTGAAAACTACAGCTTGGACGGGATGTGGTTGAAAAATAAAAATAAAGTAAAAAGAAAACTGGTTTTAGGAATCCCACACCCGACGACAAGAAGGACGAGATTCTGAATATAACTTGGCGCAACTCCGGTTCTTCGGGCACTCATCTCGATATTGATAAAAAACTTACAATCAAAAATAGCAGACCGACAAGTGCGAGTGTCAAACTAATGCAATTGATCGGTGCACCGACGGCTGCAGCGCGAAACGGCTGTCCCAGTATTGTTGGAGGGCTCTTCCATTTGCTGTTTAAATAATCATTCGAATCGATTAAAATAAACCGCGGGAACTCGATAAGATTTGTATCGAATCCTCGTATCTATAGAAATTCATATGTAGAAAAAAAAAAAAAAAAAAAAAAAAACAAGTGTTTTCCTAAGATAATTTATCATTTTTGTTAGCTATAAAAATCGATGAGTGTGTAAAATAAATTGCAGTTAACGAAAACGAGCGGAGAACCTCTACTTGTTATTTCCCAAGTTCACTAACCACAAGGTGAGCCTAGCGATACGCGACTCTAAGCAAAAACAATCATCAACCTTACGGTAAGTATTATATATACATATATAATAATACGATCGCAATTTCGTTACGTTATATATTGTTACATAGTGGCAAGAGAAATGGCGTAATCGTAGATAAATGAATTTGTCGCATAGCAAAGATGATAAATATTTGACAAATCGTGGCACAGTCAATAGATACCGATACGGTATTGTCCATGAAGCGAAATGGAGACGCGTCCTCCATTATCTAGGACGGGGGCCTTCTAGAATATAATACCGCGATCTCAACGTGCAAACGATGCACAAGTGCGTTATCAACGGCGCATGCAAAAATAATAGCAATAATGCATCACGGATTCGCGATTTAAACGATTATTCGATTAATAATAATTGATATTATTAATAAATATTAAAATAATAATAATAATGAAATTTATTATAATTATTATTTTTTTTTTTCACAAATTTTTTTTAATATTATTTTTTTTCACAAATTTTTTTTAATATTATTTTTTTTCACAAATTTTTTTTTATTATTATTTTTTTTCACAAATTTTTTTTTATTATTATTTTTTTTCACAAATTTTTTTTTATTATTATTTTTTTTCACAAATTTTTTTTTATTATTATTATTTTTCAAAAATTCTCAAATGAAATTTATATATAGCTTAATCATCATTTTTCGGTAAATTTTCGGAAAAATAATGCGTTCTCGACATCATAATGAAAAATCATCGAATACGCAGTATCAACCTGAAGAATTCTGATAAAAAAAAGAGTTTGACGAATCAACAATATATACGTGTTATAAAAACATTGAAGCATCAAAGATTAAATGTTAAATTCTGCAAAAGATATTCGTTGGAGAAATGAGAATATAATTAGTGGTGACGCCTTTAGGCAATCACGATAGCAATAAATAATTCGTAAACGTCTTATCACAGTGGCTCCCGGGTACCGCGCGGCACCGTTCGGTTGTTTTTCTTGTTTTTCTCTTCCTCTAGCGCTTTCTCTCTCTCTCTCTCTCTCTCTCTTTCTCGGGTCTATAATTCTTCTGGTAGCTAAGCTCACCAATGTTTGCCTATTCGTTCATATTATCTGCATACAGAGCCTCATTCCTAATAGGAACACCGTCACTTAATACCCGTAATTTTTCAAGTATAATGAGAATTAATCATTTTTAAGAACAAGCGCTCTTGTGTACGAATAAAAGCAGTGCTTTTGACAGTGTAGAAACCGTTTGATACTCGGGTACTGTCTCGAAGAGAACGAGACACGGGGGAGCTGAGTAGAAGCTGAGTGAACGTCGTGAGACACGGTGCGCGGAACCAAAGGATCGTACGGCACGTGGATAATCGGTATGGAATAAAACGATCTATAAACTGTTGGTGAGTATCGTTTAGTTATTAATCGCATTTACAACATAACCCACGAGTGTACGGTGGAAAATAAAAAAATTTCGAAAATATATATTTTTTTTTTTTTCGAAATCAAGATATAGTCGAAATATTTGTTTAAAATTTATAAAAAAAAAAAAACAACTGATTCCAAAAATGTTTTTTCCCGCCAATGGTTGAAAGATTTATTGGAAAAAAAATGATTTTCCGAATGACAGGAATGATCGAGTTTCGTATGCGATCATAAATCGAAGACATTGAAATACCGTCGTACTTAGCGAATATAAATATCGAATGTTTGCACAGTTGAGACCCGACGTGACGCGCGGGGTTACCTTCGCATTTGGATTGATCGAATGGAAAATTCACTAGTGAAATATTCGTATCTAATATACGCGTATACAGCGAGGAATGATAAACACGTAAGTGGATAACAATAAGTTACGATACAGCGATTCGGAGTGGACGTATCGGCACATCGAATTTATGATAAGTCGGTTTAGATCAATGAACTTGTGTCACAAAGTTGTTCGGAACACTACGAAAGAACGCGTTGCTCTTGAAATTGCAATATCGACGCGATTGACATATTGCGAAACGCAATGACATCGCTGATACATTATGCAAATTGGTATTTAATAAAAATCGACAACAAACAATATTTCCACATTTCATCCACGTTTCGTTTGCGTAATTACTCACAAAGCTCCCTCTTTCGAAGAATGACGTTAGTTAATTATCTCGCTTCGAAACTTCGATGAAAAAAAAAAATGTAATTAACTAATGAAATGATTATTTAATTATTTTAAAATTAAATTACTCGATTTATTTATTTAAAATTTCTAATTTACATAAATTACACGAACTTGTGAGCAAATTTAGTTTGCAGTCATTTTTTATTTATCGCAAAAAAAAAAAAAATTCACGGAAAATTTTCGAAAAAAAAAAAATGTAATTAACTAATGAAATGATTATTTAATTATTTTAAAATTAAATTACTCGATTTATTTATTTAAAATTTTTTATTTACATAAATTACACGAACTTGCGAGCAAATTTAGTTTGCAGTCATTTTTTATTTATCGCAAAAAAAAAAAAAAAATTCACGGAAAATTTTCAAAATACACGGTGTCGTCCGAATTAAATACCAAAAGCGAGTCGATATTACGATACTGATGCACTTTCGTGACCGGACATCGCGCGAGCAAAAAATGCTGATAAATTGCAAGTCAATATTGTCAATCAATATTTCGCCAATATTGATTATGAATATTTGCCAATACATCGAAATATTTTATCAAGCATAACTTTTACTACGGTGAATAACTGATCATTGCGACATCCGGAAAAACCAATAATCCTACCTGTCTTTACTCGACGAAGGGCAATGCCAAAATAATATAAAGATAAATAAGCAATTTTCGATGACCAATCAGCGATATCGGCGAATGAAAAACAAAAGAATGTATTCAAAATCGATTTACATATTAATTGTGTGAGATATGCCCTTCTGTTATTCATCAATCGATGTATTATATAGACATCGCATTGTTCCGATAAACCTTTTACGATTCAGAGATAATTTATATTGTTTCAAACCGACGTAAGTTTCGATAACAGCGATTGTTGTCATTTGAAAAAGAAAAGAAATGCGTTGATGGAATTGTTTTTTTTTTATCGACTTGCGCAATTCATCGAAATTATCGTCGATTTTTCTTATCGACGTTCGGACTTTAAACATCCGACCGCGCCGAACGGTTGAGTGTCCGGCGAGAGGACAGTGCCAGTCGCGGTACGTTACAGTGAAATACTAGTCTGTCGGTTCGTTCGGTTTAAACACATTCTAATGAAGCAAGAATCCGCGTGTTACCCAGTGCAAGGAGAACGTTTTCACGTTTCAGTCGACTTTCGCAACTTGCAGAACCGCGTGATCTCTCAAGATCGCGCGAACTCGTGATCCCTTCAAGATCAGAGAAATCGAATGAGAACTATTTTTCCTATTCAAGTTGCGTTCGTGTAACGATACAACGAGAGTGTTTTAATCGTTGCCACGATGAATATACTGCCAGTAGGATTCTGCGGAACGTCAAAGAAGTCGGGATACAATCGTCTCCGTGACGATAATATTCAACCGGCTGGTGAATCTCATTTGTTAACAGCTGGTGAGTGGGTAGAGTCATGCCGATCGGCCGCAAATCGACGCGTTTTCTTGGATAACATCTTATCTGTACTGTGTATAGTATAGACTGTCGGATCGGATGTTATCTGCGCAACAGCGCACCCACACTCGCGGGAATTGCACGTGCTTTTTCCGTCCGCAATATAGACTGATACAGTAGCCGGTAGAAAGTGGCAATGAGGGATTGAACTCGATTGAGCTAAATATCGACAACTCTAAAGATTTTAGTTAAGGAGAGTGTATCGTTACATTCCCAGTAAAAAATGAGATTCGAAGAGAATTTCCCAATGATATAAAAATCTTCAAAAAATCAACCATATAGAAGGTGCTAAGAAAATGAATTTAACATGATAATCATTCTGAAAAAATTGTTAATAAATTAGTTAAAATTTTTTTTTTAACGAATCATCCGGTAACCTAACTTTTTTTTTTTGACAGAAATTATTCGTCAATTTTTCTGAACACATATACATTTTTTTAGAATTTTTTGAAATTTTTGAAAATACTGTTTTTTGAAGAAATCTTTAATCGATATTTGCGAATAAATTTGATTAATTATTCGAAAAACTTCTTGAGTAATGCGTAGTGTTTCTCCGAATTCGCATCCAAAATTCGCAACCTTCGAGCCAAAAAAATGCAAAATCAACGTTCTCAACACCTTTTGCATGATTGATTTTTTTTTTTATTTTATCGCATTTGGAAATTTTCCCGAAATTCTCTTGGAATTATACGATACATTTTTTTCAACAGAGTTATTTATGAAAATAAAATGTGAGACAGTACTTCGTACTTACGAGAATTTTTTCTTACGCCTAAGAAATGATGTTATGGACTTTAGCAAAGAATTTTTATTCTTATCTTATCGTAATCTTAATTAAAAAAATACCTGAGTATAATTTTATTTATTTTTTATAGAAAGAGCATTGTGAAGTTTATCTAAATAAATTTATTCATTGTTCACCGTTATTCTGTGTGAAAAATTAAAAAACTGTTAACAACTATGTTGTCGAGATATAAGAAACGAATGAGATATAATTATTGTGATAATTGGGTGCACCGTTTTACCGAAAAAAGTGATAAATCGAAATCATTATATAAATTGTCTACTTTTCCCGCAGAAAACTTTTTTTTAAATCAATTATCCCAATCATTGTAATAAATTTCCTTCAATTGCGTCAGAATTTCATTAACGAGAATTTGAATTAAAAAAAAAAAAAAAAAAATTTCGTACCATACGAGCGTAAAAAATGCAAAAGCAAATTGTAAATCATTATCGACGTTTTGTCACGTGAAAGACAAAAATGTGTAATGTTATTACAGATGACCATAAAAGTCACAGAAATGGGAGGTAAAATTTGATTAACGTGTATGCAATAAATGCCGAAGCGAAGGAGAATTTGTTCGCGCGAACTTATTGTGTTATCTTTCTAAAAAAACCTCGTGAGACTGACGAGTTCGGTGTTATCGAGGCAATCGACATCTAAGACATTGTTTCTATACTATCCTCGGGCGTTTATAGCTCCGTCACGGGATCTTCAATTGTGTAATCGCTTTATAAAAGCGATACAAACCGACCCCGTCGAACGTCTCTTCGCGTTCTTATTTCTTAGTCGTAACAGTGGCTTTGGTGTCGCATGATCGGCAAAATCGTTTCGTTTACATATTAAGGAGGTCAACCGCGAATAGCGCGCGCGAGTTCATTTGTGCATCGCGTATGAAGACAGAGAGGCGTTCGCGTTATCATCGTCATTGTCTTCAGTCGCGATCGGTATCGGAAGAAGTTAGAGTCGCAGTGGCGACAGGTGGTGGTGCATCTTTTCTGAACGCAAAGACGATCGTCGCAAACATCGCGAAGCCTTTTTTCCGAAAGTTCAAAAAAGCTTCGTGAATTCGTCACCATGGAGTCAGGTTGTCAGATCCAAAATTCCCAACGACATTATCAGTAATCCAATCGTCACTTAGCGAAAATTAATTAACATCATTTTCTGTGATTCTTCGCATCATACTATTCCTAATTTTCGTCATTTAGAAGACTCGACGACGCACTACGGAAGAATTCGGATTGTTTATACTTTCAAATTGAGATAATTTGCATTAAAATGTTTCATTTTTCATTTTATATACAATTTTTCTATGGTAAATCATAATTTTTTTTCAACTCGTCGTGTTGTGACGATATAGTTACTCAATACAAATAATACCACAATTCAAAACATCATCATTAAAAAAAAAAAATTTATTTAAAAAAATAATTTATTATATTTTATTTATGAAAAATTATAAATAAATAATTTATTATATTTTATTTATGAAAAATTATAAATAAATAATTTATTATATTTTATTTATGAAAAATTATAAATAAAAAAATTATTATATTTATAAAAATAACATTTTTTATAAAAATAAAATTTTTCATTTTTAAATGTTATCTCAATAACTTTTAAAATAATTTTTGTTGCACAAAACGTCAATAGAACTGCGAATAAATTTTTTTTTTTTTCAAATATTAGGATTTAATAAATTTTTTTTTTTTTTTTAATCGACTCGTTTAATAGGCTATCTACTCCTCCATACAATATCTGCGGACCTTATAACAAAAAATCGGTTGTTAGCTGTAGAGTATTCCGCCGCCGCGGGGTCTCCCTATTTGCGGAGATAAACGTTTACCGAGAATCTTTTTTTCTATCGCTCCACGAGTGCGCAGTGCAGCAGTGAGACTGTTAATTTATATGGGTACCGTGAATTCTTCCGTAGTTAGTGCCCTCGCCGGAGCCTTCGTTGGATTAATTGCTACGACAGCTGGCAGATAAAACAATGAGTGCAGCGTGTCACACGAGAGACAAAAAGCAAAAAAAAAAAAAAACCGATCACGTTCTCGTATGTTGAATTATTCGTATACCGTTCTGTGTTACAGACTACTTGACCGATGAGATGTCTTCGAACGAACCGGAGCTTATAGTTCGACGACCGGTATATCAACAGGACGATTTGCATCGCGCATGTGACTACAGAAAACCGGAAACAAATCGTGAGATTCTCATTGATAAATCCTATACCCGATCTGTAATTATTTTTTTTTTTTTTTTTTTTTGTTACACTATGTCGATAATAACATCGAGTAAAATTATTTGATCAGTTCGTCGCGCAGTTTCGAAGAAATGCAAAGCCTTCAAAGTGAAATCGTGTCTTATGAGCGCAATACCGGTGTTGGATTGGCTACCAAATTACGAGTGGAAAGAAAATATATTGGGCGATGTCGCAGCCGGAATCACAGTCGCCGTCATGCATATACCGCAAGGTGAGCTTTTTATCTAATGATCGATGATCGATATCGATCTGATGTGCAACAGACATTGATGTATTGCATATAAAATACTTAATCCTGAAACACCATACATGGGTCTGGGAAACCCCGATGTCTTTATCGCAAACCATTCGAAAAAATCGAAAAAATTCTCAAAAAATTTATACGTATTCAAAAAAATTAACGAATCAATTTCTGTGAAAACAAAATTAAGTTACCGGATAATTCGTTAAATAATTTTTTTTAAATAATTTGTTAATAATTTTTCTGCATTACTGTTATGAAAAATTAATTTTCTTAGCACCTTCCGTATAATCGATTTTTTCCAAATTTTTATCCCGTCGTGAAGTATTCAAAAATACGAAATGCGTTACGCGAAATTCTCTCTGAATTTCGCTGTCGACTACTGTTCGATATTCTTGGATTTTTGGATATTCTTGAAAAAAAAACGAGGATCAAGCAGACTAATGTATATAATTTTAAATTTGAGACGATGTAAAACTTAACCTCAAAAAAAAAAAAAAAAGATCGTACATTATTTTCGCGGACGCCATCTTTGCCAAACCCCACAAATTAAATTTAGAGAAACGATATATGTGTATCAACGATTGAAATTCGATGATTTCGATCTCTTCAGGGCGTTAAGTATATAAGGTTAAGAGATACGGCCTTCTGGCGTTGAACCAACGATATACTATAGCAACATGTGTACTATCGACGCAACTCTCGGTAGCGGTGCCACGTAAGAATCCTCGTTTATATCGTATTGTAATACGTTCGTTCCGTACCTTGACGCAATTATTATAGGAATGGCTTACGCCATCCTGGGCAACGTTCCACCGATCGTTGGAATCTACATGGCTTTCTTCCCAGTATTGGTTTACGCAATATTTGGCACGTCGCGACACAACTCGATGGGTGAGAATGATCTTCCAGATAAAAAGTTTCCAATGTCACCGATTTGTATCGCGGAGACACGCCGCGTTATTTCTCCGCGATACAATCGGCGATAGGAAATTTTTTTTTTTTTATTCTCCAACGGAAAATAATATGAGATCGATAAAGAAGAAAAAAAAAAAAAATGTCGATAAATGAATTTTTCGCAGGAACCTTTGCTCTCGTATGCATGATGACGGGAAAAGTCGTTCTAATTCATACGGACCTTACCGGTTCGTTAACAAACATCGCGAATTCTACGCACGAAGTGATACATTCCAGTTTACACCATCCGAATAGCTACACCCCTACGGAAGTTGCGACCGCTGTTACCTTCGGAGTCGCTATTATGCAGGTTTAGATATGACGCCACGATATTATCACTAATTCGTAATATCCTGATTCGGTCAAACAAGACGAGATTAACAGGTTTTTCGAGTATTCGCCGTCCGTATCTCGTTTCCGCAACGGCACAAGAAAATTCCATTTCAACGGGAATGCAGTGCACTTTTTCGACGAAATTGTTGCCAAAATGGCGTTATCTCAATGACGGCTTGTCGACGGTGAAACAATCGAAAGAATTATGGATTTTGCAAAGAAATTATTATTATTATTATTATTATTATTACGTAATAATAATAATATATAGTATTTCTTCGCAAACACATAATTTTTTCGATTTTTTCGCCGTCGACAAGCCGTCATCGGTAAAACAGAATTTCGTCAAAAAAAGTTGAAATTCAATTTTTTACATAAAGTTCGCCAGAAAAATCAACGGCACGAGGATTTCTGTAAACGCGATTAATAATTCCATTCCACGTGAGAGCACAGGTGCCCATTGGGAGATTAGATAACTAAATTCCTCGAAGTTTTATTCTCACTTCTTCCCCCATCAATCTTCCGCGTCCCTACGTTAAGGAACTAAAAAGTTTTTTTTTTTTTTTTTTTTTTTTTTTTTTTTTTTTGTTACGCGTACAGATGGGAATGTACGTGCTTCGTTTAGGTGTGATATCGTCCCTTCTTTCGGAAACTCTGGTCAGCGGATTCACAACCGCAGCGGCGATTCACGTGTTCACCTCGCAAATCAAAGATCTTCTGGGACTCAAGTTACCGAGGCGTAAAGGAATTTTCAAAGTTATCCTCGTGAGTATATACGAGAAATAGCTATTATTTTGCGCTTACGACAGCTTCTCGTTTTCACGAAAGATTTTTTTTAACGGTACGGTACGGTACGGTACGGATATGGAACTTAGCGCGCGTATGCGTGCGTATTATCGCCGAGCCGCTTCCGGTTTGTTCGAGCGATTAAATCCTCAACATCCCCGAGAAATTCTCACTCTCCGGGTCACAACAGCGAAGCGCGAGCCGTTTCTCGAGAGAGTAAAAGTTTTTAATCGTCGCAATAAAACGTCGTCGCGAAGAAAATGGCGCGACCGCGGGGCATTTAACGCTTTACTTCCTTCCGCGAGAGTATTGCGTTTACGGAAAAAAAAAAAAAAAAAAGAAAAAGACACAAATCGAGTCGCAAAATCACTGAATCGCGATCGTTCGGGCATTCAGCGCTCTTTACGTATCGAGGAAATCATAGAAATCGAAACACTATGTGTTCTTTTTGCTTTGCAGACTTACATCGACGTGTTCAACAACATCGATGGGATAAACGTGGCGGCGGCTGTTATATCGACTATCACGATTATCGCGATAGTATTTAACAATGAGGTCTTGAAGGTGCGTGTCTCCGATCTATAATTCGCATCGCTTCAATGACCGCTCGCCGCGGCCTCTTGCATTTTAATTAACGCTCGATGCACGATGCTTTGTTTTTTGTTTT
Organism: Cryptus armator; assembly: GCA_963971235.1. NCBI lineage: Eukaryota > Metazoa > Arthropoda > Insecta > Hymenoptera > Ichneumonidae > Cryptus > Cryptus armator. Next base: position 3,679,767 of record OZ020234.1, on the reverse strand, counting down.
TTGTTTTTTTTTTTCGTAGCCACGAGTCGCGAAACGATGTTCCTTCCCGATACCGATTGAAATGATGGCTGTGGTAATCGGTACACTGACCTCCGTGCAAATGAATCTCGGCGGGGATTACAACGTCACGACTGTCGGTCACATACCGGTTGGGTAATATTTTTCATCCGACATTACTTCGTTAAAAAAAAAAAATACTTTTCAGGTGTAAAGAAAAATAAAAAAATTTGTACTTCGATTGATTTTTATGCTCGAAAGACTTCCGGTACCGGCGTTACCACCTATGGACCTAATGCCGGAAGTTGTACTCGACTGTTTCGTCATCACGATGGTATCCTATAGTATTTCCATGTCGATGGCTCTGATATTCGCGCAGAAAATGAATTACGAAGTGGACGCGAATCAGGAATTGGTGGCGCAGGTTAATAATCGGACAAATTTTAATATCGCGAAATACGAAAAAAAAAAAAAAAAAAAAAAAAAAAAAAAATTCTTCAATTTCACATTATGGATTATAATTTTTCAGGGTTTAGGAAACTTAGTCGGTTCGTTTTTTTCTTGCATGCCATTCACCGCCTCTCTGTCGAGATCTCTCGTGCAAACGACCGTTGGTGGAAGAACTCAACTCGCGAGTTTAATTTCCTGCGGTCTTTTGCTGTTCGTCTTACTGTGGATCGGACCGTTTCTCGAACCATTGCCTCGAGTAAATATCCGCAAAGTTTAAAAAATATATATATATGCTTTCGTAGTATAAAAATTTTCCAAAAAATACTCTTTCGCTCAGTGTGTCTTAGCGGGAATAATAGTGGTGGCGCTGAAGGGAATGTTTCTTCAAGTCCGTGACTTGTGCCGATTCTGGCGACTATCGTCCACAGATGCGATGATCTGGTTAGTCACTTTCCTGTCGGTTATTATTCTCGATATCGAATACGGACTATTGATCGGCGCTTTGTTCTGTTTGGCTAAACTAATAACAATATCGATGAAGCCGTACACTTGTAAATTGGCACTGGTACCGGGAACGGAACTCTATCTGGACGTTAATAGATTTAAAAAGGTAAATACGGAAAAGTTCAACGATCTCATAATTTTACGATTTCCGTTTCGATTGCACCAATTATATACGAAATAAAATATTTGATTTTTTTTTTTAATAAGTAATAATTATTATTATTATTAATAATTAATATTTAATGATTATTATTATTATTAATAATTAATAATTAATAATTAATCATTTTTCAGACCGTCGAGATACCCGGCATTCAAATGTTCCACTATTGCGGCGGTTTGAACTTCGCTACGAAAATTAATTTCCGAAAAGAAGTTTTCAAAGCGGCGGGTGTTGTGCCGCAGGAAGAATGGACGAGAAGATCAAAGCTCGCGAGCAAAGAGATCGCTCCCGAAGAAATTAAAAAGGTAATTAATTTTTACGAAAAAAAAAAAAAAAAAAAATTTGAAAATCGAGAATCGATCTGTGACTACGAAAATTCGCGGTAATCATCAACGCTTCGCTTACCGCTCACCCTTGCGGTCGACTTAAAGAGGATCATTGCGATATCCCATCATCGCTCTTACTTACTCTCGTTCCCCTCGAGCGAACGAGGACCGCACTGCGAATTACTCTGTATACCATTTCTCGTTTATTTTCCTTTCACGTTTCTCTTTTCTTTTTTTTTTTTTTCAGTTGCGCGTATTGATCCTCGACTTTTCGGCACTCGTACACATCGACCCGTCGGGGGTCGCTATGCTTCGTACCATAGTCGAGGACTATAGAAAAATCGGCGTCGCAGTATATCTATCTGGTTGTTCAGGTGAGAAAAAATCATTTTTTTTTTTTTTTTCATTTAGCATTTAACGAAAATTACGATATTTTTGTCGCAATAGTTTGTCCTTAAAATTGGTGATCGATGATTCATATTTTTATATCGCAATTTAAATTTAATAACTATTAATTATTTAACCGCACAGAATTGTCATTTAGTGGAAATTTATGAAAAATTAAATCGTTTTAGAGCCGATAACTCACATCCCTCTAAATTGAACGTAAATTGGGACTTAATTTGCTTAGGATGCGATTTGCTTAATAACGAAACGCGAAAGCGACGTTATTTTTTTATTTGATTTTTTATTTATTTTACTCGCATTTCAAAGATCGTGGAAATAACGATTATGGAAGTTAAGTTACTTCGTCGTTATTTCACGCAACTCGTATAGCGCCGGTGTACGTAATCGTGCGCGGTAACTCGATAGTACGCGTACGCGAAAAAGATAAAAGCCGCGTGTCCAACTGACGTGTAATATGTACACCAGTACACCAGATAGTTCCGTATTGAGTAACGGCCACTGGATAATCAACTGCGGAAGCGAAAGATCGGCTCGACTCGGCACGGTACTTCCGGTCTTTCAGCTGCGTTCTCATTGCTCGCAGAACGCGCGTGCGATTATATTGTCGGATACATAAGCAAACATATCTAAATATGTGACCGGCATGAAAAAATCGTTGTTTCGATATATTTTCAATTTTATTAATTTTCAAATTTCCGCCATTTTTTTTTTTTTTTTTTTTTTTTTCGCATTATCGATTATTTAAACTTCGATCCATTTTTTGGCAGTCGATATTTTACCTATCGACGAATAAAATACGTGATGATATTCGGTTGGTCCGCAGGACCGGTATACGATATGATGAGAAAATGCAACGTTGCGGAACGCAAGGAGGAACACTTCACGATGTTTCCAACCGTAAATGACGCGGTGAACTACGCGAGACACGAACACGTGTTACCGCCGATCTTGATACCGTCCACTCCGCTTTGGACCACATGCCAACAACCCGTTGAAGATGAGAATTACATGAGCCGATTGTGAATTCATATTCGAAATGTTTACTCTCACTTCCGGTTACGTTAATCGGAACCCCCGAGACGGAGATAAAAAAGTTACATAATAATTTTTATAGCTAATTTCTCTGCCGCAATTGATATACTTTGCAAGGATCGTTATCATCGTCATCGTAATATTTCGTAATCATTTTTTAAGAGATGGTATTCAGCTCAGAGGATAAATCTCATCTTAATGTATCACTGCGGCTGTACTTAAAATAAGTTCCACGAAAAACGAAATGTTACTATTGGAATAGAATTTTTTTTTTTTTTTCACCTCGATAATTGATATTTTTCGTAATCCAATAGTATTATTTTATTCGTAAAATTATCGAAGACTTGTACATTCTATTTATACGTCATTGTGTATATATATATATATGTATACCATTGTATCGTGTAGACATTTAGAAAAATTGAATATCCATGATTATCGTGTTAAATTGTAAATAAAATGAAATCGTGACTCGTAAAATGGATTTTGGTATTCAAAAGATGGTGGACAACAATGGCGTTTCATTCACTGCTAGGCGTCTCGTTTATCTACACTTCGTGTCGCAATCGAATGTTAGAAATGACAGTGAAAAAACAGAAGCGAGAATGCGTTGAACGCTTGTAATTCTGCGAAGAAGCTCTTGCGAGTACGGCGTCGGGCTTTATCGCTAAATGCCTGAACGTTCAATGAATTATCCAACGTCCGAGGATACGTATCCACACGCGTCTAGAAAACGATTTGCAACGTCGTTCGAGACTAGACTTGAATTTGTACGACTCTCGACTTTCTTTGTAACTATGTACTCTACATAAGTCGCGCATTGATAAAAATCGAAAAAGTAATAATACACATAGCGTGGGTTGCCTTTTTCGTTTTTACTTTATATAAGCGCATGTAAGACGTTTCGAACCAATGCAGCTGACGTTATTAGTTAAAGCGCATATATGAAAGATACACTATCTCGCGAAACATTATTCTCTCTGAAAGCGATTTATTCACTTTTTGGCATTATATTCCGACTGTTTGAAAAAGTGCTTCGATTGTGAAATCGTGAAAACTAAGCCGATTCGGGATATTGCGGAAGAATAACCGTAACACGCCGAATAAAATAAAAAACGTAACGCTTTTACTTACAATATATCCTTATAGTTCCTTTGAACTCGTGAATATGTATATACGATGTGTATTACGATGCGTGCACAGCCCATCACTGCTCCTTGCTAATTTTCACAATATTTTTCACTGAAACTATCGGACTAATAACCAATCCTAGAGATGCAGGAAACTTTTCGGGATTTTCAAGGTTACATTAAAACATCGTATGTTAAAAACAACGGTTATAAACAATGTCGATGACCGCCACGTCGTTATGGAAATGCACGTCGAAGAAACAACGATTTTATAATCCGCTGATCGCTCTTAATTGTTTTTTTCGTACACCAAATAAATAATCTCAAGTTTCCACCGAAACAACACAGACGACGGTGGACCGCTTGCGCGTCAATGCACTGCGCATCCAGGTACACGTATAATCAACTGTCGTGTCGCGTCAGTAGCCGATCGGCCCTTGTTGACGTACATACTGTCGCCGGTTATTATTATCGAACGTAAATACAATGGCATCGGTGATACAATACTTCAAGTCGATACCGACACACATGGTAAGTTCAAGAAATTATCATTTAATTAAATATCCCCGATTATTTCGACACGAACGGTGCGCAGTTTCTGTCACAAATAATTTGGACTGTCGGAGTTCGATATGCGCGACGTCCCTGCGCATAGGTTATGGTTGTTACACGCCAAACCATATGCGTGGCAAATAATAGTTTCCCGATTCTCGAACCCTACGATTCTTTTATCAACATTCATTTTTTACTGCACTCGCGATTTACCTGTAAATTTTGACCGTCCGAAGGGTCCGTAAAAAAAATCGATCGCGCGACACGACGACAATCCGAATTTTACGATTTCAATAACACAGTCGAAAAGTTAAAGCGTTTTTTACCAATAATCAATGAATCTTTCAGGACTATGATGGACAGGCGAGAGCCGAGAGACTTTCCAGAGTTATAATAACTCTCTTTGGCGTAAGTTTACAGAACCGCAAAATTGCGCAGTTTGTTTTCGACTAAACGATACTTATGTGATAATTTTTGTGTGCGTCGACAGGTCGTAGGTCTCATCTGGGGCTACGTGATACAACAGTTTTCCCAAACAATTTACATTTTGGGCGCCGGTTTCGTTATGGCGGCTATTATCACAGTTCCCGCGTGGCCCATGTATCGCCGCAAACCCCTCGACTGGGCTACGAGACCACAGAGCGATGCGCCAGCAAAACCCAAGAAAAAAAAGTAGAATTGATGGTGTCTCCGTTACTCGGTGCTTCGATATTCTTCTGAGGACATCTCAACTGTACAAAATGTGAACGGCGACGCTGTCCGTTATTTCCAATATTCAGCATTTAATATTACAGTTTATTTATACTTTGGTAAAAGAATCCTGAAGCTCAGTACTTCGGGTTGAAAAAGACAAGCGTTCTGCGTCACGAAAAAAAAAAACGCATTCGTTCGTAAGTTACAAAACGACTCACTTTATTAAAATTATTACACGGAAAATTTGAGAATATCTATTATTTGCCAATCGATCTCTCATTCCTATCCCTGTATTTTAGAATGTTTGAAAAAATTTCAATGTTTTCAGTAATCGTGATTCTCATTGTAATAAAAAAAAAAAAAAAATTTCGACACCTTAAATATTTAATTAATTAAGAAATGAATTTTCGTTATTTTTTTATAGGTATCTTATAGGAAATAAACGGGAAAATTATTGTCGCAAAGAAATCCGCGCGAAAACGAAACGAAAAATAATATTATACAGAAAAGCTATGATTCGTGTAAAAGAAAAAAAAATTTTTATTTTTCACTACAAAAAAAAAAATATGGCAAAGCTTTATCTAAAATCATCTGAATGGATAGAAAAAGATATTGAGAAACTGAAACATGTGTAACGACAACTTATCATATCTATAAACGGCTTCAATAGGAAGAATTTTAATCACAAATCGTCACATAGTGCCAAAGTGACTAAATTTCACTAATAATTAATACATCGTGCTATTGTTTGTATTTTAATTATAATCGTGTCATTTCGTCAGTCGTATTTTATAATTAATATCCACAAACACGAAAAAAAAAAGAAAAAAAAAAAAATGCAATCCTCACATGAAAAAAAAATAAATACATAATCGCGCGATCTGCGTGTCATCGTGAATGATAATTTTCTCATTTCGAGATGTCTTCCGTTGCGTTGCAATATGTTTTCCGGTTTTCGGCTTTCACTGAAAAATCCTAACCTCGAATAATGAGAGACCATCGTAGCCGTGCGGCAAAAGTTTCAATTTCAAAATCGTCGTCGCATGCGCGCGTCGCGTTAATTTTATTTATTTATTTTTAAATGACTTAATATGGCGCATACACACGGGGTACGAACAATTACGAAAATCCGGAACTGTGCGCAACGGTAACGTCGCATCCAACGCTTCGTAATGACGAATTGCAGAGATCGGAGTTAAAATTTGCCGCGTTCACAAATCCTATAATGTAGCGAGTCGTTAATTGCGATGGTGCAAAAGCGTGGAACAGCGGTCGTCGCGCATGCACCGACAATTAAATTGTATTATAAAACACATACATATAGCATCCTCTCCCTGTATGCGTTATCCATTATTGGACGTGTTCCAGGAACGTCTTTCGCTCTCCTGTTGCCGCGCGACTTTCTTCCGCCACGTTCTCTTCATTTTCTCTTTGTCGCGTGTATCCGAGAGCGACGGCGCGCAGAAACATTTTTGTTGCAAAGGATAATTGATAGCAAGCAGCAGCAGCAGCAGCAGAAGCAGCAGCAATAGTATTAGTAGCAGTGAGGTTAGGTGCATTAATTCCCATCGAAAATGCCGAACGAATTACTTTCACGAGTAAATAAATACGCGTACGTGGAAAACATCGAACGACGATGATATATTACAGGGATGATACGATAAACAGGTTCGCGAGGGTCGTTACGCAATCTTTCGATGGATGGGTACCGGAAATTAACAACCGCGCAACGCTCAGTTCATTTAACGTATATGCATAAGCGAGGAACCGCTTTTATTACCTATATACTCCTTCTTTCTCGTTGTGGTGTTTGCTTCTGCTGCTGCTGCTGCTGCTGACGCCCGGACACGCCTCGTGGACTTCCAAAGATATTCTTTATAAAAGAATACACCCGAAGCTTACGAAACACTTTCTCTGAACCCGCGGTATATACGTATGATGGATATAGCGTCGTATGCAAGCTGCAACACTTCCTGCAACATCGTAGGTGCGAAGTCACGAAATGAATTTTCGATTCTGTGTTTTACTATTTCTCTTTGCGGAATAAAATTTGTTGGTTATTTTGGTGGAGCGCATTGAAAAAAAGGTATATTCGCGAAATATATTTGAATATATTCGAAATTCGGGGAAATTTTATATAATTAATATATTAATCGTATAATATAAAATTTTTTTAAATTATAATATTCGATATATTATTATATTACTTTTTTTATTTTTTTTTTGTGATATTTATATTTTTTTATTTAGCAGTCACTACGTCGATTAACATATCGACTGTTATCGAAAGATATCGAATTTCTGAACTTCACATCAACGATGTTAAGTTATTTCGAAAGACTATATACGTAATCTTAATTTGTACGAAACGGAATCGGAGACACTTGTGGGACGTTACCGTGTTTTGGACACGAAACATAAAACGCGACCGCACAGTATATTAACTCGGTATTTTCCATTGAGAAGGAAAGTAAAATGAAACTTCCGCAACGAGTTACGCTCCGAAAAAAAAAATAAAAAATTTCTTCGAGAGCACGCGGAGTTGTGTCATCAACGGACGGACGACGGCGTCGAAATATCTCTAATCGACCGTAACTATGCGATATTCAAATGGATCGAAAATCGTTATCGAACTAATAGCCTAAACAAATATAGCATATCCATCGAAACTAAAAAAAAAAAAAGGAGAATAAATTTGCCATCGGTTTCCAAGGTGCCGATGGACATGCAAATTTTTTTTTTTTTTTTTTTTTTTCGTTATATCGTGTTGACCAACGCTATCCGGGGACGAGTGAGAGCCGTAGCGCTTTCGAACAGTTTCCAATTTCGTGACGATGCAACTGTATCGCTTTATCTCAAAGTAGTTTTGGCGGTATAGTCGAAACACGAAAAAAAAAAAAAAAAAAAAAAAAAAAATCAACATTTTCAAGATTTCAAAAAAAAAAAAAAAATAAATAATGACAATGAAAAATGTGTACATCTGTTTTTAACAGAAACATATGATGTCGTATTGCTTATAAATTTGTGTTAATGCATCTGTAAAATTGGTCCAAATCTTCCGACCGATTGATTCCATTTATTTCCAAAACCATAAAAACAATTTCTGTATCAAAACAAAACGTCTCCATTAAACAAGAATCAAGAAGAAAAATCTACAAAAATAACTTCTCCGAATTTACATGAATCTCAATAAATTCAATGGACCAAAGTCTATCCGCCTATAATGATAATAAATAATATTTACCTTAATGCAGCATCCGTTTCCAAATTTCAAAAAAATTAACATAATTTTTTTTGTACACATACCACTCAACTATTTCACGAGAACTGCCTTATCATCCCTAGTAATCTGACCATTTTATCGCAAATCACAGCCTTTCCTGCATTTTTTTTTTTTTTTATTTCCGCGGAAACGAAACCGAATCTCTCTCTTCGCCATAACATCGCGCCGGATTGCTCTTAAATCGTTAAGTTTTCGATGGGGACCGGGTTCCGACTTTTTTTTTTTTTTTTTTTTTTTTTATTCAAAAAGTTACGAAAAGAAACAGCTCTCTCCTGGTCAGTGTATCGTATTAATATGTATAGATATATATATAACAGTAGGGGGGAAGGAAACTTCCCTGTCTTCTTCCAACCACGTGGGATATACTCGAGTAAGCGTACGTGCACCTATCTGGACTCTGTGTATAACGAAGCGGTGAACGCGTTACGATGCGACGTAACACTTCGTCCCCGTCTTCGCGGTCGTGGTCGTCGTCGTCGGGAGCGGGTATATTATACTCCGCTTCCTTGGTTTACGTAACGATCACCGGACAGCCTTCGTATAGGTACCGAGGAGCGCGTAGGATTCGTATGAACTGTATAAGCAACGCGTTCGTTTAGCTCCCACCCCTTCAACGTTGGGTTGCAACGTTCCCCGGGTGGCTTTTGGCATCGGGCTCCACCTTTATAAACCCATCGCTGACCGCTAAAGTCACAACTGTATCAGCGTTCGTTCAGCGACGATTTGCAAACTAAAAGCCATCGACATGTACTCTCACACCCTCGCTGTGAGTACAAGTTTATTCGATTATTTTTTATTATTTTTAAATTTTCGTCTTCGTCATTATTATTTTTTTTTTATTTTTATTTTTTTTTCATATCCGTTGAGTTTTACGATTATTCTCGGTCATCAAAGTGCAGTGCGAAAAATCGTGTTTGGAATCGCGGACATTAACGATTTAATATGAAAATTAAATATATTAATAAATTGGGATACTTGCTGTAGTTTTCGCGCGCATTTTACATGGAATTAATGTCAACGAATCGGTTCAAGTATTTAGTTCGATGAGAACGTTTTTCCATTTTTTTTTTTTTTAATTCTACGAATATAAGTGTCGTTCAGAATAACTTCTATAATTCGCGTAATTTTTGCTATTACATTGAACTATAGTAAGCAAATATAATACATTAATAAATTGACATATTTGTTGTAGTTTTCGCGCGCATTTTACATGGATTTAATGACAACAAATCGGCTCAAGTATTTACCTCGATTAGAACATTTTTTTTTCATTTTATTTCGTTAATTTCACGAGTACACGTATCTGTCTAAATAATTTCTATAATTCCTGCAATACTCATTGCTGGTTACTGTATTATTTAATTTTCTTATTAATTATTTATTTATTTTGCGAATTTTTAACATCGTTACCAAAAATTTAAAGCAACAATAAAATTCTATTTGTCCCTCTATTCGCCATCGTCTATGTGAAATTAAAGCGCAAGTCGAAGTCGCAGCGCACCGCGAACGACCATTTTAAATATCCGGCGTTACGGCGACGCGAATTATTCGATAAGCATAAAAATTAATCGATAATGGAAGAAAAGAAAAATTGCAATTCTGTTTCGTCTACTAGCAATCGAGTAGCGTTTATACGCGAAATTTTTTTTATTTATTTTCTCTCTGATCTCGCCGACAACTCGTAATTCATTATTCGTGACACGCGCGCCACGTTTACGAGGCTCGTCGACCGCCCCTTCCGACTTTTGAATAAAAACTACTTGCACGACCGCCTCCCGGGCGACATTTTCATATTTCTACCACGTAATCGAGGGGCGAATGAGCGAAAGAAAGAAATTGAAAGAGGCGAAAAGTCGAAGCCAAATAATACGTAGCGCATTTGCAAACAGCGAAGATACACTGCCGGGGCGTGCAATTATGCACGTATGCATCCAATTCGTTCGCACGTATATGTCCATTGCGCCTCGTGCATCACTCGTTCCATATGCATATGTATCGAAGAAAACGCATACGCGATTAGCGATTGTGAACAAACTTGCGTGTTCCAGTTTCTCGTGTTCGGAATTCTGGCTGCAGCGGTCATCGCAGCGCCTGCACCCGACGGTTGGGGACATTCACAGTGAGTAGAAAATTAAATTAAAACAATAATACCAAATAAAAACATTTCATTTCGAACTTCGATCGACCATCTGAACGACCTAATAAATCATAGAGTTTCTCGTCTCGATTACTTCGAGACGGTAAATTACGCGAATATTTTGAGGATTATTACGAACGAGTATTTCATCCATAATTTTTAAATAACTCACAGTAGCAATTTTTCCAGACAACTCCTTCCTAGTAGTGAAGGCAAAGACCCGAATTTTTTTTTTTTTTTTTTTTTTCAAAACTGCGGTCACTCTACGAATCACGACGATTACTTTGCATAACTACTTTCCTAGTCGCTCAGCACATTTTACAGAAACATTTTTCTATAAGAAATCATTTATTTCAATTCTCTTTGTCATGTCAAATTATTAAATTAAGGGGAAGATAACCTTTTTTTAATAATATTTAATCGATAAAAAATAATAATAATAATATTATAACGTAATTTTTCTCGTGTTAAAAATATAATCGAATTAACCTAAAAAATCGCAAAAACTAATAATATCACTCCGTTTCGGAAGTTTATATACTGAAAATTATATTTTCGTAATTTAATCAGCAAACACGTGAAAATTCACGTTCCGTATCACGTGCATACGGTTCATCATCACCACGTGAAAAAGATTGCGTATCCGGTGCATCACGTTGAAAAGGTTCATGTACCAGTGCACGTTCCGGTTCACCACGTTGAAAAGGTTCACGTACCCGTACCGTATCCGGTTCATCACGTCGAAAAGGTTCACGTACCCGTTCACCACGTTGAGAAGGTTCACGTTCCCGTGCACATTCATCACGAGAAAATTCACGAGCCGATCCACGAGGAAAAATGGTGGTGAAGAGAGTACTTTGGCGACTCATAGTCTAAAATACTCACGAGCAGTGAGTACACTTTTTATTTATCATTATTGAGCTAAAAAACGATAAACATCGCGCGGACTGAAAAAAAAAAATTAATTGGTCGAAAAAAAAAAAAAAAAAAATCGGGATATTTACTTTTTTATAAAAAAAAATAGTTTTCCTGGTTAACTATTAATTTTCCCAACTAATTATTGGGTTATCCCCACTAATTGTTTTTTTCACTGCGTTTTTACGCGCAAAAGCGAAGGTGGTCCGTTTTTACCACTTTTCTTTAGTATACTATATATATATAAATTTTTTTTTTTTTTTTTTTTTTTTTAATGAATAGTGAAACAGAGTTTTCCTTATCGACGGGTATTTTGTACTGTAATTTTGCAGATCTTATCGTAAACAACAACAACTATAGTGAGAAAAGAGGAGAACGAGGGAAACAGCGTTTGCCAATTGAAAAAACCTGAAACTCTCGCTTCGATGACGAGCAACGATTGCAATACAACGCAATGGTTTCTTCTACGAGAACAGGCGTTTTACTGCCCTCGATAACACCTTCGATAAGAGTTGCTGGTGTGTAAACTCGCAACGGGTTAACACGCGCGATATTTACATCGACAACGTGAATCCGTAATTTTAAGACCCAAACAAATGTACATAATAATGTTTTATTTTTTTTAATACCTGTTACCTGATATCTAGAAATGTTACATTTTTTGTCAATTATATTTTTTTTTGAAATACAAAAAAAAAAATCTTTAAAAAACATTTATCACTCTGCGTATTCAATCGTTTTCCTGTCTTCGATACTTTTTTTTTTATTTACGCGAAACATCGATCGCGTCTGGCAAATGAAATTGCGGTTTTCTGATACTCGAGATTCCGGTCAATTCGCCGATCGCAAATACTCCGAAGCGAAAGTCACGACTTACAAAAAAATTTGCGAAAATCAATTTCTTCGGAGACACCAATTATCGATCAATGACTCTATCATTGCCGATATTCAAGTCCTGCGGTGCTGAGCATTTTTTTTTTTTTTTTTTTTTTTTAGGGATTAATAATCATTCGGGTATCGAGTTTTTTTTTTAAGTGCGTTTATAATTTATTTCGTGCAACAACAATGATTATAAAACAATTCAACAACTTGTATCGACTTTTTCATCTAAAATCGCAGGAATTTCGAGGATTATTATCGATCACCACTCGTCCGATTCTTCTTCGTAATGCGAATGATCCTTGTGGTGTTCCTTCACCGGTATGTAAATTTTCTTCACAATCGTATGCGTGTGCTTGTGGTAGTGGTGAGGCACGTGAATTTTGAAATGGGTACTATAAAAAAAAAATAATGAAATGAAATATGAAAAAAAAAAAAAAAAAAAATCCATATGAAATTTATTGAAAAAACGCGTAATGATAAAAAATTTGGAAATACTTTTGCAATAATATTTTTTTAAACAATTAATTTTTTTTTTTAAAATAAATTCTCAAACGTGACGCGAAATACTCACTGTTCACCTCCGTCGCCCGGTCGCGGCATTGAAACTACCATTCCAACAGTAACGAGCATTAAAATCAGAATCTGCAAAATTACGATAAAAAAAAAAAAAAATCAGTAAATATGAATTTTATTTATTCGAATCTTTCATTATAAAAAATTTCGCCACATTTTTAACCGACGAGTTGAAATGAAAATTTCTCAGTTGCAAAACGAAAATTCGCTCATCTCATTAATATTAATCGCGTTCATATAATTAGCACACTGACACGATACCACGCAATTAGCTTTAGCGTAAGACATACGAAATTTGTATAACGTGCAACGATTTTTCACGTAATCGACGGACCGTGTCCCGCTTTCTTTCGAGATTTATACATTTACATGTATACGTATGTACATAGGGAACACCGGGGTAAAATGGAACAGGCAAAGGAAACGTCGATACGGGGAAAAATGTAGAAAATTAAAAGTTTTTCACTGTTCAAAAAATTAAAGATTTCGTAGAACGTTAACCGTCGTATCCATTTTCGCCACGAAACTTCAAGCAAATAACCCGAAAAGACTCGACAATGAATTTTTTTCTATTTTAAGATTTTTTTTTTTCAAAAGATCGAAATATTTTTTTTACGAATTAAATTCGATAATAAACGGTTAACTCGCGCCTCTGAAATCATGAGAACCGTTTGTATTTCTTAGGCGGTCCGTTTCGCCCCGATCTCTTTTATGGAAATAGTATATATGTATATATCTTCTACGCAACGTATATTTTACACGATTTGTTGATTATCTTCTGCTCGTATCTCCACTTCCTTGTTCGTCTCGTAACGAGAGAACCGCATGTGTGTCGTGGTTACGCATTATTAATAATGAATTCGTGTCTTATTTACTTCACGAGCAGTTGCGTGAACTCGAGCGTTCAACATTTCAAAATGATACGTGAAAATAGTAAGGTAGGGGGCACCCACGTGTGACCGAAACATGTTGATTGTCTTGTCTCCCGGCTGCTGTAGCTCGGCTTTTGTCACTCGAAAACGCGCACTTTTCTCAGCCGAAGCGAATACGATACTAAACGTTGTTGCGCGTTGCAAGCCTTATAAACGTAAACATAGGGTAATCAAATGGTCGGTGGATTGGTAAAACGAACAGTTCGAGTTCTCTCTGTTTAACACACTGAAATGCCGGCAGCCATCGCGCGGTACAATTTTCTTCCGGTCTGTTCACCGTCTTTTTCTTTACGGTGTTCCCGCTGCACCAACTGCGCCTATCGATGCATTCCCGAAGACCATCCGCTCACGCGGGGGGCGCCTTAGCCACCTGGTGTCGCGAAATCACGGCATTGATGCTGGGGATTATATTTTAAGGAAGGGAAAGCTGAGGCCGATGATCGTTGGCTGTACCAGCGAATGCGTTCGATATAAAGCACTCGAATCATCGGGATATCGTATCCGCTTTATCTCGTGAATTATAAATTTCTATCAAATTCAAAGTAAATGACTCGAAACTAATCACGTGTATTCGAGAAATCGATGAGATTTTATCCCATCGTAAACGTCACGGTTCTGCTACTCGAAGGCAGCAGAAAAAATATAAATTATGGACATAGTTCACAGTCCGGACGTGTAAAGTAAATTACATACGAACGTATCAATTGAGGTTATGATTTTCGATCGCGCGACGTCGTGAGATCGAATTATTACTGGATAATTGTGACTGCACAGCAACGCGCACCTGTACCGGATAATAAAATAAACTTTGTTTTTTTTCATTGACTCAAGTAGAAAATGATTTAATCGTTCTTTGGAGATTTTTTATTCGTTTTATACGACTATTCGTTGGTAATAGTGATCATATAAAAAAAAAGGTCCAAATATTAACAATAACGTCGATTTTTCGGCCCAAAATTATTGCACTGCTCTCTAAGTAACGGCTTCTATAAACAACCGCGCAAAGTGATAATAGCCGATTGTTCAACATAGTTTTCAGCCACAAGTATGCAACGGCTCTCACATTGCACAACTAAAGTTTTTGCGATTCGAACACTCGGGAACCGTGAAACACGGGTGAGATAATAAACCGTATAGAACGTTACGGTTTCCGACATAATAATTGAGGTTTTACAAAAACAAAAAATAAAAAAAAAAACGCGTAGGACCGGCACAGTGAATGTAAAATACGGCGGTTCGTCTGAAAAATGGGTCGATACGACTTTCGCGTCAGGGCAACAATATTTGCGTGAACGAGACTCGAAAGTCTCACCAATTGATTCGAAGAGAAACGCGTGGAACCGGACAATTTTCGGAGTCAGTGGAATTTTTTATATCTCCAAGATCCGTCGAGAAAACCGGAAATATTAAATTTCTGTATAGCAATTTTTGGTCCCCAGATCGCTGTTGAATTAATCATTACAGTGCGCAACCGTGATCTTGACACGAAACGTTGATGCAAATACGTTAATATACAAAAGAAATCACAGATTTTTAGATTTAATGAGACAATAATTCTTATATTATGTAAAAATTATTATTAATATTAAATAATTAATAATAATAATCTTTATTGAGTATTAAATTTATTTCTCGAATGGTCCACGGAAGAAGCATCGTAATGCGAGATCGATCGAACTTTCTACGAATGATTAACTACACACGTTCGTAAACGACGCTGTTGAGCGAAGCTGAATGAATAATAAATATATGTGATCACACGCGCATTGCGGGAAGTTCAGGGCCCTCGTCTCGAGACGTTCCATTGGCAACGTAAGTACGTAGCAAGTGAAATCACGTCGTGATGCTGTTGAAGCTGTAACACACGTATAAAAACAGCAGTAAGGAACAAGCGAGGCCTCGTATCTTTCACTTTCCGTTTACTATAATAGCTTTCCATTTCGTACGAGCGATCTCGGCTGTGCGCGCACGTCGCTGCTGCTCTCACGACATCGATAGAAATGCTGTTTTTAAAATCCGCTCGTCTAAAGGCTCGTTGATATTTTTCATAGGTGCGCCATTAGTTTCATTGTTTTTTATTTCTTTTTTTTTCAAATTCATTTATTTTTTATTATTACTTCTTAACTGAGATCTTGGCGCGTAAGTATGCGAATCATCGACATGCCTTACAAATTGCTGGAATCATTAATCGTTAAGTTGTCGTGACTTCCATTGGAAAGCAACATAATCCGCGTAATTTATCGAACGAGAGAGAGAGAGAGAGAGAGAGAGAGAGAGAGAGAGAGAGAGAGAGCTCTCGGAAAACCGTTTGAAAAACTTCCGAGTTCTCTGGACGCAGTAGCGCCGGAAGAACTCGGCAAACTTTAAACCGAGAAGTTTATGCCGAGCGAAAATTTTATCTCGTAGAAACTTCGAACGATATCGTTTATTATTAAATATACCCCCCGCTGTTTCTCGCAAGAGCTGGAAAACTACGAGTATTAAAACTTTACTACGTACTTTCGCGACTCGCTATTTATTTCGATTAAATTTTTCCGAAAATTAACTCCCTGCTGAATGAGGAAAAAAGGTACAAATGAATCCACAAAAACTCGGGCATATTATAAAAATATAAACGCGTTAAAAAAAAACACTTTTATTATCAACGACACATCGGTAATTAACACAGAGAAGAGAAATATTTACAAAAGAATATCGATAAGTCGTGCGACGATAAAACTAAATATAAAAAAAATAAAAACAACGAGGTACAGGGAAAGGGATAACGTTTAAGGAGAGGAGAGGGAAGGAGATTGGAGAAATCATGCAAATCTGTACAGTTTCGAATATTCCGGGTCACGGGAGAGCATATCGTGCCGGGAGAACATACCGGTCGTCGATGCGATTTCCGTATACGGAAACGTCGACGAGAAGACACTCGGATTTCTCGGTGAGCAAACGAGAGTTACACGATAATGTCTGGTAGTCCGATGGAACGGTTACCATATGATTCGTTCTTCGCTCGTGTGTGCGGGAGTGCGGGATGTTGCGGATACATTGAAGGACAACCCATCCGGTAAGAAAGAAAGGGGTAAAGTAGCGATAGCTGCTCGTTGTCTCGTGACTTTCACGCGTGCGAGTTATGCGAGGCGCGCCATATGGAGAGGAAATGAGAGAGTAGAGGGAACAGTGTAAACCGTATACGTAGATTGGCAAACCGGAAGAAGATATGTGGAACGAATGGAATCGTTCGAAGACTCGAGACGATCGGTATCGTCCTTTTTTCTTCTTTTCTCCATCATCACGCGTATGTACAGCAAGCTGCGATTTTTTTTTTTTTTTGCCGATTTGACTTTTTTTCTTCGCAGTTAATCCGAAAGGATTGAAGTTAGATAGTTTTTTTTTTTTTACGGATATCCGGCGAATCCGTCGTGTCCACCACCACCACCACCGCCGCCGCCGCCGTGATGACCTCCTCCACTACCACCGCCAACCGAATAAGAATCGGCACCACTGTACGACGAGGATGATCCGTGTCCTCCGCTGGAGTAGGAATCACCTCCGGAGAACGACGATCCGTGACCACCGCCGTGACCTCCGCCGAAGGACGATCCATGACCGCCACTGGAGTAGGAATCTCCGCCGCCGAAGGAAGATCCGTGACCTCCGCTGGAGTAAGAATCACCGCCTCCGAAGGAGGATCCGTGACCACCGCTTGAGTACGAATCACCACCGCCGAAAGAGGATCCGTGACCACCGCTTGAATAAGAATCACCGCCGCCGAAGGAGGATCCGTGACCACCGCTGGAGTAAGAGTCGTGACCGCCGCCGGATGAATAACTTCCCAAACCGCCGGAACCACCGTGACCTCCGCTAAAACCACCGTGACCGCTGGAATTTCATTAATTTATTTTAATGTCATATTTATTGCTTCCATATTGTTTTCGATAAATTGTGAAAATTTGAAAATTCATAGAATTATTTTTTCAATTGTGTTATTCTTACCTGCTACCGAATCCGGAAGACAAGCTGTTGCCGTATCCGCCACCTCCGATCGAGTGATCGTCGTAGCCGCCACCGAAACTGCCGCCTCCGCCTGAACTATATCCACCACCGTGTCCTCCCGAGTAGCCTCCGCTTCCGCTGCTACCGAAACTACTGGCGCTGAAACCACCTCCGTGACCACCTCCGTGACCACCTCCGTGACCACCTCCGTGTCCACCTCCGCTGCTGTAACCTCCGCCGTGTCCACCGCCGGAGCTGTAACCGCCGCCGTGTCCGCCTCCGATGATTATAGACGAATGTCCGCCTAAAAAAATTTACGAAGAATTAATGCAAAATTGAAAACAGTTGTACTACTTTAATAAGGTATTTAAAGGAGCGTTGGTTTAGAAATTCATCGCTATAAAAAATGCGGATGACGAAACACAATTATACAGATATGAGAATCTATGATTTATTCAAATAGAATGTAACGGGACTCGCCGATCGATCTCTCGTGATCTTGCATCACTTAGATCTCAGTATTCCAAAATTTTTACCCGAATATTGAAACCAACGTTTTATAATTTCACGGATTTTTTTTACGAAAATCTATAATACGAAAAAATGATTTTTTAGTGTAACTTGTGAGTGGAATTTTAAATATATTAATTAGTTTAGTGATTTATCGATACTTTTTAGGGTCAATCGGAACTTTAGGGTGATAATGGTATTTGATAAAAATTGAGAGAACTTCGTGGAAGGAAGTGCAACTCACCGCCATAGCCTCCGCCAATGTCACCGCCGTGACCGCCGCCAATGTCACCGCCGTGACCGCCGCCAAATCCACTGTCACCGCCGTGACCTCCGCCAAATCCACTGCCACCAAAATCGTGTCCACCACCTCCGTGTCCACCAAAATCGTGTCCACCACCTCCGTGTCCACCAAAATCGTGGCCACCACCGCCGTGTCCACCTCCTCCGTATCCACCGCCGAATCCACCGCCTCCGTGTCCACCGCCTCCGTGGCCACCGCCTCCATGTCCGCCGCCTCCGTGTCCGCCACCAAATCCACCACCGCCGAAGTCTCCACCAAAGTCATGACCTCCCGGACTCGTTATCTCGATATGCTCGTGACCTCCGGGTGGTCCACCGCCTCCCGGTGGTCCACCACCACCATGATGACTCTCAACGTGTTTCTCATGATGTTCCGGTTCCGCCAGATGAATTTTTATGTGAACACTGCGCGTCAAAAAAAAAAAAAAAACGGTTAACGATAACAATATTTTCATCATTATGATCGATTAGAAATTTGATTGGTCATGAAACTCACTGCTCGTTTCCGAAGGTCGCCGATGCGATTGCGAAGGTCGCTGCGAGCAGCAAACAGCTCAACTGAAAGGAAGTAAGTATTATTTTTTAAATCCTATCCGAACGAAACTTTTTTTATTTCTAATCCTATTATCTGAACCATTAATGATTTATGGCTATTTAAATGTTCTTATTATGGAGTTTTTTCTTTGAACGCTTGTTAGCGCATTTTTATCGATCGCAGACCGAACTTTTTTTTTTATTATCAAGAATTTACACGATATAAATTCTTTCTAACGGGATATCATTTTTTTTTTTTTTTTTTTTTTTTTTCGTTTTTTTAACGAATTCTTCTTACTTTGAGCCGAAAAGCCATGGTTATTCGAGACACTTCTCAATCCCGAAGATTCCCTTCCGTAAACTATGCTACTTCGTGTTCCCCGTATGATCCTCACTCACGAACAGATAGACCCTCACTGTTATATATATGTGGGAATCGCTGGGCCTATTTATACCGGCGTGAGAAAATACCGGAAAGAAGTGGTGGATGCGAGCGTGGGGAGGCGTGACCGTCGAACATTTACCAGGTGCCTTGCGCCCCACGACGACGACGACGACGACGACGACGACGACGAGGACGAGGCAACAAGCTGGTTCGGTACCCCACTGCGGCCGTGACCCACAGCCGCCAGAGAAATTCGCGCTTCGGGCGTTCTCCAGACACAGCGCGCGAGATCGTTACCAGCTCCCTACTATGTATTTCCGTCGATCTTCGAACCGCTTCGAAGCAGATGCTCGGAAATACAGAGACCGGAAATGATAATTCGGAACAAGCGATATTATACTTTCGTATGTTTCCATTCATTAAATACTTTCGTTATTTAAGTGATGAATGGAAATAAGTATAAATATAATAATGTTAATTGCGGCATATCGTTAGTGAAAATTCCGACGAAATGCACCAATATTTTCAGTCGCCAGCGTTTTTTTTTTTTTTTTATTTACGATGGCAACATATGAAAAGTATGAAATTTTATTATTTTTATTATTATTGCCGCGTGTGCAACTCTGACGAAATCAATATCCATTCTTCAAAAATTGTTGATAAGCGACGATATCAATGTCGCGACGGTATTTTTCTATAATTCCCATTGTTGTGCGCTCACCGAGTTCCGTGAATCAATACTCGACGCCATGGATATATGTATATATACGAGTAACGACATGACAACTATCGTGAACACAGTTAATTCAGTCGACAGCTCTTGCGTTCTTCGAATACCAGACCGGTTCAGTGAAATACAATGCACATTACTCAATTAATCATTATATTCTTAGCTTCCATTCCGAAGATATGTCTCAGCGGAATTGTTGTCGAGAACGACAAAGCGAAATAATGGTCTCAACATGTCGAAGCAGCGTCAAGACATTTCATTAACGATAATCGATTTATGATTAACTCAGTTTTTAAACCGCCAGAGATCGGAAAAAAAAACTTCTCAAGAGAAAAAAAAAAATTGATTTTTGATTTTTTGAATTATTGTTTTCATCATTTTATTGTTTCGTCATTAAACGTCATTGAAAAAAAAAAATCGAATATTCGATTATATATTATATTATTATTATTATTAATATTTCATTCATAATTTGTATGAAAGTTTCGATAACTGAGATGGTCGAGAGGCTCATATTTAATCTTCTATATCAAGATCCATAGATACGTATCGATATATCGATCGATACGTACCGTGATATACCGTATCGTATCGATCCATATCCACATGGTAACCTTAGAAGTTCACAGATCTGAAAGTACTTAAAGAGGACAAATGTATGCAAGGTATCGATATCGTGATATATCTTTGGCACGCTGGAGAGCGTTTAAAACGCTTCCGTGACAAAACGAACTCATTTTTGTTGCAAACCCACCGGGTGCAGATTACGGGGACTGTCTAGACGCTGGTGACTGGTGTTATCATGTAATTATCCAGATTCAGAGTTTCACGCGAGACTATACGCGAGAGTATTACATATATGTATACATATACATTACGCATGTATTCCAACAACGTGCATGTCAGAAGTAATTTCATATTATCGAGAGCACCGTCTAAATTAATGTATTTATACGTAAACACATAGTTCCCAGAGACCGGAATTTAGTCATAAAGTTAAATTATAAAATTCCATTTCATGTGATTTTTACGAGGCTTGTTAATTACAGCGTTTTTTAATGTAATAAAATGTATTACTCATATAAATCATTATACAATACATTTTTAAATACATCGCGTAATTTACTATTTTTCGACGAAATATATCGCATGTATCGTATATTACATATTTATATAGATTTAATTTATTAATTATTATTATTACGATTTATTCTTTTTTTTTAATATGAATATGATATTTATATATTTTTTACATATATTTTCAATACAAGTTTTTTTTAAGGATTCGCTTACAGAGGATTACGATTGTGTCGTTTTTTTCGGTAACGAAAGAAACTCTCGCGACTTTGAAGTACCGCGAAGTATTGTTGAGGATCGTCACTCGTCAACACTCGTGTATGTATACGAGACATTTTCACTGCGGATCAGATTAATTTTATCTCGGAGTTTAACGTCGCCGGACACGACATTTTCCTGACCACGTAAAGACTCGTTTTCTCTTTCCGTTTCTCGCATCACGTGCGATGTTCCTCGGCAACGGTTAAAAAATTCCTCGCGAATACTCAAATCTCTTGTGCATACATTATGATGTATACTCTACAGTATTTAATCCCATATAAGTCGATAAGACTTTCCCGTAGCAGTTAATCGCAATAACCGTAACAACGATTAAAGAAAAAGGAAAAGAACGTGATCCAGAAATTTAGCGTGTCGACTTGACCTATCGTCGTTACGAATTCGACCCGAACGGCTATCAAAGACCCGGTGAAGATATAGTTTATAATAAGTCGTTTCTACGAGAAATTCTATACTGTATAATCTTCCAATTACGTTCGCAACAACTTTCAATTTCAAGTGTAATAGTCGAGCGCCAACGCTGGATATCAACTCGACTGTCTACCGTTAAGATCATAACAAGAAGACGATGTTCAAGTACTTTCAACGATGTTTTCATCTGCGATAAGCTACACAAAGTACGGAGGCATTAATAAATTGTGCGGAAGAGAACCCGTAGAGAATGTTGCGTAAATGATAAATATGTAGATGCAGATAGAAATCGTTCGTCAATGTTTTCTAATATCTTCGAATGGTCAATAAGCATTTAATCGTATGGTAACGTCAATGATAGACTGTCGACGAGTCGCGGAAGAGATCGAATCGGTTACACGCGCGATCTTTTCGGCTGTGTAGCACAATATCCGCTAGTAGCCCGTTGCAGGAATGCGCGTGAAAGCTGGACCACCGTGCTATCCCATACTCGAGCCGATGTATGTAGAAAAATATATATATATAGGAAAAGGCGGGGCAAAATGCGCCAATGGGGCAAAATGGGACAATCGCGCAACTCGTATTGTGGGACAAAATGGATTGACCCTAAAATCGATGAAATTTTTTTAAAGTTCAATTTTCAAGGTTTACGTCCATTATTGATGCTGCGGATAACTGATGCTTACCTATACAAAAGATCGGAAACGACATTTAATAAAATTGTACGAAAAAAAAAAAAAAAAATCTTAATTCTCTCAACGGGTATGACAAATCTATTTTTGGGTTTCGAAAGTAGTGTAAAAGTGTTGTGTATACGACAAAATTACCTGAATTGCTAAAGTGGTTCATTTTGCCCCCCCCCCCCCCCGCTCCCTCCTCTATATATATATTTTTTTTCTACGGATCTAGCGAAGGGAATTGGTTATCGACAAAAAGTTGTCTAAGCAATGGACTCCGAAGCGAAGGAAGAGCCTATGTAATTATGCGTATGCTACCGGGCTATAAAAATACACTTCAGGTTAAGCTGCTATGCCTTGCAGTGGAGAAGCTACGACAGTAGAGAAAGTGACGAAGAATCGTGGGAGCAGACTGTGTGACTCTCTGCCCTTTCGTCTTATACGTTATATACATATAACGTGTGCTATGTATATACATACAGGTATCCCTCTACTACCACGAGCCGTGCAATGTCTCACGAGAGGCCAATAAACCCGATTCCAAAGATGATACTTACGAAATGCGACTACGCAGACGTACAATTTTCCTTATCGATTGGCGATGCGAAATTAAATGTAAAACACGATCAATTATTAATGAACAGGGAAATCTATACATATTATGTATAACTTTCTAGTTATACTTCGAGACTTATTAATTAAATGGGCGTTTGAATACTAACTGTATATTTATGCACCTGTATCTCGAAGTGTTTTGAAATTTTTTTTTTTTTTTTTTTTCAATCGTAAATGGATGAAAAAATGGACGAATGGCGATATTCCTTTGCCTAATGGATCGCATCGGCGGCATATACCGAAACAAATCATTTGATGTCCAAGATAAACTCGTAAAGCATCTCCTTTTTGAGTCGAGGGTTAGAAATCAAATCGGTTTCCGTTCTCGAACTCCGCAGCCGGTAGAAAATAAACGAGAAAAGGCGCTTACCGCCTTTCCAAGACGTCGAGTTTTTTACGAGACCGGCCTTGACTTTACATCTACATCTGTATAGTCTCGATGTTATAACACTTCTTTCGCGTTCGATTGCGCCGACATGCATTTCCGCCATGGCAACTCGAAATTTTTAACGAATTATATGACAATAAATAATAAAATAAAAATTAATCAATAATTATTATAAATAGTAATGGTAATAATTAAAAATAATTTAGTATTATTATTATTTAATCAACTAATTATGACATTTGTTTAATGAAAAAAGAATTATTTCCGAAAATCCTTGTGCGATGTAATATTACGCGGAGAGTGAATTATTGACTGAAAAAAAGGCAACGTCATTAAACTTAGACATGCCGTGGAGGTTCGATCAGAGCGAATTGTTCATGCAATGCACTTTCATCTTGCAAACTGCTCCTCAACACGGAGTTCTGACTTTTCTCCTCGTGACCTTGAATTATTGTATTCTTATTTGCATAGTTTAACTACAGTTACACTGTTTTTTCTCCCTCTTGAAAAAAATTGGTGGCTAAAATAACTCGCATTTTCGATATATGTTTTTTTTTGTCGATTTATTCGTTGTCTGATTAGCTGCCGTACGAGGCTGACGCTGGAGTCGTTCGATGAGGAGCTTCAATCGTATTGTATTTTGACAGTTTTTTGACAAACTTTGACAATGTGATATATAACGTTTAATCTACTAAAGTCAAAAGAAAAAACTAAATAGAGATATAAGGAACGCGCGCGGCGTGTGATTACTGCTATAAAAAAAAATATATATATATAGAGAGGTAAGGATACGCACGCGAAGCGTGTGATCGCTGCTAGTTAATTTTAAAAAATGAACTCTCCCGACTTCTTTCTACCTGTTCGTAAGTTGTAGGCCTACAATGTTGGTGTTTTATCAACAGCGTCTAATAACGATGATGAATAAGGAGAAAGTAATTATTAGTGATCTCAGTAATGAATGGAAGAAGATCATAATAATTTAATGATAATACTATGAACGGAGATTGTACTGTTATGTTGAAATTTAATGCATACCATTATCTTTAATCGTGTAACGAGATATGATTTGTAAAATAAAAACAAGGCTTTCAATCGTTGCATGTCTGTATATTTCCACTTTACGTGTCACGCCACGTGGCATCATAGCCAATGCTTGAATACTATTTTTTATTAATAATTGATGTATAGCTGTTGCAGAACTATCATCGTCCCTTTAAAAAAAATGTAAATCGATGATATCAGTCGTATTGTCGCGACGTTTTTCTACAATATTTATTGTCGCTAAAACTCTCTACTCGGTGAATTTATTATCGCTGCCGTCGATATACAAAAGTCAACCGTCATCGTGACACTGGCATCAGTTCTTTAAAATCTTACGTTCTTCGGGTTCGGTATCGATTTAGTGAAAACAATGGACATTAGTCTTTACTCTGTTATATTCTTCACACTGTTTGCGAAGATATGTTCGGCTGACATTTTCGTCGGACAATCCAAAGCGGAAGTATCGTCTTATCTTGTCCGAGGAGTGGTAAGATTTCTTTCAAATTTTGTCGATTATACTATAGAGAGAAATATGATTGAATGGATATATGAACCGTATAATGGTTTTCAGGTTAAAGTTTTGACGGATTGCTACGCGAATGAAGGGGACGCGGTGGTCTTTGCTGGTAACATGCCTGACCCACTTCTCCGAACATTGTCGTCAGAAAAACTGTTTCCCATCGTGGTACTTGACAATACTACGAGAATAGTATACAACAGCATGCGGCAAAACCAAAATACATATAAATTGCGTGTGTTCGTGGTAACGGCCTCATCCATTAAGCAACTCGAAAAACTAATAAGAGAAATCAAGGTTTCCATTTATTGGAATCATATGGCTCTATTTCTAATAATTGACTGGTCATCGTCCGATCGATGTTCGGGAGCTGCTAAATTATTGTACAAAGCCTGGAATCAAAATATGATTCGTGCAAAAGTGATGTGTCTAAATCGTACCAATGAACTACAGTTTTACGGCTACAATCCTTATTCGAAACGTGTACCAAGTCGTTCGCAGTTGGACAGGATTTACACAGGAAATAACTTTGATCCGTATACCGTGTTTGTGCGCGAATTTCTTGAAGATGATGACGTCTGTGATTATCTCGATTTTGACGCGACGCAGAAACTGGATGGTTTCAACTTTGTAGTATTCGCGCAGAATTTTCCGCCGGTTGAAAATATGGGGAAAGGGAAAGTCACGAACGATGTTATTACGGAAACGAAACACGTATTGACGATGCTGTATAGATCTTTAAAAGTAACTCCGAAATTTCAGTTCATCAACGAGACAATTAACACGGTCTTAGACTACAGACGAAAAATCGGCATGCCATGGTTTCCTGCACCGCTGCACTTCCCGCGGCCCTTTGGCATGCGTAGCTATCCATATTGTCAAAACGACTTGGTTATCATGACCCAGTTTCGGGGTCACAAGACGCAACTCGAAAAAATCATTTCTGTCTTGGATTTTCATTCGCGAATCGGACTCTGTCTGGTTTTACTGGTTACACTTATATTCTTCAAATGCTTTGTGGGTCAAAGTCTATTGTCGGCATTCCTCAATGTTGTTCGCGCCGTATGCGACACGGGCTTTGTGAACATACCTGAAGATGTTGCATCGAGATTTTATCTCGCCACTCTGTTTTGCTTTACTGTAACGATTCACGGAATTTATGAGGGTCGATTAGCCTCTCTACTGACGCAGGAAGTCCCTATTCCGGATGTGGAAACGATGCAAGACCTTGCTGATATGAATTACACGATTTATGTTGATCAATACAATGCTCGGTACTTCAGTGAACCAATATTCGAAGGACGTGTCGTCCGAATACCGGGACAGGATTGTTCGGAGTACGTTGTGAATGATTCTACGGCAGCTTGCGTAAACTATGTATGCGTGCTGATCGACCAGGCGACCGAACTAAAGCTGCATCTGGCTAGCGAACCCATAGGACAAATTCATTGGTCTTTCATAATCCCAATTGATTCGCCTCTAGAAGGTCGAATCAACGACGGACTTTCAAGAATACAGGAGGCTTTTCTTATTCTACCCGCCGGCATGACATGGATGAGGTTTGACTTAGCTGAGTTTGAATTTGACGAGATGGTGCAGCAGAATATGGTTCGCAGAGTCATAACTATAGACGATTTGGGTTTTGCCTTTGTGCTTCTCGGAGGTGGACTCACAATCTCTATTGTAACTTTCATTTTCGAAATAATAATCTATCGCATGAACTTAAAAATAAGTACACAGATTCAAGTTCTGAATTAAGGTGAAGAGGGTGAATGATACCTAAGTAATATGTGTGAATACCGTTCTTACCGTACACCACATCACCGTTAATTACACACTACAATGCGTTAATCGAATGTATTAGGGAATTTACGATGACTCGTTGGATTTTTCAATAAATATTTTTCAGCACGGACAAAAAATAATGCTTTCTTAAAAAAGACATGTCACGAATCCTTTCTTAAAAAAAAAGACATGTCACGAAAATAATCGCAAAGCGATATATATCGCGTAAGACTTATAACGCATTGCAAATTATTGTTCCTGACTTGATATTTAATTTTCGATATAAATGTACTACAGGGTAATAACATAACCAACAAAGCGCGCGCCGCCTTCGTAGGCATAGGTCATCTAACGTGAGAATAAGTTTATAGAGCGCGAGCAAAGCGAGCGCGTTGATTCTAGTGTTGTCAAAAAATAAAGTGTATGATGTTCATTACGTGGAATTTATCCTTGCGAAAAATATTGTAGGATACGCGAGAGTCGATATTATAAAAAAAATGCATGTATTCTCAATAGCCCTCATCAGTTGCACGCTCGCGACGGTGCCGGTTTATCAAGATGAGATGGGTATCACGATGTAAAAGATCAATGCCATAGCATGTAAAATATCAATGCCATAGCATTGATATTTTACATCGTATTGTCAAAGACAGAAGCATCAATGTAGAAATAGTGAAATGAATATGTTGCATCCTTCGTTACATCGCAGGACTATTATTTCGTCATTATCTATTTTTGGTGACGATTTCAACGAAGACATTTTGAACTGTGCTTTTCGAACATTCATTTCAGATTTCGAAATACTTTTTTTTTCTCTGTTTTTATTTTTCTAAGATATGATAGATACCGCGGCCTGAATTTCTAACAGATTATCAAATTTTATCGATCTCTAAAAATTCTTTCGATTTGGCTTTAAAAGAGCACAATGTGTATAGCAAAGCATTAACTCACAGTGGTTGCATGAGTCGATGTTCAATATTGTTGCACGCCATCCACGTGTCAACATAGCAAGGGTATGGAAACTTTTTTTTTTATTATCATCATATAGATACACTTATTACGGAATTGTCATCCCCTTTTCGAAAATACATTTAATACGATGATACCGTGATGATCTCAGTATCGTGAGGATTTTATTCAATGTTACTCGGCTGATATGCGTCATTCCGTGAATCTGGTCGCGCCATCGTGGATACATAAAAGTCAACCGTCATCAGAACATTCGATTCAGTCAGTAGTGTTACTCTCTTCGAGTCCTGGATCCCTTTAGTAAAAACCATGCACATAGCTCAGTTTTTCATTGCATCTGTCGCTCTCATTACGACGATTTGTTCGGGTAGAATTGTCATCGGACGACCCGAAGCGGAAGTATCGTCTTATCTTATTCGGGCAGTGGTAAGATTTTTTAATTTTCAACGATTAATACTATGGACAGAAATTGAATCAATGAATAAACGATTCAATGGGTTTCAGATCAAAGTTTTGACGAATTGCTATGCAAATGAAGGCGGTAACGCAGTGGTCTTTGCTGGTAATACGCCTGACACACTCCTCCGAATACTGTCGTCAGAAAACCCAATTCCCGCTGTTGTACTCAATAATACTACGAGAATAGCATACAACAGCATGCGGCAAAACCAACATCGATACAAATTGCATGTGTTCGTGGTAACAGCCTCATCCATGAAGCAACTCGAAAAACTAATCAGGGAAATCAAGGTGACCATTTGGTGGAATCAAATGGCTCATTTTTTCATAATAGACTGGTCATCGTACGTTCAATGTTCGGAAGCCTCGAAATTATTGTACAAAGCCTGGAATCAAAATATTATTCGCGCAAAAGTGATGTGTCTTAAACGTCCCACGGAATTACAATTTTACAGCTATAATCCTTATACGAGTAATGTACCAAATGGTTGGCAGTTGGATAGAATTCATTCAGGAAAGAATTTTCAATCCTACACCGTGTTCGTGCGCGATTATCGTGATGGTGATGACACCTGCGAGTATCTCAACTTTGACGCGACACAGAATTTGGCGCGTTCCAACTTCTTCGTACTCAGTGAGAAATCACCACTTTCCGGACATCTCGGACAAGGGCACTACTCTGCATTTGTCGTTGAGCATTCCAGACTCATGATGCAGATGCTGTGTCAGTCTTTCAATGCAACTCCAAAAGATCAGTTTATTACCGAGTCAATCTACGGGATTTTGGACTATAGATACAAACAAGGCATGCCTTTGTTTCCTGTGGCGCTCCATCACCCGCGTCCCTACGGCGTGCGTAGTTATCCATATTGCGACAACGAACTGATGATAATGACCCAGTTTCGGGGTCACAAGACGCAATTACAGAAAATCATATCCGTCATGGATACTCATTCACGAATTGGAATCTGCCTCGTTCTACTAATAACCGGGCTATTCTTCAAATGCTTTCTGCGTCAAAGTCCAATGCTGGCAATCCTCAATGTTGTTCGCATCATATGTGATAAGGGTTTCGAAAACTTACCCCAAAACACTGCATCAAGACTGTACCTAGCCGGTCTCTTTTGTTTCGCTATAACGATTCAGGGCATTTATCAGGGTCAATTAGCCTGTATTTTGACACACGTAGTGCCCTTTCCAGATCCGAAATCAAAGTTCGATCTCGCCGATAGGAATTATACGATTTATGTTAATGAACACAATGTCAAGTACTTCAGTGATCCAATCTTCGATCAACTCCTCGTCACAATCCCTGGCGGGGATTGTTCCAAGTACGTATTGCAAGATTCCATGGCAGCTTGTGCGGGCGACATAACTCTACTCATGGATCAAGCCACCGAATTCAAGTTACACTTGGCCCCCGTACCAATAGGTGACATTCAATTTGGTTTCGTAATACCAATCGACTCACCTCTCGAAGATCGAATCAACAAGGGACTTCGAAGAATTGTCGAGGGTTTTCTTTATCTACCCTTCAATAAGACATGGATGCGTTATAACTTACATGCGTTCGAATTTGATGAGGAGGTGAAGCAAAATATGGTTCGCAGAGTCATGACTTTGGACGATTTGGGATTTGCCTTTGTGATCCTTGGAATTGGTATTGCATTCGCTAGTGTGGCTTTCATTTTCGAATTAATAATTGGTCGCAGGCGTTCTAAAGTTACAACTACACAAGTCCAAGTTCTACTTCAATGTTAAACTAACACTGAATACGTAAATATTGTTATTCATACACTATAGCATTGTAATATTTAATAGTAAATAAGAGATTGATCATTTTATTCTTTAATAAACATGTTTCAACTTGGATAAAAAAGTAATCAGTTAAAAAAAATTAAGTGTAGAATCGCATTGCAAAAAATCTCGGGGGACACCGACAGACAATAGTTCGTACGACAAAATATGTCGACACAGAAAGAAATCGCTCGTTAATAATTTCACATAATCGAAAAAATTGGTCAATGAGCGTTTTTGAAGATTCAAAAAAATCGATCATTTTACCGACGACGAGACGAGGAAGAAAGTCAGTTACATGCACGATTTTTTCAGCTGTTGCTTAATATGGCTATTAATATAATTGCACTATACGGAGAATCGGACTATACGAAAATTATACATTTATATTTTTTTATTTATGTAAATACATATACTGGTTTTTGTTCCATTTCTGCAACGACCATTGCTCGTCCGTGATAATTGTCTTAGCGATCGACGTTGAAGTAAATAAAGAGGCTATGTAAGACTATACGTATGCAATCCGTCTTTGAAAATCCGCCAGGTTTGCCCGCGAAGAAGCTTCGAGAGTAGAGAAAGTGTTGGGGAATCGCAAGAGTATCCTGTGTTACTTTGCCCTTTCGTTGCTTACATTATATACATTCATACAATTCTCCGCTGTGATTTTTATCTAACGGAAGGCCAATAAACTAACGTTAACGACGATAATTTGCAAATTTTTTTCCAGCCCTTTTTTTTTACAGGTTTGCAAAAAACATCATAAATTCTCGATGAAAAACCCATCCAACCCTATTGATTAATCCAATCGAATCAATTGGATCGAATTAATCCAATTAATTAGTCATAATAATTAACATCTCTGCCATTCAAACTGGATAAATGTATTTATCCACGAATTGAAAAAAAAAAACGTATTTAAAAAAAAAAATTCTGAAGTATTTGAAGTCGCGAATGTAGAAAGTTTGCATCAGTAATGGTGCAGGACCGGCTGACAAAAAATTATTTCACTGCGCACATTTTCATGCAGACATGAAAGGAAATATCCGATAGATCGCATGTACGGTACATACAGAACTAACGCATTCCATATCCAAGTCAATCCTATAGAACTCGTCCTTTTTAAGAAGAGGGGTAGTGAAGAACCGGTAAGTCGTTCTTAAACTCCAGCAGACAGAAAAAAATAGGTATACGAGTTGCAACACCTTTCCGAGACGTCGAGTTTTTACGCGACCGGTTTTTCTCTGTTTTGATTTGTCTAACATATTGTAACGACGAGCGAATGAACAACACGCGTATTTGGTTTTGGGGCGGATATTATTAATAATAAGAAACGTTAATTCCTTAATTACTTACTCACCTATTCCTTTTATTTTTAATTACACAACTCACGACTCATAATTCTTTATTCAAAATAGGAATTCAATAAAAATATAAACAATAAAATTACAATACAAAATAACCTTAGCGATTACCGTGTAACGCTTGGCGAAATTTGATATTTTATTACATTTATTCATAATCCTCAAACTTTTTGCTCATCTCTTTCTTCCACGTGATGTAACGACAATTGAACTTCGAGAATCTGATTTTAAAAGCGGGATGATTGACCGCCCGCGTGAATTTCTGAAATTAAGCAGAACACGACGATTATTGACCATTTCGTAATTCCAATAGATTCATGTCGAGTATTCGAGGTTTTTTCTTTTTTTTTCCAACTTACTTCGCTCTTTATCATCCCTTCCATTTCCTTCTGAAAAGCGTTGAGTGTAGCGTATAATTCCCAATTAGGTTTAACGCGATATCTCTTCATCGTTTCCATCATCTCAAGGATATAGCCAAATCGAGATAAATCGACAGGCAATGTTGATGAGCGTACCGGCTATAACGGCGTTCAATTGGTGTCCGGTACGATACATGCCTTCTAAGCGTTCTCGTGTCTTCGGAAGTTTCGCATCCCATCGCGAGAATTTCCCAAGTAATGATGTCGGGACCACTGCGTTGTATATTGTCGAGAACTTGCTGAAAATTTCATATTATCAATTGATTAGAACTTCGATATCGTAAGTGAAGATATTATAGATGATAAAAAAAAAAGTTTGCGAAAAATTGGTTTTATAGACAAATCGTATAAAACGTGTCGTATCGTATATTTTAAACGAATGAATTTTTTTTTAATTTTCCGCAAACGAAAAAAACAAAATCTGCGAACCTTGGCACCGTCGTAATCCCGACGAATGCTTCGTTGTGATTCGGACGACGGAACACGGCACGCCGAGGAGGACAAGGAAGCAACTCACGATGATTTCGATGATTTCGTCCTTCTTTTCGAAAATAAAACTTAATAAAAACCACCTATTTCTTTTATTTTTAATTATATTTATTTACTTTTTTATTCTAACCCCATTGAAATAGATTATGACGTGAATATCCGAATATTTGTTTATTTGACAGGTGCGGCGATGTGGCGATCGAATCGAGACTTTGGGTGTGTTCCACAATTCATCCGGATGGAATCTTTTATCATTCTGTCTCTTTCTAATCCATTGTGATAGAAAGAGACCGAATGATAAAAGATTAAAAGATACAATCCGGATGAATTGTGGAACGCACCCTTTAGCAGCCCCGGCGTTAATCGAATCGTTTGTAGTGTCATTTCTCGTGTCGTTAGGCGTGTCGCTGTCGTCAGGTTAACTCAGAGGATCCCACCCCAGACTCTCTTGTCGTGACGATCGATATCGTATCGATCGTCCGTACGTTAGTCTATTGTCAACCTAATTAATATCGTGTGTCTTAATAAATAGTCAGCTATATTCGTTACAATATGATAGATACAGCGGCCTGAATTTCTAACAGATTATCAAGATTTATCGATCTCTAATCTCTAAAAATTCTTTCAATTTGGCTTTAAAAGGGCGCAATGTGTACAGCAAAGCATTAACTCACAGTGGTTGCATGTGTCGATGTTCAATATTGTTGCACGCCATCGACGTATCAACATAACAAGGGTATGGAAACTTTTTTTTATTATCATCATTTAATTTATTTAATTATTATCATTTAATACGATGATACCGATTTAAATATTATCATTTAATACGATGATACCAGATTATGATCGCAGTGTCGTGAGGATTTTATTCAATGCTACTCGGCTGATGTGCTGCGTCATTCCGTGAATCTGATTGCGCCATCTTGGATACATAAAAGCCGTCAACCGTCATCAGAACATTTGATTCAGTCAGTAGTGTTACTCTCTTCGAGTCCTGGATCCCTTTAGTAAAAACCATGCGCATAGCTCAGTTTTTCATTGTATCTGTCGCTCTCATTGCGACGATATGTTCGGGTGGAATTGTCATCGGACGACCCGAAGCGGAAGTATCGTTTTATCTTATCCGGGCAGTGGTAAGATTTTTTAATTTTCAACGATTAATACTATGGACAGAAATTTAATCAATGAATAAACGATTCAATGGGTTTCAGATCAAAGTTTTGACGAATTGCTATGCAAATGAAGGCGGTAACGCAGTGGTCTTTGCTGGTAATACGCCTGACACACTCCTCCGAATACTGTCGTCAGAAACCCCAATTCCCGCTGTTGTACTCAATAATTCTACGGGAATAGTATACAACAGCATGCGGGAAAACCAACGTCGATACAAATTACACGTGTTCGTGGTAACAGCCTCATCCATGAAGCAACTCGAAAAACTAATCAGGGATATCAAGGTGACCATTTGGTGGAATCATATGGCTCATTTTTTCATAATAGACTGGTCATCGTACGTTCAATGTTCGGAAGCCTCTAAATTATTGTACAAAGCCTGGAATCAAAATATTATCCGTGCAAAAGTGATGTGCCTTAAACGTCCCACGGAATTACAACTTTACAGCTACAATCCTTATACGAACAACGTACCGAATGGTTGGCAGTTGGATAAAATGTATACAGGAAAGAATTTTCAACCCTACACCGTGTTCGTGCGCGATTATCGTGATGATGATGACACCTGCGAGTATCTCAACTTTGACGCGACACAGAATTTGGCGGGTTCCAACTTCGTCGTACTCAGTGAGGATGCACCCCAATCCGGACTTCTTAGAAAAGGGAACTTCGCCGAATTTCTCATTTCGCATTCCAGATTCATGATACAAATGGTGTGTCAGTCTTTGAATGCAACTCCAACAGATCAGTTTATTACCGAGTCAGTCTACTCGGTTTTCGACTATAGATACAAACGAGGCATGCTTTTGTTTCCTGTGGCGGTGCATCACCCGCGTCCCTACGGCGTGCGTAGTTATCCATATTGTGAGAACGCTCTGATGATACTGACCCAGTTTCGGGGTCACAAGACGCAATTACAGAAAATCATATCCGTCATGGATATTCATTCACGGATTGGGATCTGCCTCGTTCTACTAATAACCGGGCTATTCTTCAAATGCTTTCTGCGTCAAAGTCTAATGCCGGCAATCCTCAATGTTGTTCGCATCATATGTGATACGGGTTTCGAAAACTTACCCCAAAACACTGCATCGAGACTGTACCTAGCCGGTCTTTTTTTTTTCGCTGTAACGATTCAGGGCATTTATCAGGGTCAATTAGCCTCTATATTGACACACGTAGTGCCCTTTCCAGATCCGAAATCAAAGTTGGACCTCGCCGATATGAATTATACGATTTATGTTAATGAACACAATGTCAAGTAATTCAGTGATCCAATCTTCGATCAACTCGTCGTCACAATCCCTGGCTGGAATTGTTCCAAGTACGTATTGGAAGATTCTATGGCAGCTTGTGCGGGCGACACAACTCTAATCATGGATCAAGCAGCCGAATTCAATTTACACGTGGCCCCCGAACCAATAGGTAACATTCAATTTTGTTTCGTAGTACCAATCGACTCACCTCTCGAAGAACGAATCAACAAGGGACTTCGAAGAATTGCCGAGGGTGCTCTTTATCTACCCGCCAATATGACATGGGTCGGTTTTGACTTACAGGCGCACGAATTTGATGACGAGGTGAAGCAAAATATGGTTCACAGAGTCATGACTTTGGACGATTTGGGATTTGCCTTCGTGATCCTTGGAATTGGTATTGCATTCGCTAGTGTGGCTTTCATTTTCGAATTAATAATTGGTCGCAAGCGTTCTAAAGCTACAACTACATAAGCCCAAGTTCCACTTCAACGTTAAACTAACACTGAATACGTAAATATTGTTATTTATACACTATAGCATATGCATTGTAAAATTTGGTCGTAAATAAGCGATTGATCATTTTATTCAACTAGATGTTCAAATTAGATGTTTCAACTTGGACAAAAAAGTAATCAGTTAAAAAAAAAATTAAGTGTAAAATCGCATTGCAAAAAATGTCGGGGGACACCGACAGACAATATTTAGTACGAAAAAATATGTCGACACAGAAAGAAATCGTTCGTTAATAATTTCACATCATCGAAAAGATTGGTCAATGAGCGTTTTTGATGATTCAAAAAAATCGATCATTTTACCGGCGACGAGTCGAGGAAGAAAGTCGGTTACATGCGCGATCTTTTCAGCTGTTGCTTAATACGGCTATTAATATAATTGCACTATACGGAGAATCGCGCTATACGAAAATTATACATTTATATTTATTTATTTATGTAAGTACATATACTGGTTTCGTTCCATTTCTGCGACGTTGAAGCAAATAAAGAGGCTATGTAAGACTGTACGTATGCAATCCGTCTTTGAAAATCTGCCAGGTTTGCCCGTGAAGAAGCTACGAGAGTAGAGAAAGTGTTGGGGAATTGTGAGAGCATCCTGTATGACTTTGCCCTTTTGTTGCTTACATTGTATACATTCTTACAATCCACCGCTGTGATTTTTATCTAACGGAAGGCCAATAAACTAAAGTTAACCACGATAATTTGCAAATTTATTTCCAGCCCTTTTTTTTTTACAAGTTTGGAAAAAACATTGTAAATTCTCGATAAAAAATTGCATCCAACCATATTGATTAATCCAATCGAATCAATTGGATCGATTTAATCCAATTAATTTGTCATAATATTCAACATCTCTGCCATTCAAACAGGATAAAAATCAATTTTTATTTTTATTCGTTATTTTATTCGTTGTATTTGTCAACGAATTGAAAAAAAACGTATTATAAAAAAAATATCCGAAGTATTTCAAATCGCGAATGTAGAAGGTTTGCATCAGTAACGGTGCAGGACTGGCTGAAAAAAAATTATTTCACTACGCACATTTTCATGCAGACGCGAACGGAGATATCCGATAGATCGCATGTACGACAATACAGAACTAACGCACTCCATATCCAAATCAATCCTATAAAACTCGTCCTTTTTAAGAAGAGGGGTAGTAAAGAACCAGTAAGTCATTCTTAAACTCCAGCAGCCAGAAGAAAATAGCTATACGAATTGCAACACCTTTCCGAGACGTCGAGTTTTTACGAGACCGGCCTTGACTTTGCCCGCGCACGCGTGCAGTCGCGAGATTATAAAACTTCTTTCACGTTTAATTGCACTGGCATACATCTTCGCCTGGCCGCTCGTAATTGCCAACAAAAGTAAAGAAATCCAATTTTTATATATATTTTTTTATTTTATATTAAGAAAAAATATTTTTTAAAAGTCAGACACCCCGGCAATGTCAATGAACTCGGGTTTGCAACGGAGGCTTGATCGCGACGGATCGTATGTGCAACCCACTTTCATCGGCTACGGCATTCCCCCCCTTCGACAAACTGGTCCGCAACATCAACTTCCGACTTCACTTTTCTCTTCGCGAACTTGAAACATGATGGCTTTTTTCGCATTACTTTTACCTGTAGCGAGTTTCATTGTCTTATCTCGAAGAAAAAAAACAAAAACCTGTCGCTGTGACGACTTCTTTCTACTCGCTTATCCCGCATTTATTCATGAGCTTACAATGTTGCTTTGACACCGTCAACCCGAGCAAATAGCCATGATTAGAGTTCTGCTAAAAGAAAATAATTATCTTGGGATTATTCCGGTGAGATTTTCAAACCGGTTCTCTTCGAGAGTCATTGCCGGAGTAAGTGCACTGGTATTTATTTTTCCAGCACTTTCGCGACCATCGCTCGCTTCAACATTGTTTACTCGTGTGATCTCTTCGTATCGTTCGCTTGGTTTATATATCCCCATTGTGAGAAGCAAACGATTCGCATCGCTCGCGCTTTAACAAACCCAACATATTTCATTCGTGCCTCGAGAGTAAAATCGGCTCGGATCGGATTAATTGCTTATTAATTCTGACTGATGTTCGAACAATGAATGAGGCAAAAAGTTTGCGAGTTTCACAATCAACGTACCAAGGAATATGAATGCCTTACAACGACTTTCCACGCTATAGTTTCGTTATTCGTAATAATTCATATGGAATAATACCGCGCGGCTTTAATTGCTTTTATTTGCATCGAATATTTGGGATTATTGGGCAACGAAATTACTTTCTCCCAGCGAAAGTAAGAAATCGACGAGGGGGATTGGGCCCTTCTCTCGACTTCCGCCGGTATGGAATAAAGGGTTTGACTTTTCAGTGATAAAACGATCGTTTCCGAGACATAAAGCGTAGAATCGCTGATTGAATCTCATTTAACTAGACTCGACTAATGGAATACCTTGCGGATGATAAAATCGTTGATGGACACTACGGAAAATTTATTACCGAAAGCCTCGGAATAGAGAGTCATAGAATAAATTGATTATAGAAATTCCAATTTTTCAAACACCTTGAATTCTCAGAAAAAAAAGAATTTAAATCGATTTCAGATTCCAGATTCTAATCAGATTTACTCGAATTTTTTCCCAGATTCCAATTTTATACGAAATACTTAATTATGACATGAAGTAGAATGTAGTCGTAAAACAAGTCTATTATAAATTATAAGTAAAACAAGCAATTACAGTTTTTTTAAACACCTCGAACTCATTAAAAAAAAATGTTAATCGGTAATTTCCAGATTTCAGATTCTAAACAGATTTGTTTTAATTTTATCGCAAATTCTGATTTTTTACGAAATCCTTGTCAACCGCTTTTTTATTCGAGCTTTTTGTTCCGTGATTTAAAAAAATCGATTTTCGATCGGCATTACAGAAATGATTTTTTTTACTATCAAGACGATAATTAGGCCGATTTAATTTTGAAAATACTACGACGAGATAAGCGTGACTAAGGAGATCATATATAAATCTCACTTTCGTCTCAGTCGCCGATCTCTCTCCGCCTGCTGGTCTCACCGGAGCATCGCTCGCGATCGATCTTTGCGAGTCCACCTTCCCTTTTCGCGTGTTCAATAAAAACACTCTGAACCGTTATCGGCATTTCGAGTCCAAACTCTTACGGTGGGGATGATCATCGACCTCTCGAGTTCCCGAGACCGGATCCCACTCCGTTCTTCCTTCGCCAATCGTCTAACGGGGCTTACCGATTCACGCAACTGTACGTACGGCTTATTTTCCCTTTCACGAAGAGTCTCGCGCAGCTCGCGTATCCCGGGGAGCAGATCTTTCGATCATGGAACTGCGATCTTTAGAGATTTATTTATTTTTTTAATTAATTAAAAACTTAAGCAAATCAGTTGTTCTCAGTGAGCTGCAGAGTTTTTTACTCGAACTCGATTGAATCTATTTGAGCTTTAAATTTTCGGAGTATTTTCAAAAATGTTATGTTTTACCTGAAAACTTTTTTTTATGGTTCGTAATTAAAAACAAATTACGTATTTCAATAAACATATAGAATGAAATTATAATTATTAAAATTATAGAATTATTGAATAAAATATATGATTCGTTGATATTCAATTCATGACCTTCGATTTTTACGATTTACCGATTATCGATCGTTTTTCGATAAACGCCATATCGATAAAATCATAAACATGTAATATTTTATTAATTCAATTACAAAAGTCCATTCTATCGAATTCGACTCTTGGAAAAGAAAAAAAAAACACTTTGCCGTTAGATCGACGATAAAACTGTAATATTTTTCCCAAAAATTCAAAATAATTTTCAGTCAGTCCGCGATTTCAGTGAAAAAATGAAAAAAAAAAAAATTCTTATCGTCGTTAGAATACAATAGTTTGCTGTCTTTCCTAAACAAAATCAAAGCGTTTCGGAAGCAGTTCAATATTGAACTAACGGCGGGGAAATATCGCGTTATCTTCTTATATATGCGTGAAATCTACAAACGCGAGAATCAAGTCTTACGTGTACGTTGGAACGTTTTCTGGAATCGGTAACAAGAGCGAAACGACTTCGAAGGTCAGGGAGTTCTTATTTCGCGGGAGAGTATGCAAGACCGGTGAACGTCGAGTGTCCGGTCTTCGGGGGGAAGAAACGAGCAACAAGAGAGATATCAACGGCGCTCTCGGGCTCTCGAGAGGCTCGGTAACTTTCTACACTTTCAAACACTCAAGTGGTCATCGGCACCGAGGGGACGATCGTCGAGCAGTGAAAGTGCCCCCGGTAGCTGTCGGATGTGGTCCGACGACGATGGAATCGAGAGAGGTACTTACACCTCTCGGATGACCATGGCATTCGAACGTCCACCGATCTCGTTCGCATTGCTGTCTCAGCCTCAGCCCACGTGTCTCTACGCGCTGGAGCGCGTAAATCGTTACTGCTACTGAAATCGCGAAGGAGCAAAGTCCTCGTAGTATTTGGACACAAGTACTCACCATGACACAAAAGACACAACAAATTAAAAAAAAAAAAACCAAAATATTTATTAACAAAAATATAGTATCATATGCAATATCCACGAAAAAAAAATATACGTTTAAAAAAATTATTTAAAAAATCGTAATTTTTTTACAAATTCCAAAATTTCACCAAAAATTGGTGAAAAAGAAAGAAAAAAAAAATTATAAATCCAACGCAATCAAAATTGATTTTCCCGTATACTATTTTTTTTTTTTCGTGGTTTACGACTTTCGTATAAATAGCTATAACAGTACTATATTATATACTATAAATACGTATAATTATAACAATGAAAAATACTCTTTATCACTCTTATAACCGGGAATAATAGATACATGGCAATGGAATAAGCTCGATAGTCAAAAAACGAAAAAAAAAAAAAAAATCGTTTAACGGATGATGATGATGAATTATTAATGTAATAGTCTACCTTTGGTGAAAACTCGTGGTATGAGAAAAAAAAAAACTCTACCTAATCTCATATTCTTTTTTGTCAACCGTGAACCAATCCTTGAATGTTCGGCAGTCCGTAATTAACAGGAACTTGTGATTGCTGCAAGAAATTCTGTAGCGCATGTTGCGCGGGTTGTTGTTGAATAAGTTGTTGAGCGGCATGTTGATGAATTATTTGTTGAGCGGGTTGTTGATGAATTATTTGTTGAGAGGGTTGTTGATGTATTATTTGTTGAGCGGGTCGTTGATGAATTATTTGTTGAGCCGATTGAATAACGTGCTGTCCGACCTGTTGACGAAGTATCGGCTGAACCGGTCGCTGCGGTATCTGAATCGGTAGATGCACAGCCGGTTGCGCCTGCACCGGCGCACTTCTAAAATCGTGCGGTGAGGTATCGACGATATCTTCCTTTACAGCGTAACCCTTTTTTTCTTGATCTTCGGTATGTCCCGAAGAATATTCCAATGGCGACAATCCGTTTCGATCGTATTGCCGCGACACTCCGTGAAGCTGTTGAACACCCTGATTATCGTTGCCGATCGTTCCGACTATCAGATTGTTACCACCGAAGTTAGCCGGCCAGTTGTTCTTCATGAACTCGGCGACTTGTCTGTTGTACTGATCGAAGGCTATACTATCACGAAGAACGATTCCTTGCTTATTACCGGCGATCGTTACGGATGGTACAGCGGAAGCTGCGACCAAGCCAATCGGTTGACCGATCAACATTCCCTGAACGCCGTAATGCGTTCCTACGGCTTGAGAATTCGACAAATCGTGATAAGCTCGTCCATCCGCGTAATTATGAACGGCGTTGTTGTGATTTCTGTCCCGAATCTCGTTCTGACCGTTGTAATCGTCGTTTCCTATGTAAGAATCGGCTTGTTGCGACGCAAGCGGCTGCGCATAGGCGGCATGACTGACGGGCAAATTTACGGTTGGACTGTATGCCACGTCCTTCGTATTATCGACGTTGTAATTGTGATGATGGGACAACAAGGGTTGTTGACCCTTGTAATTGTCGTAGGGGATGTAACCGTTGCCAAACGAGACCGCGTGTGTTATACCTTTGCCGTGCGGCACGAACACGTGATTGACCTTCTTGTCGTGGCTCTGATCGAAATCGTCACCGCCACGCGGATATTGATCTTTCGCGAAAGGAAGCTCCTTCGGTCGATAAAATTGCTGCGTTTGCGGATAACCGTACCTCTGAGCGCCATAATTTTGACCGATATTTCCATTTTTCTTTGCGTACATTATCAACTGATTGATCAACGGCGATGAGTGACTTCGACGATGCTTACGCGGCATCACGACCACTACCTTTCTACGATAAAGAAGAACGGAATCAGGATGACGCGAAGGTGGAGATTTTTTTTTTTTTTTTTTGCAAACAATCGATTGAGAGTAAATTAGAGAAATGTGAAACGGGTAAAAATGATATATAGTGTGGGAGATTCTGGCAATTACTCCATTCATTGTTCCTAATAATGTATAAAAGTGGAGAATAATTATAGATCCTTTTT
Source organism: Cryptus armator (assembly GCA_963971235.1). Lineage (NCBI taxonomy): Eukaryota > Metazoa > Arthropoda > Insecta > Hymenoptera > Ichneumonidae > Cryptus > Cryptus armator. The sequence continues at coordinate 3,637,606 of OZ020234.1, read as the reverse complement.
TTTTAAGGACACAAATGTGGAATTACATCGACTAGATTTTTTTTTTTTTTTTTTTTTTTTTAATCTCAAAATATGCCAATTTTGATCGAAATATAGATGAAACGCGAAAAATTGATTTGAACGAAATTCAATACTTTTGTCGTGAAAATTTAACTTGAATGCTGTTTTTTTTTATAGAAATAATCGTGTTTTCATATTCGAACGAAACGCTCCGATATTTTTCTGATTTACTCTAAGCTAAGAAATCGTGGAACAGGTAGAAAACTATCGTCGATAACTTACTTAGCGTCGAGAAGTAGCGGCTCGCATATCGCCAGAATCACGAGACCGATTACCTGATGGGGAGAAAAAGTAAATGTTACCATTGGAGTTTTTCATCGATCCAATAACGCGAATGATAATTAGATTATTTGAAACAATTTACTTAACACATCAATCGTGTAATTTTCAAAAATACGTTTGTGAAAAAAAATTATTTTTGTTTGATAAACATAATTAATAATGATGTATTATTATTATTAATTATTTATGTTTTTTCATTTCACCAACTTTTAAGCTTCCTATTGACTATAACTCCTGAACGGACTTGCATTATTAATAACAACGAATTAATGAGAAAAAAAAAGTTTAATTTTTAAAACGCAATCTAATTACAAGAAATTTTCACATCGCGATTTTAATCAAATTTCATGAGATCGCGAAAACGAAAACTATACAATTTCGCGAATAAGTCTCTTCCTTGGTAATTATTATAATTTTTTTTTAATTTGAAAAGCGCTCGTTATCTCGGCATCGAATTTCAATATATACAGTACGATATTTTCGTTTAAATATAATTATAAATACAATAATAATTACGTATAACGAGTACTCACCGTTAGCTGCATGTTTGGCGTATTCCTCAAAGTCGAACAACGAGTTTAACGTTCCCGGATTAGGTCGGAAGGTCTCACGCACAATTATCCAAGTTGGCGTATAACTCGTTTTTCTCCGCTTCCTCGTCAGAAGGCGATCCAATCGTATCGATATCACTGCTCGAAATCAAACCAGTAAGCGCCCATTAAGTAAGAAGATACTATTACCAAATGAAGAATAGTCTTCTCCAAGCGCGTACTCGACTGAATGTCGCTCGCGAAATTTTCTGCTATAGTCGAAGAAACGCACAAAGTAAAAAGTACATATCTATATATATATATATATATCCACTTACCTCAAAGTACAGCATGACGCTTCGTGAGCTCTATAATTGCCCCACGTTGAAGATATTTACAGTTACACGGAGAAGAGAGATTCCAACTGAAATTCTACGATAGAATCGCGGCGCGAATGCTTGTTCGACAAGGTGTCCGTTCGCTCATTCCACTACGACCGATCCAGATATATTGCGCCGGCACGCAGCGAGCCTCTTGTCTTTTATAGAAGATAAAAAGAGCACCGAAGCTGCATGGCTATGTTGCCTTCTGTATCCTCCCACCCTTTCCGAAGGCGGTGTACATCGATACATAGCCGAGCGAAGCCTCTTGGGGATCTCGGTACTCTAGTTTTGTCGATAAAATCGTTTGGATACATAATAACCTCCGGTGTCTCGAGAGAGTAGCCAGATATCACGTATACTCGCGGCGGTGCGTGTTAGCTCACGCCTATCGAATATGCAAAATCTTATTAACTTCTTTCACTCTCCGTACATATGTGCGATCTCCTTCGGGAATTCAATAGTTTCGTATCGTGTTACTACGGATCAATGTACGTAAAAGTGAAACCTAATACTTTTATCGTTGCAATTTAAATGCACGGCACCCCACAGCTAATCTATAAGTACATTTTTTTTTCATTTTTATTTTTTAATCGACGCACTCGTCGGAAAGTCGTATCGGTTAGACTGCATTCCTATCACGAGATGCAACCGCGATTGAGGTCGACGAGCGTGAATCCGAATAACATCGTTATATTAAAGTTCCGATATATCGAAATAAAAACAAAAATTCGGAAATTTTTTTTTTTTTTTTTTTATTAAATGGGAATTATATTGATTAATTTATTAATGAAGAAAATTGTTATTGTCGCTTGTGTACGTATTGAGGCGTAAGAATGTTGTGCAATAATACACCGGTAAGACGGCATTTATAATTCAAATCCATAAGCATAACGAATCCGTAAAATCCTCTTTTTAGCCGGACGTGTTAATTCCATTTAGTTTCAGTGGCACCATTGAAAAAATATTAATTTTTTTAAATTATTTATTTGATGTCAATGAAATTATTTCGAAATCACTTATGAATTTTTTATTACATAAAACAAAACGAAAAAAGTAATAATAATAATAATAAATAATGATAATAAAAATTATTATAATTATTTGTAATAATTGCAAATTAGCGTGTAAAAAATTTACGACAAAATTACGAAAAAAAAGTACTTACATAAATTTGAAAAAAGAAACAGCGAATTCGTCAAAGATGCACCGTTTTACTCTTATATGGTTCTGTCTCCTCGATTTGTAGTTATAAATTTCGATGAGTGATAAACAATTACTAGACTTTTAAATAAAATCGGTACATGAGTTACCGATCCGGATAAAAACTTTGCACACTCCGAATTCACGAGTATTCGCCACAACTCCGAATAATTTAGAGACAGAGGAGTCTGCGGCGTTGCAGGACGCGCGAGACGGATACGAAACTGAGAATGAATCTCGATTAAGTTATCCCGATGACCACTACTCAAGGACAATCGAAACCCGGTTGTTAAGACGATGGTAGACCGGTGGACAGAGTAAAAGTTCAATTAAAAAAGCAACGGGACTGGATGATAGATCTCTTTTGCTCTCTGTATGTGTAATTCGGCGAATTATTCATATTTATCGTGTGTTAAAAAATTGTAACCTTTCTCTTCGCGGAATATCATAGAAATTTTATCGTTTTGTTTCACGGAAGCACAATGAAAGAAAAAAAAAAAAAAAAGAAAAATTGGAGACAGAAACCGCAGAAGATAACGGCGTGTGTAATAAACTGTATGCAATTTGCCCGAACGCTATTAGGACAAAAGCGTGGGCGTTAGACGTATCTCACTCGGGATCTCTCGCGATTATAATCATTCCGTGGTTCTCGGTGCTTTTGCTAAATCTTTAAGGTGGTGTCGACTTCATCACGGTGAACGAGCGGCCGTATCGCGCGTATACACTCCCAGTGAAAACGAGCGCTCATTCGCTCTTCACGCTATACGATTCGCCGACAACTAAAAGCGACCGCGACGTTCGCTTTCTAAATGCGGATTGTAAATTGCCCTTCTGAGATTTTTTTTTTTCGGCAAAGTGTGCATAGCTTGCACAGTGCGTATCGATAGTCTATCGAAGTAGGAAACGTTGTTGTATTTTGTTTTTGTTTGTTTATTTTGATGATTTATTGTTTTGCCTTTAGGGAAAAGGTAAAACACAATGATGAATCAACGGCATATCATCTTTATTGTCTTTTTTGTCATCTTTACGGCACAATCCTGCATTTTACGAAATTTACAAAATAAACATTTTAGAACATAAAAACGAATACAGATTTGTTGTTTTTTGTTTACACTATATACCGGCGAGAGGTGAAATAAAAATTATGATGAATAGTTAGCAATGAGTGAAGAAGTACGTCGTTTTTTTTTTTTTTTTTTTCATCTTTATCAACGAACTGTGACATTAATCGTTTCTCGGCTGCTTAACGAGTGATAAAGTCACCGGTCAAGCATCGATGAGTGTTTATTATAACTTATAACATACGAGAGCTAACGGAGCCTCAGAGATATATCTCAATCGCGATTGTCCCGGTCGCTGATCGCTTATGTACTTTTAATGTCTCTGTGAAGAGACTTTCGATGTGTAGTTCGCGCTTAACGACGATAAAACATAATAATCGCTTAGACTCTTCATCTCTCCTAACGAATATAATCCGCAACATTGTAATCTGTGACGAGAATAATTCTATAAATTGAAAGTTGCGAGTTTTACGAGTGCCGAGAACTCGTATATTTCTCGCTGTCGGCTCCACAATTTTTTTTGAAAGCTGTTCATTTACTTCTGTCGCTAAAATTATATTCACGCAAATAATTGTTAATTAAATATTTTGAAAAAAAATTGTCAAAGCATGTAGCAATCATTTATATTTTTATTGCAAGTCATGCTTTTTAATTATTTAATATTATTTATTAATTATTGTCCTTTTCCAAAGGCTAATATACTTTGTAGATGTTTAGAAATCATTTATAATTTCACCTTCGACTACCGATGATAGTTTTTAATATACATGGATATAATTTTGTTAGAAGCCGGCAGACTACTTTCCAGACTTACGACGTTTTCTTATTATTATTTTTATTTTATCAGCGCAGCACCTCCGGTCGGCAGAAATCTTCGGGAATGACTGGAACTCCGAGACAACTTGCATTTTCGTCTATTTGGATTTTCCCTCGACGACTCGGGCAAACGCCTACCTTCTACTCTGTATACTCTCTCGCAAAAAAAAACGAAGTTTCCCCACCCCTTCGCGCGTTCTACCCACGTCATTTCGCGTTTTCCTCTTCTTATTAATAATTTACGATTAACACCTTTCTCTCTTCGGCCCTCCGCTCGATCATTACACGCACGAACGAAAGTGCACGAGCAAAACCATCGCCGCTCCAAGTTCAAGGATCTCTAAGATAATAACAGTGATAAAAAAAATTATAGTAAACGAAACAACAATCGCGCAAAAGAACTGACGTATCGACTTGCCCAGCGAAAGGGGAACACTTTTTCCACAATGTTAATGGCACTCTTTACAGTTTTATGACCTTCCGGATTCACCGTCTATAGAATTCTACCGACGTGCCTCCTTTCACGTACCTTTCAAATATCGTTGTTTTTTTCTTTTTATTTATTTTTTTTTCTCTGACAACCGCTCTGCACCGTCGCCGCACATTCCGTGCTCCGGATCGGATGCCAGAAACTATACCGAGAGTCGTGAAACATTTCACCAACAAAATTTATCGAAAGTACGATATACAGTTTTATCTCGAGTTTTTGATATTTTTTTTTTTTTTTTTTAGAAGAATTTTATTGTTACGATGAAAAATTGGGTTATAAACCGATCGTTCCTTTGCGATCTATCGATCACTATCGATCACTATATTTGCCTGGCTATCGAAACAGAGATCATAATTGTGAGACACAAGTTTCGAAATCGTTTCGATGCTTACTTACTTCCGCGATTAAAAAAAAAAAAAAAAAAAAATTGCTGATAGAAATAAGAGAAGGGATGGTGAAAGGGGTTGCTGAACACGCAGCGTGTCGAGAGTTGGCGAGACGCTCCGTTGATCTTGAATCTTGGGCGTTCACCGAGCCGAGGATTGGAGGATATGCTGTTGTTCAGCGGTGAGCGCGAGAGAGGCATATACAAAGTAAGAGAATGCAAGTTTATTCGCGTGCAATGTGGACGCAATTGAATTGCCGGTATGACTCGCTAGTGCGCGCGAGTATGAGTTTCGTTTGTATACACAGAGAGATCAAATGCGGACGTGGGGCGTACAGACGAACGTCAGGGGAGTCCTATCATTCCCTCTTAAGGCGGCGATGGTTGTTTCGAAGTTCTTGAATGGGTGGTCGCTTTTTTTTTTTTTTTTTTTAGCAATGTAGCCGTCTACAGTGCACCTTATTCCGCTTCCTTCGTACCTTTCACAGTGAAGCTATTTCACTTGTTTTTGCGCTCGTGTGGGATAAGATATATTGCTCACTGATTCATACATATGTGTATATGTGAAAAAGCCTGTAGATACAGATTTGCTTTCGTTCCTTTCCTCCTGCACGATAGGACTTTATAACTATATAAAAGGAACTTACCGTGGCGGGATTAGTAACAGATCAAAACTGGCAATCGCGCGAAGTGCACTGTGATACGAGAGCGGGATTAAGAAGAGACTTATCCGGAGCAACACGATGTCGAAACTCACGGTGAGTCTCGTGAGGATAATTAAACCGACAACGATTAACGATCAGTTTTCGACTTTACAGTGTCAACGATTTTTCGAGTGAATTTTTAATTGTTATTATTATTTTTTTATTCAGCTATTATCGGCACTTTTGGCCACTGCGGCTATTCTCGATGGCGTTTACGCAGGCGGTCACGGACACGGGGGGTAAGTTCGGAGGGAAGGCAGTGAAAAAAAAAATAAAAATTCTTAAATCGGCGAAAAATTGACCTTGAATATGATAAGGAAAAAAATCATCAATATCTCGTTTGATTTTAAGCGGAATATCGAATTTGTGTTCAGACTAAAGAAACACATGAAATCACGTGATCCATACTATTTAATACTCTTCGATATATCGTGAAAAAAATTAAAAGTTTCCCCTTTATCGTTTTTTTTTCTTTTTCCACTTTTTTCAATATCACACCATCTTTTTTCGTCTGTAAAATATAATGATTTTTCTCGTCAACCATCAGGCACCACGTAATTATCCACGTACCGTACAAGATCCACAAAATCCATCATACGCACACGATAACGAAGCACATCCATCATAAGGACGGCGGTGGTGACAAGTACGAGGTTCTCGGTTACACCGTCGGTCATCCAATAGATCTCGGCGGTCACGGCGGCGGCGGCGGCGGCGGCGGCGGTGGTGGTCACGATTTTGGTGGCGGTGGTCACGATTTCGGCGGCGGTGGTCACGATTTTGGCGGCGGTGGTCACGACTTTGGAGGCGGTGGTCACGAGATCCACGGTGGAGGTCACGAGATTCACGGTGGAGGTCACGAGATCCACGGTGGAGGTCACGAGATCCACGGCGGTGGTCACGAGATTCACAGCGGTGGTCACGACTTCGGAGGTCACAGTTTTCACGGTGGACACGGTGGAGGCTACGAAGCTGTGGAACACGGCGGCGGACACGAGGAATACGGTGGTCATCGCTAAAAAAAAATCCTCCAATCGAACCCCAAAAACTTCCACGTTTTTTCCAACCGTTAAAAAAAAATCGTCACTGCCTTGACTCCTTCTCACCCCCGAAAAGACCAAAGTCCGTGTTCGACGTAGTCGATCGACTCTACACGTTTCGCGTCTCTCAAGGATTTCGAAGCTCCTCTGCCAGACACGAAATCTCTTGCATTACCACATCCTAGTCTCTCAAGACAGTAATCAATTGTTATCTATTGAATAAGTTTTTTTTTTTTTTTTTTCCACAACCTTAGCTATTCGTTATCGTCATTTCGCTCGTTCGAAGATAATCGGTTAGTGAGGTACGTACCTTAAACGAGCTGTAACTCTAATTCATCCGGATACTCAAAGAAAGTTATCATAATTATCATAATTATCGTAATCATCCGTTGTTGTTTGTTGATTATTTTTATAAAGCTATCCTTAGTTTTGTTTTACTGTTAATTTCACTCGTATAGAAGAATAAATGATATATATACTTTGTAATACTCTCGAGGAACAATATAATCCACATTATCCGATCGCGTATGCAGAAAGCTTGAAATTTCACATTAAAATGAAGGAAATAAAATAATAAGAAAAAACGTATGCAGGTACAAAAGGTATAATATAATTTTTTTTTAAATAAGAAGGTATACAATATATCGATACAGTTGGTAACACTCAAGATATTGCCTGGCGAACCGAGTTAAAAAAAATTAACGATCAATCGTAGTCACGCGAAGATGTGTTACCTTATCATAGTTCTTCTTCTATCGATATACTTGTCACCCACGTATCCATACTTTCCTTGATCCTTGTAACTCTCCTGGAATTCTTTGCTCTCCGTCGACACGGATTCGCTTCCCTCTTCGTGTTTGTCGTCGTAGAAATTTTCCAACTCGTTCGTGTAGAGATGTCCGGTTTCGGACTGTAGACGTTTGCTGTGTCCTTCTTCGTGTGAACTTTTGTACGATTCGGGAGAATTGGGAGGACCGTCCTCGACGACGTTTTCGTGAATTTGGTACTGAGGCGGATAGGTATAGCCGGTTACACCGTTCTGAAAAACACCCCTCGACGGAACCGGAAGCGGCGCGTGACGCTGATCATTGGCGTTGGGATAATTAACTTGATAATCGTCGTAATGAGGTATCGGTAGTTTTGGGTTTTCGCGATAATAGGAGGGATAAGCGTTGTCAGACGGAGGCGGGGGAGGTCCCGGGGACGTTATTAGACCCTCGTAAGGGGTCACGTGATCCTGATGCTCAGCCTGATGAACATTGTGAGGCCGTCGAATGTTCTGCTGACCTTCGTGAGTCTTCATCGCCGTACGTTCACCGTCGTTTCTATCTCCGTGATCATCGTAATTACTGTAACTACTCCATACGCTCCAATCGTCGTGATGCGACTCCACGTAGTCGTTCTTCTTCGGCGGCGATTTCTTCTTCGGCTCGTGCACATGGATAAACACGGTTTTCGTGTGTATATGATGCTTTATTATCTCCGGAACATAGATCTTGAAATGGACACTGTCCGTCACAACAAAAAAATGATTGTATTATAAAGATATAATTTTAAAAAGTCTTTGCTATCGGTACCTCCGTTGAAAGACACTCACTGCTTCTTCGGGTTACCCGTGACAATCGTTAATTTGATTTGAAGAACAAGCAGAACGACGAATACGAATCTCTGGAAATTAATATTACTCCATTTGTGAATTTCCACGTGGAAAAAAAGTATATGCAAAAAATATTATTAGAAATATATCATATAGGTATTTTTATATAATTAACTATATGGTTAATATATTAATTATATAAAGATTCCGAAAATCATATATTTCTGATATATTTTTTGCATATACTTTTTTCTATATGGGATTTATTAATCGTATCGTTTCGTTCTTTAATTATTTAATTATTAAGTAATTAATTAACACTTGTTTAGTATTTTTGAAAATTTATTTAACGTAGAATTTTACCATTTTCACGATAATTCTTGAGTCGATTCGCGTCTCGGCGGATAAGTTGTAACGGTTCCAACGTTTCTACGACGTTTGTGACCAATTCGACCGACCCGCCGGTTTATATTCCATCTTTTTGTCTCAACGACTCGGAGTTTATCGTTGTTAAACGTTTTTTTGCTAACATTGTACGCGCGCATTATGGGTCTTCGTCGTCTAGATGTTCCAGAGGATGAACACTTTCGCTGTCGCATCTCTTGGATATACTATATTTACCGATATGCCTGATTTCTCGAGACTATATCCGAAGCGTTCGCGTAGAAATCGACGTGAGATTTTATTAGTCCAATGGCGACAATGCGATTCGTTATAATCTGTGAAATTGATGCGGCGTTTTCACTCGGCTACTGCTTATAAATGTATATATATATATATATACATTTATTTTTATAAGTGTATAAACTTCGATTGTTCTCCGTTTAAATTGAAACGAAAGAAACGAAAGTGAAATTGTTTGTTTTTTGTATCAAAAAGCTGATCTGTGAAACCCCCACGGCTCTCGATTTAGATCGATTTTTTACTGCACGATGGAAATTAACACCGTTTTTTTAGCAATAAATGATGCTATTATGATTATTATTATTATTACTGGTGTTGTTGTTGTTATTATTGTTAGTATTAAAGTAATAATTAAAAACTCCATTCGAAAGAATATACACGAAGATAAACTCCTTCCCCCCGATATATATCGATTTTGAACAAATGTTATGTACAATATACATATACTTCGATGTTCGATTAGTAGTCGAAAACCAAAAAGAATGTTATTGCAAAACCTATCGTGCCGACAATTTATTATATCGATACAAATACTTTTTATAATGTTTTTTTTACCTTTACGCTGTATTAGTCATTTTTAGTCATTTTTTTTCTGCCATTGATATCGAATCTATTTTTATTAATTCGAAAAAAAAAAAAACTTCATTAACGCGCTCTTTATTGAAGTTTTTACACTTGAAATGCATGGGAAAATAAATGCCACTCGGGAACAACATATTATTTCATACATTTATTATTCGTCATAATCGCTATAACTACGATACATTATGCAACGCTAAAACTAAATGCAACGCTATAGTTTGAAATTTGTACGAGTAATTAGGTAACACTGTCTCATCTTTGGTGACATTGTGGCGGAACGAACGCAGATTCATTTATATAATCAATAGAAATAAATCTTCATCGCTTCTTATAGTGATCGAACTCTTCGCTCTCTTCTTCTTTAATGTATTGATCCTCTTTCACGAAGTTATCCTTTTTGTCGTGGTGACTATGATGATCGAACTCTTCGCTCCCTTCCTCTTTAATGTATTGGTCCTCTTTCACGAAGTTATCCTTTTTCCCGTGGTGATGATGATGGTGGGGCACAACTTTGTAGATTGTGTGCGTATGCTTAACGTTCTTCACTCGATAGGGCACATGGATGATCACCTTCTTTCTGTCATATTCATTTTTTTTATCATTTTTTTCAACCACTTTTATTAAATTTTTTAATATTCAAGAATTGATTTTTTTTTGTTTATTCTTACGCATCGACTGGTTGATGGAGCACCAGAATCGCGATGATAACAGATATCACATACTGGAAAAACCGAATAAAAAAAATTGAAGATAAGGAACTCATTGTCGAAGAGATTAAAATATATATAAATTTATTACTTTTTTGTTTCAAATTTTTAAATCAATTAATTAATGAAAATAAATAGTTCTTCAATGTAACACTTTTTTTTTTTTTTTTTTTTTTTTTTTTTTCGGAATACGAATTTTTATTGTCTTACCAAGCGTTCCTTCCTCATGTCCAGCTTGTCGCGCCAGGACACCCGGACGAAAATATACGCAGAGCTCGTACTCCACAGTGCCAATTAAAAACTGCAACTGCGCCAAGGCGCCTTCGCGCCACTACTTATATCTATGCTGCGACTAGCCAACCGCATCGGATGATCATAACGTATACAGTGAAACTCTCCTACTCACCCTCCAGATATTATCCACAATACAAACAAACGAATCCTCCCGTTTAATGCAAAAACTAAGATCTTACAATGCGACACCAATGATTAGGAAAAATCCCGAGGCGAAAGGGTGTGAAGAAAAGATATTTCGAATCAAATCTCCGAAGCAATAGAGACGTAAAAAGAAATTAGCGAAGCTATACAACTCGCGAAATAATCGAAGATGATAAACTTCAGTATCCACTTCGATAGAACTCAGCGATCAGTGAATTTTTTGTTTTCTAAGTTTTTTCGTTTATCGTCATAAACTATCGCTATCGTCCAACATGATAAATTATCGAGAGTGAAATCTCTTCGGAGATGAAAATGGGAGCACAATTACTAATAACAATGATTCAACGTTGTTGAACGCGCTCGATGGATGCATTCTTTCGCGTGCAATGGTTTTTAACCGTAAGTAGCAAATCCCAGCGCAGTAAACGCATTCGATTCTTCGAGATGTTGAAAATTTTCGCAGTCTAACCAGTATATGGTCTCGACTCGGCGAATGAACACTCGCGTAAATTTCACGCTCACCTGCCAATTACTTGGAAATGAATCGACCACTGGTTGAGTTAGCGGCAAATGGATTCGAGAAAAAACCGCGTAATTAAAGCGATACGATCTTATTCAACGAATGTTCCAGGAGTTAGTGTCAATGATTTGCAATTGTTTTAATCTGCGCATGCGCAATTGCGTGTTAGAATCGGCGATTCCAACAATATATTTTCTTAAACAGAAACGATGATCGCTGAATCATCGATTTGTTCATAAAATCACCGATTTCTCATTCATAAACCATTCGTATTCGTAAAATTCTACATGATTTATTATTATTCATAAAATCGACGATTACTTATTCATAAAAAATCCGTATTCGTTCAAATTCTGTATAATTTAATATTATTCATAAAATTGCCGATTTCTCTATTAATTATTTCTCCCTTGAATGGCAAGTCCGGGATCGATGACACACGCGTACAAAAAAAAAAAAAGAATTTCTTCGTATTCTATAATTGAAACGATTTAACGAGTGAAATGAATGCCTGTGTATAAAATAATACCGATCTCGACAGGCTATCGTTGACAAATTCAATATTTCATTCGGTTAGGCATTATTAAATGAGAACGAGATTTTCTCTTCGAAGTTTTTTTTTGTTTTTTTTTTTTTTGTTGTTGTCTCGACAAGGCGAGGGTCAATTTACCCATTTGCAATAGCGGTCTTTCTTAGTCATGTGCAACTGCATCGATCTGATAGGCAACTTTGGCCGAGCAGCGCGCAGTGCACCGCAAAGAAGTGAAAGGTGACTCGAACTGGAAGCTCCCGGGATCGTGGATCGTGTAGATCGCCTCTTCGTTCTTTTTTTTTTTTCTCATGTATTTATTTGTCGGGACCGAGGGAAAGGAGAGATTGACCGAGAGAACCCTTCAGCGGATTGTCACTCAATCGGAATTAACGAGGTTCCATTTTAATCAACTCGACATTGGCTGGTGAATGGAAGAGCTTTTTTGTAAAACGAAGTTAAACTCGTGCAATAGTTTAAGCTCATTTAAAACTCATTCCGCAAGATCATTGTAAATTTTATTATCAGAAAAATTGAACAACACTTAAAATATAAATATAAATACGAAAAAAATAAAATAAAAATCAACGATAATTATTAACAATGATTTATGCTCGAGAATCAATTAATCTTTCGATGATTCCGAGGAACTTTTTTCCTTGCTCGATTCGTTTGATTCCACCGATTCTCGGCTGCTCTTTATAACGCCGATTCTCGCTTTACGACGATAAATCGGTTTGACGACTCGCGGTTTTCTTCTCTGCGTCAAACGCCAACGATTGCTAGCAGTGAGATTCATAACTTTCTGCACGACTTCCGCCGTAACGTTGTTCGATCTCGTTGTACTGTCGATTTTACCGATCGCGCTGATATCTTCGCTCGATCGATCGCTCTTCTCGATCGAAAGATTTGTCGTATCATCCGCGTTACCGATTTCCGATGCCGATTCCTCGTTTGAACTTTCTCGCGAACCGGAAGTTATATTTTGACTACCCTGACGCCTGTGCGCCCGGTCGATCACGCTGTACGTCGATATTCTCGACTGTGCTCTCCTCGTTACCGCCGGTTTCTCGACGCTCATCTCGGTCTGTTCGTTCGCGTGCTCTGCCGATTCGCCACGTGCGAGATTTCTTCCGTTTCCCATACTCATCGAGTCCTCGTCCTGATTGAGATCGGTATCGCTTTCCCGCGAACTTGCACCCGAACTCCGACCAAATCCTTGATTCGTACCGATTTTTCTGCGCTCGTCGTCCCATCCGCGATTCAAATTCGGCGCGGCTATGACTTCTATACCGCTGGAGTCATCGGAATCGAATTTTGACAATGAACCGTCCGGCAAATTTGCCGATTCCGTCGATTCTTGAGAATTGTGCAAATTCGTGATTCTTCCTCTAGAAATCGGAGCGACAAAATTGTTGCGACGTTTCGGAACGACCGGTACCATTCGATCGGTACGCACGACCGGTCTGAATCGCGAGGGTCCGCGAAAACCATTGATAGCATCAGCATCGACATTCTGCGTTTCATTACCGATACTCCGCGGTATCGAGGATCGTGCATCGTCGTCGCGCAGAGGCGGATATACCGGATAAGGTATCTGCGTCGATCTGAGAGAATCCGGTTTTGCGTTATAAAAATGTTCTCCCGGTCCATTAGAATTCTTCGACGTTTCCGTGAATTGTTGATCGTTGTAGTCGTTGGAATAATCCGTCTCGATCGGTGTCTTCTGAGCGATCGGTTGATACATCGATGATGAGGCTATCGAAGCACCGGTTTCGCTTGCTTCCGGATTCACTGCGCCGGAAATCGGTTGGAAATTTTTATAGTTATTATTGAAGGGACGACGATTCGCGTGGTTGTCGGGTTGTTGGTTGGAAAAACTTTGATCGGCTCCTTTGTGGTCATTTTCGTAACGGAAGTCATTGGACATCGAAGGACGATGGGGATTGGAATACGACGCGGAATATTGTTGGGGACGTTGACGATACTGACCCGTCCAAGAGGGATGCGGGGGTGCGGCCGACGAAGGCACGAAACCTTGCTGTATCGCGTTATTCGGTCGAACTTGATAATTGTTCATAGGTTGATAACCGTAAGGATTGACGAGTCTTCGGGACGAATTCTCAAGACGATTTCGAGTCGCGCCGGACATGTCCATTGGCATTGTGAGACCGTTCATCGGATTTCTCGTCTTCATACGTATTATAATGTGATTTGATTCCCACGGCAAACTGTTGACGACCTCTTTGACGTAAACCTGACCACCCAATCCCGGCACGTTTATCGGTCCTATCATTCGCGGCGCTGGTTTCGGCGGCGGTTCCATGGCCCGCGAAACCGCGTTGAAGAACCAATGAAGCGGACTGCCCTCGTTGTTCGGATATTTTTTCAACGGCTCCAGGATTATCGGTCGTTGCATACGTTGATGATAGTGCTGTACTCTGGAGGGAATCGAAGGTCACAGATTGAGTTCTTTTTTTTTTTTTTTTGCTCGAGGAATGGAGGAAAAGAATGCGCAAAGGAGAGAAAAAAAAAAGTTTTTTTTTTTTTTTAAGATTTTTTTTTGTTGATGACGCCTACCCCATAGGCATCTCGCCCTCCGCCATAGCGATCGACAGCAGGAACGCACCGACCTGCAATTAAAAAAATTGCAACATTGTCATTTTACATCTAAGTTATTTCGGAAGAAAAAAAAGCAAATAAAAATTATTGACAACTTAATAATTTGCATCTCGAGTTTTTGTTTTGTTTTGTTTTTTCGTAACGTTTTACATTTTCGTCATAACTACTGTAATTTTTTTTTTTTCTTGAACGAGATACGTGTATATTTTTTTAATTCTAAGATACAAATTAAGATACACAATTGATCGTACAAATTCAATTTTTTTTACGATCTTCAATATTGTGTAATTACTGTTAGTAAGCGTTGAAACGAATATCAAAAACTATTAGAGCGTTTAGTACACGTATACATTTCTTCGTTCGCGAGAAAATAAGATTTCGTAACGATCGTCATTCATATGAATTATGTTTCATTAAATATCTACGGCTGTCTGCGTGTGCAAACACATTATCCATTGGCAATCGATATATTCACTGTACAATAAACGCACTGCATCGTCGATCGCGTCACAGTCGCGATAGAATTCACACGTTTGTTAGTTGTCACGAGAGCCGAAGTCAAAGTTTTTTTTAACACCATATTTCGTAAACACTCTTTTTTTTTCATTCTTTAATCAGCGATAAATTTTAGTCGAGAAATATATTGTTTATAACGATACTCGAGAATAATATAAAATCACAAACGATCGCGAAGCAAAATATAGATTTCCTCGTGGCTGTTCGATCCCTTCTATCGACGCGATCGCTCGTTCACTCACCGTTATCAGACATACGATCCTCATGTCGCCGCGTACACGATTCAACACTGGTTACACTCACTAGTCGCATTACCGGCACGACTGTCGTCGTACTACATATTCCCACGTCTTTTAAAGGCTTTGGGGGCCTCATGTGCATTAGAAGTTGCTCCCTCGTACGGAGCAACCGGCGGCTCTCTATGATCCCCCGTCTCGGTACACAATTTGCCTTCAACGCGTTTTCACTCCAAAGCCCTTTCTACAAACCGTAAAGCATGTAATTCATACTAACACTATTACCGTATCCACGCGTTACTGGGCCCTCCAAGAAAAAAAATTAAAATAAAAGAAATTGGAACAGAAAGTTTCAACGAGTTTCGAATTTTTTTTCTTCATTTACGAGTTTTATAATTTTCAAAATTATAAAATTCAAAATTAAAAAATTTCAAAAATGTTTGGCACCATATTAATTTGAGCTTTGCACGATATTTTTTTGTTTTTTAACGCACCCCCCCCACCCCCCCCGGGGAAGTTCCTTCATTTTTTTAGCACTTAATTGCACCCTCTTGAGTTCTGCATCAAGAATTACTAAATTTCATCAATATAAAAAAAAAGTTCGAAAACTTTCGATAAATTTGTCTCAAACTCGGAAGCATTTAATTGAATATTAATATCAATTTGTTGGCGCGATAAAAAAAATCTATTTGCTGTCTCGCAGCAGAAAACGAAAAATTTGCAAAGGCGTGGTAAACCAGCTTTTCGCTCCATTGCGAGCGGAAGTTATATGAACACTTCCAGTATCAACAGATCCTCGAATATACATAACACGAAATTTTCCCCAAGTAAAATATTTTTCAACGAAATAAAATCGTGAATTTTTTTTTTTTCTTTTTTTTTTCGAAATCATTCGCCGCCGTTGACGATTCATGGAAAGTTGGAAAGTGCGGATTGCTCTTGACCTTTTACATAGCATTGCTTCCCCGCATCGTTGTTGGCATTGATTGCTGACTCGAGCGTTGAATTTCACCCCATAAAAAAGTACCTTATTACCCATGAACCGTTGATGTAAATCGACAAGGTCGCGTGTCCACGCGAGAGACAGACGGACAGTAAAGATACGATCTTTTAACTCGTCGACAGTCGTTTTCTCTCCCGAAGATTCTCCGCTTTAATTACCAGTTCTTTTTTCTTTTTTATCTTTCTTTTTTCATTAGTCTCTTTTTTGTCTTCCCCTTCGTTGATTTCCTGATAGAAGTTGTACTATAACAAGCGTGTTGAGTTTATACTTCAACGGTAAACCGGTACGACATTCTGCGATAGAGAAAAGCCAGTCTATCGAATACGTCGTCGTCTTCGCGGTCGTCGTCACCGGGCGCAAAGTACATTCTGCATCCGTTAATTTCTACGATTATTATGGGGCGTTTTTTTTTTTTCTTCTTTACCGACTTTTTTCCTTATTTTCTTCAATTTCCATGAGACGAGACACGATCGAGAGATGAAAGTTAATATTATCACTTTCGGTTTCTTATTTCGTCGTCGAAGTATCGGCAGGAGAGGGGGATATGTAACGCCACTGTCAAACGATCGGAATCTCGATCCAATTACGAAGGAAGAAAAAGCGACCGGTGGAAGTTGCGCGAAGTTGCAACCGCGGAGCTGAAAGCTGAATAACTCGAGACACGAACTCCCCAAGAGAATTGAGAAACTCGCCTCTCGTTAACTACCTCGACGAGATGAAGCTATCTATGCGTATAGCGAGCTTCCAGGCCGACTTTATCCAGTTGCTTCATATTTTCATGTCGATTTACTCTTTTTACCATCTCCATGAAACTATCAAACTCCTAATTATATACGAAGGCCATTGGCATCTCTGATTTACGAGAGTATATTTCTTCGTTTACCCGTTTATTATTGCATTATGTACACTAATCGCGATCTGATTAATGGGTAACGCGGTTCATAGCTCGATGTGTATATACATCGAAAAGCATTTACCACTCCTTCCGGTTTACGTGTACTGTAATCAAATAATTCCGTATCGCAAGCAACTTCTCCCCATCGAAGTAACTCTTCGTTCGTCTTAATTTTTTGCGATAATACCGAGCGGTACGCGATGAAAAAGCTGTTTCACGGGAAATTGAATGATAGTGGAACGTAAGGATAAAACGTTCTTATCGGGAAAAAAAAAAGGAAATCCAAGGAGAATCGATTTTAAGTGGATAACTGTGTGTGTTATGACAATCATACTATTTTATTCGACGTTTTAATCGACAGTATCGGTATCTCGATAAACGAGAGTAAAAAAATTGTTCTCATTGACTGTATATGTTTTTACTTTCACTCAATCGTAATTGAAGCGTCGCTTTCCGTCAAACCGGAAGCCGTATGCCGCGCTATTCGGCGCACCGACCAAACCGGGATTTCTGTACTTATTGAATGAACCGTGAAGATGTGCCGGTCTCGCGGCACTTTCCTCGTCGCTCACCGAACCCTTCAGATAAAAAGCCTCAAACTGACCCTCCGGAAGAAGAATATCCTTCAGGGAATCGTCCTTCGGATCGTAGGCCAGCGTCGCCGTCATCAAGCAAAATGCTACCAAAATCTATGATTTTTTTAAATGCCTATTATTATTATTATTATTATTATTATTATTATTTACGGATCGATTCTCTTACAAAATATAAAAAACAAAAAAAAACCTTATAAACGAAGGAAATTAATATTATTATTATTATTATTATTATTATTATTAATAATAAACGATAATAGTCGATTAAATGCTACAGTTGAAATAATTAAAATGTTACAATCGAATGAAACTAAATTGAAATCACGAAAATCAGTTATATCCGATGTAATAAAATTAATTGATTTTTTTTTTTTTTTTACATTTTTTTGATTTTTAAATATCTGATTTTGCGGAACAAGATACTCACCAAAATTTTCCTCATTTTTGAAAATTTTATATTCCTTGGATTCGTTTATGGGAACAGAGAAAAATAGAAATTAATTTCGTATCGTCGTTATTCGACTTTTTTTTTTTTTTTTTTTTTTTTTTTCGTCGAGACACTTACCCGCTATTCTTTCTTCGCTTTCGTACGCGAGATCCTAATTTTCACAGTGCGCAACGCTGATAAAATCGGACAAAGGTTCGCGTTTCACTTTGAACTTTTAGCGTGAAAAATGAAAACAAAACGACGGGGCAAAGTATCAAGAGCAGTCAACGATAGTGGTACGTATATTATTTATATACGTGGTAATGCGTAGCGACAGCTTTGAACTTAGTCGCTGCCAGTCTTAGGCGAAAGTGAAAGTCGTTCGTGTGCTCCCAATCCGTGGAAGTTCTACGCACTGTATACGCGTTTGTGTTTCCACCGGCCTTGCGTCGTCTTGTTGGACGATGCGCCGCGCCGCAAACAGTTTTAGCAACGCGCGACACCTGAGACGGGTGCGGGACACGCCGTGTCCCGCACGCCGGTTGATATCTCGTTCGTTTGCTCTCTAAAATCAATGCGGAAGCTGATGAAAGTCTTAACAGCCTACGATTCCGCAGCCCCTACGCCGACCAACGGCTATATCGCTGCCGATCGTCGTTCGTGTCTTTCAGTCCGAAATGAAAATTCTATTTACCACTTTGAAACCCGTCGATTCCACTTTCCACACCTCGCGTTCGCGCATTTTTAATTTTTATTTATAGTCTTATTAAAATTACTTGGGGAATTTTTTTTTTTTTTTTTTTTTTTTTTTCAAACCGCAAAATTAACTCCGCGCGAACCGCACCACTGCACGACGATTTTTATCATAAGAGGATCTTTAATCATACAAAACAAAGTTGTAGGAATAATTTGATACAAAGTTCATAATAATTTTATAGTTATTTCATGGCTTTTCGTAATTGAGAAAAAAAAAAAATAAGGATCGTTCGTAACGATACACGAGTGAGTTGATCGGTAAATATAGACTATCCATTGGCGATTATTTTCTTTCACATTTTCTACGTAATTATTGGTTTAGAAAAATAATTGAGATCGCCTATGATCGTTGGCTGTGACATATATCGCGAGCGTGTAACACTCTTCATTCAGAAATATAAAATAAAACAACTATTTTCGTCGTTTAAGTTGTATACGCGATTTCTGCTACTTATCGAATCTGAGATTTCTATCGTTTATATCGAAGCGTTGTAACAAATATCACACACGTATCTTGTACAATTATTCTTTTTCTTTTCTTGATATAAGTAATAACGCCGGTTCGCGAAAGCCGCGAATAACCAATTCGTTATACGTTTAAAAAAAAAAAAAAAAAAAAAAAAAAAAACTTAATCGGTTTTCGTTAAAAGTTTTTTTCATTCTTTTCGATTTTTTTTTTTTTTTTCTTTTTTTATATTGATATACTCTTACTAGAGAGATTTGTGACACCGAGTATAAGTACGAATTTTTTAATGATAATCTCCTACACACACGAGAGAGTGTTCGAGGTATCGATTAGCGTCGAGGTATCGGAATGCGAGTCTTCACGAGTGAAGAAGCCTCGATAATTATTTGCCTTACACAGCTTCCGGAAGTTTCGTTTTTCTTTTTTTTTTTTTTTTTTACGCTAAATACTAATCGATGATTAAGTAAAAAGCTATATATATATATATATATATTATATCGTATAAAATTGCAAATGCTCGATTCTTTCGATACACGCATACATACGCACGCATACATATTCTCTCGTAAATTATCGTGTTTTTTTTTTTTTTTTTTCTTTTATCGTTATATACAATTATCGCGCTTTTCTAGAGTTTCTTTTTTGCTTTTTTTTTTTTTTTTTTTTTTTCGTTTTTGTCGAAGACGATATCCCGTTCTATATCCAGGCACTGTGACATTCATTGTTATACGTATTACAACGTAATTGTACGATGATTTTAGAATTTCTTTCATATATATATATCTTTTTTTTTTTTTTTTTTTCATTTTTTCTTCAAGTTACTTGAGGAGAATAGCATTTAATCCGAAGCTTGTGTGTTACGATTCTCTTGGACTCCACGTGAAATAACGAAAGGTACACAGATCCCTGGGAAGCAATTTACGGGCACTTTTTACGTCGCGCATTGTTTTTCGTCGTTTTGCTTTCTTGTTGTATTTACAGACCCACGTATCCACAGACTCGCGACAGGGGGTGAAAACTTTAGTCACGAATTATATGTGTTTTTTTTTTAAACGGAATATAAATAAGAGTCGAGTTTAGTTTTAGCGTTTTGCGGCGACGTGAATGGCGAGAACCAGGCGAGAGAAAAACGACCGAAAACCGCTTGGATCGACTTCCATCGGCTATTGCGAACCCATCTCGCTTCTTCCTTTTTTAGTTGTTCGATTCCCTGTTTATAGATCGATGAAAAAAAATTTGTAAAATTGTAGATAAATCTTTGATTTAATCGGTGAAAAAACGAAGGATTGTTACACACCGTTTCGTCGTTCCATATTGCCTGCAATTGGGTGCCCAGCATGACAACGGTAAAAATAGCGAACAATAGTGCTTCGAATGTTAGAAACAGTAAAAGCACTACGGTCGCCGGTGGACTAAACGTCGAACATTCTCGCCACTCTTGTCTGACGCACGTTGTGAATTGTTGAATGCATAAAAATAACGATTGCAGAGAGATTCCGGCAATGTAAAACTGCAACAATTCGTCAATATGATGGTATCGATTGAATATTCATAGAAATCGATCAATTTTTTTTTTTTTTTTTTTTTTTCGATATTTTTTCAACGAACTCACCGTAAAAAGTACGAAATATTTTTGATTATTTTCACCAACACAATTGTTCACCCACGGACAGTGATGATCCATTTTTCTTATACATCTGTAGCGCATCAATGAAAAATAGTTAATTATTTGTTGCTAAACTTTGAATTTAAGTTTCCGTGTCTTTTTACATCGCGAATTGCACGATTTATGAAATATCCTTTTGCCGATAATTCGATTTTTGTTATTATTATACTTTTTATTAAAAAATTATTATAATTGCCTTCCAATGAATTTTTTGTCTTTAGCTTTTTCTTAAGTGATACTTTGCTGTTATTTTACAACTTTGTACGTTACTACGCGCATTTTTGTCGGCAGCGCTTTTTTTTATGTTAAAATCATTCCAATGCTTCATTATGGATACTAACCTTTGACAAACAGAGCAATGATGCGCCCTGTCGGGTTTTATGGAACAACACCTCGGACATTTAAAAATAACTTGACCCTCTCTAAAGCCCATTTGCTGTATCATTTCCTTTGTGGCGTTTCCCTTGGGCACTGCACCCTGAAAAATTAAAAAATATTCGTGAAATAATTAAATTATTGTTCATTTGAATTTTTTTTTTTTTTTTTTTTTTTTTTTTCCTGCTTACCGGATCTGTAAACATGGTTCTCAGATGCGAAGCGAAAGCCAGAAAAGCCAAAGTTTGAAAAATAGCCATATTTAAACTTGAATACAACGTATTTATGTTTGGCAACAAAATGACCGCCATTACAACAAATTCTGCGTAAATGATGAGCGCCCATGTCAATATAGCGCAGATAATGCCACAGATATCCTGAAAGGTAAATTAAATAAAAATTATTGACAGTGCGGCAAAAAAATTTTTGTATCTTCGTCTTTGACGACATTCGCCGATCGTTACCTTGATGCACCAAAATTTGCCGCTGCAGCATTTATTATGAATATCCCTCTCTCTGTGGAACGGCATATACTCGTAGTCCATTGCGACAATATCTTTTTTTTTAGATATTGTTTTATTTATCCAAATGCTTAATCGTCAATGAAAGTAAATTAATCTAACGTCGAATTGACGAGTGACTCGCTGACGCATTCGTTCTACGATTGTTCATGTTTAGCTCTCTAAAAGTAAATTGAATTACTTTACCGGCTTAATAACGGATAATCCTCGCTAATGAGAACGTTCACTCGAATCGCGCCTCCCACCCGGACGATTATTAACAATATAACCTAAAAGAGCGGAACACACAAAAAGAATTCGAAGATACTCACACGAGACTTGTTCGTCATGCCTGGCTATTATTTTATCGACGAGTAGAACAGACAGTTTGCTATTCATACTGGACTACCCGTCGGCGAATGCTCGTGAATATGAAAAAATATTCTCGTTGTACTTCATGTGTCACCTGTCACATAATATACTTAGGCGTCACAGAGGCCACACACGCCGTAGTTCGCGCACAGGCAAGCTTCTGTGATCTTGACACCCGCTCAACCCTTTCAGCTATGTGCTAACGTAACATGAGCAATATTCACCATGCGTGCGTGTGTACCCGCAGTCACTGTGTTGTGAGCGCACCTATCATAGCTGTATCTTACATATCTACGTGTGTCTGGGCTTTTTTTTTCACATAATAATCTATTCAATTGATAATCATTCGTTCAAAGTTATTAAGGTCGCGCAACGCCATGGGATTGCGGCAGTAGTGACGGGCTAAAAATAATGTTTGCTTCCGCGAATGTTTTTTTTTTTTTTTCGAAACGCTTATCTAATTACAATGTTGTTTTCACGGTTAGATAGCGAATTTACCGAGTTCCTCAATAACAATAATGGGATAATATAATTTTTCCCGACATTGAAATTGACGTAAACTATAATAGCTTTATTAGTCGTAAAATAAAAATGTGCGTTTCGGGAAACAAATATTAAGCTATCCGATCGTGTGATATTAAAACGTGTCACGACGTAATTGACGCGTTTATTATAATTCTTTTCTTTTTAAGGAACTATACCTAACATACCTTTTTAATACAACATTTTTATTATCTGTTGCATTAATAATTGTTTGTTTTCCTCGTCTTGTTTTGGCGCAGCTATTCACGCAGAGTATATGCATATAGATGCTATCGCTTCAGAGACGCTATACATGTATAGTTGAAGTAGCGACTGTAGTATAGTACGCCACACACCGCATTAGCGTACAACGCTCAATGTTTACATTCTATCTCCGTGAATCCCGAGCCTCTCACCTTCTCGAAGCCAGACGCAAATAACAATTGAAAAGCCATAAATAATTTATCGCCATATTTCATATCGTATTATTGTCATTGCAAGACGATTCGTGTAAGAAAATGAGTAAACGCAAGCGTTCGCTAAAAGTACCGATTAAATCGAACGAAGTTTGTGTCATCGGGAGTAAATGTTGGAATTCGAAAGAAAAAACAAACCTTCTAGCAGCATTGAGAACATATGGGTCCGCGGATATTGATAACATATCGAGAATGCTGCCGAAGAAGACCAAACCGGCAATCAGAATGATGATATACAAGACAATGAAGAAAGCAAAAACATTGTCGAATATCAAAGACCCCGCGCTAGATAAATGGCTGAAATTGGGATTTTTCACGAAAGAAACGGTTCCCATATCGGAGGCATTGAAATACATAGAATTGTTCGAGGACCATCCGTCGCCGGAAGAGAGCGGCGGATTTGATTTTAAGTAACCAACGAACTTTTAATCACTCGTTAAAAAAGTTAACAACTTAAAAGAGTTTGATAACTCAAGAAAGTTAATAACACAAAAAAATTTAAAAACGCAAAAAAGTTCAATATATTTTTTTTATTTTTTTTTTTTAATCCAAATTTTAAATTACGATTTTTTTGGCTGACGAATTTTTATTTATTTTTTTCCCCGAAATAAGTTTAACAAAAAATGAAATTAATTATTCGCGTATTGATTTTCAGAGCCGCCTACGATTATCTCCATGGAATGACTCTTGGATATCCTGCAATAGATCTTCCAGAGGGAACATTGGAAAAACTTAATCAACTGATAGACGAGGTGAAGGAGGACATTTTGAATTCTCCAGATAGCAAATCGGAGGTCATTCGTTATATGGCGACATTGGGGAAAAAAAGGCACAAGATAAAGTCCTATCCGCCGAGCGGCGGTTCTTCTAAAATAAAAAATTATTCGACAAATGATAAAGAAGCCAATAGTTGACTATTCATGAGTTATCGATTGACGCTTTATTTTTATGAACAAATATAGATATGCCTTTTATTCGTGACAATTTCTCTTTTTTTTTTTTTTTTCAAATTATTTGCACCAACAATTTAAGGAATTTTTTAAAATTTTTCTAACGGCAAGACAATAATAATTTTTGTAACCCCGAGTTTCGCTCGATCGATTTATCCATATTGCGTAACGGAGTTCTGAACTATTCAAATTGTTTAACTCTGTTATGCAAAAATGGTCCAAATTTTTTTTCGATATTATTTCGTCATTTTTTCAAACGAACGTAAAACATATTGAAATGCAGGTGCTTCTAACGTCGAGGCAGTGGCATTCGTAATCCCAATATCTTTTAATGTTATTTATTATTTCCATTTTTTTTTTTTTTTTTTTTTTTTTTTTTATATTCATCTATCTATAATGTCGTAGTCACTTGAGATTCGATACTATCGAATATACTGTGCGTTGAAACATGGTGTACAAGTTCGTTTTTTTTTTTTTTAATAGCCAACAACGTGCATCTTTTTTTTTCTCCATTCAAATACTACTGCAATATGTTTTTTTGTTTTTTGTTTTTTTTTTTTTTTTTTTTTTCTATAACGTATAATATCGGATAAAAATCAACGTATAATCATGATACACGTAATAGAAGTCCCCAAGATTCGTCCGTTACGGAGATCGGTAACCCCGGGAATGCAACAAATTCATTATTATTATTATTATAATTATTATATTACAACCGGCCTTTCGATAGATCTACGAAGTCTTCGAGAATCTTTTTCTTTTTTATCAATCTAATTGATCGATGCTACGAAATTGGTCGATAAAAATTTCTTTTCGGTATTAAAAAATTACCGCGCAAAAGTTCCCCGAAGATTTCACACTTCGGTCGAACACGGGCTGAAGAAATTTCACAATTATTCATCCTAATTTAAAAGTTAATCCTTCAGTATCTCCCACGCGTCGTCCTCCAGTTTCGAATTCCATTGCGTTGCCTCGTTTTTCACTTCGTAATCGATCAGTGATCCCTCTTTTACTTTTTTCTCTTTTGTCTTTCGCGACGCGGGTTTATTATCCGACGGACTTTCCGCGTTCATTTGCTTGGAATTGTTACCCCATTCCCAGTCGTGAATAGAAGAACTGCTACTCGAAGCGCTGCCTCTGCAAAATCATTATTTAGCGATATATATATATTCGCAATTTGTCGATAAAAATGGAAAAAAAAAAAAAAAAAAAAAAAAACATTAATTTCGTTACGATACTCACTTCACGTTGGAACCCGTGACCAGCGACGATTTTTCGTTGGAATACGAATTTCGCGACGAATTATTCTGATAAGCGTTCGAGGAGTTCTGATACTGATCGTTGGTGTCGTACTGACACTGTCCCGACGAATTGGTACCGCCGATATCGCCCCAACCGCGTCTTCCTAAATCGCCGACCTGAAATTATCGAATTTTTAAATCGTTAGCAATCGGATCGATAATTCAGGAAATGAACAAAACTGAGACGAGAAAAGGAAATGAAAAAAAGAATTCGCGGGGTTTATGTGGTATCGTAATATACCACAGTAAAGCTGCGATAGGATTCGGGTCGTCAAAATGGTTTATAAATAAATTTCTAATTGGCAATGTTTTCTACCTTCGATGCTAAGCTATTGACCTGCGCGCCCACGTCTTCTAGAAGAGTGCCGTCTCGTACCTAATGATAATGATATTAATCGAAATAAAAGAAATAATTAAATAAATCAGAGGGTATTGAAGAAAATATAAAAACAAAATGAAATAAACGTTTGATGCTCTTTTCGGGATTTAACGTTACCTTCTGCGAAGCCATTCCGCCAATTTTAATTGCGTTCTCGGTAGCTTTCGTCGCTATCTTCGATGCTGAAGACGAGAACATTGACCATCCCTAGAATTTTTTTTTTTTTTTTTATTTGAGAAATTAGTATCGCAAATCGAATATTTTTACGAAAAATTAAATTTTTTTTTTTTTTTTTTTTTGAGAAATTTGTATCGCAAATCGAATATTTTTACGAAAAAATAAATTTTTTTTTTTTCACAAACTCCCGTATATTTAGTATTAAGCGTTTAGCTTTAATTAATTATTGAAAAAAATCGTCTCGTACACTCGCTAAAGAGGATACAGCGGTATCGAAGAATTCCTGGGATGAGCTCTTGGGCGGCGCTTCCATCTGGTATCCGAAACCGCCGTATCTTCCACCCTGATTAGGCGGAAGGTATCTAAAATTAACTTCATTTCAGAATACTTTCATATCGAGTCTTCCAACGAAATAAACTCGTTGCTTTCCCACGATTTTCTTTTCTTTTTTCTCACGCGCGCGAGTTCGATACACGAGAAAGTATGTTGCTATGTGTTCTGCTTTCTCGTGGAGGAAATTCGATGAATAATTAAAAAGTCATTAGAATTTTTTTTTTTTTGTTAATCAGTTTCAACAAAAAATTGATAATTGCTCTACTTGCGGTCTAAATGTGCGTATCATTAATCCAATTATTTTCGATTTTCATACAATTACATCGAGTAAATTGCGAAATTCTTAGGCATAAGAAAAAAAAAATAAAAAAAACATTACTTACTCAGGTCTCTGAGAATTTTCGTCCTGTTTTCTCGCAAAGAACGACTCCGTCTGAGTTTTGAAACCCGGCGAATTGATGTTCTGATAAGAATTTTGATCGCCCTGATAGGAACTCCCGTAATCCTGTCTCTCCTCGGAATACGATGGACTCGGAAAACTCTTGGCGGTCGAGTTAGTCGGAGTCCAAGATTCTCCTCTGGATAGTGTAGCGATCTGTTTAACAATATCATAACATTATATTATCTTCAATAACAATGTTTATAATTCGATAATATTTCGATATTTCGA
The DNA here is from genome assembly GCA_963971235.1 of Cryptus armator. Classification (NCBI taxonomy): domain Eukaryota; kingdom Metazoa; phylum Arthropoda; class Insecta; order Hymenoptera; family Ichneumonidae; genus Cryptus; species Cryptus armator. The sequence goes on along the minus strand of OZ020234.1, from coordinate 3,610,360 downwards.
AATTATGTTGAATATCAATTATTTTTTAGATATATACAATCCTCGTGAATAAAAACGTTTCTTTGTATGAGAAGTCGTATTTTTTATTATTATTCTAATTTTTTTTTTGTGTTTATTTCATTTAAAAAAAAACGGTAACGCATCTGTTTTATAGAATGAAAATTTGCTGCAGTTTGCAACGCAATGGTAAAAAAATTTAAATCGATTTTTTTATCGCAGAGGTAAACTCGAATTTTTTCTCTACAAGTATTGCTCTCTATTTCAGAAATGAGCTTATGGTTCACGAGGACTTCTTTTTCTGACAATTTTGAAAAAAAAAATTTTTTTTTTGCTACCGGATTTTAAATGGCTATCCAATCGCATGGCGACTACTCGGATAAAATAAAACGTATACAGGATCTGAGATACAAAATTCTACATAGTAAATGAATTTTTACTCGTTAATGGAATAAATAAAATTGGAAATTTTTTTTTTTTTTTTTTATGTCAACACAATTATTCTGTTCACCTTGTCTCTGTACAAAGCGGCGGCTTTGGTGTTATAACGTTTAGATATTGGCATCGTTTCGTCCCAATCGTCTTGAGAATCAAAGAATTCTCTGGCTTTTCTGTTACCGCCAACTTTCATCTTCTCCAACTCCAGATCTTTCCATTTGTCCATAGATACGGAACGGACAAAGGATAGATGAACGCCGAGTCCTCTGTGTTTGCCGGAGCATTCCAGACAAATCCAGATACCATACGTGACAGATACCCATTGGGGATTGTGCGCTCCGCACTCGAAACATTTCTGTCGTAATTTGTAAAAAAAAAAATCACGTGAATTTTTTTTTTTCAGCACTAATATGTTTGCCATACGTTCTAATTGGCGATTTAACACGTAGCCATAATCTTACGTTATTCTCGTCCCGAGGCTTCAATTCTCCCAATACTCTACGCGTCCGAGGACTCGCCATTCCAGTCTAGAGAAATTTTTGCGAAAACTTCGCTGAACGTTGTCAAAGTATAGAGGAGAGACAGCGAGTAGTTGCGAGCTGAGTAGTAAAAGCGTGACGAGACCTGCCAAAATGTGCGAGCGATCCCCGAGTCAACACTTTGGCAAGTCCGTTGACTACTGCCGTTTGCCACACCGCAGTATGTGTCCGAAGGGGGCAAGGTTTTTCGATGGGCACAGGTTGCCTTGTCCGATAGGAAGAAACCCACGTTTTCTCATGAGTTCAATGCCCATGCAAAAAAACTTAGGGACATTTTTGTCGCCTCATAATGAGCATTGCTTCTGGTGAATGTTTCATGCACCGATTAGACGAAAATTTTTGTCGGAGTTTATTAATTACTAATTCATAGTACATCGCATTATCGTTTTGTACTGAATGAATCGTTTGTTACATTATTCATCAAGTAGTTCAATACATCGAAATTGATTGGGTTTGAACGATTAATTCGCGTTTTCACTCGATCTCTAGTGATTCTTCTCGGCGTACGGACAAGTCGCATCCCATTGGTGGAAAATTTGATAAATCACGACCGCATCTTCCGGTTGTTCGACGCAGCGCCAGCGTCACAGTGGCGACTCGTGTGTACCAACCGTGCTTGTCCGCGATGATGTTGCGCACGTCACAACGCGCAACCCCACCCATTTGTCCGTGACAAATGCAACTTTTACTTCCGGCTAAGTTCGGCCTCCGCGCAAGATATATTTTTTCGGGTTTACCAGTATTCTTGCTTGCGTGCCTGTGTTAATATCCCAACGTTTCCAATCTCTCCCCCGGGTAACCCTTTCGCACTTCGTACGAAAATCTTTGCAATTTGCAGTTATATATCGCCGAGGGATATATTTTGTTTGTCGTATGTCCATCCAGAATCTTAACACATTCGGTAAATATATTTATTTCACGTTCTGTAACACACCTAACGGGAATATCGAATTATTTTTCATCAATTATAAAGTATAACTTTTACTCGCCGTTTCACACGAGATGATAGTTTGACAAAATGGCGGTAGCGTCTTTGGCCTTGCATCACGGCATGCAATCTTTACAACGTTTTAACGTGAATATTAGACGCGATGGGAATGACGCGTCAATGAAAAAATCAAGTGCTCGATCGTATCTTTACGATTATGTTCTCTCTTCGGATAAAATTTTTTTTTTTTTCCCAATTTCCTTCGACGCGTTCGTTGACTTGTCGGGTGATGGAACTTTTTTTTTTTTTCTCGTGTTTCAGACCCCTTTGCAGATGCAATCAAGGGTTCAGATGATGATGTCCAAGACGGTCTCGTGCATATAAGGATCCAGCAGAGAAATGGTCGTAAGACCTTAACAACGGTGCAAGGACTATCTGCGGAATATGACTTGAAGAAAATCGTACGAGCATGTAAAAAGGTAAGAAAACCCGCGTTACGCGCCTCCTCTCCCCCCTTCCTAACGTCGCGGACACGAAACGACCACGCGGAATTTTTTCTTTTTTTCTCGTTTTTCGTCCTTGAACAGTCTGTCAGTTAAACGCGTACGATATTCTAAATATAGAACATCGCGTATCGAGTTTGTCACGCACAAAGCCAATACAATTAGGATCGAACTTTGGACAGATTCGCCCGAGTATAATAATCTGTGAAGTGTTTAACTATGCATAAGTATTATCAATATCGAATTTACCGTTATTCGCGCGTAAAAATTGTATCGTCTTTTTTTTTTTCATTCCTTTAACAAAAATGGGTTTTTTTCGATTATTGTCTTTATCAGTTATCGCATCTTGATATTTTATTTGTTTGATTAAGCGTCAAATAATACCGGTCGGCTTGTAACTTTGATTGGTCTATATTTAGAGCTGACCTTGTCCTACTTTAGATACAGCGCGTGTATATTCTTCGGTATTCTTCTGCGCCTCCGATCGACTTAACGAAAAAAAAAAAAAAAAAAATTGCACCGATATAATTGTTATTTTTCGATCGATTTTTTTTCGTACATGAAAAAAAAAAACGGAAGCGAGGGATTTTTTTTTTTTTTTTAAATTAGTGAAAAAAACGAGAAACGACAAAAAACAAAATAATTTATAGGAGTTCGCCTGCAATGGGACTGTAATCGAGCACCCGGAGTACGGGGAGGTGCTTCAGCTGCAGGGGGACCAGCGAGAAAATATATGCCAGTGGTTAACTAAATCAGGTCTGGCAAAACCTGACCAACTCAAGGTTCATGGTTTTTAATCAAGAAATAAAAGAAAAAAAAAAAGAAAAAAGAAACCATCGATGTCACTACCTAAGACAACAACTACTCCACCTTCACCAACACCTTTATCATCTTAAATTATCTGTATCAGTCGCTACTACTTGTTGATACTTTGTGGGATAATCCTATTATATATGCATATATATTTCAATAAAAGAAAAAAGAAAAAAAAGGAAAAGGAAGAAATATATATAATAAAAAAAGAATATACCACATATATAGGCACAATATTCTAATCGGAAGAAAAAAAAAAAAAGAAAAAAAAGGAAAAAAAAGAATAAACAACAATTTTGTAAGAACTATAGGAAGCAATATTTTACCGCCTTATGTTATATAATTCGCTGAAAGTTTCACACGCAGACACACACACACATCTTAAAGTAAATAAATAAAATAGCTGTACTAGTAGAATTTTTGAGAGAATTCATATACAAGAGATAGATACAGATAGACGCGGATGGATCGATTTTTTGGTGTTAGATAGTATGTATCTGGGCGCCATAGACGTGTTCAGAGAGGTCAGATAACAATGTTTATTAGCTTAGACTTCGGGATTGGCTACTAATTTGTAAAACTACTACGAAAAAAAAAAAAAAAGAAAAAAAAAAAAAAAACGCTCTACATTCTTTCATTTATTATTACAAAGTATATAAAGACGACGAACTTCCGTTTGAACTTTATTATGTCTCACACATCGCGTACACAAACACAGTTATTATTTTTCAACTTTTGTGCCTTTTATTATTTTCACATTGTATTATTTATTTGAAAGAAAAAAGAAACAAAAAAAAACAAAAAAACGATGAAACGAAAAGAAAGCAAAATGAGAAAGAAAAAAAAAAAAAAAAACAAACACAGAAAGACTTATTGATAAATAGACAACAGAATTTAACACCGTTTCGATGTATCAACGTTTCACGGAGAACGATCTATTCTCTATACTATAATGCAGTATTGACATAATAATGATTAATTCATTCGAATTTTAAACAAATTGTGGCTCCTCTAGATAAATAAATGGCAATTCACTAGTAACATTACGAGATTAATGTTTTTATATGTTTCCCGATATCCTTATCCCTATTCCGCGTGTAAAAAGGCGCGCATCCCGTTTTTAAAGGATCGAAAACTATTGTGGATAAATCTACTTGATTTAATGCGTTTCACACGACAAACGTATACCGGGTAGTAGTGGATACCCCCGACCAGCGATGCGCTCGGGTCATTCCTCAAAACCGGTTCGTTTAAGGTAAAAATCTCATCGCGACGATCGACAACGTTACAGTATTCTAAGAAATGCTCTCTTCCGATAAATGGGGAGATCGATTGGCATCACACGCTCTTAATATTCATTTGCATCGGAAATAGGAAAAAAAAAAATTTTTTCGTAGTACAATTTTTTTTATTTCGAAATGCGAAAGTTTTTAACAAATGATTATTTGACAATAAAAACTATATAATGCGTCGAGATAAATCCCGAATCGATGTAATTTGATAATGTTATTTTATGCATTTTTTTTTTTTTTTTTTTTTTTTCAATTGGTAAATACATTTTTTTTTTTCTTTCTAAGTAACGAGACACTTTCGTTTCTCGTTTCTCATTGAAATGAATTCTGTTCGCAGCTGTGATCGACAATTTCTTTTTTCTATCTATATCGATGAAACTTTCGTCGAGTCAGCGAGGTTCCGAGGTGATTAAAATTCTCGAAACGATAAAGCCGGAAAGTTCTGAAAAATACTAAAACATTTCCATGACTGTCGAATAAACATCTGATAAAAGCCTCTCTCTCTCCCCAATGATGTTTACAGGAGTGTAACGTGATCTGCAGGAGCGGAGTCTACAAAAATGTATCGTCTATTGCGTGCTTGCGATTATAATATATCCCCTCCATACGTACATTCGCTGCAGAATTCTTCCGAGAAAGCGAGAAATTCAATAATAATCGCGTTTTGGTCGTATCGCTCGAAACGCGTTGCAAAGAATTCTCGCGACGAACGATTGTAGGCTCGTTGGCTCGTTACTCTTATCGAACATCGTTTAGCTATAAATTAACGTCTCCGGTTCGCAAAAACGCACATGATGGATATTGGGAAAGCGGTAGGATGTTTGGAGGAGTCAAGTCGCGAGAAGAACAAATCCTCATCGATCGAACATGCGGTATGCCAAGCAGCGGGCAACGGTAAAACAGCGGTTAGTCGTTCGTATTCCGAGTGACTTTGTCATTCATTAAGTCATTGTACTGCTATTATTGAGTTGCATCTATGACGGTCATCAAGAAAAAAATTCTAGATAAGACTGAAGATACCAATGAGGTAACGTTTCCAATCACGCGTTGCGGTTGTGCAAAAATATTGCTTATATATACGCTAAATGACTGGTGCATTGCAGAGCCCCGGACACACACGTACACAGAGAATGGAACGAGACGCATACGAAAAAAATTGAAACAACGTTTTAGAATAAATTAATCAACAAAATCGTAAGGCAATAAACGTCGAAATAGAACAAAAAAAATGATAAAGAATATATCGAACGAAAGTAAATTGAGTCGGTTGTTAGTATATTTGTTTCGATGCTGAAAACGTTTCAATCTCTCTTTCGCTCCCTGGTATCCATGGGTAATTTGATACGTTAGTCGCGTGGGGCTAAGAGGGAGGGGAGGAACGATGCAGTACCAAGAAGAGATAATAGAATTGGTGAGATAATTGGCCACACGCCTACGTTTGACGAACTTCCGGGCAAAGTCGGACGGTTTGAAATTGGCGGCACGGTTACGTTTAGTTGCATACAGACGACAGTGAGATGTCTCTGCAAATCGTTTTGTTACATACCTAACAAATCCCCACAATGCATTTGGAGCCACGGGCATGTGCCTTTCTGTGTCGGCCATTTTGTAGTTTCCTTGAGAAATTGTGTTGAGTTGAGTTCTTCTTCCTCGGTAAGAAATATACTTTTCTCGTGATAATAATTGCGTAAAAAAAATAAAATAAAAAAATACGTAAAACCCCATCGATAAACGGGCATTAACCGATTATCGTGCGACAAGGGGAAAAAACTTAAATACGGTAAAAACGGTGATTCAATCGTCTAATGTATATGAATTCTAAGGAGAGGAATAAAGGGGTTGCGTTAAGAAGAGAGGTCCCCCCCGTGTGTGTGCGATCACCGTTCGCAATCCCTCCGAGCAATGAGGCAGTAAACGAAGCTGTACGAGAGAGTGGCAACGATTGATAAACGGGCACATGGAATTCGAAAACTTTTCGATATGAATGGTGATTTCGGTAACGGCATTACGATACACATAATGTGTACTTCCGGAGTGGTTGTCACCTTGCATTGCGTGCGTTATCATTTGCTAGCCCGGCCAACCATCTCCACTCTATATTTGGCCAGTCGCATCTCAACATATTGCATATCTTTACACTTTCAAAATTTACAATTTTCATCGTATTTACAACGCTCACGCCGTCGTGAAAACGTATCGTTGACGATTAACGTGACTTTGACTATCGACGTTACGCGTACAGTGAATACGGAACGTGCATAACTATTTAGCATGTGCCACCCCAATCGTCGTTTCTCACACCACACTTACTGACTTTAGACCTTTTTTCAACGTTTTTTTCTCGTCGTTCACGTACGAAGGCGAAACAGAGGCAATGCCCACGGAGTGACGATATAACAGATTAATTTCGTTCGATCGCGTAAAACGCGTTATTTCGATACTTCGCGTTTTTTTTTTCAACCTTTTTTTTTCGTTTTTTTTTTTTTTTTTTCGCGAAACTATCGTCATTCGTCAAATATTGCTGTGTGACAAGATTGTTGCTTGGGACTTTGCGAATTGCACTTTCGACTGTCGAATTTGCATCGGCGAGAGTACAGCCTGTAGCGACTCGGCGTATCGTCATCGGTTGTTCGACTTGTAGCTTTTCATCAGCGCGAACAATTTAAAAAAATCATTTCTTATCGGTTGGTCCATTCCAGGATATAAAAAAAATTTGTTTTCCCGTCGCTATCGCGCCGCTTGGTAATTCCCAACTTTCTTTGATTTTTCTCTCCGTTGTATGATGCAACTGATACGTCTCGCGAATCCTACGTTACGCGTTAAACGACTCGACATCTTTACAGAAACAAATACATCCATAAATTCTTCATTGTAGAAAATTAAAAAAAAAATTGATATCCCCAAATTTTGTTCGTCGGATGCAAAAAAAAAAACAAAAAAATTATCGAGAGGTCATACTTCAAGGTTACTGCCAGTCGTTACATTTACTGACAATTCATTGCGATAGTTTTTTTGAAAATCACGCCGAACTCTAAAAATGCTTCCTAACGTCAATAAATAATCGTTAAAGTTCAATTTTCGTCGAGAGATTGAAAACTCTTTGCATCCGTCCGAAACATCCGAAATTAGGACAAATCTGAGACACGAATAATAATATTTTTTTTCTCGCTTAATCGCGTCGCAAAGATTTCAAGATGTTTGAGGCAAAAAATTTAATTACCCGAATCATTATACAATGGCTAACGATAAATCATGCAAAATATTAAAAAAAAATTTATCTTTATAATATATTCAACGAGTCTACGAATCGGCTTATGCTTTTGGTACCGCTAGACTTTGGGTCGCGTCCGGTTTCATCGTAAAACAGAATGCAAATTCGTTGCATCGAGATACAATTATATTTGTAACGCCGAACGATAAAATAATGAAAAATAATTTGTAAAAATCCAAAAAAATTTCTTTCGTTTTTGCAAACATAAAACAAAAAAACACTTGAAACTCCTTTGATTATAAATTTTCTCGATATATCGAATTTGCTTTTTTTTTGGAAGCTTGACGATACGCAATACGCTGAATAACAAAAAAAAATAAAAATTAATTTTTTTTTTTAGCGATGCGGAAAGTATTATTTTAATGTGATTTTTTTTCTGTTTTTTTTATTTATAGGGTACGTGTACATGAATGGGGACATTGGGAAACTCCCAACAGGGGCGGTTTACCCAGCCACCCCTGAACCCTTGGGTTCAGTCGGGGGCGCAGTCGTCAGTAGCGCCTCCAGTTTAGATTACAGCGTCATGAACGGTGCGCCAAGCGGTAGCGAACTTATGCTGGACTCGATGGGAGGTCTTGAACAGTCGAGTCAACATTCAATGGGAATTGGCGGCGCGGTGGGAGTAGGTTACGCACCTGTGGAAGTCGCTGCGCTCGCCGATGTTCAAATACAACCCTCTTCAATGGCTGACCTCTCGATGACTGGGATACCACTGGAACAGCTTAAACAGATGCTCTCTTCTCAACTCGAGTACTACTTCTCCAGGTATGAACGATATACATTTTTTTAAAACTAAAGATCAATCAACTTTACCAGCCAAACGACAAATTCAATCAATATTCCATCTATCATCCTGTAGCCAAAAAAAAAAAACAAAATTCCTTCATTTTAACGAAAGAAATTATCGAAATTCCAATAAACAGCTAAAAATCGCTTCAAAAACTATTATTTCGCGTATAAAAATGATGAAAATGCAACAAATCATGTAAACGTTTCACGGCTCGCAATCGCAAGTTAAAAAAAATCAATTTATAGATTTTTACATTAAGATAGGATAGCATATGTTTTATATAGAAGGATATTTAAAAATGAATATTTATTTTCTATAAATAATAATGATAATAATCCGTGCAAATTTTATTGATCAATAAAACTTAACAGACGCGATACGAGAAATAAAAATATTTAATAAATCGCATTAATTTATAATTAAAAAAAAATGATATTAGCGTTATTCCAAAGCTTTGTATACTTTGGCATTAATCTCGATGAATCGTTGAGTCTTTCGGCGCCTAATGGCAGCGGGTTAAAACGGTTAATCGAAAACAATCTCAAAAATTCTATTGACCTCTTATTAACCGTGTCGGTTGGCGGCTTCGGTGAATCGGCAACAATGAAATTGCGAAATATCGGGTGTCAAGCTACAGTTGCGACTACTAACGCCCGTTTCGCCAATCACATTATTTGATATCACAAGTGATGAATCAGTGTGCATTATATATCGATCGTTATCTCGATGGAATTCGATGCAGAGATTCGTTCGTACGAATGAGTCATCCACGGGGTTTTCCCATACGGTGCTCTCGCCGTTTATCATTTATCGCATATATAATTCTCGCGCGATGCAATAACATAAAATAATACGAAATTAAGGAAAAAAAAACATTTGTTACGAAACTTATTTATTTTATTTTTCTTTTGTGTTTTTTATATAATAATAACGTTGTCGACGCGCGTATTGTGTTTGTTTCAGAGAGAATCTGGCAAATGATACATATTTATTATCGCAAATGGATAATGATCAATATGTGCCGATATGGACTGTAGCGAACTTTAATCAAGTGAAAAAGTTGACTAAAGACATAAAGTTAATAACAGAGGTGCTGCGAGAATCGCCGAACGTACAAGTGGACGAAGAAGGACAGAAAGTCAGACCGAACCACAAACGATGTATAGTTATACTACGAGAAATTCCAGACAATACGCCGCTGGAAGACGTGAAGGTGAGGGGAAGAGACGGAGGAAGGAGCAGCGATGAATTTTTCGCGTTGAACGATTATTATGTCATCCAAAAATATCATCGACGCGAGTTAAACGCGTCACGCGACTGCCACGTTGAATAAATACTCGGAATCGCTGAACATACGTAACGTTCGTTTTTTTTTTGTTGTTTTTTTTTTGCCTTTTTTTTTTCACGTTTTTCCGTCTTTTCCAGAATTTATTCTCAGGCGAAGGATGTCCGAGGCTTATATCCTGCGAATTCGCCCACAATAGCTCCTGGTACGTAACTTTCGAATCTGACGAAGACGCTCAGAAGGCCTACAGGTTTCTACGGGAGGAAGTTCGAGAATTTCAGGTAATTCCGTCAATTCTCGATTCTGAAATTACAAATAACTTTGTTAGCATCCGTTTTAAGACAATTAGAGTCCGATATCCTTAAATTAAACATTTTATAGAATTCCAATTGGAATGTATTTATTAATATTTCGAAATATTGTTTCGTTTAATCATTGCTAGATTTTTGTTAAAAAAAAAAACAAGATTTCGCTGATAAATTATCGTTTCTATCGTTTTACTTAATTTTTTTTTATTTCGAAATAATTTCAACGAATAAGAAAATACGATTCTCCATTTTTTCAAATTCGAATCATATATTTCGGGTAAAATGTACGTTTCGTTACTAATTGCTTTGATGTATATCAATTATATTTTGTCGGACAATTGGCTATTCGATAAAATTCCGAAAATGTTAATGAAAGGAAAGTTTGGCGAGGGATCGGCGCGCGACTAGTTGGGGTAAACTGCAAGTTTGTTAAATTATTTAATGTACACACAGGGAAAGCCAATAATGGCACGCATCAAAGCTAAACCAATGAACAGGCTACCGATACCAGCGGTAGCGGGAGTTGGTGGTATGAAGAATGGATACAGAACTCCCCCACCGCCACCGGTTTACGATCCAAGCGGTGGCTATCCGCCCGGTCAGCAACGCTTCCTGTACACAAATGGTACCACAATGCCACAAACTACTATGCCGCCATATGCCAATCAGGTTCATCTCTACGTGAGTAAAAAAAAAAAACAGAAAATCAACGAACAGAAAGTAAAAAAAAAAAAAAAAAAAAAATTCTATAAATCGTTTGTCCGCCGACACCGCTAAATAATTTGCGATAACAATCGATTATTTCTTTCGTTTTTGTAGCACCAACCGTTTTATCCCGCTGGGATAATGCCGTGGGGTCCTGCGAGCCCTGCCTACTTCGATATGACTGGTGTATTCACGATGAACGGAATAACGCCGCACAACACATTCAAACCACACAACAGAGGATTCAATCCGAGGAATAGGTAACAACAACATTTCCCAATTTCAATACTCAAGAATACATCTGCATGCGGATTACTCTTTATTCCCAATTCATAAAATCCTTGTTACCAAAAAATGTCTGTTGCAAGTATTTTCTATTCAAATGAATTTCGTGAAAAAATTTAATGTTACGTTTAAAAAATTGCGTTTTCATCCCGCCGAATCGTACTAAATTCACAGTACAATTAATAAATTCCTTATTTACATAATAAAAACAAAAATGAACTTTTCTGATCATATAAATTTCGTGAAAAAATGTAATGTTACTTTTAAAAAATTGCGTTTTCATCCCACCGAATCGTACTAAATTCACAGTACAATTAATAAATTCCTTATTTACATAATAAAAACAAAAAGGAACTTTTCTGCTCATATGAATTTCGTGAAAAAATTTAATGTTATATTTAAAAAATTGGGTTTCTATTCCGCCAAATAGTATTAAATTTGCAGTAAAATGAATAAATTTCTAATTTACATAATTAAAAAAATTAAAAAAAAAAAAGAGTTTAATAATAATTGCGTCTCGTGTCCCGCGCAGAAACAAACACAGGAATGGAGCCGAAAGAGGTGGCGTAATGGACGGCGGTGGCGGAGGCGGTGGCGGCGGTAGCGGTGGTATGGTACAAATGGGTCGTATCAGCCATCCACCGAAGAGTGTAGGAGTAGCAGCGTCAGCGGGAGCGCCGTTGCCGCCGCTTACGTCGAGTTTGCCTACAGTGAAGCCAACTTCTTCCTATCAGACCGGCACAAAGTTCCATTCCTCCCACGCGGTCCAAACGGCTGGCGAGGCTCAGTTTAGTACAACAAGTCACAATGCTAAAGGGTCACAGGATAGCGACGCTCAATCGTTGGACAACAACGCCACCGCGACGGTGCAGCAACAATTTCCTCGTCATCGCTTACATCGCCGGACCAAAGACCAAGAGACACTGTCGAAGGCGAACAACGGTAACCCGTTACCGTCGATCAGGGAAACAGCGCCGGCCAGTAACGCTCAGTACAATCGAAGCATAGTACAGTTCGACTTGGAGGCATCGGCATTCCCTCCGCTTCCCGGCCTCGACGCCGATATCGCAAAGTCTCACAATGCGACTGTCGAGACCGCGACGACCGATAGTTTACAATCTCAAAATAGGCTTTCAGACGTGGTAAAGGGTACCGCTAAACTGAAAGGCACAAAGGATAAGGAACAAGCGATCGGTGGTACAACGGGATTGACGCCGCAGCAACAGCAACAGTATCATCATCAGCAGCAGCAGCAGCAGCAGCAGCAGCAGCAGCAGCAGCAATTGCAGACGAGCAACAGCAGCAGATCGACGAGTCCCGGTTCGAGCGCTGGCGCTGGTCACGCGAATGTCGCCGGTAGTCTGGAGTCCGGTACGTCGACATCGTCGGCCGCGCCGCTCGTGAGCAACGTTGCTGCCGTTGCCGCTGCAACGACAGCCTCATCCGCGAGCTTCAATGCCCCGGCAAGCGGCGCCGCAGACTCTACAGACATCGCTCTCGGCACCCTCACTCCCCCGTCATCTCCCGATAAGTGAGTGTCCTTTATTCTTCTATACATATATATATATATATATTTATCGATATATATATATATATCTATATAAAAAGTATACATACATATATATATATATATTTCTCTTTTTTTCTTTTCTACGACCCTAAGTAACAATTTAATTGTTTTTTTTTTCTTTTTTTTTTTTTTTTTTTTTTCTCTCTTTCCTTTCTCGAGTATTCCTTACGAATTTACAAGTTGAAATGATGATGATTATTTGAATGATTATCTTAATCGGACGGCAGAGCGTATAAAAAAATAATAATAATAAGTGAGGTACAGGCAAACGTTATGTGGCCTGTGGAATGCTGAGTTTTTTTTTTTTTTTTTTTTTTTTTTCTTTTCTTTCACTTTGTTGTTGGCTGCGTTATTTTGCTATGCTGCTGTATATTTAAAAAAAAAATGGTGGATGCGTGTTTTTTTGCTTACGAAAAAAAATCGCCTTCCACTCCACCCGTGTAGTCGTTCGTAGCGTATTTGACGCCCAAGACGATTGATTAAAAAAAAATTAATATTAATTAATAGAGAACGATGAGCCGAGAATAAGGGGAATATATGCGTTACCGTTAACGTCCGTAACAGTTAGATAATCTCTGGAAAAAAAATAAAAGAATCCGGTAGCTTTAGAGGGGCACGTTGATAGCATGCAACTATCACAGACTATCGGATAAATCCGACTACTGTACGAATTTTAGAAAGTATAATACAGATAGACGTCGTAGTTGACACGAACCCCTCCCCCACACCCCCCCCCCCATCTTTTTATATATATATATATATCCTCTAAAATATTTTACGAATGAAAATGAAAAAAAAAAAAAAAAAAAAAATACAAAAAAATAAAAAAAGAAAAAAAAAAAATGATGATAAGAAAAAGTAAATCAGCGTACGATTTTTCGCGACTCCTCGAAGGCCCTTGGAGCCGGTGACCGTGTTTTTGTTATTGTTTCCTTGACGATGGATTTATAATTTTTTTTTCTTTTTTTTTTTTGCCCTTTTTTCATCTGATTACTCTTTGACACGGATTGACGCAACTTGAAAAAAAAAAAATTATAATATTTTCTCAAGTGCGTTCCGCGATAATTGGGTCCCTTTATTTTGTTTTGTTCTTTTTAAGTTGCAAAAAAAAAAAAAGCTAACGCGTTGATTCGCCGTGAGAAACAACCGTCGGATCAACTCCGAGACGATCGTTTTTCTTTTTTTTTTTTTTTTTTTTTTTTTTACCGCAAAGCCAGCAATCTATCGGCGATGCTTTCCTCCGCTAATTACCGTTATGCTTTTGTTTATTTTCTCACAACGGAGGAATCGCATCTGTGTTGCGACATATTGCGATGCACTTGGCTGAGAGACAGAAAAAAAAGAAAAAGAAAAAAAAGCAAAAAGAATTGATGGGTGCATTCGGTTGTTCGTACGATTTGCCATTTATTTCTATTCAATTGATAAATCAATCCCATTTTTTTTTTTCCCTCCGAATTAACACGATTTTTTGACGAGTTCCCCGTTGCGTTACGCGAATAGCCTCGCATTAGAATGAAAGTTAGAGAGACACAGAGAGCAAGAAAGAGATAAATAATTAATGAAATAAAAAAATAAATAAATGAAAAAACAAAAGTATATAAAAACGAAAGAGTTGTTCTGATGAATAATCGAGGCGTATTCGTTTGATAATAGATAGTCAACAGAGATTCGTCGGTCCGGCCTCTCCGCGCGCTCGCGACGACGATTCTGTCTTCTTAAATATGACAAATATATAAACGAAAAAAAAAAAAAAAAAAAAAAAAAATACAAAAAAAAAACAAAACGACAAAAAACAATAAAAAAAAAAAAAGTGTCGCGGTATGTATGTATGCGCGGAATGTATGCCGTACTATGTGGTCAGAGATGATTAGGCAGATACGACAAAGATACAATAATGTTCGTGTGACTCTGCCACGATGAGATAAACAATACATAGGGACTACTATAATTATTCAGGGTTCTTTAATATTATTATTATTATTATTATATTAATAATTATTATTATTATTAATTGTTCGGTTTCAAGTTACTTTTAAAGGCATTTTGATTAAAGTTTGTAGTTTTAAATATGAAATATTAAAAAAAAAAAAAAAAAAAAAAAAAGAACAACAACAACAACAACAACAACAACAAGATATAAGCTGTAATTTTCGACACGTAAAAGATACAAATAAACGCATGATTCATTATTATTTGGTAATGACTATAGAGGAATCATTGTCAATGAAAAAAAAAAAGCTGAATAAATGATGTGTATACTGGTTTGTTAACCGTGTGTCGCAACCTTGCAAGATCCAATTTTATTCCCCCGAAATATTAGTTATTGGCTGCCAAGAGAACGAAAAAAAAAAAAAAAAAAAAAAAAACGACAAAATCTGTGGAAACGGTTACGATTATATTTGTAGAATGGTGAAACTTGCATGCGACCCTTTCTTCAGTAGGCGATTCTTCTTAACGTCCTCTTTATTTATTTTTTTTTTTTCAATTTTTTTTTTTTTTTTCTAAATCTTTTATTCTCACTTTTTTTTTTGTTTTTTTTTTTTTTTTTTTTTTTTTTTTTAATTTGATGTTCATAATCTTCAACGTGTATATACTGTGTATTATAATAATTGTAATTAATAGAACGTATTATTACGCGTTAAGGATATAAGTCCTTTATTACTAAAATCCACCGCTGACAGATCTATAAAGACTGATGACTCGAACATGGTGAATGGTGTGGATGAGGCCATAAGTACAAATGCACATGCGGCAGAAGAAACCGAACCGGTAACGAGGTGCGATTGCGAAGCTCCGACTGCCCCACAGAATCCTCAGTCACAAACCGGAGCGGCAACTGCCCTTCCGTTAGTAAGTAATTTCACCATATAACAAACGAAAAACTTACGAACCAAAAAAAAAAAAAAAAAAAAAAAAAAAACGATCGAGATATTTGGTATTTGGGTAGAAAAGTGTTTTTTTTTTATAATGATGTTGAATGGAAATACTGTTGTATGGAATTTGTCGTAGAAGCATTTGTATTTCTATCTTCTTTTTCTTCTGTATAACCCTTCGATTATTACTTTTACGGCACTGTGGCGGACGCGACGATATCTTATGGTTGTTGTCTTGCGAACCACGCCTATCGCTTTTACGTTCTCTCTATTTTCTATAACGAATCTATCGAATGTTATTGTAATCCTTAATCTTAAGAATTCATTCGAAATTTTTTTTTTTTTTTTTTTCATTCTTCATTCTCATTCCCGTATGTACTGTCGTCTTCCGGTTCCCGTTGTTTACTGTTGGTATTGCAAGGTTGCAGTTTCACACACGGTTTTCAAAAAAATAAAATAAATAAAGAATCACATAGTACAGCATGTGTTTGAGGATCAAAAGGATTTTTACATGGAATTTATTTGTGTTCCTTTTCTTATTTTTATACTTTCGTACGTTTCGCAAACGTGCATCGCATACATACATACGTTATTAATATTACAAAGAAATATATATATATCTTAAAAAACGTAGCGAGCTTTGAGGGTACGAAGGATCGAATTAATTATCGAGGAATAATATATCTCTCTTTTTATTAAGAAAGAATTTTCTTTGCGAGAATTTCAACGATCGCTGGGCGATCCTGTGGTGGCGATGAATTGTGAAAAATGTTATTTATCGCTGCGGCGTACAGTAGCAAACGGCATGGAGTGAATATTGTTTTTTTTTTTTCCATTTTTTTTGTTAAAAGGTATCGGAAAAAATAACAGGAAATAATAACGATTCGCCGATGGCTCGCGTCAGCTAAGTTTATCGAACGATTTTTTTCGAAATTCGAAAAAATCGAAATTTTTTTTTTTTTCGAAATTTTTTTTTTTTTTTTTCAAAAATTGATTTTTTTTCGAAAATCGAAACATTGTTTTCGAAAATATTTCGAGCGATATAGATCGATGAACACGCGAGTCAGCGGGGTCTCGGTGCACGTATCTCTCCGCCTCGTGCGCGAGTATTAATTAACGGAGTATAATGTTAATAAAATAAATAAAAAAAACATTCTTTTTCATCAGGACCTTACGAGGCCAAGCTATGCCCAAGTAGCTCAGCACAGTCGCGAGGTTCCCTGTACAAAACACAAAACAGACGAAAAGGATGGAAACGATTAAGCCAATATGTGAGTACATGGAAAGCAAAAAACAAGAGTTAATCGTAAATTTCAACGATATCGACGTTACACGGAAAAAAAAACAAAAAAAAAAAAAACAAAACAAACAAACAAACGAAAGAAGAAAACGATTTTACAGAAAATAAACTGCAAATGTAATTTCGATATTTAGCAGTTCCCACCCTCCTCCTTCATTTGGAATCGAATGGATCGATTATTTGACCGCCGCCTCGTTATCCCAAAGTGGTTATAGTGGGTACGAAGAATAAAAAAAAAAAAAAAAAAAAAAAAAAACAAACAAACAAACTTTTTACATTGTACAGTGACTTCGCCTACAATGAATGTGGTACCAATTATTAACAACGGATTCTAAACGAAAAAAAAAAAGGAAAGAAAAAAAAAAAAAAAAACAAAAGATAACGGAAAAACAAGAAAAAACAAAAACCATTATTTAAAGAGACAGTAATTTGAAACTACATTTAAGGAGAATATGGTTGCTGGCAGGATAATACGTTGTGGTAGGAGAGTATTGTTATTGCTTTGGTTCTGTGATTTTGGAGGTACATATTTGTTAGTTTGTAAAAAAATGTTTAAAATAAGGTGTTAATCTTTTTAATTCCTTTTGTCCTCCGTCGTATCTCTCCTTTCATCAGCGCAGAGCCGTAATCGGGGGAAAAAAATAAATAAATAAATAAAAAGAAAAGAAAGAAACAAACGAAAAAAAAAAAAAAAAAAAGAAATGAAAATGAAACTTTAGCTTTGTGCCAAAATCCTTATAAGTAAACGCACGCAGTTAACAGTTCCGAAGCAACGAATTGTGATTGACGAACAAGAGAAAGGAAAAAAAAAAAAAAAAAAAAAAAAAAAAAAAAAAATGATACATTGAATTATCGTATTTCTATCCCACGTTTGTTTTTATTGTCGATTAATCGATTGCAGTATCGGCAAAGTTGTACCGAGTTCTTTGATCGAATAAATAATTCTTAGAGCCGAAAAAAAAAAAAGAAAAAAAAAAAAAAAAACGTAAAAAGCGACGAGGATTTTCATTGATTTTGATCGACGAAGCTACTGGATGAAAAAAAAAACAATCACATTTATTATTTTTCACGAGTCGTCGTTGGTGCTGGAAATTCTATACGATTGTCAATCGCGTTACGATGATATACGCTAATTGTTGACGATTGTTTTGAATCTATTGACGACGTACGACAACGACGACAAATCAATCCACGTTAGCTTTACCGGAACTTATCTATCTTTATCATTATCATTTTTTTTTTTGTATACGAGCTCTTCGAAGTCCCGCTTGTTACGTGCGTACAGCATAATCTACCTAATTACGGCACTGATCCCACCACCCATCCCCACCCAACCACCCACCCACCCACCCAAAACCCCCCGCCTTTTCTTTTTTTAATACTATTGTTACAAAAGGATAACATTACGATTTAGAATTATGCTTTGGCCGGTAACATAAGAAAGACGATGTCAGAAAAGAAAAAAAAACACAAAAAAGAAAAAACAAAAAACAAAAAATGGTATTTGAGCACAGAATTAAGTGCCTCAAGTGTTATGTATATTACAGGAGCTTGGCTTTAGATGTTATAACGATTATATGTATCTATACATTATAGTTAAAGAGCGCATATGATATATTTGTTACTGATATGCGTGCAGAATTGAGGTAATGGATGCTAAACACAAAACAATATAAAAAAAAAAAAATGGAAAAAAAAAAACGGAAAAAAAAAAAAAAACACAAAATAAATACAAAAAACCAATCTCCTGAATTATAAACAATTATCGAACGTATGTAATTGTATTTTAAGTTAGCGATGCTGCCTTTTAATTATTATTTCTCCTGTTTTTCTTTTTTTCCCCTTTTTTTCTTTTTTTTTTTTTTTTTTTTTTTCTTTTTTATATATATATCTCGAAGCGATTGCATAACTACGATATCGGAGTTGTCGTGGAAAAATTAATCGGCGACAAAGAATAATAATAAAATAACAAGAACTACAAAACGAGAGTTATGTTCAATTCTGTTGGTGCTGTAGGCAGTTTGACGTCGACTACTCTACGAGTCAATCAACGTTTTTCTTTTTCTTTTATTTTTTATTTTTCGTTTTTTTTTTTTTTTTTGTTCCAATTTTCGGCAAGCTATACGATTTATAACGATTCGAGTCGAATTAGATTGATAAGATAAATCACATTCGTGTGTGTTATAAAAAAATGTATAAAAACACAAAAAAAAAAAAACGTAAAAAAAACACAAAAAAAATGACAGCGAGACGAGAGAAAGACGAGGAAAAAATGTCATTGGCTGAGTTGAGAAAAAAAAAAAAAAAAGAAAAAAAGAAAAAAAAAAATTGACGACGATTCGGTGATATGCCTTGGATCCGAAATGAAATTGACGCAAATATTTGTGCAGAAGGGGGCTTTAGACGCGGACTTCCATCCTTCCAATTTCATTTCTCGCAAAAATGAATGTTATTCGTAACGATCCAAACTTTCGCGATTTTTAACGATCGCTGGAAATAAAGAAAAAAATTTCATTATACTATAAAAATTAGTGATAAGAATAACATTCTAATATTGCTTAAAAAAAAAAAAAACAAAAAAACGCAAAAAAAAAAAACACAAAAAAAAAACAAAAAAAAACTTATTATTCGAAGGCAAAGCAAAATTGATGTAGACGATTAATCACCCGATTTACGAAGATCCAAGGCGTGAGAGAGAAAGAGAGAGAGAGCGAGAGAGAGAGTTAAGTACACGATATTATAATTTTTTTTTTTTTTTTTTTTTTTTTTGAGAGGATTAAACGCAGAGACGCAACACAATGCGGATTCGATTTAAGGAATTTTTCTATTTGAGCCATGAATCCGCGTAAAGGGGTGCATCGTACCAGAGAGACCCTTGAAAAACCCTCGAAAAACACAATGTAATGTAACTACTACTCTTCGGTTTGATGGGCCACACGGGCCTATAAAGTCTGATTTTGGTTTTTTTTTTTTTTTTTTTTTTTTTTTTTTTTCGAACAATTACAGGCAATGTGTATGATAATGTGGTCTACGAACATTTGTTTACTATTATTACAATGTAAAGTGATAAAATTTCAAAATTAAACACTAATTACTGTTATTTCGTTTACACATTATTACTCGTGAGTTAATGGGAGTTAACAGTTGTGTAATTCTTTTCTCATCTCTGTTTCGCGTCGTCTATAACATTATTTAAACATTTTTTTTTTATTTTTATTTTTTTTTCGTCGATTGCTGCACGTGAAACACGAATACTAATCCGAAAAACACTCGTTCGTTCTTTACTAATCGTACAAAACGTATATTAGATTTTAGAAAGGCCTAGCATTACAAACGAACAGTGCATTACGAAGAAAAAAAAAAAAAAAAAAAAAAAAATTTGAGAAAAGAAGAAAAATGAAGAATTAATGAAACAAAATGAAAAAAACACGCTGACAATTTTTTCTAAACGGAATGTTGGCTGATACATTGAGAAAACTAACCATGCGTGAGCGTTTCAATTCAGGGCATATAAAAAAAAAAAAAAAAAAAAAAACTGCCGATATTTTTAACAAGTGAGACTGACAGTATTTTTCGCTGGATGCAAAAATTAGTTGACGTTGCATGAATTTCTACCGAATAACTTACAATCTCATTTTTTTTCTTCTTTTTGTTCGCATCGAAAAACTCGAAAAACTTTCGCACTGACTACCAATTATCGGATGAAACTTAACGTAAATACGAGTTGCAAGTGTGAAAGGATTTGGAATGTCTATAAAACGAAAACAAGAAAAAAGAGAAAAAAAAAAAAAAAGAAAGAAATACGTGTTTCGCTGACTCGTCGTAATTTCAAGGATATCTCTCTCCAATTTGCGTTTTGCGCGTTGAATTACGTAAAATTTCGAAGATTTTTTGATTCTCAAATGAACGAAAGCTTCGTAACTGCATTGACGGAGAGAATGAAATATTTTATTCGACAATATAACAATCGCGATTCAGTGAAAGAGGAAAAATATTATTACCGAAAAAATCATTTTTCATCGCGATACGACGAGTAATTTGAAGCATAAAAAAAAAAAGAAAATTAAAATAAAAGAGAGATACTTGACGATACCATGGCACTATCCTATCTTAGAATTAAGGGTATTTAATAATGGCGAATCATAGTTTTGAAGAGAAAAAAAAAAAAAAAAAAAAAAAGTATAGTAGATCGTCTTTGATTTTTGATTTTTTTTTCGTCCTTATTGCTCCTGCCGGCGGTGGTTGAGACTGTGATTATTGTGGTGTGGCCCTTTGTTAGATCATAAAACAAAAAAAAAAAACAAAAAAAGCAAAAGTATGAAAAAGAAGAAAAAAAAACTTTTCACGAATGAGACAAGAATAATAATGGAGTTGAATCGTTAACGATCTGTATCTTTGTTAGTACGTTGTTGTATAGAGGATTATTATTAGATAAATAATACGCGACTCGCAGCGATTCGGGTCGTCTAAACACGATATAAATATCGCGAGTCAAATTTTCGATTCTAATTGAGAAATTGCCTACGCGAACGAAAACAAATGGATTTTTACTCGAAAAAAAAAAAAACAACAACATCGTCGGCTGAGCGCAGAAAAATAAAAAAAAAAGTATATATGAAAAAAGTAATCTCGCTTAACCGTCGATACGTGCAAAAAAATTGTATGAACATTTTTTTCTAAGCCATTAGCTCATTGTTATTCCTTATTCTTCATTTAGCGTCAATGTCGGGCCAAAGTTTCGATAAAAACAAAAATAACGGTAAAAATGTTACGAAAAAAAAAAAAAAAAAAAAAAAAAAAGATAGTTTCAAATATTCCGCTCTTTCGTGTCCTATAACTGTACTGTCGTGTATAACCGCCGAATTAAATACCGCGAATCCTCGAGGATTGTATCGCGAGTACCACAGTTAACATGTGTGAAAAATATCTCCAGTTAAAATATGATATCGCCTTGGAAAAAAAAAAAAAAAACAAAATGCATGTCTGTTCGTCTAATGCTGCTGACCCTATCTATCGTTCAGTGCCTTTTCAGTACGTTGCTAAAAAGAAGATGAAAAAAAAAAAACAAAAAAAAAAAACCTAAGAATAACCAAAATAAAATCTCGAAATAAGAAAATTTTGAGATCTTGTACCCACCCGTATGTATCTCTCAATTTTCCGTGGTTAATATCGATATTCATTCGTATTTACGACGTGCACTACTCCGTGGAGAGGCCGCGAAAAACCGCGTTCCGAGCTTAAACATTTTTTCGAATATACAATGAGAATGGCAAGGAAAATATATCGATGACGGCGACGATTTAAGAATGAAAAAAAAAAAAAAAAAAAAAAAAAATGCAAGAAAATCGTATAGAGAAAAACCGGAAACAGGAAGTTGAACAATTGAGTGGAGTTCGAAATGCACAGTGGACTGGCAGAAAAAAAAACAAAAGACTATAAACTTTGTATAGCATATTTGACTGAACAAGGATGAGAGTCATATCACGCGGTCCACCGTGTTTCCATCCCCCTTTTCCAACACAGACACACATACACACACACCCTATGTGAAAAGTACAATTATCCGTAGATTTGCATATTAACTGCGAAAAATGATCGAAATCTGTTTTTTCGAATTCGTTTTACCGGCATGTAAACCATCGGTAAATTCGAAAGAAATTCGTCACCGTCAGAAGAGTGACAAAACAGACTTTCTCACACACGAACCTACACTCACACACACACATATTTTTATAAATTTCTTTCAACGTTGACCGACTGCTTATAACGGAAAAGTGTACCTATACTTGAAAGGGTGTATGAATGTTACGTGAGTTACTAATGTACACTAAACAAGCAAAAAAATTAAAATAAATAAATGAATAAATAATAATAATATTAACGATAGGAAAAAAAAGCGTAAAGTAAAAGTTGAATTAAAAGAAATGAATAACATATTAAATCGAATGGGGAAAAAAAAAAACAAAACTATGTATACTACTTAAATGGCGAGATATGAATAATGGATTGCAGTTTGATTATATTATTATTATTATTATTATATTATTATTATTATTATTATTAAAATATTATACTTATTTCGTGACTGTGCGGTTTTTTGGTGTATCTAAGAATTAATATGAGTGTATATAAAAGATTTATCCATCGCACCCAGAATCTAGGATTATAGGGACATACTTTGTACATAATATAAATAATATAAATAAATAGATATACGTATCTAGCTCAACAGTATGTATTTCACATATCCACGTAGTTCTATATTTAATTTTACGAATGTAATATTATCGCGATCGCGGATGTGTTATTGGAGAAAAAAAAAAAAAACGCCGTAAAGCCGTTGTCAGCTGTAATCGTATATAGTTATTTGGAAAATGAAATTATCAAATCGATGTTTCTCGCGAGCTCCGCTATCTCGTGCGCGCGCGCGCGCGCCGTCAGCCAGCAGCTGGTGTGTGTGCTCTACAGGTGACTTTTGCGCGGGACTCTCAGCTCGCAGTGCGTGTCGCGTAACCTGGAACATAATTATCTCGTATCCTGAGTTACCGTTTAATTAAAAAAAGTATTTACGAACAAAACGATCGTCATGGAACTCCTCGACGATCCCGTGTTCAAGATTAAGTATCAGAAGAATAAGTTGCGAGTTAAACTATGGGAAAGTGATTTCATGGAAAAATATGGTCGCAGGCCAAACAAGGTAAGAGTTCTCGATCTTTCGTTACGAAAATTCCAATTACTTGCCGTCGAGTCTACGGGATTCTTATAACAATCGTTCTCATTAAAAACCCACGAAAAAACAAACGAAAATTATCTCGGTACTTTGACAATTCTATCTCACAACAATCGTTTACTCCACTCGAGTCATCGCCGAAGCTCGTGAAAACGATTTTCTTGTCACTTGTTTTCAATGGCGTTTATGACGATATCTCACCGTATTTCGATGGAATCATGTGAATCATTTGTTCTTTTTTCTTCATATATTCAATTGTCATATATTCGAAAAACCATTTTGCACGCACGTCTCGTGGTTCACGGCTTAGAAAAATCGGAGTTTTTCCGAATAAAAATGTAAAAAAAAATGTATTTCAACGAAAAACAACAAAAACGTTAAACAAATTTTTTCAACTTCAAGACTCGTGTATAGAAATATCAAAATGAAAATTATCCTTAGAAAGAATTATCTATAAAAATATTCCACACTTTTTAAAGATTAATACGGAAGAAGGTATTATTGGGAATAAAACGAAGAATTTGTCACGTATTTCCCACTAATTGCAGAATGACATACGCGCCGCCGACAACACAATCAAAGAATCGTACAAAATGTACTGGAAGTTAAAAACACAAGCATTGGAAGAGACGCTAACGGATATAACATTTTCGGATGACGTTCAGGCGAACGTATCGGCAAACACAAGCGTCGCCTTCTCTCCCGATGCTTCAACAATAGAAACCAAGAAATCTCCGAATTGCGACAAAACTAATCTTGAATCGGCGGTAAAAAATTTGGAAAACATTAATCCCGAGAAACCAGATCCGCACCCCGTATCGTCTCAGGAGGAAACGCCGAACATCGACGGGGCTTGGGGTTCGCACTTAAATAAGGACAACGAGCCGAAACCCGTAAAAAAGAAGAATTTAATAATCGGCAGATCCTCGAGTTTTCAATTGTCCCAAAAGATGTTTTCATCCTCCAATCTCACAAAGAGAAATCCGCGAAAATCTCTTTCGATGAATAAAATAAAGAGCAAAACGGAACTGAGCGCGAATAACGTATCGGCGGCCGAGTCGAGTATCGAGAAAGCCGACGGTTTCGATGTCGGGAAATCGCTTTTCGGCGATACCGTTCGCGTGGTTCAGGAGCAAATAAAAGTATTATCGCAGCCGATAAACGCGATTCAACAATTAATCAAAGGAGAAACTTCGTTGACGAGGAGAAAATTGAATCACGGATGGCTGGAGCGGTGCTCGAGGGAAAATAATCTCGAGCCGATCGCGTACAATCCTCAAAGATTGTCGGGAACGAGCGATTCCGGCGTCGAATCAATGGACACGAGTGATCCCTCGCAGCTCGAGAGTCTCGCCGTAACCGTCGCCGAAAAATCCACGGACTCGGCGAACGACGAAGATTTCGTTTGCAACAGCGACTCGGAAGAGGAACAGAGACGCAACAAGCGCGTGAGAAACTTTAGAAAAAGATTGTCGGACGATATGTCTCAGCGTTTAGCTAAACGGCAACGCGTCGAGGCGGACGACAATTTTTCTTTCAGTCAACCGTTACCGAGCAAAACGATCGAATTAACGCTGAGCAACGAGATGCCGAGACTTCCGGTGGAAGAAATTCCAAACCCAACGGATCGAAACTTCAAAGAAGAAAAAATTGCATCGATAAAATCAATCGCGAGTCCCGATAAAGAATACGTGCAACCGGAAGCGAAGACAATCGACTCAGAATCGGAGGAAGAAGAGACCGCGAAGAAGAAAAAAACTCGAAAAACTACGAGAGTCCCGCGTTCGACGAAAGCAAAAGTAAAAACCGAAGGCAATCGCGAATCTACGAGAGCAAAGAAAGCTGTGACTGCGAGAAAACGCGTAACGAGAAAGCGAGCGAAAAAAATTGAAGAATCGATGGAAGAAGATGAAGAAAATTTGGCTGAGGGATCGAGCGAAACTCCGAATATACCGATCTACGGGATCGAAGCGATGCAGGTAGTTCCCCGCTTCGCTCTGCCGACGAACGCGAGCGGCGATCTCGTCTCGGATTTTTCACAATCCGTAGCTTCGGATCTCGCAACGTCCGAACGAATCGCATCGATAACGAAACCCAAAGGAAGTCTCACCGATCGCGAGAAACTCGAAGCCAAAGTCGCCGCTGGCAAAGTAAACGAGAATTTCGTGAGAATAAATATCAAGAAAAAAGTCTTCGTAAGGGGAAAGAAAAACTTCAATTTCTCAAAATATCGTAAAAATCAATGGAAGCAACGAAAGAAGGAATTATCGTCGGGCGAAGCTGCTTTAGATTTAGCGGATTTCGCGGAAAAAACCGGAGCGAACACGTGTTTCAAATGCGGCGGTACCGGACACTATTCGAGAAGATGTACGGCGATGAAGAGCGACGAATTGTTGCCGAACGACGGTGAGGAACCGTCGGACTTCCCGACATTGGAAGAAGTCGAGAAAATGGCTAATAAAACCGCCGTCGTCGCTCACGGCGCGAGAATAGATAAACTTCCGAAACGCGCCTCGTTCTCGCATTCGCAGCAAACATCGAAAGCAACGAACGGCAATGAAGAAACATATTCTTGCGATGATGAGGACTACGATGAGCTCTTACACGGCGCGGATTTCGACGAGGAATTTGAAGATAACGAAGAAACGATTCCGCGAGCATTGCAGGGACACAAAATTCCCGAAGAACTTTTGGCGAAACTATTGCCACCGATAAACGGCGATGTTGAGCCGATTTATTCCAGTCAATCGACAAAAATCGATGAAACACCGCCGGAAATTTTCGAAGCGCTGAAAATGTTTGGTCACGAAAATTTCCGTCCCGGTCAGGAGAAAGCAGTTATGAGAATTCTCTCGGGACAATCGACTCTCGTTACCCTGTCGACCGGTTCCGGTAAATCTTTGTGTTATCAATTGCCGGCTTATATATTCGCTAAACGCTCGAAATGCATAACTCTCGTTGTATCGCCACTGGTATCGTTGATGGACGATCAGGTAGTCGGGGTACCGAAATTCTTGTCGGCAGCGGCGCTTCACACCGGACAAACGTCGAAGGTGAAAGAGAAAATAATGGAAACGATAAAGGAGGGAAAATTGGATATTCTATTGGTATCTCCGGAGGCCATTGTTGCCGGTGAAAAATCCACGGGTTTCGGAGCGCTTTTGAGACAACTTCCGCCGATTGCTTTCGCTTGCATCGACGAGGCTCACTGCATATCTCAATGGTCTCACAATTTTCGACCCTCTTATCTAATGATTTGTCGCGTACTTATGGAAAAATTGGGCGTAAAAACGATTCTCGGTCTCACGGCAACTGCGACGAAAAGCACCGCGGAAAGTATCGTTAAACATTTAAATATTCCGGACGGTATGTCCGGCGTTATTTCCGATACTCCGATGCCAAAGAACTTGACTCTCACCGTTTCGAAAGACGATCACAGGGATCGCGCGCTCATCGAACTTTTGCTCAGCGAAAGATTCAAAGAATGCGACTCGATTATCGTTTACTGCACGCGACGCGAAGAATGCACGAGAATCGCTGGAATTCTACGCGTTTCGTTGCAGGTAAGTATTGTTAAGTTTATAAATTTATTTGATCGAACAAAATATTTGTGAATTTTTTTTTTCTTCAATGACAAATTATTCCGAATAATATTATAATTTTTAACATTTGTAATTATGATTTTTTAATTTCATTTCCAAGATATTCGATACTTGCGGCAGATTTTTTTTTTTTTTGGATTCTGATTCGCTTATAACTGATCGAATTAAAATGCAAATTTATGCAAATTTATTTGAAGTGATAAAAAAAATTTCGCCGATATTTTTTTTTTTTTTTTTTTTTTTTTTTTTTTTTTTTCGGTTAAAGTTAAACACATTAAACTGCGATTAATAAGGAAAATTTGTTTGGACTCGCGACAGGATCCGAAAAAACAGGAATTAACGAAAGCCAAGTGTTCGCCGATAGCGGAAGCTTATCACGCCGGTCTCCCGTCGAGTCGTCGTAAGGTAATTCAAAAATCATTTATGAGCGGTCAGACGAGAGTAGTTGTTGCCACTGTTGCATTTGGAATGGGAATCAACAAAACGAACATCAGATCCGTTATTCACTACAACATGCCGGCGAGTTTCGAGGGATACGTACAGGAAGTCGGACGCGCTGGTCGCGACAATTTACCAGCGCATTGTCATCTGTTCCTCGCGCCATCGGTGAGCAATTATCGAAAATCGAGAAAATTAAAAAAAAATAAGTAACTTTTCGAATTTTCTGATTTTTTTTTTTTTTTTCTTTTTTTTTCTACAGAAAGACGGAGATAAATTGGAACTTCGACGTCACATATTCGCGAACGGCGTCGACAGGCACATGATACGACGATTGCTTCAGAGAATCTTTGTTCCGTGTTCCTGTCCGAGAGTCGAGACTCGAAGTAACCAACAGCGTTGTCCGGGTCACGAGGTCGCGATTCCCGTGGATGAGACCGTTCGAGCGCTCGATATAACCGAAGAGACCATATCGACGCTTCTTTGCTATTTGGAACTCCATCCCAAAAGATTCGTTACGGTCTTATCGTCGGTCTACGTAAACGCGAAAGTCTCGAGTTACGGGGGACCTAAAGCGTTGAAATTTGCTGCTCAATCGGTAAACATAAATTTTTAAAAAATATTTCGGATAGATAAATGAAAAAATCAATTAGTTAATCGTGAATTAAGCCGTTTAGACGCATAATTTTGCGTATTGGAGCCGAAATGAGATAATTAATAAGTATACAAAATATCGGATCGGTAATAAATAATCGAATAAATTGTTTTCAGTCGCCACCTCTGGCTATGGCTATCGCTTTAGACCTGAAAAAAGGTGTTTCTCACGACGAAAGTTCGATGATCGAGTTTCCGGTCGTCG
This sequence comes from Cryptus armator, assembly GCA_963971235.1. Lineage (NCBI taxonomy): Eukaryota > Metazoa > Arthropoda > Insecta > Hymenoptera > Ichneumonidae > Cryptus > Cryptus armator. The sequence continues at coordinate 3,581,834 of OZ020234.1, read as the reverse complement.
ATATTGCGGCGGCGATCGGTTGGGACAGCGGTGTCGTTAAGAGTCATCTGAAGAATTTGGAATGGCAGATGGGTAAAATTTTTTTTTTTTTTTTTTTGTAAATTATAAAATCAATAACGCGGCTTTCCAAAGAAAAATTGATAACTCGATTTTTTTGTTTTTACTTTCTCAGTCGACGGCAGATCGAAGCGTTCAGCGATAACGGTTCGTTACGATACTCTCGGACTTCGCGTCCGCGCGCCGGGCGATTTAACGGATACGGAGCTCGACGAGGCCCTCGAGGCTCTCGCGAGTAGAGCGCAATCTCAGGAAACTTCGGCTCTTCTTCAACTCGAAACGATTCACGCGTCTCTCAGTAAATTCAGTCATCCGACTGTGCGACACTGCATGCAACTTACTGAGGATAACACATCGAAATCCGAATCGCTGAAGGAAATAATTCGCGAATACTTCCGTTCGGATGATCCATTGTCGATTGTCGAACTCGATACGCAGGTAAGAAAAAAAAAAAAACTTCGCCGTAAAAATAATAATAATAATAATAATAACAATAATAGAAGAATTGGTCGTAAACAACAATATTAAAAAAAAAAAAAGACTTTCATTTGTTAATTCGACGTTATTAACCGCCGAAATTTCTTCTCAGAAAAATATCGACACCGAAGCGGAGATAATCGGCGATGTGAGAGGTTTGCTGTCGAGTTATCGAGATAACAATTTCACGGGGCGCGCTGTCGCTCGTATATTCCACGGCATTCAGAGTCCGAATTATTCCGCTCTCACGTGGAGCCGATGTCGTTACTGGAGATCTCATCTTTCCACGGATTTCAATATGATATGTCGCGTAGCGACGAGAGAAATCTTGGCGATGCGTTGATAATCCATTTGCGAATGGTATTCGCTATTATGGATATTAGAAATTATCGGAGATCGCGACGATCGCTCGCGAGAGTGGAAACGAAAAATAAGAAGAAAAAAAAAAAAAACAAAAAAAAAGGACAAAATGAATCTTCCGGTGTTTCGTTTCTCGTAGACACGATACCCTCAGCTTTATACGCTTTAATTAATAAAACGTCCCATAGCGGTAGCTTTTTCAACTCGTTTGTTCGATAATTTTAGACGATTTTTATAAAATAGACGATAAGATTTTTAGAAGAAAAATTTCACAAATAAAACAAAAAACATGACTCACTTTTTCAAACAATTATTCGTTATTATTGCGTTGATTACGCTTTTACGTTTTTTTTTTTCAACCGTTTTATTGATAAATTCGAAGAGACAAATATTAACGAAAATCGGTAAGATGATTTAACGATCTAATTAATTAATAATGAGATATAATAAATCTTTTTTATCTGAGAAGAACGACAATAGTTTCACACTATTGTATCACAAATTACGAGATTTTTTTCATGCAATAGTCGGCAACAAGTCGTTTAACAGTATTTTTTAATAAGTTTTCAGTTCACCGTATGCGCGATGATTCTTATTGAACATATCGCGTTAGTCATATCTTAACGACGTTTCTTTCGTTTTTCGGGTCCATTGAGTATTTCGTTTACATTTTCAGATCTCGCGAAGACACGAAACGAAATCAATGGATCGATCAACGAATATATATATATATTTTTTTTTTTTCGTATTTATCATTCCATAGGATACGAATAGTGTGCAAAATCGATCGATTTTTTTTTTTTTTTTTTTTTGTCCGTTAAATCATGTTACGGCTCTCTTCATGTAGTTGCACTGTCGCAAAAATTTATGCATTCGTATTTCCTGCATCTTGCCAACGCGATCCATGCAAGTTTCGCTCTGGCAAAGTGCACAGAATTCCGACGTTACACCGTGAAACGGCGATCGGAAGAATACGTTGCTATCCTTGAGACTCTTATTCTTGTGATGAGTCCAAATGTGAAAGACGACTTCGAAGATCGTAAGCAACGCGAGGATCCATTGAAAGTAGAGGATCGCTGCTAGGAATAGAAATATTGGATTCGTTTGAGCAAATGAACTGCCGGACACGGGCTCCACGTCTATGAACCTGTCGTCCTTTTTCTTCTTCTTGTCGTTTGACGAAAGCTCTTCCTTCACTTCGCGCGGTATCTGAAAAAAAAAAAAAAAAAAAAATTGAAAATGACTATTTTGATTTCCTTATTTTTAATTGCGAGATATTTAAAAAAAAATCGTTCGAGTATTAAAAAAAAAGTTCGACTTTCAGATGTTCGACTTTCGCCCAATGGTCTCGCCGATCCCGTTGTCAACTCGTATAGAATTTTATGTATTTTTTTTTTTCGCGTTCGATATTACGATAAAACGTAAAATGTATAATATACGATTTTAACGATATTTCACGAAAAAATAATAATTTTTTTAATGTAAAATTCACTTCCAGAAAGTTTATTAGCCTTTGCGTAAACAAGTGAATTTATCACGTAAAATAATGGCGATTCTGATAAAAATAAAAATTGTAAATTCAAATATAGATATTTATGCCCATTCGCCGATGAGACGATGCGCGCGAATTACCTGGAACGGTACGCGTCGACGCAGAACTCCCGCGTTCGAGCCGATTTCGGGTTCACCAGTTTCCGCGTTGTTGATCGATTGCTCGATCTCGTCCCCTTGTTGATTCGTCTCGCGCGCCAGTAGCGGACGAATGATACTCTCCCCCGTCTCCTCGTCGATGAAAATTTGATCCATTCCGTTGCGACGACGAGTTCACGGCTCGAACTTAACGACGAACGAAGGGATAGAGAGAAAACGAATAATCACGAGCGATGGGTAAAACTCGCAGGTTGAGTATTCGCGGCCGTGCGAGTGGACTTGTTGGAGTGGGGAGGTTACCGGGGTCACTTCCCGGAAGCAGGGGTTCCCTTGCGCACCTCGCCGACTGAAGCAAAGAAAATTCTTAAATTTTTTTACGAGTCTTCGTACTCATCGCGCATTGTTACGTGTAGATATACAGCATGATACATAATAAACATCGAATCTGTCGTTCTTTAAAGCAATTTCTATAAAAAAAAAAAAACTAAATCGTACTTTTTTATTTTATGGCAATTGATGGAAAAAAAACCTTTTTTGATATTTATTGTGAATTATCCTCTATATATATACATATATTTTTAACGTCGATTGTAAACAATCAAAGTGAGACGGTGTCGATCGCTGATGGTTTTGATAGCGATTAACTCGCAAACTTTACCAATCTCAACGAAATATCGTAAAAAACATGCAACAGATATATAGAAATGCACGCAGCCAACAGGTGGCCGCAATCGTTTGAACGAGCGATCCTACTAGCACCACGTTTTTAAATATGTTTCTCAATGTTTTTCACTGATATTGATAAATAATTGAGGTGAATAGCTCTTCTCGCCGGTATTTTTACGGACCTTTATTTTTTCTTTACGCGATACTCGAATTATTTGCATCATTCGATCTTTCAGCGTCGATAATTTGAAATTTATGAAAAACGAAAATATTACACTCTGAATATATTTTTGTAATTACGGAAATATCGATAACTTCGATTAATCGTTGTCTGCACGAGTAATAACTTTGGCATCGCTTACCTTGTATTTTTCGGAGGCGTATGAAACTATTCCGGTGTCTGCGACGATTCATAACATATTCCGGTTTCAAGAAAACGGTGAAATCGCCAACATGTTTCGCGTCCACGGACAGTTTATGCTTTCACGGCACGTCTCTGCGTGAACACTTCATCCATTGATTGAATGCACTGACTAATCGCACTTATCGCAGACGCAAGAACTTCGATCTTCGTTCGACGATCGATTGTTTGGAGCGCAGAATGCACTATCGAAATAATCCGTTTACACGCGAAACGCCAAAAAATTTGAGTCAAGATCTGTATCCTGGTTCGGTGCACTCACGAATACTACGTCTCATTTTGATCCGTTCCGTAGCGCCACTTTCAAGGTGCTCGCAGAGGACATTCACGTTCCGAGAGACAATCATTATCCTCCAATTATTTTCCTCTCGCGCGTCGGATTACATGAAAATGGGGTTATCACGACTCTCCTGCGCTGCACACAATGCAAGTCGTTCGTTAAACTTATTTTCCGAAGGAGTTGTTGATCGATGAAAAAGAATTTTGAAAATTAGATAAGATAATTCCATGCTCGGGATTGTTCGCCCTCCAGGTAGGTGGTGGTGGGGGTATCGGGCGAGCATGCGTGTTAACGACACTTTCAGCTTTCGGCTTTCAGCTCATTTAGCCGTACGGTCAGTCGGCGCGTGTAGAGACCACGCCGAGGGCAGTGAGAGTTGCCGCTATGACTCAGGTTCACAATCGATCGAATAGAAGAACATTTATCCGATTATGTAACTCGCCGATATTTATTGCATTTATGCGGTGATAATGTATGCGCGGATTGTTTCGCGAATGTCACGTACATAACGTAGAAATTGTTACGAAATTTCAAGCTATTACAATAGCGTTTGTTTATGATTGTACGGAATTGAACGAAAAAAACGTACACTTTTCAGAAAAATTACGGAAGTTTTTATTTTTGCTTTTCGTTCTCGCCAAGACTAAAAAAACGGGGAATTTTCCAGAGAGCATATAGAATCCGATAGTCAGCAAAAAAGACGTAGAAATAATTCTCGAAAAAGAAATGCGGGAAAAAACACGTAAAGCGCGTGAATGAAGGCGAATAACGATTGATAAAGTAATGAAGGGAGTATAACGATTAAAGGGATTAAAGTAACAGGCGATATGTAGTACGCAGGGAAGAACATCCCTACAGGAACATACCTACAGCAGTTATTTCACATTCTCTCGATCGCGCGTCTCGGGAATAAACTCGTTCGATATTTACCGACGATCGAAAATAATGAAAACCTTTTCAAAGTCTGAAATCCCAACTGGCAATCAGAATAATCTCAGTATATCCGCATCTTTTTTTTTATCGGCAATTCACAAGGAAAATGAAAAAACTTGTATAATCCATAAGAAAGAAAGCGTAATTTTCGGGAGATTATCGGTGCATCGTCATGTCACGAATAATAGAATGGTGATGCGGGTTAAGCAACTCAGTTTTACCGCTCGTACCGTTTCTCAATGGTAAAATTTGGTAGTATCGAGACATGGGTTTACGCATTGACTCCACTTGAACCTTGCCGACGCTAAACCCACGAATTCTCGTCCGTTCGACGAGCGAATTTGTTTCGAAAATTCAATGTCGACAACCTATAAATCATTCGAAGAATCCTGAAATCTTTGGATCCCACCTGCGGGTGCGACATGGTTATGTCTTTTCAGTTAGAGAGTTGAAAAGAGAAAGCCATGTGCAAATTTCGTTTGCAGTTCCTATTTTGTATGTGTACAATGATACGTGTATCCAAACAGTATTTATTCAAACATCGAGTCTAAACGAACGTAAATGTTTGTTTTCGAAGCGGTAAAAAGTATCTTTTCGCATCCGCGTCGTTGAGTTATTTGTAAAAAAATTAACGTTAAAAAAAATAATGAATGTTTATTAAACAAAAAAATTACAATCGACGTTACAATATGCTATAAATAGACGTATTTATGTTAGTAGTCGAATAATGACAATTCACGATTAGCCGTATGCGCACACTTTCCCGTGAGTGTCCTTGAAGAATCGTCACAATGAAGTGTTCCTGAGCATTGAGTCTGACCCTCGATCGCGACAATCACTTACGACAGCAAAATACATTACGGATATTATCTCGTTGATCGATTGCCCCAGCGGAATATCAAACCATTCACTTCTTGCAATAATCGACATTTTAATTAAAAATTAGCTGTAGTTCCTTAAGAAATGGATACACTGTCAATAGAATGCTTGTATCTTATTACTCTATAATTTTTTATCAATTGAAGGTTAATTCACTTCCGTCGAGCAGATAATCTGCAGCTTCGTTCGCGTCATACAAGGGAAACAAACATTTACGAGGCGAATCCTTCGATCGCAGGATATTTGATACAATAGTTTAAAAAAACATGAAGTTCGGTTAATTAACTGTTCTAACCGTATCCCCAAAGAGCCGCTTACATGTACTCGAAAAGTACAGTACCGAAGAGGTTATATAAAAAAAATGACTCATCTACTAATAAAATTTCGGCACTTCAGCTTGGAACATGTTTTGGCATATCTTGTGTAAGCAAAAAAATAATAAATCCTAACGACGATCTCGGTGACACTGTGATAAAAACTCAAAGTTTATTACATATAATTAACAAACGCACATATTTCGGGACCGAAAAAAAAAAAAAACGAATTGCTTTTATACTATTTTAATTTTTTTAATTTTAATTTTTCTTTCAAAAGTTCACGAAAAACCGCCCGGTGTTCGTTAACTATTTTTTGTACTTTAAAAGATCTCGTTGCGGAAACATTTTTTTAACGCATATTATGATACGTAGAGGACTATAAATTAATGAACTAATGTCAAGCGGTGTAGCTAAACTTAGATGTTAATTGGAAGATGCAAAATTGAATAAAAAAAAGAATATATAGACCGTGTAGCAAAGGAGGTGAAAGTGGGAATATAGCTCTGTAGGAAGATCGCCGCGAGGTAACCAAAGCACGTGTATCGATCGTCGACGGTACTGCCCCTCCACTCATCAAAGCGCCCAGTCGCCGTCGAGGATAGAAAGCGCCTTATACACACGACGAGGGGGAGCGAGAAGTGATTTTCGCGACGGCGCGAGTATCTCGACTCGAATGCGCGAATCAGTCGCGCTTCGCCAGCCGGTCCCCGGTGATCCCGGAGTCCTGCAGGTCACACGCGTCTTTTTCTCCTATTCGTAACCGTCTCGCGTGTACATTCATTATACACTCGTTTTTGTATTCTTTTTCCTCTTTCCACCAATACAAACTGTGCCGCGCGTTAAACGGCCGCTCCTCACTCATATCATTCGGGCTTTTCGCCACTCGACGTTCGCACGTCCGTGAGTACGTTTCGCATCGCTGTCGCGGCGGTCGATTCGGCACCCACGTTATATTTGTTTCCTTACATCCACCGAGACATACGTCTAACGTCCAGACGGAAGGTAATTGTTTCTTCGAACGAAAAAAATTGCGGTACGACAAACTCGATGACGCAACACTGTTCGAATATTTCCGGTCGTAGTATTTCATTGAAAACGTCACTGTAACTCGCGTGTTTTCTTCACCGCGATTATTTTTTTTCTTTCAATATTACAAGTCGCTAATTATCTTTTTTTTTTTGACAAGACGAGAAATAAATCCAAGTTGATGTTTTTTTCAATATTCTCGCATTCTTTTTTTCACGCAATGCCCCCACGAAATTATTTCTTTAATTATATCTATTCGGACGCATTTTTTTGGTTTCAACCTGTAGAAAAATTAATTTCGCCTTTTTCGGAGAGGAAATAAATGCTTGAACTCAGATTATCTTCGATAGGCTTTACCTTTCGAGAAACACGTAAATAATTGTTTTCTCAAGAGGGAGGACTTCATTCAAAAGCTATTTAAATTTATCACGATAACGTATATCTGCGTTAATATACGCGTTATCACGGATTATAATTTCGATTTAATCCGATTTCCGGAAAGAATTAAGAGTCATCGACGTCCGGAGCTTTTCTTGACATTTTAATATCACGTGAAAAAAAATAACGGGGATATACCTATATTCGCGAGGGTGTTATCCGGATTTGTATACTATAGACAGGAAAACTCTGTTCAGTGTACCGCTCGGTCTCCTCACGGTCTGTCACAACTACGACTGTAACAACACGCTCTGTATATCCGAATCTGGCATTGGCTCGTAACGGTTACGGGTTAGAAAGGAATAGAAGGATACGAAGGCGAGTGAACAGAAAAACAAGGATTTGAGTGAATAGGAAACCAGTGTGTATTACGATTCGGTACGAACAGGACATTGAAAGAGTTCAAAGATGGCCGACAGGATATACCACCCCAATCCCGAGCTCGCGAGGATTTCTCACTGCGGGAGCTTGGAACGGTACAAGCAGATGCACGAAACGTAAGAAAAACAAAAAACATGATACGTTTTTTAAATAATTTTTTGCAAGTGTTAATTTTTTTTGCTTTTCCATTGAAAAAATCATAAATTGCGTGAAAAAAAAAAAAGATCGAAACGTTTATATCTGATTTTTTTAAATGGTGTCAATAATAATTTTAAAAATCATATTTCGTCGAAATTACTAGATGTACGATTTATACATGTTTTTCGGAAAATCAAATGTTTATATATAAATATATGTATATCGAACGAAAATTATTTTGTTTAATTCTAATAAAATTTTACGGGCAAAGTTTTGGCTCATATATCAAAGAATTTTCAGAGTCATTTATAAGCAATTCGATTTTATACATGCAGCCATGTCACACGTCGTGACATTGTCAATGGATTATTACCATATAATCGACTACTTCGCTGTATTACATTGGGCTTATCGTTCGGCATTATGTACCCACGTATTTGAGTTTATTGACGCACGTACGCGTCAAAGAAAAAAACGAATTATTCCTGCGTCGTCAGGACCATTCTTGAAATCACACAATTTCCTCTTAACTCACCGAATCATTGGCCAATTTACATGTCGTCGACGAGTCCGTTTTTGCGGAATGGACATGTGAAATAAATTTTTTTTTTCGTTTTTTTTTTTTTTTTTTTTTTTTTTTTCAGAAAAACTTAAAGTATCGGCTCATTAAAGGCGCAATGAATAATTTATGGCGTGAAAGATCGCAAACTCGCAACGAATTTGTTTGCATTCGTTCAAAGTCTAAAAATCGTTGGTAACAGTACAATGCGGATCGCTGATGACGAAACTGGATTACCTTTAGACTCGAATGAATTTAAATTTATTTACGATAGATGTTCCGGAAAAACTAGTTACCGATTGGAAATAAATTTTTTCCGAAACAACCGGAAAACCTTGGCGTTTGAACTTTTTGCGTACACATCCGTGATTTCCGTGGATTTTTATGAATTTCAATTTCTATGATAAAGTGTGTTCACCGAGGAGAACATTAATTTTATTCTCAGCGCACCAGAAATCCTTGGACTTTCGATATTTTAATTAATAATAAAAAAATTTGTTTAATAATAATAATAATAATAATTTTACACAAAAAATTTACGTTTTTCAAAATCCTCGTTCTCCGGGGAGTTGAATAAATTTTATAGTTTTTTTTTTTTTTCGATGTACCGCTTTTATACCGGAAATAGTCTTTCGCGGTATCTAATATGGCAAATTTATCGAATTTCCCGGCATACAAATTGCTTTTCGAGTAAAACGGTTCGCTGAACTGTGACCTAAAAATAATCATCGTTTCTCGTATGTTACGACAATCGACACGTTCGAATCTGATGAAACAAAACGGTAATGAAGGAACTTGTAAGGATTTTTACCGAAGTAGTTACTTACATGTCTTATCGTAGCCAGTGGCACCGGTCTCATTGATGCGGGTGGCAACAAAAATAGAATTGAACTATCGATCGGTGGCTGTGGCCCGACGAGCGATTCTCAACGATATTCTTTCGTACCTTTTTACCTTTTTATGGATGAAACATAAAAAGCTCATTTCTGAAATCGGCTTTTTACAGTTCGTAAATCGAAAAATAATTTTTGTTTGTTATCATAACTCATTATGATTAGCATTTATCTTTTCGAAATATTAAAAAGTTTTTTGAAATTTTTTAACAAATTTTTGAAAAAAAATTTCAAAAAAACAAAATAATTTACAAAAAAAAAAAAAATTTTATTTTGTTTGAGATTAACGTTGTCGCATCGCTCTTCAACGCGTAGTCTCGAGTTTCACGCATTGAAAATAAATGTCGAATAATCGTGAAATTTAAATGATAAATTGAAGAAAATGTCATGTAAGGTTGCGTTGCGTGGCGATATATGTCGATATTGTTCGAAGTTTTGTACTTCCGGAACGTTTGATTATTGCAAACGCGATGCGACAAACTTTGAATACCAAATCGAAAAACACGACGGAAAAGCGTAGTAGATACTCGATGCTCGCCGGAGGACTTTGTAATTAATTGAAGTGGAGACGCATCGCTGCATCTCGGCGACATACCGCACGTGCGCGAAGCGTATTATAGTGGCACAGGATAAACCGATACATCTTTTTTTACATGCGCATCGGATCTTAGTGCACAAAAAACACAATATCGCTACAAAGTAAACGCTCCGAAAAAAAAAAAATTAAATAATGATATGTGCGCTAAGGATTTCGTGAGAAAAACGATAAACAGCAATTTTGCACATAGTTGCGTTTGTTTTTCCCTAATGATATTTTAAAATTGAGGCATTAAATCGCAACGAGACGGCTGATGCACAGTTTGAATTATACATAATCTCCGGAAACGTATGCAGTCAAATTTAAAATCAATTTCCTGTCGAATTTTTTAAATAACTAAAACATTTAAAAAAACCGCGACATGTAAATTTAATTTGCATAAATTTTTTTTTTTTTTTTTTTATATTTTTCGCGTATTTCATATTTTAAGTTTTTTTTTTTCATATTTATGAATGAATTTCATGTTTTTTTTTTTTTTTTTTTTTTCGTGATTTTTTACGATTTGCAATTGTTTCAGATCCCTGAAGAAACCCGAACAATTTTGGGGCGAAATAGCGAAACAATTTTACTGGGAAACACCGTCGTCGGATGACAAATTTTTCTCTTACAATTTTGATCTCAACGAGGGCGATATATTTATCAAATGGATGGAAGGCGCATCGACGAATATAAGTTTCAATCTTCTCGACAAAAATGTTAAGTGCGGACACGGTGACCAAATAGCATTTTACTGGTAAGCGCTGTATTCTTATTTATTATTATTATTATTATCGTTATTATTATCATTATTATTATTATTACTGAGCATTTTTTTTGTATCTTTGCGTAATAGAAAAAAAAAAAAACTATAAAGGAACGTAATTTAGATGAACGGAAATTGACGCCAAACGGTGGGATAAAATTTGTTTTTGTTTTTTCCGCGAGTGCGAAGCGTACGTGCGTAAGTTCCGAGTGTTCTTGGACTCTGACTTCATGGTAAAATCATATGAATAAATTCTTTGGAGACTTTGGAAATTTACGTTGTCCGTCTATTAGGACAATAGGTGAACGTTGTGCAATGGCTATTGCACAACGCTCCGCGAGTTCTCAATAGCTATAGTTTTTTTTTTAAAGGGAAAAATATATATATATTTTTTTACGTTTAATTGAGACGTTGGATTCCATTGTTTTCTCTGCTATTTTGGTATAAGAAGACAACAATGTTGAGGCAAAAAATTGTTTAAGGTATTCGCGTTCATTAAACTTTCGTATTTTTTTTTATCGCGTTATTTATAAATAACGACTTCGTTCTCTTTTTTCCTTTCTAATCGAACGGTTCCAATCGACTAACTTTTGCCGGAATTGCCACGAAACAAATTGTTATAATAGTTATTTTCAAAATAACAAAATTAAAAAAAAAAAATAAAAAAAAATGAATTGCGTAAGTTAAATTATTTGCTATAATAACAAAGAAAATCGTATGTTAAAAAAAGCAAATTTTTGTTCACTTTTTATCTTATGTATTGACTGAGAAATTCCGCGGTGGTGGATAAATATTGAACTCTGTAAATTTCCAAAATACCGCTGAAGACAAACGTATGGGAAACGCGCCGAGCCATCGTAGTCTTTTTTTTTTTTTTTTACGCTTTCGAACGAACGTTTGGCTCTCGTACGAGCGGAACGAGATCGCTGATTCGTCAAAAAATAGACGCGCGATTACGAGGCCGAGCACTCGGCATTGGTTTGTCGTCTCGTGGACTGTTCGTTCCTTTCTCGCTTTTGATCGTTCGATCGTTGTTTTCTCTGCATGTCTGACACGTGAAGAAACGCCTGATGATGTTTATTTTATTTTTATTTTTTTTTTTCATCATACATCATCACAATCAATCGCGTAACATAAAACAACTGGCAAACAAAAATGTTATGTTTATACAACAAAAATTGTATGTTTTTACTCCATCGACGACTTGTATTCCGTACGTTTCAATTTTCATTCATAGACTCTATTGCAATGAGAGTAATCGATATACTTTAATAAAAATAATCCAATCAACTCGCTTAACCCAAAATCGCGAGAATAATTTCGTCCATTTTACGCAATATTTTACATAAAAAAAGAATCGATCTATTGCACGAAAAAAAAAAAAAAAAAAATTACTTTAAATTAAAATTGGAAAAATAAAAAAAAAATATTGTATAAAGAAATTCTTGTAATACAAAGATCGCTCGTTAAAAAACAATTTATTGAGACAATAGATTTACCTGATTTTGTACGGAAAATAAAAAAAATGATTTTTAATTAAAATTGGAAAAATAAAAAAAAATATTGTGCAAAGAAATTCTTGTAATACAAAGATCGCTCGTTAAAAAACAATTAATTGAGACAATAGATTTACCTGATTTTGTACGGAAAATAAAAAAAATTACTTTTAATTAAAATTGGAAAGATAAAAAAAAATATTGTGCAAAGAAATTCTTGTAATACAAAGATCGCTCGTTAAAAAACAATTTATTGAGACAATAGATTTACCTGATTTTGTACGGAAAATAAAAAAAATTATTTTTAATTAAAATTGTAAAGATAAAAAAAAATATTGTGCAAAGAAATTCTTGTAATACAAAGATCGCTCGTTAAAAAACAATTAATTCAGACAATAGATTTACCTGATTTCCCGTAAAGTATACACGACTACACGATTAGCGAACGAAAAATGTTTATCTACGAGGTGCAGCAGACTTTTTTAAAATCAGCATCGCTGCGCACACGAAAGTCCCTCAGTGGCTTTGCGACTAATCGTAAAAATCTTTAATTTCTTACTTTTTATTGTTATTATGACTGTCGATTAATAATGGAAAATTAACTGTACCGCAATCGTTTAGCGTGACACGCACCGGCGTGTTCTTTGATAACAGCAGCGGAGGCGTTCGTGAGAGAGAATCGTCGGGCGACCGACTCGCGTCTTATCGACACGATTAATCTCAATGTCGGGTAATTAGCGCAACTGAATTAGACTGATATATCCGAAGCACGTGAAAAGTGTGTAGTGACCAGCGAAGCTTTTTCTTTCACAAAGTTTATCGCCCCTCTAGGCGCAGCGCAATAAAAAAAAGAAACGTTAAAAGTGTTAAATTATCATTATAATTATTGCGAGACGATTACTCAAAATTTGCATATAATTCTCATGACACCCGTATTATTATGTCTATGCGTTTCGCGCAGAAGTAATCGTAACACACGAGCGTAACATTTTTTTTTATTTTTTTTTATTTCGATGTACACATCGAATTGGATTATTGGTATTATTATTACGCTTTTTTCATATGTCTGCCAACGATAAAAATTCGCAACGGCACAAACTCCGTAACGCAACAATTGAAGGATTGGCTGACTTTGCGAAATTTACCGAAGATCAAGGTCTGCGTCTGCGAAAAAAAAAAAAAAAAAAAAAAAAAAAAAAAAAAAAAAAATACTTGACTAATAACAACGAGACGTGCAACGAAAGGGACTTTGTACAGTGCGGTACAATCGTCGAAAGTTGATAAAAAGTTTTCACAATCGTTTACAATTTTTTTTTTTTTTTTTTTTTTTTAATTACGACACTTGCGGGTCGAAGATTGTTAGGAAAATATTGAACGCGTTGTCGATGTAATGTTTCGAAGAAAACGACCAACAGGTGTGCATTGCAATGGAAATTTTTTCAATCGCAACGTGCAATCAAAATTGTTCGATTTTTCCGCGGTATTTGGTTTTTAAACATTTTTTTTTTTTTTATTTACTTGAAAATAATTACGAAACGCCGAACTTTCGTTTTGCGCGTTTGTACGCACATGAGAATTTTTTTGTTTGACTATTTTACTTCTTTTCGTCGATTGCACGCGACGGTATTCGATGACAATCGTTATGAAAATGTAGCGCTGGGGAACTTGACTTTTGACACTGACGCGCGAGACTCGGGTGTTATACCTGCGCTTTGTCGGGCGGAGGGGAGGACCTCGTGCTACATAAACTTTGACAAACAGAGGTGCCGGTGAAATAATAATTCCGAATGAATGGAATGTGTTATCTCTCATAGACGATTGTCGTTTGTTTTTTGCATTTTTATTACTCGACGTTTATCAGAGATTTATATATGACGATAAGAAATGCGTTATTATTCATTGCAGGGAAGGCAACGATCCGGAGGATTACTCGAGACTAACGTATAGAAAACTTCTCGAAGAAGTATGCAGATTTGCGAACGTATTGAAATCAAAGGGCATCACGAAGGGCGACAGAGTGGCAATATACATGCCGATGATTCTGGAATTGCCGATCGCGATGCTCGCGTGTACGAGAATCGGCGCTGTACACAGCGTAGTGGTAAGAATAATTGATTAATTTTTATCATCGGCAAGATAAATACAAAAAAAAAAAAAATAATTACACTGAGAAGAATGAAAAGTTCGGAAAGTTGTTAAAAATTTAATATTTAATTGGACAAAGTAATTGCCACTGATTTTTTCAGTGCAGATATCGAAAAAGAAATTCCAAAAAAAAAAAATCTATTAATCAGAACTCAAAAAATTAATGTATTTAAATGAGGAAATCGGCTTACGAAATAAGAAAAAAAAAAAAAAAACTAAAAATCAATATCGCAGTTTGCAGGATATTCTTCGGATTCGCTGGCGGAGAGGATGTTGGATTCGAAATCGAAAGTTCTGATAACAGCGGACGGTGTGTGGAGAGGAGAGAAGTTGTTGCTACTAAAATCGATTTGCGACGAGGCAATGATGAAAGTGAAATCGCACGGTCACGAGGTCGAGAGCTGCGTGGTTGTCGCGCATCTGCGAAGACTCAACAATCCGGAAGGAAAGGATTCGGCTTCCGGTGAGAATCCAACCACTTATCGCTTTCGAAACGAATCGAGTCGATTTACGGTACGTAAATCGATGGTAACGATTTTCGTAAACCGGCGCTTTGCACTATCATTCGATTTCGTTGAATGCGAGTGAATTTTAGGAACCCTTTGAATTTTACAGGCAAAGGGAAGGCAAACGGGACGAGCAATGGAAATAAAAGCGAAGCTAAGATCCCGTGGGACGACGACAGGGACGCGTGGTGGCATGAAGAGATGGAAGACGCCGAGGCGAGTTGTTATCCGGTGTGGATGGATGCCGAAGATCCTCTTTTTATTCTGTACACGAGGTTCGTCTGGAAATATTGTAACTTTACTCCGCTTTTACATCGTCGCAGCTTTTGCGACGTCTATAGTATAAATCAACGTTCCCACTGTACTATTCTTCAAGATGTCATTCCATTCCAATGAATTCACAACTGTCCCACTAATTAAGATACGCGGACTTACGGTATTTGGTCCGTATAGACGTATTTCCTTGGAATAGTTTACGTCGCGTTAATTACGCGATTGCGAATCGTAAAAAGCATCAGTTATTTTTTATTAATGAATTCTTTTTAATTGAAATATCAAAGAGTTTCTGATACTTTTATTCGTTAAAGCAATTGTATCGCAGACAAGAAAAATGTTGGATTTTGATTTTTACTTTTTCGTCATATGTGCGAAGATTTGATAAAAAAAAAATTTCGGAGGTTCGAGAGATCTAAAATAATTATCGATGTTTCAAACTATTATTTATGGTTTTTTTTTTGTTTTTTATTAAGCGGATCAACCGGAAAGCCAAAAGGAGTTCTTCACACGACAGCCGGTTACTTGATATACGCAGCGACAACGTTTAAATATGTATTCGATTATCAACCCGGCGACGTTTACTGGTGTACCGCTGATATCGGTTGGATAACTGGACACACATACGTCGTTTACGGACCTCTGGCTAACGCCGCTACTTCCGTTCTCGTAAGTTTATTTCAACAGCAACAATTCTCAGATAAAAAAAAAACTCTCTGAGACACGAAAGACTTCTTCTTCTTCTTTTTATATTCTCTATATATTTTCTGTTACTTTATATAGTTCGAAGGGACTCCATTCTATCCGACGAACGATAGATATTGGTCAGTCGTAGACAAGTATAAGGTATCGCAATTTTATACCGCACCGACGGCAATCAGATCGCTAATGAAATTCGGCGATGATTTGGTCAAAAAACACGATCTCAGTACGCTGAAGGTGAGTAAATCGTTTATATTGTGTCGATAGAAAAAAAAAAATTGTCGTTTAACTATTTTGTTTAAATTCAATTTGCTTGAAATAAAATTTGATTGAAAGTAATTGATTAAAAAAAATAAAAAAAAAAATGATTTTTGCGTCTTCAGGTACTCGGTTCGGTCGGCGAGCCAATAAATTCCGAGGCCTGGCTGTGGTTTTACAATCTCGTTGGCCACGGAAAGTGCAGCATAGCCGATACGTTTTGGCAAACGGAAACCGGTGGCCACGTAATCACTCCGCTTCCCGGTGCGACTCCCATGAAGCCGGGTTCCGCGGTAATAATTGAAATATCTCACTTTTATCCAGAAAACCGATAAAACCCGATGTATCGATTATCGATATTGGAACGAAAATTGTCAAACGGCGATTTGACGCTATGTAATTTCCGCAGAGCTTCCCTTTCTTCGGTGTACAACCGGAATTACTGGACGAGGACGGTCGCGTTATCGACGGTGAAGGTGAAGGCTATTTAGTCTTCCGGCGACCGTGGCCCGGTATGATGAGAACTCTCTACGGTAGTCACGAACGCTTCCAGAACACTTATTTCGACAGATTTCACGGTTTCTATTGCACCGGCGACGGTAAGTCGGCATTTATTTTAAATACAATTCCGCTTTTCACAATGACAAAAAAAAAGAAAAATTATCCTTTTTCTTTTCCTGCGCGCGATGATACAATTAATCATTTGTAAGTTTTTATTTAGCTAAAGGATTACGGAAATTATTGCCGGCATATCTGGCGTCTTTCCCGAGTTCTTCTTCGATTCTCAATATCTGATTGTACTTCGCTGTTCTCTCAGTTCTGCACGGTGCACCCGCCTTGAATTGTCCGGCGGCGAGACCGACGGTAAAATCAGCGATGAAATTGTCTTCCGTCTCGGCGTGACCGGCGCTAACGACGCTTCCCCATCCGTTTATCTTCGCCATTCTGTGGCAATTAATCGCCTCGGTGACGGTGCCGATCTGCGATAATCTTATGAGCAAACAATTCGCGACTCGTTGCTCGATCGCTTCGTCTATTCGCTCGACGTTCATCGCCGTTAGGTCGTCGCTGACGATTTGCAACGGTTGATCGGCGAGCATTGGCCAACCTTCCCAATCCTCCTGATCGAACGGATCCTCTATCGATACGATAGATGGAAATTCCGCGATAATCTCGACATACTGATCTCTCAAAGCTTCCGCTTCGAGATAATCGTCGGGATCGGAATCGTCGGTTTTGAACGCGAGATCGTACATTCCTGTATTTAATATTACATTTTTTTTTTTGTGTTATTTGCATTTCGGAAAATTCGATAAGGAAAAAAATACGTATCGATTGGTTTATCGGAAAATTGAGAAAAAATCAGCGATTCTTTTTTCTTTATAGATTTGTATTAACAACTAACCGTCTTTGCAAAAGGCACTCGCTGCCATGTCGATCGCGATCTTTATCTTTCCATCGTATCCGGCGCTCTTGATGGCTTCGGTTATCAGAGTCAAAGCCTCGCGATCCTCTTCCAATTCGGGGGAAAATGAACCGTCGTCGCTTACCGGCAGTGGAATTTTTGCTTCCTGCGATTCGGCTATCATTTTCTCGATTGTTCGGTAAACTTCGGTACCCATTTTCATCGCGTCCGCGAAACTTTCGGCGCCTTTGATAAAAAAAAAAAAAAAAAAAAAAAAAAATCGGTTGAATTCTCAATTATCATTAAACAATATACTTTTTTTTTTTATTTTACCTGTCGGTAAAATCATAAATTCTTGACAAGGCAAAGGATTTCCCGAAGCTTTACCACCGCTAATTACATTGAACGCCGGTACTGGTATCCACGGCTCGTCGTTTTCCGCCAATTGGCCGATGTATCTGTAGAGCGGAAGTCCTTTCTTTACGGCACCTGAAGGCGAATGGTTTCAGTGATAAATTGTATTTTTTTTATTTTTTTTTAATGAATTACGTTAATTATTTTATGTTTATTTTGAATTTTATCTCGCGAACCCGCTTTGCAGCAAGCGATCGATACAGCGAGAATCGCGTTCGCTCCCAATTTCGATTTGTTTTCCGTTCCGTCGAGTCTCGTCATCAGCGCGTCGATTTCCTGCTGTTGACAAACGTCCAGGCGACTCTTCAGTAACGCCGGACCGATGACGTTATTGACGTTATCGACGGCTTTGAAAACCGAACGACCGCCGTATGCGGCCTCATTGCCGTCTCTGACTTCGACTGCTTCATTCGGATTCGGCGATAGGACACAGCCGACCGATGATCGCAGCAAACCAATGTCAGTTATAAGATCGACTTCGATGGTCGGCTCACCACGCGAATCGAAGATTTGACGAGCTTTTACCCTCTGAATCGGCATTTCGATTTCAAAAATTATTTTTTCAACTTCTGGTTATTAGGCAATTTGATCGATTGATCGAAACATTTTTGGGAAACAGTTTTTGTTTTTTTTTTTTTTTTTCAGGGAATGATAATTATGAATTTAGAGACGATAGCCATTTTTATTTAAACGTCAGAACGTCAGAACGTCAAAAAAAAAAATGAAGATCAATAGACTTCTGAATGTTTAGTTCTTTTTTTTTTAAATTAGGATCGCGCGGTTTAAAATTCATAAAACGCTTTTTTTTTAATGATTTATTTATCTTTTTGTTTATTTATTTATTTACTTATTTATGGTTTTAATAATAATGAGTTCCATAATAATTATGTATTTTGATAAAAAAGCGGACGCGGCGACGACTAATCTTTGCTTTCATTATTAAGTTAGTGATCTTCAAAAAAACTTGTAGTTCTCCCGCCGAAAAACGATTATATCAAAAAAAAAAAAAAATTTAATAAGCATTTTAGATTTTTTTTACGGTAATAATCGATTATTTACAGGTGCGAGACGTGACGCTGATGGATATCTGTGGGTAACCGGCCGCATAGACGATATGCTGAACGTTTCCGGTCACCTGATGTCCACTGCGGAAGTCGAGAGCGTTTTGTCGGAACATTCATCGGTAGCCGAAGCTGCGGTCGTCAGCAAACCTCATCCCGTAAAGGGACAGTGTCTCTACTGTTTCGTTACGCCAAACGAGGGAAAGACTTTCGACAAAAAATTGCAAGACGAACTGAAGATAAAGGGTCAGTGATGATTTAATTAATTAACGCGTTCGAAAGAGCGATAAAAAAAAATTAATGACTTTATGAAAAAAATTGATAAATGTGTAATAAACTTTATCTTTTTTTTTTTTTTTTTTTTTCCTTACAGTTCGCGAGAGAATCGGACCCTTCGCACAGCCGGACGTCGTGCAACACGCGCCCGGTTTACCGAAAACCCGTTCCGGCAAAATAATGCGTCGAATACTTAGAAAAATCGCGATAGGCGACACCAACGTTGGAGACACATCGACCCTCGCGGACGAGTCGATCGTCAATGTTCTCTTTCAATTGAGGCCAAAGGTCTAAGAAAAGTCTTCTAGTATATCGAAGCAGATGCTCGCTATTGGGAACGATTAACGAAAAATTATTAAAAATGAAATAAAAAATAAAACATTCGAATGCGAGCGTCGAATTCGACAAGTAGACTCTACACTCGCGCGTAGGCAACGTAGAAAAAATGAGCGAATGAGTGTAAAATCCATGTACTGTATATTTGCACACAAGTAATCGGAGAAAATTGGGAGGGAAAAGTCGGATTATTCGAGATCCGCTCTACACATTGTAGCAAACGTAAAAAAAGTATCGCCACCGATAAGCTTTCGTGTCGGCGACGCTGAAACCCTTAGCGATGAAACACAGGGGAATGATAAATAAGTAATGTTTTGTGTTTCTCGAAATTTCGATGACAAAAAAAAAATTGATTAGGCAACCGAAAGCGATTGTATCCGTGCGAAAGTTTCAGCTTATTAATTTTCCTTTTCGTAAAAAGCTTGCAAACAAAAAAATTCTAATAAATGGTAAAAACAACAAAAAAAAAAAAAACAATCTATACGAATAAAACGACGAAACGGAGAACAAGAAAAATGGGAAACTATGAAAGTACTGCCGTCAATGCCCACGAGGCGGCTAATTAAATATAATTATTGTTATTGACTTATGAAATCTATATATATATTTAAAGAATATTCAAATAAAAAATATATTACGAAGAATTTCAAGTGGATGAAAAAAAAAAAAAAAAAAAAAAAAAAAACCAGAAAATAAATGACAGAACAATGAAATCAATGAATTTTTCGATCGAACGATAATAAATACGAATTAAAAACAAAAAACACGTTTCGAGCGAAGAATCGAGGCACGCAAACGCACCTTTACTAACGCACGCTATATTTATTATTGCCAAATCGAGAGAAAGCAAAAAAAAAAAAAGAAAGTCAAACTTAAAAAAAAAAAATTACAGACAAAAGTCGCCGCTCTCTTCCGCTTCGATTCCGTTGATCTTCGAGTGAAAAAAAAAAAAAAACGAGAAGAATACAACCGCAGCAGCAGAAATAACAAATATAAAATAATTCCATCGAGTCGCGTTTGAGAGGGGGGCGAGTCGCATACATATCATTCCCTGCGGAACAAACTAATTATAGGTGTGATAATTATTTTAAGTGATATAAAGCATAATAGCTGTACGTAATAAAAATGTTATACAAGAGAAAACTTATGGAATGAAAGTGAAACTAAAAAAAAAATGCATTGTACATGTACTATATATGTATATATACTATATACATACATTCGAACGCATAAATCGATGTTTTTTATTTTTTCATCGACACAAAAAAAATTCCTTACTATTCCTTACTATTCCCTTTCAATTGAAATTTTTCCGCTCCAAAATTTATTTAGTCGAAGTTGGGATAGAAATTTTTTATTAGAAAAAAAAAAAAAAGTTAAAAAATGAAAAAAATTGCACAGCATACATTTTTTTTATTTTAAATGAAATCGGAAGTCCGCAGTCACGACGTTCTCAATACGCTAACATTGCGTATTCGCCTATCGCAATTTTATCGCGACGGCATTTGTTTTTTTTTTTTTCCGCGATATACTATCTTTTCCCAATCGCAAGGACGTTCGTCGTCGCGCATCGTGAATCCCAATCTGTAAATTTCTCGTCGCATAGATTCTCGCGAGATGGAGCGAGTAGTGGTAGTGGAAATGTTTCGGGACAACGAAAAAAATGTGTCCGAGTCGATGCGCCTTGTTCCACTGGCCTACCAGTCGGCTGGCTATCCGACGACGCGCAACACAGCCGTACAGTCGTTCGCGGAGTAACACGTGAGATCCCCGAGGCGTGTGTTCGTTTATCACACAAACTTTGCACGCTGCGTGTTCATTGTCCGTTGTCGACAATGGAGAATGTCGAAGAGTTTTACGAAGTCGCCCTGCGGCTCGTGCAGGAAGCCGGAGACGTGAGTCTTCCGTTAAATTCATTACAGAACACAATAATTAAATTCCGTTCGATAATCGTTTGTTTATTTACTCAAACGAGGAAAGAATTTCTATGCAATAATAAAATAATATAAAGAATTACGCAACTGGTAGAGGGAAGAAAAAAATACGAGGCGATTGGCGACGAACGCGAACTCGCGACTCATTGTTGTCGGAATATTTTTATCGAACGATTGAAGACCATGCGCCGCGAAGCGTCGTATCGATTTCGTTGGGACACAGTAACTTTAAAGCGGCGTAACCGTGAAACGGAAGCTACGTCGAGACCTCTTCGAAATGCGCGAACGTAAAACTCTCGTACTAAACTTTCTACGAAGGAAAATCGCGGCGAAATTTAAATTCTCGCGTACGTTTTCAATATCGAAAGTAATGCGTATTTTTTATTTTACGCGAAATTAATTAATATTCGTTGCGCTATCGTTAGTTTTCAAGATAAATTTCCATCGCGCGTATTTGTCGTGTCATTGAACAGTATTAACGGTATTTATAGCGCCGTACATCGACCGTTGAGTTTCGGCGCTATCTATGCAATTTTTTTTTTTTTTTTTTTTTTTTTTTTCGTTGATAATTCGTAGTTTCTCCGCGAAGTCATGAAAATCGTGACGCAACTGCTTCTTTGTCTCGTTTTTCGATAATCGGAAACAATTTTTTAATTATTATTATTATTATTATTATTATTTTTTTTATTACGATTTTAGATAATTGAGGACAAAATCAACAGGCCGAAGGATGTAATGATTAAATCGTGTGACGTCGATCTTGTAACGGAGTCCGATCAGCAGGTCGAGAAACTTTTCATGAGCGGAATTTCCGCGACTTTTCCCGATCACAGGTAGAGACGGCGTTGTTGACATCATGAGTTTCAGTTGTAACTATTAATCACCGCAATTTTACGACATTTAAAAAAAAAAAAAAAAAATTATCAAAATTATTAATTATTGAAAAATTGTTATCGTTTTATTTTTAAAAACGTGATAAGCAGTTTGCATTAAAAAAAGAATTAAAAAAAATGTCGTTTACGAAGTAAAAAAAAATAAAATAATATTAATGGTATAATATTATTATTCCTTTCGTAAGAAAAATAAAATAGCAATGGTAATAAAAATAAAAAAAAATTTTTGACTAAAAGTTTATAAAAAAAATTATTAATTTAAAAAATTTCATAAAAAATTGTTACTATAACAGTTTTGCGAAAAAGAGCGAAAAATGCGTTTTATAAAATTTCAACGTTTCGACAGATTTATCGGCGAGGAGACGACAAGTTCGGGAGCAAAGGTACAGCTCACCGACGCACCGACATGGGTAATAGATCCCATCGACGGTACCATGAACTTCGTTCACGGACTTCCGCACACTTGCATATCGGTGGCTCTGTTAATCGACAAAGTTACGGTAATCGGAATCGTTTACAATCCGATACTCAAGCAACTTTTCACCGCCACGAAGGGAAAAGGAGCGTTTTTGAACGGCGCTGCGATCAAAGTTTCCGGCGAAAAGGGTAAGAAGTACCCTCCGTCATCGTTCGTTGTTATTTTCCCAATAACCACGACGTGACTTCGTCAAATCGTTAATTCAATTTAATTAAATTATCGCAATTGAATTTCAACAGAATTGTCGAAAGCTCTACTTATGGTGGAAATGGGAACGAGCAGAGATCCGGAAAAGATGAAAATCGTTTTTGATAATATGCAAATTCTGACGCCGAAAGTTCACGGGTGACTATCGATATTTTTTTTATTCGTTCGATATATGTATATTTTTTTTTTTCTATTTTTCTACTTTTAGATTAATGTTTGATATAAAAATTCGGAGGAAACGAAAAAAAAAAAAAAAAAAAAAAGATTTATCGCGTTAATTACGAATTGAAGATGCGATCGATTTTTCTATTTTTTTTTTTTTTTTTTTCAGGAGTCGAGCCCTCGGTTCTGCGGCTCTAAACATGTGTATGGTAGCGCTCGGCGGTGCCGACGCGAATTTCGAGTTCGGTATTCACATATGGGACTACGCAGCGGGTGACCTAATAGTTCGGGAAGCCGGCGGTGTCTGCATCGATCCAGCAGGTAATTTTAGATTTAAGAGGATTACGCGCTCGCCGCGGTTGTAATAAATGTGCCGATATCATTCTCACCGCTTTTAACGCGATACATTCACACTGTGCGTCTCTTCAGGTGGACCTTTGGATCTCTTGAGCAGAAGATTGCTTTGCGCATCGTCGATGGAACTCGCGCAAGAAATATCCGGTTTGTTGGCTCAGTATTATCCGACGCGTGACTGAAAAAATAAGAAAAAAAAAAAAAAAAGTGCGACGCCCACTTACGAGTAGTACAATGCTACTAATATACGCAGATAGGATTATCGATCGTTCAACAGCGATACGTTAATCCAATTTTCATAGCTGTGCTGGTCACGAGCTCTCGTACTTAAGAAAAAAAAAATAATAATAATAAAATAAAATGTATACGCGAAGGTCCATATCAACTATCGAGACCACTACAGGGGTCCCATTGTTTTTAAAAATCGAAAAAAATTAATAGAGCAAATAATAACGATTGATAAATGTTTAATTCGTTAGTTTTGTTAATTTGGAAAAATGTCTATACTATTGAGAAGATAATTTGTTAAGCGATTTTGTTGTAAAATATTTTGTTAAATTGCGATAATCAGAGTATTGAGAAAATTTAATTGTTTAAAAATTTACTTTACTTTGTTGCGTTTAGCGTAATGTCGAAACAATCGATAGATTATAAATCATTTATGAAAAATTATAGTTTTCTCGGTACTAAAAAAATTTCGTCGGCATTTACGAAGGTTCTCTTCGACGTCGAGCGACGAAATGATTATCGAACTTTTTTTTTTTTTTTTTTTTTTTTTTTTTACGAATGAATCGCAAGACCACAAAGAACAGCGATATCTCGTGAATCCCATATAATCGTAACTATAATTGTTGTTCCAAGGATGCAAAAATGTGTACTTCTATCGGCGTTTAAATAAATGTTACAAAAAAAATTCAAGGAATGCGGGTTTTTCAATCATTAAGCATTTGAATCCTTTGCGTTGTATTTAATAAAAATTGTTGTCCTTTTATTGAGGCAAAAATCCGCCGAAACTTCGCTCAATCGCCATGTTATATCCTCGTAGAAAAATACTCAATCGACAATATTCACCATTTTATTCCTTCGTTGCGTGAAAAACGTCTCTCTTCTCTCTCGTCGTGTCCCAACAATCGCTATTGGAGTTCTTTCACTCGTCGAATTATTTCGTTTGGATTTATCTGAAAACTCAGAATCATAGAGATTAAATCGTGTCGATTCGTTAATCGAACGAATTCGAAGAGTCATTGAAATTTCGATTAATCGTTGTTAATTTAAAAAAAAAACATTAATGTGCATTTTTTTTTTTTTTTTTTTTTTTTTTTTTCGAAGAGTATACTATTTAATTATAGAAAAAACTCATTGAATTCGTTCGACGTGATAATATGAATATAAATAAAAAAAAAAAATTGTTTCCTCGACGATTTTCTTTCGTATAATCGATATACCTTACCTGTTCGGCGACGACGAATACTTACTTGAACATTGCGAAGTTGGGGATGACAATCGCGACTTACGGGACAAACCTGTGTGTGTGTGTGAAGTTTCTTTCGACATCGACATCGCGAAGAAGAAGAAGCTGATGTGCGATTTTGTTTCGCTTTGTCTCTCTCTCCCTCTCTCTTTCTCAACCGTTTCCATCATCCATTGCCTCCCCTCCTCACAGGGAGGGCTACAAGTGAAACATTACCAAATAGCCGATTAGAATAATCACGCATCCAATTAGCGACTATCGTGTCGTGTCTTTTTTTTTTTTTAATGAGTTCTTTTTTTTTTCTTGCTTCGCTCAAACTTTTCGTTCGCGAGTCGTTACGTCACCGATTTACGAACATATTGACGGAAATTCACCAGCAACGCAATCTAAAAACGATTTTTTTTCTCCCGACAATAATTCTTTTTTCAGCGCGTAAAAAAAAAAAAAACTAAAAACTGAACTCTACAATTCGATAAAATAAACGTTTTTTTTTCGTTATCGTCAAACATAATTTAAAAAAAAAATAAAAATAATTCATATTATTAATTTTTTAAAAATCGTTACTACAATAAACACATCAATGACGAGTTTGTCTATTGCCGATTTCAGGGTGCGTTGTTGATGAACTATTATTAGCAGCAGTTATTATTCAATTATGTTTTGTATACCGACGTAAATAAAAGAACCCCTTAGTCTTCTCGTTGTCTATATCAATCGGACTTCGTTCCTATGTTCTGTTTTTTTTTCGTTTTTTTTTTTTAGATTTTTAAACATTTTTTCAATCGTAAATCTCCGATTTCGCTTACCGCTCACCGGAAACGCGACAAAACCGTCGCGATTATCATACAACTTTTTTCCCCGTGAACTCTAACGAACAACAACGATTGTGAAGAGGCAAAATGTTAAAAAATGAAAAAATAATTTTTTTTTTTTTCGTAAGTCGGATATACTGAATATCGCATAAGGCAGTGTCCCCATGAATACCTTGCAACGGGAACAGCGCTAATGGCCCTTGCTAGGTCCGCCCGCACTTAACGATGATTCGTATCGAAGTCTCATCTGAAACATAAGCAGCTTCGTAAAATCATGTTTTCTTTTTCATCGAAAACATTGTTTTTTTTTTTTTTTTTTTTTTTTTTTTTTTTTTTCAATATTCATCACGAGAAGCACTAAAATAATTCCACGAAATTAATATCTCGTTCGTACCCCCAAAATGGCACACGTATTAAAATATACGTTTAATTCAATGAAAATATCTTTTATATTCCTCGTCGGTGCCGTTTTTTCAAAGTCATCGAGCAAAAACCTTATTATTTTTACACTAACGTGGAATTACAGTGCCAATTGTTTTTTTTTTCTCGTTTTATCGTCGTTTATTGACTTTTTTTTTTTTTTTTTTTTTTTTAATAGACTATTTTAAACAACGTGATAATAGTTCGGGGCTTCGTCTTTGATGCTTCCTTTTCTTTATCCTTCTTTCAAGCAATTGTCGTTTTATTTCAACTACAGTCCTACTTACTATACAATTTATATTGTTTTTTTTTTCTTCCTTTTTTTTTTATCGTTTGTTAGTACACCAATTTGTTTTTTTTTTTTTTTTTTTTTCCTCATCGCTAAACTCGAAAACTATAGGTCATTCCATTTTTTTTTTTTTAATCCTTTTGCTTGTTAAGTGTAAATGTGGTAATCAACGTGCAACGTGCGTGAATTTTTTTTCGTTCATCATCGACAATGTTTGTCCCGTCTGTGAGCCCATTGAAAATATATATATGTATGTATTCTATATATTTCTTTCTTTTAAAACGAAGGAGACTGTCGTCGAACTCAGATTGCGTCTCGCTAATGAAATAGAATGAAAATTATCGTAGACATGTACAATTCGTAATATATATATATTTTTTGTTTGTTTTTTTTGTTTTTTTTTGTTTTTTCGTTTTTTTTTTTTTTTTTTTTTTTTCAACGAAGAATAATTATTTATTCATCGTTTATCGTCACGACGATTCGATAAATACAACAGTTTCACGTGAGCGATTGTGAAAACAAAATTGATAAGTGACGAATGAGACGAAATCTATCTATCCTTAGTGGGTGTCTCCGTGAGGGGGTTTCACGTGTTGTAAAAATTATTCGATTATTCATAGTGTACGACACGCGGTGTTTTTTTTACTTTTTCGTTTTTTTTTTTTTTTTTCAGTAAATTGAAAAGTATTTTCGTTCGCGTCTCTGTGTCAATGTGGTGGAAAGAAAAAAAAAAAAAGGACCACTCGCGCGAGATGAGAAAACCGAAAATTGTATGTGAATTCCGTTCGATCTATAAATTCGATTTTACGAAATGAAATTTTTTTTTTTTTTAATCTTTTAAATAAAACATAATTATCGAAATACCGAAGGCGTACTTTCAAATTCATCGTGAGAGTTAAATATTTTTAGCGAATATTTATAAAATTAAATTTCAACGCCCGCAACACACACGCTTTTGGTTATTTGAGATATTCTACTTTATGTTTTCTTTTTTTTTTTTTTTTTATTAAAAACGTTACGTGTTCGTCATAACGCGCAAAGTCGTTCGGGTGCCGTGTCTGTGTCTGTGTTTGTGTGTCGGTTATGATTTTTTCTTTTACTTGTATCTCATATTATTGGAAAATATACAAAGTTACATTTCCGAGTGATTGACCTGCGTGGTGAGCAGTTTTGCTTCTTTTTTTTTGTTGTTTGTTTGCTTTTTTTTTAAAGGTGTCCCCGGTAGACGGGGTTACCTATATCTTTTCTTGTATAAACGGATGTGCCAATGCGTGGTTCACTGTTATACGTTTGCCGGCATCGAGCATCAGCGTGCGTTCCAGAAGATCCTTAAGTTGTCCGACTTTTCTGTTCTGTTCCGGTGGCAGAGAGTTGCCGCCGAGTTCGTTGCCGAGATCGCGGGTCGCCGGTAGAGTTGACATCACTACAACTTTTTCCTAAAGAATTCAACGACACGACGATGTCGTTGAAAACAGAAAAAAAAAACAAAAAAAAAATTATCATTAGACGTACGTTGTGACTTCGCGTTTCAGTGTAGCAATACGAACGAATGACGAACGACGTTCGAATGTCGAAGAATCGAACTAATAATCAAAGAAAATAAACTTACCGCGTCGTAGCGCAACGAAATCTCGGCGATTACAGCGCGCATTTTTGAGGAGAATTGAGCGATGCGATAGAAACGAAAAATCGATAATTCACTTGGTTACCAAATTAAAAAAAAAATCAGTTTTGCTTCTTTATTACTATTTTTTTTCTGAAATTTCGATTCCTTATTTATTTTAAATTTTCCGGACAAAAAATGAATTTTGAATTAAAAATCGATCGATCGGTCGAATCTCCTCAAAAAGAAAAATTAATGAAATATAGTGAATTCGTAACTTACCCTCTCGGTGACCTTATCGACCTCGTGATAAAGGAAATTGCAGTTAGTATCAAAGTGTTGCTCTTTGAAAGTTCCCTTCCTTATTAGCTTGTTGGGCATTTTGCCCTTTAGATCCATGAAGAACTTCAACATTTGATTGTTCGTCTTTCCCGAGAACATGATTTTTCCAGTGTACAATTCGTATATCGTACATCCGACTGACCACATGTCAATGCCAAAATCATACGGTATACCAAGAACTAGAAAATTGTTGCATTAATTTCGTATTCGTCGATATACGGGGGCTTTTTTTTTTTTTTTTTTTCGGGTTCGACCCTTTTTTTTTTCCTCCGTGGGGAATAGTAGAGTGTTATAACTTGTGATCAAAGTCGTAAGGATCGCTATCGGCGTAAATTTGGTTTTTTTTTTCTTGTTTTCTTTTTCTTTTTTTTTTTTTTTTTTAGTAAACACGCAATAAAATTCTGAATACTTACTAATTTCCGGTGCTCGATAAAATCGCGATACGAGATACGGCGTAACTTCGTTCTCGTGTGCGTGACTCGCTGAGCCAAAGTCACACAATTTCAATACCAGTTTACTCTCACTGACTAGAATGTTGTCCGGCTTTATGTCGCCGTGCAATATATTCGCACGTTTCAACAGTTTCAACGCCAGGAATAGCTGCTGCGTATACGAACGCACAGCTTTTACGTGAAGACCAACGTCTTTGCCATATTTCTTCAATACCTGATGAGAGTGAATGAAAAACCATTTTAAAACGAATGCAAAAAGAAAAAAAACGATTTTCGGCGATATTGTTGAAACGATTGCAATTGACTTAACGAATTATTGTCGCTTACCTCGCGTAAATTCATTGCCAGCGGTTCGAATACCATGCAAAGATGATTCTTGTGAAAAAAGTGTCGAAACAATCGCAGACAGTGAAAACGATCTTCGGGATCGGCATCGTTGAGTTTTCTGAGAACTTCCAATTCTTTAAGACCCGTCTTGTGCCTAAGAAAACGATGGAATTTTTTTTCGTTAAACAATGAAACGATTGCGAATAATAATTGTATCGCGTAAACGCGCGAATACAGCGAATAATCGAAAATATAAATTAAATTGTTCCGCTTACATTATTTCGTTGTTTCTGATTATTTTAACGGCAACGTCGAGATTCCCTCGTGCGCTATCTCTCGCCCTGACGACGTTACTGAATACTCCTTGACCCGTGTAGCCGTACACGACGTAACGAGAGTCCAGCGTTTCGCCAACGCGAACTCTGAAAAAATCGATGGAAATTTTATTTTTTCGTATTATTCGCATTCCGTTACCAAAAATACTATTTTCATATAGCAGTCATTTGAATTTGACTAATTTTTAGAGTGATAGTACAACAGGTTGAACGTCTGAAGTGATAAAAAAAATGATAAAAAATCTTCATTGCCGAAATAAAAAAGCTATTCACCTGTAATATCCTTCCGCGTCGTCCCAATTGTCAGTCAAACTTGGATTATCCGGTCCTCCTTGTCGCTTACCTTCCACTGTAGGGCTCTGCAATATATAAAATAAAAAAGTCACATTACCGAGTTGACTTATCGCATCGTATTCCAATTTTTTAATGTCCCGACAATTTAATTGTTTAATTATCCCGGTAACTTACGTTAAAATCGCCGATGTTATCGGCCTCAGCAAACATGTCCCATTCGTTCGCTTTCTTAGTCGTTTGTTTGTCGTCGATCGATTTCGTTTTGTCTGCATTGCCGTCTATGTCATCCTGCTTTTCGTTATCGAGATCGGGCGGTGCATCCGCGAACCGTGATTTTCTCTTCTTCGTCGCTTGAGGAGATAATTTTAGGGTTTCCGGCAACGGTGGTGTGTGACTTTCCGACGGAGAATCGTTGTTGTTCGAGACGACCTCTACGGATTTTGGTGATACGATTATAGATCGCGTGTCCGTTCTCGGAGAACCCACGACGACGCTTAGATCCGCTGAGAGATTCGAATCCTCGTTCGGTCCTCCTAATCTCTAATGAAACAATAATAATTACAAAAAAGGTGTAAACATAATACAAAAAAACTATTTGAAAATTACAATCCGCGCGCTCTTTTTTTTTTTTCTTAATGCATTATTGCAATAAAATTCTGCATACCTTAAGCAATTCTTCTCTCTGCTTCCTTCTTCTCTCGATAATCGCTTCCTCGTCTTCCTCCTCCTCGATATCAATGTCCTTTATATCTTCCTCGCTGGAACTTTCGGATCTTTCGACTTTCAGTCCCTCCGACAGCGAGTCTTTGTATTTGTCGCCGCGTTCCCGTTTGCCGTTTCTCTCTCTTCCTCTATCGAAATCGCGACCGTGTCTATCGCGATCCCGTCGTCCCCTCGACAACGATCTCGATCTTCGATATCGATCATTGCCGCCGCGATCTCGATCGTTCTTCATTCTTCCGGGACTTCGGGATCTTCGCAAACTTCGCGATCGCTCGCGCGTTCTCTCGTTGTTACGACTGTCGCGACGATCTCTGTTGTTTTCCATGCGTTCCCGACTGTTCGGTCGCTCGCGATTACCGTGTCTGTCTCGTGACTCGCCGCGCTTGTCTCTGCTGTTGTTGCGATCTCTGCTCGACGGACGCGGTCGATCGCGGCTCGGATTTCTTTCGCGATCCCGATTTTCCGGTCCGTCGCGATTTTCACGCTTATTCGTCGCCGCATGCTGCCGCGATTCGACTCTTATTTCGCGCGATTTCGAATCGTTACCCGAATTTCGACGCTCTGTCTCGCGTTTTCGATCTTCGTCTCTGTGGAATTTGTAAATGATTTATGAAGCGATGAAAATTTTGCGTTGCGAACATACTAATGCATACTAAGTACTGAAGTAATTTTTTTAGCGTTTTTCGTAAAGTTAAAAGTTTAGTTATTATTTTTTTTTACATGTAAAAATACCGTAAGAAATTTTTTTTATTACGTAAATACCTTTGCTCGTGTTCCCTCTTTCGTGAATCTTCCCGTTTAGCAGTATCCTTGCGCCTCTCGTCCTCGAACCTCTTTCTTGCATCTTCGCGTCTGATCTCGTCGCGCGGCCTTTCGACTACCTTTCGAATTTGTCTGTCGCCTCTTCTCAATTCCTCTTTCTTCAAATCGTCTCTAATTCTTCCCTTATCGTCGCGTCGTCGATCCGAATCTTTTCGCTTGTCCTTCGGCTCCTCCCGGATTCTTCTTTCCCTCGTCATGTCTACAACCACCCGTCGCTCCGTTTTCATCACTCTCTTGCGTTCTCTACTGTCCGATTTGCTTCTACGACGCTTTTTACGCTGTTGCGCGCTCTCGTCACCGCTGTCATCCTCCACCAATATAACGTCCGGCGTTTCAACGGGCTTTGGCTCCTCGCGGACAACCGTTCGCTCTTCCTTCTCCGACTCGTCCGATAGATATTGCACCAAACACGCTTGCAATCGTTCCTGTAGTTAAGAATAAAATTCAAACAACTTTTACGATTGTTTAAAAAAATGGTGCTTTTCAAATAGATATATAAAAAATCCGAACACAGGACGATACAGGAGATACGGCTCTTCGCTCTGAGAATCGTCGAAATTCGTATCCAATCGGTATTCTCTATTTTTTATATGTAAAAAAAATCGTATCGCTAACCCCATACAATACATAATGATGTTTGACTACGTTAAAAAATCGACAGGTTTAAATATTTAAAAATTGTATGAGAAGTTTTATTTTTCTCCAAATACATAAATAAATAATAAATTCGTCTGATCGGTGATATAAAAATCCGTATAGTAAAAAACTCATATTTAAAAAAAAATGTGATAAAATTTGAAATATTTGGATTTCAATTCTGCAACGAGATTTATTAAACCACATGCATTTTTTATCTAAAACTTGCGATACATCAGTGATCTTACCTTCTGTTTCATCAGTTCCTCTAAATCGATGTCATCTTCGATGATCGTACAGTCGACTTCGTCAGAGTCGAGATCCACCAATTTCTCGTCTTCGCTTTCCTCCGTAGAAACGACTTCCAGCGGTACAGGAATTTTTCCATTCATCATGGATTCCTTTGGCGTGACGATGACGATTCTTGTTGGCGCAGAGGATTTCTCTTCCGTCGTGCCATTCTCGGTTTCTCTGTCCTTTTTAGTTCTTTTGTGTTTCTTGTGTTTCTTCCTATCGGACTTTGAGTTATCCTTGTCAAAGCTCTTGTCCTTCTTGTGCTTATGATGCTTGTGCTTTCTTTTCTTTTTCTTGCGTTGATCCAACATATCGGCATCTTCGTCAGCCGAGAGATTGTCTCGTTGCTTGGGATTCAAGCACTCCAAATCTGATTCGCTGTAACGCAATTGAATTATAACTTTTGTGAAATTCACTAAAACATCGCGGAACTTTGGGGATGAGCTACTGATTCGCAATTAATTCATTGTGAAATGAATAAAACGCTTGAGCACAATTGGAAATAATGAATTTTTAGTTTTTTTTCAACCGTTACACGTCGCGGTAATTAACGTTCGAAAACGTTGAAATATTCGGGCGATATTTTTCCAAACACTTTACGTATTTTTGGAGATTTTCGACGAAATATGAAATAAATTTGAACCACTGCTTAATCGGCGAGAGATGCTTGTATCGCGACGAACACAATTATTTCCTTGTTATGGAATTTGTAACGTAAACATTGTCAATTATCGGAGTAATACGAGTGTCTCGCGACAAGCTGTTAGGTTAAGTCGAATGTAAACAATATTAGGCTTTAAAAAGCGGGACGAGACGAGGAAATACGCGCTTCGAACCGCATAACGACCGGGGGAATCTTCGTCGAAGTATTATGATTACGAACCTCATGATGAATCCTTTCGGATGTCAACTATATCGGATTATATTAAATTCCTGACTCGCTGAACACAAGACGACAGAGATCGACAAAATCGTCGATGAGGAGACACGGCCATCTTGTTCGTGGAGCGCCTCGCGAACTTTTTTTTTTTTTTTACGATTGTATAAAAATGAAAGGGTAACGAACAAATGGAAATACGGTGGTCGAAATTTCACGCGAACGAGTTGTTGTTGGAACTTGTGGCACTCAAATGGATTGAAGCGTTCTGACGAAGCACGACTTAATTTCATTCGATGAAGTATTATGACCGATTAAATAACCGTCATTTTTATCGTGATAAATAACAGCAATGTATATCATGTTTTTTCGATCGTAACTTATTTGAGGGTTTACTGGATGGAAGGAGTGAATGAGAAATTGTACCCTTAGCACAGAAAATCGATTGTTTTAAGATAATTTGGATCGTGACTCCGTTACCATCAGAGCAGACTCGTCAGTGAGTTATTTTGCCTTGAGGTAAAGTTGATCGATTTTTCATTACGAACTTGACCAATCTTTTGGACGGCTGAAGGCCTGAATAATCTTATTGATAAGTAGTAGCAGTTACCGGTTGTTTTTGTAGAATTAATGTTTTCTCGGTGATATTTATTTTCCGTGAATTTTGCGAATCGTTAGTCTACCATAATAGATTTGTTGATTGTAGAAAAAATGATAAACTCGTACATGAACACACACTCTGTTATTTATTGTGCAAAAAAAATCGTTTCGCCTTTACATTTCGAATTGATTCTTGAGGACTAAACGTGTGCAGACTGCAGACGTCTTTGCAATGCCCCTGTGGTTTTCTGCTGCGTCCAGGAATCCCGCTATTATCCATCGTCGCACACGCTGTTCCAAGTAAGTCCTTGTCTTCGAGTCCCATTTGGACTCTTTCGTACTTCGTCCTCGTTTTTAATTGATCGGCAAAAAAAATTCTCTGAAAACGCGCCATTCGTTCCATAATTCTAATTTTTCATTCGAGCGAACTTCCTTATTTGACGTCCGCTTCTCGAAGTAAACGCAATTTAAGGCGTTTAATTTACTCGATCCTGCATAAAGTTGTGCGATACGTAAAAAAAAAAAAAAAAAAAACAAATCGCAAGTCTCAAAAAATATGAATCGATCAGAAACATTATTCGCCAAGGATCGGAAGTATATAGGTCAGTGAAGAAATTAGATTACCATTACCAACTCCGTTTTTTTTTTTTTTTTTTTTTCGATCAAGAACACAATTTTACTCAGGCGATGGAAACTTCACATAGCTTTGGGTTTGTTTTGTTTTGTTTTATATACTTTATCATAATAATGTTCGTTAGATGATAATCGTATTATAGGTATATTCACAAGATAATGTTTTATATATAACCACATTGGAATAGATCCAAAAATGTTTTTTTTTTTTTTGCATCGGATGATTTAATGTCGCTTTGCGCTCAATATTATAGGTAGGCTCGATGCGCAGATTATTATTATATTGAGTTCTGTCTCATTTTATATACGTTTTACAATGTTTGATATACAACCCTCAAGGAAAGAAAAAAAACTTATACGAACTTTTGGTTTTTTTCCCTTCTATCGTTTTATGTGCATTATTATAGACGTTTGTTTTTTTTTCCACATTTCCCCTAAAATGCTGAAAAAATATATGAGTAACAATTGGCTGTAAATGGATATTTAATCGAACATCGAACTCTCCGAACTCTACGATCGAATCCCTCTCCTCTTTCGTGTTTTTTCGAATGATATATCATATATATATATATATATTCATATTAATTAATCGCGCATCTGCGAAAATGTATGTACATATCGTACCTACCTGCGAAGATCTTTTTTTTTTCTTTTTTTTTTTCGTGTGTCGAAAGGAAGAGTGATGTGTGCGAGTGAATAATATCATATAACTGTTTCATATCTATTTTTCTTCATATATCAATTCGTATTATTATATTTCTTATATACTTCTAGACATGAGTTGGTTGGTTTCATCGTTTTTTTTTTTTTTTTTTTTTTTTTTTTTTTCTTTTCTTTAAATATCATTCACCTTTTAAGAGTAAATAGGTAATCATTTAGAATATTATTTCAATGAGCAAGTGACTAGTGTGCTTCTCGTCTTCTTTTCTCACTTTCAGTTTGTTCTTATCTCTCTTGTCCGCATTCACCAGTCTTTATGGGTAATACATTTATAGTATATTTCGTTTGCTCATTCGTGTTTATTGCACGGTTTTTTTTTTCTTGGTATTTATTTTCTTCTTTTTTTAAGTGATAAACGAATTGAGACAGTTTTGCAAGTCCGGTGATCGATAATACTATAATAGACAAAGCAAAATTTTTTTTTATGATAATAATATAATTTACAATATCGAATCGGCACGTCAATAAATGATTAAATAATCGAGATGTTAGTCTCGCAAAAACTCTTGCAAGAACGACTTTGAGCAACGTCGATGGCGTCTTAGGAGACCTCACTGAAAACTATTCATCGGCCAATTTTTTTTCGTTTTATTTTTGGGTTTTTTTTTTTTTTTTTTTTTTTTTTTTCGTTTTCATTGGGCATCGTGTGACTCGATATGGCGACACATCGAAAAAAACAAAGCGGGGTAAGGCACTCCCAGAGCCCCTGATGAACAGCCAAGAGACACACTAATTCTACGTCATAAAAATATCACTATTCACTTCCTCCATTCACGTCCTTTCGAAGTTATCGTGTGGATTCACCGGCATTTATTTTATTTTTTTTTATTTTTTTTTTTTCTATATAGCGTGTGAAAAAGGTTTCGTTTTACCTATGAATTTGTTTTTTCTTTTTTTAGTTTTTTTTTTTTAATTTCTCTTTTTTTTTTTTTTGTGAAAAAACGATTGGTACAACTGTTAATATACGTGTACAAAGAAATTGTGTACGTTTCCGGACTACTCAACTTCCCGTTACTTGTTCTTTTTTTTCTTTTTTTTTTTTTTGCTTTTTTATCTTTCGCTCGAGAAATATACAGCAATCATGTTTTTAGCTCTCGCGTTTTGGTGTGTAACGCCGAGTCTATGTGCAAAACACTGCAGATCAAAGGTTGACACGGTCATCAAATATACGTCACAGAAGCCTGTATAAATCTTCGACTATGCATTTTATTCGGATATTACAAAAACGACTTTATAGCGCATTTTTACCAGACTCTTCCGGGATCTGACGGTTATTTTATCTTTTATGTTTTCGTTTTGAGTTCATGTTTTCTCACTTGTGGAACGAACTTTTCTCGATTTATTTTGTTTTTTTTTTTTTTTTTTTTTTTTAATTCTTTTGTGCGATCAAGTAAACTCGACAACGACTATACACACACATTTTTTCCCCCATTACACATTTTTCGGATTTTTTTTTTTTTTTTTTTTTTTTTTTTTTTTTCGTCGATTCACTCTATATATTCGTTTGTTAGCGTTCGGCGCCAACGCTGGAAGTACGAAAACGTATATATTGCGCTCGATATAAGTGAGAATTAGAGAAAATGAAAAAAAGAAGCTAATTACCGTCAGTTCCGCGAAGATCCTCGTAGATAAATCTACAAAATCTCGGTCAGTTTTCCTTGAGGATGAGGAACTTCCATAAAATACGGACCCCAGATTCATACACATAATATACACGCAACACATTCTTACATTATATAATTGTTTCGCGTTAAACATTCGTCCAGGACTATTTCAGTATTTCTTAATCTTCATCGTTATCGTCGTCTTCTTCGTAATTTTTTGTTGTTGTTGTTCATTTTTTTTTTTTTTTTTTTTTTTTAAATCTTTGATCTAAAAACTATGTCGTGTACGTTTTAGTAACGCGTTATCGTACAAATAAACGACGTTCGTCGCACGCGCCTCTCGTTATCGCGTACGTTTTTCTTCTTATTCTCATTTTTTTTTTTTTTTTTTTTTTTTTTTTTCATTTTTAATTTTGTTTATTTTAATAATAATCGTCCAATATCGTTTGTCTTCATAATAATTATACTTTACAGGTGGTACCTAATAATTGTTCAAGATAGTGCCCGACCTACGGGAGGGGTGTTTACTTTTTTTTTTTTTTTTTTTTTTTCTTTCTTTACCGTTATAATAAATACGTACGCTACATATGCAGTTTTAATGTTAAATACATATTTTTTTTAGAATTTGGTACTCTCGAAACGACTCGTGTGATCGGGCGTCATCCGAACGCTCCTTTCAAACTTTCTCACTCTCTTTCACTCTCCGACCCCCCCAACTTCTCCTTTATCAGTTACTATATTTTCTTGCAGCATTTTACGTGGTAATAGTTTTTTTTTTTCTTTAATGGTATCGTGTAACTTTATTAACATATCCCCTATTTACGTTTACAGTTCCTTCATTTTTTTTTTTTTATTTATTCTCTCATCGAAATTCGACCGTTTTTTCTGTCAATTCGGTCTTTTTGTTTGTATTTTTTTTTTTTTTTTTTTTAATATTCTGTGTATTCATTGTTTTTTTTAAAAGGGGTGCGCGGTTACCGGGGATAATGAGTCGCAAAAATGAAGAAAGGGGAAGTTTTATATTTTTTTCGGGATATTTATATCGATAAATGTGGATTTGCTGAATAACAAATGATCGTAACTTTCGTATTGAGACACATAACGCTCCTTCGTTATTTCGCAGTCGCCGTGCGCGCACGTGTGTGTTCTCGTGTATTGTGTTCGTGTGTAATTAGATAATGCATATTATTCGATACTCGGATTCGAAATGGCTGGAAATCTCGTACGGACTGACTGCATACAAGTATTTTTCTTTTTTTTACATTATTACATAGCTTCAATACCGGAAGTGCGACGCCATTTATTAAAATATCTTGGACGCGTTTATCAACGCCTGGCGTCTCTCTGGATTTTTTTTTTTTTTTTTTTTTTTCGTTAATATCTCGTGAAGCTAATCGGTTTTTTTTTTAAATTCAATATCGCTGAAATATACGGAGGAATGTGAGGTTCGTGATTGTACCTTCCAACGTTTACTCTTACGCGCAGCCCCCTCGCAACTCGTAATAATAATTATTTTGTTCAATGATAATAATAAATCTTCGTCTTTACACCGGCGCTCTTAGTTCATAATGTCATCATCTGCGGAAGATGCGTGAGTGTATAATGTAGTTTGTTAATCATCTTGTAGATTTCCTATTTTTTTTTTTTTTTTTTTTTTTTTTTTTTTTTTTTTTCGTTCCTCTTTTTTTG
This sequence comes from Cryptus armator, assembly GCA_963971235.1. Lineage (NCBI taxonomy): Eukaryota > Metazoa > Arthropoda > Insecta > Hymenoptera > Ichneumonidae > Cryptus > Cryptus armator. Next base: position 3,543,176 of record OZ020234.1, on the reverse strand, counting down.
AGTATAACATACTTACAGTACTTAAATTTACATTATATTGCGATTTCTTTTTTTTTTTTTTTTTTCTTAATAAATATAATGCTGCGCGTATCGTTTTTCCTTTTTTTTTTTTATTATTTCTTTATCATCGTCATCGGTATAGATATATACGGTATGTATATATATACTTAAACGTTAATCTAATTCATGGGATATAGATATTATTAATTAACATCGCTTGTTTTTAATAATATCTTTTGCGTCGCATGTGAAACGTGTGGTAGTTAAATTTTTTTTTTTTACATCCTCTTCGATCGGTTATTTAGTAATTTTCTTTTTTCTTTATTTAGTATCCGCGATGAGACTGTCGGTGCGCAACTTTTGTTTTTTTTTCTCCATTTAAATCAATGGCTAAGGGGATTTTTTTTTTTCCAGAAATGCAGTATTCTCCGATATTCCAGAGCTAAAAGCTTGTTAGATACTTAAAAGTAAAGTAAAAAGAAAAAAAATCAATAATTGCAATCAGATAAAATGTATATTTATCATTTTAGAAAATCAATGAATGAAATAGATATACTAATTGATTTCATAGGAAAGGCCATTAAATACAACGAAATATTGTTAATTAAAAAAAAAAATAATGCATACTGCGTTAGTGGCAAAGCTCCCTGAAAACCCTTTTGAGGACATCGACTTGAATACCTCGATATACGATACCGAGGATACGCGAGGAAAGCAACGTTTTCGATCGATTTTTGTATCGCAAATTAAGAAAAAAAAAAAAAAAAATTCCCGTTTCATGTAATAAATCATTTTACTCGTAGAAACAAAAAAAAAATAAATATGTGCATTTTTTTATTTTTTTTTATTCAATGATTCAACGATAATGACGCACGTACGCGTATTGCGTAATTCTATTTAGTTAAGGCGTAGCTGAATAATGCTCACGCGCTCATTTCCTCGTCGTTGGAATAAATGGGTTATGTCTGAACGTTCTTGCGAGTACGCGGCATTTTTTTTTAAAATTAGTTACAATAGTTAACCGGATGGGAATCGGGGCAAATGTGTTTATCCTAAGACGAATTTTGGGTCACAATCCGATGGCATTCTCGCGCCTCGTGCGCCGTTTTCCTCCACCCACTCTGATTGACTAAAACGTATAATAATATGAAGTTGGCAGTTTTCGTTAACGTGATTTGAACTGGTGTCGTACGCTTAGTACTGTATCGATCAATGTGTACGACTTTCTTCTTTCGCTTCTCATTTATAATTTTTTCATTTTTTTTTTTTTTTTTTTTTTTTTTTTCGTTGTACACATTGACGACCGCAGAGCTAAACGAACCGTTCCGTTAATCGCACTCGTGGAAAAAACCATCCGGGGCCTCGAACCACCGGGGACAGTCGTCGTTATGGCATTGGTTTTTTTTTTCTTTTTTTTTTTTTTATTTCTCTTTTTCTTCACGTACCTTTTTGTCTGTTATTTCACGTACAGAGTGCATATATATTTCTCGTTCATTTTATTCGATTCCTTACAACTTCGCCCAAAATTTATTTTAGCATTTTTGGTTTTTTGGTTTTTTGGTTTTTTTTTTTTTTTTTTTTTTTAATAAACACATTCACAACCAAACGAACGAACGAAGGTGCTCACTTCCGGTCTGACCAGAACTCTTGTTATCCGTTTTATTTATTATTCTTTTTTTTTCTCGAAATTTTACGTCGTATCCTCTACATATTTTTGTCACTGCCTCCGATATTCATAGCTCCGTCGGTATCTAACGTTTATCTAGAATTTTTTTTTTTTTTTTTTTTTCACTGTATCTCTCGTTCTTTATTTCATTATAATATTTTTCATTAATTTTTCGTGGATTTTTTTTTTTTTTTTTTCTTTTAATATGCGTCTCTCGTCTCGCATCTCGAGTATAATTTAAAGGTATATAATAATTTTTTTTATCTAAATATGTGCGAACAATCACGTGTCGTGTGCACTACATATTTTTCTTGCATATATATATTTCGTATATATGTATATGTGTATATTAATACATATATGCATATATATATATACATATATATATTAGTTTCTTAAATAACTAATATTATTATAATTTTATATATAATATTTAGCTTCACAGTACTTTTAGTGAATATAATACTCTGTATAAAACTTGTATTTACAGGGTGACCTCTTTTATTTTTCATCATCGTCATCGTCTTCGTCTTCATCGATTTTTTTTTATTATTTATTTTTTTTTTTTTTTTTTTTTTTTTTTTTAGTTAAGTATTTAATAATTCATAATCGAGCGACTGTGGGCTGATTTTGTCTTATCATTTATCCGGTATGAGCTTCAATCCGTCAGCGCTCTTTCCAAACTCTATTTCCATTATCCGCGCATTAAGTAATCATCAGCGATAATTTTTGGTTTTTTTTTATGATCCGTTAATTAAATATATTTTAGTGAGTTTAGTGACTGAAGTAACGTAAATCCTACCAGAGGACAAGAGATTTTTTTTTTTTTTTTTTTTTTTCGTCTTTCGCGTGCCGATGCCGATGCCGGAGTATTCATACGCATAGATTTTTCTTCGAATATTTGTCTTTTTTTTTTGCATAGAAAATATAGACGAATTCTCCGTTTTTTTTTTTTTTTTTTTTTTTTTCTCGCGTTATTTAATTATCGCGGTCAATGGCGCATTCGCGGCAAGAAATTTGATGTACTTTCGAAATGTTCACTCGTACAACGCGCGTTTATTATATTTATCGCACGGTGTGCGATACCGCATTTATCCAACCGACGGCCGACGCGCAATAATGAAAGGTACGTAATTAATTAATTGCGCAAACTGTTAACAAGTATGAAAATTACTACGGTACAATGAGTACGTGTGGACACGAACGACCTTTAACTCTGGTTAAACTTTACAGCGCCTATATATCCTTTCAAATTTATATCAAAATAATGATTTTATATGTGAGCAGAAATTCAGCTGCGAATTACGCGTGTTTATGTTATCGTTACTTCGTTTCAATAAATCATCGAAACGGGCAGTTTCCGCGCGATAATAAATATCAATAGTGAATTAAGTTACGATTTTTGATTAAGAAAAAAATAAATAAAGAAAATAATTTAAAAAATAATAATAATTTAATTTTTTTTTTTTAATAATTAAAAAAAAAAAATTAAATTATTATTATTATGATTATTATTATTAAAGGACCGATATTTTTGAGAAATAAAGAACGAGTCGCGGATTATCGAAGGCGAAAAAATTAATAGGAATTATAGAATAACGAAACGCGAAATGTGTAATCGATGAAGTCGCGAAGTGGAATATTCAACGTACGATCCCAGGCATCGGCACGGTACAGCTGAAAGACCCTCAACGTAAAACGTAAAGGCATAAAAATATAAATAGTATGTTGTACCACACAATATATCACAACGATAAAATTCTAAATTTACTTTTTTTTTTTTTTTTCTTTTGTTTTTCACTATCATCGTAGTATAGATAACGGATAGTATAATAATAATAATGATAATAATAATAATAATAATAATCATAATAATTCCTATTCATCTTTGGAGTAGCGGATCCAGCGCGGTATTCGTTAATAATTATAGTATATTATTTCAATATATAAATAAAAGACATTCGTCATTGAATGACAATGGCAATTGATGATAAATAATTTAAAAAAATCATCGTTTATAATGAAAAAATATATAGGTATATAATCGAATGAACGTTACGTTTCATTTGTATCACGACGATTTTTCTATTTATAATATAATTCGTTATGATTTTAGCGATAAAGAAACATTATTATTATTATTTTTTTTTTCTTTTAATAATTATAACATTAATAAATTACGATAATAATAATAATGATAACGATGAAAAATTGGATTTTTTTTAAAAACAATTGATAAAAACATCCGAAACGAAAAAAACCATTCGTACATTTCGAATCGCGTTCTTGTCATCCCGGGTTTTTTTTTTTTTTTTTTTTTCATGATTTTTTTTAGCCGTTCATCACGAATCGATTATTCAACACGCTCGCGTCTCTCACAAATCTTTCGCGTTTCACCCGTTCGCCTTCGTGAAATTTCTCTGCCTGCGTGTTGTACACATGAACGTTATGTTTATTGTTTGTTTACCTCGCGTTCTTTTTTTTTTTTATTTATATATATATATATCGTATAAAGTAGAAAATGCACGCCGATCACGGGAACATTACGTGCGCATTGCGTCGTCCTACAGGAAATCGCGAGGACTGGATATTCGTTGATACGTGTCGAGTGAAAAACCAACACAACAAAAAAAAAACTCAATTTTATTACTCCCTCCTTTCTAATTGCCGCGGGTTTTTCTCGGGTGACATCAAAATTTCGTTTTTTTTTTTTTTTTTTTTTTTTTACGATTTTGCGATCAATAAACGATTTTTTTTTTTTTTTTTTACAAATATCGCGAATTATTAATCGTCGCTGAACGCTACGCGGTGCAGTTTCACTGCGATCGGAGCGAAAAAAAAAAAAAAGATTTACGAAGATTTCTAAAAGAGATCGTCGATGATATTCGATGTAAAATTCTTCTCCAGCGAAATTCCAAGGCGAAAAAAAAAAAAAAAATTTAAACGCGTTCGTTATTCGTAAATTTATCGCATCCCATTTCTAAGCTCGAAGTTTGCGAAATCTCGAGAGAGAGAGATGTTTTTCTTTTGCATGGAAAAAGCACGCGGGTGTTTATTTCTTTAGGGATGTTTTTCTTTTTTTTTTTCTTTTTTTTCTTCATCTCTTCGTACTCTCGGTTTGCCTGCTCTCTGCTTCTATCTCCTCGCTCCCTCGTGTCTGGTTATCAGTGAGACTATTGGGGGATGGTATATAGGCTGATGGTGGGTAGCCAGTCGGGGGTATATGCCGACTGGGCGTGTCTGGTCGATATCGTGAATGGCAAACTCCCACATCCCGGTACGCAGAATCTCCTCAACTACGACGAGGCACGGGGGTGGATGAGGACGAAAGAGCGAAAGGAAAAATAAAGCAAAAGTAACCGCCGAGATGCGCGAAGATTAAGCTGGAAACTCGTCGTCTATACGAGACAAGAGAAAAAAAAAAAAAAAAAAAGAGAACGAAGAACGCATAGAAAGATATGAAAAAAAAAAAAAAAAAAAAAAAACAACAAACAGTCGCGTATAGCTCCGCAGTAACTGAAAGAAAAACCCGAAAAACGAGAAGAGCCCGAAAGACAAAATGCCTGTTAATTATGTTTGCGAATAAAAACTCGTGCACTCGAACGTTGGAACGTCATCGATTTGTCTTCACTCTGAGAATGACAGAGCCTCCCGTTTTGTCTTTGGGAGGAAGGAAGACGAGGAAAAAGTGAGCGAAAAAAAAAAAAAAAAAAAGAAAAGAAAAGAAAAGAAAAAAAAGAAAACAAACGCTGGAGAATAGAAAACGCGTTCTCTCAGTGACAACAGTCTTTCGTCATCTCGCGCGATTAATTAGCCTGAGAATCGAGGTACCGAGGGAGCGAAGAAGAGAAGAGAAAAAAAAAAAAGCACACAAAATGCGGGAGAATTTTTGCTACTTTCGCTCGCTTTTCCGCGTGAGACAGCGAAAGGGAGAGACAGAGAGCTGAGAGTGACATTGAGCGATTGGAACAATTTCCTGCAACCTTCTTTCTCAGTCTGGCAATATTTTACGATTTATCTTGTTCGCGATTACTCGTTTGCATATCATGAATATTTTAAGAATTTTTCGACACTGCAAAACTACCCCTCGCGAGAGATCCATACTTTTCGGAATCTTCGCGGGATAGTAACGTTAATTAAAAAGAGATACATAATACATATATATTCGTATTAATTACTCTTTACTCTTTTAATTTTTTTAATTCTCTCGCCGAGAAACAATCGCAATCGATTATTGACCGCAATATCGCAAAATTCTGTACATTATTTTTTTTTTTTTTTTTATTTCCACGTCGAATTATTCGCAGTTTATCCGCTAAACCGTGAATCGTGATTGGCGATCAACGAGAAATGACGACGAATGGATTACGAAAAAAAAAAAAAAAAAAAAAAAAAAAACAAAACAAAACAAAAAATAAATAAAATAATATCAACATCAGACAATTATTATCGTAATTAATAATCACATTAAGTAATAAATATCTCCCATTTTCATCAGTCTGGAGCATTCAATCGGGCGCTTTGTTTTGTTTTTTGTTTTTTTTTTTTTTTTTTTTTTCAGATACACAAACTTTTACACATCTCTAAGTGGTACGGTATTAATAATGGTAGTTATTTTTTTTGTTTTTTTTCATTAACAAACTTTGACCCCTCATCACTGTTTTGTCGTGTAAATTCTTTCTTTCTCGCCACTAAGTCCGTCTTGACGATCGTGATTCAGTCCTCTTTTTTTTTTTTTTTTTTATTTTTGTCGTTCGCAATGGTTCCTCGGAAATTTGGTGTTTTTTTTTTTTTTTTTCTCGCACAACAGTCGCCGGTCCCAATTGGGTACTTTTCACGTTTATTTTTTCCCCCTTTAAATCGCTTCGTTCGCTCTTCTCCAAACGAATTTTCCTTCAACGAATTTTCTCATTAATTTCTTATTTATTTATTTTATTTTATTTTATTTTTTTTCTTTCGCGTTGGTCTCCGAACGTAACGATCCCCTTAAACCTAATCGACGAGCTTATTAAACTACTAGTGTTTTCTAAATTGACGTGTTTATACCGAAGGTTGTATTTCATCATCCATTATATATATATTTTTTTTTGTTTATACTTTTTTTTTTTTTTTAATTCATCTTTTGCTTAACTTGTGTTTTTTTTTTTGGTTTTTTGTATTTTTTTTTTTTTGGTTTTTTTTTTTTTCATTTACTTACTAGAGATATACTGGCAATGCTTTAAGGTATGTTCGTCTCTCGAGGCTTTCCCGGCACTGCACGCGTTAGTTAGTTGTACGAATTGATGAAACACTCGTCGTCGTGAATTTTCTCTTTCATTACTCCGTTGTATTTCTCTCAATTTTTTTTTCTTTTTTTTTTTTTTTTAACTTCTCTTTTTATACTCGTGTCGTTCGTGCTTTTATTTTTTATGCGTCTTGGTTTTCTCAGTCTTCGTAACGCGTTTGGCGTTATTTTTTAAAAATTTTTTATACGTTCCGCGAGTCCCTCCCGTCGTATTCACGAATTTTATTTATATTTGGTAAAATGTCTCATGCGTCGCCGTCGGATAGGATAGTTCAGCGGGGACTCAATGGAAACGAGACCCGCAGTAGCTTCATGTTTTTTTTTTTTTTTTTTTTTTTTTTTCGTATTATACTACTGTATATAGTACAACATAACTATATAGTTTTTATATCATTATTATTAATTTTTTTTTTTTTTCGTCGATCGATCGAAGTCGTTTCCACGAGTGCGTGCGTAAGTGCGTGCAAATTAGCCCTCTGTCCATGATGAAGGAAGAGTCATTGAGCGAAGACCAGATATCCGGAGGATTCACGACACCTCGTCGTCTGGTCCAATTGGTTCTATTTTTATTTATTTATTTATTTCTTTTTTTTATTATTTTAATATTCATTTTCATCATTTATTTACGTTTTTTTTTTTTTTTTTTTTTTTTCTTTACTCTATAGTAATCGGATTCATTCATGACGCATTTCTTTCGCGAAATGCAACGAGTCTCACGGGGGCGGGGGAGGGGGGATGTTTTTTTTTTTTTTTTTTTTTTTTTTTTAATCCATCGATCAAACTTACGCTAAACTCGTGATCACGACGAGCACAGCTCGCACACATCGACGACATTATTAATTTACGTACGACAAGTGTGTATGTGTTTTTTTTTTTCGTTTTTTCTTCCGAATGAGCGTATGTGTGTGTCGTGTATTTGTTTTATTTATTTTTTTATTTACTGTCTCTGTTCGCTGCAGTGCCCGAAAGTCGAATTTAGTCACAGCACGTTTTAGTTTCGCTTCTTCGTCTTCGCCTCACACTTCAGCTTCGATTTCTTCTTTTTAACGATACTTTTTGTTTTTTTTTTTCTTTGCATTTTTTTTTTTTTTTTTTTTTTTTTTTTTTTCGCCCCCACGAATCTTCGTCCACATCCTCCACGACGGACTTTCTTTATTATAATCTGTCTTTCGTTTTTTTTTTTTTTTATATTTTTTTTATTCACTCCCTTTCGCAATATAACTCGAAATATTCGAGCGCATTAGTGGTCAGGAACGAGCATTTCAAGATCATCCGCCACGACGTCGCTGATGTGAAGATAGATGATCCAATACATGAGATTGAAGCATACGAAGCATACGGGAAATACGATGCGTGAATACTTGTCGATATCCGACGGTGTGATGCCTGGGAATTAAATTTTAATTTGCGTTTATATGTGTTCGAAAGATATGGACTACGAACTATACGAGACATTATACTTGTAATAAGCGTGCGAAATTTCACAAGCCAATTTTTTTTTTTTTTTTTTTTTTTTTCATTGCCTTTTTATTTTAATTCGTGCTTTTCAACAGCGATATTGATTAATACGTCGAGGGGATTTCGTTCGATTTTTTTCTACTTTCTTGACTTTCGTTGATTCGGAATTTTTTCACGGAAATAATAATTATTAATTATTTTTCAATGCTTTCAAGAGGAAATTTTTTTTTACGTTTTCAAATTTTACCAATAGATCGTTCCTCGTGAGCGATTTATATAGAACGGAACGAACCTTATAAAGATTTGTTAGTAATAAGGATTTTTAAATACGAAGATTTCGTTAATTTTTTTTTTTACAAAAAAAAAAAAAAAAATTTCTCGACTGAAAGAAAATACTACTGAATCGTAATAGTTAATTATTGAATTTCAGCTAATTACGAAGTAATCGTATAAAAATATCATTTCTTCCTTTGAAAAAATTCCAAATACTTTTCACGAAAAACTACGATAAAAAAGTAAACGTTATAGTGCGCGCAATCTGCAGCCGAATTTGTCTGCATATGAAATCCCCTCGAGTAAAACAGCGGTGTGCACGGTGAGACCATGAATTTCATAATATTCACAGTTGGTATGTTTGGCTTTTTTTAAAATTATTATTTAGCACAGCATTCGTCAACGAATACAGAAGTATGAATCGTTTGATACGTGACGAAAGGATTTGCCGAATCAAAATCTTCGCAACGCAAATTTCACATTCCAAAAAAAAAAAAAAAAAAAAAAAAAAAAAAAATTCTCGGTGATTTTTGTAATAAAAAAAAAGGTGTGTCGGTATTCCTCTATTCTACGTGAAATGTGCGTTCATAAGTGAATAATTCTGTTCGGAAATTCTTTGCTCAGTGAAATTGAGATTTTTTTTTTTCCTTTTTTTTTTTTTTTTTTTTTTTTTTATAGAAAATTTTTTGATTATTACAAGTAAGCAGCTCGGATGGTTCCTTGGATTGTTAGATAAGTGTGAAGTTTGAACCTACATGGCGTACCATAGAGCTTGCTAATATCCTTGCCGGGATGAATAAGATGCTGAGGGGCGGGCGGTGCCTCCTCATCGGCACGACCGTTTATGGTATTCTCCAATGTGCCACCCTTGCTGTGTGCCTTGGGGTCGTGCACCTTGAACCGCACCTCCTGGACAACACGGGACCACTTACAAGAGACACGGCAGTTCGCCGTGGGGTGTCCTTCGTTCGAGGTGTACCCCTTTATTCGTCGGCTTGGCATGCAACACTCGGGGATACGATAATATCTACTTATCTACTACAGCGCAACCCCTCTTTTCTTAACTCGACGGGATGAAACGCATTCTTCTTCTTCTTCTTCCGCATCAATGGTTTAATGCGACCGGAAGCATTCGCTATTCTGTATTTTCCCAACAGTCCCCACTTCCGATCAATTGCTGCCGTTAGGGGTAACGAAGGGTATACGGATCCGTAGATACGAAGCACCGGCGTTAGTCTGCGCGTGCGCAGTTGATATTTGCGCACATAGTCGAGCGCGCGGACGCAGTTATACGGAAATAAAGTTAAGCGAAATCGTTGCCATGGTAACGAGTTAAAATAAGCGGGCAATTGAGTTAAGTGAAGTTAAGAAAAGAGGGTTTCCACTGTATATCGAAAGACAGGGTCACGGAAAAGGTTTTTAAAACGAAGATAGCGATTTAACCGAAGTATCATTAACGATGTCGATCACTCGGCAAAAAAAAAAAAAAAAAAAAAGATCCGATAAATTCGCCAATAAGTCAAAATAATCGCTATTAAAATTGATCGTTCAGTGATCGGTTTTTGCATGCGTTCGAAGCAATTCATTATTTCAACGTGAATAATGATAATAATATCAATAATATATTATTGTTAATATATAATAATCAACACTTCGATCCCTCAGTGAAGACGAGAATAAACCAACAGACAGAATAGCCAACAAGATATAATGTATAAAATAAAAGAATCATTGATCTCTTTTTTCTTCTATTTTATATCTCATTTTACCGACCATTCTTTCAATTTTTTTTTAAATACGTTTCTGCTGATTGAGTTTCTTAATTGAAAATCAGATTATTTCAAAGAACTCGAAGAAAAGATATCCTTTGGACATTGAAATAGTTTTACATCATTCTTCGGACACTTTATCGTTCGCGACTCAGCAGAGTATCGAAAGTTTTCTCGCCGGTGGTTGAAAGTTCCGTATTGTGAACAAAGTACAGAGGGTGAAGAAGCGGGAGGAATAGAGGGGAAAGGGACGTGAAAGCAGCAGGATGGAGTATACAATTCGACACCACCGGCGACTAGTCGACGGGTCGTCGATTTATGCATGAGATTCGGACTTTTGTCAGTTGAACCATAAGTCCTAAAGAACCCGGAGGGCCACCAACAAGAGCTGATATATATATATATATATATACTATATATATATATATATCGATACGTATAGATAGATAGACGCGCCAACCTCTGGAGACGGATACTTTGAGGAAAGTTAACTCCCGAACGTTCGGTTGGCTATTTCAATATTCAAAGGATCTCTCTGCTGTTTATACATTCGACCGGATGCTTCCGGTCGGCCGCAGTATCTGCTTTAATTTATTTCCCACTGTATATCCTCATCGTCTCAACTCGATGGGGTCCGCCGACCGATCCGCCGGATGACTCAGGAGAGGATAGAGTTTCATATTGAATTAATAATCGTTCGACATTACGGTATCGGACAAAATTTTACGCTTGCGAATCGCAAACTCAATGAACCAATCCCCTTACCATCTTTGATTATAACGCTTCGTTGAATTATTAAACGAGATTCTCGATACAGAAATATATTATTGACGATGCATTTTTTTTTTATTTAAATCGAAACATTTCGATTTATATAAAACTGCGGAGAGTATTTCAAGTCGCGAGATAATTTTTATTCGGGATATTTCTATCCTCCACCCGTCGCATCAACGTGTTAGCCAATTAATTAATTTATCGCCGGCTGTATCATGCGGTAAAATCTGTATCTCGAGTCGGTAAGTATTCCCAGGGAATGGAGTTGAATGAGAAAAAATTTAAAAAAAAAAAAAAAAAACGACGTTGTCGAGTTTAACCTCATCGTCCTTCATCGACGAATCTCGATAACGTCGGAGGATACCTTGAATAATTAATACACAATTTCTGATTGAAGCTCGAAATATCTCTTGTCGAAGGTGGAATATCCATGAAAACACATTTTCCTCGTGTTTCGCTACATTCGGCGTTTTTTTTTTTTTTTTTTTTTTTTTTTTTTTTTTTTTCGTCATATCGCGTTTTTGCCGAAGCACCGGAGAGCCAGGGGAGCCAGCGAAGAGCTTTAATATCTTCGTTTCGGGGCGCCCCCCATACAATTCGCGAGATTAAAAGAAAATTTATAGTGCACCGGGCGAGCGAGAGGCCGCCGCGGCCTCTTCCATCGTTCGCGTTCGGCGAATGGACATTCATTTTTCCAGAACCTTTTACCTTCCCTGACCTTTCAACCCTATATCGCACCGACAGAGTGGCGTATACACGACCATGAGAGAGGGAGAGAAATAGAAAAAAAAAAAAACAAAACAAAAAAAAAGTCGTAGTTATTCACGCGGTTTATCTCGTTCGATATCCAGACACTCGGAATACTCGACGTCAAAATTGCATTTTTTTCTGCAAGAGTTTGCGGAAAACTCGCGATAGCATTGGCGAAACACCATCGGTATGACTATCAAACTTTACTGTCATCGTCAGCGTTTACGAATGATCTAAGACTCGTCTAACAGCCATAGATATCTTTTAGATCTTTTAAATTTCTAAAGCGATTCAGCGGCAGAAGTAAAATTGGATAAAGATATTTTGATTATTATTATTATATTAATAATCGATGAATTACGTAAAAACCCCGAATTTCATATATTTTCGATGTATTTTTTGCAAATATTTTTTTTCACAAGGATCCTTGATCAGTGCGGAAAAAAAATTATCAGATAAATCGAAATATTTGATTCCTATTTTTTGTATTTTTTTTTTTTTTTTTTTTTGGTACTCTATACCACTTGACACTGTTTGGACCGTAAAAATCATTTTTGCCGCTTGCAAGTCTCCAATCACTGAACGGTAAAGGGCACGAAAAGGGCATGTGGGGCATCTGCCGAAGGCTAAAGGGCATTTGTTTCCATGATTTATACACAGTTATTTCACCCTTTGGCCTTTCGATGTACGTATATAGGGCTCGACGAAGACACATTACGAACATCGAGTAAAAACAACGATTTAATCGGATGTAAAAGGGTTCTCAAGCTTGGATTCTGGCGGGCGAATACTCACAGTTTGTTTGGGCGCGTGGTCCCCGTGGTCACCTACAACGGGTATACCTGGTGGTCCCGGATTTTCTCTCGCGGCTTTCATGCTTTCCGCTATTTTCTGGAATCTGTTCTTCCTCATCTGAATCCTCTTGGCCATGTATCCCACTGTCGCGTATTCTGCGGAATGAATGAATAAACAATTAAACCAGTAGGGCACGCATATCGCGAAATATTTCCATGGGAAGTTCTCCTCGTTTTTTTTTTTTTTTTTTTTTTTTTTCTCAATTCTTCGTCCTCCGGAATTTAAAATTTTTTATTTTCTCGACGGAAAATAATACCAGTTGAAATGGAAGATACCGTCCGCATCCCATTGAATTTCATCCGTTTGCTGATAGACTCATCGGAATGGCATTACGTAACGAAAAAAAAAAAATCCTTTATTCAGTTTATTTTTCACGATGCGCGCGCTTATCTCTTTCGCAGTAAAATTTCTATGGCGGGGTCATCGAAAATAAATAGTATTTACGGTATGATTACGTCGGAAATTTAACGTGATATCGGATCAACTTTAATGCTTTTCGAACAATCATTGGAGTTCACGAAGATACCTTAATCTTTGCCCGCGAGTCTACGATCTTTTTTATTATTTTTGTAATAATAATGATAACAATAATATAATACGCGATTGTAATTCCCGCGAGGGGCCGATTAAAGCTTTTTTTTTTTTTAATCCAAGTTAATAAAACAATTTCGTTCGTTCGTAAACCTTTTTTTTTTTATTTTACCGATTGAAAGATAAATCAATGTGATACGACATTCTTTCGTTTTTATTTCATTAAATTATTAAAAGTTTAACTTTTTTTTTGTCTCGAACGTTACGAAATTATTAATCATTTGGGTTTTCGATAGTACACTTATAGAGATTACTACTTCGTTCTGACTATTCGCGATTTGTGGATTCATCGACAGACACGACCTACGGTAACCCCACGGAAACAAAGTACTATGCGAAAGTACAGAATTAACCGATGAAAAAATTTATTAGGTATAAACAGTCAAAAATTTAAATGCCACGCCTTCTCGTTGTCCCATCGGCTCCCGAAAGATGCAAAAAAAAATACACGTTTAATTGATTAAAATTATTTATACGAAAAAAAAATAATAATAATAATAATAATAAGGTAAGTGTCCCATTTGCTGATCCTGTTTCAGTAATCGATAACATTTTTCTTTCGATAAAAACACACAAAAGTTTCGAAAAAATAAAATAAAATCTTTACCTACATATTTAAGTTGATTATAAAAAATTGATATAAAAATTCGTATATTATTATTTTTTTTTTTATCAACATGAAATATTTATGATTATTTAGTTAACCGGTCAGGAAATGGATTTAAAGGGTCAGAAAGTGGTGAAACTTACCTTACCACGTATCACGTAAAAAAAAAATATATATATATATATTTCCTCATATACTTCCTTTCCGTGGGGGGGAAGGGACGGAAAATTTATCGGTGGCCATAGATTATAGTAGGCGCAGTAATTCGCGATAGCAGGAATGTGAATTCCGTGAGGTTGAGAAATTTTTGTTTTTTTTTTTTTTTTTTTTTTCACCCTCGTTCTTCGCAACCGGAAGTCTCTCGGGGGCCACTTGCGTTTGAGTTTCTCATTCCAATCCATAGAAGACGATGGTTACCGGTTCGCGGTTGGAATACGTCTGGATAGATAATCGGAGGAATCCTTGAAGGCGATGAACGACGACCAGAGACGTCGACGTGTATCTGGCTGTCTGCATCCTAATCTCGTTTATCTCTTTAATTTGGGGTTCCAACTAACTAAATTCCCTTACCTTCCCCCGGCGCAGCGAGCGTCTCTTGCACCGTTAGATAACTCTCTCTCTCCGCCATGGCGGATCGATTCGGTACAGTAATTTTGGCGCAAACTTCCCGACGGTTACTACGAGGGGACACGTCCGGCTTTGTACATCTGATTACATCCAACATTTTCGGAGAAACGTAAAATTGTTAATTTCTCCTCAAATATTTTGCTATCTCTTCATTTTTTCAATTTTCCGAATGGATATCTCAAACTTTGGGTTTTTATAAATTTCTGGACCGAGCGAAGGCCGCCGTATTTTTATTAATTTTTTTTTCGCTCGTCTCGTAAAATTCTCTACCCGATATTATGCAAAAAAAAGAAAAAAAAATATCTTCACCGAAATTATAAGATTCAACATTCAGGGGGCTGTATCGTTGAATTTCGCAGCCAAAAGTGATATTTACAAAGAATGACGATTTTCAGATTTTTATTCGAAATTCTCTCTAAAGCTCACCTTTGATTAATAATGCAACGCTCCACCCTCCCTAAGAAAAAATTAAAACGCCACGGGTATCTCAGCCTATGCGCCCGGCGAGTCGTTAATTAATATAATTAGAACGAAAATTGCAATAAGAATTTCATCGACCCCCCGTCCCTCCCTCCCTCCCTCCCGCCCTCCCTCCCTCGTGTATCTCGGCGCAACTCGCGACCGAAATTTCGAGCGAAGCCCGAATATATTTCCCTGGGGTGATATCGCGTCGCGACTAATAATGCTATACACTAATTCTCTCTATACCTATACACATATAGTAGCAATACATATATTATAGCATGTTGTACCGTACGAGAGAGTATATACCGTTGGAGGGTGAATTATAATTAGCGGCGGGCGTAATCGGGTCGCCAATTTTTGCACGGGGGGTGAGCGAAGAGGGTTCGTCGGTTAATATACATCCCGAAGTTGCAACCGGCCTGCGCTGCTGTGGGATCCCCACGTCATCATAACGATGATGACGACGACGACGCCGACGACGACGAGGACGACGACGACGACGACGACGACGTGGACGTGGAGGAGGTTGCTGACGCTGGAGACGAGGACGACGTGATCTCTCCCCTGTTTGTGGTATTATAGTCGACCGAGGGATGAAAACTCTCTCTCCCTCTCTCTCTCCTCGCCGGGCAACACACCGGACCACGCAACGGCATACAAGAATATGCGCTCTTTGTCATCACCACACACAGGGAGACGATACGACGATGTGGTTATTCCTGGCGTTCAACGTGCCGTGAAATCGTTCGTGTCCACGTTTGTGTCACATCGGGGCGGTTTTAAACCGACGGAAAAACCCGGGAAGGGGGAGTAAAGTCGTCTTTGTTATCGTATCATACCGCGCGAACGAGTTATCACCCGTTTTTTTTAATATACGGCATACATTCTTTCGTTTTCAACGTAACCCTAGAGGCGGCTTGTCCGGCGAAAGCTCTAGGGATGAAAGGTTCTTCTAAAGCTGAAGCTTTTTTTTTTTTTTTTTTTTTTTTAATTTTAATTTCTCGATCGCTCAAGGCTCTCGTGTCGATGGTCGGAAACCTATCTCACCTGATCGTTGGCCTCATGGATATCTTTTTTTTTTTTTTTTTTGTCGATGGCGAAAGCTCTAACAATTACGCTGTTTTTCTATTACTATATACGAATTTATTAATTTTTTTTTTTTATCGGGTTAAGGCTATTCCGCATCGCTGCAAGCTTCGGGATTGAACTATTGAGATTTTTTTTCTTTGATGTGAAATAAATTTTAACTCGGAACCTAATGTGAAAATTGGGTTGATGCATCGGTTCTTGTCACTCGGGGATCTCAATTTTCGATCGCATCTATCACAAGTTCTTTTATTTACCTGTTTACCTCGTTTTTTTTTTTTTTTTGGTTTTTTTTTTTTTTTTTTTTTTCATACTGATTTCAATGATCGAAGCAAAAATGCGAGATTGCAACGAAAAATTATTTTAAAAATTGATGCATCGATCTTTTCAAAGTGCAGTTAAGTTTGTTGAATGCACGAAAAAAAAAAGGGGAAAAAAAATTACCGAATGAACGGAAGGATATACAAAAGTTTACGGTGATTAAAAAACCAAAAAGTCTGTGGTGTGCTATTATTATGATTGCCGTGCTATTATTTTAGTGTCGGTAAAAGGAACTGAAGGAAAAAAAAAATGAAATTCACAAGTGATGCATATTCTACAATATAATATCTACAAAAATAATTTCTACGATTTGCTGAAAATAATTTCGTTGCAAAATTCATCGATACGTATCCCCTACTGCGATCGAACTACTCCTTCAGTCTTCGTGCGATATTTTTGTGTCTCAAAAAAAAAAGAAAAGAAAAAAAAAAAAAAAAAAAAGATTCAAATGCCCGACAATACCGGAAATATATTTTTACGCAAAATATTCGAATCGAATAAAATTGGTCCCACGTGACTGCGGTACTTGCGAGGTGGGGAAAAAAAAAAAAAAAAAAAAAAAAAGAAAAAAAAAAAGAAAAAATTTCACCCACTCGGTACTTCGTCGAAATTGAAGCGAACTCTCCAATTTCGTCGATGGAAAAAAAAGAAAAAAAAATAAAGATTCGATGCGCTTTTTTTTTTCATCGGACCGGCGCGCGCGGCGTGACTAATGAAAATTTTACGATCGACGCTTTTTCGATGCCGCAGAAATTCGATCACTGTTTCGTCACTGCGACGAAACGGTATGAAACCTCTCAATTTTTCTCTGTCCGACGCGGCAAATTTTCTCAACAATACAAATTTCCTAATTTCACTACCAGAGAAAAGCATAAATAAAAAATAAAATAAAGAAAAAAAAAAAAGTCTTCGAAGGATAGTTGATAGAAGGGAACGAACGATAGATCTCTAAGAAACGTTGGGATAGGAATAACCCGCGCGTGTTTGTAAGGACTTTGCGTGCGTAAGGATAACAGGGGGAGTACGGAAAAAAAAAAAAAAAAAAAAAGAAAAAAAAAATGAATTATTGTATTACATTACATTGTATAGAAGCGATATTTATATATATGGTTGCGTGCTCCGGGGAAAACAAAGTGCGACAGGGATGAAAGATATGTAATAATAGGCCTCGAGGCCCTTTCACGAGTACACTCGTCGTCTTTCGTCATTCGCACGTGTGCTCTCGAAGCGAGTCCCGCGACGCAAAGAAGAAGAAAAAAATAATAATAATAAAAAAAAAAAAAAAAACAACAAGGATTATTTTATCGCAACCGCAGGAACTTGCATAGTTCGATTCTAATCGATTTTGTCGGTGAAAACGTGCGACGACTTGATCGTCTCGGACTCGGGAATGGGTCTCGTAAAATTCGATTATTCAGAGATTTTTTGTTTTTTTTTTTTCTTTTCGTATGTTTTTTTTTTAAACATCGGAAACGAGCGACAGTCGGGTCGAGAGCAATTTTTTATTAATTGGTTTACTCATAATTATATCGATCCGCCAATTAGTATGAATAATTATAAAAATCCATCGCGAAGAGGTAAAATTTTGAAAAAAACGTAATTTTTTTTTTTTGGTTTTCGTTGAATTTTGAAAAAATCGTCGAGAGTCGCCATATGTAGATATGATTAATAATTAATTATAATAATAATAGAAGAAGCAGACTCTCGTGGCTCCTCGGTCACGTGACCCGCGATGACTTGAACGATTCATTCATTTTATTTACTCTGTGTCAGTCGCGAGTCTTGGGGATCAGTCGATCGATCGCAATCGGTGCACACTGCTTCGAAATTTATTGAAAATCAATCGTTTTCAGGATTATCCTGATATCAATGCGTTCTCGGAAGTACGAGCGACAATTGCGCCGCTCGGGAGGAAAAATTTAAATTTTCACGATTATCGAAATCAATCGCGATCCGCGGTGACTGTCGGGGAATGATTTATATTAAAAAATGGAGATAAAACAATAAGGCGAAATGCCCGGATGTACACGCGACAGTGTGGAGCGTTTTGGATCGATCGATCGTATTCCCGATTAATCTCGAGTGTAGCGATGATGAATCGATATACGTCGAGTCCGATTGAGATATACGCGACCGCTCTCGCCGGGACTGGCGTCTCGACGTATAAAGTACAGACAAGACACATAGAAACAGACAGATAGAGAGACAGGCTGGTTTTATGGGGTAATCTGGTGAGAGAAAGGTGGACCGGGGTACGGGACGACAGTGGGGAAAGGGCTTTTTGTTTACAGTGACTCTTAACACAGTATTCGTGTTAATACATAACATCATCCTCGTTGTGTGCACACGGAGAGCACGCGGCAATGTCACCCGCGGTTCAGTCGGGATTCTTCGAGGGATTAAGTTTTTCGGGGGGCGGGGGCTGTGGAAAAGGGATTTTCAAGGAAACGGATCAAAAAAAGCCTCGTGCGAAACTTTCGTGAACATTTTTTTTTTTTTTTTTTTTTTTTTTTTTTTTTTTTTTTTTTTTTTTTTTCACGTTCTGTGGTTTAGAGCGATGAGCGTGTCGACGTGGTGGTCCCGTAACGAGTCAGAGCGAAGCAGGAATTTGAACAGACGGTAGAGTAAGTCCGGGGACATGACCATCGTTTCGTTTAAAATAAAAAAAAAAAAGTTGAATTGTCAAAAAAAAAAATTCGTAAGAATGGAATTAACGAGAAATTTAATATCTGAAGTAAATTATAAACGTTACTGGCTATTTTTTTCTGGGGGATTTGAAATTTACTGAAAACGATGATTGATAGTGAATTTTCGAAAATTAGTCATTTTCGCGCGTTATTTTTGCAGAGAGATAAAACGCGGAAATATCGAAGAAATTCAAATAGATCGGTATGAGATAATACCACAAGCGATAATCTCAATGGACCGGAAAAAGTAGAGCCAACCGTATCCCACTGATGATATCGAAAAGTCGTAAAAAAAAGGTATCAATTTTTTTTTTTTTTTTTTTTTTTTTTTTTTTTTTTTTTTTCCGACACTACTAAGAACGTCAACGTTAAACCATCTGTGAAGCACGCTTTGAAGTAATTTTTTTTAATTTTTTTTATGCTGCAGAGAAAACAGGGTATTCCGAACGCAAAACCGTTGCAAGGATCGTTAAATGCGTCGGTAAATTCGAAAAAAATATTTTAAAAAATCGTTCGAAATAACACAGTGCAATTCAAAATGCCCTATCATGCAATTAATTTTACAGATCTCGCATAGTCCGAAGACTCAAATAACTCGCAAAAACATAATCAAATTATGTATTACTGAACGTAAACGAAAGACGTTTGAAACCAAAGAACCGTTCGGTGTAATATTCCCCGTCACAAGAAAAAAAAAAAAAAAAAAAAAAAATTTAAAACATCGCGTCACTAGGATACAATTAATTCGTGCATCGAGGCATGTGAGGCGTTAAATTAGCGTAATTTTGTCATTAATTGCAGAAAAATTCTTGTAATCAAGCGAAACCATATCAAGGATGTTGTTAAGAAAAAAAAAAAAAAAAAAAAAAAAATCAAAACGTAAGATGCTGGAGAAATTTTATGCGCCTGACGATTTTTTGCGAGGAATAACCGCGTACCGAATGTTTTAACGTGGGGGTTAAATATTTCCCGGGCCTCGTTTCCCGGACTGAACCTACGGGAAGGGTTGAAGTTATTGGGTTTTTGTCAGGTTAAAGGGATACGACGATCGACCAAGAAGACGAAGAAAACGGAAAGCGACGTAACGACGAGTCGATCGGGAAGACGGAGAAGGGGGATTAAGAAAGGGTGGGCTTAGGGTGGGTGTGGGTTGGGGGGCGACGAATCGAAGTTGGAATGGGTGACATCCGCGCGTTACTTACCGAGCAGCGACGCGAAGACCATGACGAAACAAGTTCCCAGGTAGACGTCGATGGACTTGACGTAGGAGATTTTGGGGAGGGCTGCGTTAGTCGAGGACATGAGGGTTGTCATGGTAAGCACAGTGGTTACTCCGAGGGCGACCCGAGCGGGGGTTGCGTTTCGGTTTAGCCAAAAGCTCACCCATGAGATTATCACGATTAATCCCGAGGGTATGTAGATCTGGATCAGGTAGTAGCCCATCGATCTCACGAACTGGATCTCGCAAGCTAGCCGAGAATAATTGCCTGCGAAAAAAGAAGAAGAAAGGAGACATTTTCTCATGAGTCTCTATGTGTTCACTGGATTCGTTGGATAAAAAAAAAAAATATTTTGATTTTTTTTTTGTAGAGAGAGGTTTTTTTTTTTTAATTATTAATCGTAGATAGTGTGGACGCTGTGGTAAAGTTGATGGGGTGCTTGATGGTTGGTAGTTCTCCGGCATCGCATTCCCGTGCGTCGTGTTCCCACTTTGTTTTTTTTTTTTTTTTTTTTTTTTTTCTTTACAACTTTCCGTGATGCCATTGTCTCGTTTCCTTTTCACCTGTGTTTATACTCGACTTTTCTTCCGTATTTTTCTTCGCGATCCATCAGCTCGCGCTCGGCGGGCTTCCCTCGTTTTTTTTTTTTTTTTTTTTTTTTTTTTCTCTCTCTTGGCAGTCTCTGAATCTTTCCCTCCCTTGTTTCTTTCTTTATATCGGTGCCCTCCCCTTCCAACCCTCCCGTTCTCGATTTCTATATAGATATATATATATTTTTTTTCCTTCGCGTTTGTAGCGCGGGGCTCGCAGCTGTTACCACACACATGGCTATTATCCTGAAATTTTCTTTTCTCTCCCTCTCTGCCTCAGCAATATCCGAGACCAATCTTCGTGGCCGTTGCCCGATCGCCGCTCCTACTGGTGCAACTACCCTTTTATACCCTTACGAACGCAACTCTACGGCTCTTACCAGATCTACGCTGCTTTACGAGGCTATACACAGCAATGGCAATTTACGATATATATATACGCGTATGTATACCGACCCTTACTGTATCACAAACGGGTGGCAACGACAGTTTCGCCCTGGAGGTTTAAGCACCTAGCCACGGGCCACTTTGCACGGGAGGCACTTGGACCGACAGCTACACGCTCCCTCCCAGATCGACGGTAATGCGATGACCGAAAGCTACACCGTGCGAATCGAGGCCCCGGGGCTTGTGATCAATTCACACCTACAGGTCAATCCAAAATCCTACTGTATTCCAACCTATTCCTACCTATCGACGACGAAAGCTCCTAACAATGTCGGAGAATACTAAATAAAATAAATAAGAAAATAAAAATAAATAAAATTGAGAACCTTTAATTCTGTGTCTATAAGAACCCTAAGAGTCCATTTTTTATAGGATTCCTAAAGAAAAAAAAAAAAATTCCACATAGAAAGCTGCTATTCCGTTGCGTCGTCCTTAAAATCCGTATCATCCTGTATACATACAGTAAGGCAACCGTGGTGACCCGGTAGTGCTACGAATCTTCGAACACACAAACACCCGTTGCCTCGTAAAGCCTCCATGTGCAGTGCATCGATGTTACAACGTGCGCAACCAACGAAAATACACCGTCGCTACGGCGAGTAGCACAGTTTGATACGAGGGGGCGGCAATCCAGTACCCGAAGGGTATAGTCGAATGCACTTTTTTTTATCCTTCGATGCACTCGAAGCTGTGCAACGTCTGTACTGCAATGCGCTCTGTACATCACGGATTTATTTCAACTCGAACTTCCCGGTCGTACAACGTTTCGAGACATTTTACGATGATAAAAAAAAAGGGAAAAAAAAAAAAAAAAAAAAAAAAATACAAGCGTATAATGCCCGACTCTCTTCTCTCGCTTCTTCCCCGCAGACCTTTTTCCTCGGCTCTCTATATTTTTCCGACATTTTTATCCCTGCGGAACCGTTAAAATCATACTAAGAGCATTAACTGCGACGTAACAGGCTTCTTCGCGAAGTACCCTGCGCTCGTTGCTTCGCCGTTTCACTGAAATTTTTATATGGATGGACCCAAAGTTTATTATTTTACGAGTAGACGAATGATTCTTTAACGCCTGACCTTTTCTACGGTGGACATACTGTCGTATTTTTTCCCTTTTTTTTTTAAACCGCGAGCGAGCGCGCGCGCTTCAGCGAGCGACGTAAAAAGCTTTCCAGCGAGGAGACACAAAAGTCACGGTCCGATAGTAGTGGAAGCAGTTTCGTCGGGCGCTCGGATGCTTGAACCGACCGTTCGTTTCATCTATTCTCGTTGCTATATATTTTTCTTTCTCGTTCCGGGTAAAAAGTTAAAAAAAAAGGGGTAAATATTGAAGTAGTCGTAAAAGACGAGAAATAAGGAAAAACAAGTTTACTTCGCGCGAACGCGGAGCATTGTCGGCGGTTCGCACAGGCGATGAAGAATCTTCACACGAACGAAAAGTCTACATTAATCTTCTCGTTATTTTGCATCTTTTCGCGCTATGGAAAGGCGAGCTTTTTCAACACGGAAATACAACCAAAAAAGTACAAGACGCTGAGGAAAAAATACGACTTCTCTTCATTTCGCGAGGCGGCGAGAGACCGTCCTAAAGAATCCGACACCGTCGGCCGCTCATATTTTACGAATGATGAAACACATACATATACATATGTATATATCTATGTACATTCATTACTAGTGTACTTCGGCAGATGTACGTTGTAAAGTTGAATGTTGGGGATGTATTCGTCGCATGGAAAAAATGTACCTTTGACGTTTGCAACAGTTTCGGGGAACGCGCCGCTTTTTGCTTCTGTTACGATTTGTTGGGAGCTTTTGTAAACATTTCACCCGTACTTTCGGGGCATTTTTTGTACTAAAACAGAGCCGCGTGGCTTTTGTTACGCTTTTCTAAAAACTTCAAACCTAAAAACCCAAAAAAAAAAGGTAAACTTCTTTCGTATTGTGAAAGTTTAAGCATTTACCTGACGCTTCACAAATCGAGTCAAATTTTAAAAAATCTCAGAAGCTGTGGGAGATAATCAAATGAATTTGCTTCTTTTTTTCTTTTTAGTATTTGTTGACATTTTTTTTTTTTTTTTTTCAAATACTCTTAATACGTATATCTTTTAGTATAAAAAATTATTTTATTAGAGATTATAGTGTTCAAAAAAAAAAATCGAACGTTAGACACGGCTTTCGAACTCTACAATCAAATCGACTTGCTATTCGGCGTTTCTTCAAAAACAGAACTAATTTTGATGAAAACAAAAACGTTTGACAAACCTGAGAGAGAGGAGTCCCCTCGTCAGTTTTTTGTTCCCTTCTCAGCGGGTATTAGTCAAACAGCGGGGATCGTCTCGTCCACAAACGTCTTTTCCCCTTCGTCTCTACCGCTTTAGTTCTATGATTCTCGAAAGCGTTTGGTTTCCATTCCTCTAACGTTCCCATTTTTTCGTTGGCGTTGGCACAAGCCTCGGTTTTCGCGTGACACTAATGATCCCCGGATAGATAAAAGAAGAGATGGGAATATATAGAAACGACTTTCTTCCTTCAGTTCTCCCGAAGCCCGCACCGTCTTTTGCCTCTTCGCAATTCAGCGAACGAGGCGTCTCGGCGAATGCAGGCGTTCGCTCACCGGAGCTTCGGGAAAAATTCTGTCTCAGCTTTCGCAGATAAAAGTCCGATCTTCGCTGTGCGGCACCAAAGACAGCGAAGGCATTTCAGACAGAGGTGGAGAGTGTTCAAGAATAAGGAAAAAGAACGAGAAGATAAGCTGACGAGAATGATATAAAACGTTTTTTTTTTTTTTCCTGTGACGTTGAGGAAAGAAGACGAACGAAGCGAGAACGAACGGAATCGCGAGAAACTCGGAAAATCTCGTCGTCATATTTTCCGTGCTTTTGAGAGAGCGGATTCTTTCGATAATTCCGTAAAAATCCGTCGTTCACCGTCGCTCTCTTAGCAATTCAACGAACAGATTTATGAATAATTTCATTCATATTTCCTTGTGCACTTATTCATTCGATCTATATGCATTCACGCTCGGCAGATTCTTTTGGGGCGCTCGATCGACCATCGCGGGATTAGGAAACGCGCAGCGAAAGCTTGCAGCTTCATTTTTTTTTTTTCCTCTCCTCTTCTAAAACCCTCGCCCTCCTTTGCTTCTTTCTTTCCTTTTTTCAAATCGAACCAACGAGCGATAAGCGCGAGATCTCGAATCGACGATGAGGAGTTCAGCGAATCGAGCATCGTTGACCTGATTGGAGAATCTCGGAAAGCGTATGAACCTTATAACGCGTACATGAGAACAGTGCGTTTGGATGGCACACCAGCGCGATTCGTAATACATACAATCGACACTCTGGAATACCGTGAAAGATTTTCAATTGCCTCATTGGGTAATACCGTCGAGTATCGGAGGAGAAGAGAGACGGGGGTTTCGCAGTTACGGGAAAACAGCTTTTTTTTAATAGACGAGAAAAAAAAAAAAAAAAAAAAAAAAAACGTATCACTAATCTCATGCCATAGTTTATGTTGATTATAGTGTTCTGATTACGAAAAAAAAAAAATTCTCCCGGAAATTCGAAAAATTTAAAAATATGAATTGAATTATTGAATGAATATGATAAAATGCGTAACTTTCCCCAATAATTAGTTGCTTTTTTCATGGATTATAAAAAAAAAAAAAAAAAAGTCGACAATTCTACGATTTCGATTTGAATTCACATTGAATTTCGTTGAAAATTGAATAACGACACCGATGATATCGAACCGATTGATAACCGTTGCGGCGAAAGATTGTTTCGCTATTAAGAGAAAAAGATTTCGTGAACAATATCGTCGAAGTGCGTAGACACGAAAGCGAGGCAACGAGGAAAGTCGACGAGAAAGCAGAGCTTCGATGCGGGCATTGGTCACAGTTGCAATATCGCTATATCGAGGTTCTGACGAAAGAGGCGATCGTCCGCGAGAGAGCGCCCGAGGTATATACGAAACACGCTTGATTGCGGCGACCGTTCGCGGATGGCTAGTCTGTTTTAATTACCGAGGCTTTGATTGCGGCCAAGTAGCGGATGCAGTAACAGAAACCAGGAGGAGAAACATCGCTACTACCAGTGCGAGTAGTAGCGCCAGGAACGCGAAAGCTACCAAATGCAAAAGAGGGAGGGAAGCGAAGGGGGCAAAACGAAGGATAGATCCGACACCCACGCGCCACTGCCAGATGGACGTGCTGCTGTCTGTTTGTCTGGTTGCTGCACCCGACGAGTAGGAATATATGTACGCAAATAACGGCGATACTGAATTCCGTACGAATCGTAAAATCCGTGAATTACGCGAGAAACAATTTTTTTTTTTTTTTTTCAATAAAATCAAATCTCTTACGAAATTATAAGTATAAGTTGTTAAACTGTTTTTTCAGAGTTACAATTTTTTTTTTTTTCGTAAAAAGATAAAAAAATTTATACTGCTATTCGAGAAAAAAAAATTGATAAACTCGATTAGGTACATTAATTATATTTAATGATAAGCTAATAGTAAAAAATTATGTTAATGTCAATATGTTGACAAATTTTTTTTTTTTTATTGTTTAACGAATCGTCTGGTAACCTAACGTTTTTTTTAACAGAACGTGATTTTGTAATTTTTTGAATACATATCAATTTTTGACGAATTTTTTCTGAATGTTTCGTTTACAAATGAAAATTGCCATTATGAAAATGGCACACAATTTTTCGAAAGTAAATTTTGACAATCGAACAATAATCGATACTGGAGATATAACAAAATTTATTTTCCAATTTGTTCGTCGTATGTATACTGTGTTATTGAAGGCAAAAGGGCATTTCTTCAACGCTTATAGACATTCGCCTTTTGCCCTTTGATAACAGAATATATCTCTCGACGGCCGTCTCATCGACCCGCCGAAGCATATTCTGCACGGTGCAATGTACTGCATCTCAAGCGATACTCGATTTATCCCATTTCGTTTATTATTCATACTATTTACTGTTAAACAGAAAAAAAAAAAAAAAAAGAGAAGACGCGTTGTACGAAAATATTTTACTCGTAAAAATTTAATGATAAAAAAAAAAAAAAAAAAAAAAAAAATTAGCGTGATTCATCCGTACGCCGAATCAACATTTAAAAATGGTATTATGCCCTTTCGAAAAAAATTGTTCTTATTTAAGCACTCCGTCTGAAAAGTTGTACTATTATTTCTCCGATGCGTATAGAGATGTGGCGTTTTATATTTATATTTTTCCTTCATTCATTAATTACTTCTTCTTTTATTCCTGTATTTTCTTTAATTAGATTCATTCACTCGTTGCCAATTATGGAGACATAAAGTGAAACGTGCAGTTGCCTATAGTGAACCTTGGGAATTGAATGCCACTGTGGGAATGAAGCCATCCCTCTCCCCAACATCCTCGAGTCAAGCATAGTATAGCATCAATAGTAAAGTCATATGCACACAAATTCATATCCTACGTACGTATACACGGATATTGTAAGCATTCTGTATGAACCCACTGGCAGGTGATTTGCGGGAGAGAATTTGCAAGAGCAACAGCGGGACAGAGGCAGAGAGAAAGAGAGTGGAAGGTACGATATACGATACGATATATCGTACCGTGTGAGTACCACATGAAAACCGAGACGCTCTTTCATCGTAATGGATACACTCTTGTGTTCTATAGTAATAAAGCTAACGCAGCGCCAGCGGTAAAGGGTGAATACAATTTCCCACCCTGGAGAATCCCGCGGGTTTCCCTACTCATTCGCCGAGTGCGAAACTAATGAAAGGAGTTGCCAACGGATAAATGATATGGATATTCACCTTCTGCGAGCACACAGAGCGCTTCCTGTATCTGCCCCATCCCCCCAACGGCAGTACGGGTAATAGCGAATTCGTTTAAAGCCGAACTATAGTCATTTTTTTCGTAAAAGAAAAACATTTCTTACGATTTCGAAGCCTTCAACCATAAAAAAAAAAAATATTTGTAAACGTTTTTATACATTTCTCCGAATATCTCAAGGATTCCATTTTTTTTTTTTTTTCGTAAAATAATGAAACCACTAAAATTAAAAAGTGTCGATAGAATTTTTGCGAATTTCGAAATTTGATGAAAATCGATCGGAATTATTATTTCATATAATTTTCACGACGAGAAAAAAAAAAAAAAAAAAGTATTTTCGTTGGTGCAATTGCGTGTTTTCGCGAATTTCGTCAGTAATTTCGAAAAAAAGTGAAGCCGACCCGCATAACCATGACTTCATACGTTTCTCTACCATTTCCCAAGCGAGAAGATACAACGGGGCACCCCGTGGTGTTCGTTCAATTCACCGCGTTTATAACGGTTGCAACGAGAAATGGTTTGAACGGGAGGGGTGGGGGGTGTGAAAACCCGTTGTATGCACGACGCCCCGCTATCCCATTGCCGAATATGCCCAGTGGTATACAGTTTCCGCGTGTATTTGCAAGAGGAGAAATCGGTACGTATGAAAAGCGCATGTGGCAACAGCGATACGTTGCTACAACTGGTTTCTGCGATGGTTCTGCTATTGACGATGTCAATATGGAATATCGAGATGAAATCCAGATCGGTACTGGCCGATAGGGATGCCTCCCTTTCCCTTCCCTTCCCTATCCACTCCGCGCGCTTGCAGCAAACACGGAGTTCGTTCTTCCCATTCGAAAAATGAAATGGAGTAGCGCGCGGTCGTACGTTCCGAGAACGATAAGCGAACCTCCGGACTGCTGTGTATCAATATTTCTATAGGTATCTTCCGCCAGTTTGCCTCGCGCAAGCCTTCCCCCAAAAACCTTCTATGTGTCATCGTTGCTCTCGTCGTCAGCTACGTGTTATTTTTCCTTTTTTTTTTTTCCTTTCTCCTTTTTTTCTTTCATTTATAAACCATTTTTTACCCCATTTCATTCTAAAACTCAACTGGGCTTTCGTTTTCTGGCAGTAGGTCGTCACAAAAGCAAGTTCGGAAGTTTACTCCCCGATGCAGAAATGCCATTTTCTGCAAGCGTGCGTTTTCTATACGCGAAGATATCATTTCCGTCTGTCGATATTTTCCTCGAACGCGGTTGGCACACAAATAGATACAGATATACGTATACACGTATGTGAAGTAAGTATATTTATATATATATATATACGTGTATTATACATCAGATGCATCTGGTGGTAAGGATGTCAGTATAGATACACGGGACGATCGTCGAGCTAACGATCGGGCGAACTGCGACGTCACAGCGGCAGATATTCCGAAGATCGTTGGCTTCTGTTTTTTTTTTTTTTTTTTTTTTTTTTCTTCTTCTTCGCTTTTGTTTGGTTTTTTGTTTTTTTGTTTTTTTTTTTGTTTTTTTTTCGCCATTTCCCAATTTTTGTTTACCTCATAATCTAACTAATACGTTACCGGTGGTCAAACTAATCTCCACGGCCCGTTGTCGATGACCGAGGACCTTGAACTGTGGCAGGGAGACGTCACCGCTGACTTTGACGCTGGTAGGGCCCTCGTTCCACTTGTACCGGATGTCCCTCATCGTGTATCCGACTGAAAATAGAGAGAGACCCCCCGCTTGTTTTGTACATACCTTGCGGAAGTTCCCAATTTCGTACTCTTGCGCAGGCTCCGAGGGGGCCTCCACACAACTTACCTGCCTTTCGTTTATATCTTTCGGCCGTTTTTTTTTTTTTTTTTTTTTTTTTATACATATTTAAATAACTCTTATCACACCCCTATTTTAACCCTTCGGCATTCTCTTTTGTTTTTATACACATACATATATTATAACGCTTTTTTTTTGTTTTGTTTTGTTTTATATATCTCTCGTTATAGGTTTTTCGCAATTTGTTACGGTTCTGTTTTTTTCTTTTATTTCGTCGACAAATCGACGTTGCGCAGAGATTAAAACAGATCTAATATCGTGTCGCCTGTGACATTGAAAACAAAGTAAAATGTGCCGAATGTAAAACGCAAAAGGTACGAAATAGCGGGGGGGAAAAAACGTGAGGCGATTTGTAGGTTAGATCGTCTTTTAATTTCTTTTTTTTTTTATCGTACGCTTTCGCATTTATCGTAGTTTCGTCGCAGCGGAAAAAAAAATTCGTTGGAAATATACGTTTTTTTTTTTTTTTTTTAGTCACGTAGACTTCGGGTTTAGGGGGATGTTTTATGCTCTATGACAATCCGACAGTGCGTTGGGTGCATTTTGAAAATATAAAAATGACAAAATAAATATCGATCGTTTTTTTTTTTTTTGCGTGTATAAAATCGGTGATTTCGTTTTTTTTTTTTTTTTTTTTTTTTTTTTTCCTCAAGGATGCCTCTTTCTCTCTTGTGTTCTTTCGACTCTCGTCACTTTCGTGTTTCTCACTTGTGTCTTTCGTTGTTCTTTCAACGTTTTTGGTTTTTTTTTTATTATCGAACAATTATTTCTCTCTTTTTGTTTTTTTTTTTTTTTTTTTTTTTTCAAGTGTATACACCCATCGAGAT
This sequence comes from Cryptus armator, assembly GCA_963971235.1. Taxonomy (NCBI): domain Eukaryota; kingdom Metazoa; phylum Arthropoda; class Insecta; order Hymenoptera; family Ichneumonidae; genus Cryptus; species Cryptus armator. Next base: position 3,513,216 of record OZ020234.1, on the reverse strand, counting down.
AAATGAAGGATGGTGACACAACCTTGGGTATCTACCTGTAGAGAGGTGTATGGTTGTCTGACGTTGCCTGTGCCCGAGCACGCGAAACTGCGGCAGTTCCACCTCTTTCGCGATGCCGACCGATGATACGCCGGCGTTCCATTTGTACCGAATATCGCGCATTGTGTATCCAACTGCCGAGAGAACAAAACACAAAAATCTCCACTCTAACGTACAGTAAGACACTTATGGCGGGGTTGGCTCGCAGGGATGGTTTGTTTTGCTTCTTTTTCTTTTTAATTCATCACCGACTCGCGTCTCCGCGCCGATTAACGCTTTGCGAGGCGAGACAGTGAGAAAATTCGTGAACGTTATTCGATTTTCATACGCGATTAACCCTTTGAGGCGTTTTTTTTTTTTTTTTTTTTTTTTTTTTTTTTTTTTTTTTTTAAGTAAAAAATTACAAATTGCTTAATTTTTTTTTTCAAGCCGCAAAATTTTCAAAAATATTTTCATATTATCGGCGTTTCGCTTTATCCAATCGCACTTCGAAGGGTTAATTATTAATGAATGAGCAATCGATTTAAAAAAAAATAAAAAAATTATGGATCGAACCGAAACGATTATTGTGAATTTTATTTACAATCGCATTCGAAGAACGTCCACGACGAAACAACGATGGATTAACAAAAAAAAAAAAAAAATTAAAACAACACTGGGGCTCGATAAGAATGCACACGAAACATTCAAAATACTCGTTCTAATCGAGCCCACCTTGTTTTTCAAACTACGACTTTAATTAGCAGGAACACATTTGCTTTCGTACTTTCGACAATTAAACTTCAAATTATGGTTGTTCGTGCGAACGCGAGGCTTTTCAGAAGAATTTTAATCGAGACTCGAATTTTTTTTTTTCTTTTTTTTTTTTTTTTTTTTTTTTTTCAGTCATTTGAATTTAAAGGTTTTTAAGAATTTTCGAAAAGTATGAAAATTTCGGAGCAATTATCGTTGATCAGCGAGTCACGCTATTGTTAAGTCAGACGCCTTCGCGGCGCTAAAGAACGGTCGAGACGCTATTTGAAAATTGGAAAACTTCAAGGTCGCTTTTGGACGAAACTTTTCGCGGAGGAATGGATGGCAGGTTGGGTTTTAAGATATCAGTGAGCTTCTTCTTCGCGGCCTCGCGTGCGCACACTAACGAGAACATTCCTGAGGAACTGAACCGTCGGGGTAGTTATAGTACAGTTTGATGAGAAGAGAGGGTTATAGGCTGAGAAGGGTCGGTTTGCAATCGTTAAGCCACATTCCAGGATTTCCAAATGGTATTTCTGTCCCCACCTCCCTTCCGCGGGGATGAGAAACTGGACGGCATCTGCATAGCGAGCGTTCGTACAATTCTGGATTAAGTTATTCACATCTAACCGCAATTGTTTCCTTGAACATCATCGAAATCCAAACTTAGCTACGGCCATGAGAATTCGATATTTCTCAATGTCGCTTGGAGTATTAAGGGAATGAAGCTTCTCGAATTCAGGCAAAAAAGCGTGTTATCCTTTTTTTTTTATAGGTGAAAAAAAATCGTATCATTAATTCCATGCAATTGTTCTGATCGCGTGAAAAAAAATTCCAGATCCGTATATCAAAGATTGTAGGAAAATTGTGCATTTTTTTTAAATAGAAAAAAATTCAAAAATGATATTAAAAAAAATTGAACATTTTCCACACGTCGTTATATATGTATATATGAATCTGAGATATTTTTTTATATGATCAGAACTCTTGTACTGGCAATCGATTGCACGAGATTTATTTATAAGAATTATTTTGCCGATAAAAAAAAAATATAGAACGTCTTTTCTCAAAAAAAAATTCAAAAATTCCACAAAAAGTGCAGTGATCTTCACATTAACGCGTGTCTCGGTATGATTAATTTTTTTTTTTTTTTTCAGTCGTATATGCATAAGAATTTTTTAGATTTTGATAAATTGTATTTGCCTCCGGTTGACCACAAAAAAATTCAGCCGTAACTCGATTGCATTGCGACTACGCGCGGCCTGTTTCGGTGTTATGCGAAATAGTTGTAAAATCGCGTGACAGATACCGTAAAAAAAAAACAACGGAAATCCAATTGGTATCACGTTTCTCGCTATGCGGATGCCGACACAATGCGTCAATAAGTTTCTTTTTTTTTAATATACCTTTTCTGATTGCATCACGAATTATCCTTCATTCGGATTCTCCGTTAACGATAAAATTGACGAATTAAAAATCGATATTCGATTTTCCTGAATGATGGGTTAACGTGCAAAAAACCGCTTCCATTCTAACAAAACGACGACTGTGGGCTCATAATAGGCACTAAGACGTCAATGATTCGTTTGATATTATAATACATCGATGGGAGTTTTTGATTTTTGATTTTTGATTTTTTTTTTTTTTGTAAACAGCATGAAAAGTGGTCGAAGACGACAAATATTTAATAACGGCAAAATAGATATCAAGAAATACATATATATAAATGTATATATATATATAGTACAGTATGTTGACGTGCAGGCGTGCGGCGGTGTTAAACATTCAAGAAATAAGCTTCGACAACACCCACATATACAAATCAAATAGACTGCATGCCGTAAGTTTCGATCAATCCGTCGAGTGTCTCAACGTACAATCAAAAATCTTATCGTCATTAAAATAAATCAATAAACATTATTGTCGTAATACGAACCGCCGAGAATTATTGAAAGCAATGACTGTTAATTTTTTTACGAACGGACTGATCGGCAAAGCTACACATGATCGCGTTTTGTTAAGTCGCTTTTTCAGTGATCCAAAGCTTTTCGGTATTATTAAGGTACAGTAGTAGGTGCAACCCTGTCGTTCGGTATGCCGTTGTATCCCTTTATCGTCGCGTTCATCGCAAATTATTATACGCGTTTCATCGATTTTTTTTTATTAATAAAAATATATCGAACCCTAATAATACGACGACCCTGACGTAACTATTGAATTTTTCGATCGAACAAATTGTTATTTCGAACGTCGAATAATGGAAAACTGTATGAAAAAAAAAAAAAAAAAAAAAAAAAAAAGATATAAAATTTTTTTTTCCAACGCCCGACCAATAAATTACCAATTTTGGTATCCAAAACATTTTATAAATTATCAATTCCCAAATCTTCCCAAGAACACCCGCACAATTTTTTTAAACTCGCGAAAAATGAATTAATTACATAAAAAAAAAAAAAACATTCGAATCCGAACGTTGATAAATTATAAATAGCAATTACGATTGGACATCGCGGCAAATATGTATCGTTGATATTAATATTGTAGAGACTTTCTTGATTAAAAAAAATGATAAAAAAATACCTGTTTTTGTTATGTTATCGAATTTTTGCTGTAATTTCGCAAAAACAAGTAATCCGAATGGAAAAAAAAGACGTATATAGTATATATATAGATATAGATTCTCAATAGCTTCGGGTATTAAGGGGTTAGCCACGTCGTAGCGCCGGTCTCTTGGGTGCTGCTGGTGGCGAATTCGCGACCCGGCTTGACGTAATTGCGTCTTGAGGCGCACAAGCGAACCCCTCGCACGTCGGTATTAGACGGAAACTCGTGCTCCACCCACGCTATCGCGCCTACACGACTCACGTATCGGTGGTAGCTATGCGAGGTACTAGGGACGGCAACCCTCGTGACACTTGGCCCCTTAACGAGCACCAGGCATGCACCTACTACCATATATCTATACGGCGAACGAACCAATCTTCTCACTCGCCTCTTTTCCTCGAATTCTGCCTTCGCTTCGAATTAAATCACTCCCCCCTCCCCCATTTGCCGCTCTTTTTTTTTTTTTTTTTTTTTTTTTTCAGAGAGAAAACCCACTTTTTCTCCAATTTCTCTGGAACGTTTCACAATTATAGTCTCGAAGGATATCATGAAAATTGATTCATTTCCGACCGTAATCAACGATTTGAAGTTCCATTGTGTATTTTAAATATTCAAATTTTTAATCTCACGCGTTGTTACAAGCGGAAAAAAAAAATATATATATTCCCAATATTTACCGATGTTTCCGGTACCGATGCGTTTTTTTTTATTTTTTTTTTGAAATAAACAATATTGTGGAAAAAAAAAAATTATTCTCATTGTTAAAATTTTATATTTTTATCCGTAATATATGCAAACTTTCAATAAAAAGTTCGTTACCACGCTGGATTTATGTTTATCACGATTTATATTATTTTTATTGCTTCTTTCGCGAGTAATTTTTTTTTTTTTTCATTTAAATATTATAATACATAATTGAACTCCAGGATTATAGGATAGAGCTACGAAATACTTTTTTAAAGTATCGCAAGGGTTATAAAGTTAACCCGTTTCACGCGACAGTTATTACTGCTTTCTCAGTCAATTATAATTATTATTTTTTTTTTCTTTTTTTGCGACACTAATAAATAGCTGTACGATAGATACGTATCTACGTTCTTGTTTTCAGCGAGTAGCAACCGCAATAGCGCAATAGCAGCGATTGTTTCATGCAACTTTGAATAGAAACGTTATATTCGCGGTGGTTCCGAGAACTCGGACAAGCTTCCTATTTCCGCGTTGAAGTTTACCGGTATCGGCGGTATCTCAAAGGCAAAGGGCTAATTTCGTCCGGGTCGTTCACGTAAGGGAACCCCGAGGAAGCTGCACGAAGGTTCTCAAAGCTCTCTCGACTACGTGCCCCCGAAAACTCTTCGCTCGGTGCTCTTTCTGTAAGGATTCGGAAAACGCTCGGCAAAGCACGAGAAACTTCTCCATCGATGTCCCCGATGAGTTTTGCTGTCTCTAATAGGTCGTTCGGGGGCTTCAATCTCGAGTGAAGTGAAGTAAAAAAAAAAAAAAAAAAAAAAAAAAAAAAAAAAAAAAAAATACACCGACCGAAGCGAACGAATGAAAAATGAATTTTAATCTCGTAGAGTACTCGCCGAATTTTATATCAATCATTGATAAGATAGGATTATTAAAGTGAGGCAAGAGGAACCAAAAACGCGATAATATATTTGAGTGTTTCTGGAAAATAGGGGAGAGAACGCAATTATTAAAAGCTTACAATTTTTTTTTTTTTTTTTATGTTTCGTTATTAACTTTTTTACGAATTTGCAGTGATGTTAATTTTGGGAAAATCGTTTGAGTCATCAATAGACCGTATTGTTGTATATCTGCCGTTAATCTTGTCGCGTGAGGAATTAAGAAAATGTTGTGTTTATGGGTACGTAAAAAAAATTATTAAGATTATGATTCACTGTCCAAGAAAATGTCCAGTGGATACTTTTCGAAATGTGCAACGAATAGAAAAAATTTGAAAATCAATCATTTTGAAGGTAAATCGTTATCATCAAATATGATAAATTAGTTGTCGGAAAAAATTTTAATTAATATCAAAATGGTCATAGCAAACCAAACCATTTTTTTTTTTTAATTTTCCTTCAACGACTTTCAATAATTAAAAAACATCGTTTTTTTTTTTTTTTTTATATTTCTTAAACGGAGGATATTTACATCGCAATTTATCATTGCATTTTAGAGAAAAGTAGTCCATTGGCGCAACACTTTTAATCATACAGCCTCTCCCTCCCCTAATTCCATTCGGATGATTGTTAAGCAAATTTCATAAATGAGATTTTCATCGAATTGTTAATTATATTAAAAAAAAAAAAAAAAAAATTGATTACGATGATATTACGATAATTTGATAATTAATTGATCGATCGATTTTTCGATATGATACGTGCTGCTGCATGCCGATTTCGAGCCAAAATAATTAATCTACACTACCGAAAAAGTCATCAGCCTCTCTAGATGATCCGAGTGACAAATATATATTATATATATATATATATCATGAATAAAAATAAAATTATACAATATACAGTATATAATCACGCATGCGCTGGCTAGATGCACAATGCGTCAGAATTCGGTTCTTATTTTCTGTATTTTTTTGGTTATATCTTTTTTTTTTAGTCGGCATCGGCTTGCGTCAGGCTCCTCAGGGCCGGCCGTCGTCGGCCTGTTCGTCCCCGGACACGAGGCTCAGTGCTGTATGTCGGAGGCCTTCGGGATCATAATTCGTTTTTTTTTTTTTTTTTTTTTTTTTTTTCGTTTTTTTTTTTTTTTTTTTTTTGGCAAATGAGAAATTAATTAATAATAAGAATAAAATTTGCGAAAGAAACGGCCTATGTACAAAAGGGCTGGCGTGTGTCGTTCTAGCTGGATGCCAGATCTAGCGAAACATTAACCAAATTATTGTATTACGATAATTTTTGTCACTCTTAATGTTTCAACATTTTTGGGTTTTTTTTATTTTTTTTTTTTTTATATATTTTTTTTTTAATATAAAATATTGCGTTTGTTAGAAATTGCATCCTCGCTAGAACTATCGTGGTATTAGTACACAGTGGAGACCCTTCGGAGGTTGCATATAAAAATTATACGGCATTAACACCATAAACACTATATGCAATTTACGTATAATATCACTAGAGATAGTATAGAAAAAAAAAAATATATAAATAAAATAAAAGTATTTAATCTCGTAGACAAAAGTGATCGATCGACGGACGATTGACACAATGGTGGAACCATTTTTTTTTTTTTTTTTTTTTTTTTTTTTTCCAGTTATTCCCATTCTGTCCGACAAATTAGTCCGACTGAATTCAATAACGGCGAATCTGACGCGACAGCGGAATCGATTTGATATTCGAATTTTTGTCCGAACTATCGGGAGAAAAATCGTTGCATTTTTATCGGTCAAGCGGTTGAAAAAACAATCAGTTTTGATCGAGATACGACACGATGTCACGCATTGCCCCGCCGAACGATCACATTTTTTTTTTTTTTTCTGTTTATTCGGAGTTGGATTTGCCTCATCCCAATGCGATTTCGTGGTTAATTGAATTTTCCGAATTAATTACGCCGATCGAAACAAACTGATATAGACGATCAGTGTCGATTCGGAAACGCATAAAGTCCTATGCATTTTTTTTTTTTTTTTTTTTTTTTTTTCATCTAAATCGACGCAGTTTCGCAAAAAAAAAAAAAAAAAAAAAAAAAATTGGTAACAAATCGCCACACGATACTGCGTAATGAAAATTCTTTAACGTTGCAGTATTTCACGGACGATTTGATCGAAAACACACGAGGATTTGGCAAGCCCCCCGCCGGTAAACGCCCACACAACTTCGTTTCGGTATCGCGGTGCCGAAGTTCGCGAAATAACTGCAAATTGTACGACATTATTTCAGCGGCATTTGCGCCGTATATACATGTTTGATAAAGTTGCGATGTTCTCGACGCTCGGGCAATGGCATTGGCCCGTTAAACCCGCGAGGGGAAATAGCGGAGAATAAAAGGATGAGGAATAATACGGAAAAGGAAGAAAAAAAAAAAAAAAAAAAAAAATTATGTTTCCAGCAGCCAAACGGCCGACCGAAAGTAGTTCAAGTGTTTCATATTACGTCGGTGAAAAAACGTGTATATATATCTGTATACCGCTCTTACCTCGACTACACTTATTTCCCCGCGATATTTTCATATTTCCGTGTACGAAGTTTTTAATCTCTCCTCCCCCCCCCCTCCCCTCCCCGCGACCCGTTTGCAATCCACGCAATATTAATTAGTATCAAAGTATCATAGTACCGACGAGGAATATTGCGGAGTTTAATTACAAATTTGATCCTTCAAACTTTCGTATTAATCCGAACTATCTGCTGGTCGCGCGATGCCAGAGCGATTCACGGATACCGCGTTTTAAACCCCTCGGTACGAAATTCATTTATGCTGATTAAAAAAAAAAAAAAAAAAAAAAAACTTTTAACGCAATTACATTTTATGTATGAAAAATAATTCGTACAAAGGGATTTTTTTTAATAGTGATTAGCGGCCTCTCGGTCGCTGGGACTCTTAATCAATGTTCGCTATGGAAGAGTCATCGCGACACGAATAAAATTTCGATACTTTGATATATTTGTAAATTGTTAATAATCTTTATTTAACTGATAAATAAAAAATATTTTATTGGTTATTTGAAAACATCGAAAAAAATTAACGCTGTAGTGTCGATAAAGAAGGAAAGAAAAAATTATTATTATTTCGATTATTATGGTTATCATAATTATTATTTGTGAATAATCTTAAATAATAATAATAATAATCGAAATTATCGAAATAATAATAATTTTTTTCGTGGTTTTGAAATAAGCGATAAATTATTTTTAAATAAATAAATAAACAAATAAACAAATAAACAAATAGGTATTTCATTAAGGATCGGAAAGAATTCGATGATTAATATTTTCGTACAATTTGCAGTAATGCGAACGTATTAAAAAAAAAAAAACAACGACGAAGTAAGTGACGAGTGTCGACGAATAGTCGGCCACTCTTGGCGTATCCACATTGTGCGGGAAGAGCGGCCGTAGATAAAGCCTGTGGTGGTCAGACGCGCGTAAGAACTTTCCCCGGAGTTTCAACGCGTATTTATATTTGTTATTATTATGTTTCTCGGTACTTAAACTATTATTAAAGCTTATAATTCATTGCTTGTTGCATGTATCCCCGACAATTTCTCAGAATTCTATAAAAATTCATGTTTTCTGAGAGAAAAAAAAGCCGTAAAAAGAATTTTTTTTATAATTCTCGAACGAAACGCGGAAACCCTCCGCGGAAGATATATAAATATTTCATTGTTTCGCTACTTATAAGAGATAATACTTTGGCGAGATAATAAAGACACTGCGCTTCGGAGGATTAAAATCCTCCATTATTTTACGGACGAAATGAATTCTTAAAAAAAAAAAATTTTTTTTTTTTTTGTAAAAAAAATGTAAAATTTTTTTTTTTTTTTTACATCGCGATCGTTAAGAAAAAATGTCCGAAAATTACAAAAAAATTATTCACGATGTTAAGAAATGTATTTAAATTGAAAAAAATTTAATACCGATAAATGTTTCGAGGGATTAAATATTCTTTGAAATCCGGAGTTGTTATCACGCGCGTCGACGATTAATTAAATTGGTTCCTGATATACAATTTAACAGATTCACAAAAATTCAATTGTATTCTCGTGATAAATTGTTACACGCAAATACTCGTTAGAGATCTCAGCAACGTCACAAGTGCCATATCACACGTCAAGACAAATGCTGTATCGTGTCTGTCACGTGGGTTAATTCATATCGTGAGATTTTTTTTTTTTTTTTTTTTTCACAGAAAAAAAACGAAAAAAAAAAACCGTATCGTTAGTAGGATATCATAGTGACAGACGATTGGGCGCGTTGTAAAGCTTGTTAAAGGTGCTTTTTGCTGCACACTGTGCTGATTTCATGTTGTATATAACGTATATAGTATATATATATATGTATATATAAAGTTAGAGACAATCGTTGTACATCATGAGAGAGATATAGATAACGGATATATCGCTAATATATGCCTTTGTGTGTTAATTTGTTGTTTGCGTTTCGTATAACTGTATCAACGCACATCACGTGTTGTATTTTTGTTAACGAGTAAACAACTGTTGTTTAGCGAGGAGAAAGACGAGGCGAATAAACGAGCGGATCGCTCATCAAATTTCATCCATAAATTAAATCATTTTAAATCAGTTGTTGTTGTTTTTTTTTATAATTTTTTTTTAATAATTTTTATGCAAAAAAAAAATTTTTGTTATAAACAAAAAAAATTGTAAATAACGATTTTTCATATAAAATTTTTTGGCTTTCGAAAAAAAAAAAAAAAAAAATTGCGTAATATTTAAAACGAAAGAAAAGGAGTTACAATATGATGGCTCGATGGGTAAACGGGAATTATCGTAATCCGCTCGTCTATAAAAAAGGAGAGGCGATGGAAAGGAAATTCGACGAGAAGGTATATTTTTCGTGAGAAAACGTGATTTCACGAGAATATAACGACGAATAAGACGAAAAAGTGTGAACGGAGATCGAAAATAAAAGGATTTTCGCTCGAATATGCGACGAATAATGAGGGACGATACAAGGGATATACAAAAAAAAAAGCTTTTGTACGGAACACAAAATGATCACTGGAAAAAAATTGGTACGATTTCTGTTTCTTCAATGACCTGAAAGTGATTTTCGCGAATGATTTTCTTTCGATCGCATCGTCATAGCGACGATCGCGCGCCTCTTAACGTCGTTAAATTTTTAGTTTCTTCATTTTTTTTTTTTTTTTTTTACATCATCGCGTATTATTTTATATTGTAAATAATCGAAACGGAAGATGGAAAACATAATGGATGAGGAAAAGACATAAAGAAAAGTTGGATATTAATTTACAATAAACATTTTTTTCCGGCAAAGTATTATTTCCATGTGAAATTCGGCATGTAAATTGGGGAATTAATCATCTCTCTCATTTTTTATTCTTCTTTATATAAATTCTAATTTCCTCCGTATATCGTATAAAACATTGTTTTCTTTATGCGTAATAAAAAAAAAAAGGTTTATCCGCGTAAAAAAAAAAATACGCGAATAAAGGATTATTCATATATATATATATAATCGGTTAAGCATCGACTACTTACAACTCTCGATCTCGATGTGACATAGTTGTCGATCCATCGGAAAATACTGTAAGTTCATCGGACACGAAGCTGTGATCGTTAAGCTGAAACAAAAAGTCACGAAAAAATCATTAATCAATCGAACAATTAATTATCAAAAATGAAAAAAAAAAAAAAAAAAAAAAAAATACAAATATTATACCAGAGTCACTGACGACGAGCCAAGAAATTCCTGTTTCTCGCGGTAATAAAATTAAAAAAAAAAAGCCAAATCATCGCCAAGTAATTTTTACAGCGCCAAAAATTAAAATAAATACCGGAAACTCTGAAAAAAAAAAAAAAAAAAAAAAAAAAAAAATTCCGAATTCGTATTTTTCAAAACATCGAAACTCGACAAAACGCGCTTAAAAACAAAAAACCGCGTTACCAAGCGAATCGCCATAAGGAGCCTCCGTTGCAAGGGGTTTATAGTATACTGAATAAATGCTCATTAAGAGATTAAAAGCATTGACTCGTGAAAACGAAATCTTGGAAATCTCATCGAGTCGCGGGAGTAACGGGAACGGGTTGAAGGAGAAAGAGGAGGGAGAAGTTTCATTATCGTACGTCAAACATATTTTGTCCCATTCACGTGTATTTCGCACAGTACATCATGCAGCAAAATGAACCGTGTGTAGTATAGCCATTTTCAACTGCATTGAGTCTTCATACAACCGCTTCCCTGGTGACGAGTATACATGTGTGTAATACCCTTTATTCGGCATGTATATGCACTATATATATATATATATATACAGATACGTAGTGTTTATATATATGTATATATATATACACACGCGCCATCCACGAATATCAACGTTCAGCGCATCACAGGCGCTTAATGAGTTCGCTTGCTCGTTTGCGAGTCCTCTTTGAAACTCGGGCTCTGGCAAAGTGGCATCGAGGCCATAATCGTGAGGGGCTCGGTAGTGAAGCAAAACGAGAAAGAGCCCGTGGATGATGGAAAGGCGAGCATAAAATACATCGCTACGCGTTTCATAGCTCCCGCGCATGTATCCATCCGTCTTTCTCTATCCAATATTAACCATCTTTTGCTCGTTTTAACTCCCATTCAAACCCCTTTCGTCGTTGAACTACCGCGGGAATCCACGCGTACACATTTCCCCCTGACGTACGAAAAAAAAAAAAAAAAAAAAAAAAATGCTTACGCGCAAAAAAAAATGGTCGAGTGTTCATCCGCGTTCCCGAGCGTTCGATATTCGCGAAACTCGCGCGAACACAAATCAACGTTTTTTTCACAATTGTCTTTTCCGTTTTTTCGTCGGGGCGTTAATGCGGACGATTATTTTCCTTGTGAAACGAATTAACACGCGCGTACGGTGATTTCATAATTGAATAGAGAAAAATTGTTTATTATATTGACACGAACTCGATAAGTTTTTTTTTTGAGGTTAATACCTCAAAAAAAAACTCGAATTCGTTGATGTCGAATAATGATTTTGTTTGTTTTATTTTTTCGGGTTACGGAATAATTGAATATGGCATTGTGTGATAAAAAAACCTATAATAACGTAAGTTTTTGAGAAACGAAATATTTTTCTCGTTTTTTCTACGCGCACTGATGTTTTATTCAAAAGTACGAAAATGCGAGGAAAAAATGTCTTGGGGGATTATTCACGAAGTCGTTTCACCTACACAGTGTCGGATAAATTTAGGTAAATACGTAGAATCGAAAGAGACGAAGAAAATTCGACTGAATAGCGAAAGCATCATAAATATGAAATATGTCGCTTTACGCTTATGTGATTTTATTGGAAAGTGGATGGATAAAATTCGATGCCGTTGGTCGTGGTCCCGACGTGTTTTTCTAGACAGCGGTTATAACGCGTTGTACTCTAATGTTAGTATGCGAGGACTCGATTCTCTCTACACGCAGAACGAACTTCGATGTTTTACAGTGTGATATATATATATATACACACGGACAAGTGACAAACATCGCTGCATCAATGAATTCGGTAGCGAACGCGGTTGTGTTATATTTACAACGTTGCATCTGACCGTTCATTCTCTCGCGTGAATCGGCAATGTACGCAACGGCCTAACGCTCCAATCAACAGATTTGCGGCACGATGGATATATCTCTCCACCTCGTTTTATCAACAACACTTGACGCTCACCAAATTCTCCGCAGCGCTCGTCGTGGCCACACCGGACCCCATCGACGTTTCATCGTCACTTTTTATTTCGATATACACGACGTTTTTTCTACCTTGTTTATTTTTCACCAATCAATTTCATTTATATTCATATTTCTTGACGTTCGGGAAAATAAGGGAAAAAAAAACTTAAACTTTCGCACGAATATCAAAAACACGAAGAAAACGATTTTATTCATACACAATATTGTTCGGGTAATCGAGGCGTGACGAATATGATGCCCGTAAATAAAATGTAGACATTGAAGCCGTTCTCCGGGCGATGCGGCATATTATCGATAATCGAAGCCCACGACGATAATTTTTATTCTCGGCTTTGTTTTTTTTTATCGTCAATGAGATTATTCCTTTCGAAAAAAATATGAGAAATAGGGAAGAATGCAAATAGAATCGAGTAAACAATTGGATCGAATGTGCGCGAATAGATACTTCTTTTTCTCTTTTGTTTGGACCGTGAAAGGGTTACATACGTCACACACACAAATTCCAACCGCGTACCGAGTTTCATCGAAATACCTCTAGTTTTGTACAATTCCAAAAGCCCCCTCCGATGTTCCGTAACGGCAATTAAAAGTACGGTCTGTTGATTCCGTATAATAACAGTCGAAAAAAAAAAATAAAAAATAACTAACGTAGTCGATGCACTCACGTATAAACAAGTGGACTGGTATATCCTATACGCTTTCGTGTATATTCATGAACGCGCGAGCACCACCATCCCCGCGACCGCGATGCGACTGTTTGCCGTTTTTTTTCCACTTGCCAACTTAACTCATCCGTGCACTTTCCGGATACCGTAATTACCATACAGTCGAGGCTTCGTTGGAAAATCCGATGTACGAGCAAACACCGGAAGTTTACGTTATTTTACCGTCGAGCTGTTGCGGTTATACTCCGCCATGTTTTTCTCTTCCGCAGTGTCCGCTATGCGCTTTGTCTTTATTTTTCATCGGCCAACTGTCGCGAACTGAATCTACATTAGCGAAAAGAAGAAAAAAAAAAATTTGGCTAGATAGTGAACTTCGAGCGTCGGTGAAAGTTTAACGGACCGTGTAAACGCGGAGAAACAATGTTTGGCGCGTGGCCGCGTGAGAGGTACGACTACGAGTCTGCTGACTATTCCGGCAGGTGACGCGACGTGTAAATTCTACGTTGGAGTCCCGCTGAGAATGCTTGGTTTGTCGGGGGCTTGTCGGGGGCTTGTCGCAATTTTGTCGTTTGAACCGGTCGCGAAAATTAAAATGATTGACGATGTTTGAGTAAATCAATATACATTGTTGTCTGTAGCAATTACTGTTGAATAAAAAAGAAAAACGTTGCGTGTGTCATTGGCGTGCCGTTTACCGCGTAAATTTCCATCGGCGTCACCGACCGCCATATTGACAGTCCCCCGGCGACAGTGCACGGCCCCCGTGACTCGCGGCAGGTAGTATTATCACTCCGAAACTATCAGTTTACTTTCAACTACTGGTTAATTAAGAACCTCTGCTTTGAAAATAACTCGATTTCACGCCGCTTGTTTATTTAACAATACGGTATCGTGATCGATCGTGAGAAATAATACGCGAAAATAAATACGAGTGACGACGAATACATTCGAGTAAAACGCGAAAATTCGAGTTAACGCGAACGCGAGATACGCGATGACATCCATTTTTCGGAGTATTCAAAAACAACTATTGTGCAGTTTCACGCGCGAATTTAACCTCTATAAGGGACGGAAAAAAAACATATGACGAGATGAAAATTCACAAGATTTCTAAAGCTTTTCTTCAACAAATTGATAGCAACGAACGAATGGAAGATAGCCAACGAAACCGACGTGTACTAGCTGCTAACGCAACATTCATCATCGGGGACGCAAAAGGTTTAGAGTCTGTGCGCGAGATAGCAACGAAGGGGGTCGGTGGGGGGAGGAGTGTTCGGGCGGATGAACATGGTGAATGAGGCCGCGGCTAAGCGTGGATGGGAATCGGACGGATTCTACGAACCGACGACGGTCTGGACGGGCCGAGCGTCGGTCTCGACTTTGATGAATCGTTTCGTTTTCCATTCTGCGTTGAAAACGAATCGGTACGTTGGCACGCACAACCCGTGATGCAGCTGTTGGTTGCTGCTAAATTCCGATTGCCGCGAAAAAACCTTCAACTGTTTGACGAAAACACGGAGAAAAACTTCGAGGCTGTCACTCATCGAACGAACTCTTCGAGAACAACTATTTCGCTGATCCTACCCAGGAGCAATGGAGGTTTTGTTATTGCCGCGGGGTAAGTGGAACGAGATAAAATATATCTACAAAAAATTCACGCGTCGACAATTTTCGAAATGTTTTTTTACGTTCCGAATAAATGTTTTTTTTCTTTTTTCAACATTTTTTTATGCAAAGAAGCGAATATTTTTTGATTTTACAAAAAACTTTTGCGGTAGTAGTTTTTTACTCTAAGGATAACCTCCATTATTTCGCATCGTGCAAGACGGTGCTTTGGAAATACGATTCGTATGAATATTTAAATTATCATTTTTTATTCATAGTTGTTGTTTTTTTTTTTTTTTTTTTTTTTTTTTTCGTTGATCTTTTTCATGATTTACGGTTTTCTCTCTCGTCTACAATTTCATTATTATTTCGCTGTTTTCGAACGGCCGTTGCGGCGCTTTCATCGTAGATCTGGAATCCGCCCGTTGTTCGTAACACAGTCATTACCCGGTATCATTATGCACGTTTGAAGTTGCATATTATGCGAATGGAATGAAACTTTCTTGGCTATTTCTTACTCTCGTCAAGCCGAGGCAAAGAAATCTCGGGACGACCTTTTACCCCTCATAAATTCACGAAGGGAGAAGTAGAAAAAGGCAGTTATTCCAAGCGAGACGAATTCCTCGCGGATGTACAAAATTTTTTTTTTTTTCAACTCTCACGCACGTCTCGATCTTGCACGCGAGAAAATAGCTATAACGATCTAACAACGATTGTTTTACCCGCGAAACCATTTTCCGTCGACTTTCCTTGCCTTCCTCCCCCCCCCCCGTTCCCCTCGCGCATTCTTTCTCGAATACCTTACATACGATTCTCATCGTGATGAATTTTAATTGATAATTTTTTTCCACAAATGACGATGTAATAAATAGTAAAAAAGTTTGAATTACCGCGAACGCATTAAAAAATGTGAGATTTTCATTTAATTCGATGTTTTTTTTTTTTTTTTTTTTTTTTTTCCTTAAAAAACGATCGATAAAAATTTCCGCGTATTCGTGAACAAAAAAAACGCAAAATAATTTTTTCGTCAATTGCCGTATCGTTAAAAATTTTTCGAAATACGAAGAAGAAAATTAAATTCGGTGAATGTTTGGGCAGCCGGTGCGTATTTTAATACATCGTTGTACCTTTTACACTTATACGAAGGGTTTCGTGTTATACACGGTAAAGCTAGCGGTGAGCCCCCGAGTACCTACGTACGAAAGCGGCACGTAGTCAGCCGGCAGGCCAGTTGTATAAGTTAGATATGCATGGCTTCTGAATATAGCCCGAGCGTTAATACGGGAATATTCTCTCGAGGGCCTCGCTGCCGCCTCCGGTGGCTCGTAGTTGCCGAGAGTCTGTATATTTCTCTCTGTGTGTGTCTGCCGTCCGTGATGCTGGGCTATGGAGCAGCACATCCGAAATTGGATAGGGAGGGCGCGCGATAGAACAGAGGGATACAGAAGTGCAGATATAGAGAGATACCGGCCGGTTGCGTCGATCGTGCCAAACGGAGGGTAGAGATGGAGAGGGTTGTAAAATCAAGAATCCATATTTATCTGACCGCGCGGTGTAGACAATCGTTCCCAGTAGAGTAAGCCGAGCCGAGAGGTTTGCGCTTAACAATGTATGACGCGAAGATTCATCTCACCGACCTCTGAATAAAAAAACATCCACGGGTGACCGTAGTTTCTAACGAAAAAAAAAAAAAGTACGTAACAGCGAACCTTTTTTTTCACACAGGAAGTATCTGTATTGTAGCATTAAATCGCTCGATCTTCACAACACCTCGAAAGAAACATTCGTTCAACGTTTTTTTTGTAAAAAAATTTCTTTACACTTTTTTTGGAATTATTATTATGAAAAATTAATTTTCTCACCACCATATGGTTAACTTTTTTCCGATTTTTTTTTTTCGAAAGTTAAAGGCAATTATTTTGATAACTATCAGTCAGATTGTCTTATGAGAGGATTTATAATTTCGTAGTGTCGGTTAATTTTTATTAAGATTTTTTTTCGCGATAAAATGGTTTTGGATCGTCGAAAAATTGATAAGGACGGATTTTTTTTTTTTTCGTCAGGGATTCGGTGATTGGATTTTTATTTAATTATTATTGAACGGATGAGTTATGATACATTGAATTTATTTTTATTTAAATTCAATCGATCGATGACTGTTATTAAATTTGAAAAATAAGAAGAAAAACTTACCGTATGCTTCGCGTGATGTTACCCGAATGATGTACACGAATGAACTCGTTGCTGGTGGTAGCGATGTGAAAGTACGACTGTTTCTCGTTTACGAAGAATGTGTCAGGTACCCAGATATTCTTGATAAACTCGGAGCCGACGCTCAGCGTTTCCACGCCTGAGCGTTTTTTGAACGCCAGACGTGGATCCTGCCAAAACTGCCGGAAGTAGAAATCCAGCGTGAAGTCCTATATTCGTTGCGTGACACAGAGAAGAATATATATTCATTAATACGCGAAGAACGAAAGCGTCGATAAACGTAAATCATCGATAAACACTAAATTTTTTTTTTTTTTTTTTTTTTTTTTTTTTTTTTCGATCTATTAAATAATTTTCATGATGCAACGTTTCATTTGCGATAAAAATATTTGTGTCTGAGTTTTGCTTTGACAAAATTAAATGACGAGGTGGTTGACGTTATTAACTTTTGTTGTTATCTACGCTGGTAATTGGAAATGTACAATAATCGATAAATTATCGTGCAACTCTGTGCCTCAATTTGAAAAATAAACTTTTAAATAATTTAAAACGATCAAATGTCGCGTTCGATAATTTGCAAAACGAAATATTGAGTTCGAATCACATAGACGAAAATATGTACACAAATCAGATACGAATGAAATTAATAAACGTAATTGACTTCGTAAGTATTGACGATGATGTTAAAAAATAAATAAATAATAATAATAAAATTTGTAAGAAACGAGTCAAATTAACACGTCGAATAATTATCGCAAATCGTCACTGTGTACACAACAGGTTAACGTTTCGTAAAGTTGACGGTCCTCCAATTTTAATGTTGATGGACAAAAAATTCACGATATTTTCTTTTCAATGATTCCTTAAATAATCTTCTTCTCGAAAACGATTTTTTTTTTTTTTTTTCACATAAATCCTCGATAATTTCTCAATTAACGAATTCCAGTAAATTTCAATGTTAAATTGATATCAACGAAATTTATCCGTGTATTATTATTATTATTATTATTATTATTATGAATAAATATAAATTTTATTTTTAATAAATAATAAGAATTTTTTTTTTTTTCCGATTTTTTAAAAATTTATTTTCAATATGTTTTTTATTTTAATCGGAAATTCGCGTAGTTAAGGGTGTTTGAGTGTTACGCGGGCGATGCGTAACGAAAGAACGGAGTTTCATTCCGATTATAAAGACCGGAAGGTTTCCCTGCAGCCGCGTTGACGAGGAAAAAATTTACGCGCGGGAAAAGGCGTCCGAGAACGAAGGGTACTAACGTGACCCGAGTAATAGTTACCGAATCACTGGGTTTTCCCGGCTAACAGGTCCGAGCGAAGCTCCGCCACCTTTTTAACGAAGTAACGAAGGGAGTTAGTCCCCATTTTCCGGTTAAATCAGCTTCGTGCCCGCAAATGGCGTGGATCCCGACTTTACAAACGAGCTTCAGCGCTCGCGGTACTTGTTCTCCATAACTCGAAGCTTGGAAGCCTCTTATTAAGCTCGATGAGATACAGTGTCGGACCGTGAGGCTATTATGCACTAATTTTTACGACAACGTTTTATTATCGCTATACGTTACGAACGGGAGAAGATAACATTTTTTTTTTTTTTTTTCAAATTGCTCCGCCGTAATAACTGCATAGGGTTTTGTTACGATTTCGATTTTTTTTTTTTTTTTTTGTAATATTATTGTTATATTTTATTTCATAATATACATCACGACTCGAAATAATAATAAACATCGAATTTATTTTTTTTTACCTTCAATTTCCATAAAAAAAAAAAAAAAAATGTTCTATGAAAACTACGATTGGAATTTTTTATAAGTTATTATTATTAATATATATTTTTTTTTAATTTTCCAATTTTAATTTACATTGTGAAATTTCATTTTTATGGGAATTGAGGAAAATCGGTTTCGATATTTATTATGAATCATTCTGTATATTTTTTTTTTTTTTTTTTATTAATATACTTATGAAAAATGAAGCGACGATTTTGTGGCGTGAAACGATTTGCAAGTGGTAAATATGCGGTCAAAAAATATGTAGGGGCATCTAAGGGCATCCGCGAGAGCACCGGTTGAGTTCCGGAAACAGATTGGTCCTCGAACGAGTCATAAAGCGGTGGTTCCTCGAAGGTGACATCCGTCGATATCGAAACGACGATATCTCCGATGTCTCAATGGCCCTGGAGAGTTGAATGATTTTTTTTTTTTCTTTGCCCGCAAAGACTATCGCTATTTTCTCAAGAACACTCGAGAACTCCGTGAACTTATGAAATCGCATCGTGATTTCTCGTGAATTTTATGTCGCATCTTTCGTTCCTATCGGCCGGACTTGTCAACTCGACAACGACGGTCGATAATTCGTGTTTTTTTTTTTTTTTTTTTTTTTTCTTCGTTAAAACACGCAGATCACAGAATCAATAACACCGAATGAATAATCGAGAAAAGTGGTAAATATGAAGCATCAATTTTCCTTGACTTTTCCTCGTTAATTCGAATCGTCATATTTACCATTTTTTTTTTCATAATACGTAAATGTGAATAAAAAAAATTTAAAAAAATATAAGAATAAAATAGAATCGAGCTGATTGAGGAAAGAAAAAAGACAAAAAAAAATTGAAACAAAGCCGATGATATATATAAAAGAACGGATAAAGTGATCCGGTGGGATTAATATCTGTTGTACGGATCGTTCGACGGGGGGGAAGTCGCGACGACGCACTTTGCGGATATCGTTATCTCGAAGAGAGATAGAGAAAGAGTAGATGTATACAAGTATACAGGAAAAATACAAGGGGATCGACGACAAAGTCGTCGACGGAGTTACAAAGCCAGGAAATCGACAGGGGGTCGAATGTGCACGAAGAAAGGAACGACATAAATAAAGGATTATATATTGGGTCTCATGTTATCGGAATAGTTAACAAAATATTTCATTCCTCATGCATTGCGCTTGACGCGTCATAACACGTGCTTTAGTATAGTTGGTGTGTCACATTGCTACGTGCATTTATTTATTTACTACACATCGACACACGCATATATATATATATATTCAGCGATTCTTATGGTTCACTATATAGTGAATTTTTCGTCAATTTTTTTAAATTGAGAGCTCATGCATCGTCCAATGCCTCATTCGCATTTCTTCATACTTTTACTCATTAACACGGCGACATCGTAACAGTTATTTTGCATCTTGAAAAAAAAAAAAAAAAAAAAAAAATTCGTTTTACTTGAAACGATAGTAAAATAGATAATGAAATTCAAATTAAAAAAAAAAAAAAAATTTCTTAAAAAAAAAGCTCTCCACAGGAAAATAAGTATATTGCAAAATATATCCGATATATTTTCCACGAAAAATATTATGGATATATTTTATAATAATTTTCTGCAAATATAATAAATTACACGACTAATACATTAATTGTATAAAAATTCCGAGTTTCGTGTAATTCTAATATATTTTTGCGAATTTTTTCCATGTGAATCGCCAAAATATTTTTTTCTCATTCCATTGTCGATTTGGTTAACTAATATGGTCATTAAAAACAATTTTTTTACGATTGAAATTTGATGGATAATTATGCTGGAATCGCACCGAAAGATGGAAAGAAGTCGCTAAATCGAAAACTAATTACGTAGACGTGATTTATGTATGTCGATGTTACCGAGACTTTCACGACGTCGTTAAACATTGTCGGATTCGAAATAGTTTTTAGTCAGCAGTCTCTTCACAGAGAATTTTGTTAGAGGTAAAGATTAGGTGACTAGCGATTTCCACGGGTCGAACTTTAAACGAGAATTCGCTTCGGAGTTGCCGTGAGAAGCTATTAGCACTTAGCCGTTCACGTATGGCGTTCGAACGAAGAAACTACGGCCACAGTATTTTCGCAACTTCGAGCTTTTCGAAGATTAATTTTTCAACGAGTTGAAAATAGACGAAAATTCGCCATAAATGAAAAAACCGCAAGTTGAGAGGTGTGTGCTATCAGAAGCGTACAGCACCGCTCAAGGTATCCAATCTGTAGGGAATGCTTTGTGCACTTTGTAACTTATACATAGTTATAAGCGTCTCGTCTTTAATGCCTCAACTTCTGAAGTTTTCTTCAACGCGAGAGTCAAGAAATAAAAAAAAAAAAAAAGCTGTTTCGGGTACAACGGCAGTTGAAGACATCGGTTGCCGGCAGAGAAAGATTGCGCGTACTGTGTTGAGCGCACAGGAAGTCCCGGTCTTGCGACGTACCTTAATGGGATAGTAGAAGATTCGGATGAAGCTTAATGGAAGCTCGTAGTGAAGATCTTTTTCTCTTAGGCTTCCCGCCGTTTCTAACGGAACAGAACCGAGTAGAAGTGGAGCAACGGCCACTGTAGCAACGGGGATTCCCTCTGTTCCTTTCGTAGTTTTCTTCATTCGTTTATACGTTTCTTCGTTCGTAAGCTTTACAAGTCGAAGCTTCTGTTCTTCCACCGGGAGGGCAGTCGGGGGACGCAATACAGATCGAATTACCGTCATCTCGATGTGACGCAAAGTGTCTCGAGGGGGATTCACTTTTCCGTCTTCTCTTCCCTTCTTTTTCCCTCTATTTTGTCTCCTTTGCGACGAACTCTTTTTCGCGCTCACGAGATATCCGAAGAACGCAATTCGTCGTGAACAATAAATATCGCGTTCGCTCGTTCGTTTTTAGACGCGAATGCCACGTCGCTGTGAATATCTCTGATGATTCAGTGGAATCGTAGCATTGTAATCGCATTGTTGTTACCATTTCTATGTAAGTTAAACTAAATGAGTTAAAATTGTTAACGACTTGTGAAACTATAAAGACAAAGTAACGGATCTAAAAATGCAACAATTCTTTTGAAATAATAATAAAAATAAATTAAAAAATCGTTTCAAATACCGTTACCATCACGTCACCGATCGCTTGGCAATCGAAACTTTGTCGTTCGACGAAGAGCCATTATAATTATGTAAATGTGTGCTAATTTATCAAAGTCCATGAAGCGAATATCATTATCATTATCGCTATCGCTATCAGTAATACCGCTTCGAGTTAATAGAAGACGAGAAAGAAGTTTCAACGAAATGGTAATTTCGCCGTCGGCGGGACGAAAAATCATTGTTAAAGTGTTCGTGTCCGGTTTTCCGAAGAAATTCCTTCTCCGGGGTACTGAGGCTTGTAATGCGATATAAAAAAATTGTATTCCCCTGTATATGGCATCGTATATTCATGAAAAGTAAACAGTATTTGCAAATGCATGCAGATGGGCGCGGAATATATTTGAAAATCCTATGGACCTTATCTCGTATTTTATTTTTTCGTTTTTCGTCCCTTTTCACGATCCATTTTTGTACGGTTTGCTTCTTCGGATAGAAAATTTTCTTCCGGGAATTTCTGACACGATGTACCAGGCACCCGGGTCGCTTATATCGGCGTACATATAGATTTCCTTCGAACACTCGAGTCGGAGAGTGTCGATGGGTGGCGAAGGAAAGAAGGGAGTTGCCACCAGCCGATTTCCAAAGTATGTCTAGTGCCGAGTCGGAGGAGTGTCTGTACCTGCCATCGGGCGCCTCGTTCACTCTCGAAATCGAAGGTTTATCCTGAACTCGAGAGTTCTCTGGCAGTAGGACTCTCCTTGACGATGCTACGCCGCTGCGATGCTGAGGACGATGGGTTTCTCCGGCTCTTGTGTCCCCATCGTCTGGTTTGGCAGACTTTTGCTGCAAGTTATCGGCTCTTCTCGCCGTTTTCCTTCGTTCATCGCGACACTTTGTTTCCCTCCCTCGTTCCTCGTTTCCTTCTGGATCTCGGTGTCATCTTCGCTCAGATTCTCCGCAACTATCACCACTATCCGAAAACTCTTCGAGGGTTCAAGTTAACCGTTTGTTATCATTAATAAAAGAAAATGGTAGAAAAACGAGTCGTTTTGCGTGCATCCGGAAAATCTTCTGTTTCTACTGATCAGTTGTTTTTCGCAATTCGCAAAATCCCTTTAATCTTTTTTCAATGTTTTTCAAAAACTGTTCCATGCATTTTTACATTCATTGTCTAAAAGGTCTTTCCACCAATGCTGAATTTTCTCTCATACATCTCGTATTCGTAAATTTCGCTATCAACTCGCCAATTTCCGTGAGATACCAACGTAACGATTGAGAACTATGTATAAGATGGTAGGTAATAGCTCTGCGGTAATAGTAAGTCTCTCACGACCCGTTCCCCCACCGGCATCCAGTGGGATACATTGCAACCAAGTTGAATCACCGTGGGAACTGTGGTACCCGAAGCCAAGTTGTACGTTATCGTGGATTCTCTCGTGACCGGAAGTTGGGGGATCTCGGGGTCTCTGGGTTTCCGGCTTCCGGAACTGCTTGGAATCTGAAGAGATGCGGGACATTCTGTTCCTTCGAAATGTATAAGAAGAACGAACGAAGCCTGAAAGACGAAGAAATCAGCACTCATCCCCTCGAGTCGAAAGCCAATCCTTTACCTCTGGAAACCAAAACATATCTTCCATCGTTGTCGTTCAATCCCTTTCGTGTGTCGTCGGTGAAAAAAAAAATAAAAAAAATGGAACGAAGAAACGGACAACAACAACTGTGAAATAAGTGTCTATGAAGAAGAATAAATATACGTTGAAGAAGCAAACTGGAGAGTCTGCTTCTTGCATAGCTGGGGCACTGGGACTCGGGAGCGTTTGTTTGGACCGTTTCCGCGCGATAACTCTCCGGGTTCCCGGGAGTCTCTAACCGGGGAACGAGAGAGGACGACAGAGAATGGAGAACGGAGGAAGGAAGAGGGTGAATCAACGAAGCCCCGCGCAGGGGTGGAGGGGAAGGTACGGGCGCGGTTTCGGGATGCTGGTGTGCTCCGGGTGCATCTATCTCGCTTTCTCCAGGCATGATCCGTTTCGCCCGGCGCGGTTGGCTCGTTTGGCGAGTCTCCAGGCGCACTGCGGCCCTGCCACATATTTCCCCCGTTCTTGGTGGCGGGAGGGGGTCTCTCACGAACTCGCTTCCAAGGTGGGCTCGCAAAAGAGAGGGAAAATATAGAAAGGGATGAAAAGAAGAAGAAGAGGGCGGGAGAGAGAAAGAGAACGGGTCGCAATGCTGCCAGGTCTCGAGCACCCGCCAGCCGCGACTTTATTATCGTACACTATGTATATCCAGAAGTGTGGTGTGTGCGTTATATATATATAGCACAAAGGATACCCATAGATACAGTGCAATGCAAGGAGCGAAACGCGCGCCAGGGACTCTCGGGTAGCAGTGGATAAGTTATCGCAAAAGCGTGGCACGCCACCCCCTTCCCGAGGAACGTCGTGACCAGGCTTTACTCTCTGAATATTGATGTCACCAGGGTGTTCGGGTATATAGAATTATAGAAATGAGAACGTATGGCTCATTAATTTCAATGAATGTCGAAATTCTGCGGGTTTACAAGCTCCGCACCTACCGGAGGTGAATGTTTTTTTTTTTTTTACTCTTTTTTTTTTTTTTTTTATTAAATCTGACACTATATTCGGAATAGCGGATTAGCCAAGTGGATTAGCGAAATGGAGATTAAGAAATGGAAAAAAAAAAAAAAAAAAAAAATAGTTCGCCGGTTTTATCGACGATTTGGATAATTAAAAAAAAAAATGAACAAAAAAGTCGTAAATTTGAATTTTTTTTCTCCGTACATCGGAAATCGGTGTGAAACATCGTGAAATAATACGAGTTGTTGGGTGAGCTTTCGAGTAATGTGGAAAATACGTGGTTGCACACGACAGAGTTGTATGCGGTATTTTAAGATCCAAAGAGAAACGATATAGAGATCGAAATTGAAAGCTTCGTAATCGTTTCGGCTTGGCGACGGTACAATATATGTTCGGAACGTAGGGATACCTCGGCGTGCCGCGATGCGAAGCTTCGAAAGCGTGGAAACATGTAGAATGGTTTTGCGAAAGTTGCGCGCACCCCGCAGGATACAAGACATCCTTGGCAATCGGGAGATTCCACAACAACCATTTCTCAGCATTCCCCCCTTATGGCTTTCGAGTGTTTCTATTCTACCCCTCGGAAAACCACCGAACTCTCCTCTCGCAACATTTAACCGGAAATACCCCAAGTGCTTATACGATATTTCTGGTCGGCTTCGCCCACGTCTACTTTTCCATTCGTTACGATTTCCTTTTACTCGCTCGATTTTTTTTCTCACCATCTGGCTGTGCAAGTCCCGCGGACTCGTTAATTATCATTAGTATCCCTCGAGGGGAATAAAAAAAAAAAAAAAAAAAAAAAAAAAAAAAAACGCGGCAGAGAAAACCGAAGCTAAGCCACCGCGAGTTGTTTTGTCCCACTGGCAGGAAATTCCTGCGATAATTATAACCCAGGAATTGCCTGGAATTAAATTCATTGCACTGAAAAAATAAAACCTCGCATAACGGATCGTTAGCTTCGATATCAACGGTATATATGTTATTAAATAAACTGCAGGAAGGAATAGACTGAAAAATCGCTAAACTGAACGTGTAAATGCTATTCCGATAGATCGATCGAAAAATCATTTTTTTTAAAGTCTCTCTTACGTTTCTATTTTTCTCCCATCCTGCATTTTGCGGTCCATTAGACAGGGAAAATAAACGTGCTGAAGGGGAAGCGAATAAAAAAAATTTCCATCGGTGGATTTATTGTCCCAAACATTATTTGCTTAGTGCGATATAGAAGAATATATACAAAGACTCGAAAAAAAGTCTTTTATAGATGCGTCGAAGACAAATGTGTGTTTCTGAGAGACAGAAAACACGTTCTGAAACAGGAAATGTGTACTCAGATTCCCGTTGTATTTTTTTCCGCGTTGCGTTTCTCGAATTCATTTTCATCCCCTGTCCACACGCGGGTTCTGGATAAATACGCAAAATGCGGGGAGGAAATAACTGTGGCAGGAGGATCGTTAAAAATAAAAAAAAAATAAAAATTCGTGGATGAGAAGATGGAAAAGAGGAATATAAGGAGATGGCGCGAATCTCGTGGCAAAGGGCCTGGAGAGAGGGCAGCGACGGAGGGTTCGAATGACGCGTAGGCGTAGAACGAGGGAAAAGAAAGATCGATGTGGTTCTCTAGCGGTGGGTCGCTTACCAACCACCTCTTTCTCTCCACCCCTCACCCCCTTAGTTCTGCGTGATTCCGTGGCAACGGGCAACTCTCCGGATCTAAAACCTACCGCCCCCCCCCCCCCTGCGTCAACGTTGTGCTCGATGAAAATAGAGAATCTTCTCGTATTTTTTTTTCTCCACTACTCGACGTCGCCACCGACTCGACGTTGGGGAGCAAAACCTTTGTTGTTCTCCCTGGCAAACGCGACGACGAGAAGGACAAAGATTTTTTTTTTCGAAGACCATATTCGATATGAAGGTTAATCTCTGAGAAAAAAAAAAAAGAAAAATCTTTGCTTCGCTGTAATCGATACTTTAGAAATTTCTCACGAAATTCGTGAATAGTTTCGATTAAGCGGCGCTTAAAAAAATGAAACAAATATTATCTTATAATTGTCGTAAATGTTGTCTGGAAAATATCATTTGTACAGCCTGAAGGCTGTGGCTAAATATATATATATAAAATTCAGAAGGATGCGTGAGACACAAGACGAAACACATTCTCAGCGGCTGAGGCGAAAGCGTCAAACAAGCATTTCAAGCGATCTGTTTTTTTTTTTTTTTTTAATCTATGTATTACTAAAAATCTAAAAGTTCAACTCCGTTATTTTAGTGTGAAGTAATTATACTATTGTACTATTGTACATGTGAAGTTTGTGGAAAAGCATCGAGTTTTACGGGTACAGCGTCGTGATTCGCTCAAAATTGTGGACCGAGGCGAAGGAGTTTAGCTTCCGCGATTCACGAATTATCGGGTCGTTGGGCGGTCGTGAAGTACTGAAAAAAAAAGACCGCACAGCGATCTCGTCTTTATGAATCGTGGAAAAAAAAAAACAACCCCTTCGACTCTCGAAAATCCTCGACTGCACAAGATTCTCGATAAATGTAATATTTATTGATACAAAAAAAATGAGAATTATTCAATAATTCGTATGTGTTTGTATATGTATATTGACGACGATATAGTATATATATATACTGAAGACACACACAACGCAGGTATAAAGCGCACACACCACACACAGATATTTAGTTAATATAATTACGCTGCAGTGACCAGAAGCGCACTGCACACACACTGACAATGGTAGCGTCGACTCGTTGTCGTTTTTTTTTTTTTTTTTTTTTTTTTTTTTTACGCAATTTCTTTACTCGCAATTTTCATATGCATATATAGTCGAGAGTGCGCGCGACCCTTTTGAGTCTTTGTCAATTTCGAGTCTTTGCGATCCTTGGGATTATTGGACCGGGAATATCATTTGTTTTATCGTTTGTTCATTATTAATGGCCGAAGCTAACGTTCTCGAGGATTTATGTCCCACCAAGCGACGTGTGTAAATTAAGTTTTGCCATTAAAAAAATCATATACCTGACTAAGAATCAGTAATCAGCCGAAAATTAAAAAAAAAAATATGACCGAATGATAAATTGATTATTGATAAATTCGCTGAAAAATAGAATTGGTCGGATCAATAAAGACTGTAAAATATGAAAATTAATCTCTGATTATAAACTGTTTGACTCTAAAATTCGAAATCAATTATCGTTTTGGCCATTAAAATTTGTTTGAAGTTCGAATTGTTGAATGAAAAGCTCTCGAGTAACGAACGCTTTCGTCATTGATAACGTAATTGATAATTTTGGAATGCCGTTGGATGGAAACACGAGTCTGGGATTTGTAATGGAAGGGCGGAACAGACAGTCGAGAAAAAAAAAAGTAGAAAGATAGACGGAAATAGAAACAGTGTTTTTTTTTTTTTTTTTTTTTTCTCAAGGATATTGTTGGGGACGTAGAGTGGAGTAAATCGCGCGAGTCACGTCCCAGGTGACAGTGTCGACTTGATTTGGTTTCCGCACAGGGCTCAACACCTGGGGTCCAGTCTCGTACATTCAGTTCCAAACTTTCATCTCGTCACCGTTGCCCCGTGGGCTCCGGCGTTATTAAGACTGCGCGAGGAGCGCCCAGAATCTACCGAGTTACCAAGGGATAAAGGAAAATGAAAGGAGAGCGAGAGAAAGACAGTGGCGCGCACCAGTCTCGAATCTTTATTAACAAAGTTCGAGCGCTTTTTTTTCTTTCTTCTTTCTCTCCCTCTCGCCTATTTCTCTTCCCTTTTTTACTCAACTCGGCAGTTCTGAGATTCGCGAAGATCGGACGAACCGGTTTTCGTGACATTATCTCTGGAAGCTATTCTAGGCGTGGTCGGTTCTCGAACGAAAATTCTATCCTGAAATAGTCCGAAGTCTGTTTTAGATAGAAAAAAAAAAAAAAAAAAAAAAAAAAAAAAATGTTCAAACATTCTAAATTGATCGATCGAAGACCTGAACAAACTTCCAAGGATAATGCGACGCGTTGGTTCTGTGGCTCCAATTTCGCAAATGTCCTTCGCGGATTAATTTTGTAAGAGATTTAAAAAAAAAAAAAATAGATACCAATAGTATCGCGTATCGAAGCTGAATGTGCAAAACGGATCGTCAGTCGAATGCTACAGGAATATAATAATAATAGTACACAATATTATACTAACCTAAAATATATATATGATGTATATATATATATATATACGAAAAATGAATATATGTATTCGTAGGTATACATAATAATACTTTTTCGTGGCCTGCGGAGCTGGAGACGTTTAATTAGTTGTAAGTTTTCTTTTTTTTTTATTTCACGAAATAATGAAACGTTGTAACGATTTTATCTTTCGCTAAACCGAAAATGAAATTTCTCGAGATTGATTCCCGAGTTGCAGCGAAATAACTCAAACTTCGTTCGATCAAAATTTTTGCCTTTTTGGCAAAACGTAAATCTTGAGAGTTTAATCATCGAGTTGCGAGGTATTGGAAATTTTGGCGCTAACGGGACTTCCATTAGTGGTTTGGCATCGTCGACAGGGTCAATTGATGCGCTCCGACTTACACTTCCGGTACAAGCCAATCGCGTACTGCTTCAACTATCGCTCAGTCTCTGTCTGTGCGCTAACTGAGTTTAGGGCCGCTAACAGCACTTCGCGAATTGGAGACGAATGCTTGCACTGTTCCTGTAGCTCTCGAGAGTTTGCGGATCAATTGTAAGGGTCGAGAGTGGCGAAACTGCACAGCGTGTAGTGTAACAAACAGTGTTTGAAGCAACTCCGAGTCTCCTCGACTATACGACATTCGAGACGAGTCAGTCAATTGTAGAGATCGCGGAATTGGTGACTGTTGGTTAGAATTGAAAAGGTGTTGAATTCAACATTCCAACGCGCGTTAGAAAAAAATCTTTATTGGGTTGCCAATTTTTCCGCAACTGTAGGATCAATTTTTGAAGTCACCAAATTCGGCGAAAAGTGACTTAAGTAAAAAAGAACAGTTCTTACAAATCGCTAACACTGGTAATTGAAGTGATCATGGATATGTAACGCGTAACTTTGCCGTTCAGTCCTTTCGTATTTCGATCAAACGGGTTGGATGGCCAATTTTTCCGCAACTGTAGGATCAATTTTTGAAGTCACCAAATTCGGCGAAAAGTGACTTAAGTAAAAAAGAACAGTTCTTACAAATCGCTAACACTGGTAATTGAAGTGATCATGGATTTGTAACGCGTAACTGTGCCGTTCAGTCCTTCCGTATTGCGAATCAAACGGGTTGGATGCAAAATACGAAACTATGGTGGAGGCGGTCGTATCGTCGTTCAACCGTATCGAATTTTACTTAGAAATCAAGGATCATTGCGAAGTTTCGGAACGCCAACGACAATTCTATCGACAGGTATCGGTGTCAAAGGGAACTTCTCGAAATCCTGTTCGAGAGTCGTCATGTCGATTAGAGAGACAGCTTTGGGTTTGCCACCGCTTGTGTTCGTCGAGTAGATTCGAACTCCAAACAGCCGAAAACAAGGACGAGGCTCGGTGATTCGAAGACAAGATGAAAGGGCTGTTAGGAGGGATGGGGGTTTTG
Source organism: Cryptus armator (assembly GCA_963971235.1). Taxonomy (NCBI): domain Eukaryota; kingdom Metazoa; phylum Arthropoda; class Insecta; order Hymenoptera; family Ichneumonidae; genus Cryptus; species Cryptus armator. The sequence continues at coordinate 3,482,892 of OZ020234.1, read as the reverse complement.
ATGGGTTACGTGGCACTGCTGCTACACTTGCTACTACAGTGGCACCTCATTAATTCCCGATAATTGATTGGATCTCAACCACCTTATCCGTTTCTGCGTCCGTTCGATTTTCCGGATGAAGGATCGCGAAAATCCTGAAACAGTTCATCGATGATAACTACCGTCGCGGTCTGATTCGCCATAATTTTGAATACAATTGTTGCGGATCGAAAATTATTGTCAAAAATCGATAATATCGGTAGTTATTTGTTTTGCTTCAACGATCGACAATATTTATTTTTTTAACCGGATGTTAACGGCTCGAGCTCCGCGGGTTGGGCCATGCAACGGAACATCGACAATTGTCAAACGATTATTAATCAATATATTCAACCATCAATGAGTGAATAATATAATAATAATAAGTATCTTGCGAAGACTGCGGAACGTAGCAAGGTTCCCTTGTAACAGTTCAGCCAACGAAGCAGCCGTGTGACGAGCTAAAAAATTTTATTGTTAGTTCGTAACAATAATAAGAGCGGCCATCAGTGTTATATAAATCTCGTTCTGCCAACACACGGACAAACGTACAAGTATATATAGTAGTAGATATACATAGTATTCGTAATACACAACATTCGTGACGATGCGAATATTATTATTATTCTTTTTTATTTTTCATTTTTTTTTCAATCGTCGCGTCTATTGAGAAGATCAACAGTTTCTGGATCAATGAAAAGCTAATTTATCTGACGTTTTAATGTTTAATAAAATTTCGTAAAAAATTTCGGAAATCTATAGTAATATATGCAATTTTTAAAAAATTAATAATATTGAATAAACCGATCATCGGCTCGATCCACATGTAAATTGTACCTCTTCTCGCAATTCGACGACGAAAAAAAATTCACCAAGGAAACAAAGGAAATATCTTGTATACGCAGTACGATGACGACACACGACACGAGACATTACAGCACTTGTAAACGAGGATGATCCAATACTGAAGAATTCCTCCGAAAGTCGACTCAGTGACGATTGATCAAAGGTTCTTCAACGGGATAAAAGTTTGAGGATTGGGATACAAAATTCGTGATAAAATTTTTTTTTTTCTGCGTTGTACAAGTTTTAATCGAAAGTGAAATTTTACGTACGATCCTAATTTTAATTCCATCTGAACATTCGTTTGTGAAAAAAAAAAAAAAAAAAAAAAAAAAAAAAAAAAAAATGGTTCGGCTACGTTTACAGAAAATTCGTTTCTCCAATTTCGTGGGTACAACTGAAAAGAATAATCATGTCATGACCCCGAATTTACGGCAATCGCCACATCGACCCTTTTCTAGTTCCGCAGTATCGTAACAATACAGTGGGCCATAGACATTCCCGTAAGCCCCGGGTGTATCGTCGTTAAACAATAAAAGAATACGAGTCGCGTAAGGTAATCGTGAAACATCACGTTGGGCTGTGGATGACCCCGAGACTCTCCTCTGTTTGCTGCATCGGCAGCATTATTGTTGCAAAAGATTCGAAGTCGGATGCCTTTACGATCTCTCGAAGAAGCCGAAGGGGGACTGAAGAAAGTGAGAACGGAAATTTGCGCGAGAAACGGTACGCGAAATGCAGTGGCGAGGGGTTGTAGCGCCGAGAGCCCGGAGGGGTGAGAAACAGAGAAAGATATCGAGGTGATATGACGGTGATCCGCGGATTTCAGCGAGAGAAACGTAGCGCGCGGTTATGACGGGGGACTAAAGTGGTTCAGGAAACGAGGGTCGTTACGTTTGTACGGGATGAAACGAGTTTCGGGGATGCGAGGTCCTGGCTGCGCATCGCTGTCGTCGCCGTTCTCTATATTCCGATGACGGGCGAGCGAGCAAGAGAAAATGGTAAACCGACGAGCCGAAGAAAGGAAAAAGATCGAAGGGGTGGTTGGTTGAACGGCATCGATAGTCTCCGCTTTAGATCCGTCTTGGGAAGCATCGACGATCCCGGCTCGTCGTTTTGGCGACTGTGAAAAAAAAAAGGGGAGAAGAAGAATAAGGGCTAAGGGCCGTTCGAGATACCCGATCTTCCCCATTGAGAGAAAGAGATAGAGAGAGAGAGAGAGAGAGCAAAGAAGAGGGGGAATCCCGATGAATTCCCGTCGGATTCATTCGTTTACCGCGATAAGAGAGAACACTTACATCGAGAAACGTGAGGCGTCGCTCATGAAAATCGGATTCGCGTATCTCACGTGCGCGAGAGGAATCTCCTAAAAAAAAAAAAAAAAACCACCGCTCGAAGGATTTACGAAGGAAAATACTTTATCGTGCTTTTGGAAAGACGGGACTTTATGCAAATTTTTGTATTTAACGCTTCCAGAGTTTCGACTACCAATGCAAAAAGAGTGAATGCTGAAGAACATCGCTATTTTGTCGCCGTCTTCGTCATTGCGTTGCTTTGCTTAAAATCAGATATTACAGAATGGAACTCAATGTTTCAACGCTATCCTGATGCAGCGGTAAACAATTCAAAAGTTACATACGCTTTTGAAAATTAGGTATTTCCTTCGAAACCGTATATCGTTCTATGATTGAATCCGATTTCGATATAACAAGATTCCTATCGACGACCGAAACGACTCAGAAAAGAATTTTGTACTTTTCTTGGTTTTCATTTTCGATTAAACTTGTAGCGCGCAATTGTCGTGGTTACTATTCGTGAAACTCTTGGGAAATGAAGTGGTCGCTGGTTTGACTTGTGATGGAAACTTGGGAAGAAAGTACGAGGTTTAGTGAGATGTCGAGAGAGTGAAGGACAGGGAAATGAAAGAACTTCATGGTCCATGATGCGAAGTCGGAAAGATGGACAACACGCGGAAAGGCAAAATGACGAAAGAAGGATATGGAAAGATGATGGAAAAGTTCGGAAAGAGATTTCTCTTGATAACTAGGAACTCAGCGGTTGAAGGTACAGAATCACGAATACGACCGGCGAGTTACTGAGAAAGGAATATATCGAATGGATTATTGGTATCCGAATAGAAGGAATCCAGGAACAGAGATGATTTTGATGGATAATCTTTTGAAGTAAAAGGAGATTTAGATGCAGAGGAGTTTTAACAGAACGAAGATCACTCGAAATGGTGACTGGCGATAGAAAGAATGACGAGAGTGAAGATGATAAAGATGATACGAAAGTATTGAGCTTTTTTTTTTTTTTTATGATAAAGAGGATTGGCAAAACTGTACCATCATCACTTCGGACACGGAGCTGATGCTGAGGACATACATGGTGACGCCGACCTCCACAGGCGGACCTGCAATCAACAAAAATGCCAAGACCCTTGGTCGTTCTGATTGTATCTTTTTTACTTTTTGTTTTTCTTGCTTCATCCGTTTGTTCCTATTTTTTTCTTAATTTTTGGTTGGCTTTTTTATTTATTTCGTGGTTCCTCCGGTTATACTGTCGACTTCGTCTCGTTGATTCCGTCCTGCACGTCGAGGCTTCGTGGTTACAAAATTGCGTATGAAAGTTACTAAGTCTTTTTTTTTTTTTTTTTTTTTAATAAAAATAATCCGATATATCGGCGAACGGAGCGCTTTTGATGTGAACTCCCCGATGGATGACTTTTGGAAGACGACGAATCTCTCTTCAGATGAATCCGGAGATCATCCGGCCGGCGAACTTTTGCTAAATCCTTCCGTTCGATCCTTCGGGGAGTCCGAATCATCCCGCGAACAAATAGACGTCTTCTGTCTCAGTGTTTGAAGACCCCATCGATCGTTCAGGACGGATCGGAGCATTTTTTTTCGGTAGACAGCAATTCTGCGTATCAACCGGAGTTGACCATCGATGGGCATAGAGGCATTGTAGCAGTATTGTAGTAGTACAGGTCGTAGAAGAGCTCGCACCCTGCACGGAACCAAATCAACTAGGACTCGTTGCATTTTTTCTTTCCTTCGTTGCATTTTTCATTTTTTTTCCCCTCTTTTTCATTCAGACAAGAAGAATTCATCTGAGATTTCGTAAAGTCGATTTATTTTTTTTTTTTATTTTATTTCTCATTGTCGTTGACTCGAAAGAATAATTTTTCGAGTTCAGACACTTAAATCCTAATAATTCGATTAATTTTTTTTTTTTTTTTTTGGGATTGCCGAATTTTGCGAGAACTCGACAAATCAGCGAGTTCTCCCGCACGCTAATATCACATCATTCACATCGCGTTATTTGATTATTATTATTTTTTTTTTTCAATAAATTCTTCTAATTCGCGGCGATAAACGAAAACATGAGAGGCACCAATTCGGTGTTTACAATTTATCTACGTAGTCCATCACCCCGCATTTTTTTTTTCACACACTCGAGGCCATCGGTTATATACCAATTATACAATTATTTATTTCTCGTATTTTCTCACGCGCTTATGCAATTGTGTAGTTTTTTTTTTTTTCTGATTTTTTTTTTTGTCATCACTGTGACCGTCACCGCGCGATCTTCGACGGCGGAAGTTTGTGAGACGGGGCAGAGGTGGTGGGACGTCATGATTATTGGTAAAATGGTGCGGTGGTCAGTCGCTTTTTAACGTTATAAATTGTCATTTTATTATTGAAAACATTGAAGACATAATAGGATTTCAACGTACGATTGGTACTTTTTATTTTTCTTTTTTTTCTGGATTTTCTTTTTGTCTTCATTCTGTGCTACGAAGGTTTTCTCGTGTAATGTGCAAGAGTTTCAGTGTGATTGGTGTTGAGGGGTTTCGGGGGCGGGCGGGGGTTGGGTGGAATGATTATCAGTGCTGGCGCAGCGGGCAGCTCATCTCAGCAGCCGCGGCATAGCAGCTCTAGCGTCTCTAATGGGATTGCATGTACCTGTACCGTTGCGAGAGTTAACCTTTGAATCAAGAAGTATTTCGACTGTTATCTAGCGTTACTTCCATTTTACTGAGAATAAAGAGAAGCGGAAAATGGGAACGAAAAACTAAAGCAACAAGAAAATAAACAGTAAAAGACGATGCTTAACGAGAAATATTTAGACAGGAGAAACTTGGCGCAAACTTCTCCAACCGTTTACGATCGTATTTTCTGCAAAATTTCACGTTTATTCACGAGTTCAACTCTCGCAGCGCACATCTATGTATACCACGTGTGTACATATATATATATATAGACATATGTATAATGCACATACATACATGTATAAATATATATTTAATGTAAAGTTCGACTGGCGAATGGAATAATTGTATTGCAATTTTAAGTCGCGAGATACGTATTCTAAAATTAGAATAAATATCATTGTCAATGTGAATTTCAATTGATCGTTTTTTTCGTAAAATCGATTATTTTTCATGATTATTTACATAGAAAAAAATGATTTTTTTTATTGGGACACTCGAATATGCCTTAAGGATTAAAGTGTTACTTATAGTGACAAAAGTGTGATAAATAGTAGTATATGACTGAGTACGTAAAATAGTTTTGTTTGTTTGTTTTTTTTTTTTTTTTTTTTTTTTTTTTTAATTAAATAGCATGCCGGTGGCTAAACGACACACCCTTCTAACGCTCTAAGGACGCACCACAAAGAACAGAAAAAATAGTAGTACAATATATGAATATAGTTATAACAAGAAATATAATTCTCGCAGAACGAATTATCGTGTGGTACAGATGGTGCGGGGGATGATCTCGCTATGGGGCGGTGGGGGCAAAGGGCGGCGGGTCATAAGGGGGGTGGACTTCGGAGAGACACGTATATTGATGCGATGGTAATTACGATTTTGATAAATCAGTTATTATCACTATTGCGGGTAATACTTGATAATCAATGAATGGATCGATGATTCTTAGATCCAATAATCCATATAGTATTATTATATTAGCAATAAGTGTCTGTTTTCGTGTAAAAAATTATGTTTGCGGTAATTCACTCGTTCGGCATATGAAGATAATGAAAAAAATATATTATGTATTATCGTTAAAATCAACGATTTTTTTTTAGCACAACGAAATAATGATTTTTTTCATGAACTGTACAAATGGCAGCTATAAAAAAATTTGCGCAAATAATTTTTTTTTTTTTTTTTTTTTTATGAAAAAACTTGCGTCACGTGTGAGAATCGTGAGAGATTTTAGAATATTTTTAATCAAATTTTTCGTAACTTATCCCCTCATTTTCCGAGAGCAACGATTTTTCAATGATAAAGGGGTTGAAAAAAATAAATCAAATTGACAATCATCCTGTTAATTCGCATTTTATTTTGTTAAATAAAATGACTTTTACATTCGATTGTCAATTTTTATTATACATCCCTGCAACGTCCAAACCTGACGCCGAATTTTTTTTTTATTTTTTTTTATTCGACCTTTCGAATGAATGCATAAAAATCAAATATTTTCAATCGCGAAATACACGACAGTTGGATAGAACGGTGTGTGTACAGTTTATTGGAGGTTCATCGAAATTTCGATAGCAAATTCGATAGCATCGAAAGCAAGCGAGAGATAGGATGATTGTACGGTTCAGCGGATAGACCTCGAACCGCGGGTATCGAGTTAAGATCGACGTCGTTATCGAATTTCCGGGAAATCACATTTGGCGCGGTCACGAAGCCGACGGAACTAATTTCACATACGAACACTCGATTCACACTCCGATGAGTCTGTATTGGTCCGGTGTATTAGCGAGGGGCAAAGGGGAGGGGAAGGAGGGAGGGGTTTGATGCGGTGTGGCATCGGAAGTGGACATTCCCCTATCGAGGGTCACCGATAGCCACGTCCGGCGTGTCTCAGTGACGAATGTTCCCTTCTCGAACGTCCATCCGTGAAAACACCCTTCTCCTTCCGTCACCTCCCCTCCCCGCCCTGTCTGTGTCCATCTCAACCCGTCACTCTTCTCTGTAACGCGTCCAAGTAATTAACCCCCGGGAACGCGCAAAACCCTTTCCACTATTTCCGCATATATATATATATCCCTTCTCCCCGAAACAGCGAAATATTTTTGCGTTTCTCGACGCATCATAAATCGATGGATGATTAATCGCGCGGATCCGCAGTACCTCCGTGTGTGTCACTTTGCAGTATACAACGAGTTATACTCGCGTTCCATATATATTTTTCTGGTACAGTGTAATTCGACATTTTATGTTTTTGACAGAACTGCTGGGTTGCCTTTTTTTTTTTTTTTTCGTGATAGCAAAATGATAGATGAGTCAGGTATCCAATATCTCCCACGAATCTCTCACACGCGTTGTTTCGTATCGTAAAAAAAAAAAAAAAAAAAAAAAAAAAAATGTTAAACGATAATTAGTTTATCAAGAGTAAAAGTGTGAGTGTGTAAATAGCGAATAATAAAGATTATTATTAACGGAGTTCTAAATTATTAGTTGCTTGAATATAGATATAGAAGATAGAGAGATAGAAAGGGGGACGGATGGTACCAAAGGGTTAATTTGGGTGTTTTCTGGTAAAAAAGGGGTGGGGGTGGGGTGTTGTTATTTGGTAGAAGATATAAGAGGGCTGATGTCATAATCAAATCGGATTTGGTACACAGGCGTTTTAATTATGTATATAAAGTAAATATGTATATGATAATATATATATATGTATATATTGTTGTAATAATATATGTGTATAAAAAACTGAGATAATCAGCGGTTAGTGTGACTGATAAGAGACCTAAGTAGTACCATTTTGACTTCTGATAGCGAGCTGATACTCAAGACGTACATGGTGACGCCCACCTCGACGGGAGGACCTGAAATTGAAGGTTATTTACACTGAGTCGGCCCAGCGGGCCGAGAGACCAAGAGACACAAAAGGCTACGTGTGTTTTTTTTTTTTTTTTTTTTTTTTTTCATATCTCATTTTTTGCTTTTATTTGTTCTCTAATGAGGGAATTAAAAAAAAAATCGTAAATTTATGGTTTCTTATTCATAATTAACTAAGTTTAAAATTTTTTAAATTTTTTCTTGTTTTGTTATTGAAATGGCTGCGTTGGACGGATTACGCTGAAAGTGTTTTTAGTGCCGATTTTTTGGGTGTTTCTTCACAGAAAGTTAGACTCGATTTTAATAAATTTGTAGTATGTACGCTACTGGGCGATTAAAATTACTAAACTAATTATCATTGTGCTGTTCCTAACGCTATGCATGAGTAATGGAGTAGAAACGTGTTATCCTTTTTTTTTTTTTTTTTTTTTTTTTTTTTTTTTTTTTTTTTCGTTATATTATTCTTATATACTACATAGTGAGCAGCTTGGTACTGAGATTACTGCCATCGCTGTCTGCCTTATACGTTATCTGATTCGTATCTCTCGGCGTACTTTATAGAAACTTTACACCCTCCCCTCCCCCTCTCTTTCTCTCTCTCTCGACTCATCCTCTCGTCTTTCCAACCACTTATTATGTTACTTACACCTCGGCGATAGTGATTACAAGCTTCTACGCTAATTGCGACGAAGCCCCTTTGTGAAAACCCCTAATTCATTGCTCACTCGGAGTTTCGAAAAAGCTTGAGAGGCCACGCTATTTTAATGCGCCTATAACTTTGAATGAGATTTCGCATAAAAACACCCGCACCGCGAATGATCATTTCGCAATGCAATTTGGTATACGTTAACATTTCGCGTACTTATTTTCGAATGGCTCGTTCCGGCATTTTTGGATTCTACCGGAAAACAATGAAACAATTGATGTCTCTGAAACGCGATTATTTCACGATAAAGGCGAAACAAAATAAATAGTATATTAATCATTGTAACAATGTCAACCAATAATTAATCAATTATTGTATGCATTTGTTATAATAAATAACAATCATTTAATAAGTAAATAATTATAATAATTTCTCTTCAGTATCATTTTTTTTAAATCATATATTCAAATTTTGAGATAAACTACTGTCGAAATTAAATTTTTTTTCTACCTTTTTCGTCGCAAATGGTATATTAATGATTATAATAATTTCATCCAAATAATATTATTTTTATTTTTATGATATTTATCGTCACGAAATATCATTAAAGTTATATTTTTTGGTACCACGTTGTTAATATTGCGATTGAATTGAAATTTTTTGAATTTTTGCTGAAGTGTGATAAGATTCGTCTTATCATTGTTTATTCCACAAAGTTCTCGTTATTCTCGATTTTCTCGGTTTTTCGGATTTTTCTTCATTTCTCATAGGAGACGAATGACGCTATATACCGGGTACCCGTGACTCTTAGTCGCGAATAACGCGATGTTCAGTTACAATAAACAACCCTCGTGCGTACCGGCAAAACCTTGCGTCATCTCTCTGCACCGTGGCGTACCTACTCTCTGTAGTCGATGTCACGGACAGAGATAAAACACCGAGCGATACATCTGCATTTTTTTTTCTTGCTTTCCCCTGCGGTGAGAGTAACTCGCGGATGTTGCTTGCGAACCTATTGGCGACGAGAACGTCCCACGAGGGACTCGTATTTCACGATATTGCTGGCGAGCAGGTGACTCTCGCCACATCGTCAACGCGATCGAGTGTGCGACGCTGGCGTACCTTCGCACACTAACGCAAAGCCCCCCTCCACCGTATAAGCTTTGGACACAATTTCAATATCTATGTCGGGGCAATACGCAGTTGTAACACCGCGCAAAAGTTTTTAGGTTGAGTTATCGGATATGGATTGATATAAAACACAAGCGCTTGATTGATATTTGTTACCGTCGAAACTCATCGTGCGTTTAATATTTTCCTATCCCTTGTTTTGTACAATTTCGGCTTTTCGTCAAACTCACCTCCACCCTTCCCCCCGCCCTCCTCCCTTACCGCGAAAAGCTCGAGTTACGAGTGCGTCGAATATCAAAATTTTGTTTATTGTTTTCGTCGAACGACAAATCCGCAACGTTCGCATGTCAAATTCATATTTTTCTCCTTCCCATCCGCCCGCATTCGCGTCATCGACAAACAGCTAAATTTTTTCGTGTTGTCTCTTTTCCATTGATTTTTCCGATTAAAACGAATGTTCAATGCTCCCCCGAGGGATCTGAAGCTGCCACTTTTTTTTTAATACTCTGCGTGCGAGTTTAATCAATATACCTTGTTGTCTCGTGCAGACAAATGGAATACCATTTCGTTTATTTTACAAATTTCGATCTGTTTCATGAATATTCAAGATTTTATTTCTCATTCGTAATTCGTATTATTTTTTTTTTTTTTTTTCCCAATTTCGTATAAAAAAAAAAAAATTTTGTTGCATTGGTATTTCACGAATAATTAATTATTTTGACAATAAAAAAATTACGCTATTATAAAATAAGAAAAATGATAATAAACGATTATGATTATTAACATTTCTCTGTCTATTCGGAGATGAATATTCTACGATTTTTCGTCAGTAATTAGATTTATTTTTTGTTATGTCATTGAGAAAAGTTGTGACAAGAGAATATTGAAAGAGAATCTCACGGTTTCTTCATTCGTGATAAATAACTTTATTCACTTGGTTTCCTCTCGCTGTGAGCGGAGCGTCGCCTTCGTGATTGAAAATTGCGTCTTCGAACACTTCGATCCATCTCCGCAAGTCCTCTCTGCCTTTGCACTCCTACATGTCGACCTCGTAGACTACCGTATTTCAGTTTCTAGCGCAGCTTTTCTTTTTTTTTTTTTTTTTTTTTCTCTCTCTCTCATTGTGCACTTTATCGAGTCGTCTCGCACCGTCGCTCCCGCGACTTTGCATCCTACAATACGACTCTTTCCATCAATGTACCGTTCCCCGCATATAACCTGCAGGTATACACACTTCTGTGTGTCTGTGCATTGCACATATATATATTCTTTCGGTACTATCACCAGACGAGACTATCGAGGCGTCTTACACCTCGAACTCTACTTCTTCGTACTGTCGTATATATTCACGGCCTTTAGGATCTCGCAGGTACGTGAGATTGACAAAAAAAAAAAAAAAGAAAATCCTCGTAAAAGTAGAAGGCGGATAGGACGATACGACTTTGAGAAAGAGAGACGAGCGGCAAGAAGAATACATGTAATAGTCGTTCGAGAAAAAGGAAGCAATCAAGAGAGCCATTGAATCTTCTACGACGTTTAGACGCGCGTAAACTTTTTTTCAATAGCATACATTAAATCGAAATTTCTAAATCGCTTCTGTTACACTTGATTTATTCATTTTTTTAGCAGTCGAAAAAAAAATATCATAATAATATCCATATAATAATAATTGTACATTTTTTTCGGATGACCAGTTGTATAAAAAAAATCATTAATTTTCGATGAAAATTCATTGATTTGCCGAAAATTTGCATTGGATTTGTTCGCATCATTAGGCACTTCCTTATTGGTCGTTCAATTCGCAAGTTTCTCCTAAATAACTCTGTCTGTTTCGTCGGACAATCCGTGTGGCGCGAGAATTATTATTCATTCCCTATTAATACTCATATACTTAATGCATTATACATTATATGTATTCACGATGCCGGACTGTCTTTGGCTATATATTTAGTCTGTTGTCGGGTTTACCGACTTGTCACATACATGTAGTTATCTACACGATCGTCCCTACCGCTTTGTCGTTTACACGATAAATATACACAATTCCTCCAACTGCGATCGCGGTGTTGACGCGTTTGGGTAATTTTTTTCTCACCCTATTCCGCTCCGGACCTCGATACGTTCTGTCTGACCAATTCGCGTCGTTCCGCCTTTATCTACTTATCGGAACTCGAGCGGCAGCTTAACACGCGACGTCGCCAATTTCCTGACCAGTTATTTCATTTATCAACGGTTCGATTTAACCCTTTCGAAAAAGAAGTCAGGATTATTCGATATTCTATTTTTATCGATTCCTCTTATAAATCATTGACAAGATTTCGTTTCAAGGTAACTTTAATCTAACATTCGAATGTATGCGTTCGGTAATTTGCGACAATCGTTTAATTTGGATATTCACCCTTTTTATCGCGGCTCATCGGTCCGCCACTTCGATAAATGGCGGAATATTAGCGTTGATTAAATCTTGTCGAAGCTGAATGCCGTTAATAATAGTTATTACATCAATAAGCCTTTATTATCGATATGTCTATCTTTTTAGCGCGAAACACGAATTTAAACGAATGTTCATTATTCGTTGAATATATTTGAGGACAGGCAAGCGTATCGGTAAACTTATGAATTCATTGATTCATGTTGTTATAATTCATAAAACGTTTAAGATTAGTTACAAAACTCAGTCACGCGCGATTTCGAGATATTTCGATATTTTTCTAGTGTCGTGTATATCTATATATAAATTTATTTATTTTTTCCAAGATGGGAATTCGCGACTCCATTCGATTTCGTAAATTTTCGTTTCATGCAACATTGCACGAAGCCACTTCGTTAACGTTCGAATTGTGAATCTCAACGTAAAGAAAAACCCATGGCGGAGGGCGGGGGGGGGGGGGGATTGCTCGGGGAAGCGGAAGGAATAGAGTCAGGATTTTTTTTTCTTCTTATTCGCGTGAATCCGGAACACGTCTTTCGGTATCGGCCAGCGACGAAAAATAAACCGGGAAAGGGCGAGAAAGGACGAGTCACGTTCGGGAGGGACAAGAGGGGTAGAGAGGGTGGCAAGACGGGCTTTCGTCCTACACGGTTAGAAAAAAAAAAGGCGAGAACGCCGAGCCGAGGGAGGAATGAAAACCGAGTTAAAAAGCAAGAAAGAAGAAGAAAAAAAAAAAAGATATAGAAGCGAGGTGAGGTCATGCAGGCGTACGTAGGGAAAAGCTGGGCACGAGGCGGACAAAATACACCGAAGGAGGGATAAAGAAACGGAGAGGCCAGTATTCGCCCGTCGCTCTTTCGAGATCGTGACCGGAAAACGTGAATTTCGTCGTACACGAGGACGAAAAGGTACCCAAAAGGCGGACAGCGCACAGGGGGGGAGCAGCATAGATTTTCCTTCCTGCCGGAAACTCGAATTCAGAAAGGGATCGTGATTTCTTTTCCGTATTCGAGAGTCAGATTTCGAATGTTTTAAAAGTCGGCGCGAGAAGATTTTGAAATAATCAGAGTTGAAAAAAAAAATAAAAAATTCATCTATGAAAATTATTCAGTTATCATACGATACTCTTCTTTTTTTATGACAATTTCTTCTGTAAAGCAATACTCTTTACAATTCCGAATTTTTCAATATTTCATATTTTTCAATGTTTTGTCGAGCAATTGAAAGATTACTATTAATGAGATCAAAAGATTACACAGCATTTTTTTTTTTTTTTTTAAAAGAAAAACTTTCTCGTTATTTGCATATCCGGTTTTGTTTTTCGGGCGCAAAAGTTTTTCGAAACTGTAACAAGTGCCGTATTGATATTATTTATGATAAAAAATATATATGTTCGTAACGTGCCTCGAAATAGAGGATGTAACTTGTACTTGGGGGTTAGTTAAGGATCGTATCGACGGAGCGTAAGGATGTGTATGGAAGAGGAGATTTCCCAAGGCTTTGACTCGCCAGCAGAGAGCGTTGGTGAACTGTGTGGAAGTCTCACTGAGTTAAAGGGCAGCATGGGGGGGCGAAGAGTAGGTTTGGTTGGACCAGGACGAGGGGGATGCTGTTAACGGTAACCCGTAGCAACGAGCATCCCCACATCGATCCGAGTTTTACCGAACGGCGAGCCCCGCCCAGACCGAGATGTCCCGAAAATTTGACTCTGAAGCTCCTTTGTCTCATCCTGAACTGCGTGCGCGCGGGTCAGCGTGTCTCGATGGATTTCCACCCGCGGGGGATTAGATCGCAGTCGGACCATTAACCTATGTCGTCCGACAGAACGTTGATATCGATCACTCGAATCGACGTCTTTGACCGATCGCCCCGTTCAGCGAACAGCGAGGGATAAAGTTCGAGAAAAAAGGCAAAGCGTACTCTGTACTAATTAGAGACGACTGTAGCACACTGCTGTTTGTACATTCGTTATAAAAAAAAATATATAATATATTAATTAAATTGAAACGCTTGCGTCGTGGAGATAAATTTCGTTTCAATACGAATTCAGAGAAATAAAAAAGTGTTAAAATTCCGTATAACAACGTTTGGGTCTTTAGCACAAAATAGAATTTTTTTTTAAATAGACTTTCAGCCTGCGGATGAATGACCCCGTATTATAAAAATAGTTTCGTAGTCAGGAAACTACCCGACTTTGGACAAATTATTTAAGGAGAGTGTATCGTTACATTCCCAACCAAAAGTGAGATTCAGAGAGAATTTTGAATGCTTTCCAATGGAATAAAAATCTGAAAAAAAAAATCAACCCTTTTCGGGCAATTGATCGAACACATTATGAAATATCGATTAAAATTCCTCCAAAAACGCGATTTTCGAAAATAAGAAAAAAAATCTAAAAAAATTTATACGTATTCAGAAAAATTGACGAATCAACTTCTGCTATAGAATGAAGTTAGGTTACCGAATGATTCATTAAACCATTATTCATCAACAAATTTGGTAACAACTTTATTATTATGGAAAATTAATTTTTTTAGCATTTTTTTTTAGCATATTGTTGATTTTTTAAAGATTTTTATCCCATTGACAATTTTTCGAAATTCTCTCTGAATCTTACTTTTGGTTGGGAATGTAAGGATACACCCTTCTTGAAGATCGCAAACTCGCGAACGAAAGATCCAAAAATCTTCAAGACCAATTTCTCTCGTCTTGGCGAAGCAATTCGTTAAATTAGTGAAACCGGAAATACGGAGTTGGGATACGACATATTCTCAGTTTAGTTTGTATTGGCTCAGGGCAAGCAGAGCGAGTGCTGCGAGGAATATTTGTACTTGAGCAGCAATTAATGCAAGTGCAAAAGCAAACGCTCGTGAACGATATAAGCGATCACACGTACATTTCAATACGTATATGTGTATTTATACAGAGGGATGGGGTGAGTGTATCTATATATATAGGGACAGTTCTGAGTTCGCTTGACTCGGGAATCAAAACGAGAGGGTCCTCACCCCCTTCCCTCATCTCGCTGCCGAGTCCTCGTTCAGTGAGTTGAGAGAGCGCGTCCGCGCTTCGTCGTCGCTTCACAGATATCAATGTGACTGTTCTGTTTTTTTTTTTTTTTTTCCCCTCATTGTCTCGAATTTTTCACTGTATATTCGCCCGTGACGAAAGGGAGTAAAGCACAGAGATAAAATATAAAGGAAGACAGTAAACGGCGTCAAAAGTATTTCCCGGGGCATCCATTCTCTCAACCCTCCCTCCCCCTGCCTTCCATCCCCCAACCCCCTCTTCTACCTCGCCGTTGGCTTGCCTGGCCTCATCCACGGTTTCTTCCTATCACCTTTCCACTTCATCCCTTTTCCACGATCCCTTGCTTCTTGTCCTCTCTCTCTGTACCTTTTCTCTATTTTTCTATCTGTGTTCTCGGCATTATACCTGTAGCCTCGTAAACTTTTAAAGAAGATTGCTTCGAATCCGAATGTTTCGGGATTCTCGGCGTGGCTTTACGGCCGGGATGACCTGAAGTAAAAAAAAAAAAAAAAAACAAACAAAAAAAATCAATGAATAAGTACCGAGGGGTTGAATCGCATTGCGAAACGATTCGGCTATAAGAATGCGGGAGGGAGGGGTGCACGCGAGAAAACTCCCATCTTTCGATTCGATTTATTTATTTATTTATTCAAATATTTATTTCCGACGGCTACGGCGATTTCAGCAGGTCTCAGCACCACTCACTTTACGACTTTCTCTTGTCGCCCTACGCTCAGGCTCTACGGAACGCTATAACTCTGTCGTAATTTTTTTTTCTCTCTTTTTTTTTTCACTTAATATTTCGAGGATCAGCAGCACATTGAATTTCTCATATTCACCAATCGCTCGTTCTTTCATTCGTCAAAACGCTTCGCAATTCACTCGTTTTCGCTGACATGCGCCAGAATTTTATTATTTTCTTTTCTCATTTTCATGGAATATCGAGCGTATAATCCGACTAAGCGACAAACTGACGTTAAAGAATGAAATTTTTTACAAAAAAACTGTTCATTACACAATAAAGCGGAATCGACGAAAAAAAAAAAAAATTTTAAATAATATATTTTTCAAATATATAATTAAATATATAATAATTAATTACATTTTTCGCTTTGTCGGATCACAGCGATTTAACTATCTGCCTGTTGATAATGTATTTTTTTTACTGCTCTCAACGTGACGTGATGATTATTATACTGTGGGTGGCCCGGGGTTTGGATAAATCTTTGAATATTAAAAAAAAATCGTTCGATAATTCATTACAATAATTAATTTTCGTCGATCGTTATAAAAAATCGATCACGCGTGAAAATTATATATTTCGAAGATGTAGACAAGCCCCAGTCACGAAATAGTTGATATGGAACGACGAAAAGGAAATTCCACAATCGTGACAGACGCGCGAATGGAAAAACAATTTTTTTTTTTTTTTAATATCGAATCTGGTACTCACCTCCGTAGTTCGGTCTTACTCTTTTATCATAACTGACGGAGAAGGAATCCAAAATCGCCGAGATGTTAACGTCGCCGAACATGCTTCCACCGCCAGCTCTGTAAAAAAAAAAAAAAAAATTACGATAAAAAATTAATCAAAGTAATTTTTTTTTTAATTCAAAGTCAAATGTTTTTTTTTGTGGTACCGATAAGTGAAAGGCAAATCGAGTAAAAATTCGTAGTAATAAAGTTTTTTAACATTTTTTTTTTTTTTAATATTAAAAAACACATGTGTGCACAACACGTGTTTTTTTTTTTTTTTTTATCGATCGTTTCGTTTCGTTTCGTTTTTACAAACGAAAAAAAAAAATATATATATCTGAACGTCCAAACGACTTTTTTATGCTCTAACACCGCCAACGAGTAAACGATAGTCATTAAACTGTAAAATACATTTATAGTTAGTATGTATGGTGTTTGAGAGAGGCTTTGGCGCTCGAGCGATTGTAATTCACACCCCACGAACCAGAAAGCTTGGCCCCATAAAACAACCCCCCGTAATGACGCATTAAGAAACGCTTATCCCTCCGTTCTAGAGGTTGAGGCCTGCGTTGCCTCCCTCCCACCACTAGTTCTCCGATAAACGTCGCTCTCGTACCTCTCGCTCGCGATCCTCTGCGCCTCTCTTTACCCCTTAACCCTCTTGCAGCCTCGTAGCTCTCTTATCCTCCTCTCGCGCCACAATTTATGCACGGTACTCTGCTTTCGTTCCACGTACTATACGATCCTTCCTCTCTTTGCTCGCTTTCCTCGCATTTTCCTACGTGTATATATGTATATTATATGTATGTATGTACATATATACATATTACACCATACGTATGATCAAGTCAACCAACCGTGCAACGATGGAAGCTGTGAGAGGCAAGAGTGCGGAAAACTTGGCGATTGGTTTCATAAAGTAGAGAACTCCTGCGATACCTGCGGGTAGAGAATCCTTGGCGGTACTTTCGAAGGCATGGAAGTTAAATGCGGAAAAAAAAATGTATTTTTCCCCCGAGGGAATTACAAATGCAGTACGGAATTTTGTTGAGTGTTTTTTTTTTTTTTTTTTTTTTTTTTTTTTTTTTTTTTTTCATTTTATGGCATACAATTGCATCAAAAGTCCTTTGTGTCGAGTGAAATCGAAGTCGTAGACGTTATTTTTTTTTTTAGGAAAGCAGAAATCAAACTTTTTATTTTTTCGTTAGAAGAGAATACCAATTTATGCACAAAGTCTTCCCGTACATTAAATTTCTAGCAAATATTGTTTGCATTGAGTACACATTATAGTTACAGTTTTACTTTTCGCGTTTTAGACTCAAATTATTCTAAAGTCCTTTCCCAGACTCCAAAAGTATTTCCGAGTGTATTCCAAGTTCCAATATTACCGTAACGTTTTCGAAAGACACTTTATTCCTAATTCACTAAATTTCTTGTAACGATCGAACGCTTCATGAGGACACTTTTCTCCATTTCCCTGAATTTTCGATACCAACGTAACGCTTTGTGAGGACACTATTCGCCGCATAATGCCCGATAGACTATTCCATCGCAATGTATTGGAAAACTGTAAAGGCTTCGCGGTTTGGTTAGTGGAACGTGTTATGCATGAAAAAAAAAAAAAAAAATGATAATTTCGTATAATAAAGAGCACTTGTGTCCAATGGCCTCTCGAATTTGAAGCCGAAAACCCTATCGATGAATATTTGTTCACTCGCTACGTGCGGCGCACTTCATTATGAATTTTTTTTCTCTTCGAGGGTCTTTATCAAGATTGAAGAACCTCTATGAAACCACTAGACTCCGCGAGTCGAAGTCACTCGACTTCAGCGTTAGACTCGCGTTTGGTATCGTTGCTGCTCTTGGTCCCTACGTTTTTATCCCGCTCTTCATCGGTCTCTTCATCCCCGAGGATAACAGAAGAGGTCATATTCCGCGTTCTCTTCGGGAAAGCCAAAGGTTCTTTCCGGAAGGAAGTGCCTGCTTCACTCTCGTAACCCATCAACGTTGAATATCTTTAGTTTCCCTCCTCTCGAGGTTTATCTGTTGATTCGACTGGATTCTAAAGCAATTACCGATTGAAGCCCTGCGGCAAGGGAATCTCATTAAAGAATCGATCGATACCCAGTCAAGGGTTAAATCATACCGGATACGATCTCTTCTTGGTCCATCGAGTATCCGGAAGTCTCGCCCGCTATCTACCTGTTCCCGAGATCTTCAACGATATTTGCTCATCTAACACTCAAACGACGAATCATTTTTCGCCATCATTTTTCCTTTTCTCCCGCTGATTAATTTAACACAATCATTTCATTTTTTTGCTCCAACACTCGCCTCCAAAATTCTAAGATTAATGATTTTCTTTTTTTCTTCAATTTATAAGTGGTAAGTGGGGATAAGATTGTTGCGAAAAAAAGTCGATTTTTTTTAAATTTCTTATTTTTGAAGAAAGTTAATTTATTCGTTGTTACAATAACGACAAGAAATTTATTAATAAGTATTTAATATATTATGTATAATTAAAATTATCCATAATATAATTAATTATATAGTATATATATAATATTTCCAACGATAAGTACAAAAATTGAATACGATATTTTTACGTTGTCTCGGCAATTTGTTTGAACAACGATTGGAGAAAAGTAAAAAAAGAACAATCGGCAACGTGCCGAAGAGAATCCATCAACGGTTACGGACTTTCGAGAGGTCGAAGCGACCTGTTCATCAAGGATACGAAATGAAAGAGCGGATACTCAGGTGGAAGAGAACGAGGATAAGTTGGGAGAAGAGTTTAATCGACTGGGATGCAATTGCTTGAAGCTTCGCCGCTCGAACTTAACCGGGGAAAGTAGCGACGGAGAGAGAGAGAGAGAGAGAGAGAGAGAGAGAGAGAGCAAAGTCGAGAAAGCCCGAGGCATCGAACTGCAGTAATCGTGAGTACGTCTAGCGATAGAGATATATATATATATAGTACAGTTTCGTACAGTTCTCGAGTAGCGAGAAGCCGACGAAAATTTATGACTTTCGTGTAAAAGTACCTAACTGTGGATTGCAATTGTTCGCGTCTCACTCGAGTCTTTGGCCGGTAAGTGCAAAGGAATGACAGTGAAAACGAGGAAGTCGAAGATTTGAGAGAGAGAGAGAGAGAGAGAGAGAGAGAGAGAGAGGGTGGGTGGGTGGGTGGATAAGAAGAAAGAGAAGAGGGGAGCAGGAGGTCAGTGAATGAGAGTAACTTAATTAGATTATCTACTACTGTTGCTGAATGCCCCGATAATTAAGAAGTCGCTAGTTTTCCCCGGTTCTCGATAAAGTTCCAATTGAATTATTCATCGGCATCGTCGAATTCGAATCCAGAGTATCGAATTCCAGATGACTGAATCGCCCGAACGCGATTTTACGAAAAGATTATCGAACGGCAATCGAAAAGACGCGAATAAACGAAATATAATTTAATTTCGATGCCTCTGGCGCACGCGAAACAGATATTTGTAATTGGAATACGAAATTTTCGTCGTGAGTCACGTGATTGTTGTACATTGTTCTTCGTCGGTAGGCTGATGGCTGTGGTATCGATAAACTTCGCCGTTTTTTTTTTTTTTTTTCGTCGTCTCGTGAATTTATGAAACGTTCGAAAGGCGATCCATGATATTCGTGACAAATCGACGGTTATCTTGCGATTATTAAATTTCGAAAATTTATTACGAATATCGAGACTCGAAACGATATTATTGAAAGGCGCAAAAAATGATAGCGAGCGGCTCTTGTATCGCAACAAGCAATTATCGATAACTCGTTAACGATCTGCCAATGTACGAGAATCGTGAAAAACAATTATCCACCGTGAAAAGAGAGAGGTAGAGAAACTGAAACTTCGGTAGGATTAAAAGCACGTCTTCGAGAAGATTGGACGGAAACGCTGAGAGTAGACCGGTAGAGTCGGGGGAGAGAGTCGAGGAGAATCAACCTGACATTCGATTCTAGAGTAGATTTTAGTCGAGTACAGACAGACAGCGGAAAATAGAACGAATAATAATTACATTGTCGTTACTCGGTGCTCGTTCCCCGACGTCGCTGTTTCATTTCATCAACTCCACTTGGATTATAGCTTTTTTTCTCCTCCCTCCCCTCACCCCAGATATTCTCCGCGAGTATTTCTTTATCTTCGATTCTCCGGAATTCGTGCGCTCTATTAACCCTGTGAAGGTATCCAGCATTGCCCCGGAGTCTCTTGAAACTCGAAGAAAAAAAAAAAAAAAAAAAAATTAATTTCTTACAATTCCCGAGTCTTTTAAAATTTAATATCCCGATGTGTTCCGAAATCGCTGAATCGGCATTGTCTCGCGTGCTTCTCGGATGTCGTGTCTCTCGATCAATTTTTTTTACACAATCATTTTTTTTTTTTTACATTCCCGCACGCATTTCGCGTTAAGGAAGGCGCCTTCGTAGCATCTAAAGTTACAGTCGTCGATATATCGCGTCAATGAAATCGTGTTTGCCAAAGCATCGTTCCCGGATCTCGATATTGCAACATCGATAGGATACAGTCAACGATATAATGAAGGAACCTCGTAGTAGAGGCATCCCTCTCATTGGAATAGATTGGCAAATGTCAAGGGGACATTTTCATGCTTCGACGAGTCGGTTAGTTGGCGAGTTCAATCTGTCTCTCTTCTCGTCGTCGTCGTCGTAGTCTATCTATATTACTGTATTATTGAGTACACTATTTCAGTATAATATAGTACAAGCCTCTCGGTACAACTGACGTTAAAGCGGCGTGGCGGGGTTGAGGGAGGTAAGAGGTCGAAGACGCGGAAAAATAGAAGGACGAGAAAGAGAGAGTAGCAGCAACATCCACGAGTAGATCGAGGAAGGGAGTGAAGGATGCCTTATTAAGGTCAACCCGTGTATCGGATAGACGAACGACTACGATGACGAGGAGGTTGAGCTATTCGCGTTCACCCTGTGTTCGCTTGGATCAAAGGCCTCGGTGGTAACTAGCGTCCTGTGTTTCTCACTCCGCTAATGCTTCCATCGTTCTCCCCTCGAACACCCCTCGCCCTTCCGTTCTCCTCTCGCTGGCGCCCCTTTTTATCCTTTTCCCCGTTTCTACTCATACTATCCTCAATCTGTCTCTCTATAAATCTCTCGTCGAGCTTGCGAATCCTCGGGTAGAGGTACAACGGTAGCCGACTGGAAAGTTGTTGCACTAATAGGATCTATCTTGAGCTCCTTACGAAATCGAAACGAGCCGACCGTAATCCTCGAACTTCTTAATCCCAAGGAAACTTTCAGTCTCACCAGATACCGACTGTACCCATTCATTTCGTGTGTACTTTTTTTTTTTTTTTCATTGTTTTTCAGTTTTCATTTACATTGCCTTTGTTTCCTCGCTTCGGAGAAAGCTGTTTCTATTTAAAAAAGAAATTATAATACAGACTTTACTGTAGTCGAAATAGTTTAACCCTCGGAGACCCGTTGCTACGATACAACGCCTCTTTGAACTTTGTGAAAAACGTATTTGTCGCAATTACACGAGTTTGAAACTTCAGGAGGGTTTAGAATCGCCGAATTCGAATGGGATGGATAAATTTCGTAATACGAAATCGCTGCTGAAAATTTGAATATATTTTGGTTTAAACAAAAAATCTGATTACTATATAAAAATATTAAAAATTCGAAAATATTTTTAAAAAAGACACCTTAAAATTATTATATATATTTTTCTATAGATCGAGAAATCGGTTTCAAAAAATATATAGGACTATGAAAAAATATTTAAATATTTTTTAAAAAACCATAAAATTTTTAGAATTTTTTTTTCACACCCGAGCATTCGTGAGCGTCGGTGGGAAAAAAAGCGATGTGCAATCTTCGTTTGCATCTATTTTCCTATTTTCTTTTCTTTCTTGAGTTATCAGCCTCTCGGAGGAAGGGTCGGCTCGGCGTTTTTTTAAAACGTTTTTTTTTTTTTCAACATTTTTTCTTTGTTTTGTACAGATAAGAACGAGCGGATCGTTTGTACGAAGAAGTATTTAAGGTTCTTTCTTTCATGTCAAAGCTGCGCGAAGAGAAAGCCTCTGCCCGGGGGTTTGGGCGCTTGAAACTCTTATACGGATATACTGTATATATGTCTATCGAGGCTCTCGATAAATAAACAACAAATTTACGATGAAATTCACATATATGAAAATAAATAACGATTTTTTTTTCATTCATTTTTGATTTACTTGGAATAAATTTCTGTGCCTCGAGCGGCTCGCGAGACGATTTCATAGAAAAAGTTGTTTGTTTTCGCGAACTCGACGTAAGAATTTGTTCGTAACCCAACGGAAATTCTCGAGTAGTCGGACGTTTCCTTAACTCCATCCGCGGCAACGAGAGTTTCGTCGAAAGAGTTTTCATTTCTCGCGAGAGGTTTTACTCTCGTACCGCCGGAGTCTTTCGACCCCGAAGAATCCTAACGTGACGAACTTATTCGTCAGCCTTTTTTTTTTTTTTCCCCATTCCCTTCGACGTTCACTTATCTCCGAACTCTTTCTCTTCGGTTATCTCTCTATAGATAGAATTGGTTACGTAGTACAGCCGCGAAATAAGAACGAAGAAAAGTGAGTTGGAAACGTGGGAAGTCCGATTCTCGAGGGATGATAAAACTCCATATACCTTTTGCTCTCTTTCGTCCTCAATTTCTATACTCTTGTAGAGTTTTATTTATTTTCTGTCATCCGGTGCTTCGTCGATCTTTCGATATACGCTGATGGATATACGAAACTCTTTGCTCCTCTCGATACGAAAGTTTGTTACGCATAAGCGCATAGTTTCGTAACGCTCGTTCGTTCCTTCTATCGAATAAATTGTCTATTCAATCCCTTTTTCATAGTCGATTCCCACGTTTTTTGTACCATTTTTTGTTTATTTGTTTTTGTTTTTTCATTCTATCGGATACTTTGAAAAATGCATATATAACCCGTTGTTGAAATATCGTAATATCTATTTTGAGTACACGACTATCGATTTATTCTCTCCCAATGGGTTTCGTACGCGAGGGAACGGGGGGGTGGGGACGAAGGAGAACAGGAAGATATAGGAAGGGCGGAGGAGCACACACTCGTTATTGGAATGCTTTCGTGAAATACGAGATAGAGAGCAAAGTTCGCCGATGATCGGTCGTACAAACTTTGCGAATACTAGCATCAGCACGAACAGATGGCTGATGCCTTGGTGCACTCGGCTATGGATATACCGATCCTCGGGAATCGATCCGATTCTGAACCCTCAAAAAAAAAAAAAAAAAAAAAAACAAAAAAGCAGGAAAACGTTGTCGCTTCCTACAGTCCCGACGGTTGTGAGAGGTCATGCATATTTTATTACGAGACTTCTCTAACTTTTCTCGCCTCGTTCTCTCAATTCCGTCAGATTGTGTGGATGATAAAAAAAAAATAATGGCGTCTCGATAAAAATAATAAAATAAATACTGAATCTATCGCTACTCAATCGCTCATCGATAAATATTTATAATTAAATAAATATAAAAACAAATCAATTTTTCGACGTCCTCGAAATTTTCCCGAATAAAAAAAAACTACTTGTTTAAAAAAAAAAAAAAAAACCAAAAATTTCGTTCATTACGACAAATCAATAAAAAAAAAATCGTAGTCATTCTAAATAACTAATTAACTCATTTTAACGATTCCCCGACAATTCTCAGGTCTCGAAGTAATCTCAAGGGTCGTAAAATTTCATGTATAATTTTGTTAGTTCGCTATCACTTCGTCTCTACGATTCTTTAACAAGTCCCGCGTCTGCTTTGTCCTCTCGTTTAAAAAATTCCGTTTCTCGATAAAGCGACAAAGAATTGTCGCTGTACTTCGTTTTACGCGAGCGGAGAGAAAAATCGTCCGAATAAAAAAAATTAAAAAAAAAACAATAAAAAAAAACGTACAAAGTAAAGTCAGAGAGAATCGTAGATAACAAATATTCTCCCCTGTTGAACGACCGAGGTCCCTGGTTGACACAGCGAAAGGGGGATCTCTTCCGTAAGTACGCGTACGAAGTTAAGTAAGAACGATCGACGCGAGCACATTCGCTTCCTCGGTTCTTCCAGGCGGTACTCGTCAGTTATCGTTCGCAGAAGAAGAAAAAACAAAAGAGAAAAACAATGTGAAGTTTAACGAGCGAGTAGAGAAAGTCAGTGGTACACGGGCAATGTGCATACACCCGGTAGCAACGGCTGGCTGCTGTTGCTTGCTCTGGCCAATGAATTCGTTTCTCGCGCATGGTATTAATCCATGCGCTTGCGCCAACGCGAGCTTCGTTGCGATTACTCCCGGCCAGGAGAGAGAGAGAGAGAGAGAGAAGGAGGAAGAAGAAAAAGGGGCAAAAAACGCGCAAGAGGGTGCCGAGGGGGTTGAAGCACTGAAGTTGATATGCCCCGGTGATGGATCCGAGAGCGTAAGGGAAAAAGAGACGAGAGAGCGAGAAAAAAAAAGGCGAGAAGCCTCTCTCCCGCAATACACATAGGAGAATGAAAGTTTGTAAACGGAGCCGGGAGCGAGACGATGAAAGGGGAGAACGAAGAGAGCGAAGAAAAGAAAAAGTTGAGGAGTAGGATGAAAAATACACTTCGTGTCTGTGCACACCGTTCGTGTTTCGCGTATGGCATCCGCACCCTTTGCCAACACCGCAAGTAGCAGTGTCGATGCCGAACGCTGGTGTAAGAACGTGAAAATGTGTTCGCAAAGTCGGGTGGAAAGATAGAGGGGGAGAGGGGGATGTATGCGAGAGGCGTGAGGGGGTTGGAAAATCTCATCGTGTGTGAGTTCATGTGCGTGGATCGGAGATGACGTCACTGGGACGCTCGGTGTGACGGCCTCTATGTGGGTTATGACGCAGGAAGCTTTCGCACATGTATGCCTTTCACCCACATTAAGCTCCATGGATATATGCACGCGGTATATTAATGTATATATGCAATATGACGGATGTAGGATAGAAGTTGAAGGCTGGCAGGTGAACCCCTGTGCATTCATAATTCGCTGGAGCGCTTGCCATATGCTTGGGACTCGCGAACGCGCCGATGTAAACAGTCCTGACGTATTTACACGAAAGTCGAGCTTTTCTACCGTTCGGAGCCCCTACGCTTCTGTCCCGTTTACTCGCGAAATTTTTTTTTTTTTTTTTTTTTTTTTTTTTTTCGTCTGAAAAAATCGGAAATACCGATCTTCAATGGTCACTTGGATAAGCGAGTAAACAAAAACAAATTTTGCTCCGGAAAAACAATGATTTATTTATTCAAGACGATTCAAGCAAACATGACTTCGCTTTTTTTTTACGAAGGAATAGACGTAGACTTTCGTTTCGTGAGTTTTATTTTTTTTTTGGGGCTTTGTACAAAACGATTCTAGCAATGTCGGTTTTTTTTTTTACCCTTTTTGAATTTAGTATTTAAGTATCTCCGTGAAGGGGTACAAAAAAGCTTTCGGAAAATTTCGTAATGTACGAAAAGAAACGCGATACAATGACTCGGGATCGCAACAATGACTGAATTGTGCATAGATAAGATTTCACGATGCTCCGAGGGGATTTTTCGGATTTCGTTGAGTGAGAGAGCCGTTTTTTTTCTCCGTTCGTCAAAATAGACGCAAAGACGGTTTCGGTGAACGAGCTTGCGGTATTCTTCGAACCCCCCTTTCAACTCGAGAGAGACTGAGATGATTCAAGCTGGATAATCCAGCAGCGTCTCGCGCACTCATTGCAAGCTTTGTGCCCCACCCCGCTTTCTCCTCCTCCGCCACCCCCAGGCCGTCGTTCCGCTCTGGCAATACTCGAATAGCCCCGGAGCACGAAGAAAACGACGGAGAAGAAGTAAAATAAAAAGAAAAAAAAAAAAAAAAAAAAAAGCACAGAGAGTACCTAAGACTGAGGCAAAGGCCTATACATACATATATATACGGTATTTAAGAAAACGACGGCGAAGGGTAGACCTTCTGCGGTAGACATGCTATACCGGCTGTGGTATAGTGTGTTAGATAAAGTGAGACGCCGGAACCGGATACGTCGGCGATTACCAGCTCCGGCGTCCCGACTAAGCTCGCTTTCACCCTCGGAAATTCTGCACTGGATATCTTGCTAACGCGAGGAAAAAATATTGCCCCTCACATTCCAAGACGGCTTTTTATTTTTTTTTTTCTTCCTTTCTTTCTCTCATATCGTAAAAATGAGGCTGTTTATTTTTTTTTTTTTTTCGTTCTTTTTCCACTTATCTTTCTTAATACATATTCCACTCGTGCTTTTTATCAGTTTTTTTTTTTTTTTTTTTTTTTTTTCGAACACATCGATATTCATCCGACACATCACGAATTCTCGTCGCACGAGTCGCGAGTATTTTGTGAGTAAAAAAAAAAATGTTTTATCACCCTCTCAAACGATTCGTCAAACGATTTATGTAAACCTGTCGTCGCGATCGCCGTTTATTCCTTCGAATAGCGTTTTGTAGACGTACAATAAACGTTTGTTACGGGGCGAAAGCGGCCTTTGAGCTTTTACATGGCAATGGGTCGTCTCGTAATTTCCGAGGGTAGTAGCAATATACATTCCTTCTATTCGCTTTAACGGGTTCTTCCGCTCTCTCTCTCAATCTCTCTCTCACTCTCTCTCTCTCCTTTTCCCGAGGAAACCCACCCCCATTGGCCATTTCCACGAAGAAGGCGATACGAGGCCAACACACGCGGATAGAATCGAGAGATCGATTTTAGTTCGAAGCCCGGCTTTCGAGCTTCCGATATCACGGAATCTGAGTAGCGGGTCTCGGGCGGTTGGGGTGGGGTTTGGAGGTTTCGAAGAGTCTTCGACGAGAAAGCACCAAGGCCTCGATGTGTACCGGCTGGTACGAGGTGGTTCGACTTTGCATCCATTGTAGGGGGGGCCTCGAGGGGCGAAGAGTTCCTTCACCTAATATCCCATACCTACACATTCCTACACCACCTCATCCCTCCCCCTGGATCACTAAGAGAAGAATTCACTAAAAATTACCATATCGCCTGAGAAGAATTACTATAGTAGATTTCGTTGGCGATTGGCTCGTCACTGAGCGTCAATGGCCTCGAGTTTCCAGAATAATGTTAATCATGCGAACGGAAAATTTCCGGTAAAATTTGGATCTGAAATTTTCGTATATTTTTTTTTTTTTAGCAATTATCAGTATTTATCGGGATGGGAAAAAAAAATTCAGAAAATGAAGAAAACAGGGAAGAAACGGGATAAATTAAATAGAAAGCTCTCTGATTTTGAATAGCGATTCGACGACTCGGAGTGGAAAGTCAGGTCGTCGTGTAGACCATTGCAGGATGACGAAGGGTAATACATACGAACTCGAGTAGGTTATATACAGCGTTATAGTATATCCTTTATAAGATCGTGGATGGCGCAAAGGGTACGAGGCCACGCACAGTGAGCTCATTAAAGCTCTCTCTCGGATAACAGGAAGAGCTTTAGTAGTACAGCACAGAGTCGTGAAAGCGCGAACCCACTCCGGAACTAGGAAATTGTAGTGCAAATATACATGAAATCCGGTATGCGTACTCTCCTCTCCTCGCTGGAGTTTAGGGAAGAAGAAACATATATAAAAAGTACTTTATGCGTTCCTCTAATAGTTCTTTTCTCTCATTTTCCAAACTTTTTTCAAACTTTCTTCCGATCTTTTTAACTTCCCTCCTTTCAGCCATCCCAGGTGTCTCGTATTTTTTCCGTCGTTTCTTTTTTTTTTTTTTTTTTTTCCGATTAATATTTGAGTAAAGAAAAACTCCGACGCGACCCGTTCGAAAATCATTGATAAATATTATTTCGACATTGTTATATCCATCGACTCGCGGCTGCGGTCTTTGCCTGTTTAACTTATCCATCACTCTTTCCGCGTTTACTCCGGTTGCATAGAAGTACGAAAAAGCAGTATAAGGATTTATGTCTCCATGGTTACTTTTCCCATTATTATCCTCTTCATTCTTTCACCTTCTCTTCTGCTTTTCTTTTTTTTTTTCTTTTTCACCCCCCGGGGGAAGCCTCTCGCAGGAACAGAAGCAACCATTGCCCTCATCATTTCTCTTCCTCCATTCCCCGCCCTCCTTCTCTTCCTCATCCTTCCACCGTGGAGTCCTCTCACCCTCGCGAGTCGTTTTACCCGGCATATATTATTCACTGTAAAGTGTACACCCCTTACTTGTTTTCCACCCGAGTTTATCATTCCTTCGGCTATTCTCGAAGCTTGTCTGCCGGCTGTACCGAACGAAATCACGAGCCTCGAAAAACGCGCCGCGGTGTTTCCATATCTCGCGTATCCACCTACATCCGCACTCCTCGCGTATACGAAGAGCTCTTATTTTTAATCATCCTTGCGATTCGAAAAAAACCTCAGCTCTTTTTTTCTTAATCAGCCTTCCATTGAAATTTGAGGGTAGAAAAAGCTTTCGGCTTTTCGGGCGTTTGCCGAATTTTGTTTGGTTTTTTTTTTCGTTCGCAATGACCCAAATACTGTTGCTACACGGAAATCTCTGCAGTACGCATACGAGAGACGCATCTGGATAGTCGTAGTAATGAAACGCGTATCGCGGAAATGTTGTACCGCGCGACTCAGCGCCAGTAAAATTAGCATCGAATGATCGCGTTAATAAAAACGATGTTGGTACGCACACCGATTGGCCGTTCAATCACCGGTTACTGGTTTACTGCCCACGTCCGTCCGTCCGTTCGTCTGTTCGAATCCCACCGACCTCGCTTTTCGTGTACGCATTCTACCGATATCCAACTCGTTCGCTATTAATGTAAACCGCGTGCTCTCGCTACTCTGTGTTGTATTTATGTACGCGTACAGGACGAAAGCGTGGTTTTGACTCCTCTCACGTTTCCCGCTCCCCGCGACTATTGTTCGTCATCAAGCTATTGAATATATTCAGGATCTCGCGGACGAGATACATCGCACCCCCGTGTTACGGTTTACTGCGGTATATCATCGTGAATGAAATAACAATCGCCTGGGGGCCTCTTACAGGTCCTAACATTTACTTCGTTAATTATTGTCAACATTACGCTTTTATTTTATGCGTCGCCCGTGCGGCAGACGAAGAAATGAACCAATGAAAAATTATTTTTATCCATGCGAATGTTTACTGTCCGAAGAAAAAAAAAAAAATTAGCCAGTAAAGATAATAAGAAGCATAGAAATAATTTTATTTTTTCTATATAAAAAAAAAAAAATATAAAATTACAAATTTAACGTCGTAAAAAAAATGCGTAAAAATGTCTCCGTGGATCTTTCGGCGTAAATTCAATAAATTTCCATGGTGTACCAACGGTTCCGAAGGTTTCTCGGCTGTGTCGCACTACGGCACTAAAAAGGCACTACAACAATACGATAAAACGTCTTGCGCTGTTTCGTTTTTGACTTCTGTCGTCTAAGCAACTGCCGTTATAATTCGTCGGCAATGGGGGCGGCGGGGGTGGTGGGTTAAGACGACGAGAAAGGTTTTCTCGCTCGAGCCATTCAACGTTAGGAAGCTCCGGTAAATAATTAACGAGATCTAAGATATAACGACCCGATGACGACGTCCCGCCACTTTGGACGAACAAAGTCCTCATTATCGTTATTACTACTCGTCGCCGGCGTCGTCCCGTCTTATCTCGCGAGGGCATAGAGGCGCACGCGATGTTCGAGAAGCCCAGATAACCCTCTCCTTCAACCCTCACTTCAACCCCATCGTCTACCGGCTCTGCTTCTCAACCCCCCATTCCACCTCTTCTCTCGGCACTGAATTGTCTCACGAAGACTCGAGATAGCGATAGTAAAAAAAAAAAAAAAGAGAAAACGAGTACGGAGAGGAAAAAAAAAGTCAAAGACGCATGCGGCGGCATAAAAAAAAAGAAAAAAAAAAAAAAAACAACGAAGAAAATGAGAATGCGGGAAAGACGGATGTCTTGGCTATTACTTAATGGATGCGCCGTAATTTTAACAACACATCTCTCGGCCTCGGGAGCTTTTTACGGTTCGCCTCGTTGCTCCTTTTGTTTATTTTTATCAACGGTTTACTGCTCGCGTCCCGCGCGTGAGACTGTTCACCGTTGCTCCTACCCGTTGAGGTTTTTTCATGTGCATAAGCGTTATACGTATATCGACGTGTATAACACACATACACCACAACGCGGGAGGACGCAGAGAACCGCAGAGTGTGCTCCGCTAACGATTGAAGCTTGCGGAAAGAACAGCACACATGCACTCCCTCCCTCCCCCTTTCCTCACACACACATACACACACCCCCATGTATTACGTACGGACTTGAGGTCACGTTGTGGAAAATGTATGAACAGTGGCGTGATAAAATTTCATGACGTCAAGCCGTTTCTTTTGCTCGTGAGAGGAGGAAAAAAAAAATATGAAGAATAAAGATCGCAGGGGGGATTGCCGGAGGTAAAAGTTCTGGAGGCTTTTTTTTTTTTTTTTTTTTTTTTTTTTTTTTTATAAGTACTTAACATTTTTATTGAGGGATGATGATAATGGATTAAAACTGAGGAATAACGGCAGTGGCTATGGCGAGGATTATACATTCAGTAGAAAGGGTCTAATACCGGTCAGACTTGTCATTTTTTTTTTTTTTTTTTTTTTTTTTAGAAAGCGTACCAAAGGTACAGACGAAAGTAGGTACGATCGAATTCGCGCAGGAGAATTCATAGCACAGAGGCAGTACTCGGAGGGGGGTAACCTCGTGTTCGCGGTCGAGTTCGCGTGTTCACCTTTCCATGAACAACGGGGGATCGGGGTTAGGGAACAATGATCGATTGCAAAGATAGCCATGCGGTAACAGTGATAATGGAGTACAATTACAAGAATGCCGACGGGTCTCAAAGCCCCCCCTCCCCTCCCCCGTTTCTTCTATCTATTATATTCCTCTGTATATCTTCCGTCTCCTTTCAGTTTCTCGACGTCGTCGTCCTGATTCGCGCTTTTTATTTCTCTTTTTTCTTTCACTTCCACCGTTACGGCGCTCGTGTAAAAATCGATCGACAGAAGCCCCGAGGACGAGGCGCACGCTGGGTCAGGGGGATTCAATGCCATCGAAGCACGTATGCATTATTATACTTCGTTTTTTTTTATCTTTTTTTTTTTACACTCCGAGATCCGCGTATAGAGAGCGATGTCGATAGTTCCAATCCCTGTTAATAATTCGTCTTCTCAGTGTCAATTTATCTTTCGATGGTACTTTTTAATATTAACCCATTTTTTTACGTTAAAATCAAAGTATCGAGGTGGTGGGATTTCGTGTTTTCTGCCGATCGAAAAATGCCGCTGTTTTTGGATTTCAAAATTTATCGATCGATAGTAATTTAACATAATAGCTCGGATCTCTTACTAACCTCCTTTTTGATTTGCTATCGAAATATCACTCGAAAAAAAAAAAAAAAAATTACGATCCTACGATCTTTCATTGAGCTGAAAAATCCGATCTCAGCTGCTCATTTCTCTTATCGCTGTTCCTGTCTTTACCTATGGTTGACACTCATAATCTCGTATTTTATGACTCTTCGGATTATTATAAGATAATGATGATGCACCGCGACGTTTTTTTTTTTTTTTTTTTTTTAACTCGTTTATCGAGTTCCACGCATCATCGGGTCGAGCGAGAAAGCAGTTGGCGCACTACTACAATACCGGCCTCCCGCAGCCAGCGATGAAAAGTGGCTTAGGCTCGGAGGTATACGGAGTTCTCGCTCGACGCAATAAGCAGTAAATCAAAACTCTACCTTTTTTCGAATCGCATGCTGTTGGAGGTCGGTTGTGCGGCTCTAAAAGTGAATAAAAATGGGAATGTTTGTGTGTGTGCGCGCGCGCGCGCGCTACGAGAATAGAGAAAGAAACAGAAAACGGGGGTAGAAACGTTGAAGGTACACAGTTTAACATACCCTGTAACTACCACTGCAGCAGAATTATTCTACTAGTTTTAATTTTCTCTGTCTAGTTATACAACATAACGATCATTCGTACGTGCAATGAGAGCGCACCTAACAATTTTTTTATAGTATGAAACAACACACACGGCTATTTCGCATTATCGACATGAAACTCGCCTTTTCCTCTGTCACGAAACGTACTCTTGATAGTCATCTTATCGCGGTCTTTTCTAGTTTAAATAATACCCTCGAGGTCCCCCCCTCTTTGATGTTCTGCCGTATTTTACACGCTCGCGTTCAACCACAGTGGACTTTGTTTCGTGGCGAAATGTCGCTGGGATAAAAAAAAAAAAAAAAAAAAAAAAAAAAAAAACGAGCAACGTAAATTAATGGGAACAATGAAAAAAAAAAAAAAAAAAAAAATGCTTGTTTTCATTACAATATTTTCACTCCACATCATTCGGAGTTTTGGATTACTAGATGAAGTACGTGATAAATATTTTTTTTACTTAAAATAAACCCAATGAAAGCATTGAATCAGAATATCCGACAATATTGTCAATTGTTGGATTGATTTACTAATCGCACTAATTGAAGGATTTGATTTACTGGTTCCTACGTAACAATGGAAATTAGGGGTATAGTGCCGCGATTTCACGCAAAAAAGCGGCTTTTATTTTTTTTTATTATTTTTGCCGATAAAAAAAAACGCATTTTGAGCCGAAATTCTGTGTATCAAAGAATTTATTTATCGTTAATGTGGAAGTAAAATTATTGTTGAAATGCATAAGCGCAATGAAAGTTTTAGCGAACTAAGTAACTAAGTAACTAACTTCAGGGATCGTAGTAAATCAGGAAATCATTTGTGAAGAATATTACGAAGCTGTATTATCTTGTAGGGTTTCGTGCGCCCCTACGGTATTTCTGAAGCAAAATATGTATATCAAATTAGTGAACTCTTCGCGTGCGAATGTTCCTAAGGACAATAACATTCAAGGTTTCGAAGCGCAGGCATCGTTTGCTCCGGCGAACGAAGCATCCTGTCACAAAGTTTCTCTTTATCTTTCCGTGCCAATGAGGCGAGGGGTCGGCTTCGGCGGTCGTCGAGGGGCTCGTAGAATGCCTCCTCGTCTTGGTTCGTTGTTCGAAGAGAGAGAGAGAGAGAGAGAGAGGCATCAGAGCTGAGAGTTCGATCTGCCAATCATCGGGCGCGAGTTTCGCTAGCAAGGAACCCGTCGTCACGGTGGTGCCGTGTTCTGCGTCTGAGTAGTGTCTTCAACGACGAGAGCGTCTTTCCGAAGATATAATGCTCGTGGCAGAGTGTGGAGAAGGGACGAGCCAATGAAGCGAAGCACGATAGGCACTTGCCAAAAAGGGTCTCTAAACCACCACCCCCTTCCCGTTCCCCCATGAAAGACGTGTACCTACCAGCAACCACAAGGGAGGAAATTTACTCTGGCGAACTTTCAACTGTTCTTTTTTTTTTTTTTCCTTTTATTCTGCAACGAGAGAAAGCAGAATAAGAGGCAAAAAAAAAAAGACAGAAAGTGACTTCGAGAGGGTAAAAATATTTGGACTTCCTGCTGCACCGTAGAGAAATAGACAGGCTATCAATGCCGCCGGGAAGCAGAACCAATGACATCGGAGTCCGGAGGCTGCGAATTATTTTATATTTTTTCTTATCTTTTCTCAGTCGAATGGAAAAAGAAAATTCCAGGGATGTCTATCACCCAGAATCTTGATAAACAGAATGTCAATAGAGATTTCACGATTCCATTACCGTTAAAAATAATTGCAGAAGCGTGAAGTGAATTCTGATGACGTAATCGAAACGAAACAACAATTTATTATTCCCGCGTCATATTCGGGCGATTTTCAGACTCGATGACGGATAAATCTCCCCGCTATAACATGCGAATAATAATATGTTAATTTTTTTTTTTTTTTTTTGAAATTTTTTTGAAACATTGGAAGTAGCGATAGATTTCCAATTCTCGATTCATTATCGTTGTATAATATTTTAATCATCGTCTACGAGTGGGTTGATAGCGTCGCGACATCCGTGTTGACAATGCGGTCTCCAACGTCCAATTTATACCCTCATTTTTTTTTTTTTGTCAGCGTCATTATAATCGTTCAATCATCATCTACTAAAAGTCGCTCAATGACGTCTCGACATCTGGGTCTCGGGTACGAGTTCAAGGTGCTTCCCATCTAGTCGTTCCGTCTGAATGTGGGGTAAAATCGTACCGGCGACATATTTTCCGACGAGTTAAATAGACGTTTGCCACGATGGTGCTTAAGGTGTAGGAACGGAGGTTGGTAGAGGGGTTTGCGTCTCACACTCGGGCTTATTATTCTGTCAGCTCGATGAGCTCGTGAACGATTCAGTGGACTAAGAGACAAGTGTACATGTGAGAACATGGACAGGCGTGTGGGGGTGGGAATGAGAGGAAAGGGCGGGAAAGACGGGGTACGGGAAGGATTCTTGTCGTCGGCGCGACTACCTGGCAATGTGTAGAGGCATAACAACAATATGTAAGCAGACACACGGTAAGCGAAGGGAGGATGACACCAGAGTATATTTCCGGCCGATCATCGACCAAGTAATCAACATCCAAGTCGCACAAGCTTTGCTCGCGTATATATTTAGCTTCGCCTCTCCCTCGTTGCTGTATTCGAAGGAGAGGTCTGTCCCCTGCTTTCAACAAGGCGTAGTAGAAAGCCACCGTGATTGAAGCGGAAGGCTTGCCTAGCGCGTCGATAATTCAGTTTCCTATAATGCTCCATCCAAACCCCCGTCAACACAGTCGCAACGATCGTGGGGTTGTTTCTCCGCGCTATCACAAGCTATTTGATCGAAATACGAGCGTTATGTTTGTGTTACTAAGTAGATATTCGATGTCACGAGGGCCGTAATGCGTTAAGGCGGTGGAATATAGAGCAAGTCGTTTGCATTGAATCAGAATACCCGAGAATCGACAATACTAATTGGAGAATTTGATTCACTGGTTTCTACGCAATAATGGCAATTAAAGGGATAACGTTCAAGCAAAACAACGTCTTTTTTATTTTTTTTAGGGGATGAAAAAAAATTTTACCCCTAACCCCTTGCGATTTTTCGTTGGCAATAGTTTTCCGATCATATGGAAAAAATCTGCAGATCGATACATCAAAGATTACAGACAAAATGTAATTTCTCTTAAACATAAAAATTTTTTTTTTAAATGATATTTGAAAAAAATTTAAATCCTTCCGCACGTTCTTATATTCCAGTCTGCGATTTTTTTTATCAGGACACCAGTACCTACAATCGATCGCGCGGGATTCTTGATTAGGGTGGAAATAAAAAAAAAAAATTGAATAGGCACTTGGAACACTTGTATAATAAAGCAGATCTCGTTATATTGGTATTTGTATGCAGAGTCATTAAGTACACCGCCTTCCGTACGTGCAGAAATATAGAATCGTATGGAAATTAGCGATAACTTCCACAAAGCTATAAATTCGATAAATCATCAGAAAACACTTTAATTTGAATATCAAACAGAAGAATCCTTTCCCCAAACCATTTTCCAAGGAGTACGAAAAATATTTTCCAACCGGTCACGCAGATAGTCGGTAGTGCCGTGATAGTAATTTGAGAGAGGCTTAGGAGGATGAGGAGGGTGAGAAGTACACGCGGTGGTAAGGGAAGGAGAGCAAGGAAAGCAAGCCTCCGGTAACGAATTGGCCGTCCAAAAAAGGAGAACGCCGGGCAAACGGCACTCGCTGTGTATGTGTCTATGTGTGTGTGGTTCGGCGTACAGAAGGCCCACAAATCTTCGACAGTTACCATAGAGAAATGGTGTTCGATGCTTCCGAACGAGTGGGCGCCCGGGCGCGGACGATATTTCCCCGGGAAATACTTCCGTTTCCTCCATAAATCTTTGAGAGCGTTCACGTTCCCGGTATGGAGTGAGGGGCGAGCCAAGGGATGCAAGGGAAAAGTGGGAAGTTAGGGGGGAAACGAGAGGGAAGAGAAAGGGGGGGATGGAGAAGGGTTGGGGTACGATGGTAACTCGAAAGAGTGAGATAGAGTTTCGAAGCACACCGAGTCCCAATTTCCAGTAACCTGGTGGATATCCAACCGCGCGTTACTGTCGGATGCATTCGCAGCTGCGGAAGGTCGCACAAGCTCCTCGCTACTTCGAACGAACGGTCTGTTCGAAGGCCCTTGGGTTACTTTCTGCTCCCTGAAATACGAGGAAAACGAGGCTTCGCCTTCGCTCATAGACTAGTCGTTCACACTGCGCCACGTCCTCTCGAGCACTTCTGTTTTTCTCTCTGTTTCCTTCCATCTCCCTTTTTTTTTTATTATACGTACCTTTTGTACCGACAACACGGAACACAAGAACCATCCCTCTGTGTTGCTGACTATCACGATGGAGAGCTCGCGGGCTTTCCACTCGTAAACCGCCAAATCCAAACTGTGAAACCGACAAAATGCCGTTTCTCGAATAAAAATGTTGGCATCTCGAAACACTCGATCTTCCAATATCATTTGTGATTTATCACTGATTGGTTGGACAGTTATGAGAGTCTGGTGAACAAAGAAAATAGAAGTATGTCTCTCGATCGAAATATTAATTTCATTTGACACAGTGGAAGGGTTAAAAAAATAAAATAAAATATTAAAAAAAAAATTGTTGAAGCCAACGAAACGTAGAGCTGTACGAGCATTTCGTACCAGCGGTGGGCACTTATCGAAGCGATTAAAACGGCACTTTTAGCAGTAACAACTGCCGACTCTGCTGTGAGTACTCGCCTTTGAGTGATCATTACCATTATCTCAGCGGTAACTGCTACTGGGTAGTGTCAGTGATTACAGAGCCCGTCTAATAGCCTCTTTTTTTTACAAGAAAACGCTGTCGACTCTCGAGACCCCGAATAGCAAAGCTCGGAGCGTAT
This sequence comes from Cryptus armator, assembly GCA_963971235.1. Lineage (NCBI taxonomy): Eukaryota > Metazoa > Arthropoda > Insecta > Hymenoptera > Ichneumonidae > Cryptus > Cryptus armator. Next base: position 3,445,568 of record OZ020234.1, on the reverse strand, counting down.
AAATGTAGGCTTAGCGAATAAAAAATCGTAAAAAATTTGAGACGTTATTGAATAACACGATCGGTCGATGTAGCGAACCTCCCGTATCGATCACGCAACCTCGGGAGAGAGAGAGAGAGAGAGAAAACACGATATATAAATGAAGATGAAACATGGTAGAGGGAAATAGGTGAAATCGGATCGAGAGTATCCGCTGTGCCAAGTACGAAAAACGTTCGGAGCGACGGGTAACGCTTGCGTTGCAGTGCTATACAACAGCCACGACGACGAACGACGACGTTAAATTATACGGCAAATTAGGATACGATGCCAGACGCGATAAGACCCTCGGTCTTCTGTCGTTTAACAATCTGCTTTGCCTTTTACATGGTAAGAAAACATATTGCTTCGTCGGGGTTGAGGTTTACGTGTAGACTCGTTATCGGTACACGTACACGCATACTGGAAGCCAAAATAAACTACGACCGCCTGTGTATTAGAAGCGAATCGCGCGGCTCGAGTTGGCCTCCAGACTTTCGTTATATTTCATACGAAACGTTACGAACGCAGGCATGCGATATGAAACAAGAAATATAAGGCAAACAGTACAGTCGAATATAGAACCGAAAAAAAAAAAAAAAAAAAAAAAAAAAAAAATAATAGCTGATTGCGTGACTCGGTGCTCTAAAATTCAGACACGCATTTTTTTTTTTTTATGAAAACTACTTAAATTTTTTATTCAAAAGGGCGTTGATGCGATGGAGATCGACTTAAAAAAAAATCTTAATCTGCGACAATAAACAACGGAAACTTGCGATCGTTCCTGCGGGAATTCCTGTCCTAAATTCATCCAAACAGATTGTAACTTGATTCCGCATGAAGTAGCGGTATGAATTTCGCTGTTATGACATTAAGATCTTTCGGGTTCTCGGGAGGACTAAAGCAATTTGTATAGTGCACGGTGATACTACACGAGAGTACATGCAATATACGATGGTATAACAGCTTTGATACAGGGAGAGGCACTGCAAAATTTCACCCGGAGTTTATACACATCGACCTCGCGAAATCGAGTAAAACTATTAACTAATTCTCCTTTCCGGCTTAAAGGTAGTCCTGTCCAGGAAAGGGGGGATGGAAGGGGATGTTTTGAAGGGGTGGGGGATGTATAACCTCCCAGTCTAGCGTAGTCGGATAACGTTTGTAGTTTTAGCCCTCTTCATCCTTCCACCGCGTTATCCCTCTGTTTCACTCGTCCGCTGGACCGGCTACTAAAACCCAACTTCCCGTCCACTGCTGAATATTCAGACGTACCTACGTTCTCTCTCTCTCTCTCTCTGTACAGCCAGAGCCTCTGCGCAACTACGATCGTCCAGCTTTTGCTACGTTTTGCCGTTACCATTTCCGGACGGGGAACAGCGATAGCGAAGGCTCGGCGCTAACCCCCGCAGCACCCGTTTCAAAACCCCCTCCCCCCTCCCTCCCTCTCCCCTTCGACCACCGAACTTCCTTTTGGCTAAATTTCTCTCTCTCTCTCTTTCTCTTTCTCTTTCTCTCTCGCCTTCGTTCTCACTGTCGCCATCCCGGTTAGCAAACGGACGTAATTGAGTCCCTTGGGATAAGCGGTTCGGTACCTGGTACACCAAGTCCCGAAACGACCACCCTTTATCTCTTTTGTCTGAACTATATGCATTATAGAACACATACCGCAGAATTTCTTCTCTTTACAGCATATTCTATATACTACTATCGAGTTATATAGTTCAAAGAACTTTTTTTGTCTAAAAAAAAAAAATGCAATTCTTCTGTTATTAGTTTCATGTAATTGGGGTCCTTGCAGACTTGAATACAGTGCTAATAAGGGTTGCAAGGATTGATGAAAGATTTTTTAAACGTAGTTCTGTAGGACGAAAGTTACCTTGAAAAAAAATTGTGCGCTGAAAGATCTAACGATTAATTCGGAGAAATAATAGTCCAATTGGGTTAACCAATTTTTTCGCAAAAAATCGTCGTCACACTATTAGATTCACCTATTAGTTCTTCCAACTCATAATTTTTTTCAGTTTTCTCGCCATGAATAATTAATATGAAATTCTGTATATACCGCGTCTATCGATATCGGAGTTAATCGTTTTAACTTTGCCGAATTATTATTAATTTGTTTAACGAACCCTCTTCTCCGCACGGTCTTCCAACGAAGTACACAGTGTCGACAACACATTTGTATTGTTGTATTTTATCTCGGAATGCGCGAAGTATATTTTTTTTCTCATAAAGCTTGTTCACGTTTATTATACTTTATGGAGCGTTAACACACTCACGGTAAGCGTACATATACTTGCAAGTTAATTGTATCACCGCTACGTAAGCGTGTTGCCGTGCCGCTAACGCATGATTGTAATTGCCCTTTACACAAGGCAGTCGAGGAGGTACTTTATTTCTCCATCCCCCGAGTGACTTCGTGGCTCCGTTACTTTGTGTTCCCTTCGTACGCTTTCAGTCTCAATATCGCTCGAACCTTTCACCGATGCACAACTCTCCACGATTCCTGGACGAGTTTCCACGCTGTTTCACCATACGCGCGGGGGTGGAGGGGCGGGGGAGGGGGGGGGGGATGCAAGGCCGCGCGGCAAATACGGCCAGTAATTACGTTACCCAAGGAAATTACTAGTTATCGTTCGCGCACCCCTGCGCGGAGCCTCTCACTCTCTCGCTGCCTCCTACTCGAGTTTTATCCAATTAAAGGATTACTTCGGCACGATGTAACCGAACATTTTTTTTTTTTTTTTTTTTTTTTTTTTTTTTTCACTAATCGTCTAAGCCTGACTGCTCGTTTATTCTACGAGGCTCTTTCTCCTGTTTTACCCTCGGAAATTCGTTATTGGGTGATTGGACGCAAACTGGTTTATTCAACGGGTTCGCCGTTTAAGCAACAGTTAGAAAATTTCGAACAGTCCGATAAAACTAAATTCTATCGACAATTTAACCCATTAAAAAAGTTTCGGTAGATACTAAACAATTGTATCTATTTATCTACATCGAAAAATAGCTTTTTTCCCCATTAAACACGCCGATGAGTAATCAATAAAAATTATCGAGTTAATAGGCACAGAAAACTCTATTACCTAAAAAAAAAAAAAAAAAAAACATTCTGTCGGTATTTAGCTAAATTTCACCTATTCGTAAATGCGGACCTTGAGGCAATTTAAAATATGGCGGATAATAAAATATTTGCATTTATACCACAACCCTTAAAACTCCTAATTGGCTTTTTTTAAGACTTTTTATTTCACATAAAAAAAAATGAAATATCGTTATCGAGGAAAGTATTTCTCGTTGGATTTCTTAATTCAACATCACGTGACAAGAATCGCGGGAATGAAATCATGTGTGGAGGTTGTAGAGTAGAGAGGAGGGGAGCGGAGGGCTTGAAAGTATGTATGTTCACGAGAAACGTATAACGTGTGTCAGCATGCTAGAGAATTAAGTACAACATGGATCGAGAACTAAGATATCGTAACTGATCTTGGCACCGGGTGATCCGAGTAGGTACCTGCCTACTTCTATAGAGCATATGGGTCGGTATGTCGGGAGGTTGTAGATATTGCCGCTGCACCGTCGGGGGTTGCTGGTTGCTTGGGTAGCGGCGGAAATTGTACAAGGTAATGTTTCTCCCGGTGGGCCTCGAACAGGCTCTTCGCACAAGGACGTCTGGCGTCGCGACGTCGCCGTTTCCATATGCGCGTTTGTGAAATCCATGTACGACTGCATTGTGTTACCCTCCCCACCGGTGCAGCAGCCTTACCTAATTATTTTCGAAGTGCTCCTTTTTTTTTTCCCATTCAAACATTAACCATTTAAATCTTTATTTGATCACTGTGAATACTGAAAAAATTCGATAAAAAAAAAGAAAAAAAAAAAAAAAAAAAAAATACGAATAAAAATGTAAGAACTTAAAATGCGCGAAATAAAAGTTACGACCCCTGAAGCAGGACGACACCCGACACGAGGCCATTTGATTATATACACGTGAAATCAATGCGCGAACAAAAATAACTCGTGAACAATACTTCGCGAACGTTTTTCGCTGAGCCTTGATTTTTGTTTGTTCGCGTTTATTCATTTATTTATTATTTATCGTCGTTGTTTCAACACCTTTGCGAATGCGACTGTTCAGGTTGCTTACTGTACAATTTTTTTTAGTTTTAAAAAAGAAGAGTATCAAGTGATAAATCTTATCGTCGACGATATTTAATGGGCCCGCAACGAAATCTGCGATAGAGTTGAAATTTTCATTAGAGAGCCGGTTAAAGCGAATTGGAAGTGCAGGCGTGGTAGTCAGTCGCTACTAAAGTATGTATCAAGTATATACTGACTGTGGACTGGAGGGTGATGGCCTCGCATTGATTGGCAAGCCATTCCCTTGTGTATTGTACGTGTCAAGGCTCTTTTTGCGAAGCGAGCTTCACACGACTCGTTGGGGTATTATTATGCGTTTGAACAAATGCCGGTACCCGGAGACCCCGAGACAAGTGGGGTTCGTTGTTTTTCTGACAATATATTTTTAACATTCCGCAAAGTTCTCTTTCAATATTCTTCAACGATTTATTCATTATCAGTGCTCTTCCCGTTATTTCCGTCCGATTTTCTTGTCACTCCGCGACGGAAGCGAAAAAAAAAAAAAAAAAAGAACTTCTTGAAAATAGAAGAACAGATATCGGGGAGCCGTAACGTTGAATGAAAACGAAACAGTAAACGATCGTACAGATGCTCGACGAGCCGAGGTGAGAATTTCTCTTTCACTCTTCTGTATTCGCGAACAATGCCGAGGAGCAACGGAATAACACACGCGGAGGATTCACCTCCGAGTCTCGGGGAAATGTGAATAGAGGCAAAACATTTGCGGACGCATTTAATATTAATATATTCCAGAATAACGTAACGGTCGGCGGACTGGCCATTGTCGGAGTTTGGGTCTTTAGAAATCTCACCGAGTCAATCAAAAGTTTATCCTCACCGCGCGTTACCCTATGATAATTTAATTCCTCAACGGGAGAAAATTAGTTTTTTAAAATTGCCTCGAGAAAAGTTTCCAGACTAATAATTACCCTTCGACCTAATCAATTTTTTCGAATGTTGATATATATTTTGGCAAATTAAATAATTTCTTAAAATGATTTAGTTATCGATCTTTTTAAGTCGAAAAATTTACGAAAAAAAAAAAATCTGAGAAATCGCGACTAGCGAAATGTGTGAATCTCTTTGAGTACGAGGCGCGAGGCGCGAAGTTTCCCTCGCGAGTTGCGTTCACTGAACACAGTAAAGAGTGGCAAGGGTGAGGGGAGGAAGGGGGAGGGGGGGGGGCTTGGGTAGTGGTACACGGGGCAATGCAGCTCGGTTGACCGAGTTTGTGTTGGTTGGAGGTCCCATTGATTTCCTGGGCCATGTCAAGGCTGCACGCGAGAACCTCCTGTGCCCCCCACACACCCCGCCACTTCTTGCAACCCCCGTCACCGTCGAGCGGCATCGCGACGGCCTCCTATACAGCAGCAGCAGTAGCAGTTGAACGAGCAGCGGTAGCAGAGCAGAGCAGAGAGCCAGTAGCAGACTCTGGTTGCCCCGACACGTCGATGCCGACGTCGACGCCGACCCCCCTTTCATGGATCTACTGCTTCTGCTCCACCGAACCCCACTTTCCAGGGATAGGCTACTTGCCTCGCTTATTATAGCCGGTAGCTCTCGCTACTTATTTACTCGCTGTAATGCTGCATAACCGAGATTGCACACTTTACCAGAGAAAAAAAAAAAAAAAAAAAAAAAAAAAAAAAAAAAAAAAACAAGCGAACAAAACGCTCAAGAAAACATCGGAGAAAACATTGGTTTTTGTTCGGAGGCGAAGATTACCGAGAGCGTCTCGTATATTCTTCTTAACTCGCGACTCGGCTCGCGGGGTAAAAATAACGGGTTTTATGAGTCCCGGTACAATCAGCTGATCGAAACGATTTTTCCGTTGTCGGGACGTACGCGAGTTTACGAAAAATTACTCAACGCTACAAGGCGATTTTACGCGCTCTATAAAAAGCGTCTTTTATTCATCGTTCCCGATATTCACAAATATCGTAAATCATGAATTTCTTTTTGTAATTCTTCGTCAATCGACTATACGCGATTGTAAATTTTTTCGTACCTTCTCTTCGATATATTGAAATTTTCTTCGTGAATAAGTCTGTTGAAGATAATTCGCTGGATAGACTTAAGAGTTGTTTGCCGCGGACTATCCAACGCGGGAAATTGACTGATAACCCAACGTACGAATTATGATCGATAGATTTGTCAGTCTCGGGTGTGGCGAACCATCTAATCGTCGATATATCTGCCGAGGGGATGATATCACTGTTGGAATTATAGTTTCTACGAGTCAATGGCTAATCCTTTTTATTCGCGAATCACATATCTCTCAAATACGAAATTTATCGTACTGTAAGTTTTTTCAAAAAATATTCTTTTTTAAAAATACCTATAAACAATGTTTTACACGATATAATAATATCAAATTACTCAAATCTTGAAAATTGCTGCTGAAAATTGGTTTTCAATGCGAAAATTGTTCCTTAACCTCTATGGAGCTGTAACTCTATCCGGATACCATCGTCAGTGGGTATATATTCATTTGAGAAGAGAATAGCGGACACTCGGTACAATTTTCCAAAGTATACCGAACCGAAGTGTGTGACTCGGTGTGAGATTTTGCCGATAGCCACCGTTGAGTATATTGCTTACGAAGTTGGCGACAGGTGTTGGGGACCGAAGGGGGTCGTAGAGAATCCAATTGTGTCCGAGGACGCTGGGGCTTGCGGACAGGACGGTGGTTTCCGTGAATTCGGTAATGTCCTTGCATGCTGGGGTAGCAACGTAGATGGCTGGGTAACTATCCGCTGTGCGCAGTGTATAGGTATATAGATAGTTTCCCGTGCATAGGCAAAGGGCTACTCTCTCCAACGTCAATCCGGATTGATACTGTGAGAAACATGTAAGCCTACAAAATCAATGCGTGTACACGCGGCAAACCAATCGGACGTTCGACACACTGTAGTGTCTGCGAGCGTTGAACCTTACTACACAAATAGATATCCATCCTTTGACGGCTGACGTCGTAATTCAATAGAGAAACATTGATTAAAAAAAAAAGAACTTAATTTAAATAGTAAATTTCTATGATTAAACGTCTTGGAATGTCAGTGAATACTGTCCCATTCCTCATTATCCTTTTATTTCGAAAGACCTTCAGCGAATCGGACGCAAAGCTTTTATCGTACAATTAGTCGATGATAACTTTTCTATCGTTGAACGGTGGACAGGTACAATAAATTATTATCTCTATCTCTCCCGTCTTTCAATTAACCGTACGACGTATCTTTTTTTTTTTTTTTTTTTTTTTTTTTTTCTTTGTAAACTTACGGTCGGGACGATACCGTGTCTCGCGATATCTGCAGCCGTGCCTCAGCTTCGATAAATGAACCACCAACAGCCGGTTAAATTAGAGTCACGAAACGCGAAGTTCAGGATTATTGCAACCGGTGCTAATGACTCCCGAGACTTTTGCTTATTATTTTTTTAACCGGCAGTGGTGCAATCTTGTTGTCAGGTTAAATTGCACGGAGGCAAGCAGTCGGTAATACTGCAGTTATGAGTTACGACGCGTAACGTGCAGTTTTTGGTGCGACGCTCAGATTATAATGATCGGCAATCTTAGCGCAGAATTAATTGGCGAAAGATTTCGGAATTTATGCAAAATCAGTAATTCGTGTTTTCTCGAAAAAAAAAAAAAAAAAAAAAAAATCATTGATATCTCTCCGTTAACTCGTATTTCAAATTTTACCTCCAACAACATTGGACGGAAATGATTTCGTTGTAAAGGGGATTCAGGCGATGGTTTTGGTATCTCGGTGAGCAAAATTATCTTCAGTGTTTATCTTGTATTCCACGAGTTCTCCAAGCCGCAGACAATTCTCGTGGTTTTCCGAAGCAGCAACAGCGCCGAGAACCGACGGAAGTCCGAGTTTCGCATGCGACGGTCCGGAAGCCACGTCGTGGCGTTAGTTCGGGAACACGTTGAATTGGCGTTATGATTTACGCGGCACGTATCGCGGTACCGGCCTTCGAAGCGAAGGAAGAAGGAACATCGGTTACGTCGTTACTTCGTAGACTCGGGTTATCCCGGGTACCGATAGAACACTATTTAATAGCCATCAGGTATTGCTGCTCAATGTTGGAAGAGTAGTTTAAAGTACGCGGATAAACCACATTCACCTATAGAGTTGTTGGCGCGCAGAGACGGCAGTTTATCTGGAGTCTGCAAACTATAGTCGCTTGGTACGTTCTCAACGTTATCCGAATAATCGGGACTCGAAATAATTTGCGTGAAACTCTTTCAACGGAATTTCAATTTCCACGGAAATTATCGAATACGCGGAGAAATAAGACAAATTTCCGCTGTTACATAATAATTTGGCATCTAAAAAAAAAAAAATTCTATTGAGAATCGGAACTCAAAGTAATAATATTTACTTTCCCGACTACCGACTAAAAAAAAAGAGAATAGTTAGTTAGAAAAACTCCTTTTCAACAAAAAATGTGTTCTATCAACTTGTTATTAATTCTCACAACTCATCATTTTTTTTTTACCGTAATAATGAAATTGTATCAACAAATAAAAGAGTGAAACAGCCAATAATTATTCTCAGATTGCAGTCGAACGATTCGAGACTCAATGACGAACGATTCTCTCGATTATAATATGCAAATAATTATTTGCTGTTTCACAATCTTTTTGTTAATCGAATTTCTTTATTACAGTTATTTTTTTTTTTTTTGTCGGGAGTTTCTTGATTTTTGTAAAATTGTTTTTACGATACGCCGGCGAATGACTTTTTCGCGATACTCGCGTCGAGAATTCATGAATGATATGCGAAATTAATGAAAGCGACAAGATTTTTCGTGTCGCGTGACCGCAAAGAGGCAGAACTCGGAGAAGTACCGTTGGTAAGCCATAGTACCCTTTTTTCCTTCTTCCAACACTGTCCTGCGAAATATACTCGTTCATTCTTGACAAAGCTACAAGCCGCAACCGCGAAGAACACGAGAACCGTACATAATTACTACGGTAATTCGGAGTCCCAGCGTGTCGCGGTGTCCTGGCGAAGAGTTTCTTGCAACCGGTGAGACTACGTACGAGAGAAAAAGACTGTGTGCTTAGACAACCGAGTGAGTCGGGTATATCGATCGATTTTTCGTTAGGAGTCCTTTCCTGAGTTTCTTTCTTTCTTTTTTTTTTGTATTTTTCTTTTTTTCGTATAATACCGGTAGATTGGTATTTCGTATGAATTAATCCATTGGGTTTTTTTTTTTAATGGCTTTCCGGATGGCAATAAAAATTTGATTTGACGCTGCGAAAGAAATTAGCGCCTAAAGAAATTAGCTCTTCCATCGTATACGATTGATGTTACTTCCTTTCTAAGGGTATAAAAAGCTTCATTGTTTCGTTAGACGTTTACAACTTTGTGTTCTTCTGTTTTTATTGAGATATAAAAGAGATTCTCTACTGTATCCTTCTCCGTAGTTCTCGCGGGTCGGTAGTTTCAATGCAACGATCCTGTGTTTCACAACAGGGGAGTCTACGAACGTTAGGTTTCACGCGGAAAATTCATATTTCAGAGATACGCCAGAGGCTCGGTAACAAACGCAACCCTCTGCGCCACCGTAGACTATGCGCGGTAACCCGTCAACGCGTTCTTGTCGTCGTCTAATTAATGTACTTTTGTTTCGCGTAAATTCCGTTGAGCCCTCGGTAAAGGATGTGAAAAGTGTCGGTGGTCTCTGCTCGTCTCGGTTTGCGCGTTCATTCGCATTGTATCTCACAGGAACGCATCTGCATCTTTTATTTTTGACTGGTCGTAGGCACCCGACGGAGAGCGCCATTGTCACACCAGATTTTTCATGTACGTCCGTTTTTTTTTTGCTCCATTTTTTTTTTTTCGTTGACGAAAAAACGGATGGGTAGAGAATAAAATTATATACATTCGTCCGGATTTCTCTGGTAACTTATATACATATATTTTTCCTTAAAAATAAAATGAAAAATCGTTTTTTCTAAAGTACTTATACGCTCGTTTATTCTTCTTTCTCGGTTCCTTATTATTATTAGAGTTATGATTATTATTCTCATTCACTCTGTCTTTCTCGGTCGCGCAATACGTCCATCCCAATTACCCTTATGCCCCAGTTACCACGTGATTCGTCAAGCCGTCCGGAAACGACTACTTTTCTCATTTTAGTTTTCTTTTTTTTTTTTTTTTTTTCAACTTTCGTGTCTCTTATAATTTTGCTTTTTCTCTCGCTTGCTACTCCGGTGTAATTATGAAATCACTCTCTTTATGACCTTAATAGAAAGAAAAAAAAAGGGAAAGGTAGTGGTTGGGCGTGGAAAAAGGTTGGCCGTGAGGGATAGAAACCAGTCGGAGGATGAGTCAGTGAAAAAAAAAAAAAAAAAAAAAAAAAAAAAAAAAAAACGAGAGACAGTATGGAAACATTATGGTATAAAACGAGCGGGTGGCTGACGATTTAATCATTATTTTCCGTACTTTACACAGTACGTTCAGGTGCCTACGAAGAAAATGCAATTTTAACTTTTCCATAAACACGAAAACTCATTAACGAAAAGTCTCCGCGAAAGGTGGAGACTTGTAGTTGGCAAATTACTTCGTTTTGCTTCGCATTTGAGGATGAGGCATGATGAGCGAAGAGAACTGGAGCTTTCATTGTTGAGTTATATATAGCGCATGCACGTCAGGTTTTATCTCTCGCGGGACGAAAAAAAAAAAAAAAAAAAAAAAAAACAAAAAGAATTGGGAGAGTGATGAATGAGACGTTAGGAACGCGAGAGGAAATGATGAAAAAGGGCGGTCGTACGAGGCACGACTTAGGATCAGTAATTAGCCACTTCGCGCGCGTGTTGATGATCAAAGTAGCACTCGTGAGACCGAGTCTTTCATATACCTACGCTTGCATCCTGACACGAGTAGCACGAGCTTCGGTGAGAAATACCAGCAAAAGGTTCGTCATCAGTGAAGTCACGTAACTCGGTCTCGCGAATGATGTAACGCGCTTCATTTACGGAATGTGCGCTTCATTAATTTTTTTAAAGAAGCGAAGACTCGTGACTTTCCTTATAAAAAACACACTTTTTTTTTTACTATGATTTCTGTAGCATCGAATAATTTGCAACTGAGGATCGATGCGTTTTTATCGAATAAAAAAAAAGTTGAAAATACTTCGATAAATAAAATCATCGTGTTGATAATTCGGTTAATTTTCACGTGAGACTTTTAAAAATAATAAAGGTGCCAATGCGAGAGAAATAAAAATGTCAAATATATATTGATAAAAATTGGGTACAAAGTAATACGGTCACCGATACTTAATGGTAAATCCCCACTCTGTATTGATATGAGGAATATTGAAATATGCATATCGCAGCTTACGCTTAACAGACACAGGCGCTCGCGAAGTTATATTCGTAGAGACGAAGAGATGGATACGCCGAAAGCAATTCTTATCTCTCAAAAACTTTTTCGCCGACGTTGCTTCTTCCGTCTCCACTCTCAAGGGCCAATAAACAGTAAATTCTTCCGGTGCCGATACTATGTGACACGCGGAAGCCTGTGGAAAAGTCCGAAGAAACGTGAGAATAAAGAAGTTTATTCTCGACTTCGAAAAAAGACGGAGTTCTATAGCTACGATCCGCCGAAGTTTTTACACTTCCGCAAAAAAAAAAAAAAAAAGAAAAGAAAAAGACGAACACAGTTTTTCGCTGCACCGGAGTTTTAATCTCGATGCTCCAGATACATTTTTTCCCCCCTCGTCCACTTCTCGATATTCCAAAAGTATTATATTACATTGGAGACATCTGCAGTTTCTCTTTTTGCAGAAAAAAAAAAAATTGTATCTTTGCTTTGTTTTTGCATTGAAAATTTATTCGTTTTCGCATCGCGACTGTTTTTTCGTCGACGAATTCTTAAATCATTCGCAGTTGAATTTTTTTTTGTCGTTATTGTTAAGACGGCAAATCTTTGATACCCTCATTTTTAATTCGGATTTCGATGCCAGAACTCGGCGCCACATCGGGGGACAAAGTTTCGTCGTGAGAACTCCTTATCCTTCGTTTCGTTAAACAGTTGCGAATGGGGAAGTGGATGAAATGTGGATGGAGTACTCCATTCTCGTGCTATGCGCGAAGACCAAGGTAAACTATACGACGCTGCGTTTCTACGTATAACGAAGTTGCGTTAGAGTTTGCCTTCCGTTACTCCCGCGTGCTATTCGAGACGTTGAATCTCTCACGGCGGTGGTGGATAAGCGCGAAGCAAACTCGTACCACAGCTTGAGGGTTCGGAACTTTACGATCCCGCGGAGTTCTCGACTCGCGCAAAATACCAAATAACCGCACATTCTCCCCGCGTTCACCCGCGTCGTCACCTTACCAGCGAAGTGAGATGAACGCACTTTGTTCGGTTTCGCTGTTAACTCATTCGCGCACCAGTCTTAGTTTCTCTTTTGCTCGCCGTACTGCAAATGCCGCGCATTGCGAGACACGCCCTCACCCTCTGCCAAGAGCCCCTCCGGCTGTATTCGACGAAACCACTTTCCATTCTCGGTCTCTTTGAATTTTCTCGAACAATAATAACAATGCCGGGGATGTGCTTTTAATTAACGTCGAACACTCGCGGGGAGCGCTCGATATTTCTGTAACGCGTACCATTTATCCCGGAGACAAATGGGAATAACATCATTACGAACTTTTGTCTCTTGATTTTTGGAGCAAAGTATACCGGATTTTGTGTCCTCAAAAGTGCAGTTTGCCGAAGGATTGTCATTTTTTTTTTAAACATACATTTTTATATTTCGCAATATCTTCAATTTTTTTTTTTTTTTCACTAATTATCTACGAAACAATAAATCATTGAGATTTTAATTAGAAAAATTTCGAAAGTTCCTCGGCAATCGAAATAATTATCTGAAAATTCTCCGAGATATCAGAAATTCGAGTGGAAATTTTTTTTTTCGCAAATTACATTCGCGCAATTCGATATTTGAAAAAAGATCCAAACGATACGATGGAATTTATATCATTCGATTCTATATATACTCCCTGTATGACCTTTAGACAATTTGTTTTTTTTTTTTTTTTTTTTCTTCTTTTTTAACAGACTTCAATTCAATCACTGCTCGTTCGAGAATCGTGGGCGTTAGCCCGAGGCTTTCAGGTGCATTCAAACGGCGCTATAGATATAGATAAGGTACCATAGTCGAGGTACACGTATAGTCAGAAACGGTAGAGGTACGGTAAACGTACGAAGGTACCAGCAGCAGAGGCAGCAACACCGTCGCCGGTGTGCAATAGTCGAACGCGAGCAATAGTAGAACGCGAGAGCTCAGCGGTGGAGATACACGTTCGATTGCACCGGCATCTATCACCGCCTCTTGTTTTTCTCGAATTTCATTTGGGGGATGGTGTTTGCCGAATCGTCTTCCGGGTCAGCGCCAAAGTGGTCGATGAAACTGAGGCACGGAGGCCCGAAGGTATTCTCTCGACGCTCACCGGTATCCCCTTTCTCGTTGTTCGTTTCTTTTTTTTTTTTTTAGTTTTCTTTTTTCTTCTCTCTTTCATTCTTTCGTTTTCTACGTTTTCTCTTTTACTCTTTCCTCGGGTTCTTCTCACACTACCGGAGCGAAACGGAAGCCGACGACAAATCGTGCGGGTTTCCTCTCCTGACTCGTGAAGGTGGTTTGATTAGAGGAACACGATCCTCCGCCCCTCCTCTCTTCCTTCGTCCTCGCCGAGTGTGAACCGAATTGAAATCCGATTTATACCGCAATTCGGTGTCTCACTCCTTTGCGTTTATTCTCACCGCGTTTCAATCGTTTTCTTCGTTTTTTTATCGGAGAATATATCTTCTACTTCGGAGATCAATCGTTTTGCGAAACGTTTGCACTTTACTGCGACTCGGTCTCGCGGATGGAGATCTTTGTCTCCATCACACTGGAACAATGTCGTATGCGGTGAATAAAGATTTTCTTACGAAAAAAAAAAAAAAAAAAAATCTTCTCGACTAAATACACGAGATGTGAGAATTTTTGGAACGTCACATATGATTCATCTCGTTAATATTAGAAAAACCGAAATTTCCGATGATTTTCCGATATAGCATTCGAACACACAGGTCGATCGATATAAGACGATTCTCTCGATAGGCGGAGGAATGATTGACCGACAGCGGCCCGTCGAGGATCAACTCGCTTTAGTTATATCATATCGGTTATCACCGGTTAGACGTGGCAACGCTTGCCAACGTGTAAGACATCTCTGTATACGTCTATGCGATTCGTACAGATAGATAACTCTATAACCATAGGATAGGAAACATCGGAGTGTAGGTGAAAGCATTAGTGGTGGTGCTGGCGGCCGGAAGTGAAACATAACGAACCCACAGATAGACACTCAGCCGGCCGCAGTACCGGATATTACTGTTCCCGAAGACTATTCGATTTGTTACGTAAACGAAGATTCATCCGGTGACCGGTCGTTTCATCCCTTTTCCGGTTCGTTCGACCGATAGTTCCCTCGTTCATTCTCCTCTTTCGTCATCGATCGATGTCTCTTCAGCCAGTCGGCGCCGCTTTTAACCACTTTAAAATCAAAGTAGTCACTCTTTATACTCCGCTTCGCAATCGTCATATTTAAGTATTCTTCATTAACCCTTTGAAGCTCACATTTAATTCGTAAAAAACGTTTCTTTTTGCTACTTTGTCAATTCGCAACGTACACGGAAAAGCGTATTTGCGAAAAGTATATTGAAAATACCTGAAGGTTTTGAATAATTAATATATTAATCATGTAATTTGTCATATAATTGCAGAAATATATCCGCAATATAGAATTTTTCAATGAAAATATATTAGATATATGGAAATTTGCTTTGCGATATACTGATTTTCCATTGGATTATGGATGTCATTTAAAAGCTTTAATATGCTAAGGAACAATATAGTTTTTTTTTTTAAATCGCAGATTTGGGACAAAATTAAGATAGTCAAATGTATACTGTTATTAAATGACGAAAATCGAGCGTCAAGAGACCGGTGCCACGATGACGTAGAAGTAATGGCGTACGAACGAAGGAATGGCGAAATAAATGTAAGGCAATGAAAAATGAGCTTTCATCTCTCGAATTTTTCATTCGCGAATGAAGGACCACGCGGGGTATATGTAACAATAAAAATCCTCGTTGACGTCTTTTTCTCATTCTCCATTTGCTTCGCCGTCCGACTGTGTATTGCCTGTCGGGACGATTGAGTGTGAGGTTTCAAAATTCAACGTTCTACACTCTTTCTCTGCCTCTTCGTTCTCTCTGCGTCGACTCTCCCCCGACGTTTCGTGTTGTGTATCGCGCTGCCGGGGTCGCCGCTTGATGATCGGGAGCGCCATGATTCTCCGGTGAAATATAAATTGGTTCGCGGAGAGCCTCCCGACACCGTTTCATCAATCATCCCCCCGTAAGTTCGCATTAATATTCGCTTACCATCAAATATGCATCGCGCTGTTTGCAAGAGGAACGTCGCCTATTTATTTCTGCCGCTTTCACCCGACCAAAGCTGAGCGCTTCGTCGTGTACACACCATTACGAGGTGGTAGTACCCTCGTGACTTACTTCATGACTGTATCGTCACTAACTAATCGTCCACTACACTTTACCGAGCGTTCGAAATCTTTTATTTTCAGTCCTCGAGGCGGTCAACGCTATTATCGCCTCTGCGACCAAATAGAGTCGTCGCATTTGCTCGCAATGACGATTTTTCTTCTATCTTCCCTTCAATTTCCTTATTAAACTTATCGCCGTATATTTTGCTTAGATTTTTTTTTTCAAAAATACACGGCTAATATTAAACATTGTGATCTTTCATATCCATCGCGTGGCCCTTACTTCCGAAAACACCGTTTATCGCATGCATTTCGGCTTAAAAAATGTTTTTTCATTCCCCGTTGCGGGTTTCCACGAAGCTCACTCGTAGTACGAGCGCCAGAGAGTTTTAAAATGAAAAAAATTCTTTCTATCGCGCAGATGTTTTTCAATCATAAAACTTTCGTAAGCTCTTTTACCTCGAGTGCGGGGCGAAATAGTTCTCATTCTTTCGGGTAGTTTTGAATTAACGTTTCACGTGTTTTCACGGGGTTTACATGAAGCCGTCTGCCTCGTGTGGAAACGAAGTTCTGCCATCTCGAGAAGTGCCCGAAGAGAGAGAAAAAGAGAGAGAGAGAGAAAGAGAGAAAGAGAGAGAGAGAAACTGTACAGTTGCGAAGCGCACACACGGGGGCGCATGCATCCATACAAACACGGAAGTGCGATGGAACTGGAGGAGTTACCGTTATACAGCTGTGAGAAACCGGCACCGGCACGTTCGAGGTAAACAACATCCGGTCTGAATTCCGAAAGCTCACGGATTTTGGTATATGCGCCCCGGTGATGTGTGGCTCGGTGTTGCACACCGCTTTGCGTTTACACCGGCAAACCTGCCGGTTCGCGCTTCGCTCACTTGCGCGATAGCTACCAACGACTGTTGTACCGGAAGTAGGTCACAGGGAGGATCGAACTCGTCGGAGCTGCTGGAACTCGTGCGGCTGCTGCTGCTGCTGCTGCTGTCTCCGCAATGGCAAAATCAGCGTCTCCGTCGTTCGTCGGGGGGTGTGAACCCCACGATGAAAACAGCAAGTCAAGGAAAGAAAGAAGGATAAACACACAGAATTGAGTTTGAAGCTTCAAAAACACGGAAACGATAGCGTCAAACCAAGACGCGCATTGACCCGACGCCGGGTTATACGAGCGTTTGGTATAAAGAAAACTATCGAAGGAACGAGAGGCGAATAGAAATTGATCGATCCATAAATTTATTTATGACCCAGTCGTGTTATCTCACAAATATACGTCAAGTTGCATTTTTTTTTTTTTCGACACAAATATACGTCAAGTTGCATTTTTTTTTTTTAGAGCCCAAAGCTGGCAAACATGCATTCGTAACTCCAATCCAATCCAAATCGGATACGTGCGACAAACGAATAACAAACGAAAAAAAAAAAAAAAAAAAAAATTAGGCTATCATTAGGAAAATAAATCAAAATTATTTATTAAAATTTTCAAATAATATTCGTAAGCAAAAATAATAAGCCGCGTAAACTGTAGTAAAATAACTCCGAAACGATGGTAAATAACGTTTTCATTGACTCCAAATATCATTCGGTTCTCACTGAATACAGCGGATAAGAAATAGAAAAAAATTAGAAATAATAATCGACATTATTTATAAAAAATGATAAATTGGATTCATAAGCAAAAATAATCAACCGTACAAAGTTGGTGAACAAACGAATTGTAGCGTTGATAAATAACGTTTTCATTGACTCCGAATAACAGACATTTCTCAATGAATACAGCAGTAAAAAGAAATGTAACGATGAAGTTTCTTGCCTACGATGGCATAAAACTGGATAGTATAAACTGAAGTTGTTCGTTACAAGAGCTCAGATATAATAAAGCAAAACGATGTACTGCGGGAGAGTTGCGGGACTGAAGGGATAGAGAGACGAAATTTAATGGTACAGCGAGGCAAGCTATCCATGACTGTGAGAGTCGGTCGCTCCGCTGGGAGTGGCACATCGTCCAGGATAGACGCCCGGGTGACCGAAGCAGCAGAGCCAAAGATTTCTCTATCTCCGTCTGGCGTATAACGGGTGGAAAGGCATTGCACACCGTCACCACCTGCAGTCTTGTTGGGGGATGAGGTACACAGGCGGGCGGAGGTTTGGACGCGCGGGTAGATACGAGTCGTCGTGGCACGTCGAGGTGGAGGGAGGAGAGTGAGGGAGAGAGCGAGAGCGAGAGAGAGAGAGAGAGAGTCGAGGCATGCTTCGGTGGGCTGGCAGAGGGTTCACCGGGCTTTGGGTACAGACCGAGTTACCGCGACAGTGCGAGGGGGTCAGAGAGACAGTAGGGTGGCGGAGGAACGGAGTGGAGGAGGATTTGGAGCTCTGCCACGTCGGGAGCACCCTCCTGGTCGAGTGCTCTACTGCGATCACTGATACCACACTACAGAAGACTTGGGGCGTCGTGGTTGGTACTTGGAACCATCCAGAAGAGGGTACCCCTGAGTTTCAGCGAGTGATGAGAATATAGCGACAGTGGCAAAGGCGTGAATGAGGAAACAGGTGGAACTGGCGAAAGCAGCCAGCAGCAGTAGTAGCGGCAGCGCAAAGATATTGTGAAAGAGGGCGAACAAGAGGCAGGATGAAAGAGTAAGAGGAAGCGTAAATATTGATAATCGCTCGACTAGGGATAGACATCGAGGGTTGGGGGATTGAGTATTGAGAGCTCTATCGCCGGAGTAGAACGGGAGGATAAACAGATATGGAAATTCCAAGGCATGCGATATAAATATATGTTTTCTTTTTATCTATCTTTCTTATCGATGATGCCGTACTCCACATTTTCGAATGAATTGAAGTTTCTAGAACTCGCCACTTGTCGGCAGCCAGACGAGTCGGCGAAGGAGCGCGTAACACAATCGAAATAAGCAGAAACTCAATGTTTCGAAAGAGGGGAGAAAAAGGAAGTGCAAATATTGATAATCGTTTTACCAAGACGATTCAAGAGGAAAAAACGTTCCAGCAGGTTGCAGTGAAAGGTTCGATACGTGTAGGGGTTGTCGGTGGGCCAAGCAAATGCGAAGATGAAGAGAAACACGAGGAACGGAGAAAGTCCCGAAAGTACGAAACCATCGTTGCTGGACGGTTAGACACTACTACGCTTGATATCTCTTATCGGCTATCGATTTCTCTTCGCTTCTGCTGATTCTACTTGCGCACCTACCATTCATGTGTTGTAGAAATATTCTTCGCTTCGTTACATTTGGCTCTATTGTGCTGCAAGCGGTTAAGTGGAAATGGAATCACAAAGATCACTGACTGTTGTATCCATACCTCGAGAGCGAACTGGTACGGCGAAAGGTTCTCATAAGTTAACGCAATTATAAGTTAAATGAAATTTGCACATTACTTCCTTATTCTTTGCCATCGCCAACGAAACTCCCGATACGTGGAAACCAATATTGATCAATAGACTATCTTGGAAAATGCTTTCCGAGCGATAGAAATTAATGAAGAAGGCAACTTTGTTAAACTTAAAAAAAAAATCGAACGTTTTTTTTTTTTTTTTTTTTTTTTTTTTTTTTTTTTTTCGGGCGCTAAAACCGTCAGATATCGATGGAAGAGCGGTGAAAACTCCATTACTGGGTTCCCATTGTTTATGACTGCTCCAGAAACACGAAGATACCCCAAGAGAGACGTACAAAAATAAATAAAAAATACGAAAAAAAAAAAACAGACATAGATGTACGTGGAAGAGTACGAAGACCGTGCCACCCTGTGAACCACGTGACTTTGATCAATGGTTCTGTAGTCGGATAAGAGGATAGCGGCGATGGAGTGAGAGAGTTGCTTTGAAACTTCGCGAGAGCGCTGTTTCGACTGCGAACACTCCGCAAATGTCTCGTCATCGAGCTTTTCCCATTTGTCGATCTCCGTTCCCAACATCTCGTTTATTTTCCGCTTCTACCATCTGTAATCCTCGGTCGATTCATTTTTTACAGGTGTGACGCTCTTGTGAAGTTTGTCACGCGGATACAACGGACAACGAGAATAGCGTCAGATTGTGTAGAAAGGATCGAAGAAACTCCCAAGTCGTCGGACTTAAAAGAAATTCTCGTGATTCGCTGTTTTCCGCTCTCCAGAGGTGAGATACATTTTTATTTTGAAATATCCAAAGCGTTTCCTTTATCTTAATTTTTGCACGATTTTGCGACGATTCGATAGAAAAATCGTAATCACATTTTTGCATGGAATTTCGTATCAGCATTTAGTTTCTTATTTTTTCTTTTTTTTTTTTCGGATGATTAGAAACTTAGATTTTTTTTATCCTCGTATAATACATCGCTTCGATACGACTGTGAAGAATACACGGGAAATATGTCACGATTCGATTTCATTTGGAAAAACAAAAAATAAAATGCCGACAAACAGATTCGCGAGTGAATCCGCGAACAAAGGCAATGGACAGAAAATTCATTTGTCGAAACAGATATGACCCAGAAAATCACGTGAGCGTTAAACCGCAAACTCTACAGACGGATACGTCTATTTTTGATGCCCGTAAAGGTGTACCATTTATCTATGTATGTGTGTGTGTGTGTGATGCGGAGAAAATTCAATAGCGCTGTGTCATTTATCTCAAAGGATTCCTAATAGTCCTGATGAAGAGTCTGTTGGGGATCCACCCTCTTTCCGTTTCCTGAATCTCGAGTTCTCACTTAGCGGGACGTCTGACCATTTACTGGTCTTTGCTACTAGATCCCCCAACACTTCTTGTTGAATTCTCGTCACAGTTGGACTTCGAGTATTGATGAAGAAGTGCGGAAACGTTCGAAAGTTCTTTCGCGTTTTACAGACATTCGATTCCCGACGACAATACCTCTGTAATGTAACTTCTGCGACAATGGCGATTCGGTATTCATTGATTATCGAAATATTAGCCGAATTTAATCATTTTTTTTCTCTAAACTTAACTACATTTGGCTGAAGCAAAGAGCTTATGATTATAGACTCTTGATAAAGCGTTACAGCGTTAAAAAATCCCAATGCGAAATGCCGAAAGCTTCGTTTCGGTATTTATTGAGATTCAGACATTGTCTAAGCGCCACAGGGTTTCTCATCGTATAATAACAAGTATATAATCGCGTATACAATAATCCAAGTACTCGGATCATAGACTTGACTTGTGCAGAGCTTAGATTATCGCGGATAACGCTCGGAGGGTTTAACGACGTTGGCAGCCACCGCTAACGTGACTCAAGGGACACATCGCGAGTTTACACAGTGACACAGTCTCGGCTACTCGTCATCACGCACCAATCCCCGATCGACTTACAGCGATACTTCGCCAGGGTAGTCGACGTTAGTCTCGTACTAATCGCTCCACGTCTGATTATATCAATTCATAACTATCTCAGGTGGCAACTCGTGCGGAGGAATGCAAATTACGGTATATTGGTTGCAGGATTGCACGATTGAGTTTCGGGGCGTTTCGTGTAACGACAGACATAAAACTTACGTTAAGCACTCGAAAATCCTACGAAAATAGTTTTTTTTATCGTGGAGACGATAACGCGAGTGCCACTGGTTCGCTCCGAGTCTTACCGATGAAAATTTTCGGGAAATTAATAAATTGTCGATAGTTTTCTTTTTGTCGGAATTACGTATCATTGAGTTCATTCCTTTATCAACTCTTTAACGACGATCTTACCTTAACCCACTTTAGAATTCGAGGGTTAAGAAGGGCGTCCGGCGATTTCTGACGGAGATGTGTTTTATTTATTTTTATCAGTGAATAAAAAAAAAATCGTATCGCTAATCACATGCAATGGTTCGTTGATAATAGTGTTCTGGTTGCGTAAAAAAAATTACCGGTTTCGCAGTACAAAAATTGTAGAAGTTGTATCATTTTTTTTAATACAAAAAAATTCAATTGTATAAAAAAATAAAATAGAACTTCTTCAACACGTTGTTAAATTTTGAATTGAGCATTTTTTTGAGACAATCAGAAAACCGGTACGAAAATTAAATCTGTAAGATTTCTTAGAAGATTTTTTTTTACCGACGAAAAAAAAAAAACCAAAACGCGGTGATTGACCTAAAATTGCCGGATCCTTCCCTTCAATATTAGTTCTGTTTGCGAAATAAATAAAAAAATTGAAGAATAGATCGATACATTGACAAAAGTTTAATTGATTCGTCGTGAACATCAGATAAACAAATGAATTAATGAGCGAAGAGATGAAATAAATTTTTAGACAATTGGCATCTTTAGAAAAAGCTTTACGGAGTAGAATTTTAATACTTCATGAGTTCCATTGTTGTTTGTTGTTGATGATTGATAGTTCTGAATGTACTTACGCGGCGTGTTCAAAAGGCGGGGTGTGCGTGGCCGGCACAAGTGCGACGGTGGCCGCGAGGAACGCGATGCTCCACGAGGCTGCGTGAGACCTCATCCTGGCGATTCGTACGATGCCGTTGTCGTGCCGGATTTGGGTTGTATCTCGTGTGCGTCGACGAGGGCTCAGTTCCCTCGTTGAAACCTCCGTCGGGTCACTCTCACACACAATCAGACGACTCCGTCGTCTTCTTCTTCGCCCGCGTCTCCGTTGTGATTGACGTTGTTGTTCCTGTTCTTCTTTCTTCGTCGTCTTACCGACAACCACTGTTACCCCGTTCTGTTTCACCTCGACTTCTTCAATCATCAATTATCTTCTTCCTTCGAAATCTCGTTAAAAACCGTCACGACAAAAAAAAAAAATCACTGGCATCAATTTTTTAATTTTTTAGAAAATCTCCTATTATTATTTTCCTTCGGAATTTCTTTTCACGAAATTTTCTTTATCCTCGATTTCGTCGTTTCGAAAGTTCGTGCCTCTCGTATCACTCCCTCAAAAAAAAAGAAAAAAAAACCACGAAGATTATTCCCAATGGATAAAATTCACACAAACCCGCGGCGTTTTATCCCTTCCCACTGTAAATAGCCCGGTAGTCTATCTCTCCATCTCTCTGTGTTATACACCGTAAAATATTCCAGTAACAAAAGAAAAAGAAGGACTTCCAACTTCCCCGAAACCGGGAGGAAGCTGGCCGGTCCTCTTTCACGCTCGACTATTTGCCGGAGCTGCGTAGTACGGCTCGCAGAGGTCGACGTTATCCGTAACAGCAGCTTCACCACCAGCAGCAGCAGCACCAGTAGCAACGGACCACTTTGCCACCACTACCGCGGCTATTCCACCACCCTGTTTCAGCTCCTACTCTTGCTTCACCTCTTCCACCTACTATCCTCTCTTTATTTTTTTCTTCTTTTCTTCTTCTTTTTTAAAGGACGATCCTCGTATTCGTCATCGTGTGCGTTACTCACCGGAGTCTTCCAACGGAACACTTTCGATCCGACTCTCGTAAAAACAATACCCGATGGTCTTTTCACTGCTTCTTCACTAACTCATCTGTTCACTATCAAACTTTGTTGATCCACACTTTTGTCTCTTCTTCGCCTTTCTATGCCTTTTTTTCTCGTTATCTTCAACGTTTTTTTTTTTTTTTTTTTTTTTTTTTTCTCAACGTTCTATTTATTATTACTCAGTCTATCCTGCGCTTCTGTAGCTTGCAGTTCTTCGGGTACTCACTCACTATGAAAACTCGTCACCAATCTCGTTCCGCTGGTCTCTTCTGACTTTCGTATAACGTCGTCTTCGTATTCTTGATTTCACTTTTCTGCCTTTCACGAGATTTTTTTTTTTTTTTTTTTTTTTTTAATATATATATTTTTTAAACCACTGACACGTCGTTATAGTTTGCGGTTCGCAAAGGGGAAAGCAAGGGGACAAGGGACAGGGATAAAGAAAACGGGGCCGGAGGGGAGACGGGACCCTATTGCGGGCCTCCTGAGGTCCTCTCCTATAAAGCGGGAGCCTGCCTGGGGCCGCCGGTCTGCCGGTCGCTCCTCTTTACTTTGATCCTTCCACTGGACATCTCTCGGACGGTCGCACCCGCGCTACGCCGCGCTCGGGAGTGGCGGCCCTCGCGGCTGTCCCGGCCGTCGTACCGCGCAAGCGCCTTTCGCAACCCACCCTTGCAAACCACCCAACCCACCCGTTTGTACCCTCTCCTTTACCCTCCCCGATCATCCCCCCGTCTTTCGTTCTTCGTCGCGCTTCCACACGCGGGTTTATACCGTACAGTTCGCGAAATAAGACTCTCCACGCTTTGCCGTACCGTCTCGCTTGCTCCGCTTGGAAAACCAAACCACGGGGGTTCACATCCCCTCTTTCGCAGCTTCACTCTGGCCGACTACGACGCGAGCGCTCCTCTAGCCGGGACGTCGAGCAAGCTGCCTCGCCACCGAGCCCACCGACCCACCTCGCCGCTTCGCCACCCTCTTTCAGCTGCTGTGAGTGAGCAGCCTACAGCTGAGAGAACGTTGCTTGAGCTGAAACGCCTCACGCACCCACGATATTCTATAGTAACCGAGCCTTTCTACGCATCGGGGGATGCTGCTTGTGTTGCAAATATATATAGATATACGGGTCTATCTATCTATATATCTGTATGTATACATATTCCTCTCGCACGAGCGCACGCACCCACGATATTCTATAGGGAACCCGAGGCCTTTCTACGCATCGGAAGATGCTGAGCGTTTTCGTATATATCTGTATATCTTATTCTCGCACGAGCGCACGCAACTCGCACACCTTGGGACAAAAGTACCCCCCTCCCCCACCAGGATATTCTGAGAGTTTGATAAATGCGTGGGGGAGTGATTGTAATGTATATAGGGCCGCGAGAGTTCAAGATACTCCTCGAAGACAAGAGTATTTGTTTACTCGATTGGTCATCCGTAATTACTCTGTAAGTTTAAATACCTTCGAGTTCTCATTCTTCTGGATGAATGGTAAATTAAGGAAAAAAGTAATCACGAGTCATTGATCCGAAAAACAATTTTGCAATTTTCCCTCACAGTGGGCCCGTTTTGCCTCGCGCTCCTTCAGTCGATTATACAATTGTTGTTTTTTTTTTTTTTTTTTTTTTTTTTTTCCTTCCCCCGGAGGTTTTTCCACTGAAAACTCATCCCATTGTGTCTCTTCATGATGGGTTTCCTGCGAGCTCTTCTGAATTTTCTGTCCTCTTCATCATCCTCACCGAGGTTACACCGTCGTCTTCGTCGTCACGGTCACCCTTTCCACTCTCTTTTTCCTGTCTCTGTCTCTCTCCCTCTTTCGCCACGGTTCGCGATCGCGGGAGGGTGCGAAGGGTGCCCCCCATCTACCCTTCCCTCCGACTAGTATTTGCGCTAATCGAAGACCGCATGCGCGCAAACCCGAGACGCAGCCACGGCCTGCTCCACCCGAAATTCCGTGACGCCGAGAATCGCGAACAGGGGAACGAAGGGGCGACTCGGGGTGCCTATGACGTCACGGCAGTGGCGCCGGGACAGGCAAAATCTCGCGGGTATCGAAGCGAGATAGAATTTTGTTGAGAGAGAGTGGGGGATCAACAGGGTACCAAAGTACTCGAGTTCTGAGACAAAGTTCCGAAAAAAAAAAAAAAAAAACCCCCTCCTCCCTCCCGATGATGCTCCGGGGGACGACCCTCTACGGTTTCCTCGCTGACGAATGGCCAAAGTTTTATATTTATTTATCCGATATCATCCACCATAATGGATATCATACAGCCGCCATGACAAATATATTAATGGAGGTAACGAGCTTTTTCTCGCTTTTTTTTTTCTTTCTGGAATCTATCGGGTGAAGACTCATCACGATTTTTGTTGAGGCTTCGATGTTATCTTTGTAAAAATTTGCTTTTTTTTTTTTTCACTCTCGTGTATTACCACTATTTTTACGAACCCAGTCATCGGTGGCGCGGCACGGCGTGATAAAAACACAGGCGTTTCTTGTTCTCGCTTCTCGACAATCCGCAAAATTGCTCTATTGTGCGGTGGCGGATGGACGGTAGGATCGGCTCACGCCTCGAAGAGCCGACCAGCGGCACGTACGATATCGAAGAGCGATGCTAGAATCCTTTTGCATACGTATCGTATGGAATGCAAGAAACCCGTGAATGATTGCTCGCTTTTCTCCACTCATCCAAATTCTTCTAAACCTTTGATTCTCTCGATGATAGGCTAACGGTTAATCTATTCGATACTTATTCAATAAACTGTGGTACCGTAAAGTTAAAAGTCTTTGGGAAATACCGGTGGAAAATGAGCGAAAAAAACGTTTGGCAAGCGACGATCAGGAGCGGGTAGCTGTTCCACTATCGTTAGGTCATCAGATGAAATCCCGGTTGGGTAACGGGGACGGTATCCCTACAAATTTGTGTACGTCTAGTATCAGATCTCCGATGTTTTTTTCTCGAAATCTCGCCTATTACGACGAGGGGATCTCGCCTATCGAGGCTGCGATAACTATCTCTCGTCAAGTCACTGTGTCTACAGGCTGTTGAGGTCATCTGTACCATTCGTCAATCATCTGTGCGCTTCGCGTGTCCCCCCTTCGTGAAAATCTCCTTAGGGAGCTAATTGTCGTCCAAAAAAATACATCGGCTGTCGGCGTTTCGTTACAATATCTAAATCGTATTAATGTTATGTTGACTTCGATATCTAACAAGTATCGTTTCCTGATCTGATCACTCCGCGCAATAAAAATGCTTTGATCAGTCAAATCGTTTCATTTTCATAACTGTATCCCCGATGAAGTTTTCCCAAGTTTTTTTTTTCAATAATGTGAACACAATATCGTTCGTAATATTGTAAAAAAAAAATGAAATTTATCCGATGTCTATTTCGCGTCTATCATATTTCAATTGGAATGCATGCGATAGATTTTGTCGGAGAAAAATCAAATAGTTTCGAATATATATTCGAACGCATGAACAGCGTTCCGCAGCTGTAGAATATTTCTCGTGAGCTTCGGTCGCATACCGAACTGCGAATATAGTAGATGGATTTATGAGGACGAAAGTCCGGAAGTCAAAGTGACGGTATACACCGTACATGGGTCTCAGCGGTACGAGAACGCGCGGGGAGCTATACTCGCTTCGATCTTGAGGGGGTGAGTTGGTTCTATACCATCAACCCTTGACACACGCTCTCGGGGACGTCGACGCGCGGCAAACTTCACCGACGGAGCTTCCCGTCTTCTCTCTTCACGGCAAAGTTGACGAGCGTTTGGAGATGGAAGGCAACGCGAATATGTGTTCTCGAGAGAAATCTTATTCACGGTAACGGTCCAACACCCGGTTTCTCTTTCTCGTCGACCTTCCGAACTTGACATTATAATATAACGTGCATATAACTTTTACCGTGATCTTTGAGCGCTGAATAGTCTATTTCGGAAATTTGAACATTTGATTAAAAACAATTTCGCGGAATGCGCTATTGCGAAGAGGATTTATAATACCACCGAATGGAAATTTAATGAAGAGCCGGTGATCGGAAGTCCTAAACGTTGGAAACATATTATCATTGTTTATAACGATTCTTATCTTGTGACAACCATAAGCTATAGACAATAATTCTTGGGTATCTCATGCCTTATATTTCTGAGACTTACAATGTCTATACACCTTCGTCAATCGAAATGCGAACTAAGAATAAAATGAAGCATCTTCGAGGCTATGAACATTATTTTTTTTTTGGTATTTCGCTGCTTTCAGATTTAATGAATTCTTGTTTCGCTCGCGTTCGAAACTCCACAGTTAACCGTTACTGCTAACGCTTAAATATGTACAGCCGTATAGTCCAATGTTTACATTCGCGGGAAGCGCGACTACCTTCAGTACCGCGTACGCGATCCCCGAGACCAGCTGTATTGGTTGTATTAACACACGGGGCGCTTCCGTAGTTTCTCTACGGCGATCGTGAATGCGATACAGAGAGAAGTCTCTCCTTTCGATTGCCGCCGTATTACTAGAGACTCGTTTGACCGGAAAGCGCGAAAGGAACCGATTCCATGTCTACAAATAGGAATAAAGTACCTACCGACATAACTAACAAAAAGCGAGGATCTTAAGTACCATTAAACATTCGTCGAAACAACGATGCGCAGATCCGAATACTCCGAAATCCCGGAAAACGCATCCATCCAAACGTAGTTACGAATCCGGAATATCGGTGCTTAAATCTTCAATACCGTTCGAAGGAATCTGAGACGTAAATTTCGAGGATTAGGTGAGCAATAGGATAGCCAAAGCGTATCAGAGGTCCGATGGAGACCCTGCGGTCAATTCCGTAGGGGGGTGAAGAGTAGTGAGATCGGGCCGAAACTCGCCGGGATTGTACGTGTGTGTGTCTGTCCGTTACTGGCTACAGCTTCACGATGCTGAGGGTTCGGTTCTCAAGCAAGCAAGCAAGCAAGCAAGCGACCGCACGAGCAAGCAGTAAGCTCCCGAACGCGATGAAACAAGCGAGAGCGAGGTGGAACCAATGAGAGAGGAGAGTCAGGAGCAGATAGATAACCGAAAGGAAACGGGACAGAGCGAGAGAAGCGCGTTCCGGCGCGGAACGTTGGCCAAGATCAATAGGCGGGCTGTACGCGCGACGCGGCGGCCCGCTCGAGCCATCCCAGGCGACACACAACCCCCCTCAGTCGGTTTGATCTCTGGCGCAAGCGCGAAACTTTCCCACGTTCACTCTACACGGTGTGTTAAGGCATTGTCGTATCTAACAGCAATGATGGTATGCATTAGGGGCCTAGAATTTGATACGTCCAAATACCATTCCTTCTTGTCATCTTCGAATATTCCCTTTGTTCAATGCCTATTAGGATCCTTTTCCTTTCCCGGGATAGGCTTCTTCTTTCTTATCATCCACTATCGTGTTTCCTCGAGGCGATAGACTTGCCACGTAAACGGTCTTCATGCCAGAAGATAACGCGATAAGGTGGTAGGCGCGCACATGGCGTCAATTTTCCAAGTAGCTTCCAAGGATCATCGGCCACTCTGGATTATTTAGATTGCTAACCAGATTCGTTGCATTGAATTCGCGGTCATATTCCGGTTTATCTTCGTATGTAGAACTTCAGTTACCAAGACGAACCCGGAATATCGGCGGACGGACGCGTCATTGATGATTATTGCAATCTATAATTTTTCACCATTCCGCGTCTCCGATTTTCGCGGATGGATAGTGATAGTGGTTTTGGTATAACGATCTTTGATCAATTCAGAAATTAATGACCCGTAATGTCCAGTACGTGGAATATAAGGATATCGTTGACACCCAGTAATTCCCCAGTTAATTATTCGACCGATTATGCGCATCCGCCTAGGAATCTTCTTATCAAAAGGTTTCCACAAGTCAAGAGAGACAGTAGTTGTAGTCGAAGTTAAACTTTGTTGATTCAACTCAATTTCTGCACGGCCCGTACGGCATGCAGGGCGAAGTTCGAGAAGTCGTATATACATCGATGTACAGTACAACGAACAACGCGCTTGGGAATGAGGTTGTGGAGAATTGTTCACTAAGATGATCTTCGTGGCCGAGTGAAGGCGTCTATTCGACGTTGATGGCTATTCATGAACTCTGTTTCGGTATGTAAGGGGACACGGAAGGGCACCGAATGAGGTAGAACACGGTGAAGAGCTCATAGTGGCCATTAGTCGACTCGTCTTTGACGAAGCATATATACCAAATCTCCTACTAGACGCGTGTACAGGCCGCATCCGATGTTACAAGCATCGGTAGATGTACCCCATGTATAGGCGTCCCAAGGTTCTCCGGGTATCGGGGGGAGAGCAAGAGTATACGGGTCAAATCCGCAGAAGCATAGATTCGCATCGCATCGACTGCTGATCCTGGTAGATGCGATTCCCTCTGCTTCAAACCCTCTCCCGCCTATAGCTCGTTCCGCGCCGAGATCGACGCTGGCGAACCGCAACGTTAGCTGACAGCCAAGCGACAGCGTGACGACTGTGATACGTCGGAGATTGGGCCCCTTCGGGTAATCTACGGACTGGTGTGCACATCCGAGACCACTGATAATGCGCGAATTATGGAGACAATCCAACTACTAATGCAACAATCCTATAATGCGATTTGAATGAATGAGGACACCGAAAATCATTGGAAATTGAAAAAAAAATCAACAGTAACCGAGTAAACCGCAGTTATACCAATGTAGTTAGCTGTATAATCACTCAGAAACCATTGACCATTGATCACGAAAAATTCGATCGAAGATCGGTTTTCAGCATTATATGTTCTCCTCCGCGGAACATTGTAGCATTTGTCGATGCATTTAGCTTGCCGTTGTGCAGTTACTCGCCAGCGATCGAGCTGTTTTTTTTTTTTTTTTTTTTCGTTACTTCATTTTATCCCGGTGCGCTTATCTACGGTACAACCCCCCCAACTGTGTATCGGTCACAGGCGTTGCTGTAAACTCTGACCACTCCGATCAACCCTCATTTCTATACCACCGTTTCAGTTATAAAGTAATTGGATATAAAAACGTCGATTCTCGTATGAATTACGTTTATGCGTATACATAAATATGTCGTAGCAGGTTGGAAGCGGCGACCCGCTCCTCTCACCCCAAAGCCTTTTCTCATCCCCCCCCCCCACACTTGCATAGCTTTTCTATGCGACGATGTGCATAAAAATGTCAGAGTACTCCACTGCCCTCCTCTTTGTTCGATATAGATTTCGCAAGCGTGTTCGGGATGCATACCCGTAGCTCGATTGTACCGTAGTTATATATGTGTTGCACACTTGTATGTATAACGCGGTCATAGGTGGCACGGCTTGGCTGGCCGCTTGGGCTATTCGTATAGCTACACCAGGGAACCAGAGGATGAGCGATTTAATCTGCGCGCCCTAAATACACCCCGTCGCGGTATCTGCCCCGGTGCTACAGCCCCGATACCACCGCCACTTGTGTGCTCGTCTACACCCTCCATCACCCCTCTGACTACCGTTCGACGACGGCGGCCGGCTCGCGGTATTTCTCTCCCATTCTAATTTCCAGCTGTGTCACGCCGTGACCACTCGGAGGTGTTTCGGATTATCCAATCGTAAATAGCGGCCATAGGTGTGCGGCGAGGTGATACGGTGTATAGGAGAATAGAGAAAGTGGATTGGGATAACGAGGTTGGATAACAGGGGGGAGGGGAGTGCAAGAGTCGAGGTAAACGGGTCAGTCGTGGGTTCAAGCGTTACCACGTACGCGGACGTACGTATAGATGCGCCACGCAGTAATTCGAGTCTGGTGCGGTGTCAGACAGTGGTAATTCTCGTTTACCGCTACATGTCCGCTGATGTTGACCATCCCTTGTTTCAGGCCTTTCTCTTCACTCGGCGGCTAGTTAGCTAGTTAGCCAAACACACTATGATGATTGTTGATGTTCCTTTCTGTTTGTGACTCTATATTTAGACATTCAATTATTTTTTCCACAGCCTTCCGTCGTTTAGTAAATGGGTAACGAAGTCATGAAATTATTGAATTGATCGCGTCTCGATGATTCGAGATACGAATGCCGTGAAGCTTACTGTTTCCTGTGTTTTTCCATATTTTATTCCCGCAATTAACGCTCGTTGTTCGGATCTATTCTTCTGTTCATCATTGATACATTCTGTCTTCACTTTTATAACACGATTGCGATATAAGGCTATAAGCTCCGCGGTTCGAGTACAGAAAAAGATTTTCATTAGCGACTCTCCGTCTTGAATAACGATATTCCCTTAATGAGTTTTCCCGATCTCTTCTCTTTTCTCCAATCGATAATTATCGTAACATTCGATGAAGCGAATAAGTCGTAACTCTCCGATTCGCTTTACTCGCGGTCACGAGACCGTCTCGCGAACTACTAAACCCTTTAACAGACGGAAAAGCGTTCACCCGATGCTTTCAACTCCTCACCCACATTTTGTATAGCGAAAGTAATTTTCACATAGCAAAAGTACGGTGGAAGGGGTTTGGAAGTGTGAAAAGAAAAAGAGGAATAGCCCTATCCCTCTTTTTCCGTATAGCGACCATCTATACAGTGTGTACGGAGTTGAGATCGTGTACTATAGAATATGACAGAGGAGATGAGAAATAGGAGGCGAGAAATGTGAAATCATAGCAGCATAAAAGAGCGTGAGTGAGAAAAGCGGCGATGCTTCTTGGACGTGCGGAAAAAGAAAAGAAAGAACCTCGAGGACGGATGTCGCAGATATATAGGAACGGGGAGCCTCGAGCTTCCGGCCCATTCAGTAAATTTCAACGGTGAAGTAAATATTGACAATTTTTTGGGGGGTGGGGGGGGGGGGGGTGGTCTATATCGAGTTAAATAACACTGCGAGCCGCCCTTACCGGAGGGCGCCAGAGGGCCGCAAAGTCGAAGTTGGGTCGAAGTTCTCTCCAATTTGTGATGGACACTTCGTCCCAATTTAGGGATAGCCCTGTGGCTGATGCTGGCGCACCCTTAGCCATCTACTCCACTCTCGCATGCTTACTCAGGAGGCTCGAGAGTGAGAGAGATGGAATAAGGATGAGCAATAGGGGAAGGACAGTGGGGGGTGGAAGAAAGGAACGACGACAAGAGTGGGGATGAAAAGCCTAGGAATAGAAAGAGTATGGAAGAAGAGATAGAGAAATCTGGCACAATGCCAAGCCTGTTGAACGCCACGCCTTGGGGAAAGGAAAGCAAACGAAGGGAGAGAGGGAGGGAGAAAATCATCGCTGCGATTTGGAGCCACTGGCCGATCGGCCGAGCAACCGCTGATGCCGCTATATAGCATTCCTCCTTGTCGAATTCGTCAACAATCCAACAAGCTAACTTTCGTCCTCTTACACTCGATCGTGCCTGTTGCGTGCGCTGGATGGGGATATATCAGTTAGCATTTGACTAAAATGAATATCTTCACCATCGGATTGACTCATATCTTCGGGTTGTATAGAAGGATATTCAAGTGGACAAGAATTGCGGTCGACCAATGATACCAGCGGTTCTTGTAATAGCCGTTTCCCTCGCTGAATCAAATTCGTGGTGAACTCGCTGTCCAGATAATTATTAAAAAAAAGTGATAATCGATCCCGATGAATCTTATCTAATGGGTTATTGATTTTTTTTTTTGCGGAATAATGTGCAGAGGAAAATAACACATGGGGGAGTGGCGCACGACGACAGCGTGAAGGACTTTTCAGTGTAAAAGTCACCTCGACTAATTCTCGCAGGCAAAACAAACGGTTGTCGTGAAATTCACGCCGCAGTAAATGCGACGCGGCGCAGATAACTCCCGTTCCTTTTGCCGGTTCTTTTTTTTTTTTTTTTTCTCCTTTTTGCTTTCTTTCTCTCACAAGTCGAGAGGCTCGTAGTCATGGAACTGTATACCGCAACAGCGGTAGAAAAAGTACTCGCCGGCAGGAGGGTGAATAAAATACTCAGCGGGCGCAATTTATCTTGCGGAGCTTTCTCGGCGCAACCTCAGACCCACTCAGCGGTCACGCGAGTCTCGACTAACCCAACTCCTCTAACTCTCTCTCTCTCTTTCTCTCGCATCGTACTACGTCGTCACGGTTCCTCGTTTGCATTATCCTCATCGCCAGGAACAAGAAACGAACAACGCGACTAATTGCACGCGCTACGGCTCCAAAATTCAAGGAATAGAGAGGCATTTGCCATTTCAAGGATTGTTCGATGTCCTTTAGCGGAAAAGCTAGAAAAGTTGATGAAACGTTGACGTCGTTTCGACGCTCGAACGGTGTCAATTTTTTACTATCGATATTGTATCAGCGCCCCAAGTTCGGGTGATATACTCATTCGATACTTTATAGTTTCCGAATCTATTAATCGTCTGAAGCGAAATATCAAATGCAAAGTCGACTAAAGTATAATAGTCATTGTGGCTGATGTTTTTTTACATCAAAGTTTCGTAAACCTTCTACTATTAATCATATTATTCAAGACTTCGCAATCGTCAGTTTCGAACTATCTTCTCGGAGGTAAGTATTCGTGATGGAATTAATTTACCGAGTGACTTCTATTCTTGTCATACTTGTCGCGAAGGTGTGGAAGCGAAAATCCGGGGGAGTTTGTGGTGAACGAGATTCGTTCGTGTGCGTGCGAGTGTACTGCGTGCAGCTGCAGTGCGACGCCAGGCCTCGCGTGACTCGGATTTTCCATTCGACTCCCACCAATGTTAACTGCCTACACAAAGTACCTTCGTACCCCGTTACATACGTATACGCGAGGCGTGCAACACCGTTACCTGCGTTGTTACGTGGCCTCTTCCGTACCTCAACCCTGTGTTTCTCTGTTTTCCTCTCGCCCTTCGGTTCCGACAGTTCCGACGGTTCACCCAGTGGTGAGTCCGATCGCGAACCATCCATCTGGATTTATATCCCTTGGCACTCACGTTGCAATGTAGGAAACCGGCAGAGCCAACCACTCTCGGTATCCGTGTTGGTCCGGCTAATAATAGTAGGGCACTGTGTAAAGGCCACCGGTTTACCTGCTCGTCTCATTTAGGACAGCATCCCCTATCGCAAGGCGAACCAGACAGGTAGAGGAGAGGCAGAGACCTAATTGTGTAGGTTGAACGCTAATATTTTGACAATGACGCGATCACCG
This sequence comes from Cryptus armator, assembly GCA_963971235.1. Classification (NCBI taxonomy): domain Eukaryota; kingdom Metazoa; phylum Arthropoda; class Insecta; order Hymenoptera; family Ichneumonidae; genus Cryptus; species Cryptus armator. The sequence continues at coordinate 3,411,277 of OZ020234.1, read as the reverse complement.
TGATGGTACACGATGGATATACGTTACCTGCGCACCGAGCGACGCTTACCAATATTGTCCATCGCTTCGTGTCCTAATATTGGGCCAAGTAACGTGTTCCCCTATCGCTCATGTATGGTTACACCTAATACGTTTAACTATTCGTATTATCAGACGTACCTGAATTACACTCTGTAACGCATGCAACTGGTGCTTCATGAATCGATAAGTCAATATATCGACAAAACAAAGTTACAGATCAATTTCCACTTTAGTTTCATTTCCCAATTTCATTGCGATTTCTCGGACTCCTGTACGCGAAGAATTCAAGAGTCAATGTATCGTGTTTCGCTGATACTGATACCAGAATTGTACTTTTTTTTTTTTTTTTTTACATTTTTCGGTGAATTTTTTTTTTACGATAAATTGTGGATTTATGGCAATAAAACTAAGTAAATATTTTTATTGATACTACTGCACAATGCCATCATTTTCTTGGAAAAGCACCTGATAGCATCGTTAAAGTAAGAGGTGTAAATGCTATCGTTCATCTGATGGCTTGCGGCTGCAAATTGCAATACATTAAAAAAAAAAACATTGCATGACATCGATTGTCGTGACAAAAACGGAATAAAAAAAAGAGATACAACGGACTATGAAGGGTCATAAATTATTCATAGAAGGGCATATAATTGCACCAGTATATAAACTCTTCTCGTTACAATAATCTTTTTAATCTTTTTTTATACAGAAAAAAATAATACAAAAAAAAAAAAAAAAAAATTGGTGAAAACAAAATTTTTCATCTACGGAGGAGAAAAGTTTGATTGAATGGAAAACAAATTTTAGTACGTCAACGGGGTCGTTGTACTTGTATTTTGAAATTCCCTCAATAAACCATCGGGTAATATACTTTCGGGTCTTTCAATCTACCGAAATCTATCGAAAACGAGTAATCCAATGCCCCAGTGAAGAACCCCAGTGTGAAAAGGGGGGGGGGGGAGGGGGTGTAGGAACGGCGTACGTGTTATTTAATTACGGAAATCACGGCTTCCAACACCCGTTCATCCGTGACGTTCGACCGAGCGGTTACCAATAATAATGCCTCTCTGCCGAGCGCGAGAGACTAGTTAGAGAGAGACGTAGCGAGGGTGAGAAAGAACTAGAGGACATACACACCCCTGCTTAATTGATTGCGCTGAGCTCTAGTGTTGCGGGGATGAGAGAGAGGGAGAGAGAGAGAGAGAGAGAGAGAGAGAGAGAGAGAGAGCGAACGGAGGTCTCTGCTGCTGCTGTTACTGCGGCGTGGTGAACTATTGGGAACGAGAGCTCGCCGCGTGCGGCAAGGTTTCGCACGCGTTCGTTAGCCCTCTCGCATCCCCTCGTCCACAGTCCCTGCCGCTCCACCGCCAGTCAGTTTGACTTCGTTAAATTATTGACCCAAAACCTCACACTCTGTCTCTGCCTTTCTCTCACTATGTGTGCTCACCTCCTCCCCCCCCCCCCCCCAACCCACCCCCTCCCTCTTTCGAGAATAGATGCGTGAACAAAATTGTGTGGACCACGAGAGGATTATTCCAATTTTATTTCGATCTATCTGGTCGATGCATACTCCTTTTTCCCGCTTCGCGAATCACTTATCCACTTTCCGAACCAATTTCCGGTATATATCAATGTATTCTTTTTGTTTTTTTTCCTATCGGACAATTGCTTTTTTTTTTAGCAATGAAAAACTTGAGATTGTCATATAGTTCGAATTATTGTGTTTCTCCAATTCTGCACTGTCGCAAAACAACACAAGAAGCTTATACAGGAAGCGAGAACCAAAAAAATGCAATTATTATGGTCACATCACCTCGTTCTTGAAACTTCACTCTTTCACGGAAAGTGACGTAACACAGAAAATTTTCCGATTTTTCAACGATTTTCAAAAAGAAATTCATATTTTTCTCTCTGACGTTACTTCCGGCAAAAAAACTGAGATTTTAATAGCGTGAGTGACGTCATAAAAAAGTTTTCTACAAAAAGAAATATGAAGTCGTTGAGGCGCGTGCGATGCTAGTGATTATAAAAAACAATGCTAATTATTCAATTAGCAGTACAATTACAATTCTACAATACAAGCATTACTAATTGTTCTTGAGTTTATTCGAGAATTCATCGTTAATTAAAAACGTCATGGACTACAGCGCATTACGCTGGTCGCTTGAACGTTTCCAAATGCTATAGAATTTTTAAACTTCTCAATTTTATCGTCAATCCCTATAGTAATCGTTGTTTGTATACGAACGGCTCGCGCGTATCCTCGTAAAATCTATTTTTCCGAAACTGTCGATGGATCGGAGGCCTATATCCCAAGCGTGTGGCGAGCGTTTTCAGTAAATAAAATATGTAGAGACGGGGGGGGGGGGCGGGGGGGTCGAAGGGAGGGTTAGTGGGTGGGGATTCTCTCGCAGAAGCGACAGAGTGCGGTTGAGACTCTATACTTTTCAGTGCGCCAGAAACACGTTACGCTATGGGTAAGAACCGAGAAAGCCTGTGCACAGGCCTCGGAAAGCATATAGCGCTTCTCGCACAAGCCTAGTATCAGCGCCGTGAAGAGCTCGAGCACTGCAGTAAAGTGCATACTCGTTGCAACGGCGCATCTGTGTCCACCTGGTCGCATTGGCCCAACCTCCTGAAACTCCTCTGCCCGAGATTCATTATTCAGGGGATGGTGCACGACGCTCTCCGCTTTTGCTGGGGAGCAAACCCACCCCCTCGTTCCCCCCTATGTACCTGGATAACTCTTGGCTTGCGCTACACCCTCCCGATTCTACGCGAAGCCTTGTTCTTGCTCTTCCGTCTTCAATGTCCTGTGCTCTTTCGCTTTATCTCTACGACGCTCAACACACGGCGTACAACGTTCCGTGTCTTGTGAAACGAGCCATCCATGCTTTTCCCTAACCCGTTGTTGTAACTCGCGAAGAGCTCGGAGCCACCGAGGCTCATCGAAGCTTCTAGAGCAAAGCTTTACGCAACACGCTTAGTCCTCCTAAACTCGTGAGAAGTTCACGAGTTACCTCCCTCACATGTTCTATTCTCCCCAACCGCCCCTCTCCCCTCACCGCCCCCTCAATCCAGCGTAATAACCCGGGCGCAGGAGCGTAAACAAACTCGTACTAAAATCAGCTGTTGGCGACCACTTTTCAACTGCATATATAGCGAAATAATCTTTGAACATTTGTCATACATTTATTATACATTTGCCAAGAATTTTTTATTGCAATCTCTTTCATATTTTTGGTAATTCAATTTATTTATATTTATTTAGCATTAACTTGAAATTAACAAAAACACATAAATAATAATTTCGCAAAATCGATGTTCTAGAATACTGTCGAAAATTTCCGAAAAAAAAATTTAAAAAAAAAATCGCGAAAAAATCAAAAGTCAAGGAATCGCAGTGAAACGCATTATTTCCGTCATAGGCCCGGCGGCAATAGTCCGAAGTTAAAAAGGTCATGGTCGTGACGAATTGGGAAATCTTTCATTCTCAGAGAATTCCGAAGGATCGATCATCAACGATCGCATTCGATTGTACTTCGTTAATCGTTAATCGCAAAGAATAGATGATGCGTGTCAGTGAGTTTAAGACTCATCGACGAGGGGTTGAAACAATAGTTTAAATCATTATAGGTGTAAGAGTGGAGAAACATTGGGAAACAGACGGGTCGAACGGGGTGGCCGAGCGGGAGATAGACCGGCCGTCGGACGAGGATAGATTGTGCGCGGTGAAGCGGGGCAGCAAAGGCTTAGTTCGTTGCTTCAGGGGGTGGCGTAGAGGGCGCTACCTATCACGGTACCGGGTCAGACAATGACGTCACTGGGCGCGTCACCAACGCTAACCCATCTCGATCAATGACGCGACCTTGTCGTTCCCCGCCCGACGCCACCACCCCATACCACCCCTTTCTACGCCCCCCCCCGTCCGCGCCGCTTGGTGTACCGTTTTCAGCGGTGCTGAAAGGGGCGGCGGCTGTTTCTGCAACCCGGTTTCTGTCTATATTTAGTATCATTTGACCCCCTCGTACTGCTCCGCCAGCACTACTGTACCATCAGTACCAGCAGCATCGGCACAACTTCTCATCCCTCGGCTACTTTTGCCTCTACTTTTTTTTTGTGTCCCTCTATCTCCACCATTGCCTTAATTCCTCTACGGTATCTTCATAGTATATTCGTTCCGGTGGCTTTATCGATATACGTTCCCATATTCCTCAGACTCCGGCGCACATGTTTCTCAGTGTAATTTTGTTATCAAAGAATCCTTTCCGTATCCTTATCTCGTTGGTACAGCGGAAATGTTTTTTTTTTTGTTCATTTTTCTCGTATGATCGCGGAGTCGCGAAGCGACGTGTCAATGACAAACGCAAACAAGCAACCCGACACATTGGATAAATCTATTTCGTCGATATACATTCGATGTTTTCGTCGATATCTTTTATATTTTCGCTTCGTTCGATCTTCCGGGCGAAGATCGGACTTCCTGCTTACTCACCCCTCTCTATCGAGTTTTTTTTTAATTCCGCTGTTTTTCTTCGATATACGCGTCGCTCGTCTTGTCGTTCCATCCATCGCGACGGTTGTCGTGCTCGTGGCCCACTGGTAGGTAGGATACAGGCTCCGCTACCCGATCTCACCCCACGTGGCGTATTCTCTGCACCAAATCGCTCTGTCGTGGTTACGATATAAACAACAGTTGTGCGCCTGCGTTCAACGCGAACGTACGAAACAATGGTATAAATAGAATAATAACAAGAAAGGGTATAAATACCCTTTCAAGTATCTATGCAATAAGAAAAGCCAAAATATTGATGGCATAGGTATTATTTCGAGGATCTTCTGCTACCAAAGAATCTATAATTACCTTACCGTTTCGCAATGTATAAGAAACTCAGTATAACGCATTCGATCAGCGTCGATGCTGAGAATTAGTTTGTGATGTCGCTTCCGGTAAAAAAAAACAAAAATTTTACAAAACCGGAAGTGGTCGGTTTTAAAATCTCGGATTTTCACCGGAAGTGACGCCATAGAGAAAATTTCAAATATTTTCGAAAAATCGTGAAATGATCGTTATGCTGCCGTTATTTTCTTTGAGAGGTCACTTCCGGTGAAAAACTAAAATATTAAAACCGGAAGTGCCGTCAATTCCGAGATTTTAAAAACTGGAAGGGAAGTCGCAAAACACCATAACACGTCGAGATCGACTTCGATCAAATATTTTTCTCTTTCACGCACCTTCCGGTCTGCGCAATGTCCGCGCTTTATTCCATCACCGATATCTCTGGCAGCGCACGAAAATGCATTGGGTTTTCTGGCTCTTGCATAAACCATTAAACGCTCGGTGGGCCGCAGTGCGGTCTTCTACATCGCTTCTTGAATACGGTCGCGATACCTATGTACTTCTCCTTGATGCTGCTGCCGGGAATCATGGCAGCCGGGAAAAGTTGAGGAAGAAAGATATAGAGAAGAATAGAAAAATGATGCAGGGATTTAGATCGGCTTCTTTCCTCGCGGGCGAGCTTTCTCCTCGTTTCTCTTTTTTTACACTGTCTCTACTGCGGACGAGCAAACATTGCGGCGAGACTGGAATGCACGCCTGAGATATATATTTCCTGCAGGATTCATGAGGCGCGACAGTTCTCAGAGGGAAAGCAAACACGTTCAGCCGGTGAATTTATTCATGAATCGAAATATTGTAATGAGTCGGATAAGTCGGAATGATTTATCGTTCTTACCGATCGCGCATTACACGAACGTACGATGTTCATTTTGACTTTTCTCCCGAAGAAAAATTTGCGAACGCATGACGGCAAAAACTTACATGCAATGTTCAAATTTGTTTTGCTCGTATCGCGTAACGTCGCGTAACGGGAAATGAATAGGAAATGAAGAAATTTAAATGTAAATTTGAAGTGTATAAAGTCGGAATGATTTATTATTACAATATATTAATAGACACTCTGCAATGTAAATAAACGATCGTGTATTTATGCAAATTTGATTGGTTTACAGCAGTTTTACATTTTATTCATTCGTTTCGTCGTGATGTGATACGAGAAATGAAGGATTCGTACACGTTGAATCTGTTGTTCTTTTTTTTCTTTTGTTTTTCCACAGCGCTTGAAAATTAAACGGTATAAAATTTGACGCTGTAATATTTCTGTTTTATCCTCCGGAAAATTTCTCTCACACTATTTTTTTTTTTTTTTTTTTTTTTTTCGTTTTTCGCCGTATCTTCCCAGCGTAGATTTTGTAACGTCAATTTCGTTTTTTTTTTTTTTTTTTTTTTTTTTTCACTCCACAGTCACGTTGATATTCATTTTATTATTGTGTTCGATTTCGATAATCGATCCTCTTTCCTGCGATTCGTTTAAAATCGTCTGTAATGGCATCTGCAGATAATCAATTGGAAAGTACGCATTGCAAGCTGCGAGTGAATCGTAACAGTGTTTTTTTTATCGTCTCTTTTTGCCGATCGAACCGAAATCAAATTCAAATAAAACCGATGAAAAACAGTTTAAAAATATATTGTTCGTATAGAAACATTCATGTTATCCTCGTAAATATAAATTCGTCGGATTATGATGGCTCGAGAATTTTTAAATAATATTTTTGTCGCGACGATACGAGGAACAATAAACAATTAGCAGCTTTTGTTTCGATAAATTTTTTTTTTAAATGCGCGAATTTTTTTTTTCCACCGAACAATAACAATAATAATAATGATAATAACAATAACAAAACAGTGTGCAAACGAAAGAATTATTAATATAAAGGAGTATATTAAAATTTACAGGAAAACGTTAACACACCAAATTGGCGGACGACGAATCGCACAGTTCGCGCAACGAAATTTTCTTGGGATAATATTTAAAAATTGCAGTTTCATTCACTGTATTGACGATTTTATCTCTGTTTCTTCTCACGTGTGTCTCCTCTTATCGTTACGTCTTCATTATTTTGTATAGAATAGATTAATCACACTGGGTTTCGACATCTCGTTAGCAATGTACTCTTAATCCTCGGGTGGGTTATCATCCCTCTTCAACATTATTCTTTTCTTTTCGTTTTTTTTTTTTTTTTCTCGTTTTAATTTAATATATATCATATATATATTTATATTTATATATGCACCATAGTCAATTATTCATTCCGATAATGTATTTTATTTTTCTTTTGCCTTTTTAATTTCTTATTTACCGTAATTTTTATCAATATTATTTCATTTGTTTCGCTTGATTGTATTATAAGAAAAATGTGACGATATGATAGATCGGTCTTTACACCGTCGCGTACAAAACTGGCACCTGCCGTCGAGGCTGCTGGTTTAACTACTTACTTTACTTCTTGTTCGTTTTTTTTTTTTTGTTTCTTAGTTGTGCGATTGTGAAAAATCTGAGACTTCTCGACAAGATGTTGAAAAAAAAAAAAAAAAAAAAAAAACGAAAGAAAAATAACGAAAGGTCGTTAATCTTATTCGCAGATTAACCGAATCGTCACGGTGCCCATTACTTTTCATAAACGCAACAATTATATCTTACAGCTAATATGATTATTTAATTTGTCAAATTTCATTGTCACATTTAGGGTGAAATTTTCTTCGGTACAACTGGAATTGTATAAAAATCATGCAATTTATGAAAAGTGATGAGACCATCGAATTTTCATCTCTGTTGGTTTCGTTAAAATCGAAGTAATCACATTCTTTTGGTTTTTTTTTCGGTTTTGAAGTGAGAAGCATCGCATGTTCGCTGACCCAACGGATCTCAGCGAAACGTCTGTGATTCTTGACTTCCGATTCGAGTTGTGAGCCGCTGATGCATTGCAAAGTCAATTAACTAACGTAGACGTACCGTATTTTGCCATCTTAAGTCCGATTGTCGCCATCACATTCGAAACAATAAAACAAAATAACTTTCACACAATCAACATGCGGTTTTGAAAAAAAAAAAATGATTCGTAGAGTACAATAATAAAAATGGCCACAAACGGTAGAATGGCCACTAACGGTACCTCTACCCTAACTTCTCGTTTTGTAAGGAGGTTTTTCATTAATTTTTTACAGTTGCAATTTTTCGGGAACACGAATGCGCCGCTTTACAGGCGATTCCCCGGTTGCATTTCAGTTTTATATTCACGTTGCAGTGAAGCAACGTACTCGGCGTTCTTTTCGCACATTTCGTTGCGCAACTAAACGTTATGCGGACGTAGACTTTGTGGACTATAGTGTTTTTTTTTTTTTTTATTTTTTTTTTAGTTTAATTGTCTCATGGCGTTTTTATTTTTTATTCCAGATATACACATATATTATTAATTTTTTTTTTTTCGTTCACTTCGTCTTCGGATATCCGAGTTTATCAATGGATACACACCGGATGCAGAGTCACTGGGGCATCGTACCCATTTTTTTTGTTTTTTTTTTGTTTTTGGCACAAATGTTTGGCCAGCAAAGTCGCCTCTTTGCTCGTTTCTAATTAGTCTGAAATTACAGCTCCGATCGACAACCATTTCACAGCGATTCGTAGAAAAATTATGATTCTAAATTGACGCATTTAAAAGGGACAATAATATTTTCACGACTCAGGATAAGTTCAATGAATTTTCGTCGCTGCGATCGTTTGAAAATTCAAAATTTCTTGTTGCACATCTTTTTTTTTCCCGCTGTTCTCCCCGTTGAAACTCTTTAACATTTTTTTCTTCATTAATGTTCTCCAATAGAAATCAATGAAAAAAAAAAAAAAAAATGGCAACGAGACTTTTGAATACGTCGTACGTAAAACGCCGATAATGCCGAACGATTTCGATCGAATTTATCCCGAATCATTCGTAACCGTGTATCGTTTAACATACATTTCATACAATTAATCGGAAGCACATTCAAATATCCGTAGTAAAACTATAATTTATTCGTTATCGGATTAATTTCAGACTATTACGAGCATCTCGACGAAAATTCAATAGTAAATTACGCTTAATAACATAATAATACTAATTACCGTCGATTCAACATCTTTTTTTTTTTTTTTACCCACAACTTCGCGCGATACGACAAGATTCATTCGTTTATCAGTTAACAAACATCTATCCTAATCATTCGTCACGCTGAATACTTAAACTTCGTTTTTTTTTTCTTTTCGCACTTTTACATTTATTTAGTTTTAAAAATTCGCTCGATCCGACCGCATGGATTATCGACGTTGTGTAATCACTGCACAAATCGTTTCTTTTTTTTTTTTTGCACTATTGCACCATTGTCTCAAGTATTGCATAGCATTGATTCGCGTGATTCGCTGACGAGTCTCTTTCTCGATACAACGCGATTTTTTTTTAGCGTTTTCTTCTGTTTTTTTTAATTCTTTATTTTATTCTCCATCTATTGTTTGTTTTTTTTCTTTCTTTAATTACTTTTTAATTCTGTAATTTAACGCGTCTTGGACTTGTGGCAGTTGAAGTATCTGAAGTTGCTGGTTGCACATGCACCCATCCCAGGATCATAGTATTGTAATACCGTCGTTTACGTAGCATTATTATCGTTCAAAATTACTTTTGATTCTTATTTGATCTCCGTACATTTATTTACATCGTATAAACATAATTCTTTTGTTTTTTTTTTTTTTTTATTCCGCCCGCGAACTATCCTACCGACGGTGCTTCCCTTGAACCGACCGACGGTCACGAGGACAAGTTAACATCTCATTTCCTGTACATCACGTAACATCGGAAGATACGGAAACAACCAACGCATTATTATCAAACGCATTAATGACGAATTAAAAAAATATTTTTAAAAATGTTGAATTATTCCCTGAATCGATCGATCGAAATCTTCGAGAAAAAAAACAAAATTTCGATATTCTCGAAATTGTAAAATCGATATTATTAAAAAAAAAAAAAAAAAAAAATCAAAAAGAAATCACAATTGAGTCTTTATCCCCTTATTTATCGATTCCGACGATATTTTCGAGTTCTCAGACGAATATCGATGTTTCCGTTGGAATATCACGGGGACTCATCGGTTCCCAAATAACTTCCTCGTCCTGAGCGTCGTCGTCGTCGTTAACTTCGGGAATTGATGCCAAACTCGACGTAACGTCGAGTTCCTGACGTTACGTGACGTATTCGGCTTTTCGATTCGCCCAGTGTCCCGGTGTCGCGGGAGTCCAAGGGATCGCAACATCGAGGATCGCGATGGTCGAAGATCTTCGCCTCTGTTGCATTTGCTGCCTCGGCGGTGTCTTCAGTGGCGAATCCGCGAATGTTACGCTTCGACGTGCCGGTCTCGGCGGCGGTGGCGGTGGCGCCGATTTCGGTGGGGGCGGTGGCGTCGGTAACGATATCGAGGGCGACGCACCGGGCGTCTCGTCCTCACCGGCCCACAGCCAAGGATTTACACCTGCGTGTGAGTATTGCTGTGGACTTGGTCGCCCTCGGCATTGCCAATCGCGTTCGCCGGGGCGTAATACTGAAAAAAAACAAATCAAACGACAAAAAAAAAGCATTAATTATCAATTATGCGAACTTTAATATTGAATTAACGAGAGTAGCTAAAAGAAGATTTAAAAAAAAAAAACCACAAGATCAGAGACAAAAGCAATCGTTCGATCCTCACCGATCGATCGAGGAGCTCCAAACATTCTTATATAATTATTTTAAAACTGTGAGTGTCAGAGAATGAAAGTGAGGTGTAATAAATTAATTATAGTGAATGATAAACGTATATTATAAATAAAATTTTACAGAACATTGGGATTCGTCCGAATCGAGATTAGTTTTTTCGTGTTTTTTTTTTTTTTTTTTTTTTTTTTTTTTCGTTGGTAGTATCGAGGATCGTTATTCGTCGCCGTACCCTTGGGTTCCATAATATAATCGTCATAAACTGAAATTATCTTTTTAAATAAATAATACGATTTTGAAGCGCAAGCGCATTATCCTATCTCCCAGTACCATCCACCGAATCACCGTCATGCGGCTCGTTTTGATTAATCAATTTACAGACCATTAATTTAATTAATTTACTAAAGCTGACATGCTTCCGAGATTCTTCGGCTACCTTTCCGGCTTTATTGAGTGAGCTATGCACAGAGAAATACGTAAATCATAACAGTATGAAATGAAACGAATAACGAGCAAAAAAAAAAAAAGTATATACGCATGCGACTCTCCCCTATTGTCCATAATTCACGCTCGCCGCTCTACTTGCCAAGGAATAATTAATTATTCATATGAAATTCATATTTTTTACATTTACTTCGTACGACGAGAAAATTCAAATTGGGTCGGGGTTAATGTGCCAAACGATGCTTTATCATTATATACATATTCAACTATCAAGCGAGAAGGTAGCGTCTCGACTTCGAGACCCGAAAAAAAAAAAAAAAAAAAAAAAAAAAAAAATACACAGAGACTTTAAAAAAATGCTACGACTACGCGGAATGGAGAGAGGAAAGCGGGAGGGATTAAAAATAGGGGTGAGAGTACTCACATATGGTCCCGGAAAAGGCGCATGCATCCTCCGTCTAACTCTGCAGTCCGTACCACTAGAGAAAATAAAAGAAAAGTAGAACTAAAGGCGCACAGCTACGACCGGTCGCATCTGCCCCTTTGCAGCAGCCACGACGGCAATTCACTAAATAATTCAACGCACACACACACACCCACAAAAATCAGCAGCTCCCATAAAGAATTAATTATGTATAATAATCATTGTTACAAAAGTAAAAAAAAAAAAAAAAAAGAAAAGAAAAGAATGAAATCATAATGGTTGCACACGCGTTCGCGCGTGTGACGTTTTATTACTGTTATACTTTCGGTCAGCGAATTCGTATAATACTCATCAAGATAAATAATAAATTATAACGTTCAACGCTGCTAATTGCATGCCAAGCGTACCTTTTGATTTACTAAAATACGGTTTTCTTTTCGACTTAAAAAAAAAATTTTACGATAATAAAGAATATCGATGAGTCATCATTAACGTCATTGTCTCCGTCGTAGTCGAGTCACGAGACATTGATTGTTAATTTTTTTCATAAAATTGTAATTAGGATATTTCTTTCGCAAAAAAATTAGCGTTCGTATGCGATTTAGAAATTGGGCGCGAAACGGGTTTAAGACTACAAACTATAATTATGAAGCATCATAATTTAAGTTCAGATAATAGTTTGGCGAAAAAGTCGAATTTTAATTATTTTCTAAGTCATTAGAAAATAATATTTCGCCCATTTTTGCTATTTGTCGAATTGACTTTGAATTGTTATAAATTGAAGTATAGTTTTCTGATTAGTAATCTCTCTATCGTTTTGTTTACAAAAGTGGGTTATTATAGATGAAATTATTATTAAAAATTGTTTATTTAAGCTCTGCGAGCAAATTGATGAGTGGTTTGGTTCGGATGACGATGCCGCGACGGAAATTCTTCGTCGAGGTTTGTCGGCGCTTCTCTAAGGATTTCAAGCGGTGATTACAGAATATTGATTAAGATTATTTAATTGATTGGAATTAATTCGATGACGAAGATGAGAAACGATTTTTGATTGCAGTTGAGACGATTTAATTGGAAAAAAAGCTCTTATTTCACCTTATGCCGGTTTCCCGCGGTTCGTTCGCATTTTTTTCTCTCAAATTTACATAGTGCGCTTCGATACTTTCGGGCGCTTTTACCGGCATACGGTAAAACAGTAACCGCATGATACCCAATCGCTAGCATCCAAAGCACGCGTCAGAAAAAAAAGATATTGATCGCCGAACGTGTTATACGACTTGATTGAGTCTCTAAGATTGTACAGTAGCCGACTGAACACGTTTGTCAGCGGTACTTACCCGGCCGTTGTCGAAATCTCGACCACCACCGATTGTCAGTCGGGCTTTCGCCTTCATCGCGTCCGACAGTGGTATCTGAAAGATGCGTATCGTAAATTTTTATCGTCGAAAAAGCTGTTTTTTTTATTATTTTCAAATTTCATTGGAAAAACAGATTGTGGCACTGTCTTCATCTCGTGACCGTTTGAAGAGTTTTCTTTCATAACAAACATGTAAATTACTTAAATAGTCACTTTACATTTATCTTTAACGAGTTACAGAAAATAATGAGACGGCAATGTCGTTTATTTACGCGTTCGTATTGTTTTATAAATGCTTTAGGCCTTCAAGCGGCCACTCGATATCTTTATCATTACATCAACACGAATTACATCCCTCAATCATTTTTTCCAATTTTTTTTTTTTTTTTTTTTTTTTTTTTTTTTTTCAATCACAAAGACAACGACGACGAAATATTCGAAGCGCAACGAAAACATCGAAAAAAAGCAAAATAAATATTTGTTTCGTTAACGCAATACGAAGCACCGAATGCTTGACGAATATAATAAATATAATTTATTATAATTGGATACTTGATGGATCTTTAATTACCAGTATTTGGTTACTTGCAGCCTCACCTTCGCTCTGGTGGCTTCGGTGTGGGATTTGTAGCAAAACTCCAGCAAAGCCACAGCGAGGGCGAGTAACAACCCTCCTATCAGTATATAGAAAATCCCAGCTACATTACTCAGTGACAATTCGTTTCTCGAGGCGTCTTGCTTATCCCTGTTGCCGCATTCCGTTCTATCGTACCACCATAGATTAAGCAATTTTCCTAATTCACCGTTCTCCGTTAACGACAATACCGCGAGATTTATCTTGTCTCTGTCGCAACAAAAAGATTAATCGTATTAATCAACGCGTTCGCGTATCTCTACGAGGAAAATTCGGGTGAATTCGTTGATTTACTATACTGACTTCAACGGCGAACCAAGTGGCGTCGCGACGCCGAAGCCTTTGGCGTTAAAATTTCTTCCAACTTTCATCGTGTCGCACGGTTCCCTCTCGTTGATGTACTCGTTCTTCGGGCTCTCAACCAGAAGAGCATATTTTCCTTTGCTCGCTCTCACCCTCCTTATACCCTCGTCGTACGAGTGAACGAAGACGTCGTGTTTTCGCGAATTCATAAATTCCCACATTTTACTGTAAAGATCGATCTGCGATTTCTGCAAACGAAATAACGTTAAAAAATATTGCTTTTTATCGAAATTTTTTAAATGCGAATGTATATATGTGGATTTTTAAAAATTGATTTTCTTGATTTTGATCGATCGATTCTTGATGCGTTTTTTTTTTGTTTCGACCGGAAATTTACTCACTCGGAAAAAATCCCACGTTGATCCGTGATTAAGGGTACCGTATTGAACTTCCGTTTGGGCAGCGAGATCCTCCGCCGAATTGATCGGTGTGACCATTCGCTCGACGGTAAGAAAAGCCGCTAAGTTCGCGGTGTACGATGATATGAGAATCAACGTGAAGAACCACCACACGCTTCCCACTATCCGTCCGGACATAGATCTGTTGTTTCCGGAAAGAAATTGAAGTAACAATAAGCAAATCGTCGAAATTCTATCATTATTTTCTTCGAAGTGAATACCAAGGATTTTTGAGATTTCACTTGAGTTCCGGACGAACAATATGCGAAATACTTGCCTCGGCGATATGTCGCATCCCTGTTGCATGAACGCACCGAGAGAAAACCACATGCTGTTGAGAATACTGAAGTCGTTCGCCATACAGGGATTCGGCGAGTGCGGCGACGCTTGAGGTCCGTGTGGATGCTGCATACTCGCGTCACCGCGTCCTCCTATCGACGTATCTCCGCCTCCGTTAACTTGCAATACTCGCCACTCGTATGGCGAAAATCTGAAACGATTCCGGATCCATGAATTTTGATTAAAAATCCATAATTTATTTATTCTTCAAATTATTCTTATTCACTGATTTATCAATATCTTTTCGATTATTAATAATATGAAATTTTAATTAATCGATATCAATTTTAATGCGATAGATTATACGATTATTTAATGTTAAATAACCCTATAGCCTTATTATTCAACTATAAATAAATTATTTATTACAATACATAAATAATTTATTAATAATTAAATAAATATTATAATATATAAATATTTAATAAATTAATAGATATTAAAATATTCTTTTTACATTGTTATATATTAATAATATATTTATAAGGAAATATTATTATCAAATTCATCATTTATTAATTAATAAAAATTTTATTAAATATATATCATTAAAGGGGGTAAATTAACTAAATATATATGAAGCGTACTAAATATTGAAATTGATGCATTAATCGAATTTTAGTAAAATTATTTACCTCGATACGATGAACAAAACGATGGACACACCGATGTATGAAAATATCACGCAGACCCATATCTCTTTGCTGAGAGGATTCAAAAAACTGAAGACTCCGGGTTTTTGCTTAACGGGTTTCTTTATCATAATGCTTAATCCGAGGGACATGAAGGGTTTGCTGAAATCAATAACACGTTCGCGTTCCGATGTTATCGTCATCGGAGCGATGGCGATATCGGCTTCCTGAAACACGTATTTATTAATGATTACAAAAAATATATATATATTGTGACGTGGATTTTTCGCTCCCGTCACAAAACCCGTGAAACAGAGGGGCGTAAGAGACGGCACGGCACAACGGCCAACGTTCTGGCTCTCGGAAGAGTCCCTCTCGGCAATTCAACAGGGCATTAGGTAGCTTTTCGAATTTTATTTTGATTATTTTGTATTTTCTTTTCGGCAAACGAGCGACGGTCTCGCGGCATACTCATCGAGAGCATCGTCAACGCCGGAATCTACGCTACCGACGAGAACGAGAGCGTCATCGCCGCCTCGACATTGGCAAAGGCAACGGCGAGTCCACGCCAGCTACGCTCTCGCGGACAGCATTGGTCGTCGGCGAGAGAGTCGAGAGCCGTACCAGCGCTACGGCCTCGCAGCAGCAACGGAGAGCGCGTCGCCGAGCTACCGCGCGCTCCAAAAGCAACTCGGAGGATCGTCGCTCCGAATATTGATCTCGCGATAGCGGGCGGAGGATCGACTCGAAGCCTCACCCCTCGCTGTACTTCAACAGCGTTATCCTCCGGAGAGGAATCACAGCTCTGCAACATCCTTCTCCGGAGAAGAAGAAATGAGACTCAGCCTCCTCAGGACCCTAGCAGCACCGGCATCGCTCCCGCCGTAGATCGTCGATCAACGATTCCGGCAAATCTATCGATAATCGCGCTCTCGATATTCAATTCGCGCGCGATGCGTTACCGGAGCGTCTCCAAAATTCGGCTAGGGGGCCAGGCATTAGAGTAGGCAGGGGTGGGGGTCGTAGTCCGTTTCCGCGAAATCGCGAATCGTCTCGGGGACTCGAGCGTTGTTCACCGAAGGAGCAGGACGTTGTTACCGTGGTCGACCGTGCTGTCCAGCGAGAACCGACGCCTACCACCCGCGACCTCGAAGACTCTACGAGGAATTTCCCGAGGGGCTTCGTTTACGGCATAAATTAACCGGTAAGGCCGTCGTTCGTTTCCGGACAGGCTTTTGTTTCAGTTTCGTAAAATCTTAGCTTTGAGCCAAAAAGATCCCGAGCGATATTGCCGGGCGGTGCGTTATCGTGCATGGCAATCAGTGTCCTGTAGAAAATCCGCGAGTCAAAAAGCTATCGCCGGTGTCTGTCGTAATTTCATTTTATTTTATTTTTTTTTGTTGAGAATTGAAAGAATCGCCGAGAGGGATTCAATTAGCTTTTATCTATTCGGTTTGTCATGAAATTGCGTTACGCGCGAGAGTCCATAGGTTAAGGTAGTTAATAATTCGGGAAAAAATCGCCAACGCTCTCGAGAACCGCGATAAACAATTTTATCCGCCATTTTGGCGTAATCGCGAAGCACGCGCCTCTTATATTTTTCTTTTAACCCTTTCTGACTTCTTTTATTGGACTTCCTTTATCCGACGTTATTTAATTTTGTGACTGGTATAATTTTATTCCTCTGACTTTGTAATGTTTTTTTTATTATTTTTCTCGACCATCTTTTTTTGTCATTCTGTCAGCATGAGGCGCGCGTCTTTTCTTCGATTTTAGCGATCTTCGATATTTTCGCTCTCGAGGGCTCGCGTATTGGAAAGGTCGG
The DNA here is from genome assembly GCA_963971235.1 of Cryptus armator. Taxonomy (NCBI): domain Eukaryota; kingdom Metazoa; phylum Arthropoda; class Insecta; order Hymenoptera; family Ichneumonidae; genus Cryptus; species Cryptus armator. The sequence continues at coordinate 3,394,226 of OZ020234.1, read as the reverse complement.
ATCGACCTCTACTTATTTGCTGCGCGTACGCGCTTCGTAAACCGAAAACCGCTCCCGAGAACAAAGATTCAATTTTGACACGTCGACGAATTATTGTGTTCCATCTTTTTGCTACCGAGATCTGTGTTAAAAAATAAAGAAATTGTTAAATTCGATGGTCCGAATTTAGAGTGTTGGTTCCTTCGCATTTGCCACCTGAACCACCCCCTCTACCATTCCCCTCATGGCTGCTTGCTAGCCGAGCGAATACCTCGTTCCCGACTCCTCGATAAAAATTTGTATCGAGAGCTTAGCTCTCGAGACTGGCGCCCGAGAAGTCCTACGGTCTTGCGGGTATTGGTTTGTTCACGGGAATTCGCGTGACAATATATAGATTTCATCAACGAAATTGGGAGCCACAAAGGCGAGCGGTTAATCGGTTTATAAAAGCGGACGGACGCGGGCAATATCTCGATTGCTTCAAGCGTAAATAACGATTTTGTAATTAAAACCCGAATCGAAAGCGCTAATCACGAAAATTTCGAAATTTCATCATCCAACATATTTATTTATTTCGCCCGAAATATTGACACATTCGGAAGAACTAATTAACGTGTTCGGTATCATTAAAATATTAAAAACAATAATATTTATACGACGAAAGTCTCGCGAAGTTACGTCGCGATTGTCCTATTATTATATAATATCTTCAAACGATATTTGAAATAATTTTCCAACGAATTTATATGCAATACGCCCATTCGTTTCTAAATAACAGGAAGTTTACTTTGACACGGCGTCAATTATTTCATCGTAACGAAACGAATGAAGTACTCCGTTAATGTGAATAATTATCAAAGGGTTTGTGTTTTGTTCATTATTAGTTGATTGCAAGCGGAACCACATTTTGCAATTACATTACAAAGGACGAATTTGACACTCGTCGGGGATCTCCGTGCCGCGCGGAAACTCCCCGACAGCACAGAGAGTCAAAATCGGCGACACATTGCAATGCAATTTGATTAAAGTTTCTCCATACGATGTAATTACCGTAATATAAACGAAAATAGGGTTTAACGAAGTTTAAACATCGCTTTGTCATCTTTTTTTTTTTATATCGCTGACAAATCCTCCGCTACGATGAGAAAATTACCAAGAAATTTATTAATTACGTTTGCATCAATTTTTTCGGATGCATCTTACAAATATTAATTTATAATCTTCTAATCTTATAATTATAAAAATGTAAGCATTATTTTTACATTTTTTTTAAATTGGTCAAAGTATTTTCTCACGGAGGATAATTTATAAATCGATAATTAAAAAAATACCGAGAATCTTGAAAATTGCGAATATATCTTTTTTTTCTTTAAATAAATTAAAATTTTTTTCTTTAATGATAAATCGTAAAAATAGTGTATTGAATTGAAGAAACTTTAGGCATCGATGATATTTTTGTTTTAGATAATCATTTTGGAAGCAAAGGGTTTCAGTTAAAGAAGCCAACAACTGTGCCATACGGGTTGGTGAGATCGACTGAGTATTCATCGGCTTCGCAGTTCGAAGATTTTCCACGAGACGGTGGTAGGTAGCAGGCAGCTCTTTTGAGTTTCGAACTCCTGGCGTGTCGCTCCGAAAGCTTGACGCGCAGGATAAAACAGCTTTTTTCCTACCCTTCGCACAACTTCTCGCATACGCGATCAATAAAGCGCAACTCCCCGAAATTAAAGCGATTCAATATTTTTTCTTTTGATTTTAATTACCGTGAATCAGTCGAATATCTTTTTTTTTTGCTGCAACTCATCGTTAATGAGTTAAATGCAAATAAAAATTATTTTGAAAAAAAAAAAAAAAAAAAAAAAAGAAAAAATTATTATCGAAGTGTAAAATATTGATATTGAAGTGCAAACTTTTTTTATTAGCATTCGATTCGTTGTATTAAAATGGAAAGTAAAATTGACTAAACAAAAATATGGGGTTTTACCTTTCTGATAAGTTCGCCAACCATTCCGTCCCAACCGCCGGGAGCTTCCGGATTTTCCGTTCCGTACTTTCCATCCCCGACGACCCGCAGTTCGTCTGACGATAGAAATGATTCGTGAATAATCGTAAATCTCAATTGGCATGATAATGAATTAGAATGTCGAACAATATTTGAGTTGAAGACTCACAAGTTAACCCAAGTTTTTTGGCTATAAGATCAGCGAGATCCTTGCAGTATCCCTCGAAGCGATCGTTACCGACTAACTCCGTACCGGGTTCCGGTTTCCTCAGCATAATGTATGGCTCCTCCTATTACAGATAAAACATTATAGTATGATCGATATGGTCGTCCCTTCGCCGTAAACCGCAAGCGAACCGAAACCTTAAACCGACTGTAAACTTTGCCGGAACCGCGCGAAAGCGCCCTGCGGTAACGAGTTAACCCGGTGTACAGTTCGAGGGTTAAGATATATCTTTTCCCATTTTTTTTTTCTCCCCCCGAAATGTTGCGACGAACGAAAAATGCGTTTTCGCGATTATTCAGTGAGTCGCATAACTCCATTTTCTTTTTTTTTTTTCTGTCGTTTCTGATACTCGAAAATCACAAAGCGGATTCGGAGAGACTTTCGAGTAAAAATTTCGGTGACGAATTTTCGTATTTTTTTTTTTTTTTTAATATTAATTTTCGATCGTTAAAACTTACCAATATCGTCGTAACGATGTAAGTTTTATTCCTCTCGATCTCTTGGGTCGGCAATCGAACGTATTTCGCTGATATCGGCTGAAAGCCCGCGTCGTCCGTCCACTCAGCGACCTGAATTGAATTTATTCATTTATTTGATATATTATATAAAATAATTTTTTTTTTTTTTTTTTTATGTTTAAAAATATTTTTTTATCGATGGATCGATGTCCACAACGTACTTTGACCATTGCGCTGTTGACCGTCATCTCGACAACGTGAAGTGTATAATTGTGCCTCCGGCTGTCGTTGTTGAATCGAATTTGTCCGGTGAGTCCCTCGATCTCACTCTGGATATACGTAAAAAAAGTTAAATATTTTACTTTCATATAATTAATAACCATTCGTTTCATTCTGTTTGTCCGCTAACATAAAATTGTTTACGTAAACGTAATTGAATTATTGGTTACGTATGTGTCGTTTATTTATTTTTCTTCGGCAATAATTCCCGATATTTGCGGACATGCAGCGGCAAAATTCCCGTTGGCGATACGCATCGTCGATTTAAAATTATTTTAAATTTCCAAGAATCGCTTCTCTATTTGAAAAATGAAAGACGAAACATTTATCACGAATGTAAATCGCCAAGTATTGAGGCTAAAAGCCCAAACGCGCATAGAATGCATCGTTATCCGTTAGTTGAACTCTCTACCTTTCTCTCCCAACTGTGGGGTATTCGGGATTATCCTGGAAACGCGTGGGAGGCATGTGATGAAAACGGTATTCGATTATCTTCGGTACGCAGTGGTCAGGTGGCGTCGAGAAACGGCAATCGAATTGCGACTAACCGACGCAGAAATACAGACACCTATGCGGAGCTTCCATAGCTTTGGGTTTCGTCTGTTTTCACTGAATGTGGTATACAGCAGGAAATGCTGGGTATTCCAGCGTTTTGTATTCGATGCGTTGCATCAGTAGTAGAAATTGCAGCAGCAGTAGTAGTGATATAGATACGCAGGTTTCGGCGTAAGTTTAAGGGTTGGAAGCTTCATATCTTACCTTTCTAAGGAATTTCGAGATCTTATCGCCGTGTTCCCACGGGGTAACCCATCCGTTGCTCTGGTTGCTCGTGTTGCAGTCGAGGGGACGTGAGGCGTTAACCGGTTGACTACTTCCCGGTATGCCTGACCTCTTCGGGTCCTTCCCACCCGTTTTTTTCTTAAGAAATTTATTGAACGCCTCGACCAGCACGAGTACCGCATCGTACATCAGTGCGGCCTGCGACTGCGGTGTAAAAAAAAAAAAAAAAAAAAACAAAAAAAATGTTATTTACTTCGAGGTCTCGCGTTATCGCTTGCGACACAAAAAAAATCGCCGATGATAAAAAAATGCATACGATGCTTTTAACGATATCAAAGAATTTACATGAAAAATTGTCAATCTCTCGGAAAATATTTTATTCCATATGAAGATACGGTAAAAAAAAAAAATTGATTAATCGAAATGAGAATTTTCGGTAAATTGCGTTTTTTCCGCGAAAATCATTTTTTTTATACGAAGATTTGCATAAAAATGTTATTCGTAAAAATACATTTATCTGAGGGGTTTATATGTGCATTATAGCGGGTTGTATATACTGTACTTACGGAAATGGAGTCTCGTCCAGCCCCCGGCCAGTTCTGTGTATCGAGGTGGCGCCAACCATCAAGAAAGTCTTTGACGTGACGTCGTGTGGCGTCAACGATGCGAAACCCTGTTATATTGATAGCCCCGTACTCGATCACTTCGCTCTCCCAACGGTCGTCCATTATCTGATTACACGTCAAAGAGACACATAAACTAATACAGTACTATACGACAGCGAATATCCCTAAATTAACTGAACCCTTTGAAGCGTGTAAATTCGGTGTGTGACAAATGTATTTTTTTTTTTTTCTAACACTTCGTTCCCTCGCGACGACACCCACTTGAACGATAAAACGTTGATATTTGTTTTCGTGTTTTTTATTTTTTTTCGTAGTATTTTATTTACTATCAACCTGAATGGGTTTTTACGAAAAATCCTCGAGGAGTTGAAAAACGTTTAAAAATCGCGAAAAAGTGAATTGAAATACGTGCCATACGAGTATACGCTTCAATGAGTTGATGATAGGAGTTCACGATGTTTTTTTTTGTACAATTATACGATGGAAAAAAAAATAGATAAATGTTATTCGTCGGTAAATTTCATGAATATTTGTAACGCTCGACAATAAAATTGTATAAATTCATCAAAAGCATCGTTCCCTCTGACAGCAGACGAAATAACGAGTGACATAGCTAAAAAAAAAAAAAAGTAAAAAAAAAAAAAAAATTTTGAAGATTTTTCGAAAAAAATATTATTCGCTGTTCCGGTGGATGTTTGACTGCGTGCAAGTGAAATTAAAAACCATGGAAATGCCTGAAAACCTGTCACTCCGCCGACGAGATAAGCTTTTTCTTTTTTCTTTGGAATTCGTCTCTGTTCGTCCGTTTACCCGTTGGTTGCCGGTGCTTTTTATTTTATTTTCATATTCTTCATTTCGTTTCTGGCGCGTTGAGCAATTTTCATTCGGTTTAACGTGTACGTGAAATATGCCAGGTACACGAATGTCAGCGGTAGGGCACGCGAGAGCTTTTTCGCGGATGCTGGACGACGACCGAAGCCCCCCGAACGTTATTCGTCGAACTACAGAATCGTAGTTGACTTTTTCACGTTTTTATCGTACGGCAATTTTTCGTCCTCCCGTCGATTCTATTTTTCGTATTTTTATCTATTGCTTCGAATTGTTTGCCGCTGTTTAGTTTTTGACGTAATAACGGCGATCCTTTTAATTGTCGTGAAAAACAGGACGCTATTGTTTCTGTGTAAAATCGATAATTTCGATAAAAAATTGATTCGGCTTACCAATCCACTTAAAAGATAGTGATAAGTCCTCTTCCCGAGAGTCACGTCCCTCACGTGACTCACGACGATGTCCTTCGCCATTTCGGTTGGGCAGTCAAGTACTACATACTTATTGCTCCAACTATAAAAAATAATTGTTTTTTTAATCAACAAATATACTGATATCGCATATAACTAAGAATATCGAGGAAAGAAAATTAATTAATTGAATACGAAATTATCGAAGTGACTATTTTCTTGGCATTGATGTGATACGCGCTGATTAGTTATCGAAGCCCTTCCCGGAGTCCTTAATTCTCAGTCCGTTCGCATACACTGTGTTGTTATCCCGAGATGCGATATCGATGTGACTTGATATCGGATGAATGAAGCCGGCATCGTCGGGAACGCCCTTTCGGAGTTAAATCCACGATGCGGAACACGTTTATGGAAACGGCGTGACCCGATGCGCGTTAACATTTAACACAGATACCGCTTTTGGCACATTGCGATGGTAAACGGGTGAGAGAGAGTATCGAACGATTTTCCACGGCGGTAAGGGAATCAGCCGGCCCGTCACTCTTAATTGGTAGCGGTCAGCAGGGATTAGCGAGTCCTATAGAGCAATGCCAGTTGCGCGGTAGCCTAAGGGGAGATGGGGGAAAGTGGTAATCACTATGGTGGTATTATTGGCGGTGGCAGCCTGCAACGGCGAGTTCACTCATCCCTCCCCACCGAAACGAGGTAACACCCCCGTTACTCGAGTGAGAATCGAATACTTGAATTAATCGACGATTATCTCCGTCGAAGGTATAACTGGATTTTATCGCGCCACTACCGTACAGTCGAGTTTCGTATAAGTCATCAAAATCTTTTATCCCCAAAAAAACATGTGATGTTTTGTCGTCAAACAGCAATTTTACGGCAAATAAAATAAAAAAATAAAAGAATAGAAAAAAAAATAATAATGAAAAGATAATTATCATTATTATTAAAAATATAAAAATATAAAAAAATTAAAAAAATAATAATGAAAAGATAATTATCATTATTATTTTTGTTGTTGTTTTTTTTTTTTTATACAATTGAAATTGTCGTATTTAATTTCATCGTTACGATAAATAAAAATCTCCCAATTTGCGCCATTTGGAATTACGGTGTGTACCGGCACTGCGTTTCGCGATTTCGTATTCATATACAGAAATTAGGTGATACCGGTGTTGAAAGTTTCGAGACTACGGGTCAACGTATGCAGTTTGGCATAATGCATTCTCGAAATTTCGTAGTCCGTGTAGTCATGCAGCAGCGGCTTGGTCTGTACTCCCGTAGACTGTCTGTACCCTACTCTACTGTAGGCAATTCTCTCACTCGATACCGTATCTCACCGGCATCGTTTACACCGTCTGGTAGAGCTCCGGCCTTCTGTTCTCATACCCGCTTGATGCAACGCAACCTCGAGAGCAAGAGCTTCTCGAGGCAATTGGCCTTTTCCCGAAGTTAACACGTTAATTGTGGGACTGCTGGTACAACGAACTGTTTATGGGTCCGCTTGCTTGCTACACGCTTACCACCCACCGTACCCCCGCTACCTACCCCCCTCGAGTCTCCTACGCTTTCACTCGGGAACGTAAAGGTACGAGATATGCCTAAACGCTCGAAGTTTCTTTCACCTCCGCGATCGCGCTAACTTTACTAATTACAAACTGTATTTCGGGAATAATACTTTAGTGACATTCTGACATCGGGATAACGACCGTGCATGCGATAATCATTGCGCCGTGTGCAAAAATTATTTGCCGATTGAAATACATCGTATCAACACTTCGCGAAAGCGTTTAACCGCATTTATTTATTATACACGATACATGATCGATAAATTATTGCGTTCGAGACGATATTAAACATTGTGAAGCTTAATTTGGATGTATAAAAAATAAAAATAAAATATTATGAATTGATTAATCATTTTATTTATTTTTTATACATCGATCCGGTCGCAAATACGAAACCAAATGCAGTGTTTCTATTACTTTGAACATTGTTTTCCATTGTCAACGCACGCGCTCGCGTTTTCACGCTGTAATATTTAATAATGTCCTTTTCCGAATTGTCGTATGTGAGGTTAACTATTCGCTTGACTCGTTATAATTAATATTCGGAACGTTTCGAACGAACTAAAATCCCGTCGAGTCAAACGACCGGTTGCATGGAAGTTGAACGTTGATACCCCCTCCAAGTAGCTGTGCTTTAAATGGTTATTATTTTAATAGCTTTCACCGCGTATGAGTGACACTGTGTTCGCTGTGTTTTCGTCTATCGTACATTAGCGTACTTTGGCTTCGATGTATCATATATCTACGACCACTGGCCCCCGAGCTGTAGAGTGAAACATTGTTCGCAAATCGAGATATTTGAACCGACTATATTACCGAAAGTTCACGCTGTCCCCAGCTACCGGAACAATCTCTCTGTCACATCCATTCGTGATACTCGTCGAGGGGGTAAATACAAAACTGAAATTCATTTTACCCGAACCCACTGCGTCTAGTCTGTTATATAGATATAGACGTTCATCGCGTTTCGACGATCAACATTTCAATGTGACTCCATCAAATTTTAATAGGCACTATGAACTTTACGAAACTCGTGGATACCGCCAATTTTCACGAGTTTCGATAAACATCAATACCGATTTTTGTTTTTCATTTACTGTTAAATGCCCAAACTGATACATTAAATTTAATGTACCATTTTATGCATAAAAACTTTCAGCGCATTAAATGAATTTTTTTTTTTTTTCATCACCGAAAAAATTGCTTCCAATATCGCTTTTGGAAGCTTTTATGCATAAAACGTGCAATAAATTTCAAAGAAATTTGTGTTCAAATTTTTAGCAACTTTTTGCAATATAACGAAAAATTTGGTAAATTCAACGTCATTTTTTTTTTTTTTTTTTTTTTTTTTATAATTTTTTCTATATTTCCATGATACGGTATTTCAATTTCCGCGTTCCGACATTAAATTTATGATTTTTTTTTTTATAGCGTAACGATTCTAGATAATCCAACTATCGTTTTGATTGTTTCTTGTATCAAATTATAGTCTCAAAAAAAAGCAATGAATAAATAAATTATACGAATAAATTGCCGAACTGAGTAATATTTTTCGGTAAAATTTGTTTTAGCGATGTTAAAAATGAGTTTTCGAGATACGGGATCGATAAATCGCGGAGCATTGCTTCCGTTAGTCACGAGATGGATAACGAGGGGAGATATTCGTCTCGGGATGATTCTCGATGGGGCGGGGCGACTCTTCCGAACACTCCGGAAGGTGAAAGTAGTGGTCTTGATAGTAGGAATCGATCTTGTCCATTTGGTCGTACACGTTGCGCGGTCGCAAAGGCACAACTGTTCGAGAACTATACGAAACTATCCCTCGGTCTGCTCTGTATGTACGAGCGATGCACCCGATTAGCGTAACCCGGGGAGCATCCCAGAAGTCGCTCTCGTAGCTTTCTCGTTCTATTCCCCTCCGGTAACGCGCTATGAGTTTATACCTATGGCCAACCCTGCGCCAGCCATTCCAGGAATTGCACGGCAGTCATGACTGATACTGCGGGAATTCTTGCGGTCTTAGATATACGACCAGAGGCTAGAATTCTCGAGTATAGTAATCTGCGTTCGTCTGAGTTTCCCCCCCCCGAAAGACACAAGACCCCTCTTTTGCGTCTTCCGCGCGGAAACAGACTATAATCACTACTAGAGAAGAGCTTCGACTTTCACGAACAAAGTTCAAAAGTTGTGTAATTATTATCAAGAAACTTCTTGTAGCCCCGGAAGATCTCCACTGTGCTCGCGTACTCTTTGTATTACTCTCTAGTTAATTTCAGGTAGAAATGGCAAGTTTTCATGAACATATAGCATGTTATATCTTCTTGTTGATGTGAAGAGAAGCGGTACGTTACGATGCTAATTGTTTAAGAGTAATTGAACATACGCCGCCAAGAGAACGCGGTGATGTTTCGACTTACAGTTCTAAAAGTCAAATTTCCCAAAAAAAAAAAAAAACCATTTGCAATGCACATTTATTATTTCAAATTCAACAAAATTTCATACGATGTAATGCGTCAATTGAAGAAAACATCCGGAATTATACAATCAAATACTAATTTTTTTCGCGGTGTTAAATATTGTAACATCCAAAACAATAAACACAATAGTATTATTATTATCATAACGTTACGCTTGAATAATATTTTTATATAAAAAACCGAAGCGTTATTTTATTATTTTTTATATTTTATATTACAGGATTGCATCGTCGTCATTGCAGTTTTTTTTTTTTTTTTTTTTCGTTATTAAGTTGAATAGATAAAAACAGTTTATTTTATTCGTGTAATGTTCGTGTAATATTTTCACATTGCTGCAGAGGGTTTTTTCAACCCGTTGTAAAGAAACGCGAGGAAAAAAGTATTTTAAAGCGATTTGCAAGAAATGAATTCAACTCACCGACTGAGTTCCTCGAGGCTTCGCAGGAAGTCTATAGCGTCGGACATATTCTGGATCCTCTTGACGGTTTCCACTTGAAAGGAATCGTTTCCAGGTCGGAGACCCTGATAAATCTGTTGCAGTCTTAGCAAACCTGAAACCCACCAATGTACAAAACAACAGATCAATAATTATCTTTGACAAGCTGTAGTGCAACGATTCGCCGTTGCAATGTGCGTTTTCATCGAGAAAGGCAATAATCAGGCACTTAATTAATCAAATTCGTTGAAGATTTCACGAAGTAAACGTTGAATTTCCGTGGTCGTCGAAACTTTTAATGAATGACGAAGTTTCGTGTACGGAACGTTCGTTGTTTGTTCGATGCGAAACTACGCTTTGACAAAGATACAACAAATCACGGGGGGGGGGGGGGGGGGGGCGTCAAGAGGATTAATTTCGAACAATGTGAGAAGGCAACGTTCCTCTTATTCCCGACTCTCTGGCGAGAATCCTCTTTCCGCGTTCCAATACCCACTCCTTCCCGCCCGTTCATTTGATTTTCCATTGCCTCCAACGGGCGATGCCGAGTTCCTCGTTAAAATCGCATTAAGCCACTCGGCACAACGCCAAATTACAGTAGCGTGTCCAAAGGTGTATGTGCAACTCGCTCGGTCCAAGGCACGCACCACGAGACCCGCCCCGACTTGGTAGTTTCCAATAGTAGAATTAAATGTCAAAGGTGTCTCCTTCCAACCGGCTTTACTCTCGGGAGACTTGTTGATTGCACTTGACAAGAAGAAGCGAGAGTCCAAGTTTGCGGAAGGCGATTATCATTCATTTCGTGATTCGTGTCGATAATGATTACGAAAAATAAAAAAATTTCTTCAGACGCACATGGAAATAAAATGTCTGTCAAAACTATCGAAATACCAAAACTAATATATTTATTATAATATAAATCTATAAATAATAATAGTATATTAATATTATTATAAATATATTATTTTATTCTGTATATTTTAATATTTTTCAGTGTTTTTATATAGCATTTCTTTTCATTTTTTTCGATACGCGATGTAAAAAATATATTCGCTGTTTTTGCAATTTTAATAAAAAATGTCGACAAAGTAAAATAAAAACGTATAAAATAGGCATAAAAAAAAGTATTGCGCGGGGATGAAATATTTTTTGATCGAACAAATTTTTATCTAAAAATATATGAATAGCTTGTCAGATTGATCAAAGGTAGTATCGAGGCGAGCCATACAATTATTTTCAGGGGAATTCGAAGCTCGTCAACGTTGCATCGACATGCACACGCGCATCATCGTCAAAGGACGTATAATTATAGGGAATGTGGGGGAGGGGGGGGGGGGGGGGGGGGAGAGGGGCGGTTGTCATAGAAGGGATCTCGAAGTGATCGTCGCCTGTAGTGACAGAACGTTGGGCGATCGTATCGAACAAGCGCGGTTACGAGATGTAAGCGTCCCTCGTGTGGATGAGCTTCGCAACAGGAGTCATAGCTCTATCACATCAACGTACACGTGGGGTAAACTGGTGTGTGCACCGGCTTTGTAAGGTTATGCCGTCAGCACGGATGCGTGTGATGTACCTTGCGCTATCCAAATCCGTCGGCTCGTAACTCATTGGCAGGCAGTGTTAGCGCTGTCTGAACAGTGCAGTCAACCCGCTGATATTCTCCGCGAGAAGCGGACGCTGCCTGCGCGCTTTTGCCGTTCAAGTTACTCGAGAGAATCATCGTTGCGGGTAAACAAATGTTTTCTTCTCCGGCATGAATGGCAATGAATGGTACTCTTCACTCGTCACAGAATACCTCGCGTGTTTAATAACTTTTCGCTCATTGATCGATATCTTAATATGTGACTGGAAGACACTTCCGGCAACTCGAACACACGGAAGATGCGAGAATGTGGGCGCAGGTGTAAATGGCATACGTGAAGGTCTTTTCACATGGTTACACACTGTATTTCAATTCATGGGATTTCGCGCGGGTTGCTGCTCGAGAAGACGATTTTCCGTACGTTATTTCTTTTTCTGTCTTTTTTTTTTTTTTTTTCTTATCGATGTCTCGGGTTTCCTCGGCGTCTTCGAACATTAAGTCGCTCCGGTCCTTCGGGGGGTTGAAAGAGACGGTGGGTCTCCGATGCGCGCGACTCGTTGGAATTTCGCTGTCGAGAAACTCGACGCGCCCGAGAGAGCTCTGTGCAGGGAAAATATTTCGAAATTCAAGAGGTCGCCGGTACTCCCCCCCCCCCTCTGCCCTTCACGAAAGTTCCGCTGTGAGGGTGGGATAGTATAATGCGCTCCAAGGTGGAACTGAGTGAAGCTATGCTCCCGCGGGATTGTGTGCCCTATATGCTGAATCCAAAGAGGAAAATCGAGAGGAAAATGTAGAATTTTTTTTTTTTTTTTTTTTTCGGACAATTATAATAATGGTAGTAACCATAACAGTGGCTACTGTATTATCAAACGTTATCATTGAATTGCTTCTAGATATGCAGCAACACGGCACACCGCCGTCGGAAAAATAAAGTTCATAAAATGCGGAAGTGGTTAAATGTGTATATAAATTTAAAAAAAAAAAAAAAAAGAAAAAAAAAAAAAATGTTTGCTTCGATATGAATGCGTATAATCTCGATACATTCCATTAAATGTATTCACTGCACGCGATGCGTGGGGTACTGCGCAACGGAAAATTCTATGCGACGGGTTTTTCGTTCAATCCTTTCCTTTTTTTTTTTTTTTAGCGAAAAATAATAGCAGACAAAGTAAAATACAGCGAAGGAGTCGAATTTGGGATAAAACGTATGCTTTTATGCCATTGTACAGTATGACTCTCACATAAAACGCATTACATATGGTTGGCAAAGCACCTCAGGGGATGGATTATTTCTGTTCAGCCAAACCGCAAAGCTCTCTCTCGATTTTTTTTTTTTCCCGTACTTTTTCTATTCATAATGTTTAGTCACAAATTCGATACCAGTACGAGTTGAAAAAAAAATACATGCAAAAGCTAAAAAAAAAAAAAAAAAAAAAAACATCGCAACATCCCTCGGAGAGAGTGCAGCGAATGTATTTTTTTATAAAATGAGTCTAAAAGTTGTTTGTGGGTCTTGAAACTGCGTGGGGCAACCTACATGCATGTCCGGTGTTGTACAGGGAAATAAATAAAAATCAACCCTCTAGTCAACGGATAAAAATTACTCCGGTATTAAGGGTAAATCTATTAATAATTTGATGTTTATATCGACGAAGGACTGTCGCTTCGCCTTAAGATATTTCTTCTCGCGTATTGACGATCTCGAAGACAACGTAAACACATTCGTCGAGAAGCAGCGATGAACTAAGTTATCCGGGTGTAAGTCGTTCTTTTAACGTCTACAAGGGATGTCAAGCGACACCTGCTACCTCCCCGCTTCGGATCCATTCGCGCGAGTGCAGCTACGCGGAGAGAGGACCGAAGCGAGGGAAACGCTTTCCCGCTCATGAACACCTTTATCACGTGCGGACACCCAACGACGGACAGAGATTGATTGTACTCGGTAACCGTTCGCGACGTAAACGTCCGAAAAGTCTTTATCCTTGATTACGTGTAGTTCCCTACAAGCGCGTGAGCCCTGTCGTAGATCTATGTGTCCCGCATGCATAGGTGCATACAGTACCAAAGTCTGTGTACATAAAGGATATACCGACGGGAAGGTGTGGGTGAACCTAAAACCTAAAATCTATATGACGAACGTATATTATACGACACTGTACACAGAGGGACGTAGAAGCCTTGTCTTGTCGTTGGACTCGCACGACGTCTCTCTGCTCAGCCCTTTCTCTCGAGTTTCCAGCAACGAGTAATGGTTCTTGAGACACGCTAGCAGCATGTTGAGTTTCCACATAGTCTGGATATTCGAATTCTGCGGTGTAACTCAAGATGGAGAATAATGATCAACCGCTGCATATGGAATTGTCTCGATCGCCGATATACGATTTTACCAACCAAAAGACCAATGCGATAAACAATATTTCGGATGGATGCAATTTTTAAAAAATTCGAAAAATCACATGGAAAAAAATATATAAAATTATTAATACAATAAATATATACAATTAATGTTATTATTATTATTATTGATATTATTATACAATATAATTAATATATTAATATATTAATCGTATTAAAATAAAAATGCCGAATTTAATAAATTTTTTGCATACATTTTCTTTTTTCCATTTGAGAAGCTTTGATTGGTAGATTTTTCAGTATAAGGCACGTGAGATTTTCGGTATTCCGTAGTTACATATTAGTGCGCGAGACAATGAGGACTTGGAAATCTTGAGGATGGAAGACATCAGTGGCAGTAACCTATCCTTGACAAGTCGTATTCCATCGGAATTGTAGTCTATCTAGTGGCTCTGTGGCATTTCCGCTCTAAACTTGACATACTGGCGCGCTAAGACCGCTGCAGTTGGATATCAGAAACCGCAGGCTTGTCCCTTATGAGGCAAACAATACGAAGAGAAGGAGGAATTGTGTCGTTGGCCTTCCCACATCAGACGAATTCCGCAGATAGATTCTCTTCGGCAACTGTATCGTCGTTGTACCCATAGCCCGCTGCAATTGCATTTCCTCAGTATGTGCGTCTCTCATTCCAAGAATCTTCAACTGTTGCAGTGTGAGTTATGCGTGGAGAGAAGGGGAAGGGAACGACTATACGTCGCTCTCGTCTTGAAAGCTTGACGAAGCAAAACTTCCTCTCGGTAGCTAGAGGAGACGCGAGCGACAATTTCCACGACAACTTTAACTGCTTCGAGCATCTCGACGACGAGCAATCTTACTACCAGTGTGTCCGTATTCTCACGGGAAATTTAGTCCGTCACACATCTGTTATGCATGACTCGAGGGATCGCGAATAATAATTATCTGCTTGTTAGCGAAATGAAGTATCACCGTCAATCTACTCGTCGGGCTTTGGCCCGATAGATGATAGATGCTCCCGTTTGCGTCAGAAAAAAATCTAAAAAAAATCATATGTATTCACGAACTATGCAAGTAACGAACGATGTATTAACGAATCAACTTCGAATGAAAAAAAAAAAATTAGATGACCAGATGATTAGATTGAGCAATTATTTTTTTCTCTAATTTATTAACAATTTTTTGGAGTTATTATTATTCAAAATTAATTTTCTTAGCATTTTTTATCTGATTGATTTTTTTCAGTTTTTTATCCCATTGGGAAGTCTCTGAAGTCTGAATCTTATTTATGGCTGATAATGTAACGATACACTCTCCTTAAAATCAGACAATTCACACACCGCGGTACATACTACCATTTCCGCAAATTACTTTTTTTTTTCGTCGTTTCGGACAATTTTTTTTTTTACGAAATTTTTTTTTACGATCGTCTTTTTGTGGTTTTTTGGTTCGCCGAAATTCTATATCAGTTTTGATAATTTTTTCGACACTATTCCTTGTATTTTCTGTTTATCCGTTTATCGCTATTCCACCGGATCACTCATCGGTTTAAATTGACAGTGATTACGTGAAAACTTCGGCAAATAGACTTCTGAAAATGTAATCAACGTTCCTATCAGTCTCTATCATCGGAAGTCTTCTAAGCGAAATCTAGAAGGTACACGCGGTCAAACCTTTGCAAAACTGTACAGTGCGACGATGCGAATTATTAGTACATTCGACATAAACGTCGATAAATGCTGTCAGGTGGACGCGCGGCCACTTCGGCGTCGACGGACATTCAAAGGATGAATGTTCGACGCGAATGTCGATCAAAAACGTTACCAGCTTTGAATTTTTTATTTTTTTGTTGTTGCATAGAGCGACTGCACAAAAATAGAGCATTCGAATCCACAAGGTATACGCCAATTGCATATTGCGCTCTGAATCCGCGAGCGTAGAATCGCGACAATTTCGATTGGAAATTACAGTCTGAGTTTACGTGCCACGAACGAAATTGTCAAAGTTTTCTTATTTCCGGACCGTTAATAACGTGTCGCGAAGCAACAATATATCACAATGTCCCGCATAACGTAATCTTCGCCGAACTACTTTGGAGAAATTTAACGAAGAAAAGAAAAAAAAAAAAAAAAAAGAAAAATTCTGAACTTTCGAGATCGGTGCAACACAACGACTGTGACTAATGACGAAAAAAATATTCTCGAAGAGCTTTGCCTCCGATCGTTGCGAAACTTCGATTATTAATTATTAAAAACTGATGGATTACGCGTGAAAACGGAATTTATATCTATTGCTCGTTTTTTTTTCGTACGTTTCGAGGTTTTCTGTCGTTCGCGAGAAATTTTTAGGTTAAATGTACTTCCAGACGGAAAAACATATTTCTGCGATAGGGGGGATGCGTCTAATGGCTAATGGGTTCGATTCTTTCATGCGTATTTGCCACAGATGTGCAATACCGGGTTTGCACATTGCAGTGGTTCATTGCGTACTCAACTAACAGTCGAGGGTAGTGCGGTAAGTGCACTTGCACTTGGCCCTTACTGTGCAAACTCCCTCACGTCCGTGACGCCAGGTCGGTCGACTATCCACTTGGTGGTGCATCCACGTTTACACCATCGGTGGGTAGCCGTTTGGAGTAGTAGCGGTGCTCCTACCGGCATGAACCCTGCCGCGTCTCAAGCGCTTCGTACGAGAGAGGGCCGGTCAAGTGGCTCGCACCGGTGTGCTGCAACACAAGTCGATGCACCGCATCCTTGTTTGCTTTCATGCGTTGAGCTATTGAAGCAACGACGCTTGATCGCCCTCTTCGATTGATTATGCGTATCATTGCATGAAATGCATTCGATTCGACTGCTGACTCGTTCTGCTTCCTTCATTAAAGTTCTTTCGAGGAAGTTACGCTTTTTTATTTAACGAGTTTTCAACATCAAAGGACTTGCAATAGTTTCAAGTCCCCGGATCCGCAGTGAAAAAATTTTTTTAAATAAAATCCGCGTATTCTTTTCTCGTTTTTTTCGCTGACAAAGAACTTCCGTAATTAAAAAAAAAAAAAAAAAATGAAAAGTCGTCAACACATTTTTTTACAGACGTAATTTCGCGAAGAAAGAAAATTTGTCGGGAATGAAATTTACAATATTTTAATTTAGAGAATATACATCGTATACTGGATATAAAGAAAAAATGTCTTAACGAAGAATTTGTGTTTTTTTTTTATCTTACACAACCGAATGACGCTCGATTCTATTCACTGCAAAACGTTCTGATAGGTATTTGGCGGTTCGCTGGTTTCGATTTAGAAACGAGAGGATGAAACTTCGGAACGTAAAGGCCACGCAGGCAGAAAAGCAGACGGACCGAAGGATACTCGATACACTTTACGAGCGATTTATACGAGCGTCTCGAGCGTCCGTTTCCTCGCTTGCCGCGATATTTACAACCCCCTCACCCCCTCTCCTCCCTTTCCCCGTGACGTAATAGTTAAACGTTGAGTGCACTGAGATTTTCACTCGAATCTCCCTCATTCTTCTGGTCAATAACCATCAACGATATTGCGCTCGCTGGACATTATCCTCGTTCTTTTTTCTCTCTATTTTACTAGAGGAGTTTCGATTTACAATCGGTAAAGCAATTACAGTATTATTGCTCGTAAGAAACGGACAGTCGATGGTGTGTTAACTTAAACGTTCGGGCGGTTTGAAACAATTCTCAAACGATCGATAAAAGATAAATCGGTACGGAATGAAACGATTCACGGAGAATAACTTCAATGCCCTTTACCTTGTCGTTTTTTTTTTTTTTTTATTTTTTCAACAATGCAGATGAATCGATGCGCCAATCAATTATTCGATAATCTCACGTGGCATTATTCAATTCCCGGTAGAAAAATCGGAACGATATGAGATCAATCCGAGATTACTCCCGATGAATTTCCTAACCGGAATGAAAAATTCATATAATTCCGGGATTCATGCGCGCTATATCGATTAGATTTTTTAATTGAAAGCATCGCACCCCGCGATGGCTGAGGGTTGATTGGAAAGACGAGAGTCGCGCGATGCGGAGATTGAAAATAAAAGTAATAGCGGATCGGCATTCTTGCTGGTGATTTGCAGCCGAACGGTGTGATAAAGGGAAATACCGTTCGGTGTACGATTATCGGAGGCTTCCGTTTCGCACACTCTTCTCAGATATACTATATATATGTTTCCGCGTACACTATATTGTACTATTAGATCAGCGTAGCTGGTTCACGTCCATTTGAATTCCAATTAAATGGTGTGGCAAAAACCGTCGCACTTTTTCTTCGCGATCGTTACGTCGGGGATTTTACGCTATTCCCGTATCGCGCACGAACGATCCATACAATAGACCGACGCGAGTACGCATTTCAAAGGGTAAGTAAACCCATACCTCAGTGGTCAATAGCCCGATGAGAAAATTCTTCACTAATTGTCCCCACGAATTTATGTTAATCGATCGTACGTAATTAATTACTTTTTTCTAACGGTTACTTTCCGTAAGAAAAACATCATACAAATCAATGGGGTAATGGATTCAAATGAAAGGAACATTAAAAAAAATCTTTGAAATTCAGTTCCGTCTTTGCTAATGTTTCGATGAAAGCAACTCTGACAGCCAAAACTACGAGATACAGAATTTCTTTTATCCCCAACTGAGAAAAAAAAAAAACTGTTCGCAACGAGAGTTTTCAACCGGAAATATACGAGTTGAAAACAGCTGTGTCGGGGGAAAGTGCTAAAAACGAAAAAAAAAAATTCAATCGAGATCGGCGCAGACTTGAAAACGGTGGGCAACAGCTGTTCAATTCGCGATTCTCTTGCAGCAATTGAGTGTGGCGAGTGTTCGATAAAATATTTACAAGTTCTTTTATAATTTAATACGTTATCATTTAACGGAATTGTAACCCAATAATAATAAAAATGAATTAAGGGATTGAAAAAACGAGTTATGCTTGAATTTATGGCGTAATATTCCGTGACCTCACCAATCCAGAATTGGGATCGATCGTTCAGTTTATTTTAAAGATCGTTAAAACGCGGAAGCCAACGAACGCCGCAACGACGCGATGAAGTAGCTCAGCGTCTTTTCAGTTTATCGGAAGTAAACAATTCGCATGATTGAATCGTTACCGTGGAAAAGTGGTGAGAGCCCGCAGGTCATCGGTACGATCGAGGGATACGAAGAGAGTGAGAATGGCTCGAGGCTACGAAAACCGCAAGAAGTTGAAAATAATACGAGAATAGAAGAAGTCACGTCGGGGGGGTTAGCTGTAGGCGAACAGGGGCGGGGGATAACGCAGGCGCGTGAGAGGTTGAGTGTTGCAAGCTTTTATTACCAGGCGCGAAGAAATATATGGGAAAATATAAAGCGCCGAGCGAGTGGGTCTCGAGGGTGAGTTAACGTCGGAGGCAATCTCATGAATGGATGGAGCCGCGGTAGTGAGAGCCCAGCGGCGTTGAAGCGCGAATCGTCACTCTCTGTCGTCTCCTCGGGTTTGCCACGCAGACCGATGATACCGCGTGTCGAAGCGAATTGTTTGAATAATTTATGTTCCAAACCGATGCGCATAACTCGTCGCGTAAACGATGCAAACAAATCTATTTCCACTTTTATATCGCGCGTTAAATTCCGAAAAAAAAAAAAAAAAATTGAACATTTTTCTTCGAATACTTCTATAGTTTGTAACTATGTAATTATTTTGATGTCTCGTTTCATTCAAAATCAACGAATATTGAACACATTTTTGGTGTATCAAAAACATCGATATCAATGCTATGAAATATGATTTTACCACACAATTGCACTGTATCCGAATGTTACGATTATCCGTAGTATTCATGGCAAAAGTAGGTATAATGAATGGTTAATGATAGTACGTGGCGTCGAGTCGAAGGACGCAATTGCAATCGCAGTGGAGTCGCAATCGCAGTGGACGTCGTTGGAGTTCGAACGGTCGTTCGGTCCCATTTTTTTCTGTCAGATTTGGAGTGAAAGGTGTGCGGCTTGTCTGGATTGGAGTGAAGCAATGGAAGTAGTCGAGTTCTCGATTAACGAGACGCGTCTATGAGAACGTAGGTACGGACGTGACGCACTACAGAAACGCGCATACCGATATCGCGCGCATCGTACCCGCGATACAAGTGGTTGCCATTACTTGGATTGCAGTTTGCATTACCTTCTATACCCACCGACATTGTACGATGCATAGGAGACCTATCAGAAACGTCAAGTTTCGTGAGACGCTCGGGAAACATTCAGCGATGCGAGGCGTGCTTACCGCATGTTCCCATCGGGATGATGTCCATTCGAACAGACGGCAGTTTCCACCCGTTCCACAACCGCGGCATCATTATTTCGAACTGTTGCTCTATCAATCTCGATTTCGCGACACGACAACTGAGAACATTGCTCACTACGAAACTAAAATCTTCGTTACAATTCTCCTATCATTGACGCTAACGACTCAAATCCTCTCACGATGCAGCAATAATTATTTTTCCCTATTGTCTGTTAAATTTAAATCTTCGTCACGATTCTCCTGTCATCGACGCTAACGACTCAAATGATTTCACGGCGAGGCAACAATCGTTATTGCTATTGTCTGTTAACTTAAAATTTTTCGTTAACGTCATTATCGATGAAGAAATCAATGAAAACCTACTGAAATTTTTATTAAAAAAATAATATTACACGTAAAACATAAAGCTAACAGTCTGGATAGTGATAACATATTTCTTGAATTATGTTTTTTCTACATCGTCCTCATTCGTTGATTTGTTGTGAAGGTAGTTTTGTATCTCTTCCAGGGTCTTCCCTTCAGTTTCGGGAACGTAAATGTAAATGAGAATCCATAGAATCAGTGTTATCGCAGTAAATGCCCAAAATGGTGTTTGGGTACCGTAGGAATCGGCCAAAACCTGGCAGAAAAAACAAAGTTCAAACCCGATTGCCCAAAAAATCTCACAAGTTGGCGATCTATGTCGATTCCTACCTGATAAAATTTCACAGTGGCCGTCGTGGTGATGGCGTAGTAGAGAGAGCAGACGATACCAGCCGGGATTTTGACCTCAAATGCAAAAATTTCACCCACGTAAGCCAATGGAATTGGATTTAGTGCGAAACCATAGACGATCACGTAGATAACGATGAATACTGTTGGAATCCAATTGACCCGACTGACGTCGACACCGTTCGACATCAGCGTGAAAAACATCGCTATGGTAGCGAGCGAAATAACGCACAGGGGTGCGGATAGCAGGAGAAGCCTTCGTTTTCCAACGCTTCGTACGAGTACGACGCAAGATATTCCAGCGATCACTATGCCGCAACCCGTCGTCATTATACTCAGATTAGAACCAATTTCAAATCCAGCTTCCTTGCAGATGTAGGCTTGGTAAGCGAGAATAGGAGTCGCCCCGGTGGCGCTAAGCGCGCTTAGAAGAATCATAGCGATACCGAATGCTCTTCTGTTTCCGGCTGTTCTGCAGGCTTCTCGCAAAGATTCGAAAAACGTCATACCACCGCCGCTCTCGTCTTCGCTTGACACGATTCTCTTGATCTCTTCCAATTCGGCTTCGACGTTGTCTTTGCCCAATGACCATTTCAGCGTCTTTTCGGCGTGGTGAAGTCGATTTTTTCTCGTTAGGAATACCGAGCTTTCTGGTAGCCATATGAATGTGATAACGAACAGAACAGGTATAGCGAGGGCTAACATCGCCATGGTGAATCGTGTCACGTATAGACCGATTGCGTAGATGAGCAAAATCCCTATGTTAATCAGCACAGCCATCAAAGTTCCAAGAGGACCTCTCGTTCTCTTGCTGCTAATTTCTCCGATGTACATCGGCATTACCGAGTACGTGATACCGCAACCGATGCCCGCTAATAATCGAGCGAAATACAGAACAGGGTAATCCGTTGCGAGACCGAGAGCTATCCAACTGAGGACTTTTGGTATCGAGGCTACGAGCAATGTCCACTTTCGACCTATTCGATCCATCAAAATTATCGGTGCCAGTGATCCAATTCCAACGCCGACGTACATCATATTTATGACCAACACGCCTTGATCGGGTGTCAACGTTATTGTCGGATCTTCACCGTCGAACTTTGGAAGCGTCGTTGTACTCCATCCTTCGTGAAGACCACAATCGATGACCAGCAAATTGCCTGTGATCGTTTTTTTTTTTGCATCGTTAATTTTTTTTTTTTTTTTACTTCGGCCGATCAAGCGCAATCAACAATTTAGCGATGCAGTGTCGACAATCACCTTTAGTGTCGCATTCGGCAGGTAACAGTCGAGATACCGCAACATTGCACCTCAGAAGCGGTTTGATTAGTTTCCCTTCAATCCGTGGATAGGAGCGATTAGATATGCATGGAACTACTGATTACGATGAGGGAAATGAATAAGAAGAAGATGAAAAGAAAACCCAGCGTAACCTTTGATAAATTGTTAGACGCGAGAACCATTTTGAAACTTGAATTTTTCAAAAATAAAAATTAATAGACCATTAAAATATTTTTAAATCGACATTGCCCCACGTTTTAGTTTTACGTCAATCCAACGAAATAAATTAATACGTATTATCATATAATTACGAAGAAGTTAGTAAATTTATAAAAACGTAAAAAATTGTGTAAGACGACAATGTTTTTAGAGTACAAAAAACCATAACAGTCCCCGCGTAATTATTACACTTACACACAAACCCGATGACAATTTGGTGAAAGATTTCGCCATCGATTCGGAACATCACGTTGTGGCGATCGTCAGAAAAACTCGGAAGTATTATTTCCTCGTTCACCGGTGTGAATTAATCTGTGATCAGAACCAGACGCTCGTTGCATGTCTGATTATAAGAGAAGGAAACTCGTTTAAGCGACGTTAATCGTCTCAGCGGACGTTGCAATCGATTTAATCGATTCGAACAATTTTCTTCGAACCTCTCGATAATCTGTCGTAACAATTATTTACGGATGACACATGCTACTAAAGACTTTAATGCGCTGTAATTCCGTATAAATAACAAGTTTTTTTTCGTAGTAAAAAAACTTTTTTTTCTGATTATTGGCAACGTGTAATGTTGTAATAGAATTCGCACCGTTTTCTTTGAATTATGCAATAAAACAAATTGATTTTTTTCATAAATACAAGTAAAATAAAAATCGCGTAACAAGGTTATCCCTACCAAAAAAAAAAAAAAAAAAAAAATTGAAAAAAGTTGTGTCATAATTCAGTCCAAAATATAAATCGATCGAGAATCGATAATCATAAGCTTTGCATCCATTGGGAACAGGATGTTCTTCGCCTCTATCAGAAGGATGGGTTGGTTCGAGTTTTAATAATCCGATCCGGTCGTTAATTCGGTGAATCAGACCCAACGAAAGGTCAGACACTAGGTCTCCCTTTAATTTCGCTGACCCCACGACCGTCGGACGCGAGATACAGAGACGAATGGCGTGAACAGGCGAACCGTGAGGATCAAGACTAAGCGGCTAAACGCACACTGTTGAAGTCCAAGTAAAGGCAATCCTATACGATATACCGTTGTATGCTATAGTTCTGTAAACAGTACGATTCCAACGCGACTTGTCGAGGGGTTGGAAAAGGGGGGGAGAATGGGTGCCACTAACGAGATTCCTACCCACATATCTTCCGCTCGTGCGGTACGAGAGGAGCGTGTGTGACCGCGGCGACGATACATAACAGCTCTATCTGGTACGCATGGTTGGCGTGGCGAATCTACTTGGCCTTGCAGTGTGACGATCCACCCGGCAGTAGCCCTTACTCCTAACTGGGTACTGCGACGACCGGGTACTCCCAGAGCGACAGTTATGGCACTCGAGATACAATGTGTCCGCGCGGGTCGAGCATTGCTGCTGAACCCGAGGAAGACGCGGAGGAGGTGAACGACGATGCCGCAACTGAACCCAAATCCAAACCCACTGCCTTAACACAGATTTGCTACTGCACCAATAGCATCAACAGAAGCATTGGACACGAACATGTATACACTGACTTGATACCCATACCGACGTGTACCCAGGACATGCGTGCAATGCACTGACCCGTGACGAACCCACATCAAATCATCACATCAAAGTGTCCACGAGGTGCTATCACCCATTTGACGAGCCACGAGAGACAATCTAACATCTGCGGAAACTGAGATGCGTTTGTTTAATGTTTAACCCGCATCCTAATTTCTACGACGATTGATGCACATTCGTGATATCATATATTCGACTTGTTTGATATGCAAATCTAAAATTGTTGGAAACACGAATGAAAAGGGGAAAGGGATAATTTTTACGTAGATTTGAATTTTTTATCGTCGATTTGAGTTGTATAAAAGTTAAAGAGACGTAGTTCTCGGAGAAAAGTAAGCCCCTCAAAGAATCAGATTGTACGGACATGAAAGTTCGATACCAGCTGAAAAAAAGCATTATTTCTTAGTACTGTTTTTATCCTAACCCCGGAGAAACTCGTTGAACCTTATTTCTCGCAATCCTCTTACTTCGTCTTTTTCTCTCTCCGCTCTATCGATCGACGAAAGACAGCAAAAGAAAGAAATGAGGATAGTCTCGTCGCAGGCGACCCCCGGGGAGTTGTTACGGATAGCGCAGAGAAGCTTTCTTTCTCCTTTAGTCGCGGAACGAGGTCTACAAACTCTAACCGGGGCTCGATCTCGTTCTGTAAAAACTTAGGATCGGCGGAAATCGCTTGATTCCCCGAGAGGGACCATCAGAACGCGTGGATATCTTACGTACGGCGTCTTTCTAGAGATCTAAATCGTCCGCTTCTTTCGCTTCGTTCCGTTGCACCCCCTCGCGATATCCAGAAGATACCAATCAAGCGACTCTGGCAAACACCTCCAGAAATGATGGAAAAGTTTCGTGGTTTTTTTTTTTTTTTTTTTTTTCAAACAGAACTGCCGCCGCGGTATCGCGCGTCTAGTATTTTCGTTTTTAAAAAAGTCCGCGAACTTTTGACTATATTTTACGAACATTTTGCAATAAATCAATAGGGATCTTCACTGGACAAAAAAATGATCAATGTAATTTACCGTACTGGAAGATTTTATCGGAAAAACTGGTATATGAAATTGTATTTAATTAATTAAATTAAATAATAATGAATAAATTAATTGTATTAAATTTAATTCAATTACATCCCCGCTTCATTAAATTAAGCTACAATGGTGATGAAAAATCAATGTACTTTTGCAGTAAAATTAATGGAAATTATTGAACGTAAAGTATCTCAACAATTTTCAATATACTGTCCGCTAATTTTTCATCATAATCATAGTATCAGTATCACTATCCAAAATTTGCACCAATTTTTTTTTTACGATTTTCGTATCGGTTATTCAGCGTTTATTTCTACTGAAATAATTGATCTCCGATGAAAATAACATTTGTTTTTGATTCGATCAAAATGTCAATTTATTGATATAAGTTTGACCACTCGTAGTATTAAAAGTACAAAGTCAGTGTCATGTCATATGTGGTTTATCTTTGTATACCATAATACGTGAGGTATCTGATACACAGACTTCAACACGGTCTCTAGTCTTTTTAGTATTCCTCTCAATAGCCACGGGGGATCAATCAATCAAGACTTCCTGAACTCGACAGTACGCCCACTCGACTTGAACGCAGAAACGTGACAGCTGCCGAAGCAGGTCTGTACCACGATGATCATCAAATTTGATACGATTGTCGTTGCGGCATGAATGAACAATTTCTGCGATCACTCACGAATTTATCGGGAAATGCGCATCACAATCGACGGACTTTCCACTTCCGATAAGTTTAGATTCGCGAAAGTTTCATTCTAATTTTTTTTTTTTTTTTTTTTTTTTTAGGCCAACAGAAAAAAATTATAGTTTTATTCTCATTGTACTTCCGGAGAAAACAATCTTAAAGTAGAATCGATTATCACCGCAACGAAAGCCGGTTAAAATATTAGCGGGTCACCGTTAAAACGAATCATTAAATCCAATGAGCATAAAGTGTAAACGTTTTCCCACCGCTCTCACCGCATGAGGTCAGCTGGTGCGTGGAAGGCAACCGCGATAAAAGCCTTCGATGGCTGATTTTTTCATCGACGAGGTATAGATTCTCGCGGGAAAAAAAGGTGATGCAAGGGTAACTTGTCGCGTACTGCGATAGCTCTGCATGAAGTTGAGATGCATTGTGCAACAGTTAACGACCTCTTCAATAGAGTTAATCATTGTCGCTGTTGCATTCCCGTTAAGATAAATGTCGTTGTCGCACATATTGTATTCGACATGTGGGATTTACCCGCGGCATAGAACTTTCATATTACGTTCGCGTATTCAAAGTCACGATATACAAATTCGTCGGTCAAAACGTAACTAACAGGTTTTCTGAAATACATAAGTATCTACTTCTGCGTATCGGATTAACTTCACGGACAACATAAAATCGACACTTTCGTCAGTATTATTTAAATCGTCTATCCGGTCGGTGGCCTATCAGAAATACGGAGAATTAGAAAATCCGCAGTGAAAGCGTAAGCGTTGTAGAGGCAAATATTGTGTTTTTACGGAACGTATCCTGATGTGATTTTATCGTTATGGAACCGTTAAGTTCAGTACGTTTGTAATAATCTGTACTCAACACTTTATATACTTAATAACACTTTGTAATATACGGCTTATTGTCTCAATATTAATTGATTAGAATGTACCGATGACGTTTGTTCGCATACAACTATCAAAACAACTTTTACTCTCAACTCCCCCGGGAGGCGCGAAGTGTTTATCGAAAAGACAAGAAAATTACAACACGCGTTATAATAAGGATACTTAGTAGTTTTTTCGAAGTTTATGACAACTATGTTTCGGAACTAAGATGTGAACGAAGAAGAAAAACATAATTTCGAAAACGCGTTTGAAATTCGCAGCAACATATCGGAAAACAACGTGGGAGATCCTCATTTCTACGTACAATCGGAAATAACGCGCATAAGTACTTCAAATCGTTACCGCGTTCGTCTGCTCCATTTAAATACCGACGTATTTTCGTCTATCCCGCGCTAGAGGGCAATACAGTCGATCGCACAATCACGTTCACCGGCATGTGCACAGCGATTTTTTATACTTTAAAAAAAATACTATTACAATACAGAAACTGTGTCAACAAAAAAAGATTGGAAACGACAAACAATTATTTGCATATTCTAATCGGGAGATAACCACACTAATTGACGAATAAATCTTTGTTATTTGTCATTTTCCGCTCTTTTATCGATACAATTTGTATGTAACACTTCTTTTTCACTCGGGATTTTTTTTTTTTTTTTTTTATAATTTTGTTCGATTCAAATCTCCAACTCGACGAAATTCGTCGGTTACCAAACACCTATAAACTCACGGAGAAGCTTGACCTGTGAAGAATTTTTGCATAAGCGTTGTTTTTTTTTTTTTTTTCTCTCGTCGCCACGTGGATCTTCGAACAACGCACACTAATTTCGTAACTGCCGGACCGGTTTTATCGGGTATAACACGCTATATCGGGTGTAAACACGGTACACAGATGTTTCTACGACAGTGCGAAAGGGAGACGTTGAAGAAACGATTGCTAATGAATTTTCCACAAGTAGTGATGAAGCGCGTGGATGCAGCGTCACATTCCAAATGTAATTTCACACTCAATTAAACTAGGAAGTCGTTGGAAGCGCAGCTTAAGTCCGGTATTGCAATTTAATAGAATACTCATCGCGCAATGCGCCTTGAGAACTCGCATTCGCAAAGTTTATCGTAATTAATTGAAATACGATACGTAAGACAAAAGTTTAGAATTTTTATTTTTTTTTAAGTAATGTTCACTTGTCACGCTCGCGATACGACAGAATTTCGAGAGATCGATAGTATGAAATATCTTTTAATACATCTATCGTGAAATATAATGAATGAATGCATTTTTTTTTTTTTTTTTATAAAAAATGTCGATAGAAATGAAAAAAAATGGTGAAATTATTACAAAATAAAATAACCAAAACGTACGAATTCGTTCGAGTTTAACGCGTTTTGTGTGAAGAACAAATAAACGACTACTACAGAGTATCGTTTGTTTTTTTCTATTTTTCAATTTTTATTTAATTTTTTTCCGCTCAATTTTGATTCTGACTGCCCGTTCGACCGATTCAAATGTAACACCGGTGTTCTGTTCGACACGATGCCTGAAACTGACATCCCGCTCTCGAACACGATACAGAAAAAAGACATTGCAACGTTATTTTATCCCCACTTCACTTGGCTACTGATGTACCTATGTATCTCTCATAACTTTGTGCGGATTTTTCCGTAACCGCATAAGCGATTCTCTATATGCGGGCGAAAAATTCTCAGGGAATACCGCAGCTAATAGCCGTGCGATAAATATAAAATTACACATATATAATTCTATAGAATACATAAAATAAGACGCGAATTTATCCCAGGAAACTAAGACAGGTTGTCGTCTTTCCTTGATCCGCGACTATTTGCGCGTCGATGTAAATCCCCCGATCGATGGGCGCGTAGTTGTTTCGAGAAATCGACCGCAGAATGCGAAAAACAAAAAATACTAATGCATTCGTTTACCTGGAGTGACATTTTTTTTTCTCACACAAATGTCCTTAAAAGTCGCGAAAACATTCAATATCACAATTTTTCCTCAACGAGACTTCCTTGAGAGTACAAAAAAAAATTGCCTCAAACGATATTCACATTGAATAATTTCGCAATCGATAAATTGCTATAAATTGCAATAATTGAAATTATTGCAACAGACAGGAACTGCAACATTTTATTGTTACAGGAGACCGTATTTCTCGTATTAAACAATCGTAAAATTCTATAAAAAATGTATAAAAAAAAAAAAAAAAAGAACATTTGTTGTGCAATTATCAGCCGATTAGATGAATAATAACATCGTTGCATTGTCTCGTTGGCATGTGCAGCATTTAAATTTAACGATCGTGACGTGGTCGTCGACCTTGCGAAATGTTATACTGTCGGTCGGTATCGTTGCAGAGAATCTCTCCGCACGCGGCAGATAATGATTGCTATGATTACTGGAAACCAGGCAAAGCCGCTAACTCCCGTAGACGAAGGGCCTTGAGAGAGGCTGATACTGGATTCCGCAATTTTCATTCTCGAAGGTCAGTCTCGCTTAGGAGGTGTTCAGAAATCATAGAAAGTCACTCCGCCGTCGTCGGTAGGCGACTAAACGAGTCGGTAGACGACTACGCGGCTCTTCAGTCACGCGAAGTTGAGATATTCAGTTTACGGTTAAACCCTTTAAAATCTTGTAGAAACCCACCTAATCATCAACCCGAAGTCTCGTAAATTAAACGTCATCGGTTCATTCTTCGTGATACTGCAGGTACGGATTTAATTCAACAGTTTACGCGAACTCTACTGTCTCAACTGAACGTGAGCGCAAAAGTGTGCGCCAGCAGACGCGTTAGCGACTATCAGCGGTAATTGTACCCCCACCGTGCGACTAAATGATTGCCTTATGATTTATATGCCGCAGATACGAGTGTGAAAAACTTTAAGTGCCGCGCATAATCGCGGAAAATGACTTTCAATAACATATAGCGACTGACAACGCTGCTACTCTGCGTTCACCTTTTTCTTCCATTGTGCCGTTCGTTCGCAGTTTTGCTTACAATCAGAAACGCAGTGTTCAATAACAAAAAAGACGAAAAAATCATTCGATTTCTTCATTCACGTTAAAATAAAAATATTGAGATAACATAAATACGCAATAGTCAACTATGCAGATGAGTCTGACTCCGCGATGTATTTAAGGTGAATCAATCGAAGTATTTCCCGCCTCTTCATCGTCATTATAACATCCTTGACGTTGGTATTTTTGCGTTAAAAGTCGAACTACGATTGCGATTTCGTCAGATCAGCGGGATAAGCGGATAGTAGGGAAAAGTGGTGGTTCGCATCGATCTACTTTAACGATACCCCATGACTTTTATTATGTATATACTATCGAAGAGGAAACACCGAGGACCCTGAGACGGTCTCCGAGATCGCGGATTCTATATGTATATATATGTTTTTTTTATATAATACGTATATATATATATATTGCAAGCTAATATCGGCGGAAAGAAAGTTGGCCACCGGAGACCCGTGGGGATATATAAAAATACGAAGCGATACTACCGCAACCCTGTGGACGGAAAGGAAAGCCCGGAGGAGTCGCTTCTGCTTTAGCCGTGGCTTGTGCAAGTTCACCGACAAAAGTGAACCCACGGTGGAGGGTTGTGCGCTTGTGCGCAAGCGGGACACATACATGTACACATACGAAAACAAGACAAGTTCACACGCCAGGGCTCGCAGCGTATAACCCCGAGCGCGGTAGCTGTAAAATGAGAAATGCATGCGAGCTTCCAGCATCACCACCCCCCGGCAGCGGCCACTAGGGACCACCACCTGTTTCCATGCTACACTCACCGTCGTGGGAGTCGTAGAGGTAGATGATTTTCTTCCAGCCATAGTGTCGCACCGTGTCGATGATGGCACGATGGTAATCCGGGCGCATGCTTATCGCGAAGTCGAGAAGACCCGACGATGGCGTCAAAACCTGAGAAAAAGTTACGAAAAAAAAAAAAATCACGATTTTTATTTACTACGCATGAACCTCGCGCTTTCAAAATCTGTGACGAATTTTCTCTATTTACGATAGTTTCGGTGGCGCGCCGATCGAGTCTCCAAAAGGGTATATAATCATTACATTCTCAGGCAACAGTGAGATTCAAAGAGAATTTTGGATACTTCCGAATAAAATAAAAATATGGAGAAGATCAACCGTACAGAAGGTTCTAAGAACATTCATTTTCCATAATAATGATTCCAAAATGTTATTAACCAATTAGGTTTAAAATTAATTGTTTAACGAAACATCCGATAATTCAATTTTTTTTTCGTAAAAATTAATCCGTTTATTTTTCGGGATATTTTTACGGTGATACGATTTCTCGATTTCCGACACGCGATACAGTGATCCGATTGGATGTTGATCTTCTCATGTATGATAACTGTCACGAAAAAAAAAAAAAAAAAAAAAATAATAATAAAATGAAAAAAATAAAAAGACTACAAACGGGAAAAAAAGTAGCGGACAACGGTCGCTGGAGATGATTCATCGTTTCTGCCAGCGAACCACAGTACACCCGGGGGTTACAGAATTTATCCCAACGAAACTTTTACACAAACGTCGGTGACCGATGGCCCGGATTATTGCGAGATCGTCGTTTAACCGACAATTCAGCCGATGGAAAATGTTACTCGGCGTCGGTGTTATTAGTGTTTAATGAAATATCATTAATTCCGAACGTACTGCGCGATGGGATCGGTGTGGTCGAGCCAACGTGCTAACATTGCAAAGCCTCTCTCCGACGACTGCGGAAAATATAACGCCAAAAGTGTGCGCGCATACATGCCGTACATCGACGGACGAGCGTAATGTTCCGTTTATACTTATCATACGGATATGCGAAATGGTAAATTAATTTGCACACAAATAAATTTATACCCTCCAGTTTCTCTGTTTAATTTTGAAATGTAAATTGGAAAACAGAAATCGTTACTGAGTTGCGGCGGTGGCGACCGCGAGCGTGCAACGGCCGTCCACAGTGACTATGCGTCTCCCTTTTTAATCAATTGAAATTTCACGCTGCGGCAAATCCTTTACCAACATACCTCAAGGGCTCAGTTGATCGAACAAACGCGCATGCGCACGCGAAAAACCATCCCGCTAAATTCTGTATTCCGGGAATTCTGCCCTTTAATTTGTATACGAAAGGGCAGCAACAAAACACGCGGAAACGAAGGGTACTTCAGCCAACGGTATTATTGTGATACGTCAATGGTTTGGCACTTCGTACGGCATATGGTTACGAAAGCTGAATCCAACTATCAGTATGATTTCTCGAAATTCAATATTCCATGTGCGATGTATATTTTAGTTTATTATTTTTACAAAAATTTTGATAGAGCGAAGGGTTTTCATACAAAAGGGTCGAACAAAAACCAATATTTCGCGATTCATAAATTCTAAAATATTTTTTTGAAAATACGCGCATAGGTTCTATTGAATTTAAATATTTTCCAAGCTATGGTTGTCTAAATAAAGTTAATGATAAATTGAAAGAATATTATTGAAAATTATTAATAACATGATTTTCTAGCCAACCAAAGTAATTTAATGTTATAATTTAATGAATTGGTAAAAAAATTTTGAATTCGAATAATTAAAGATGTATAGACTTTTATTATAGATAGATATTGAAATTAAATTTATAATCTAATCTTTTGATAATATATTGAAATTAATAAAATTTTCAAATGTTTAATTTAAATTATAAATTGAGTATCGATATTCAACATACCTTTTCGGGAAACCACGGCGTGACGAAGGGCATCTGGAAGGTGTTGCTGTACGAGTGCAGAGTGTCGAAAGAGTCCGGACTCACGGCGCCGAGCATAGAAAATACCCCTCTGCTAAATTGAGTGCATACTGTAACAAAGAACAACGCGGAAAAAATGTATATTTAATATTACGTCGACAAAGAAGGGTTGTCGTCTGGTGTCTCAATATTTCTGCGTTCCGAGAAGCTTCGTCTACGTCGAGTATTCGCGATGAATGGAGGCAATGAACGAATTGCATCTCTAGTGCCTCCACTCATCTCGCCCTCATTTTTTTTTTGTTTCTCGTTTACTTTATTTTTCATCCCCTTCGCGAAGCGTTTCTCGTTCATGGAATTTCGCTCGCGCGCTCGGTACTCCCGTATGCAGAAACTTCATTGAGTTATATATGCCTCAACGGGAGAATTGTACAAGTGGTTTTTCCGCCACGTTGCTCCACTATTCAACTACATAATCGGACTTATCTTGAACGAGTGAGTGGAAAAGCGCGTGAAACGTCGTAACTTCTCATTCATGTACAATTTTCTATGTTACTCTTCTTGCGTTATGTTCTATGCTATCGTATGCACAAACGGAAGTGTTAATCAAGATGCATTTATACGAAAACGGGGCATGAATTTGGATGCCCGATGTTTTTTTTATAATTTTGCGAAATTATTCTCCAGAGTAATTTCATCGAGCAAATTATACATTAATGATTTCATCTCAGTATTATTCTATTCTGTTTGATCCTTAAATCATTTAATATCAGTTTATGATGAAAAGATCGCAAAGACAATACTCGAAAAAAGGTTTTCAAAGAAACGGAAGCAAAGTCGCGCGATAATTCGAGTTAAAGAACGTAACGCGTCAGTGCCAGTCGACTTCGCAATTTTTTACCTCCAGAAAACGGCAGACGGGTGAAACAAGGAAGAAAAAAAACATAGAAAACGATGAAGAAAAAGCAAGCGAACGCGGTAACGCATAGGGGCAGCTTCTTCGCGACTCTCGCCGCAGAGAGTGGAAGCGAGCGAGGTTTTCCGACCCGGAAATTTGGAACGTTTCCAGAAACATGATGGACACCGGTCGAAGCAGTATAGGGCTCGTAATACCGTAAGAAGCAGAGGGAAAAAACGAAGGGAATGGTTCTGGCTGCGAGGACAAGACACGACGGTAGCAAGAGGAATATACGAAAGTTGACGACGACATTCTTCACTCTATCTTACTTCCTTGTATCTTCAAACGTTCGTGTTGCTCGGTAAATACATATTCGGAAAAATAAAAAAAAATTTAGACTCGTCGCTTGTTTTTACGAGAATTATGAAAATGAGGAAAAAGGTGGATCGCCAATTTGAGGTTAAAAAGTATGATTAATTTTTTTTTTTTTTTAAGTGAAAAAGAAATCGTATCGCTGATTGCACGCAACTGTTTTTTGGTATTAGTGTTCTCATTATATTAAAAAAATCTCCAGGATTGTAGGGGAAGTGTCCATTTTTTTAGAATTATAGTAAAAAAATTGAAACGCTTTCGGCACGTTGTTCCATTCGAAGTTGAGGATTTTTTTTATCCGATCAGAACGGATATTCTAACGGAGATAAACTTCCAAAAATCAAGAAGCATCGGCGAGCCGAAAAGGCAAAAAGAAGGAAGAGAACTCGATAGAATGCAAATCATCAGACACCATTCGTTTATCTCTCATTCCATTTATTTTCTCCTCTCCGTTATCGGCACACGTTTTTTTTTCCGAAGCTCGTCTAGACGTATCCTCTGGCGATGCCGACGAATCGAATCATCGCTATTCGCTCGGTTTCTTTATCGATTACCGGACCCCGAGTCTACGGCATCGCCGAGAGTTGCGGTTGATGTAGAAGCTATCCGGACGGCTATTATAACAACTTCCATCGATGTAGTAACCGGAAAGCGGTCTGTGGTCGATGGTAATAGAATAAAACAACCGCAGTACTCTCGCACGGTATTCAACTCTCGGAGAGTCGTCGAAGAACGTACTTGACGCTCTGACGTTTTCGCAACGACTTTACTCCTGTCTGGGCACTCGGAAAACCTCGAGCCTTGCAGGCAACAAAAAGGTCCACAAACTTTTTTTCTCTCCAATGACATTTCTCGTACACTGTTGACTCGATTTGTCTGATAGTTGAATTCGATTTTTTTGTGGACAAACAACTTTGTGCGATTGACTGCTACACAGAAATCGAATCATTGAAACTAATGCATCGTTCGATATATATAACCGAAGCAAAAGTTTTTCGAAATAATAAGATTTCCGTAAGTTATATATTTCTTAGCAATAATTGCGACAGAATCATTTTTATTAATTTATGTGTTAATTTCGAATGCGCAAAATCGAATTATCAGATGATACCGTTACTATTGCCCAATAAACTACACAATTTGGAACAAAAATGAAAAAACCCTATCAGTCCTGTTGTTCGCTATCGTATTTCATAACTACGCAATAACGATCAAGAAATGATCTCATGTATGACCTCGCAGAAAGGTCTTTATTTATTATTCGCGTGACGTAACGCTGTAATGTAATTATTCTATCGGCGATGTTAGGATCACTCGGGGCAAAACTATTTTATTCACGATTCGCATTGTTCCCTCGTAAAAGCAGAGATCGTAAGCATAAGCGTCTAGTGTCGCGACATCGTAAGGAGCTCTATACTGTTGTAACATAGAAGCAGCAGCGGCGTTTGCACAACACAAGGCTTGAGAGCAATCGAAGCGAACAAGAATAGGAACATTGGGGAACTCTGTGTAGGGGTTGCGTAGCCGAGAAGATCTGGTTATGTGGAACTCGCCAGTTGCGCGCGATATGCGACGACCGGCATTTATTGTTGAACGAAGGGGCGCCAACGGCCAATGGTTGGCGTTTATATTCATGAACACAAAATGGCCACACATTGTGATATACGACGAGCTTTGGCTTTGGTCAAAGGTATCCTTTCATGCGTTTTCGTCATTATTCATCTTCATCCTTGCAACTCATCGTATTCCATCCGTTACATCGTTGACGCTTTCTACACTCGCCTACCGGAACGATTTCATTTCCTTCGGAAACTACTTGTTTTGTATACAACAATCTTCTCTAATATAAATACTTATTTGGAGTTCGTGCAATGCGTTGCATCCTGCAACGTCCGGTATCTTGATGCCTTTGTTCAAAACTGTGATATATGATCAATTTTCCCGATGGAAAATGGTTTTAAAAAAAGTAAAAAATATATGAAATTTTATATATTTATTTTTTTATATTTAATACATTAATCATATCGTTTTTGTATATATTTGGTGACATGTATTCTAAAATAAATCCGTCGTATACTATTTTTCGTAGAAAAAACATATCCATCTATCGCAGAATGGCACAAGATCGCGGATAGATTTCGCACTCTGCGCATCACTCAGACGCAAGCAAAACGAAGAATGTGAAAATGAAAGCAGATGGAAATGAAAATATTTCAAGAAAAAAACTGCGGCAAGGGTAGTCATATCCAAGACAAGCGAGAAAAAGATGATATTTTCCGCAATACCGTCACCAGCGTAATTTTTCGTGTCGGGAAGTTTTATGGGTCCTATAATTCTCGAAGTGTCTTCCGGAGCACATATTAACAGAGTCGAGAGGTTGGGCCGACGGTGCGACTGTGGAGAGGTTTCAAGAGTCAAAGGTCTCGGTGCGCACAAAGGAAAGGACAGAATGAAGAACATCTCGTAAATTGTACAGTTCTCTTTGGAACCGATAGTTATTCTCCAGATTTCATCCTCTCTTGAATCAAGAAAATCTCATTGCGTCCGTAAGAAAACCATTTCAGCCGTCTCGATGAGGAACTCAATTCCCTTTTTTTTTTAGTGGATCGTTTGCATTACTACTTTAATATCTTTTATACAGTTTTTTTCTTTTCTTAATCGTTGAATATTGCTTTATAAATATTGAACGGTATTTTGAATATTAAACAGAAAAAAATGTCTCGAGTTAATTTTTTTTTTTTTTTTTTTTTTTTTTTTTTAATAAAACTGCAATGTATATATAATTTTTTTTACGGTGTATAAATGTACGTGTGATATTCAAAATTATCGTATCGTCCATATTTCGGAACATGTAGGAGGCAACGTTACCTAAAGCAAGAAACCCAAAGGAAAGGGACGATGTCGCGAGGGGACAAGATATAGTACAGGTAGTGTAAGCTTTTGCAAGCGAGCCACCGTCGCTTAAACCTTGCAGCTGAATACACATTTAGAAACGCGGGAAACAACTAATTTCAACTAGCGTTTCACGGACCATTTAACTCCAGCAACTCTCGTATTCTCCTATCGCACCCTTGTTACACCAATTGTACTCTTGCTTCGGCATCTACCAACTACGCGTTTCTCTTCTTCTCCGTTGACCACGTTTGCGCACATTCTCGTCTTATCACTTTTCGAGTCATTTATCGGTTAGCAGTGTTATCAACTTGTACCGAATACCGAATACCTGCTGAAGGGGTGAGCATTTTTGGATTGTCAAATATTGTGCGAATTATTATTCCACAAAATATATGATTATTATTTTTATTATTTCCAAAATTCGATTATCAGAGTAAACCGAACGAATGAGTAAGTCAATGAATTGAAAATATAAAAAAATAGAAAAAATTCTTGAATCATGGATCATCGGTGGGGCTGAAGATGGAAATTATAATTCCATTAATCAGAATTTCCCGTTTCCGGCCGGTCGGACATTTCGTCCGCGTGCGCGATGGTCTCGAGGAACCAATTTCACTTTTCACCGCGACACATTTTTATGACGAGATCGATGACTCCCGAGACGTCCTTGGCACCCCCACGTGTTCTCTAACATTTCTATTTATTTTATTTTTTTTTCGTCCACACCCCCGAAACGTCGCCGATCCCCTCTTTTTTCATTTTTTTAAAACTTTGTCTTTCTCTCGCTATCGTTTTCTCCGAGGCCCCCGGGGGGACCCGTGTGTGATCCGCGGCAGTGTCCCGGAGTCAGAACAGGAAGGGACCATTATTCTTTCTCGGCGATATAGGCGTCGAGCGTAATAACATCCGGGAACTTCTCGCACGGATACTCGTGCGAGGCAACGGTTCAAACGTTTTTCCTCCTCTGCCAGACTCGTTCCTCACTACCATATCGCAATTTCATCCTTTTCTCAAGCTTTCTCTTGCTCTTTCACGCGCTTTCGACTGTTTCCGGTCTTTTCCCATTCCATCGCGCCGGGTTTACGTTTGACGAAAAGGGGAACGGGGGGCAAGGGGGCTGCTAGCGGTAGGGGCGATCGCAAGCGACCGCTCGGCAGCATACCTAACGATACACGAACTATTTTTCTTTCCCGCAAACAGCACACGCCATTTTTTTGTCGTATTGCCTTTTTTTTTTTCGCTCGAGCCGAGGTCCCGCAACTTTGCGACACAAGGATGAAGAGTGGGCGAAGGAAGAAAAGCGAGATATGCGCGCCGCGAACGCGAAAAATTGCTCCCACTTTGTCGCGGAGTGTCGAGCCCGAGTCGCGTTTCGACCTCAATATTATGTCGGTTTGCGCCGGCAAAGAGGAAGACATACGAGTTTACACACGACATGGTAACCCACCGTGTACCTACCACAACTGTACTCATACCCGCGGTGGTTTATTTACGCTGTCGACTTTGCTCTTTGTATTACAGTTCACAGAAGCGAAAGGCGCTCTGCTTCTCGTTTATATTGGATACGACGAGATCGTCGCTGTGAGACGTAGTTTAGCATCATTTTCTTGATTAAAAAAAATCTTTCAGCGATAATTATATTGTTATTATTATTACAGTAAACTGGCATTCGAAATACGAGTGGAATATTTTCCCCTATAAATGCATATTTCTTTTTCGCCTTAATATCAAAGGTCGCATCGAAAATATGAATTACTAAAGCATATCACCCCTCGAGGTCCGGAGGGTCGAAAGTGAACAACTTTTATATTTCTCACTTCTCTCTTATATTTAAGTTTGAAGATTTTTTTTTTCTCCCTGCGACCCTAAGAAAACATAACACCTGATGGAGATTGACCATATCTTCTCATCTTTACCGAAAGGATCACTAAACAAATAAGGGCCACGAAGGAGGGTCGCCAAGAGGTTCATGTCTCGAGGCACAGGTTTTCCTAAGTTGATCCGAACGAAAAAAAAAAAAAAAAAATCTTTAAGAAAACTTCGACAATCTTACTTCTCTTTCATACGAAGAATGTACAGTTTTTGAATGTCGAGTGAGCGATTTGTCTAATAATAATAATAATAATAATAATAATAATAATAATAATAATAATAGAAATAATAATAATATTTGTTGTTTGTGAATAACTTCTTGTGCAAAAGCGATAATGTGGAAAAACACCGAGGCGAAGTAAAAAAAAAAATAAACAACGGCCACAACGGATGCGCGTTTATCGTGCTGAGTTTCGTAGGGGAAAAATCGGAAAATTCACAGTCTCGCGGCACATAGATTTTCATTCCGACGTTTTTTTTCCTTTTTTTTTTTTTCTCTTCGTCGGAAACGAAGATAGAGGCGAACGAAACCGAAGCTAACCGCGTGCCGATGCAAATACAGGAATTCGTGTTTAGCGCGTGTCGAACGCGCGAAGAAAGATAAAGTCTGAAAATCGGAAGGACGCCGAAAGAAAAGGTTGAAGAACGCCGAATTACTTCGGAACGTGTCGCAGAAGCTAAATCGAATTCAATAGAGTGGAATTTAATCGAAATTTAAAACCGATCGGTGAAAGTTACGTAGCCTTTCTCAGTATTTTATAAAAACCTTCGTTGTTCGGGTTGCTTCATCCATATACACGAATGTATTGTGGCTTCGTAATGGAGCAGCTATAGAATTCGTAATTCAGTACGGAATTCACGTGAAAATGTCAAAACAAATAATGAATTTTGTCGAGTGATCGTGAGGACTTTCAGGTCGATAAATTATCACTCGACAATGCAATTTTGGGTCGGGATGGTCGTTACACATCGCGAAATAATTAATTTGGAAATTCCATTTCTCCATTTGAAATTTTTTTTAAATTTGACTCGCGGTCTCGCGTACTATCATATATAGTTATCATTTGCAGTCAAAGACCACACGGAAAGGACTCGTTCAGCGTTAATTTTGTTCAATGAAATTAGTAGTCAGTTCGTTCGAGAATAATAATTGTCATCGCGTGTGGAAGCAGAACTTCACGATCGTCCATGGTCGCTACTTGGCCGAACGAGCGGAGGGGCGTGTGCGGTGAGCAAATTAAATCCAATTAAACGGAAATCGATAGGTGTGCAGCAGCAGCAGCAGCAAAGGCTTTCACGATGTTCATACCGAACAGTTCGGGAACCAGAGAACTTCAGGGTGCAGTCAAGCATGCAAGAGCCTGGGCTCCCTGGTCTGACCAAATACGGGTTGTACTACTGGCAGAACTTCCGTATGAAATCGTCGACTGGAACGTGTAATCAGATAATATTAAGATCCCTCTATAGTGATTTCCCACAATCTTCAGCGAGACAATTCAACTGACACAATAAAAAAGTATCAATAATTAGATGAATAAAAAAAAAAATTAATCTCCTTAATTTGTACCGACAATGCACGCGTTTAAAAGAATCACTCCGCAAATCAGTTGAATTTGCATTTTGCCCGCCGAAACTACGATAATACGGATGGAAGAAGAGTGCATAATTACTTTTTGGTCGTTCGACGAATATTTTCATCGCTGTACCGATCGTGAATCATCGAGGAACAGCGAGCATCGAATATGGTAATCCGATGCTATATTGGATTAACGTTGAGCGTAGAAACAAAAGTTTCGAAGGACTCATTCGGGTTGGGGATTAACTGTTTGATCGGGGTCCATTCCCGAGCGTACTCCCATCAGACCGTATCAATTACGTTATCTTTTGACAAATTGACTATACGCCTCCTTCGTACGAGCGTTCGGCTCTCGTCTGTCCGGAGAACGACGATAGTCCCAACAATATGTGTGAAGGGCACCAGGGTCGTGAACTCCCCAGAGAGTGCCTTGTCACTCCGGAACGCACGAGTGGAGTGAGACGTTTACACGTATACACACGCAGAGAGAGAGAGAGAGAGAGAGTTTGCGTTGGAGTGAAGCAGAGCCGCATCGCGCAGCGCATCGATCCAAAGTGCAACCTCGCTAATTCGACTCTCGTTCGGAACAGCGCTAACGAGCGGCGCGTACTTGTTAACTGCTCTCGTCTTCGTGAGGTACAGATTGAATCAAGCCCCGTTAACTACGAGAACATTAACGAGACGTGGAAGCTTCGCGGCGTTACAAGAATCCTCCTACGTTTTCAGCTTCGAACGCGAACGAGAGAGCGTTCGATTGTCGAATGGCACACCGTGATTCGTTGG
The DNA here is from genome assembly GCA_963971235.1 of Cryptus armator. Classification (NCBI taxonomy): domain Eukaryota; kingdom Metazoa; phylum Arthropoda; class Insecta; order Hymenoptera; family Ichneumonidae; genus Cryptus; species Cryptus armator. The sequence goes on along the minus strand of OZ020234.1, from coordinate 3,353,337 downwards.
AAAAAACTTTACGAATTATTGAAACGAAATAAACTGCAACTTCGCGAGGACTTTCGAATGTTCAAATAGCGAATGCTAATTACAGAATACCGTATTAAAATTCACCCCAATAATAGAGGTACTTGAGTGCCATTGGAGATTGCAGACACTTACCATGTCACCTTCGATGAATAAATCAATCGTACGAAAACAGCCTTTTCTCTCACATTAAAAAAAATATATATCGAAAATATATCTATAATATATGCAAAATATTTTCGTTGATAAATTGTATGTTTTGAATATATTTGAGAATATATTAATTATATAGAAATGTCGAGTTTAATATATTTCTTAATATTAGAAATAGTTATTCAAAAAAATATTGTCAATTGTATTATTATTAAGAAATATCATTTTTTATTTTTGCTACGAATATTATTAATTGTATATTTCTATTTTTTATACACATTTTAATAATCTTGAATTTCGGAAAGAAATTAATAAAAAAAAAAAATTTGTCTCGTCTGACCGCAAGAAGATTCGGCTAACGTTGTTGGACCAATCGTGTAGTTTTGGTTTACAAAATTGATACGACGCATCCTGTTTCATCCACACTATCCACTTCGGGTCTCTTACTCGACGAAAAGTCCTGTTCAACACGGAAAGCCGAGCGTTACCAAGCTTGGGTTTCCAGAACTTCATTAATCACTCTCAAAAACCTCGCGGCTACTCTACGGCAATGGTATTAGTACAGTGTTGAAGATAGCCGACTAAGATACAGAAGGGTTGAAGCAACGAGGCCAAGGATAGTGTGTGTATGTCCGTTCAGTTTCCGGAAGCACCATCCAGGCTCGGGGATACGGAGAATTAATTAGCTCTGCAGCAGAGCACTGTCAACAGGCTCAGTCCTCCCATGGACCCCGAGATAAATGACCGAAATTTGGATCCTTATCACTCGTAGATAAACTCCCGTACGTCTAGCTTGAGACTATACGCTGAGAGACTATACGCTACGAACCCCATTCGTGACGCCGGCTAATCGACAGATCGAATTAACTGCGTCTATCGTCTATTGTGTCTCACAGAAGTGAATGATCGTCGATATAATAATAATTGCAAAATATTATCGATGCGCATTGTTTTATCATTCTCTTTTTTTTTCTCCTCGAACCGCGAAGCGGACATTCGTAGATGAATACAATCGTTTACTACACCTTCTAAAATTTGACGCAGTAACTTTGTTTAGTGAAACTCACCAAGCCTACACTAAGCGCATTGACCAAGCGTATGTAATGTTTTCCTCAAATATTTGACAATTTTTTTGTCTTTCCGTTAAACCGTTCCAAGCGAATGTCCGCCATGACTTGGTGCAATCTTGAAATTGTTTGTACGATGTTTGTGTACGAATGGGGAAAGAGGTTGTGTATACAGAAACGTTGGATGGTTCTCTCGTGCTACTCGTCGCGGTGAAACGGTCGGTGGAACAGGAAATTAATTACTTTGCAGTGTCGGGGTAAGAGAGAGAAAACGCCTTAACATCCCGACATGGGATGACGCTCTCGCTCTCGTCAGAGATAAATGATCCAAGTTTAGATCTTTATCGTGCGCTCACGGATAGATAGCCTTTCTTATCGGTCTTTTTTTTTTTTTTTTTTCTTTTCCGTACTCATCCAAATTGCGGTGTTTCCTCGGTTTACATGCATGCGAGGATATTGAGACAGTGACTCTGCGTCTCGATCTTTTTCATGGACGAGCGTGTGTGCGAAATTAGATCGATTTCTTTCGAGTCATTAAACATCAATTTCAGTTGATTTCAAAACCCTTTTTTTTTTAATTATTATAGCATTTTACCATTTTTTTTATATTATATATTATCATATATACTATTTTGTAATTCTATTCTATTCATGGATACTTTAAATGGACTCAGATAAAAATTTCGTCCCTCCAAAGTGTGTTTAAAAATGTTGAAAAAATTAACATAATTTTTAGACCTTGTAGTGGATCTATATCTTTCACTAAATCGTAGTTGAGAAAATCACGGGCCCGCGATAAAACTGTAATGGACGGTAGACAATCACGACAAATAAAGTACAATTGAATTTTCGTATAAAGCTGAGGTTTTCACCGTCGATCAGGATGATAGGGAGAGGATGAGAGAAAGGAAGTAATTTCGATACATTTTCTCGTTTCCCTTGGACGTTACCATCGCGTAGATTACGACGACGACGACGACTTCCTAGTGCCAAGGATCCAATCGCCAATCCAGTAACCGAGGGGTGGGGGAGTGGAAGAAGGGTGGAGGCGGGGAGGGGGGCAATGGCTACTGCCTCGTTGAGAAGGAGTGTGCGCACCAGCCACCCCCTCGTGACCTGTCACAGGATTTTCCGCTCCAATAAAAGGATTAACCGGACGAGGGTTAATCCTATTGGAAGGGCCGTTCTCGCACTTCGTATCCGGAGGACTCGCCAGTCCTCGTTGTTCGTGGGTCACCATCACTGTAACCCACTTAGGTCACACATGCTCGCTTCGAATCGTTGCGATCGTCTACCCAGTCACCGACTATACGACCCCCGCCCTCCCTCCCTTTTGCCAGGTTCTCTATCGCCGATAACGTTAAATTATTTTCTCTTTCGTTAAGCTACGAAAAACTAATCGCTGAGAACTATCGCGGTCTGCCAAAAGATTAGAATTCGAATCACAATGCTTTATTCATGTCTATTACAGAGATAACCAATTCGATAAAGGGCTCTGAATGAGGAATCGCTTTTATTCATCACCACATTCGAATACTATGCGAAATATCTTTTTCGGTACCCACGGAATTACGCGCACTCGTCACTCATAGCCGGTTAGCCGGTAGATCCAGCGGTATATGAAAAAGTATGCCGTTTCGCAATTTTGGCGAAGGGAGAGAGTCAGTTTTTCTTCGTTGACTGGACGACCTGGGGGTTTTTCGTCGTGTTCAGGGCGGCGGCGGGGTAGCGCTATCCACCGAGAGGAAGGATAAACATTGTTCCAACGTGTTGGAAATGGAATTTACGTCGAGCATCGGCTTGATGCATCGTTGGCGCTGTGGCGCGCTAGTGGGAGCGCGAAAGATGGTCGAGGGGTTGTTTTTACGCCTGGCGGGTGCGCTCGAGCGAAGGTAAAATTTCGGTACTCCATTCTCGTTGAGAACCGACGAGTCTCTCTCTTGTATTTTTTTTTTTCTTTCTCATACGCTACTCTCATTTCTTCGCGCCTCGTTCGCTCTCGTTTGTCCTCCCCGCTTCTTATTCTTACTCCCTTCCCACACCCCAAACCACACTCATTCACCACCGAACCTTCACGAAGAGTCCGCTAAGTTGCGATCCCGTTTCGACGCTCGTTCACGTGAACATACTCCGCCGTAATACGTGTCGATCTTTCGTCCACCATCACGTCTCTCCTGTGAGTACTTGAGCTCCGTCTCCTATCTCTGTTCCCCCAACATCCAAAAACTTTCGCCGCAACTTTTAATTTCACTCTCTCACGGATGCTATTGGAGGCGCGCGGGCTTCTAGATGAAAAAGAACAGCGTCGAAGGGTCGCGAGACCTGAGGCAAAACGCTTCAAGTTTCACATCCCTCCCTCTTCTCTCGCCCAACCCCTCCCCTCGTAGTCGACCGTCTCGGGGGCTCGCGATACTTTACGATGAAAAGTTTTCGTTCTTGGAAATCGCGCTTGGCGTTCACAACGCTTGAGGCAGGGAGAGACCCTCCCCCCCCCCCTACCCAGGATTCCCTTCTAAAAGTTACCCGGCTCGTCACCCTCGATGAAATATCCGAATCTCTCGCATCATCACCCCTCCTCGCGCGAAATGACAATGTCAAATGGAGTGTAAAAACGATCGTAATCAATCGGTTCACAGAATTCAAAACAAATTCCATTGAGTCTCGAAGACAGACTCATAATCGGGAACATTTAATTGAATATCATGAAGGGGATACTAAGAGAAATTTTAATGGATCTTACATTCCTCGAAATCGTCGTCCAGATTCCATGAGAAATTATGTATTATAGAAAAACATATATAGAACTACGAGTAGTCATTGGTTTGATATTATTCTTCAATTAGAATAAAATTAGGAGATTTATTGATCATTTATCAATCTTAATAGCAATTTTTTTTTTCGGAAAACATTCGCCGAAAATAAAAAAAATCAATATGCGAAATTTACAACAAATATTGAAATCCTTCCGATTTTCGATCGTCAAAAACTTTTGAAACAAATATTTACCGACAAAAATATCATAATTCAAATGATGAATAAAAAAAAAGTCGGCTTTACGATAGGGTTCTTTATTACGCGGTATTTGAAATATTGCTGTAAGAACACCCTGTTTGCTACTCCCGCGACCTGCCAGGACGACGTACTTTGAGTGTTCCACCCACGGGAAATATTCAACGACAAATCATATGAAAATGAAAAGACGCCGAAACTCTTATGAATAAGCGTCGTCTATTCGTATAGTCGCTTTAATACCGGTATACCGAATCTGTGTAGAGTGTGTTCTGTACCCCAACCATTCCGGTACCGAACACTCTCATATCTGATTCCGTATGAAATGCATCGAACTTCCGCGAGGAAGCAAACGGAGAATAGACAACGAAGAAATGTTTTCTGTTCCATCGTCCTGCTGATGGAGGATGCAGCTTCGCGAGAGCAGCAAGGCGAATGAAAACTACGAGAAAGGGCGCCAGCGACAGAGAAGTAGAAGAGTTTTCTCCATTCCCTTTCGCGCCTCGGGATTACCTCGGGGAAGTTCATCGTGAAAGCGGGTGCCATCCACCCCTGTTTCGTTTCGCTTCCCCCCCCCTCCACCCTCCTCCCGCCCGTCCCTCTGCTCACTTTGCCGCAGTAGCGTTTGTCAACAGTCGTGACTCGATTCGAAACTCAGGCTGTAGGGAATGCGCTTCTACGTGAACCCAAATCTCACCGCCCGCGCTTTCATCCTCCTCCGCCCTTCCTATTTCTTTTCTCTCCACTTTGCTTTCCTTATCCATGCCGTCTTTTGGCATCTCTCCGATTCGCTTCGGCGGGGGGGTTACTTCACAGTCCTTTCACCCCGCGAACAAGAATCGTCCCCAAGAGTTTTGTTTACGCAACCGCTGAGAGATCTCGCGTTTGAATGACGAAGCACTGTCGACAACACTCCATCAGCGATTCGAACTTTTCGCTTCTTCCTTATCACTTTCATCGATCACGAGCCTCGATCTGTTTATCGCTTGAATAACCGATTCGAACAAATCATCGAACGGGCGATTCGATAAATGCATTAATTCTCGAGTAAACAAACATGTAAACTTGTATTACCACATCCGCTATAATTTCGTTGACTCTTAAAGTCGAATCGATTCGATAAAACAAACAACGCGGATGAAGAAATACATTTTTGCGGATCAATAGATAACGAGTAATTAAAGAGATTGCAAAGCGGCGGTAAATCGTATGAAAATTTCAACGATTAGTTTCGATAGGATTGATCGAATGTTATCACAATGTCCGCTTGTGAATGATCGCTCATAAATTTTCATAGACGAACGACCGCTTAGAAGAACTGGTTTACAAATATAAGGGTATATATAAAATGACGGTATATTAATGGCCGGTCGTAAATAATCGCTTGTACACTAACGCTTATAAATGTCGACGTATATATTATCCCCGGCGTCGGAACGACCGAGAAATGAATTAACCTATAGCAGTCACATCGAATTTTGTTACGGCTGCATGGTCGCAGTCAGTATCGGTTACAGATATCTCCGATTTTAAACGGCCGAATCGTTAACAAAATGCTATCCATGTCACTGTATCATTATTTAGGTCATTGTGTCGAAATAAAAATAAAATGATAATTACACATTAAAATGTAATGTGAACTTGTATATAGCTATGATTTTGAAACATTTATCGATCAACTAGAAATCGATGTTCCACTCGATCAGAATAATTATATCTGCTAAGCGGATAATATTATTAATATTAATAACTAACGTCGGAGCGGTACACCGGGCATTTTTTATTCACCCGAGAAACTTAATTAAATTAAATTCTTTTGTTCATTGCTGATAACGAAAATAAAAAAAACTCGATTGGCCCATTTGTGTATTCAAATGAAGCTGGAATCCGGCACTGAAAATGTATCGAATTATTGAGCGGTGTCACTCCAATGAAAATGGAACAACAGAATACACAGGCTTCGATTCCCCGTTCATAGACGCGCTCTCGAACGTGCAATTTTTTTTTTTTTTTTTTTTTTTTTTTTTTTTTTTTTTCGGCAATCGTCGGACGAACGGGTGAGCCGGTCTAACGATAAGGACTTTAACACGCGTCAGCCGGATTGACCGGAAAACAGGAGAAACGAAATCTGCATGGAATCCCCGGAGTGTCGTCGATCGCATTATATCTAACGAGCAATAAACCATTTCGAGCCGACTGTAGTAACGGCAGTATCGGGGTTCGGGGGACAGATAACCGGAATAACACTGTGGCAATTTAGGCACTCGTTCGAGAGGTCCATCGATTCTGTGACCGGATGTTGACCTCTGGTAGCTCAATTTTTCATATTTTTTTTTCGTATTGTTTCCACCACCAAACGTTATCCCAATTTTATTTTCATCCAGTCCCATCGAAGCCTTCGATTGATTGTAATCCCGGGCTTTCCAAATAGCCGATAGATGTTATTTAATCACTGCTCTTGTGACTCGTTCAATCTCCCTTTATCACTCAATAAACTTTAGACTAACCGATCCAAAATATTTGACAATAATATTAATTCATTAATTGCAATCGTATTTCTTTTGGGGATGAAATTTGACAAAACATTTCGTAGCTTTAAACCAAAGTCTCCGGGTGAAGAAATAGCGACGATAAAAACAGCAATTTGCAAAAATGAAATGCGAAGCGGAGCCATTTTTTTCATCGCTACGTATCCGTAATACCCTTGTCGTTCGTCATGTATAATTGCCTTCAATTAATTTCGCATTACGAGAATCCGCCTTCTGTATGTGGAGTAATCTCGTGGCTTTCTAAACTGTGGGGAGGGTTTTAGCGTCCCTTACTTTCTGAACAGTCAAGTGTAATCGTATTGGTTTGTACCGGAGGGGGTGAATCCGAAATGCAATGGTCGTAAATTGGTCGGAACGATTCAGGGGGGCATGCTATTAGTTTCCAGTGCGATCTTATGAAAATCCATGGCGAAACACAAGTGGCTGTTCTGTATCTATATACCAACGGTAGCTAACGGTAGGGTGCTTTTCCTAGTGGGCGAGAAACGTTTCCACGTTTTCCGGAAGCAGGTTTAGTGCAGTGGAAGCAAGGAGAGGCAATGCCACCCCCTGGCGCTATCCCGGCTACCGCCGTAGCTTGGTCGCGTACACATAAATTCCGGTGGGTTGGCGGGAACGTGCCGCTGGTCTCGTCGGTGGCCGGTGAGCCGCGGAAACTAGCCAGGATTACCGGCGTTGCGGGGTTTCCAAGCACCACCGACAACGGGACATTAGAATTCATGCGGAGACATTTGCGGTACTGCTCCTAATGACCAGGTGTAAAAACCACCCGTCGGTATACCCCTCGAGCTATGAGAGTACCAGAGCTCGAGGGAACGTTTGAGAAAGGAAACGAGCTACAGGATCGCCTACCAGACGCTCCCTCGGAAGAGGAAGATGAAGTGGTGCAAGAATCCGGGGGTTCGTCTCGAGTTGGACGAGAAGGTGCGGCAGCTTTCAGTTCAGTGAGCGCAGTCTCGATGTTTTTTTACACGGAAAATATCTCCGAGAGCATTTTTCAAGGCACTCACGAGAATAGAGGTCGTCGCTCTTCGTTATTCCATATAAACCTCACGAGTAACACCCATGGCAATGGGATCCTACCGCAGGCGCATTTTCACGCGGTCCCATCGTTACGTGAATTTTTTTCAAAAATTGCAGTTTTGAATAACTGTTTTCAGATTCTTTAATGTGGAACTTGAAAACCAATGCCACCATTGATGACATTGCGTCTTTACTTAGTAAGCTAAAACTAATATTCCAGACGCTGAATGAACGCAGACGTAGAATTGTCTGTTTACTCGGATAGATTGATTACCCCGTTCAGAACTGACTCAAGGGTTACGGCTTACAACCCTATCCAGATGTATAACTTCTTCGCATTCCGATGCTACACAACGTTCTCCAATTCGTCTCACACATCCTCCTTGTCTTCGATTCTCAACCAAGCGTCGAAGCTCAACCTCTCAACCTCTCCACCTCCCGTTATCCCCTTCGACGTACCCATCTTCCATCTTCAGTCCCTTGGCAGATACCTAACTGTAATTAAGGACTTACACGTCTTCGGCGCAAGCTTCTCCTTCCTCTCTAGCATTGAAGGGAGGATCAATTTTAAGTTCAACGAACGAGCTCTTCTCGTCATTCTCAACCCTCGACGCATTGGCACCCTCGCTACGTTCTCTCTTGCAACCCTCCCGAACGTAGGTAACTTCCGGCGGAGTAATGACAGCAATAAGTCAGACGTAGTCGAGGTAAGCTAACAAGATCTCACGTGGGCGTTGCCGCCCACGAGCTTTTGCTTCATCGTGTGGAATATTCCTTATTAAGAATATATACTGTTACTACGGTGAAAATTGTGTTGTGATTATGAAGTTTTCTCTTGAGAAATTCAAATTTTGCAATACAACATTCTCGTAAATACAATATCTAGTAAATTCGAACAACTTGTTAATTAACGCTAATGAATATTGCGAACGCGAAGTATATATTAATTCTCAGTTTTGTTTAAAATTTGGTGTCGTTCGAGATAAGAAAATATAAATGGAATTTGAGAGCAGAATTTGAAATTCTCGTGAGAACGTTGCTCGCTCGTAATCGTTTATTGAAAACGATGAAAATTGATTACTCCCTACTGGGCAAAAACTTCTCAATCGTTAATATTAATTGCCGGTGTGTCTGGCCACATCCACTGCCCAAACTTCAGAAAGTTTTTGTAACTAAGAGCAATCGTAGGATTCTGTGCAGATGTTGAAAATAACTGAACGGTCCTTAGACTTCCGGAGAATTGCGTCGCCGAGAACTTACTCGTACAATGATGATGCAGAAGCGTTCCGAAACATGTGGTACGGATACTTTCCCAAAAGATTTCGTGAAGTTTAAGAGAGTCGCGATGCTAGAATTCAAAGACCGGACTGAAATGTTCACATCCGGCATTTCAACGGGACAAAGGGCCGGACAAAGGGACTTCCGTCCTACATACTGCACCGAAATCTTCAAAGTCTCAGAAGGCCACATTGATTTTATAGGTCAACCATTGTCCACCTCGATTGCCAGCAGCTTTTCTTAAACAACCTTCACCCAACGACCCCCTTTTTCGATCTTTGAAGACACGCCGAGCAAAAATTGCAATCCAAGCTGATTCTCCACATTTCCAAACTTTCAACTGAACTTAGATGATCATCGAAATATTGTATGAATTATGATTAAGTAGGTAAGGTTACTTCGCGTGGGAAGAGTATACTCGAAAAAATATATCAAAGCTTTTAGCCAAAAGCATATTTCACTTTTCAGCAAACTCGAGCGACTAAGAGTGAGTGAAAGTAGTAGTGACTGAGTAATATAAGTCCTGTTGGGCGCGCAAAGTTCATAAATTGCTCCGAAGCTCGTCTTCTTGCTTGCTTGCTTGCTCTCTTTCTAGTTTACTTGCGGGATGGATTTTCTAGCACGGATGCACACTGCACACCCTCGTCTTCCGCGTATACTTACTACGGCTGAAAGTGAGGGACTATACGTAGAACGTACTACCTACAAGCTGGTTAGCGGTACCCAGCCCCGGAGAGTGTATTTCCTTGCCGCAAGTTCTGGGTTACCCGATCCGTAGAGTTGCAAAGTCGATCCTGCATATCTCCGCTTCGTGGCATCGCTCTTTTTCTTTGGCGCGCTTGCATAGAGCGAAGCGAGTGCACCAGCACACCACGGCGGTGCTGCGTGTGAACGACAAAGCCGAATAGTCGACGAGCGACACAGAAAGGTGGTAGAGTGGCGATGCAAAAGTTTTAAACAAGGCGTGAAGGAGTCATTCCAGTAAGCACTGTCGGGCGCGCTTCAAGGCCTTCGTGTCTATCGTACCTTCACAAGACTTCAACGTTCTCCTTCAGTCTTTGTGATTCACCGGCGTCGCTCATCGCAGGACCATCTTCGGTCCGGCGCGCGTGCCACGCAACTCAATTTCAAAGTTTTCCCAAGTTCCTGTACAAGATCCCGCAACGACGAGGAGCATATAAGGACGATGAAGGCCGTTTGCGGGTGATCACTCGTCAGAAACCTAAGCGCACTTTGGACATACCGGTTTCCTATAGTAATAGAAGGGGCATAACTTTTAACAGTTTCCGGAACATCTCCACCTGCGACAAGAGTGTAGATACAGAGGATACGGAGAACCGGAAGAAGGCAAACAAAGACAATGACGTTGGTCGCTAAAGAAACGAGACAGACGGAAATTGCGCATTACCGGCTGCCATGAAATGCTGCGTCATCTCAGATTTCATAGGACGGAATTGTATGAATACGTTCCAACATCTTTTATACGCTACTCTTGAGATTTATTCGTCTTTCCGAAAAGCTTTCCAGTCCATTATCTGCGTCTCTCAACATTTGTGCAGCACTCGAAATAATGACATGGGAAATGGCTTCAAGTACGGCAGCATATACAAAATCATTCTGTAATTGCCTCGAGTAATATAGAAGAGTTTCTCCTTCGTCGGCTCGCAAGGAAAACCCAATGATACGTATACACGACTTTCATCTTGGCTCGGTATTCTATGCTTCTGTTTTTTCACCACGATCTGCAAATATCGCCTTCTCGCTATGGCTCCTGGAAGCGCGGTGGGTCTCCTTTGCTCGGTTTCGCACCTTTGGAAGGAGGTCGGATAAACCGACGGGAATTGAAGCTCGAAATTCATCTCGCGTCCGCCTACTTCCACGCTATAGATACAGCGGGGTAGAAAGGGCTTAGCGGTTGGTAGACAAGGTGTGAGGACCAACATAAGATACCCTCGGCTTGAGCTTCGGGAGATTCGTAGTACGTTGGCCTTCGATTTTTCCTCGTCGTATTTCCTTTTCGTTCCGCGAGTTTTCGAAATGTCTGGCTTCCACTCTTTCTCGCCCAGCGGTAGTCGACGATATGATAGTAGGGGTGGTGATGGTGGTGCGCACGGCGTAGGAAAGATGGGAAATACCCTTGGGAGCCCTCAGCAGATTTATGCCATCCCTGGCTGGCAAGTCTCTCAACCCTCCTACATATACTCGGGAGTACATAGGTGCTATATATATATATATATATATGCACAGTATAGCATCAACCCCCTGCCCGCCCACCGCAACTCCCTAGATACCCAAGCGTAGACCCGTTGGCCACGGGGATCTACGCCGGCCGAAGAATCCAACCAGGATATTATACGATATGCACCGAAAAGTGATAGATGGCTATTATGTTCCGCTAAGATGCCGACGTACCGGTTATACGGTATACGCTATGGAGTTCTTGCTTTTCTCCTATCCTCTTACTCCATTCTTACACAGTGTAGGTGTACTTTGGGGATATAGTTATAGCTATACCGCATGAGAAAATCTTGTAGATTTCGTTTTTCTCTCTTTTGCTTTTACACCGCCTTGACGAGATTTTCATTCTTTATTTTTTTCTTTCGGCACACACTTCAAAATTACCATATCCTTTTTTATAATGAACTGAGCATTTACCCAATATATCATTATGCATCTTTGCATCTCATTATTACGCAAGAAATTCGTTCAAAATTGTTTATTAATCATATCGAACAGATTTTAGTTTACGTATTAGAGTTACTTGCGTCGGAAATCAAGATTGGAAAGATCTTTCGAAGTTGTGCTGTCTGAAAGCGATAAGAGTGATGCGGCTAATCTGCGCGACACATCAACCCCTTCGGTAATTGTCTACGACACGAAGATACTTGAAGGATGGTAGAACGCTATAGAACATACTCATTCGAGAGTGTAGCATCTCGAGGGATAATAGATTTGGCGAAGTACACGGTTGGGCAAGGGATTATATAACTGAGTCCTACCCTAACCCATTCCCCCTTGGCGCCCTGCTATTCCTATCTCCAAGCAAACCAACGAGCATTAATACAATTAGTGCAGCTTTGCTAAGTACCATAATGTGTACGCTAAGGGGGACACCCCTTCCGCATGCTTGTCCTTTTCGCCACTTGGATTCAACCCAAATTCTGAGGATGCTCGGTCGGCTTCCGGCTAACCCTTCTTTGTGCGGTACAGGGGATGGCAATAATATTCATTGTATTAAAATAAATATGCGGAGGCTAATCTGCTGGCTCCGTGGGCCCATTAACCCCACGTTTTAACACAACTATCAACAGAATGTTTGGGAAATGTTAAACACCGAAAAGTAATATTGTGAATTCACGTCATGTCGCGAATTTTCATTTGAAATATTGGAATAGAAGCAAACAGGACTATAGCAGAAAATTGACGCTTCTATGACGCATGAGAGGGGTCGATAGTTACGGTGATTTTATCTACTATATAAATGCCAGTCAGTTAAACGTACTAAAAAAATAAAATAAACAAGAAAATAACGAAAGCCAAGAATAGAATGGAAGCATCATCACATTTCAGCCGCGTCTGTACAGCCTCCGCACCCTTGTCCTGTCCGACTGAATGAAATTCAGTTGCCACGAGCTTCGTTTCCGTTTAATGCTGGTGAACTATTACCGAATCGAATAATGGGGGCGAACAGTAACGACCATTGACGTCAGAATGTCGAGAAAACGGAAATACAGATGGTAAGTCCCGATACCATTCTTACGATATGAGCTTAAAGGCGTTTTCGTGAAAAACAAGTTGTACTCATTTTTTTTTTTTTTTCACTGAAGTCAAGTCATCAGAAATCTTTCCGATAGTGAAATTTCGAAATGATTAATTTTTATCAAAAAATGGTCCTGTGATTATAATATTTCATATTGTGTGAATATAGCTAAAGAGGGTTTCAATTTTATCGTCAAACATTATATAAACTCGTTGAAACCCATCCTACGCACCCCGCGATACTTGTACCCTTGTCAAATCGAACCCTTCATTCATCGCGTACCCGCGAGTCAATGTGTGTGTGTATAGATACGAATGCGCGATAAAATTCGCAACCACTAGCGCAACAATAGATTTCCATTAGTGCCAAAGTGGAAACTACCCTCTACCCAGTTCGCTTGAGTCTGCTGTATGATTATGAATGACGTCGTTAAAGAGCTTAACGCAGTGTAAAAAATCACGTAAATTTTTGTCACGCTTATCGACCAAAACGGATCGTCACAAAGGTCCACCGGTATCATAGATGGCATAAAAAAAAAGTGTTTATCGAGGATGGATGGGAGACTTTTTATTAAACGCGCTTTGCACTTGTTAGTATTTTGAAACAGGTGACACGAGTTTTTAAAAATATATGTGTATTTTCTGCACAATCTGACGCAAGCATTGAACTATATAAAGGTACCAACGTTGCTTGGGCAACGGATTATGTCCCCGCTAAGGGATATTTTCACTACATGTTCAATTATTAAAGAAATCATTAGAATAGTTGTTTTAGCGATCCATTTGAGAAAAATGCGTTCCTCATTTATCCCGAAATTATACAAAGAATTTTCATAAATTCGTATTTTTATCTTGCATATTCAATAACGATAAATGATGTCTACTCACTTAGACGAGAGAGTTTGAAGGCGTCAGCAGTGTTAATTACGTCCGCGTAGGCTAAAAGATCGAAGCGCCGCGTCGTGTTGTTGTTCTGGTTGTGATTCGCCAGAGCAAATTTAAATGCTGACTGTACTTCCTCCGTGCCTTGTTCGAAAATTGCACCTGTGAAACAAATATAAATTGGTCAAACGTAACCAAAGGGACACACGATTGATATTCTGAGTCAAATTATGAGACCTTTCGGTCGCCCTTTGGTGATACTATATCAGATCAACGTGACAACGGCAGCGGATTTAGGGTTTCGCCGCTATTAAGAGACGCAACGTTCTGTCGTATAACAGAAATTGTAGGAGGTCCACCGCCATTACTACGATCGGTAGTAGTCACCCTAGAATTGGACATGGTCCGCGTTCGCACCTAATTACTGTTATCCGTTTCGGCATTAATAGTTACTAATACCTATAACGCCATTACATCGATGATACGCAACGTTATTCACAGTTGTAACTACTAGACAATAACTATGGTGGCTGTTCGCTACGCTCGGATACATCGCGCCGCACTAAACTCCAAACTTGCCTCCAGTCGAGTTAATGTCTGTACTACATTCGATTAATACATCTTGATTGAATTTATAGCCGAAACTGACATTATACCGCATTCCATCACGAATATCCGAACTTCGCAGAGAACTACTAGTTGCCACGTTCTTGAATGGGAATCATTCGGAAGCCAAACAAGAATGCTGCAGATCGACAATTTGACGAATCAATTAAAAATCCGAATTGATATTCAAAAACGATATATCTTTATCGATCTAATTTCTTATTCCTGATTTTTTAAAATAAAATACCTTTTTTTTTTTTTTAATATATTTAATAATCGTTATGGTTACTATCAGCGACTATGAATCGCAGTCGACTCGTTCAAAGAATTATTTCACACCCCATATAAGAGTTGTCTTTTGTTCCGGCGGGACTCCGGTCCTTATCGTCATTCATCCCCCACTTCTATTCCAAACGAGGGAACAACACTGAACAACCCGACTTTCCCTTTGAACTATTCGAAGCGCGGTAGTAATGGAGACGATGTCGCGACGAGGTGGTCCCTTTCGCACCCTCTTCAAACTCACTTTACTCTCCACGAGTGAAAGAGGCGCACCCCATTTCGAAGGGATGGGAGACGCTCTCGTTCGATCATTACAGAATATCAGTTTACACTTTGCCAACGCTCTTCATCCTTTACAACATTTTTTCTTTACACTCAACGCTTCCCTATCTCATCCAATCCGATTCAGGGGGTCAGAAAGAACGACTTCATGATCCTCTACGTGCGGACAGTCATGATTACTAAAGTTCACTACGCGCGAGCGTGCAATGAGCGTAAGGAGTCGTAAGAAAAAAAATTGCTGATATTGGTGTCGGCAATCGTAACGTTGTCGGGTGAGAAAACACGAAGAATTTGGGTGTCTTGTTGTGATTTTATTCGATTCGTTGTACGGTTTCTAAACTCTCGGATATGCTTTGTGTAAAACGTCGATTTTTATTACTCCAAATCGAATTGGTATATGGCGCCGGTTTTTATGTGATTCGATGCAAAATAATTCGTTTCTCGATGTCGGTGGTGTAATATTCTAAATAATCGATAGCAGATAACGATTTCGCATCACCTTGACTCTACTTTACTAACTCAATGATATTTTATTGATTGACAAACACTGTCCAGTATGTAAAATTTGTTGTCGCAGTGTCGAGAGGCAATCTCGACGATCGGCGCACACGTGTAGAACGAGTTTGCGGATAACTATACTGGGACAGCTATCGCGGTACAACAGAGCCGAATCATTTTGGTTTGAACCGTCGTGTTCACTGTGGGGTCGTGCAGCAGACAACTCCTGTAGTGTTGCCCTTAGCTACGTGAGATAGAAATGCCGGAGGGGGAGGGGAGGTCAAACATATAATCTCCATTGCAGATCCACGAAACTCAATTACACGGTAGCTAACATGTTTCGACTCTGTACTCTGTATCTGCTACTCGTTATATTCGATTTCGAACGAAACTCCCGTCCACCATCGCCCCCTCCCGATCGTAACGAAATACCGTGTCGAACCGCACGTACATGACTACACACTGATAACTTCACCGATTTCTATTTAGCGGTAGTTTCGCTATACCGGAAAAAATATTCACACGGGACAGTAGAGTAGAACAGAGTGGCAATCGCTTCTCTCCGTATCCGCGTGTTTGACATCATCGTTTTGCTGTGTGTAGCTAACGAATAATTTTGCCTCATCGTCCAACACTCGAACATTTTACCCTCTGGTCATTTCGTCAACATATGTTTTATTTTTTTGCTTTTTCAATTCTCGAATGAACTTAAAAGAGGGTTGTGTGGTTGACTTTGACACGAAGTCGGGTTCATCGTGTTCGAAAGCCCTACAAGCGCATTACCTCTATACAAAACGTGTAGTACATTTGCGTTCGAATTGAACGATTCAATGAGTTTGTTAGTTACCCAGTAAAGGCGAATTTACTTTTTACGAAAAAGTTTCACGAAACTCGGAACGAAAAAAAACACGGATTACCGGTATTTGTTACCAAACAAATTCGGATACGTGGGACGGGAGGAAATCTAAACAATGTTTACACATTGAGTGAACAGAACATTCATTCAGAGTCTTGCAAAACTAATTCTCAATAGATATTGGAAAAAACGCATGATCTGGAAGCCAAAAAACATGTTTTTATGAATGAATTTTTTTTTTTTTCATTAGTTCCTGCGATTTTTGAGAAAAACAAATCATATATGACTGACCTTTTCAGTCGTCGGATGTAACCCCGAAAAATAGAAAAATTTTTATCGAGAGAATATTCGGGAGATTTCATTGGGTATTCGACCTGAGGCCGTGAGTCAAGGGAATGAAGTTCGTCTCGTCTCGTTTCGAGGGTAAAATTTTCAGGGTCTACTCCTCGCGAAACGTGACTACGTCGATCGTAATTACATGCTTCATGATCGAGGCAACATGCTTACACGGCCAGTTACTCGAAGAATATTGTAGATAGCTGCGGATCGTTGTAGTCGAAGAGATTTGACTGGAATGGGGTGAAGTTGGGGTTGGGGTGAGGGGGGGGGGGAGAGGGTTTGCGTCTGGTTGCCCGGAGCGTAGTTCAGGTTTGTCCGAACGGGTTGATAACCGATCAGACGAGAAAGTCAAAGCCCGACAAACGAGGCACGACGCGTCTGCTCGAAGCGCGTACCGTATTGGTGAACAACAAAGTCAAACAAAGCGTAGCAAAGTGTTGGAAACAAAGGAAAACAAAGCGAGAGTAGTTCGAACGGGTTAGGAACGTTCTTCTGTCGAAAACTCAGCGCTGAACCGCGTCTATGTAATTTAGCGTATATCCAGAGACTACAAAGAACCTATCAGCATCGTTCAATGAATCTTTTGGGATTTGCTGAATCGGTAACAAAGAAAAACAAAAAAAAAAAAAAAATTATTGTTAATTTCATTTTTCAATTTTCAAAAATACGATCGTACTGATTGTTCCTGATAAAGAAAGACACTCGAGTACAGAGTTTCAGCTCAATTGTTGAATATTTGCAAAAAATACTATGCGCGTGCGCGCGCGCGCGTTATTCGAAGAAATTGGTTATGCGATTATTCATGAAATATAGTAAACACTCTGCGGCATCCTAATTGGCTAACGCCGCGAAGCTGACCGTGCATGAAAATCACAATGCGCCCAGTCGTCTACTGTTGGCAACGTCTAACTAACGTTGAATATTCTACAGTCATTTGATCGCGGCTACACACATTCGATTTTGCAATCGGGGCCACTCAAGCCTGAAAGAAAAAAATCGATGCACAAATGAGTTAGTCCGATGGAAAGACTTAATTGTATGTGCATACAGTGTATACTCCACCCCCATGGAACAAAGTTAAATGAGCCGATGGTTGGGTGATTGACGCGAGTCACGGAACGAGAGACGAAGAACAAAAGACACAATGGCCATACGCGAGAGAGGAACAGACAAAAAGCTTGTTGCCCATTGAATATACTAAGCAAGCAAGAAAAAGAGAGCGAGCAGCAAGCGGTAAAGCGTAGAAGCGAGCAAAAGCTTGAAAAGCTTCGGTGAAAAAGAAAGAAAGATAAAAAAAAAAAAAGAAGAAAGACAAAAAGAGCACAGAGAGGAAAAGTCTGATGGAAAGAGAGATGCAGAGTGGAACAAGCGAGAATGATGAGAATCGATGCGAATACGAGTGAGTCTGCGAAGGGATGAAACGGGACTGAGACACGGAACGGTGCGCAAGGGAGGAAGCGAGAGGGCTATGGCTTCGGTATACCAATCAATAGACGCGCGGCGGCGCTCCACCTGTCAACGTTACCGAGATAAACACGGAGGGTTTGCTTTTACGTTAATTTCTAGGCTTGCTTACTCGTTGATTCGTCAGAAGGTTTCGCATACGCGAAGTGTAAGTTAGAACTGATGCTCATCGTCGCTTGTATTAATGCTATGATGAATCCCCGCTAAACGACGCGCTCGCTGCATCATCTCAAAGCCTATATACTTGGAGCAGCAAAAACTATATAGAATAATAAAAAAAAAAAAATTTATTTTGAAAAAGAAGAAATCCTACGGAAATTAAATATACACAAATAAATATATACAAATAAAAAATATATAATAATAATAATAAAATAAGATTATGTATAATATTAATATTAAATATTAATATATTATTTTTTTTAATAAAATAAAAAATTAAACGTTTCCTTTTAATGTAAAATTTAATTTCCCTTCTGAAAATAATAATAAACCAAATTGCAGAATTTTTTTTCGACTAAAAGATCGAACAAAAACGATCGGAAAAGATCGAAAAAATATTGAAGAAAAATCGGTTCTTCGGCAACACGAGATTCTAATTCCATCTTTGCTTATAATAATATGCCAAAGACGTCTTGTCATCGGAGGTCATCAACGGTGCGTGTATAACGAATTTCTAGGGACAATGGATAAAGTTAATAAACGTCGACTCCACTTGGTTACACCGACATTTTGCGTTCATGCGAACAACATCCTAATGCGATCCGATCATTTCGTTGAATTGTCCAAAGCCGACAGATTTACGAACGAAAGCTGCGGTTAAGGGGAGCGAATGATGGAGACCGTCGAACTCATATTACCGTGTGTATGGTAACACGGTAACGCGATTCGCGGTCAGTGACCGAACGAGATTTCTCGATTCGGATTTCAACCTCACCGCAATCGTCCCTCGAGGTTAGTACGGAATCGTGTTGTATCTTCGGTAACCTCTGATACTTAGTCTGCCGAAAGAACACGTCAGGAAGCAATAAAGAAAAACTGCGCAATTCAGACTCATCGACTATTTCCTTGTTATATCCAACATAGCAAATTTTTTAAATCATCCGAAAAAAAACCTCGAGAAGCTAAGTAATCCGTTATTTTATCTCTTCAAACATTCCGGGAATTTGAATTAACTTCATACCGCCGATATTGATTCCTCTTTATGTTAATACGCGAACCGAGCTAAAAAAAAAAAAAAGAAGAAGCGAAGGGATGGCTATGAGACGAGGGAATAGAGAAAGGATCCTTCGGCACTCGTCGCTAGAGAAGAGTACCTTCGATGTCGAGTGCCAGGGGTAGAGAATCGAAGCTCGATTCCACAATTCTAGAACGTCGTAGAACGCGAAGGCACCTCTCTCGATGCCATTGGTTCAATAATTTCTGTGAAGCCTTCGACTGTGGTGGCTGGGGGCGCCTCTAGACTTGAGGGATGAGAGGCAAGACTATGGCTGAGGAATATACGATGATTCCAGAGGGTGTGGAGAATTTGGAGATGAAGAAAAGTGAGTCGGCACCGAACCGCAGGCAAATAGGCCTCCGCTTCGCGAGCGTCTCTCGCTGGCGGGCAGTTCGAGACCCGATTATTCGGTGAGAACGGCTTTTCGCTGTTTTAATCTCGCTATTTCACTGTGTGCACAAGATGGAAGATACACGGATGAAATGAAAAGGGAAAGTTTTTCGATCGAGTTATCCGTACGCCTTGCGACGAAAAAACAGCCTCAGGCTTTTCCGCGAAAGTGTGCGAAGCGTGTAGAGAAAGAAAACAAAACTTAAGTCAAAAGTACAACGGGAGAATAACATTTTTTTTATCCCGATATTTACTTTGAATATTTTCTCACCCTCCGATGCCTACTTATATTCTTTGTCAACTGTTTCGACAAGTTCCCCGTCTCGATTTTTGAAATAAGTTGCAAATGTGCCTATGTCTAGCGCGCGAATTTGTTTGCAATTAGACATTGGCAGTTCACAAACAAACTATAATCATAATAATTTTAATAACATAACAGAACATTATTTTATGATAATTATTGATTCATTTTAATTCACTAATTATCGTCGTCAATTAATGTGTAAATTAACTATAGTAAATTAACGTAGTAAATGAACTATAATCATAATAATTTTAATAACATAACAGAACATAATTTTATGATAATTATTGATTCATTTTAATTCAATAATTATCGTAGTCAATTAATGTGGGTGTTTAGTTATTTTTTTTTTTTTTTTTTTAATTTATAATACATTTTTTTGTTCTGCCGCGATGAAAATTTCTAATGGAATTTTCTGACTACAGCGCGGTAGCCAATCAATAATTGAGGTACAGCGTGCAGATAGATAGGAATGAAGACGCGCGCAAACGTTCAGTAGACAATAATTTTTCATACTAGCAACATGTGGATACACTGCTCTAGTGTTTCCGCTACTTTTAAGAAACTATCGTTCGACTCGTTATTCGCGAAAATGTGTGGGATATTGTTGATAATAATAATAATATTGTTGCCGTGTTTATTGTACCTCGACATCGATATCGGAAGTAAATATAAATTGGAGGTAAGGTTTTAATCAAACGACAATTCTCGCGCTGAACCTTTTTTTTTTTTTTTTTTAATTTTATTTGCATTTCAAATTTCGTAGATGAACAGTACCAATATCACCGAGCCAAGAGTAATCGAGGGCTCGTACATTATAAAAAAAAATGACGGACCGGGGATGATAAAAGAATAGGAGATTTCACTGGATCCGAAATCCCTGAGGAAATTAATTTTTTACAACGCGGGTTCATACTCCCGCGGGGATTTGCTAAATAAATTGCTTATCGTTCCACAATTTTTGCATTCCTGAAATTCCCGTTGGAATTTTTCAACGAACAAATGATATTCTTAGCGATGCTTGTCGAAACGTGTGCAATTGATTATTATTCTCATACATTTTTTTTTGTTTTAATTATATTAGCTTTCTTTTTGTTTTTAATACCCAATAATGCCTCGCGTAGTGTTAAAAAAAATGTAAAAACATTTTGAAAAATCGTATTAAATGGAATTCGCCGATTCTCGATGTGCATCGTAGATACATGTATTGGAAGAATATACAACGACCGAAACCACGTGCGTAGAGTAGGCGAACTAAGATCCGTCACTGCATTGTCTCGTACAAGTGTTTTATTCTTATCGAGGCCAACAGGTGTAATCGCACACATGCAGACATACGGCACGCCAATGCAAGGCGGGAAGTCTGTATTGGTTATACATCTGTTAAATACCGACTTTTTTTTCATCGTCGGAATACCAGAATTCTCAACAAATATCTCAATAGACGAATAAAATAATCAATGGATTAAGTAACCTAATGGATAAATCGTAATTGGTACTTCAGTTTCAATTGTGCAATAGACAGCAGAAATACAGTAACGCAAATTCTCACTTTTATTTTCGTACAAACCATTTGCAAATCGTAAAATTATTTTTTTCGTCATGAAGTCGAACTTAATAAAACATATCAAAGACAAAAATTTAATAATATACCGGGAAAAAAAAAAAAAAAAACCACAATTTTTATTCATAAATTTTAATAAAATTTAATAAAAAAAAAAAAAAAAAAATCCGCAATCCTTATACAAAAATGTTCGTAAAATCTCATTTAAATTTTCTCTCAACAACGTTTTCCCAGCATCGTTTGCGGTTTTGGTCCGATAGAGAAAAACTGCCAGAAAGTAAAAATTCTTGGTCGACGATAGAAGGGATTCTATTGGTAAAAATCTTTATAGAATACGTACGCTTGGATAGTGCATGCATAGCCGAAGCAAAAGTGCAAGAAGAAGAAGAAGCCGAAAGCGCTTCAGTAAAATAATCTTCGCTGCTTTTGGTTCGGCGGTCGTTCGAGAGGCCGAGGGGGGGGGGGGGGGGGGGGGGGGTTATAACGTCGATGGGTAAAGCGGGGAAGCGAGCCGGTAGCATCGGCGAAAAGTCTGCCAAAGTAGGAGGTTCCTAATAAACGTAAGAGGAAAGCTGGCTTAAAAGCTCTTCGTATAATGGCGAGAGATTTTCTCTCTCGCACTCTTCACCACTATCGTATCGTCCGGCTGAGCTTCGGGGGTTAACCCGAATTTACGAGGCATTAAAAAATAATCGAGCAACGAAAAGTTGCATCACGTCGATGCTCGTGCGAAGTCGTGCGAATTTTGATATTAAGGTACTCATACTCGCACGCAATCGACGCGCGCGGATGTGCGCCAAAATTTATGGGCATTTTCGGTGCGCGTCACGTGAAATTGCGAATATTTCACATTCATAAATATATTTATAATGAAATACTTCAATTTTCCGTCATTATCGCGCTTCCATTTTCGAATAAATTTCATCGAAGCGGTAATGTAATATTGACGGGATGTTACAGAACATTACATTTTGGTGGACTATATTGACCTCTTTTAGTCCGTACTAAAAGCATCCAGGGAAATTGAAATTTTGTGAAAAAATTCACTTTTCTCATTCTCGTATATAGCTTTTATCTTTCTTCGTTTTTTAGCATTTTTTTTTTTTTTTTTTTTTAGAGATTTTAGTTTAAAAAACGTGTTCGGAATATTGCGAAACGTCAAGCTGATGTATATCTTGTCGGACGCGTGAACTCCGCAGTGATTAGGATTCCCTCGGGAAGATTGATACCTGCAATGTTTTAGTAAGACAAGCCGCACGTAACCCGCGAGCGGAGGGAGGGGGGGGGGGAGGATTTCCCCGTTGGGAAACTGTGTGCTCACGGGGAATCGGGTTCGTGACCAGACTATTGGGCAGCCGCATCAGCATGACCGAGAATCCGATAAGCAGAAACACTAACGGCGGTATTCCGGAAATTTCCTCTCTGACTCATCGATTAATTAACCTTGGAGAACGAGGAAGTTTCGTTTTTTGTCGAGTCTCGCCCGCTGTGGAAAGCGTTCGGGAGGTTCTTTGCAAAGTCCCAAAAGATAAAGAAAGACCGAGTGAAAAGATGAATAAAAATAGGACTCGAAAACGACATCAAAGAAGACGAGACGAGAGTAGACAAGAGAACTTCGCGGTATTCTTATATTTGCCGTTTGACAATTATCGAAGTTGAAGCTTCTTTGCCTTTCACGTCTCTCGTTACTAAAAAGTCACGGTGCGGGTCTTCCACTTCAAAGTCCCTTGGCAAATAGACCCGGAACCCGCAACAAGAACCACCCGTTTCGCAAAGGACACGACCTCTAATTGAGGTCACTTTCCCCCGCGACACAAGAAGCAGCAGTATAGCTGGATTTTCGTAATTGAGAAAAACCGCAAGACCCCTACGAATAAGCGCAATTTCCTTTTTTTTTCTCTCTCTCTCTTCACCGTTACATTTCTTTCGCGGTTGGTAATAAAAATAAATGCGTTGCTTAACAAAATTACCGGAATATTGTCGCTCCGAGCAATTAACAACGCACCGCTGCTTTACTACATTGTTTCTCTCTATTTCCTTTTTTTTTTGTTCATTTTTACCATTGTTTCGCGGAGTTTTCACTTTCTTTCGAAGTAAGCAGAATGGGTTATTTTTTACCGATCCACGGGATGCACGGGGGCGATGAAAAACCGAAAGAAAGAAGAAAGGAAATATAAGCCTCAAGGTACCCTCGAGATATTTGAGGCCATGTGGATGCGGGTTCACCGGCGAGTCTCTTGGATTTCGACATCGTCCTGCGTCCAACTTCCGTACTTGTTCTTTTTTTTTTTCTTTCTTTTTTCTTATTCTTTTCCCCTCTTTACGGCGTCTATTTCACCACAGTTGACTACCCGCCGCGGGTTCTTTATGAAAGAATGGCTTTTTCGTGTCGCTGGACTATACCCAGCCGCCCTTCTCGTGCGATCGCCAACGACGTCGACAACTCTCTACTGCGCCATTTCGCTCTGACTCTCTTATGACCCGGTCTAACGGCATCAGTACCTCGGTGGCGATAGTTCTGACTGGTCTAAAACCATCGAAAAAGCCTCGAGATCTCAAGGGCAACTTCCCAATATCATTTTATTCTCAAGGGAGAAAAGAGAAAATTCTCGACTCGGTCCTTGCAGCCACAGAATTTTCAGCGTATCGGAAATTTTTTTTATTTATTGACTCTTATACGTTTTGTCGAGTGTACCGGTGAATGGACCAACGAGCCATTCACGAAACCAACCACCCAGTCTCTCTTCTGTGCGCCCCGAAATGAACGCGCGAAAAATATGATGATTGAGCGGAGAGGCAAAATTCGCAACATTGTAAGCAATTCTCCGCCAGCAGTTTTTACCTCGTCGAGATTTTTCCACCTCGCGTTGATATATTCATGAACGTTTCTTTTCGCGAAATAGAACGAAACCGGTGGGAAAAAAAAAGTGTGCTTGACGAAAAGTTTTCTCGTTTTCTAACGCGACACGAGAAAATTAATGTCCAACCGTAGGGATAAGAGAAAGTAAGTCTCGAGGTCCTCGAGTACCCCAGTGTGCTTCTTGCCGGTTGCCTCGTTCGGTACGCATTTATGCGAAATCTTGAGACGGCCATAAAATCAACGACAGCCCACAGCAGCGAATTTTCGAATAAAGAAAAATTTAAAGAGTCCGCGGTGGAGACTGGTGTTGAGATTTTTTTTTCTTTTTTTTTTTTTTTTCTTTTCGAACAAAAATTAGCACTAGTCGTGAGGGGGTTTTCGTTGGAAGAAAAGGCTTCTCGAGGCCTTTATCCATTCACGCGAGCGGTAGGAACTTCTCTCTTCGCGGGGCCCTCTCCACAGCTTAAGGAATAAGCGTGAAGAAGACCGAAGATTGTGAGGACCGCTCTCGTGAGATACCCCCTTGGAGACTCCTACCCGTATTTCACTCACTCCGATTTTCTCTTTTCCCTCGTTTGCCTCATTCCCGCCTCGTCGCTATCGTCGAAGCGAACGAGAGCTTCTGGCGTCGTCTATTCAGCGGAAACGAAGTGAGGTGAGATTACGTGGTGGATTCTATACGAGTCCAACGAGCGGCATCCTGCGACCTCACCAGTGGCATCAAGCTACCCTGTGTGACTTCCTCTCAGCAGAAATCCCGCACGCCTACCCCCCCCCCCCCCCCTTACGCCCCCTCCCAAACCCCTTCACCGCGACAGCAGCTCGGTTGCCGTTAGTGAGACGTGTGCAAGTAAAACCGTCGGTAGCTCAACGAGCGCGTTTCGTCGTCGTCGTACTTCGTCGTCTGACGATGCTCATCGTTTCGCGTTTTCTTCGTGGTCATTACCCTCGTTAGAATCAGCGAATTCGTGTTCCAATTATTCCAATTATCAGCGTGTGCAAACAGAGGAGAGCCGCGGATTAAGTGAGTTAATTATTTCTCGAATTTTGCTTCAAAATCGTTTAATTAACGATTTTCATAATTAATCAAATAATGATTTAGAGAATATCTCCGAAATTGTTCAATAATAACGATTATGAAGTAAAGAATACCTCTTTTCCTTGATCCGATTTTTATTTTTATTACAATTATTTTTTTCACGGCATTTTAGTATTTATTGATTTTTTTTTAAGCCGACATTTCCAACAGATTTTTCATGCTCACCTACAATGGATTTTTTTAAAGTAGCTACGGTGAGAATTAATGGATATCGTATGGAATTTGTCAACGTCGGAACCTATTGACACTTTTCGTAGTCGCGACTTTCCTAATCAGAGAATAGTGGTTCAACAACAATCGTCGAGGTTTTCTCTCGTCGCTTTCGTTTTCTCGCCGTCGTCGACATCGACGAAGCGATCCCGCCCTGTGGCTGACTTACAACGGCGCGCCCTTCTTTTGGCAAAAAGGAAAAAAAAAGACCCTCGGAACGAGCGCGGAAGGCGCGGGTCGGGAGGGTGGGAGGGGGGGGGGGTGAGAGAGGAAGTTTGATAAAGCCGGAGATCTTAAGGTTCGGTTCGGCGAGGTCGGCGTGGCTGCGGAAGCCGAAAGAAGAAAACGGGCGAAGAAAGAATAAGAACCTCGGCGAAGAGTAAGGGAAGAGGGGGAGGTATTATCTCGGAAAATTATGTCAGTCCTATCTCAGAGGCCGGGGAGAAAGGTGAGGATGAAACGAGACGATATGAAATAACACGAGTAAAAGTGAGAGTGAAACCCCGAGCCCGTCGGATCGAAACTAAAGAAATCCGAGCGGTCGCTACACCCCCGAAGCAACGGCTACGGACACGAATGGAATAGAAATATTTCTATTGGAGGGATAAACTCTGATTTTGTTGCGGACCTCCACTTCCTCCAGTACCGTTCTCTCCCTTGATTATTCTCTGTATTACTGTAAATCACTTTATACGCGGCGATGGCTTTTTCGCTTTCAGCCTTTATATATTTTTTTTTTTCTTTTATTCCTTTATTTGTAAAAGATTCAACGATTTAGTTGGCTCATTACAACGAGGAATAAAATAATTCGGAACAACGAAAAAACGTCTGTTACGCAAAACAAAACGCACAATACGAATATTTATCACACAAAATCGAATGAATGAAAGAACACTTTAATCAATAAATGAACGGCGGCAATTCAATAATTTTCAAAGTTATTTTATCATTTTTTTTTACCCACGATAACAAGATAAATCAGTTTGAAAAAAAAAAAATTTTATCTACGATTTTTTTTTTTTTTATAATTTTACAAATATAAAAATGTGCGAAAGTGTTTATTCGTTGATATAGCTGTTCATATGAAAGTATAAGCTCTCGCCGGTGAGAAAAACGCGTTGGTATTACGAAACTATCACAATCAAACTTCTTGACTCCGTAAAATGAATGGAAAACATATATAGTTTCGTGTTTGCGGCTGTGCACGAGGTGATTTTGATCTCGCAGTAGAGAGATCGTCGGAAGGATTGTCGGGCGCGAGTTTTTTCACCTTTTGGGATTGCGGAGCACGAGGGAGAGAAGACTGCGCGCGAGTACTCGAGTAAAAGTAGAACTAGACGGCTCTGAATCGCGGTAGACTGTGGTCTTTCAAGTTTTATCTCTTCTACTCGAAAATGTGCCTCAATCCTCGAAGCGCGATCGTTTTGTTACGAAGAGAGTACGCGATGACGATAACGACTGTGAAGGGGTGGGTGAGGGGCGCGAGAGGCTGTTGCCGGGCCGAGAGTGTAACCGTTGTCGGGCTCAGCGATGCTCGGGTAATAGCAATAACGAGAAAGATTCCAACGCGGTGCGAAGTGTGTTCCAGCCATTTTTTTTTATGTGTGGGATAAATACAAACCGAAGCCGACGACGGGGCTACTGTGCAGTTTACCTCTGACGTGGTACTGCGGACGAGATCGTTCTTGCGAACGAAAAAAAAAAAAGGGCACATTTCCATCGTGTCTGTGTCTCGTCGTCATCGACATTCGCCGTTTCGTAACGATTTTTTCAGTTTTCACTGTTATTGCAATCACCAGTCGTCGAAGTTAATAAAATCCAAAGTTTACAACGAAACGAGCCAATTTTTTTTTCTCGATGCTGAATGCACATTACCGCGTTTTTTTTATCCCGAAAAGACGAGTGTATTTTATTATATAGCGACCAAGAAACCAGCGAGATCTCGCAGTAGGATATATCAATCGGACGCGTAAGACATACACAGCAACTATTGATAACGCAATTTTATCGAACACGAATCTTAAGTGCAGCGATATTGAATCAAAGCGTAGTGCAGCACAGGATACGATAGCTTTTTGTGTTTCAACGTGAGCTCACGTATCTTTTGCGCGGTAGCGCGAGTGCGCAAGTTCGCTCGACTAAGTAGATTCGCAAAGGACGTTTCTACGTGAGGCGAAGGTATAGTATACTGTTGAGAAACAGAACGAACTCTCTTAGGACTATTCTACATGTAAAAATAATGCGAAATACGCCTCTCTGCTTCTTAGCAACCGATATATCACCAAGTGCATCCGAGTATATGTATATAGCATCGGGGATGGTACACTGGAAAGCGGTGAAATTAAGTAAACCGAGTAAAGCTCGGTGAGATCAGCTTGCGCTCGTGACCGAAGGTCCGAGACCCGGAAGGGATAAAATAAACTAGAATAAGGGGAGAGCAAGGGATAAGACGGCGAAGGAAGTAATAGTAAAAAAAAAAAAAAAAAAAAAATAGATTTGCCGTACCAGAGTGCACAGACGAGAGAGAAAAGGAAGAATCTACTGTCGACGAAACAAGGGAAGTTCTTTACTTCGTCTTCAGTTACTCGCTTGAAAAGTGCACGGGGTTACGGCGGTACCTTATTGTTTTACCGGACGTACGGCCGAACGAGCAGGGAATTAATTGGGAACGAGAGCGACAAACGACATAGAAAGAATCAGGAAAAAGATTAAAAAAAAAAAAAAAAAAACTTAAGTGGGGTTTAATGAAAGGAGTAAGAGCGGCGAATTGAAGTGAAGAATTCGCAAAGGCAAATGAAAAAGTGAAACGACAAAAAATGTTGTAAATTGTGGAAAGTTGCTGGAAGAAAAAAATGTGGATAAAAGCACAACAAAGAATAATGATAATATTTTTTTTTTTTTTTTTTTAATGACAATATATTTGAATATAATAAAATATAAATAAGGTACTTCGTCCCTACGCTCGGTCTTCCGTTAAATGACTTTGGGAGAAATATAGGCGACCGAACCCAAAAGTAATTTTGCCGGATCGTAAGAGACGCGCCGTACCAAAATGAAGGTTTACCCTGTATTCTTTCGACTACGATATTGTGAAAAAAATCTATGCAAAGGGTCAATTTCTGGGACCTTTCATAAAAGATTTCTCGTCCCTTTTGGCGCGATCGCCGATGAACTTTGAATAACGGTAGACCTGTTTCGATATTATATATAGTACTACAGTAGCGTAGCGATATTTTTTCTTTTACATTTATTTTTCGTCGGAATCTCGCAAATTCGGTACAAGTCGTATAGGAAATCGGAAGCAATTCGGTTAAATGCTATACTCCAAATATGATATTAATAAAAAAAATTAACAATGAAAAAAAAAAAAAAAACAAAGAATATTAATACAATATTATTAAATATATGAATAATTAACGGTAAATTAATTTTCGGCCATTTTTATCATTCTTTGTTTCATTGCAAAAAAAAATCGATGTATTTGTCATCACTCACAGTACGAGAACTTTTTCCTGTTGAATAAAAATACCTATGGTAGTCGACACTTTACGGTATACTGGTATTAAAGAGGTAACGCGAGATTTCAAAAAAAAATATTCCAAATTGTCGAAAAGTCACGTCAAAGAAAAATATAGTGATTGCACGTCAGACTTAAAAAGTCGAATCTTCTGCAATACAAAAAAAACTCATCTGCGCTGTGAAGTGTGAACGACGTCTATGTATGCAAACTTTTGGTTACAGAAAAACGATATAACGAAGGAGCTGACCTGAGACAAAATCATGAGCGTTACGGCGAGACGGTATCGCACTTCAAACGATTTACAAATCGCGCGAAGCTCCGTCTTACGCCGACAACCTCTTGCCTCAACGCAAAAGTCGTTAACATTATATTCCCGTTGCTACTGGCAAGTTCACGGTTAGTGAAGAGCTCGAGAAGGACTGTGAGACTTTCCTCCCGTCTCTCGAACGGGGGAATGATTTTATTTCAAAACTTTATTCCACTCGGTCTCCAGGCAGCGCCAAAGAAACGTCATTAATTCTTGGTTAAGAGATATATAATGTCGAGAGTGAACTTATTACTTTGACGAGTTCTCCGCGCGCACACGGGCACTCGGAAATATAAAGTAATTATTCAAAGTAATGATGGAGTTATAAAATTGCGTTGAAAAAGAAAAAAATAAAAACAACCGAAATAACGTGCCTTCGTTACACCCAATAAAAAAAAAAATACATCAACGTATATTCATGCAATAACTCCTTTGATCCTTTCACGATGAGATACGAAAGTCGTTATGGTATTCGCGGGTAATGAGTAAAAAAAAAAAAAAAGAAAAAAAAATCATCAGTTTGCTCGGAACAAAGCATGAACTGCAATAATAATTAATTCCCTTGCTTCGACGTTTAATTCTACGCATTAACCCAACGTTTACTTATTCATCTCGCTAAGTACATTAAAAAATCATTCAAACGTCGTATACATTAATTTAAAGCGTGCAGTTTCATCGTGCATCGCCTTAATGGAAAGAATAAACGTTTAAACAACCGCGAAATCCTACCTGCGGAAAATATGATAAGAAGTTATCTCTTGTTATTCATGTTCAGAGCAGCAAGACGAGTATGAAGCTTTATCCAGAAAGAGAAATAAGAGCAAAAGAAAGGATTAAGCATATACGCAGAAGGAGAAAGCTGGCTTCCGATGTTAAATGGGTGGAGAAATTTTCGCTGGGTTCGCGTTTCTCCTGACCAAACTCCGATAGCGATTACCACCATGCAGCGCCCCCTCCTCTGACCTCGTCGCTCTATTCTTCCCAAACCTCATAGCTCTTCCGGTCTGCTCTGCATCTGTGGCAACCACCTTTCGGTAAATAATTCCCTCTCGTCTCTTCGCTTCATTCGTGTAATCTCTTTTCAGCTTTCTTCAGCATGGATTCAACACTTTACTCTCCCATTTTCCGGCTCTTATTCATTTTTACTTATGTATATAATATAAATAAAAAAATTATATTTAAATATATCTCTATATATAAAAACATTTTGCCGCTGCCGCCGCCGCCGCAACCGCCGTGTACAAGACGATAGTTTAGAACATATGCTAATGTCACGGAGTGGCTAAAGCCACGGAGAGACTAATGTCACGAAGTTGTTAAAGCCACGAAGAGACTAATGTCACAGAGTGGTTACAGTCACGGAGAGACTAACGTCACGGAGGGACTATAGTCACGGAGTGGTTACAGTACCGGAGGGACTATAGTCCCGGAGTGGGGGCGGTTAAAATGACGGAGTGCCTACAGTCATGGAGGGTCTCTTAAGTCACGGAAGGGTTAAAATGACGGAGGGGTTAAAATTACGGTCGCCATTGCAAAATATTGTAAGGGGGATTTGGAATATAACGAAATAGTGGCGAATAACAGTGTCTTTTAAAACAATGTACGAGCGCGGAACACAGAAAAACGCAAAGTAAAAATTACAAGTCCGTTTACGACACTGGAGCGGTGAGACCTAAGGGTCTAAGGGGCATTTCGGGGGTATTGACATTCCCAATAACTATTAGTTGCAGCGGCGATGAGGAATTTTTCTAATGTCGATAAAAGGAACGCGAGAGCGCGAAGCGCGCGACTCCGGGGAACCTCTAGTATATATATATATACAAAAAATACGAACCGTTAAAGAACTGTTCGTATTTTTGTTCACTTTTGCTGAATTCTCTCCGTTGAAGCGAAATCTTTCGAGATTATCTAACCGTTAATGAGTAATGGCGAGAGTCAATCATCGACAAAGAATGTGTCCGACGCACATGCGAGCGTTAATAGTTTCCTGTGAATGACGTGACTGTATGTGTATGTGTGTTATTAGTGCTAGCAGCTGGGAAAGAACTGCTGGCTCACGCTTGCTGCCAAACCACAGCGCAAACTATATCATACAAATAGAGAATAAAAGGTATAGTTCTAGATAGACCGATGGAACACAGTCTACGACAACCCTCCCTGGTCCTGTATCCAACCTTACCACGTATATTACTAACCAGAACCACAACGAGAGGCGCAGCTACCTCTTTTCACCCCTTGGCACACCGGTCCGCCACTATTCTGGAACGAAACAATTTTCTTCCCCACCTCTGCTTTCCACGTCTGGCCTCCCCTGCCGCACCCTATTACTCCCCGTTATTCTTTTTTTTTTTTTTTTCCATCTTTCCCTTTCTCTCATTCTGTTTTCTCACGAGAGCTTTATATCCCTCTCTCTGTATATATAACTCTCTAGGTAGGTTATAGTCGTGTGTTCCAGCAACAGCAGGGACGACGGTACGGGTGAATTGCAGCGAAAGTTGAAACAATATCGAATTTATTGGCGAAGGAACCGGATGCGGGACGCGTGAGTTACGAGTCCTCCCGTACCCGTAGGTCTGGCCCCGCCGCGGACTCTCTCTCTCTCTCTCATCCCTAGAAAGCTAAACCAGTTGCAAGAGGACGGTCGTCGGTAGCGGTGAGCAAGAGAGCGGCGGGAGTGGGAGGGGGAGGAGAGAGGATCGCCAGTCCAGAGGGTGACTCGTTTCGTTCCGAAGGCGGCGAGGTGGTGATACAGAGGGTTGTTCCCCACCTTCGACCAATGGAAGGGAGGTCTTCTCACGGGGCCAACGGTGCTGCATGGCGGTTGGAAGTCGACGACATTCCGGAACGTTGAGTTACGAGCGCCGAAGGCCGCAGCAGCCAGAAACCGAGTTCTGCGGATCGAGATGTATGTGTATGCGAGTCCGCCTATGTGTCTGTGTGTGTCTCTTGATCGAGACTATCGTTTCTACAAATTCAACGAACCCGGCGGAAAATGGAAACCGTCAAATGGTAACAATGACTCAAAATGATGCCACACCCGCTTTTGCGATATTAGGCATTTGGCTTACCGATGGAAAAATAAAACACTTTCACGCGAGTATAATTTTGTTTGTTGGGAAAAGGCACTAAGGCCATTATTAAGATGACAATTGTTATACTTAACTCTCAACTATTCACTCTTTTTTGTTAATACAATTTCGTTATTACCGTCTTTTTTAATTTGAAGTTTTTTCCATTTTTGTACTGTTCGTTTTTTACGTGGAATAAATATTCGTCGAAAAGTTGTAATTTTTTATATTTGTTTTTAATAATCTTATCTACGGTATTAGATGGCTATGAATATCAATAATTCGCCGGAAAAAAAAAAATTCTAAAAATTTTCATTTTAATTCTTAATTGTTGGTTAATTATTCAAGGTTTAGCGACGCCGTTGGTTTACGATATAAATTTTAAAGGAAAGAATCAATGTACTCTATTATACGCGAATAAGAAAACGTCTATGAGACATTTGTCGCGCAGAGGCACGTTCGTCAACTTCGGGTTGACTTTTTTTCATCTGTTTTTGTGTGTTAAGTTAGGTAAACTTTCAACAAAGTGATATCAACGTATTAGCTTCGTTGCTATATATCGATTTGACTCCCGACAGTTCAGAAAAGTAGATACGGCACGTGGCCGCTTCAAGTTTCTGCGGATGGGGACAATAATTTGGTCAAATATTCCAGCCACCGCCAACGCGTTGCGCACGCGGTTGGGAGTCGGAAAGCTCACGCGAGACGCTTGAAAAACTTGAAATAAAAATAATGCCACGGGCGCGCATGAGCCGACGAAGAAAATCCGTGGATCGACTTTACGCCGGCAAACACCGCGTCTTTCAGTTTATACTAAGCTGTGTTGGGTATGCAAAGGTATAACGCGGCAATGGTGTGCGAACGGATGAGCGTGTATGTACGGGTATATTGGTATGTTATCGACAAGATTTCCATAAACGGGCGCGCCGGGTGTTTGGCTTTCCAGTACCCGAATATCTACATAACGGTCCGACCAAAAGACTTTGAATTCTCTAGAAGGCATATATCTTGAAACTCCCCTCCCTATTCACATGGCCTGTTCTGGTCTGATTTGTCACGGAAGTCGATCGGCTCGTGCTTTAAAAAAAGAACGTTCTTCAATTTGTTTTTTTGCACTCTATTGAAAAGGTCAAAGCTGTGGGTTTGAAAAATACAAATACTCCGAATCGATAGCAACTTCCATAAATATTCTTATATTTTCCTTCATGTCTGAACGTTAATGATATCATATATTACGGACGAATGTTTCTCGTTTGAAATTAGTACGGAAAATCATGCTTCTTTCTCATTCAATCACGGAGTTTATTTTCGCAGGTTTCTTCTTTAACGAGTTGATGAAACAAAGAAGAAGAGGGTTGAGAAAGGTATCCCGCGCTACGGCTTGAGAGGTTTTTATATGCCGAATCAGAAGAGAGTAGAATCAAGGGAATATTTCTGAAGCGAGAGGGTGGAAACGAGTTTTTATCATTTCACCCAGGACACCGATCGACGACTTCAAGGGAGGGCTTTCTCCTCGTCAGTCGCCCGGTAGGATTGAATCTTTTTTTATGAATACTTTTTCCTTCCCTTCCATTTTTTTTAGCCGCCTTTGTAAGACGATGCGCCGTTTGTAGTGCCATTGTTAGACATAAACCCGCATAGAAATGATGAAAGTATGAATACATTTTGAACAACGAAACAAGTTCGGCAAGTATGATGCTACGTTTACTTTGTTTTCCTTTTCGTGTGAATTTTTTTTTTTTTTTTTTTTTTTTTTTCGTTTTTCCTGCGACAAAGTCATATTCGCCATCGATAGAGATTTTGCAGCGCCTATCGAGAGTACGAAAAAAATATGCGATTGTTCCTTTTCGGGAATAAATGCTGACGTTCGTTTCCTAATTGCTATGAAAGTTCGCTGAAAGTGCCCATCCTATCTAACGCATAGCGAAACGAATAATTTTTCGGATTCAAATCGAAGCATCGGTCACAAGCTCGTCCTTTATCATTTGGTCAAACATTGATTTGATCCTATATACAATCAGCGTTAACAATCAGGAGATAATGCGAGTGTGATGAAAATGGTGGAGCGGAGAGAGGGAAGCGGAAGCGGGGGATCGAGTGTGAGGCTAGTAAAGGCATCGGGGGCGGCTAGGGCTGAATAGCAACATGTACAGACCACTCTAGTATGGAAAGCCAGGAGATACGTGAAACGCATACGAGTGAAAACGTCGTTACCGTTGATTGTAATTGTGCATCGAGCCGGTCGAATCGAATTATCGTTGTGACCGAAAGGGGGTTATCTGATTGTAGCGGTATGAAATAAAAGAAGTACGATCATTTTCGTGATTGGACAGAAGAGATAAGTATTTTATAGACCGATGAAGTTCCAACGAAAATTGAGAACGATTGTACGTTTCTATTTTAGACTACGAGGCGATTTCTATTGAACAGTTTCGACTGAAAACTACCAATGGCATTAAACGACATAACAGAGAGAATGAATAAAATGCTGAAATCTCTATGACCAATTTGCGTTAATGATACAATACAGACGGCCGATAAAGACTGTATTAAAAAAACCGAGTGGTTGCACAGCGCTGGAATCGTATTAATGTATTCGACTGGTCTCGTGAATCTATTATGGCGCTTCTGTCTACCGTTCTGGCAGTTGAAATTCAAAGTTAGACGTTAATTTCAGCGACTCTGGACCACTGTAGTAACGAATGATAAATATATGCTGAATGCTTTCAATGAATCGGTAAAAATACAAATGCATCAATCAATAATAAGCGGGTATTTTCACGATGTCGGGTTAACCGACTCGGCGAATTTTCGTATTTCTTCAACCGACGTATGGCCGCAACGATTTTCGAGTCTAGCAAAGCAACAGACAGCCGTCATGTCACGAAGTAATGTTTCGAGTTTCGTTGGTATTTCTGAAGCCGTTGGTTTTCTTCTCACTCCAAGCGGGAGGGAAACAATCCAGAAGCAATTTTGCCTGCGGGCGAAAAGTCTAAGAGTACATTCCTGTCGTTCTGCGTTGCCGGAGCTATACATGAAGACGTATAGCTGCAACATCGCTCGTACCTACGTGAGCGACCACTGTTACTATATACACGAGGTTTCTTTCGCTATATTTTTATAGCCCGTGGGGATGAGCAACGTGGAAGCATCCATTCTCTAAACCGTAGCTCTGCCTCCACCCGAGCAAGTAGCAATATAAGACACGTATATAGGCACATCACCACGTGAATATACACAAATGTGTAGACTTTGATATACACATATACACACACGTGAACACACCTTAAGAGCTTAAAGCTTCTGTAGTTTTATGAGAAAACAGTTCTAAAACCCCCCCGATATACCGGCGGTTAGAACGTAAGAAGAAAAGTAGGAAAAGTACGGGGGCTATACTGGTGGCCAAGACTAACACGTATATCCCCCGGCGACGGGGAATAATACACCAAAGTTTTCGTATCTGGTTCATCCAGCTTGATATATAAAAATGTCAAAACTCGTAACCCGAGTTAAAGAAAACTATATAAACCCGCATAATTCTAAAACTTACGGTTGACTTAGTTCTTTCGTTTCGTAAAACTCAAGTTAAATTTTCAACGTTTCATTGTCTCCGTGTAAAATTGGACTCTATGTTGAGTACACAAAAAACGACTCCTCTCTTTATTTCAAATGGATAAATAACGTTTAGAACGTCTGAAAATGTTGTGCGAAGAGATAAAACGTAGAAATGGAAAGTTATGATCATTATGTTGATACATTAGCAGGAAAACAGTAAAAAATATGGGTTAACAACTGTGTTCTTAGTTTTGATTGCCTTCATGCATTCTCGTTTTCGTCTCTCCAGCGAACCCTTACCGTTATCCGAATTCGTCCCGAAATAACGGCCGAAAATCTGAGAGGATGGTACAGAAACAGGAAAACCCACAGGAGTAGCAATATAGCAATGGCATCAAGGGCAGAGGAGCCGAGAAGAGGAAACTTCGTTCCGTGCCTATCAGTATCTTTAGGTGTTCTCCAGCATATCCTGATATACTGTACCTTGCCATCTACTGTCGTCCCTCGTGTTGTAGCATACCGATATAGTTCCCAGCCACGCGCGAAATCCATCACCTTGTCGAAATTGAAACGTAATACTATTGGGTAACTGACTATAGCTTGCTCGCTTGGTCCTTTACAAGAACGGTCTTTTGCCGCGCTTGTTTCGAGGACCCTTGGCAGCAGCCGATCATGAATATTACAAGCGTTACTGTGACTTTACATCGTGTAGTTTATTGCCTACCGACACGAGTCAGCAATGAAAAAAAAAATGTACCGCCGTATAACTATGATTAATTATTGGCTCCCCATTGAATTTTGATCTCAAGTAAGCCGTGAATAATCTCGTGCAGATCATAACGATACTGATTACTGAGTCGGGAATCAGCGAATTAGAAAAATCCATTACCACCTTATACCGTTTTTTTCTCCACTGCCTTCAGTTCTATTTGTCATGGTATTCGCAAGTTCGAATTTTTCGATAGGACGAAACGCAAGCATCAAGCAACGTGCCACTAACGCCGACACATTGTCAAGCGTGATTGGAATCCCAGTGTCCAATCGTCCCGGAGGCTTTTTTTTATTTTTCAAATATCGCTGGAGGATTCCGTTTCAACTTTTTTTTTTTTTTTTTTTTTTTTTTTCCACGTATGCGACGAAATTGTTCCCGCGCTCTCCTCTGTGGTTTTCGACATTGAACAGACGAATGCGTGTACCGTAGAGACGCATGGGTGATTCCGACGAACGAGGTGCCTCTCTCCATCTAGTGCCCTCGAGCCACGCAGTATTCGCCAGAGATTGGAACATACGATGACTGTCTGGCTCGGGATATCAAGAATGGAATTGGTTGCAGTTTTGTTGATGGTCATCCTTACAGTTTGCGAAACATACGATAATTCCGACGACGCGTATAGCAGTTGTAATTGTACATCAAATGGACCTCTTTATCTATTTTCATAAACGACCATTCGCGATTTCTGAGAAACTGTGATGATTCGTAAATCCCTAATTGCTGAACAGAAACTTGATGGGGGTTATTACGGACGCAGAATTGCATATTTGTCATGCATTCGTAGTACTTGTGCCATATCGTGACGCGATTAACGATCTCGTTCTCTATGTGCCTTTATCCTTTCTGCGAGCATCACCAGTCGATTCCGTTGTTATCTTGGATCCGTCGCAACGGTAGAACGAGAAACTCGACCAACGGTATCGCAAGCGTTGTATCTTGTTATCCCGCTACGTTGGGAATTCCATGAGGTGTCGTAACGCTCGCACGTCGGCCGTACACGACACGTAACACTCGTTGTGGTTGCCCCACCCCCTTACGTGACGCCAGGAAACTCGCCTGGTATCCAAGCATCGAAGCATCGAGACGCTAAACAACCAACGCACCACCCGGGGAAAACCCAAGGGCGAGTCCGTAAATTTTGCAGCACCCTCCGCAGCTTCCAACCCCCTCACCGTGGCCTCCGTGTATATATACCTTTTAGTCGTTCCAATCTTAGGTAGAAGTGTTCGTTCCGCGAATGTTCTACACCGCCAAAGATTTCTGCAGATTGCTGTTATATACGAGAAAACGTTTTGTACCAGCGACACGCCTCCATTACCGGCACTTCTGGCACAATATTCCGACCGAACGACGTATACTACCTTCCCGCCCCTCCATTACCCAATTTCGCAATTTTTCTTACATACAAGAAAACACAGAAGCGTGCTATTCGAACGGCAAGGGGCTGTGGGACATCGATAACCAATGCCTAATTGTTCAATTACGACGAATCGTTTACTCGATAAATATCGGAACGGAAATTGTGACGAGTGAAAGGAACAGGAAGAAAAAATGAGGGTTGCGATTTCACCCGAGACGATTGAACCGACGAATGTTTCATGGGCATTTTCTGCAGCAACTCGTATCGTAGAACTTGTCGTCGAATGCCCAACCCTTCGTTCGGAAAATACCTCGTAAAGGTTTTTCGGAACATCGAACAACGCTGATGAATTCGACGGTAGAAGACGAACGATCTCTGTTTATTTTTATTTTTTCCTTTCTCGTATTTCGTACGAAAAAGAAACGAAGGTCTCGGGAAATCGTTAAAGCAAGTAACGTCTGGAGAGATATAAACGCTATATTCTATCATGGACGAGGGAGGAAAACGAAGAGGTTCGTCGGAAGTACGTTGTAAGCACGGCATCGTATTGAAGGAAGAGGATACTTCTGGGACCGGGTACTGAACTACTGCTACACCGCTAGTTGGAAGGGTTGAAAGTAGCAGGAACGACGGGAGGCCAGTAACAATTCCATAGGGTAGTTACAACAGTGGCCAGAGTGTGGCATTGTCCGGTCCAATGGTGGCCGCACAGCCGCATTGCGACGTATTCTCGCAGGCTTCAAGTTTTAGCCTGGGACTCGTTGGGGTTGTTAGCAGAGTAACAGACCGCAGTAGAAATTCCTCCGGCACTGGTCACAAGTGCATTCACAGGCTCCTCGACCATACGAGAAGCAGCTCTTCGGGTATAGAACCTCTCGTCTTCGTACTCGTTATTTCCCGGGAATTCATATATTTTTGGTCAGAATGAGGTCGGAACATTCAAAAATCACAATGATAGCCCTTGTTCCGCTGGTCAGTCCAGCCGATCACTGCTATTTTGCTTTTCAGTTTGAGTTGTAAACAATTCTTTTTTTTTTACAGACTAATTATTTTGCCATCGCATGGTGCCAAGCATTACAATTATCCTTGTTGACTCCGGTTCTCCAGTACAAAGATACGAAAACATTGACTGATATATAAATGTGGGAATAGGTTCAGATCGGTTTATGTACCGTTGAAAAAAATTTCATTTTATCATCGCGTTAATAAAACGAAGGCAGCGCTAATTATTTCCAACCGGTCGGTATTAACTCGTGAAACGGGTGGGCGTGTGTATGTGTGTCGAGGTATGAGAGATGAGAGGAAAATTAAACTCGATGACTGGATGGGGTACTCAACGCGATAACGTAGTTCACTTTGTGACTTTGTTAATCCATCTCAAGCGCAATGCATGTGGGGGTGACCTACTACGTCCCGTAGTATAAACGCTGACATTGCCGGAGTGTACCTCAGCGAAATAATGATAATAATAATGAAAAAAAAAAAAAAAAAAATTCCGGCTGGCGGGCTAATGGACGGTACCATGGGTGGCAATATATATAAATTCACTTAAGCGAGTTTCATACAGAAAGCGAGACGCGGAAGATACATAGCTCACCAACACTCAACTCGACGTACATTGTGAAAAGTTGAAACTGCTACTTGTTCGTGAGTGAATTAAGTCGACGAAAGCTATCCATATAAGAGATTCTGGCAAAATAATGAAGAATGAAAAACAAATCGATGTCACGTATGACGAGGATTGACCACAGAACGTTGTATTAAAAAACACTTTCATTCATTGATCATTGACATTTTTCCATAGCAAAAAACACTTCGCATATAATACACCGCGGGAAGATTGGGAGAGCTTATTCGAAGCACGATATACACATTGCAGTAGTGGGTTTATTAGTCACACTAATTATGTCTGCAAATACAATTCGTTCCAATTATACAAGAGTGCAGCCTCCGGTAGTGCATAACCCACGGCCCCGTACACAATTAGTGCAGCGTTACTCATTACTGAATTACGTTTCGCGTTCTAAATTGTCGGCTTTCTACCTTCTACCCTTTATCTCCTTCATTATCCCCAGAACTTTTGAATAATTAATCATGAATTACATGCCCGTGAATGTATAACTTCCTAACTTAAGGGTTGTTTAAACAGGATATCGACGATTAGCCAATATTTAGGAGAAACTAGGCGTAACCTAACTATTGCCGAAAATTTCGCGTGCAGCGCCGTTTCTTGGAAAATTCACAGCGGTGAAATATTGTACCTCTTATGTTCACGAAAAGTCCGGTTAATCTTATTAGAGTACGAACATTGATCGATATAATCAAAAGACATTTTTATTAAATTTTTTGTTGCAATATCATCGTAGATTTCTCTCAACCTTCTGTCAATCGATCTAACATGCCTGCATTAATTAACAGTCAATAGTAGCAGTTGGAAAGTCATTCATCTGTTACCAGTGTATCTGAAATTCGCCCATGAGTGCTGCGTTAACCATGTCATTATCAAGGTATCATTACATTTGATTTCCAGATACGGCAAATTCAGCTCAGAAAGCAGAAATATACACATATGGAGAATCGGATAGAGATGAGCATGCAAACAACAGAGCCATCATACAGGCATACAAACACTTCAAAGACCAATATCCAGTTCTGGTACGTTCCATGAACACACCAAGCATCAGTTAATGCTGTAAAATAGACACATGCCTTATGCTGTGTTGATCTAACTTTGCGAGCTCAACGACGAACGCAGACCGGAACTAGCGTTCCAGTGTTCACTTCTGCGTGCAAATAGACCAAGCCGTCCGACATATCCGCTCTTTTACTCCCTGGATGTACTCGTCCATCCTCCCCTCCCAGCGTTCAGAGACGGTAGTACTGGTCGATGATTCGTGACATTAGACGAATACGTAACGATCTTAACGCGCTCGCTACCGAAATCTGTCTTTGTCCCATTCGCTCTATTCCCGACGAAGCATATGGCCCGGAAATTCCCCGGAGGTAAACTCATTTCCCTGCTGGGCGTTCCCGCAAACGTAGTTTAGTCACGTAACTACGTAGCGCACCCCTGGTGCCACAAGCAGGGATAGCATTGCGTCCCTCTTCCATTTATTCATCATCTTCCTTTCCGTTCTTCCTTGGCGTTCACTGGCGGGTCCGCTCTCATCTCCAGAAAGATTGGCCGAACACGTAAAAGGACAACAAAAGCTCATGATGAACGGAACTGTCATCGCCATACCGGACATGACAAACTCCCGCCATTTCTAAGATATGGGCACTCTGGGCACTGCAAGGACGGGTGCTCCTGTTTAGGGCACCCGTTTGGTGCCCCAACATTGCTTCTGATTCGAAAGAAGGAGCTTTTAGCATCGGGAAATGCCCGCTTTATCTTCATCCTTCCCATCAATTGTCGGAGCTTTTCACGAGTGATGGCGAATAGTTCCCACACCCTTCAGCAAAGCGCGCCATTCCTTACATCGTTGATCGTCCGTAGCTTGCATACTAAACTATTTGTCTTCCCTCTCCATTCTATTTCATCATATCCTACGATTCCAAAGGAATAAAAAGCAAAGATGTGTGGATGGCTGGAAGAAATAAGTATAGTAGAGCTCAATCATTGCTGATATAAATCGTTGATATGAATAGACCACATTTCAATTCTTAGGAGAGTTGCTGAACGGACATTTTCATAATTTTAATTCAAGCGGATCAATGATGGACGTCTATGTCTTATACTTATGCGGATGCCTACTGTAAAGTCCCGACAAAGTGTCACTCAAAGAAGTAAAGGACTAAAGACGGCGATGTAAAACACGAAAGGCACAGAGGCAAAAACGTAGCAGAAGGAATGATACTGGAATATGGCGAGGGAGTTGCGGATGGATGAAGCCGAGCGGGCATGGGAATAACTCGAGCGAACACTGTAACTTTTGTAATTGAGTTCAGTCCTCCTGCCTGCTACGACAGAGTACCCACGATTCCTCGAGACCTAAAATCCTGCAGTTCCCTCTGCCTTTCTTCCTCTTTCGATTTCCTTCCCTTGTCTATCGCATTTCATTCCTAGCTATTTATACACCCCTATTTCCCTCGTTGCAACCTGGACATCTCCCCCAAGCAACTTTCTATCCCACTGGCCTTCGTCCCTCGCTACTTCTTCCATTTCCAACAAGTACAAGTAGCAATGCGAAAACACTCTTGGGTTTTAACCCTCGGGCGTGACTTATTTCTTTTATATTTTTTCTCCCTTACTGCCGGGTCTTCGAGATCTCCCGGGTTGGTGACACGCTTTTGGCACTCTGAGTCGAGAACCGAGAGTATACCTCATTTACATTCGGAAATGTACGATAAGAGTTTCGGAAGAATCGGGAGGTGTTCGTTGCATTGAACAAACTGAGACAGAAAATCTTATATTTTTGAATTTAACAATGTTGCCTGCTACTGAAGAATGGTGTGCGATGGTAAAATCAAACCTTTCGAGTCGGAGAATCGAGTCGGAGGTTTTGCAAAACTTTTTTTTCATGCGCGTATGCATGTGTATTGCGATATCTATGTGGT
This sequence comes from Cryptus armator, assembly GCA_963971235.1. Lineage (NCBI taxonomy): Eukaryota > Metazoa > Arthropoda > Insecta > Hymenoptera > Ichneumonidae > Cryptus > Cryptus armator. The sequence goes on along the minus strand of OZ020234.1, from coordinate 3,310,487 downwards.
ATATAAGGAAAGTAGTCCGCGGTGGCTAAAAACCCCGAAGAATCATCACGGTATCTGATTCGCTCGGTAGATCCTTTTGCTTGCTCGCGCTTTCCTGCACCGTCGAGAGGGTATTACTTCCGGGAAAAATAGCCGGCTCCCTCAGGATCTCATAAATCGTGGTCTGAGAGCTTCGAAGGAAGAAACGAGAGCGATAGAGCCAGTGAACGATAGAGGGTGAGATATCTTTAGCTGGTTGGCTAGCTAGCCGGCAACGGAAGCACGTCGAAGGGTCTATATAGCACAAGGAAGAGACTGGAGGTACAAGCACGGGCTTCCGATATCTCGACGGGAAAACCCCTCTCGGCTCCTTTGTCTGATGTACATCGAGATCCCGGTGCGAACGAGACTACGAGACTTCTTGCAAACACTCCGGAATTTCATATGGTGCAAAGTCGGTCAAAATTTGCAGTTCGCAGTTTATCTCATGCGCTACACGAAGCAAACCCGACTCAATAACAAAATATTACGCGTCTGAAGCTAATATTTTAACCCGCGTAATCAAACACAACTTGGGAACAAACCAGATTTGAATCGTTTCTTCGGTATTCTGTACCTAGAAATGTCTTTTAACTTTTTTCCAACCAAAGACAAAGTTCATTTAATAAAAAAAAATTGGGCGATCACGAAAACAAAAGTTCAAACTCGAAATGTTCAGATTTCTCAATCGAGATGATGGTAAAACACAAGTTACGAGACTGATAATTATAAAAATGTTTTCTCTCGTCTCCACTCCAGCGATGGCGCTTCCGCTTATGCATTATTTAAAGTTGTGTTTAACAGAGACGCATATTAAACGAATGATGGGAAAGTCTGGAAGCCGACATCTTTGGGTAACTGGAGGGATCTTGAGACGAGATGAACCGCCCATGGTTGCTGTTCTGCTTTGCTTTGCTGCTTTGGCGCGCTTGTTCTCGCATCCCTAATTTCCAAGTCTACACTGCGGCAAGCCCTCTCGAACTACCGGGTAAACTCTTGTTGCCTGGCACAGCGAATCTTCCTAGTATGTCTGCCAACCAAGCTTTTCAGCTCAGCGCGGTACGGACTTAAAGTTCCGAGCTGACGTTATACATTCATCAAGGAGCTGAACAGCGATTAGCCGTTGTCTCACCACGACGTTCCTGCATCTCACCCTATCGGCCTCCTTAGATATCGCGAACGAAAACAAGAGGGTACGAGAAGAGGAGGGAGCTGTTGATAATCTAATGAGCTCGAGTCCTTCTATCTCCATAAGGCTTGAACATTTTTAAACCTGTCAAGAACGGAAGTAGAGAAAGTGAACGTAACAAAAAAGTTGTGATTCTGCTTCATCTCGTTAATCGACTAAGCTAATCATTGGTGTTGAAAATACTCCACAAAATTACTAAATAGAGAATGAATTCAATACTTTCATACATTTTCGGGTGCGTCAAATAAAAAAAAAGATAATTATAAATAAAGAGAAGGCGTCATTTGATTTCTAATTACTTAATCTCGCTAATGACAGAAGTTTGATACAATTTGTTCATTAGCAGATATAACTTGATTTTCATCGATATATATTATTTCCTGTATTCATGTATAAAATATAACATTCGCGTAAAAAAAAGGCATGAAAACTGAAGTCCACTGTAATACGGTGAATCGAATCGCGAGGAGTTTTATAACCGATCGACCATATTCTCGTTCGATCCATTACACGCTCAAACTACACTGCTTTTACTGTACGCTACAGTATTTTTCATGGCTGAAACAGATCGACGAGGGAAAATCCGAATGAAAGATTGAGTTCAACATTTCCCAGGGGAATCTGCTGGTGGATGAGTGAGTTACGAGAATGGCTCGTCGGGGTTGCGGAGGAAGGGAAGAAGTAAGCGTGGTCACCCCCTGAGAGTCCGGGGTCAGTATCGATAACTCCGTTCTCAATACCCCCGTTCTCCGTTATCCAAGTACAGCGCACGCTGCCGTAGAAATTCTGTACCTATACCGAGAGGCCACGATATTCCTGGCACTGTGAATACTTGTCTCGTAGCAGGCTAAAGCATACGGATATATCGCCATTGCCTCGAGCCACGTTCGGACACTTTTTTTCCGCGGTTATACGATTGCGGTATAGCTTCCTTTATATATATATATAAAATTTAAGGAGTATCAGTATAGTGAGAGTAGGTCGAGTGTACTAAGCCTGCGAGGATGATCTGTAGGCTGGGGAAGTCTAATATACATATGCAGGCTACAAGGGTGTCCCCTTAACCCATCCATAAATTTACGTGAGAAGAACGGCTTCTCCCGCGTACAGGCAACTGTACAAAGAGCCTCACGTACGAGACAAATCGTCACATCGTCTTTTATGAAAATGGACGGTCCGTGTCGCTGCAGCGAAGTGCGCTAGTTCAAGAAAGCTAGTGAAGAAGAAGATAGTGGAACGGCGGCAAAGAAAGGGTAAGGGGACTGAGTAACGTACGGAGAGGAGATGAACGTATTTTCCTACAAGTAACCGTGGTTGCTGAAGGAATAGTGGTTTTCGTGCTCCTGTTAGTTCACGTGGCAGTCAAAAGTTACCGGAAGTCGCACCGTCGACGAGAGGTAAAACCCACCAGCCGCTATTCCGTCCTGTCTGCACTGCCACAGTCGTCGTATTTCATTTGGCGTCGTTCCCGTGTGGTTCTTTCATTGTTGTCACCGTCGAGTAATACAGAATACGAGAAGCGCGAAAGTGTCGTTGAAAGTCCGAGAGAGTTTCCTGCTTAAATGCACAAGCGTCGTCAATGTCGTCTGGAAGCTCTGGTGGGATTTAATATTGAATTTTCTTATCCGCAACCTATGACGGTAATGGACATCACCGCATCTTCCACCATATAATTTAGCACACACATCGCAAAGCAACGAACCGTAAAAAAATATACATATATTCCGGTACCATCCGGCGGGGGATTTTCCTTCGGAAAAAACAAATCAATCGTACGTAACAACAGGTTTTCTTAACGGACACTTTGCGGAATCGCGACGTATTCGCGAAATGTTGGATGGTTTGCTTGTTCAATGTTGAGGAAGGAATGCCTTCGATACATTTTAAAAAAATATATATAGCTCTTTGCGCGCATCTATTTTTCGTTGCATCGTCTACGCTTCAATAATTGCTATGAATTTGCAATCGAAAAATGACATTGTTTCAGAGAAATGATATCTGTCGGATTTGAATTTGTTCGCAGACAGTATTTAGAATTTTCTGCATTTGTTATTTCCCGTTCAGCCTTAGCTAAATCCTACGCTCCAGAGCCATCCACATATTTCCTTGATTCTTCCCCGACTCTGATGTTGCCACAGTAGGTTCTTTCGCTGAAAGACTTCCTCTACTGGATATGAGATTCAAGTATCAGCGGCCAGCGGCAGAAGCAACACACTCTTCATTGTACTTCTTCTTCCTCTACTCGCTCTCTTTCTTCACCTTATATACTATACTTTTGACACTATGGAACGAGAAAGCTCACCCTATTGCTGAAGCTATCATGGCCTTTTGTTGAAATTTTCTACGCCTCGGATTCTTATTCTTCATCGTTTTCGCGGGCTTTTGACCTCTTCATTCTACTGGTATTATTTCTACAATAGTGGCGAATCCTTGGCTTGAGTTACCTATTCTTCCCATTTCTATTATACGATACCATACCGAATATTTACAAACACTTTTTTTATATCGATTTGAACGCAAAGGAAATGAATAAATGAATATATGATTGATCGATTTAATAGTACTTCTATATTTTATTTCGTTCCGCTGACTCGATTCAGCATTCAGGCTTAGGACTTCAAGCCATTTAATAATAACGTTTTGAGAAAAGGGGCTGCTGCTCCTGTGGAGCATAATAATGGTCATTCAGCCTATCGGCATATCAGCCTAAGAATAGGTTATCGCTTGATCTCATCACTTTGGAATTGAAGTTCAACTTAACCCAATTGATTGATAGTTTTCGAGAGATAAATCTTTTTTAAATTATACTGAAATCCAGTGAAGAATAAACGTTGTCCATGACATGCCGTTTGGACGCATATAAACCAACATGCAGTATTAAGATACGCAAAAGCGATTGCAATGCCATATAGATTCGTTTGTATAAAAGATAACATGAGAACACGCAGACAAAATCTAAGAGCTTCGGAGTTGGCGTGACAAAGTCGAGTCACCGGGTGTTTATAGTCTCAGGGGTTACAGTAGTAAGTGTTTCCTTCGGGGACTATCCCAGTTTTGACGACGAGGTCGAAATAGAAGGGAGAAAAAACTCCGCACAAATCATCCCCCACAGCACGCTTACTCTGCAGTGATTTATGACCCAAAATTCGATCTGTTAGTCTACATATCAACGCTTCTTGAATTCACATCCAGTACCTTATGCAGACATGACATGGCTGCAAATTAAGAGCACTGTCACTTGTACATCAGATATGACTACAAGAATCCCTGGTGAATTTCAGAATCATGTGACATACGGAAAGAAAGAAATGCAGAATCATATATTAGATTGAACTACAAGGATATCGAAATGAGGAATACGGAACAGAAAAAATATTTTTTAATCGCAAAAGAACAATGTTATCAAGGGCCTCGGATCGTATTATATGCTCCAACCTCTCGTCTTGAAAAATACAGGACATAAAAGGATCTCATATCCTGTCCCTCTGTCTGTCTTTCTGTGCCCGAGCACTTTCCACTCAGTACAAGCCGTCCATGCATGGTGGGGAAAAAGATGAAAGAGTTGCTCGAAGGCAAAAATAGAAAAATCCAATGAGGCGTCGTGCCAGTGGCAACGTGCAAGGACTAGTTGCAGCGATGATGAAGCAGGTGAAGATACAGATAGAGGTGTAGTAGAGGTGTGTACTCCGGTAGAGTTGAAGTGAACTACATAGAACTTGCCTCGCTTTACCTCGCGGTGTAAACGTAATAACGCAAAAGTTTCGAAGTGCAATGACGAAATGAAGGAACGCAAAGGAAATGAAAATGTGAGGAAAGGTAGATGAAAGTACATGAAAATGGATACGAGAAAAGGGAGGGAAAAAAATTCAAAAATTATTGATGTTAATCTGATGATAAGTGATCGGAGATGATGCAGCAGGATTTGTACAGTATAAGTAACGGATATAACAGCCCTTTCGTCACAAAACCAATGTAGGGAACAATATCTATAAGTAAATAACAAAAAAAACCGTAACATGTATCATTCAATACGAGAGTAATGATCTCGCGTTATCCCGCATCAGACTGCATGCGTCCGACAATTGCACTTACATTATCTGTCTCTCTTTCGACCTCCGCGCGTATCCGTCAACACGACTAAACGTCAAAGTCATAAAAAGATAAATGCAACGAAGACACATTTCGTTGTTCTACAACACTTGAGCAAAGCGTAAAGGATGTCCAATTTTTTTTATCAAACTGAAATTGTTGTTGACAGACTATCAACGAATTGGCGACGAAGTAGCGGCCGGCTTGACATCGTTGTTCCGTGTAGTAGAAAAAGCATCAACTTGCTTGGGTGGGAGCCGAGCCGTCAGAAGATCGCAGAGCCTGTCGGAAATCGGCTGATGGGATCGCCAAGACTGCGAGATTCAATATGGTTTTCCTTCAAGCCACAGTCTTTTCGGCGCAAAGCAACCGGACGTATAACTCGGTGTTGGTACAGACGTCCGAAGCCTTTGTCTCGGGAACCGCGTCGGGACGCTTTATCAAGGCGATATTCCGAAAGTACGAGATAAAGCGAGAGATGGAAAAGCGAACGAAAAAGTAGCCTCCGACGCCACCGGATGAAATAAGACAGCCGCAGAGTGTATACGACGTGGGATGAAAGCGGATGAGGATGAGAGGGTGCAAAAGCTAGGAAAATAGATAAAACGCGAGAATGGAGCGAGGAAGCGAGTGTCGGCCGTTGGGGGCCGGTGGGGTTCTTTGAAAAATTTCGTTTGTCACACAGGTCGTCAATCTATACAACGTTTCGGTGGCGCGGCGAAGCGGAGAATGTTGAAATTAAAGACGAATAGTATCTGCGAATCCGGCAACATAGCTGTTAGTCTTTTAGTCGGGGAAAGCTTTCTCTCCATTCCATGAAGGGAACAACGAAGTGAAGGGCAGAGGCGAAGATAATCCAGAGCCGACGTGGATAAGTCAGAAATCTTGGTTGATGAATTCGGCCAAAAAGGGGATGAAAAAAGAAACGACAGAGTTGAAGGCTGGAAAAGAGAGGATAGGATGATCTCTGGACTAAACTCGACAGGGAACAATCGGTTTTCTCGCACATCCGACTATCCGTGAGAGCGAAACCCTGTCATCCCCTTTTTCGTTACAGATTCAGAGTCTTCCAAATCTGATGCGTAGATAGATAAATAGATCGATATTCGCCTGCGCAGTGTAGGAGTTTTGGTGTCGTATTTGCGTCATGGAATATAGAATTTTCGTATAACCACGCAACTCCAGCATCATTTTATTCTTCAATGGATGATCATTAATTACATGAAATTATTGATTCCACTCAAAATCTGATTATGACTCGTGAGTTATTGCACCATAAAAATAATTGCAAAATTGCCCAATCATCGAATACACAACTCTAAGTACAAAACTGCTTCTTCTTAGTCGAGGATTTTGAAAATCATAGAAGACTGATCATGGTCTCGACGATTCGTGAACGTTTTTTTTTCTCTCCAGTGTTCGATGGATCGAATGAACGAACACGGCCTATTGCCCTATCTATGGTCCATTAACAGCATGCACTGGGGGTTCATGTGGCTCCCGCTAGCCGAGGACTTTATGCGATTTGTATTGTGGTCGAAGGCCGGGTTTCGCGCTGTTAGTCCTGTCAACTGCACACGCACCCCCGTGTGCCCTGGGTAAACCCGTCGCTTGATCCTGCGTGCGACCGCTACTCTCCCTTCGTTCTCGTGTACCTGTTCTCTGGCTCTTCCCATCTTCCAACCAATGGCTATACCGTCCTCCACCAACAACTAGATTAGTTCGTCGTGTATATACTATAATTCCACGTACCTATAACAGCCCATCGACCACACAATAAAATTGTATCCTCGAACTCTAGAATTTTCGCTGTGAAATTTTTCCGCGTGTGAGTATTGATTCCCATTCACACGGCAAAGTCGCGATGGGGGAAGAGATTTTATTTTCACATTTTTTTTAACGATCGTGCGGCTCGCCGCGAAGCACCGGAACACCGCACGTTTATTCAATTATTATTTTTATTGCAGCTATCGGATGTACGTAGCCAGTATACTGATGTATTGGCTACACGTATATTACAGATCAGGTGAAAAAAAAAGTTATTTTTGATATTTTCGCTTTTTCTCATCTGATATTTGTATTTCTTTTTAACTCCCGACTGCCCGCCGGGCAAAGACTGAAGTTACGCGTTTCATCGTAAATATGTGATTTTACGTGTTTTCTGGGTACCGAAAGTTTTCCAAAACGACTAAAAATGGTTTCATAAAATTTGGTATACCGGTTCCTTATATCGCGATCTGTGATCAACCCGCCATAAACTTAACATCATTTTATTTAGAACTCTGTGCTTTCGAACATAGTGACCGACAGGAGTCTTAAAGTAGCCAAAACCGGCACTTTTATCCTGATAACCGTGATGTTTAAACCAATATTCCGGTCGCAATAGAATTTCGTGCAAAAAAATACGCGCCGAAAAGCTTCGCGAAAGATCGATAGCCGCGTCGCGACTAATAAAACAGCTGCGAGTGATGATGACCGTTCGGTAACCGTGAATGCGAGATGATAGAATGCGAAAGCTTTAACGCCAATAATCTTTTACCGTTAGATGATTGGTGTATATAAGCCGTAGAAACCTTGGACGCGATTGAAGCGAGACGCGTCGTCGTGATTAAAATCCGATGGTACTCATCGCTGCGTCGGAAAAGGCAATTCACGTCGTAGTTGCACGCGCTATATGACACGGGGGGAGGTCTGTACGAGACGTGAAAGGGGCGAGCGAAGAACGGGGAAGAGATGCGAATGGTAATCACGACGAGAGAGGGACAAGCTGGCTTGATGGCCTCGATGGTTGACCGGATGGTCGCTGACGAGTGAAGCAGTAAGATGAACCAATGAGACTGGAAAGTGTTACGATATGCGTGTGTATGTGTGTGTGTTGCGACTAAGGGAACACATATTGACTGCTATGAATCAGAAGGGCATATGACACACTATTTCATACGCAAAGCAGTGGGGGATACGCCTTTACAATTCTGAAAAATCGACACAGAAAAGGAGATAGAAATGCAGAGTTGCCCTTAGCAAAGGGAAGATCGTCCACCGGGAAAACTGTACGGATATATAGCTGCTTCGACTATGGGATGAGCTTGAAGATCGTCGGACTGTGATGTTATACGAGTAGAGCTTCCCACTCAGATACGACGAGGGCTTGGGAACGAACAGGAGATCCAAGGACTGGACCAATGGTTAGGTGGAAGAGCAAAGTGCTCAGCGCAAAGGGGGTTGAGATGAGGGACAGCTACGGCATCCAGAAGTAGCTTCCTACGAGGTGTCTACACGGATGAACGGCTCGAGCTGCGATCGACCTCGTCAGCGAAGGACACACGCAATGAGAAATAGCACAGGATGGATAAAGAGGGTTCGAACCGTAGAAGCAGCCGTGTGGAGCTCCGATTCCCGTGAGGAAAAGATAGAAATATATTGCGACTAATCAACGCGCGTAATCGTTAGGACAGCGGATATAATCGTTTTCGCGTACCGAAATAATATTCCACGAGATCATAATCGTATATCCAGACCCAATCTGTTCCGATGGCATTAGTAACACGTGCTTATCACGTATTATATCGTGAACAAGGGTGAGGGATAATCGATGCACTGATGATGCCCGATTGTCCGTGTAATCGGAAGAGAACTTTTTTTTTTATCAATATTCTTCTAAGGACGGAGCTCGACGATGTAGGACAGAGCTTTATATATCGCTGCGTATCCGATATTGAAAATAATATCGTCAAAGTTAAAAAAAAAAATTGTTTATCATCCTCCGAAGAGGATGAAAATGCTTTGTTGTTATAATGGGGTTATTAGGCTATGTTATTATAGAACGAAGGACGCGAATGTATGGTTGAAAAACTGACGAACGTAATAGCGACAAGAGAGAATGGAATGCACGAGTCAAATTTCTCTTCAAATTTTTAAATTTTTAATAATTTCATTAAAATTACTGGCAGCCAATAAAAATGTATTACCAATGTAAAAATCATTGTTATTAATTTGCATAAACCGTTTTTTTTTTTTTTTTTTCATTTTACATGCATCGTTTCCGCTGGAGAGAGCCGCCAATCGTCACGAAAAAAAAAGAAGAAGTCGCCTCTTTCAGGGGCGATATGGTTTTTATTTTCTAATATCATTGCCACATTTTTTTGCCACCCTCTCAACACATGTGCCTTTGAATGGGAAAAATATTATTCCATTCCCAACGATAGTTTTTGAAAAAAAAAAAAAATCTGAAATTTAACTCGATTTTTGAACCGTTAAATACACTGTTAATAATTGAACAGTTAAATCAGTAAAATAAAGAATATTTATAGAGTTTCCGATATACGATTATACAAAACGAATCGAAAAAAGTATCGACAACGACATATTGACAATTTTAGCCTTCGCTCTTCAAACGTTTACAAGAACGGTCCAGAATACAGCATCAACGATGCGAAAGTAGGGCATATCCCGTGTACAGTACATACACGATACAACCTCCACGTGCTACCACTATACCACGGGGCGGTGGAGCTCGTCGAACCACACGCGGAACGTCGTTGGCGGTTCGACGGATTGAAATAGATTGTATCCGATGCACGTACAGCTTCGAGCGGCGATATCGACAGTGTTGAGAGTCGCCTAGACGAGAAACGAGGACTCGTCGAGGCCAGAGATGATAAAAATAGAGGGCGATGAACGAGATATATAGATAAACCGTTCATAAAGCGTGAAAGAGAACCGTTGATTTCGTCTTCGTTCGAATTCTATCACCTCAGCTAATCTTAACAATCCGACACTATAGAATTAATATCGCGGCTTGTAATCTAAGTCACGTTGACGTTCGATAACGTTGATGACCGGGAGTTACACGAATTTCTTCAATCCCGTCGCTAATGCCCATCTCTTCCTTTATCCATTTCCACTCGCTGCGTCATTCCTTCGACCGCTTGCTTATCGATTCGGCTTTGCAGTTTTCTTCCTTTCTCTCTCTCTTTCTCTCTCTCTCTCGACTCTCCGCACTATAGGTTCTCCGGGTGTTCTTCACTTATCTCCTTCGCCCAGAGATCGTTTCTCGATGGAATCTATCACAGGAAATCGATACGACGACGAGCGATCTTTTTTTTCCTCTCAAGGGAAGCAGGAGACGATATCTTCTATCGATTCTCGTTCACCATTCGTTCGAATCTTCACGGTTTTTTTCCTATTTCTTTTCGTCTGACTTACTCGCTATAGATACTTTTTTTTCTCATGACTATAGCTATTTAGATGAATTCAAATAGTCCTAAACTGTTTCCCCCCCGCAAATCTCCGCTGAATGGTCGAATTTATTTTGCAAATGCTGAAACATCGTTCCGCAACGGAGTACTCAATATTTTTGAAGTATCTACGGAATGAACGACAATCAGCAGATGTCCCATCGAGGAAGTACGATAAAACGGCTCTTTACAACGGAATGGTTTTCGCCAGTGAAGCATAGCAAAACGAAAACTCCGTTGGTACTGAAGAGGTCGTCAACGACTCGTCAAGCAAACTCTGTTCCATTCGCATGAGTGTCGTGTTTATGTTTTTGTCGGTATGATCTCAACAAGAAAAACCAAAGTAAACTGGAAACTTCGCTAAACTATCGCGTTATCCAAACGTTAATAACTTACTGGAGCGTAATAAACATCCCAATTGAACGTTTGTTGCCGCTCCGCAGATTTCAGAACTCCGTGATATTCTAATCGATCACTGATCGATTTATTCATTGATATTCTTCGTCTAAAAATAGAATCATTATTTGCTTGGCAACGATTCCAGTCTCCACTTTGCAAATAAGTGTTCGGATGCCATTTCGCATATTTCGCTTTATCAATGATCACGTCGTCAAAAAGTAAATAAAAAATCACGTCAAAAGAGAATATAAACAACGGAATAAAATGTAACTATGAAAAATATGAAAAAGTGATGTATTCAAATATTTGGTAAAAATTCTGATCAAACAGAAAAAAGTTGATTCAGTACGTACCGATAACATAAATGACGAGTTTAGAGTTAAATTTATGATTTTTTTTTTTTTTTTTCGATTGTTTTCATTTTTGGTTACTATTCCAATTCGATCGACGGATAGGGTTTTTACTGCCTTATAAATTGATCAGTTCCGTCTATTTGGCAATAAAAAATAATCAAAAAATAGCTGATTTGCGGAAAGCCCGTCGTTTATTACTCATATCGCGAAGGCACGCAAGCATCCGGATAGAATATAACCAGACGATGTTACGAGCCACGAAGATTAGCTGCCATCGTGTCCGCTGTCATGTTGGTAACGTGTACGTCAGCTCCTCCGTATCGAAGCCACCAACAGAGTCGGAGGTATTTCACCTACAGGATCGAATCACATTAACATCGTGGCTCTCGGGGGCTAATGCTGGTTGTACCCTCGTTGGTGCGCCTCCGCAACAGCTTCTAGCCTCGGGACACGTTTTCCGCATAGCCTATATCAAGTTCACCCTCCCCGTTCTATCGCTCTGACGCTTCGCGCGAAGCTACCGGTACGAGACCCCCCCGGCAAATAATCGAGCTATACGAGACGCATCCACTGAATCCAAAATGCATTCTTGGATGGGTCCAAAGGTCCGAGTAAAGGTCCAACTCGCACGTTCCTCTACACGGTAGCCTCCGAGACTATCAACGTCACTGAAACTTTGACCTCACTTCGAATTCGTGTTTCCCTCTCGCACCTTGCATACGAAACGTTGAATAAATTTTGTAGCCTACCTTTGGATACTCCCTACACCTCTATACCTCCCTCCCCCTCGCCCCAGACCTCCCTGTGTCGTTGCATATTATACTCTATCGCGCACTTTATCATACTCCGCCAAAAATATTCACAGTGGGATGCGCGAAATTTTATGAATAACGAATCGTCTACGGGAATTACGAGATAATGGATGTATACGTATTTCTATGTCATAGATACGAAGAAAATGAAAGAGCAAATAAATGCTATTAACTCATTGGTTTTATCTTTCCTGCTTTAGGACTCAAATTTCGGTTCAAAATATATATGAGGTATCGAACTCGTTATTGACAAAAATTTCGGATATAAGTACGCGTCGTCGAATTTTCTTATAAAATTTTATCATGTGAAATCGAATCGAAGGGCAGAAAAAATCGAAAAAAAAATTGTGAAAAATCCAAATTTGACTGGTGATGACAGAAAAATTCTAACCGATGATAACTCTTTCTCGGTATCTGAGCTTTTGCTCAGGAATGCCACGGAGCAATAGTTATTGCATCCAGTTGGATGGAAGTATTCAGTTCGTTGGACAAAATAGTTATATCCTCGAAGGTACCTTTCCGACAGCTTCCAGACTCGAAATTCTGTCGAAAACCTTCCAAATTGGATATCCAAACTGACACTTTTGGCACAATCATTTTGATATTGCACCGTAACATAGCCTCGAATTCTCGAGTGTGTGTGCGCGTGTGCGGTAAAGGGCTTTCCATAAGGAGGAAGCGACCTCGCCCTGCATTCTCGCTAAGTAAAAGTATCTTCTCGTGTAACCTTTAGCCCTGCGCTTGTCGTATGCTACGTGCGTTAAAATCGCGAAGCGTGAAAGTTTTCGCGAAGTGTAAGGAAGATTGATGAAAATTGTAAATACTCGCGGCGCCTTTTCACTGTATCTCGGGATGCAATACCTGCCGTGAGGATTTTAAGATGAATATTAAGATGCTTCCGTTATAACTGAATTTAATTCGGTAAAACGACAAAACTATCGAAATGATATTTTGATAAACATGCAATAACATTGAAAATAATATCTCTTCATTTTGGCGCATAACGAGTATTTATGAATAATGATAATAACGAAGATACAGTAATAAACGAGTAGACAAAGTGAAAAACAGATAATAAGGTCGGGTTAAGCAGATAAAGGAAGTATATAATAAAAAAAAACAGAACATTTCCAGGAGCCGAAGAGAAAAAAATAAATCCTCGCTGATTGCCCCAACGGGTATAGCTAGTTGCCACCTTTGCCACCCTTTTCAGTCTGCCTTCAGGATTCACTCGTTTCTTCAACTCGGATCTCGATTATCACGTGGACTTTTAGCCTACAGCGTTGGGTGAAGAAGTTAAAAAGTTTCGTAAAAGAAGTGCAAGAAAAGTAGATGGACTGATTGTGGGAAAGAAAGAAGTTACAAGCGGAGGCTTTGGATGAAGGGGAGGCGATGGAAACACGAGGTGAAAGGTAGAAAGAAAATAATTTCCTCTCTTCCTTTTTTTTCGCTGACAGTGGCTCCTATTCTACCATTAACATTTATTCCGTATGTGGAACACACGACCCGGAAAGTTTTATCTACGCTCCAGAGACCTCCAGGTAAACTTTTCGCCGCCCTCTGGTACAACGGGGTGGTTAGAAGAGGGAGGGGGGGAGGGGGATGAAAAAAAGATAGGCGGAGAGAGAAAGCCAGAAAAAGAGAAAGAAGGGACGCAGAGACACCCCGATAAATCACCTGTACCCGGGAAACACAATTTCCTCGTCGCACTGGCCAGACCTCGCGGCTGGAACACTGGTGAGTGGAAAGGATGACCGCGTAGTATACTCACCGCGGGCTCTCATATATGTTCCTTCTCTCCCGAGGCTCCCTCTCACTGCGAGAAACTAGCGGCAATGCTGCTTTTGCGCCGAAAAAAAAAAAAAAAATGTCGCCGTTGACAAAAAATCGAGAAAAAAAGACATTTATTTTCGGAGCATCCTGACTGTAAACGGATAGCTACCGCTGTTGGAATACATGAAAGATTGAAAGCTCTATCGGGAGATTCTGTAACAGTTTCACACTTCCTTTTATCCTTTCAATTTGTTTTGTTATTCTTATTCTCGTGCGTTACCAATCTTCGGTGAGCAAATCTCATGAATACGATGTTTTTACGTGAAATTTCACAAAAATTGATCTAAAATTTGAAAAGTAATTGAAAATACGAAAATTTATTGAAGCTGTAACTTAATTTAAGTTTATTTTATTTCATAATTTTTTTTTAGTTTAAATATACTTAACAATTGTATTTTAAATATATCACATTTTTGTTGTTTTTTTTTTTTTTTTTTTTTTTTTTTTTTTTTTTTCAAATTTTATTTGACTTTTTTTATCATTTATTTCTGTTTTTATGTTCGCATATTCTATCGGTTGATCGTTCGCAAACACTCGCGCAATATTGTGTCCGTACTTTTCCAAAATGTAATATCCGACAATTCGAAGAATGTCACCGTCGAGCTGTTTATTCATTCGAGTGACATTACAAATCGATACACGGTAAATAAAATCCGTTTACCAAAATTCAACTTTGTTCGAATAAAAAAAAAAAAAAGTTCGAACGGAGTACATGTGATCGTATTACCTCGTAAAAGAATAATTGACAACGGTCCGCGCGGATGTGAATAAAGTGAACAACCCGATTTCAATCGACGTGACCATGAATCAATTACCGAGTTGCTTTTTTTTCCCCGTTATTTATTCCATGTATGGTCTATTTATCGAGAGCGAAAACGTGACCGTCAATTTATCTATCAACAAGTCCAGGTTTCCCGGCGGAATCGAAGAGAGATATAAACTCCTCTGCAGTATACGAAAATAATATTATCCCGCGTGTCGTATTGTGTCGCGCAGAACTACACGGCGTACGAAACTTCACCGAAACTTTATTCAACTGAAAGAGTATGCAAACGCTATACGATTTTCCTACCGTGCGTATGCACTCGACGCGTCCTATTTATGCATACGCACTTCATTCTCTCGCGCAAGTGTTGTATATCTATCCACACGGTACAACCGAACGACGCGAAGTGCGTTGCATATATTTTGCATCGATTTACATAATGTACAAAATGGCCGTTCGGTAACATTTGTTGAAACGTTTCGGCATTATATTTTCCTGATGCTTACGAAATTTTTACCATTTTTTTTCCGGTAGGCATGACGATCGCGAATTCTTCTTCGCTCCCCTCACGGACAACCCATCCTGTGTCCCCGCCGAACTCTCGCGACGCACGGAATGAAAGCAACGTACCATAGTCCAGCTTTCACTGACTAGCTTCGCGTCCAGTAGTATGCAATACCTACAGACTAGTTTTCCCCAGCAGCAGTTCCCACAGTCTATTTGGCCGGAATATAACTCCTACTGCCTCCCCCACCCGCGCGCCACACACCGCTGCATGTTGTTGCTGTTCCTGCATGAAACTCGTCGCTGGTGGGTGCTGATGCACTGAGCGTAAACCAGCAGCAGCAGCAGCAGCAGCAGCAGCAGCATCCTCTTATTCACATTCAAATATTTTCCGACATGCTATGTATTTCGGGAGGGCAACGTACCCAGCAACAATACAACGACGTCTATATCGTACTTATTCGCACATATATGTGTATATATGGTACATATTCAGCAGAACCATTCAACCCCTCATTCCATGGCTTAACTTTCATTGAAATTGATTGTAATGCGAAAAATGTATAACGCCCCTGTGATTACGCACGCGATTTTATCGAGCCTCTGTCGTTCAACCCATACCAATGGATTTCGATTGAACACTGATTCCTATTTGACGATGTCGACGCCGCTTTTTTTTTTCCAGTCACGAATTATTGACGAGTTATAGTAACGAGTTACGAAATAACAACGAAATAATTAATGGTGATGATTCCCGACCTTGGAAATACGAGAACGTTGGTTTATTCGCCATTTTTAATGATCGCTATTATGTATGTTTAGCTTTTTAGCTTTATTACGTTAATTATTAATATCATAATTATAAAGCATGTTTGCGCTAATCACGCACTGTAGAGCAGAATTTTCATAGAAAAAAAAAAAAAAAAAAAAAAAAAAAAAACATTATAATAACCCGAATCTCGATTGCTATGGCGAATGGCCGAATTACAACGTAAATTCAAATTAATTGCGTTCAAATATTGACCGGAGGAACCAGAGTCGAAATTCGCTTTGGTTGGATGATGGGGAAGAAGAAATGAACGAGGATGAGCGTAACTGACCCGAATCTCTGCAGCATAGAAGCAGAACAAGCGGGGGTTGCACAGTGTCGGGAGTGATAGAGGAGAGTGGGGGGGGGGGGAGGTAGAGATGGGGTGCTTGTGTGGAGCAGGCGGAAAACCTGCTGGCGCAGGAAATGCTTCGCTAGCGCTTCAAGGAAATCATGTCGGAAAAATTGTCGGGACGAAAAGGGGAGAGGGGGTGGAAAAAAGTCTGTACGTTGGGTGCGGTGCGCTTCTGCAATCTCTCTTTCCCCTCTATTTTTCTCGCGCACTCTATCGCTCTCACGTATTCAGTTCTCATACTTTCGTATTTCTCTTGTACTCTCTCTCTCTCTCTCTCTCTCTCTCCCTCTCCCGCAATCCCCATTCTCTCGTCACGAGATTTGCTGTACAGGGTGTCTAGAATCTCGTGCAAAAACAATCCGCTATTCTAACGCGTGATGCCAGTAAATTTATGATCGCGGAGAAAGACTAAAAGTTCTTCAACGCTGGAAGATCACAAATGGCGGTGGGTGGACAAGAGTCGTAAAATTTATGAAGACTGTAATTTTTATACTATTTGCTACATCGGGGTTGTCATGTAAGCGAACGGTGTCGCCTTATACCGTTTTGACACAACAATCGATTTCGCTGTAATCGAAGTAAAAATATTTATTCGAGGAAAATAAACGACACGACGAAGGAGAGAAATGCAAAAATAAAATATATTATTAAATCTACTATCCGTTTTCGTCATTCAGAAAATTAATTATTTTCCATGAATTTACTACGTTGTTAAGTTGTTCATCTGATTTTTTATTTTCTCATTGAATTATTTTTTTTTTGTAACGTTTATCCGAAAAAAATGCCAATATCGGATTCTCGAAACGTTCGTTGTTGTTAAAAAAAAATATAATGTTTATATTTTATGTATAAAAGTGGATGTTATCGGCATTTAATGAATGTCTATTGAAGGTCGCGAGATAACTTTGTTACGTAAAACGGATTTTCATAATGATAAGACGTGATTAGGCTATCAAGATTGGCAACAAGACCGTCGAGAGGATACCTTGTATCATTCTTGTTTGTTGGTAAATCGCCAGTACCGAGTACACTCGTAAAACTTTGAATACCCAACCGGTATTATCGATAATGCAAATGAGGTGTCCGAGGCAACGATGTACTGAGAATCATTGCCACTTCAACAATCCTCGCTAACATAATCTCCGCGCACGACTAGTAACTCCTATCCTCTCAGTTATTAACCGCGGGTTTTGAGTCATGCTGCTCTATCTCTGTACATTATTATTATTATTATTATTATAGTTCATTTTCTTCTTCGAATTTTCGTTTGTCTGTCACGTCTATCAACTCTGCGTTGTTACCAGCATTAGAGACGATGCGCGCCATTATGATGCGTGCATCTGCTTCATCCCCACCTCCCCAGCCCCCCGCGGCACGGAAGACGAAAATGGCTCGACGAGAATGACGATATGAAAGCTTTTTCTGGTAAAAACATCCGCCAGTGTCTCCGAACATTCCGTATATTCTACGAATGACGCATGATAAGTGTTTCTCCGTTTTTTTTTTTTTAGTTGCATTCTATCACCGTCTTTTGTCATTTGACAAACGTCGAGAAACGGAAAGGTCGGGAAGAAACGTATTCTTCGTTGTTGTTGTTGTTGTTATCGTGATTGTCGACTTTATAACCATCGCAAGTATCTCGGGTCCGCGAAAAAACTTCCTATCTCAGTACCTCGCCTCAGTTTCTCACCCAATTCCAATTCCGATCGCGTGAATTCTCTATTCTCCCGGTACGAGACGAAACGAGATTTTTACATCCCTCACCAGCAGCGACACGTTCGCTACCTCACTATATGTTCTTTCATTTTTTTTGTCTACTTTTTTTTTTTTATAGTAATATATTTTTTGTCATTGCTCGCCGAATCCCCTGTTCAGACATTGCACGAAGGCAATATCATCCACGAGTCGATGTATCGAAGACGATATTGTCTTTACGATTTCTCGCCTTGGTACACAACTCGTTCGTAGTCGAGGCCGTGCGAACGAACGACCTACGAAAAAATCTATAGATAGATAAGAACCGCGTCAAGAAACATAGATATGAGTAGCATAGTACGTATAACACATAACATGTACGTGGAAAATCGCAATCGTTGTGATACACGGCATGTTCTGTTATACACCACCCCCTACCCCCCCCCCCCCCCCCCCCCTCTTTTCCTCCCCCGAGTTCCTCTTTACTATCCTAGTTTCACATATCCGCAGCACAACGTAGTATCGATTCACGCATATACGAATTTTACGAGTTGAAGCCTCCAACCTCACTGGCGTTACCCTGTATAGAACCGTTTCCTATGTATCAGATACGCTGACGGCTTTATCGATTTAATATGAGATACAATATAGCTCTCAGCTATTATACTTTACATCTCTCCTCTCTGCCTACCAGTATAGTTCTCAATAGCGTACCAATACAATGTGACTTGTGGCATAGAGTGGTACAGTGGAAAGTCGCATAACTTGGTAGATTCGCAAACGATCGTCAATCCTGTAACGCATTGGTTTTTTTTTTTTTTTTTTTTTTTTTTCGTTGATTAGGAAACAAGGGAGCGTGCGAAGATTCATTGAAAGATAATTAACTACATTAGTATTTTTTTTTAGAAGGTTGAGTCAGGAAATCATTAAAAAAAACTCAATCATAGATGTTTCTGACACTATTAGGAATGTTGAAAAAATACCTTGTCGCAAATATTTAAAAGAATCAGTGTAATCGCATTATAATACTTCGAACAATTTTTTTTTTTTTTTCGATATTATAATATTCGTATAAAAAAAAAATTTGTCTCGAGAACGATTTTTTTTGCAACTAATCATAGGAGAGTTTCATGAGTTCTGCGAGTTTAGACTGTAATTTCAAGCGATAATGCATACCGCACGGTACGTGGTATATATCGTCCACATGGGCAGAGAAACCCACGGAATGTACCGTGTCGACGCACGAGTTTCAAAATCAATCGAGAAAGCGGACGATCCCGTGCCTCGGGCACGTCGCGTTACGTTATGATCAAGCGAGGCAAGCTAGATATCGATAGGCCTACACTGCAAGCCACGCTCTGACCTGTGGTCGAAGTGGTTGAACTCTCTCTCGCATGGCCGGGAGAATCTCGTGCGGTCGCGCGAAATTTCTATACGCTCTGCTTAACGTTTGTAGGGTCGCTACGAGTTTTGCGCAACGTGACTTAGGATAAAAACATTATTTTTAGACAAACGAATAAAAAGTAAAAAAAAAAAAAATTAACCTCATTATCGATGAGTTTCGTCGATGGAAACTGATCGAAAAAAAAAAAATGTCGCGGTATGCCGTTAATTGTGTGATTTATCGAAATCCTACCTTAACGCAGTCGAAATCCACACCTTTTTGGTCTTTGTGATCGTCTATTCGTAAATAGTCATGTTAACTCACCTGTAACAAAAAAACAAAAAATCGTTGTCTGATTAGCGTGACGATGATACTGCAAATGGATCCATTTAATTGTTAATTATGATATGCCAATTATTTCGTCGGTTAATTAGGTATGTCGGTCACTTTTCGACCGCAATGGATTGAGGCAAACATTTCTCTTGTGCGCCAAGCCACAATCACGGGTTTCGGGAGTATTGTACTCCTTTGTTTATGATCATTGTACCTCAGGCGAACAACTACCACGTATTGAACATTACGTTATCCCTTCGCAGATATTACGCGCGACTCCACAATTCCTCTGTCTACCTGTATTCATCTACTTGCATTGTATTTAGCTTTTCCCCAACGTAAGCTAATAATAGTTGGTGACACCGTTTATGTCGTGTCAAAGGGATAATCGCTAACGAGAAGTTGATCAGTGGTTACAAAGATATTTTTAAAAATATTTCTCGTTGAGAACTCAATTTTTTAAAATAATAAACGAAATAAAAATAATTGTCAATTTAATGTACAATAGTGTTGAAAAATTGATGTAATTTTGGAATGAAATCGAAGTAAATTATCCGGTTTAAAGTACTTTTCAAATAATATTAAACAATATTAACATTTACGGCATAAATGTGCATTAAGTTTAATAAACGAATTTATGCATAAAAACATCCATTACCAGTACTTTACATTTTTAGAACTTTTTTTTTTATTCAATTTTAATTGAATCCTTTATTTTATTTTACATATTAATACGAAGATCCGGATTTTCGACTTACAAATGCATGTTTCCACGATATCAAAAAATACATCGTTGAGCGAAAAAAATGTTTAAATGGTAAAAGCAACTTTGATTATTAGGACGTTTTTCAATGATCGATGATCAACACTTGTGCATTAACGGTGTTCTTACGTTCATATCGGTCGTGTCGCACGATGATAATGTATAATAATGAACAATAAAACACATACAAGCGATCATGGATTACAAATGAAATCCGGAATTAAAACGCTCATAAAATTTGTTTAAATTCCATCGTAGGCGGTGTAAAATAAACATTATGCAAATCTCAGGATTTCCTCTGTTAGCCATCGGGAAAATTGAGTATCATGAAATCCCGTGTTTTCGCAACAAATGTGGATTTTAAATGTTTCGGGAAATGAGAGATACAAAATAAGAATAATAGTCGAGGAATTATTTAAAATTTGTATATCTATATAGTATATAATCGAAAATCGTGTAACCTGCAGTATTTAACAAACGATGACGTCGGACATCAACGTTGAAAGTTACGGTCCGCACGTTCTCGATAGAAGCTACGAATGTACGTAAAACGTATTCCAGTCGCCATAGGAATACCCGAGAGAGGTTCCTCAATTTCGACCATCACACGTGCCATTAAACTCGGTTAGACGGATGTTCGATAAGCTGCAATCCTACGTGCAAGAGGGAATTTGCGCCGAGGCATGTCGTGGGGACAGAACAGGACACTAACGGAGAGTACACCGCGGCACAAGCACGGCACCCACCGTCCGGTCAGATATGATCGTTCCTGCAAAGAGTATTTCCTATCCCAAGAGCCACAGCCACCACTACTGGCGTAACTGTCCGCAAGGACTGTTCATACAATGCGAGAGGCGGTTCCATCCGGGGATCTTTGGATGTGGACGTGTTGGATCTATGCGCCAGGGAATCATGAGGATCGTCGTGGTAATTCGGACGCTCGGATAACGCGACGGACCGCAAGTGTCGTCTGAGAAACTTTGGTATGGTACAACGAGGACCCGTCACAAGCTCGACGAACGTTGAAGATCAACGAATACGGACGTACGCGATAATGATGCGTCGGCGCAACTGAGGATCGTTCCACGTGCACTTAGCCGAAGCGGCGAACAATGATGAAACGCGGGCTCTACGCTTTTTTCACATCCTACAATGCTTCTGAGATCATTTCCATTTTGGTTTTTTAATCTAATGAGTTGATTACGATCGAAAAGGATTCTACTTAACATTGGGAAAAAGAATTTCTGTTGTCACTTTTGTTTCTCTCGATACGAAGGTTTCCCGCCAAAGATTTATTCTTTATTACATTTCTGAAGAGGTTAAATTTAGATCCTCTTAAGCTGTGATGTATTCACTTTTTATAGACGATATACATGTTTTTGGAAGAAGCAGCTTTGCAAAAAAAACTTATTTCGACCCACCGATGCTTTGATAAGAATTTGCAGGATCATGGATTCGTTCAACGGGTAGTATCTTAACGTTAAAAAAAAAACGAGAATAATAAAAACTTAGGGCTTTTCCTGAGGTTAATCAGGAAAAAAAGTGCGCCGGACGAAGAAAATGTTTTCTTTCTTTCAAAAGCACAGAAAATCTTTTCTCTCTCATGCATGATACCTATAGCTAGTTGTAAGCAACGAGGATCTAAGACAATAATGAATTCTACAACGATTCATCTATCACTAACTCTGATTGTACCAGGCACAGTACCAGGTTATTATTTATCTCATTAGAAGCCTATTGTATAACGGGTTTGGACGCTTATTGGGTTTAGATTAACACAGAGAACACAGAGAACGATATTAAACGGCGAGGATCGATTTACCACGATATACCACGTAAGCACTCGTCTGTCTTTTTTTGTACGTCTGCCGGTGCTGGCAGGACACCCTTCGGGATTTTCTCGTACCGAAAGAGACCCTTATGCGTGACAATAGTAAGTAGATTCACGCAGCGCGTAGAGCACGTGTAGAGCACGCAGCGTCACTCTCTCTCTCTCTCTCTTTCTCTCGCTCACGCATACTTTACAATACATCACATATAAGAATCTCTATTAAGTTTACTGGGAAAATCAGGTACCAACAGACATAATCGGTGGTACCATTTGTTCATTTGGTTCCCGAAATCAACTTTAAAGCACATTAAATTGTTCTGTAACTTCTGGTACATTGGTCGCAAACACATACATATATAAATACAAGAAACCTGCGTATCATGCTTATCCGCTATCCCTAGCAATGTGTCCCATTGCCAATCTCGAACCGCTAATATCATTCGCCGGCCATCATTCAATTACGATCATGCGAGTGTGTTCTCGTGTCGGGTTTGCCGTAGCTCTTGCGCGTTACGAGAAGCACATCGGCATAAACCATTGAGCCTATTGAATATGGATATTATCGAACCGTGCATCCGTCCGAGGCTAACCCGTTAATCTCACTGTGTCGCGAGCCAATAAGTGCGTACGGTCGCGCGAGCTTTCGCCCAACCATTCGCGGATCCTCATACCATTCATTCCTTCCTTTGTTACCTCGTTTGCAAGCACACATTCTCGATCCGCATAATCCAGATCCCACATTTGGATCATTTTGTTGCATAGCTTCGAACCGTCTATACGATTAGGGTGGCTAAATGCCTGACCCCATGATAACTATTTCGCATTGGATGTTCCTGTGGCTTTCGGGAATAAAGTAATGTCAAATTTCTTCCTTCCAAATTTGATCAAATTTAATCCGTGCGCATACAATTTTTTATAATTGAAGCTCTGCCTTTAGCTTTATTTTCCTCATTTATCGTTTTTCCCCTTTATCTTCTTCGCTCGTATGTAATTCTACACTTTTCAACTCGTGTGGCTTCTACCGTTTTCTCCAAACACTGTTCAACCCCGGAAATTGTAATCTCATTGTGCGCTACTACTGCCACCGCTGTTTCTTTGCCTTCCTTTTTTTTTCTCTGCATCCAACGTGATTACTTTTATTATCGGGTGAGTGGGCTGCCGCGGTAATCACTGTTCCGTGAACACCAAGCGCTCGCTTCTTTCTCAGCTTTGCTCTGCCTCTTCGTTTTTCATCGTAGACTCCTAACATTTACGAGCTATTCGGGGCACCGTGCTTCATGCTCCACTCTACTACACACCAATCGCCGAAAGAACAGAATCGAATTGCAGATCGTAGCTGAATTCTTCATCGAAACTACTTTTCATCTCTGGCACTCCAACCAGATGCTTCCAACGTATGTCAGAAGCACGATTTTCCTCTTGTTCGCCTCCGGATCTGCTTCATCCCTACCTAAACAACCGTTTCCCGTATGGACGGTACGATTTTATGACGACCGCATCGTGCCTGACCCGCAGAGACCTCTACCTAGTTTTCGCGATCGTAAAGCTACCCGGATATATGGCCGACTGGTAATTTCGGCGGGAAAATAAAATTGAAAAACAGGTGTTGAACATGTCAGAACAAATGGCATACGGACCGCACACTGGTAAAAATGTTTATCTACGCTGACTACAGTGATATTCCACATTTTTATCAAAACGCTGTCACGCGCATAGTTTTGTTTTTATATTGCACATCAAAGTATATTGAAAAAATCAAATTATCGCGAGTTCAAGGAACGCTATCCACACTGATTGCACCCGTATCACAAATTGATGTCACCATAAGCGACACACAACCGGCGTACCGGCGGAATCAAAGGTTAACATCATTCAATGCATCGTTTACATAAATCCATAGCGGTGACTATCGTTTTCACGAGGTACGCTTTAATTCTAGACTGTGCGAATATCGGCCCCGGTGAATATCGTAAACGATCGATCATTTAGTCACCTCACTGTCCCTCGGGACCACCCAACAGTTTCCCATATCCGGATCGTTTCCGCTTGATTAATGAAGAGCCAATGTTGCGCGCAACACTCCCAATGCACTCTCGAGCAGCCATTCACGATCGTCACAGTTTCCACTGAATATGCGCTATTGTTTGTTATTAACTTTGTAATATTGTATGTCGGGGGCACGAGAAACGGGAAGGCGAGCTAACAAAACACCGCGACATACTGTAGTAGTCAGCACTGCTGAGAAAGCGATGTTATCTCTGATATAAACAAAAGGAAAGCAATGCGGAAAAATCGGTCCAAAACATTATCTTCTAAGTATTGTATCGGGTAATTGAGCTTTTTCTTTCAAATGACAAAAAAAATCCAAGTGAACTTTGCGTAATGTTCACTTACTGTATCGATAACGAAAGTATTCATATTTTTGATCAAATTTAATTCGAAACACCACTGATGGTCACTTGATTCGTATAAAAAGTAAATGGCACGACTCATAATCGGTTTTTTTGAAAATTTAAAAAATTTAAATGTTCATATTTTGGCCGATTACATCACCAAATTTGACAGCAATCTAACTCCAAATTTTCCGAATTTTCGTTCGATATATCTTTTTTGGATTCTCAAAAAAAAAAAAAAAAGAAAATGAAAAAAAAATATATGTAATAAAAAATCGTCAATAATTTTTGCCGTAACACTTTCACATCCGGAAACGACTTAATTTACAACTATTTTTTCAAAATGGAACAACGTACTACTCAGGCAATGTGCAACATTTTCTGCTGTGAATTAATACAAACGTTTGTGTTTTTGGCGGTCGGAAGCCGCTTGACACAATGAATTAGTTAAAATTGCGAAGTAACGCACTTTCGCGGAGACGAAGAGGGAAGAATTTACGTGCATGTGAAATGTAGATAAGAAATAAAGAAACACAGAAGTGTTGAAAAAGAGTACAGCTTAACCGGGACTCGGTATGCTCAGTTAAGCAAAGAATTGTCATGCAAACGAAACATCAAAGAGTTTCGCTCTCTCTCTCTCTCTGGTTCGCTTTTTTTCCTGCGGATCTCTCGAACCAAGTGTCTGTAGAGTAAATACTAAACGCCGAAGGTTTTCAACTACCGCACGAGAAGGTAGAAATATAAAAACACGAGTTGCCGGGGAAAACTAGCGGGTTGTCGAGTGTCGCTTTGATCTCTCGATGGCGAACAGCAACATTTTTACCGGTGTAAACGTTTTAGCAAAAGAAGGTCGAGTGAGTTTTCTCCAGCGGAAAACACCTTTTTCGAATTGACCATTAGCGAAATTATCGCCTCGATAGAATTTTGTAATTTAATTAAACGGGAGCGCTGAGGCGCGGCTTTCTTACAAAGCTTCACGTACAGCGCATACAGTTACTTCTACTTTACCATAGAAGAAGTTTACGAGTTTTCCAAATGACGCAAATAAATGAGGAATAACTTTTAGCAAAAAAAATTCTGTACGCATGCGCATCCATCTGAGTATATGCACGCGTTCGCGTGTTAAACTTGAAAAGTTCAAATCGCTATAATTCAACAACTCCTTCAGCTGTGCTGTTTACTTCGGACGACCTATTTCGACGCTTCTTGTGCTCTCCCCGATCGCGGAAACTCCAATGATGTTAGAAAATTCATAAATCAACATTTCTAAAGTTTTCGGTAGTTACTCGAGATGATCTTGTCTCATTTTCATGAATTCGGCCGCATCAAGTCGCAACTTACGAGGAACTTTATTGATTAATCTCGTTTTCAGAAGTTCAGCACGATGTGAGAATTTCAGCTGAATTTCCCTGCGGTTCCGAGAGAATTTTGGCACAAACACTGATAAGTCTTCACGGGAGAGGATTTCGGTTTGTCAACAGAGAAAAAAATTTTCTATCCGATTCATAAATTAAAAAAAAAATAAAAAATTGAATAAAATAAATGCTGCAAAATAAAGACTCTTCAGAATTCGAAACACACAAAACGGGTCAAATATTTTTCACAACCGTTCCATCTTTTTCTCTGTCTGCTGCACGCCTGGCATCGCAGCTCGACGTTTGCACGAGACTTTTTGTGTTTTTTTTTTTTTTTTTTTTTCGAGAATGACTGCAAGCTTCGAGAGCACACCATCTGCGCGCAATACATTCGGCCAGCGCCATTAATTCAATCTCGATATTCGATAATTCTCTCTTCAAGCTCGCAAAATGTCGATCGCTATTAAAGTATAGTTATAGATATTGCCGCGCGCGTGTACCTATATAAAGGATATCGCGTGCGAGAACGATGCAGTCTCGCCTGTACGAGTACGAGGATAAGAGCGCCGAAAGGGGGAGAGAAAGAATAAAAAAAAAAGAAAAAAAAAGCGAAGAAAAACGAGGAAAAGGCGCAAAATCGAAAGCGGTGAATCTTCGGAGTGAATTTCTTCGCAAAGCTTCACGTGCGCTTCAGTCCAAGCCATATCCGATGTTCTCAATCGTATATTTTTCTCTCTCGTCTGATGTGCACGCTAGGGCTCTTTCCGTTGAGCTCTTCTTCTCACGGTTCCCACTTCGTTTTTCCTCCTTTATTCAAGGTATATAAAGAGCTGAAAGGGGAGGACGCATCGTTCGCCGTTTTATCGAAGAGTGGTCGGAGCACGAAAAGAGATGTTATACTTCAGCGCGGTATCTATACGACTTATTTCTCCTCCCATCTCCATTACCGGGATAATGTATTGTTGTGAATGGAAAACTTATAATCGCTGCGAAACGATTAATAGCTCATAGATGTTTTAACGCTTATCGTCTTTATTTTCTGCTCTTCATTTCCATCGAAGATTACCGCGAAATGGTACTCGTGTACGATTCACCCCAATGGGGTAGCAAACTTCGTTTCGAACGTTAGTGGCCATCGAAAGGTGGAAAAGCCGCATGAACCGCTTCGTTCAGGAATTTAAGTTTGATGCTCTGCCTTTCTTCGCTCAGACTTTTCATCACTCTTTTATTCGCTTTAACTATCGTCGTCTTCTTCTCTTCTTTCGGTCGTTTTTTTTTTTTTTTTTTTTTTTTTTTCGTCTTTTCTCTTTCTCTCGTTTCGTTCGATCGCCGCGAATGCACATAGCTAGACAACGTTTGGCTCGAGGATCAAACGATCGCGGACGAGTTGTGTTTCTTCCTTGAACAAGAAAGGCAGAACGGGATAGAAAGAAATGCTGCTGCTGCTGCTGCTGCTGCTGCTACTGCTGGACGTCGCTCGTACTCCATTCAATGGTGATTGGAGCGGGTCTTGAGCAGCAAGAGAAATAAAGCGTAACGCGCATGGGTTTGAAGCTGGACTCTGCACGTACGAGTTCTGGACTATGTCCCACCAAAGCCCTAACCCTCCCCCTACCCCTGCGCGATCTCACCGCAATTTCGCTAACCCACCAGCACGTACTAGCCGATCTCTCCACGGACGAACTGCCAGGACATTCTTCTACCTCTTCCTTTTTTTTTTTTTTTTTTTTTTTTTTTTTTTCTTTACTCTTTCTCTTCGGTTTTATCGCTTTTTCTTTTTGTCGTCGTTTCTCTTCGTTTTTTTAAAGCCACAGCCATTCCTTTCTTTGGTACGTTCAATTTTGCTTTTTGCTTCCGTTTGTCTCGATACCTCGATCTTTTCGCTTAGCCTCTCACACGCAGTTCCACCCGATTTTCGTCACTTTTGTTTTTAATTGCTTGTCTTGGAATTTGGAAAATGTCATTCAACGAAATGTTTGGTATATTTTTGTGGTGTTCGTCGTGGTTGGAGATATACACGGTCTGCGTGGAGTCTGATTTAAATTATTTTTTATTTCGCTCTCGCGTTTCCGTAACGTGACGATTAGACTTCTGCACAACGAACTCAATACCCCGAAAAAATTATCCAAAAATAAAAATCATTTTAGCGTCGAGTTAAGCAAACGAAGTTTAAGCCGCGATAACAAAATGGAAAAAAAAAGAAATGGCTAAAAAAAAAGTGGGTAACCTACTAAAAAGTTGGTAATCGACAAAAAGAAAAAAATCGTTTCGGAAAAAAAGTCTCTATTACAGTTGGGTTAACGCGAGTACGCGAATGTAACGGACGTTAGACCTGCAGCGGAGTACAAGGTTAACTTGTTTCTTTTCAGTCTATAAAAGAATTTCTTTACAAATTTACCAGCAGTGTACATGACTAACCCCGCTACAGTCTGCTAATACTATTTCTCTAATTTGCCAACGACTTCTCAATTCTTTGGATGATTTCGATGAAATTATCTTATCAGCCCGATACGGTAGATTAAAACTCGAACAGTGTAGCCGCGAGACTCTCAATGAATGGTAACGGCAGATCGAAGCTACCTTTTCCACGCCGTTGTTTCATCTTTCGCGGTTTTTTTTTTATTTCAACGGCCGGAGCTCTGAATCTTGCCGATAGCGTGCAAAAAAAAAAAAGCGAAAAAATGAATAAGGCAAAGAGAGAGAAAAAAAAGTAACATGGCAGACAGAACTGCTGGAAAAAGAAGACGGACGAAGGGGGGCGGGGGAGGTAGAGAGTACGAAAGAAAAAAATAGAAGTGAGATGAAAATCGAGCGCGAAGCAGCCGCGCAGCCCGTCGAAAGTGCTCTTGAAATACATGCATTTATTCAACGTAACCTCCTGGCAATTCGAACTCTATTGCGGCCTTGTCTAGGGCCGCGCTGATGGTGGTTGCGAGAGCTGCTACACTGCTGCCGGGAAGTACCGCGAGGGGCAGAAATGGATGGGCCAATTTTCCGTTTTGCGCGAAAAGAAAGCGAAGCCATGAGCGGTAAGAAGGGACAAGTAGTCTGTGCCGTCGGGAACAGAGTCACAGTCAGTGATTTCTTTACGCCACACTTGCCGGTGTGAATCAAATGTTTCATAAGATAGTGTGTTTCAATGGACGTAAGAAACAAATCTTCTATAGTGATAATTTTTTTTTTTTTTTTTTTTTACTAAAAATTAGCATATGATAAGTTTTTTCGGGAGAAAATAATTCAGTTCCAAAAATGAATCCCCTTCGTCTCGTCGTTTCAGAACATTACGGTTTCTGTGGCGAACAAACGATTTAAATGATTATGTCGAAAAAAAAAAACAGTTGGATTCTCCAGAGTCTCAAATGTCCACATACGTTACGGATTGATACAATGTGGCAGAAGTATATTTCAAATACATCCGGTTACCAGAAGTGAAAAAAAGAAAATAAAACCAAACGAGACATTAAAGTCGTATTTTTATCGGCGTTACGATCGGAAGAATTTCGCATAAATTCGACATACAAAAGCGTCTGTGTCATCCGAAGTTTGTCGACTGGTACCGAGTACGTGAACACGTATGTTTCAAGCAGTATAACAGAGAATTCGTTGGGCGATAAAGTGTACGTAGGAAGGCGTCAGGTCGGAAAGTCGTCTTCGTCTTAGCGCCATAGCAGCGCGCGGCACAAGCCAGTAAAGCCACACGAAATTCTCGCAGTCAGACCTTCTCACAAATTTAACACGCAATATGATCGTCAATCGTAAAGTCGCAACATCGCGAGGTCTGAGAGAAGGGGTCGATGGAAAGGAGAACGCCGGAACAGACGTAAAAGGATAAGAAGCGAAGAAGACCGACCATCCCCTTCACGCGGGTGTTCCGTCGAGCGGGAAATCGACGGGCGACAAGGAAGGAATGAAAATTCACTCTCGTCTCTTTCGTTTCTTTTTCCCTCTTCTTACTTTTCTTTGCCCCGTGTGTCACGTGCACTTTCTGCAGCAAAAGTAACGCTGAGACTTTTCGCGTCTACCGAGTAGTCGTTGACCCCGAGAACGTACGACGTGGTTCCCGCGTTGGCACGAGACTCTCCGCTATGATCGCGTCGCGATTTCTCTAACTTTTATTGCCTCGCGTCCACCAGTAGTTTCGCCATTTTTCCCCGTTTCCTCCCGCCCACGATTCGCCTTTCCAAGCTCGTCGTCTGCTGTATCCACGACCAGGATGCAACCCCCTCGCAAATTCTCTCGCGTGCATCCTTTCGATTCGCTCGACTTCGAGGATCGAAATAAAAAAACAGCGGGATACATTCAACGCTCGATGAACGCGCTTAACTCGCGAAAAGGTGTGTGGGTATTAAAAAATGTCAAAATAACTAACTTTTAACACGAATAATAGGTATGGAGTAAAAAAAAAATAGCGTCAAAAGAATATTTCTGTGAAAAGCCGACAGCATCGGCAATCAGCCATTTTCATTGCATATCGCACATATATATATAATGGTATTGACAAAATAATTAGAATCGATAATTCTATCCCGATTGATGATATTTTAATGGCGTGTATTTCTGTCCTACGAAATTCGCGAAATTCTATTGCACAGACACAGGCGTTAGCGTCCACCCCTTTTCGCCACCTCATCGGATATGAGTTTTCCATCATCGCAGTTCCGCTAACTGCTCACATTTTCATGCATATGAGATTCGGCTTTCGCGCTTCGAGAAATGCACGCAAGTATTATCGCAACATTGGAGTACTCGTTGTTGGGAAATTCCGAGAGCGAAGCTTGCATTGAGCCGAAAAGCTTCGACAAAACACAGAGGATTGAGACAAAAAGCATCGAAGCTCGCAGTATTCTCCGATTGATGAGATTCACTTTATAGCGCAACACATTGCTGCGCTATTTCTAGCCTCGTGATAGAATTTTTTTTTTTAATATTCCTCTGTCGGACAAAATATAAATTCTAATAAAAAAAAATAACAATAATATTAATAATTTCAATTATTTTAATTTTAATTTTATTTCTTTCGTGAAATAAAAAATAATCAGAACAAAAGTTATTATTATGAGCAAATAAATGTCGAGGATTTGTCAGCGCGACAAAAAGACAAAATTGAAGACGAAGACAAGGAATAATCGCGTCGTTAAAGATTATCCAGTGACTTACGCGATTATCCAGTACGTGCGCTTCGATTTCCGAGAATTCACGATTGAGCCGAAATGAAATAAGAGCACAAAATGGCGACGTTTACGCGATTCGCACGAGTGCACATCGATTGAAGGACGTACGGGGGTGGGGGAAGGGGGCTGTATGTTGTGTGTGGCTCGTCATACACACTTAACCCGCGTGGCCCCCCCGAAACCCCTTCATGGCGAGCTACAGTACGGAAACCTGGCACCAGTCAGTACTGCCGCTCCCGCTGTTGCTACTGCACTCCGGCACGACACACCTGTCCACCTCGTAAAGCGAAAGTGCAGAGCAGTGTGCACTTGCGACCGAATCGATTCGGCACTAAAATCGTAAATAAAGTTTAGAGATCCGGGCGCGATTTGGTGAGCTTGACGTTTATTTCGTCTCCATTAAGGCGCGGCTATTGTTGAACCAGCCTCGACCGTTTCTACAGTAACCAGCTCCGCGGAACAGTATAAAATCAAAGACTTTACGAAAAAAAAAAATAATCTGACTGTTTTCATTGTTTTTTTTTTTTTTTTTGGGACATTTGGCTTAATAATTTCGAGTTTATTGGGCGACTTTAATGGCGATTGTTTACTTGACGTTTGTCACTCTTTCGACAGCCATTCCTTTTTTTTTTTTTTTTCGATATCTATTAATAATTTTTTTTTTTTCGACTCTCAATAAATGTGCTTTTAGGTAAAAAAAAAAATTTTATCTTCTATAGTTCGCGAGAAAAAAAATCAAACATTTCATTTCGTTTTCGTATCGCCACGTTGACGTACCCCCTTAAAAGTTAAAATCACGAGTTATCACAATCGTTGTATGTCACAATATTCGGTATTGACGAATGTGTCCGACACTCGAAACAACAACGGAAAAGCGTTAGTCATTTACGCGTTTCAAATGTCGAGAGCAAACGTGTGGCTTTCCAGCGCCCCCTCGAGAAGTGTGAAAGTTGATTTTCCAACGATATGACAGACTGGGGGTTTTGCAGCTGCCTGGGCTTTTCGATGCTTCAACCCCGTCACAGTTTCTTCCGCGCGGCTTTAGCGAAAGTATGACCGTCGAAAAGTTGGGTGAATTGTTGTGAACGTTTTGAGAACCTGAAGCGAAAACTCTGGCGAGAGTCTCGCGAGAGTAACCCCGGCAAGAGGAACGAAGGGGTGGCTAACTTGTGTCGGGAGGGACTAACAAAAGTAATTACGACGCGAATTAAGTGTTATTATATTACTTTGTTTTTGACGAAAAGCCAACTGGACATTTTGACATCGTTCAGTTATATTTCTTTCGCGGGTTATAACCGCGAACTGCTTTCTTTTTCACTGCATGAATCATTCCCGCAATCTTGTTGTGAATAAAATGAATTAACATGCCTTCAGTGTGCCTCGGCGATTCGGAGAATTATGTACTCGCGTTTGTTCGCAATCCAACCGGAAGAGTCATTTATTTATTTTTTTCCATCCTTTACTCACATCGCGATCTTTGCTCCCTTCCCAAGTTCGGTATTTAGTATAATAATTACGAGTACACAACACTTTTCCGAGATAACAAATAAGGGACGAGACTCCGGAGTTTCGAGAACTTGAAGAATTTACGTAATTACACAACGGGGACCGGACGTTACGAGAGGATGACAAGGAAGAATAATAAAGAACCTTAGTACGTACCTTGCCTTCCGGTTGCATCGCATTCTCGTCGAGATAAAACTCGTTCTCTACTTTACATCCCTTCTACGCAATGCGATTCGATATATATATAAAGATTCATCCTTATTTTTGCAAACAATGTTAGTCGCTGTGTTTCGGAATCAAATCTACGAGAATATTTTTGCCGGCAAGACGACAAAGCTGACTTTACCGATAAAAATATAATTGATGTTATAATTCCGTTATAAACAACAACAGCAAAGAAAAAACACCATAAAAATACGCAAGTTTTAGCCGCGAATAGATCGAGCAAAGAATATATCTCTCGATCCTCGCATTTCATAGTTCAATTCTCTGAAACGCAAATCCTCGCAAACGTGGATTATTATTCTCAGTTGCCGGTGCACTCGCCTTCTCGTCCTCTAATGGATTATGATAAAGCGGGGGGCTCCCCACCGTTCGTAGTGCATCCGAGTCCATTTCCCCAAGCGAACCAACGAGAATATTCAATACGAGATTATTCGGGGAAATCAAGAGGGAATAAAGATAATCAAGGAGATTAGTAGACAAGGAAGCCAACAAGGGATATATCCCGGAAGAAAAGGAGGAATTCAGAGGGAGTGAGTGGGTGTGGTGGGGGTTGGGGGTGGGAAGGTACCACAGCGAAACCTCGTTGCAAAGAGTGGTCGGGAACTGGTATATAACGGCAAGCTAAATGAGAGTAATTACGTGGACAAGTTTTAACTACCCCCGGCGATAGACAATGCGTTATCCTTCATTGTCTCTGTTTTAAATAAGCTCCCGAGAGTGTGCCAGGAGCCCTTCCTGCCTCCTTTCCCTGTTCCGCACTTCCTTTAACCCTCTCCGTTCACCCACCCCTCCCCTCTTTTCGCGCCCATCTCTCACGGCTATCCTTCGAAAGCAGGCGCCACCAGAACGCACAGTCATCACCTCTCCACTTCTCGCGCAAAGAGAATACTACGAATGGTATACGCATCACTTATGTAAGGACTGTCGCGCGTGTAAGTACACTTACACACGCGCAAACGCACATTAACTTTGTAGATTCGCTTCGCGTTTACTGTTGCTAGTTAAGGGCTCATCTCAGTCTCTGATGTGAGTCACTTGATCAAACATCCTATTGAAGTTCGGAGTTAGATGTCGTGAAAAAGCGATCGTTGCCTCCTCTCGGAAATGTTCTTTCACTCCTTTGCAAGCTCCTGACTTTAGGTTTATTAGATTTACTTTATTACCCAAAAATAATCAAGTTTCCCTGTTCTTTTTTATGATGAGAGAGAATTGAATGCATGAAACCGTAAATTGATTAATTCATAGCATGTCTTCGCATTGATAGAAAATAGGGTAAACAATCGGGTCTTTCGAGGCGTTCGGCTTTACATCGTCGATCGATTATCGATGTGACGTGTTTCGATAATGAGCGGTTGATGATCCAAAGTTTATTGCCAAAAGGTCGTTAGATTGTGAAATTAAGCCGGTCCCCGATCGCTCCCGATCGTCGTCTCGTGGATGAGTGAGAAGCTTCTTAGGGGGACGGTATGAGTGTGCAGAACTTTACTCTGTTACATCAAGGATACGGGGTCGAAGTATATTGGATATACAGAGAGAGGGAGCGAGAGGGATAAAGAGAAGAGCGAGGTGGGTGATAAGGTGCCGGCAGTGAAGGCAATGGCGTGCACCGGAATAGGGAGAGAGAGGGGGGAGAAACATCGTATCGCCGCCGACCGGCCTCGATGCTTGCACGGTATCCGGTGCATCAATATGCAAAGTGCCTTGGGAGGTAGCTAGCGTTCGCTGGTGTGCCGGAGAAACGCGGGTAGGTCTCGAGTACCACCACTAGCATCACCGAGAAGCACTACTAGTATCGCTAGTGGGGTAAGCAATGGAGGGTACACCGGCGGAGGTTGGGGATGAGAGACGTCTCAATGCCAGGACACACGACTCTTCGTCCTACAAAGTGTTCCCACGCCTCGTGTATCGCCTATGTACAACGCCTCTGGGTATCGAATAGCATCGATATACGTATATACAATGTTGCAGTAAGTAGATCGCGTTTTGAATTGACGCATCGAAGCGCAAACCTTTCAATAATTTTCATAATGTTTCTAAAGTGCCGTTGGGAAATATGAAATACCATTTCTAGGATACCGGATACCTATACGTGTTCTCGAGATATTACGCGAAAAATGCATCGAAGTGCAACGACTCCTTTTGATGATATAGAGATGTTTTGTAGACTCGGAAAAACAAGACTCGACGCTTGCGCAATATTTTTTTTTTTTTTTTAAGTACAATTAAATATTCAGTTTTTGAAACAAATATTTAGCAGATAATCGATTTTTCTAAAAAAAAAAACAAAATATTAATAACCGTTGAATAATTTTTTATTCACTACTACTATTTGCCGTCCGATGGAAGCGGAATCGTTTGTAAATAATTTCCTGCATATTTTTCTATTTTTCGATAAGCAGTCATTCGTTCATCGGAATTCACGGACAGCGCTGACCACCAGCGCTGGCGCCGGATTCGTTGGCGGTAATTGCCAGCGAATACTGATGGAATTATACGAAAAGACCCTGAAGGAGGAAGCCTTTCCGCAGGCTTCACGGGCGCAGAGATTAGTGACGGTGTAGACGCAAAAAAAAGATGAACGTTGTGTGGCCATCGTGACTCTCTGTTCTAACCAAACTCGCCGACACTTATTATCGCTCTTGGGGGAAATTTTTCACGGGCCATAACGGCATTTTCTTTTTTTTTTCCTCTCTCTTCTTCATTTTCACACAAAGCCACCTATCTTTTCGGAAAGAATTATAGGTTCACGAGTTTCTCGACTCTCGAGGTCGCGAAAGACTTCTTTCAAAAAATTTCGTTGCATTTTCTCAGCGTAGTCCAATCTTCTTGCTTTTGGCGAGTTCCCTCGTAAGAGCGACATTCGACGTGACTTTCGTCATTCGCCTGGCAGCGCTGGGCGTCAAGAGACACGATACCGGTAAATCGTAGCTGCATCAATATGCAAAGTGACACGGGATACCCGGTGTACGTAATACTAGCGCTCAAAGATATCTCGACTTCTGGAAGATCTCTATCCGCATTTACTTTCCCCCGTGCAAAGGTACCACTCATACACTCCTTGGCACTTCTCTGATATCCTCGTCGTTCTGTACAAAATGGAAAGGAGGGACGACGAATAAAGTAAAAGGAGTACGGCGTATGTCGCCGAGAA
Source organism: Cryptus armator (assembly GCA_963971235.1). Classification (NCBI taxonomy): domain Eukaryota; kingdom Metazoa; phylum Arthropoda; class Insecta; order Hymenoptera; family Ichneumonidae; genus Cryptus; species Cryptus armator. The sequence continues at coordinate 3,274,317 of OZ020234.1, read as the reverse complement.
TTTCGTAATCAAACGTGAGAGACGCGCCATTTTAGGACGCAGGAGTCCTCATACAGACGAATATTCGAACGGTTTCGTTTGAAACCCGCACTCAATCATTCCTTTTCAATTTTGTCGTGTCGCATCACTTCTACCGGCAGAGCGTATTTTTTTTTTTATGGCTCTCGTATTATTTCCGTACATCAATTCTCATTGAAATCACGTAAAAAGATCGAGAAAATAGAAGCAATTTGTCGAAATCATCAGAATTTCACATAGGGATCATTAAAAAATGTGACAAAGTTGAGTTTCAGTAATAACAGTTAAAAGAAACAAAGTATTCCGGGATTTTCTAACGGAAACGAAAAATCGGTTGTCAAAGTACGGAAACTATTTGCAATAAATTTCTATTTTCAAAGAAAAAAAAATACATTCCTGAATGCAAAAAAAAAAAAAAAAACGGTCGACGGAAAACGTCGAATTAAGTATTATTACTGTTACACGTCCTGCGTGTAGCAACTCAACGTCTGAAACTCGTAATGTTTTTCACCCCCGGGAATGGTGAGCGACATTTCCACTTAAAATTACAAACTCGTGAACGGGGCAACGAGTGGCTGAGTTGGTCCAATGCCGCCCCCACCCCCCACCCGCCCACTACCAGCCCCAACCCCATAGAATTGCCGGAAACGCATTCGTCACGTCCGAGAAATGTAATACTTCTCATTTCAACCGCTTCGGGAATTCGATGTTGATTTTGCCTTACTTGCCTCGGTTTGCTTAAGAGCTAATGCCTTGAATCAACTTAGGATCGTCCGCACTTTCGTGATAAACGAATTTTCATATTCTACGAAGTTTTCCAATGTTCTTTTCGTATTCGAGCGTTAGACGCGACTTTTTTTCTGTTTTTCAGAATAACATTTCGGTAAAATTTATTTTCACTTGATGACGTTGAATTAATAATAATAATCAAATAAATAATATTAATATAATTATAAATAAGGATATCTATATTAAGGTTTAATATTATTCATTCTCCGAGGTGTTTCGGAGGGTAATTTTTAAAAAAGTAATAAAAAAAAAGAATAAAAAAAAAAGAAAACGTAAAATTGGAAGTTTCGCGAAGTTTACTTAATATTTCATTTCCGCGCAAAATTTACTGTCATATTTCAATGCGGTTGTCACTATCGGTAAAGCTTCTAATACCGAGTATATACACGCTTCAAACTACATCCGAATTGTCCGTCGCGATGTCACGAGATTCAATGTCTGCCGCAGGTAGGGATCCCTTACGGATAAATATATTTCTGTACAAACCTTCGGTTCCCATCGCGGAACGACGAGAGGGAAAAGTCGAGACGTGACCGGATTTCCTTCGGGACGACACGAGAAGCGACGTATATATGTTTGCACCAGTTCTCCGTATTTCTCTTCACTCGGGTCTCGTGTTTGAAATGTCTACTCTGTCAATGCGTTCAGTTTACGAATGGATGCGTTATGGTGTGTGGACAATATAAAGAGCAAAAAAAATTTTAAAAAATAAATAGAAAAAACGTTTTAAATCGTTGTTAACTCGAATTTTCCCAAATAAAGATGGCCACTGGAGCGAAAAATTATATTTACGCCAAAGAACGAACGACGATTATGTTATCAAAACATCGCGAATTTTGACGATCATCGTCGTTAGACTCTCGTGCAATTCGGTAAACAAAACTTCGCTGACAGCAAAATATACGCAATATTTCAACATCGTGCAGTGATACTTCATATATCCTTTTTTACCAATAGTCGCGCAATCAAACGACCGAATAAACAAGCAACGAAGACAAAAACGCAAAATTCCGCGCACGCTGCTGTGCATGGTACGTGGTTTCCCACCGAGATAAAAAAAATGTGGCAACAGCTATCGCGTGTACGTGAATGCAACGCGATACGACTCTCCAGCCGGAGCGTAGCTGGAATTTTTTTTCGGAATCGTGAAGTTTGTTCTGCAGAAAAAGATTTTCGTTTACTTCTCGTGTCTATGTAAGCTGTAAATAAAAATAAAAACATATACGCGAAAGAAGAGCGAACAGAACCGCGGAAGTAAAAATAAAAAGAGAAAAAAAAAAAAACAACTATTTCTGGGATGTTTCTGTTGGGTGCAAACTGCCGACGAACTCCACCCCCTTCGATACACCACGTTGCAACGAAGAAAAGAAGCGATTCACTTCTTGCATAGAGGAAAAATTGTCTTCGCGTACAAAAAAAAAAAAAAAAATTTTTTGGAGAATTTTTTACTGTATTTAGATGAAAAGTTTGAACCCGAAATGTTTGAAGACACTTTAAATTATTTGACATTGCAATAAAGTTAATGCATCTATAAGCATAAAATTTTCACCACCAGCGATAAGTTTACGATGCAAGAATTTCAATACCGTTCGGAACAGTTCGGAACAGCATGACTTTGGTGGCTATGGATCTTCCGCTCGTTCCTGCAGATTCAACATTTTGTCGTCAATACAGCTTGTCACGTGAATCTGCGTTGGGGCACACGAATGTATCCAAATTCGTGTCGCAGTTCGCGGCTCCATTACACTCGCGTCACACGCCACTACATGTATATGCCACGGGCAGTACATACTGTGCAGCAATAACTCCGACTCGTACTCGATCCGCAAAAGTTTCGCACTCGTTTACCAGCCAAACCAATTGCCTCGACTCAATTTATATGGCTACGGAAAATAAACAAGATTGATCGCATTCCCCGACGTTACGCCGGAGTCACTGTCCTGCAACTTTATTCCGCGGTTTGGTAACATTTTTTTTCATCACAATAAAATCGATGGTACAAATAAAAAAATCATAATGTCATTAAAGGTTTCGTAGGAATGCTGCATCGTTAATTTTATATCGAATGACTATTATTATTATTATTTTTTGTATTTGGCGATTTCAGTCAAAATAGCGTGTTGTATTTTTTTTTTTATAGGTTAAAAAAAATGTATTACTAATCCCATGCGATAGTTTGTTGGTAATAGTGTTCTAATCACGTAAACAAATTTTAAGGCCCAAATATTAAAGATTGAGAGAGTAGCGTCGTTATTTGTAAAGTGATAACATTTTTTTAAATTATTTTAAAAAACTGAAACTTCTTTCACACGTTATTTTTTTAAATGCCATCAGGACGCCGGTAAAAAAAACGACCATTGATTGATTTTTTTTTATTGAAAAAAAAAAATTAATCGCGCTTTTTGAATTCGCGATTTTATGATTAAAATTGATTAATTAATTTTAACGTGTCAAAGTATTAACTTTGAATATTTAATTATGCAAAGAATATGATATGAATTCAATATTTTTTTCTAAAGCTTTGCAAAATTTATTCCCAATCCAGTGACGATTATAGCGATCGCGTTAAACAAAATTGAAACCTTAGAATATGAAAATAGATGAATTATCGGTGCAAACAATTTGCCCTCACGATTTGCATTTCATGTAAATGCGTACGTGTTATACACAGAGGTCCCGGTAATCCCGCGTGAATAAATTATCACCATACTTCAACGATAACGAAATATGCAGCGGAATTATAATTTCCGTTTCTCCAAAAAAAAAAAAAAAAAAAAAAAGGGGGAATGGAATTTAATGGCAAAACAATTCGTACATCGAGTCCAAAGTACAAGAGAAAAGCGAAATATCTCATTTCTCGAAAATTGTTAAGATTAAACGGTCGCGAATCTCAATTCGTATTTAATTAAAGGCGTGAAAGATAAAGAGCATAACGGTTCTCCGCAGGGTTTCGGTGCTTTAGGTATTCCAGGTATACTAACGGGGGGAGGGAAGGCGCTATATACGACTGCCTGAGTAATGTTCTCCAGGGATACGCGGCACGGCGCGGCGCGACGCGGTGAGCTCGTGAAAATAAAGGTCGCCGCGCGATGAGGAATAAAACGAGATGAGAAGGAAACTCTCGTTCCGTCGTCTAGCAGCAGCCCGGCTCCAGGGCCCACAGCATACGGTGGAGAATCTCGAGGGCCGGACGGCGTGAAAGTCGGGCAGCAATTAATTCTCGAATTCCACGAGACCATGAGTATGTCAGTGCCGCGGTGGCCCGGTGCATCCGCGGGGAGGGCAACCGAGGGAAACATAGAAAGCGAGGCGAGAGAATCTGTGAGCTTTCGCGCATTGCCCGGGACACAATCGAGCGGCGTAGAGAGCTGCTCGTCGGCGGGTGGAGTCGTCCGGGGCCTCTCACTACAGAAACATCAGCACGCTGTTTCTCTACCTCCGCCGGTTTCCTTCTATCTTTCACTCTCGCTTGGCTCTGTCTCCATGCCGCTATCTCTCGTCTGTTTGTTTTCTTGTAAATCCAAGCCTGACGCGGTGTTAATGAAGGGTGTATTTGGTCGGTAGGACGTAGACCAATGCGCCTGCAATACCATACCAACCCTGTTCTCGGTCTTGCAACACTCTCGTCTTACTATGCTTCACATGGACCGTGAAAATACGTTGGTAGGATACGAATGCTTGTATCTACCTTCAATTTCTCGCTTTACGCTCAATCCGACGAGTATATCAGGTTTCTGAACGAAATTTTCGTAATTCTAACGCCGTGGCGTACAGAAATTACACTCTGTGTGTCCTACGAACTAATTTGAAATTTGAGTTTATTTCGTCGGATGGAAAAAACAAACTACGTACACACGCTGTGTACGATACGTGTCATACAACGACGAACAGATTAAATTTTTTAAAAATAATAGACCAAAAAAAAAATTAAAAATTCTTGGATAGAAAAGCGTGTGAAATTTGCTATTTTTTTTTTTTGCTTTTTAGTATCTTTCAAATTAACTCCGTGATTACGTCGAGCTTGCGAACGAAACGACGAGTAGCGAGAACCTCTCTGTATAACGGAGAGACTCCGATGAAACGGGGTCAACGCCGACGGACTTTCTGGGTCAGACACCCTCGTACATTTTTTATGCATTTTTTTTTTTTTTTTTTTTTTTTTTTTTTTTTTTTCGGCCATTCGTACAAGCAGAGTGTCGCGGGTTTGACGAACGCGAGAGTCACCTGGCAACAAACACGCAGTCTCCCTCAGTCTATCTCTATGAACGTCACCTGTGCTCCTTCCATTATCCCCCTTTGTCCACCGTACATTTCTCATTGCACCCGAAAAAAAAAAAAAAAAAAAAAACATGTAAACGTAGAATCGATTACAAAAATGCTTTGTTTAAAGCTTTCACTCCAAATAATTTAACGAGTATTTTTTTTCTCAAAATTATACGCGGTAAAATAATCAAATGATCTTTTACCGAAGACAATGTATTTAGGGTCTTAAAAAGAAAATTATCAAAAAATATGAGTAAAAAACGGGGAAAAAAATGAATTTCATCAGAAATTACTTTTTTTTTTCGCTTTTATCCATTCAATTGTTTTTTTTTTTTATTGTTCTGAAAAACATCGAACTCTGTCGACTGTAATTCGAAATGAAGAAATATTCCTTTCAAGCTGATGGTTAAAAAAAAAAGTATCTTTACACCTTGACACAAATGCAGGCAGTGAAGAAATTAACTGATACTGGCAATTGTTTCATAAGCCAAAAAGCCGGAGTGGATTTTTATCCTCAGTCTCCCGCGTGGCATTAATAAATCAGGCGATGGAATGGATATACGCGAAAAATAGCGAGTGAAACAGAGGCGTAACTCATTCACGTAGCTCATCTGGGATTCTCATTCGCGAGCTCGTACCCTTGAGTACCGTAGGGGAGAGAGGAGGGGGGGAAGGGACCAAAGGAATTTCCGTGAAAAGTGCAAAGTCTCTCATAGAAGAAAAGAGTGAGGAGAGGAAAAGAGAAAAAGATAGTGAGAGCGCTGGTAAGGGAGTAGGCGCGATGCTAAATCCGACGCGGGAAGAAAAGTGAGGGGATGGGATTGCAGCTGCGTCTTCGTAGAGTATGGGAAAGGAGGGATCTCGTTTTCTGACTCATCCTCCCTCTTTTTCGCTGCCACGGCTTCGTTCGGTGGTGAGAAAGCCTCGAGGATTTCTTAACCGAGATTCCACGACGGCACACGGCGGATTTCACCGCGTGGAATATTCATCCGAGCCGTTTTTCGTCCTCGGAATAAGCCGTCGAGAGAGAGAGAGAGAGAGAGAGAGAGAGAGAGCAAGAGTCTGTCGTCTAGCCGGCGACACCAAGGTGAGTCGGTGGGTCCAACACATCGAGAGCATTCGTTCACAAAGTGTGAGAGGACTTCGCTAACCGGCCGTATTCTTGAGAGATGATATAGCAAGACGATAGAGCCTAAAAAAAGTCGCGAGGAACAAAGCAAAGAGGAAAATCTGTCGCTGAGTATGTGATAAAAAAGAAATTAAAAAAGATGAATTTATAACCGTTCGATCAAAAAAACTGCGGATCGTTATTACATCCCATACCAGTTAATTTTCTGAAAACCGTAAAACGCATAAACGCATTTGCCGATGTCAGTCTAAAAATCTGATTCTTTTCGCTATATATCTCGTAACGAAGTCGCGAACAAAACGACACTTCGTCATAGGAATAACAAAACTTGCGTTGCAAAAGCTGCGTATACAAAATAAGAATTGTTTTTTTCTGAAATTTTCGATTGGTAGAAAATCCGGAAACATAATTGACGCCCCGATGCGTGAATGCCGCCCAAAGGGTTAACCAGCGAAATGGTCGAACCATCTTGAACTTGGAGCTATTTCCACGGAATTGCGTTTTATCCCATCACGTAGCGAGAATCTTCGACTTTACGATAGAAACCGGCACACGTTCCCGGTAATCGCGGCGGTAGATTAACGACAGTTGAAAGCACTTTCCTGTAATAGGGACACTCCTGGTTCGTTAATATTGATCACATTTTTTTTTTTTTTCAGGCCTTAAACCTTTTGTATCCGGCAAAGCTCACCGGGAATACCTATTAAAATCATTCTCCAAATTACCGTCGTCTAATGCCAAGAAGATACGAAAGCCCTTTTGTTATCTCATAGAGGAACCGTTTGTAATGGTAGAAATTTGCAGTTTTTTTTTCGAGAGTTAATAAAAATTTAATTAACACATTGTTAATGCGAAAAACTTAATTTGCTCCAAAAACAAAAATTTATCCGCTGATCACAAATCCGTAAAAATTTTTATTCCCAACACGTTTATTATTATGATTATTATTATTTGATACGAAAGTTCCATATAAAAGAAAAATAAGAGCGAGCGAAGCGCCCACTGACGCTGCCGGTTTTAGTTTAAATTCATAGAGTCAATACGGTGAATGGAATTACACCCGCAGCACTTTCATTAATGTATTCAATGCATGTTATAGTTTCCAGTTTGAAAACGTTGCGATTTAATCAGGATAGTGTCGGGGAGCGATTCTATTGAGAGAAGCTGATACTCTCGATATTAATCGATCGTAGATTGTACGATCATATAATTACCCCGCTTATCGACATGATTTCGTGCTGTATGCAAATTTCGCGGAAACTTCACGATCTATTCGAGAACGCGAGGGGGTTAACAGTGGGTATACGGGACCCACGTCGTCGCCGTTGATTTCCAACGAATATTTAATTAAAGCTCACGAAATCGAGTATACGAGAGAACGGGTAGGGCGAAGCGGTAGTTTCCAGGTACCGGCTCTTCGCCCCGAGTTGTATCGACGCTGCGCCACCGATCTACACAGTTCCCACAGGGCTCTTGGGTACTATCGGTTTCTGATAGTTATTCAAATACCTGACCCGCACTCTTCACCGTCGGCCAATATGACATTCCGCGAACGCCGACGCTCCATTGTACCAGAGGCACCAAGCGTTCCTTTCCCTATTCGCTCTCTCTCTCCGGCTTCTATTGCGAAACTCCCTTTTGCCGGATCGACACTCGATCGCGCTTTCCCATGCTATCCCCACGGCTCATCCCTGTTCCCAGACTCATCCCGAAAATTCGCTTGAAGCAATACACGACACTCTCCCACAGGGACACGTTCGCGCAATAACCCGGAATTGTAGATTCGATTAAATCCCCCGTCCCGCACGGAGAGCCGATTCTCTTTCTCCTCGTTCGTGAAATTTATCAATTACATTCGCAACGCTTGATAATACTCGTTGTAACATTGCTTTTCCCATACAAAGCGTGTTGTAATAGAAAACCCCGAGTCCTGTATCGTTTGTACGCGTTGACGGGACGACTGATTATTTTTAATAGGTCTTCGAAATTATTGAGCAATTTGAATCAATCTAAAAGTTAATTTCGCGAATATGATAACAAACCGCGGTACACTGAGAAAGGAAATCGGCGATTGTCGGTGGCGAAAAAAATGTTTTTATTATCGAAAGAAATATTTAGTAAATCCTAACTTTTCGTTAAATTAAACTGAATTAAATAAAAAAAATGTAACTAAGTTAGTTAAATTGGTTTTTTTTTCGTTACTATGACAATTATTACGTTTCGTCAGTCAAATATTTCTTTCGACAGCCGCAAATGCTGATTTAGTCAATTCCACCGATTTTTTTACATTCAGTTGCTACATATTTTCTTTTTTTTTTCTAAAGTTTCATTCCTTGTTACATTGTAGGTATCATTATTAAATCGCAAACTTTGGAAACTCGAGTTAATTAACTGTTATTACTTAATTAACGATCCTACTGATTGTATAATTTTTAATCACCGGAAGAATCAACTTGCAGAATAGTCGAGAATTCTGTAGAAAAAAAAAGGTACAGTAACGTTGAAGTGAGGCGCAATGTTTATGTTGCAAGTAATTCTCCGGCTCGATATATCTTCGCCGCTCTTGTCTCAGCGTTCCCGTCTCAGTTTCATTCGTCTTTTACGATCAGTCATAATTATAATCTTCCACACGATTAATAGCGGGTAGCGCCAGTAACACTCGGAATACTTTGGTACACAAACAGCGAGATTAAATCTCCAGCGTTGCAGCATCGCGGCTCGGCGAAATATGCAGTATAAGAATTTCATCTGGTAAATTTCATGCTTCGTGCCACTTCACCATACCCCTACCCCTTCCTCACGGTTATCGTATAGTGTACTACGCTTCGCCCGTAATCTCGAGTCACTTCTCGGCACACGAGACAGGCAAAGTTTTATTGTTTGCCCGGATTACTTTTTTTTTATGAGGCAGTAAGTATCCTCTGTATAGAACGCTTTGGCGTATCCATAGCTGGTATATGTACGCCTCTGTTATATACTACGAAGCATGAAAGGCTGGAAAGCTGTACCGGCGGAGCCAAGCAACATATAGACAGAAGAGCGCGCGCGCGCGCGCGCGCGAGGGGATGGAAACTCTTATATTCTCCGGGCGTATAGAGGAGTCTTTGGATAACGATAGTCTTATAAACCTTTCTTACGGAGTAAAATCTTTAGGGAGAGGGTTGGGCAACGTTGGTGCATCCGCTGCGAAGATACGCCGAGACGCAGACGCGGAAAAACTCGAGAAACGGCGAAAAACCGAAACTTTCCACTTTCGAGATTTTCTCGATAGTCTCCGACGATACGCGCGCATCTATGTATCGCGGCGGTATATACGCGGATACTATCCGCTGACATAAACAATTTGACGTGACGACGATGCCGCATGGGCGATACCAGGAGTAGAGCGGAATGGGAACGAACGAAGCTATCACCGAGGAACTTTCCGTTCCGATACAATTTATAGTTTCGCGTGCACTCGAGTTCTTCCACCAATATCGATCCGGGGACAGACGCTTGCGACATATATAAAAAAAAAAAGATGCGAATGCAGTTTGCACATCATTCAGTCATTATTTTTAATTGCTGAGAAAGACTCCGCTGCGAGAAACTATTTATCAGTTTTCCTCTCTGGCAGAGAGCAGGAAGCTTTATCGACGATCGAAATACGAAGAAGCAAATCTCAAAATTTTTTAACTCCCGACTGCCCGCAACGGCAAAAAGACGGAAGTTATGTGTTTCACGGAGACAAGCGATTTTGTGGTCCGGTATATTCTCGAAAACGGATAAAAATTATTCAACAGAATTTGATACAGCGATTCTATGACGTACGGTTAATATCGTTTGCAATGAAGAATTTTAATTAATTGAAAATTCGTAGAGAAAGAAGCATTTTACGGAATACTTCTTTAGATATATCGAAGATTGGGCGCCATTTTCTGCGATATATTTTTTCGACTCCCGATGGCTCCCAAGGCGCTCGATCTCTATGCGGTATAACCTCAAATTTACGGAAGTCTCGGTCTTAATTAAAATTTGTCTCCTTTAAAAATGAATGAAATAAAAAAAATGTACAAAATTTAAAAAATTCCCAACTGAAAAAAAGAGTGAAATAACGATTAATTATTCATATGTTATAGTCTTGAGATTTCCATACTCGATGACGAAGAAATCACACGACTATAACGTGCGAATAATTAATTGTTATTTAACTCTTTTTTTCAGTCGAGATTTTTTTTTTATTTTATAAAAATTTTTTTTTATCCAATTGGTTTACTATTTTAAGGCCGAAAAACTGGACATGTCCCTTACGAGTTCATTCAATGGCCGCTTCATCCCTTACAATGTTGGATAACTAACGACCGGTATATGGAAATCCCTGCTTAGAAATAACCCCTCGCTTCCACATAATTTAGAATACACGTATTCGTGTACTCCGGTACAGTATGCCACGCAAGGTAAAACGACTTCGCAATGCCTCGTTACGTATTACGAAGCACGTGCGTTCGTTGTTACGCCGTATGCACTTCGTGAGCGTTTACACGGTGGCATCGTGCATTCATTGCTTACTATCATGATTCCCGACTCGTACGTTTCCTCTATACACGCGAAGGCTGCCGATGCTCTCTACAACATAACTAATACTTGAACACCCCTTCCAAGAATTGTACGACTCGTGCTTTGGGATGTGTAGCGATATAACGCTGCACGCCTCTCTCCGCGTATACACCTCTATAACCGGAAACTTGTTAAGGTGTATAGATAGATTATTCTCAAGACCTTTCGTAAGTAACGATTTCTCGAGGGTGAGCAGTGTTTCTCAGGGCGTCTCAGTGGTGAGATCGAGCGCACTTATGCGGAGGGAGAGAAACCCCGTCGCGCTGTGTGCGGCAATGAGGATAGCGAAGGATAGCGAAATCTGAGAGTTAGGGTGATATTATGGAGGGTAAGGAAACGAGATAGGGTAATTGATCGCTACGGCGAAACCCCGAGCCTACCTACCGTAGATTAATAGTCATCCGTTCCGCGTCCTATACACCGTATATAATCCAGAAATAGGAGAATACACTCCTTATCTTTCGTATCAACAGCTCGACAAATTTTCTTCCCCATATCCGAGATCTTTAACGGAACCGTATATATATCCGACAATTTATATCGTTTACAATAAACGTTCTATGTGCTGATCGCATTCATACCTTAGCTTCGCGCCATTTTTTTGTTCCTCATTAATCTTCGATTAAAAATAATCGAGAGCGCGATGTGTAATTGATAGGAATTGATTAAAACTGTTAAACGAATTATCGATAAACAAGTGACAATTAAATTCGCTGATCGTTGAAAATATGAATGTACAAATTAAATTGTTAATTCAAGTTGGTTGCATTGTTAAAATATATTTAATTAATTTTCACTCAAAGTGCATTCAATTTTTTTAAAAAAATTTTTAATTTTTTAATTTCGTCATTTATAAAACAAAAGTGATAATCGGCCAATAGAAAGAAAATTCAATTTATACTAATGATTTTACAAATAGCCGAATATGTCCTTAGCGAGTCCTGCAAATAATCGCAATTTATTCGCATATATTTTTGATTTTATTATTGGTACCCGCGAATCGTAAAATGGAACTATGGGGCATTGCGTCGGATTCGTAGCATGCGGGGATAGCTTAATAAATTTTATTTGGCTGCTCTGGGTAACTCCCATCCCCTATTATTTGTCTCTATATATCTGTCTATTTCCGTCGCATACCGTGCGCCCAGTTGCGCTTCGGTCGAACAATAACATCCCTCGTTAATTTCTATCATGGACGATACGTGCTCTCGGTTGCATTGCAGCTACGTGGATCCTCCGAACAGCCCTATAGCATCAACGGCGTTATATTCCTGTGAGAATAATACAACGCTAGTTAGTTTTGGCTTTGGAGAGTTCGTCGGGGTCGTCGCTACGGCTGTATCCACTCGGTCTCTGTTCGCTCGTTTCTATCTATCTGTATCCTTTTGCTGGCCTCCCTCTCTCCCCTATCCACGAGTTATCTCGAAGAACCCAACTCTCCCGTTCACACGAGAAACCCCCCCCCCCCCCCCCTTCCCAAGATATCGAAATACCAACGGCGTAAACTTGGTTAATGGAGTGCTTCGGGTCCGCCACGCGAATACCAATGAAGATGCAGCCCACGATCTTATCCACTTAGCGGCTTTAACAATATTCGCTCGACCACCCCACCCTTTCCACCCTTCGTAGCTGACGATGCTAGAGGTAAAAGCATACCGAGGGTAGAGCCGGTAATTTTCAACGATAAACAGAATACAAAGTACTTGAGATGCCGTCAATTGCATAGAATCTTCGTTCGATCGTATGGTTTACTTGTGATACTTCGATGTTCGGCGCATGCAAAGTTTTACATTGACAGCGTGTTGCGGCTGAGCTTTGCGAGAAGTCGGACAACTTGCTTTGGTGTGGTAAAGGACTCAATTCGATAACAACCGAGTCGTCCAACGTATTTGACGCTGACGTGAAATTATCTGGATTTTAATTTTTTTCACGCATTAAATGCATTTTTTCAATGATTTCTTGGAAAAAATGATTCAATAAATATCTTTCATTGATAACCAGACAATCGACAAAAAAAAATGAATTCGGAACTAATATATGAATTTAATTATACAAATTAATTGACTTATTAAACATACTATGTTAATGAAGCGTAACAGGTGCACATAACGAACTTTGAATAGCCAACGATCGATAACTAAGAATTATTCAAGTCGAAATATCGGATATAACTTATTAACGAATTGCGCCCCATTATCCTGCAGGTAATGTACTCATTTCGCGGTGTTAAGAATTATCGAGTAGAATAAATGGTTTTACTTCAATAACGTTTTTAAGTCTAATTGCTGAATTATCCGATCGTTCGGATATCTCAATCGTGTTATTATCGGACCTCTCGGTATCGAAATTATTTTAGAAAGTTTAAGTCTCACTGAACTCGTCTTTACAGCTCTATTTTTATTCGGAACTGAACTGAGAATCTTTCGGACGAATTGTGATCGACCTGCGAGCAGATAGCCAACTGCCTTTATTCGGCTCTCTTTCAACTTTCCATTCGCCCATTGGCCGTTTCGATCCAACACCCCAATAAAAATTCCAAAGGCGTGCCACGAATATTCGCTCTTCCAATCCCACGAGATCGAAGAAAGAAATATATAACTCAAACGCACGTTCTCGCGGGGGTATATGAAGAATGTTGAAAAAAAAATATATATTATAGATATTCACGCATTCCGAGAGCACACCATACGAATGTCGAATCTTTCCTCGTCTCGTCAATCGTTCGGGACCTCTTTAACTTATTTTCACTGACAAGATTTTCGAGTTTTACTTATCCGCGAAATAAAATTTCTATGTACTTCGCACCCCGGTATCGTCTTCATACGAGACGAGAATATTGCGATGAACCTTCGGCTGTTGCCGAGAACGAAAAACTTCAAAATTCTTCTCACACACGTGATTGGGGGAGTCAGGCGAACTTTTCAAAAAAATACGCATAGATACTTCTGTACGAAAATAAACCATTTTTTTTTCCAATTAATCAAACGTTCGAAATAACTCTTTAAATACTTACGAAACAAAGTTATTTGATATTATAAAATATACAGCAAATATATTTGGCTGAAAAACAGCGATTAAAGTGACTAATACCAAAAAAAGCTGTTTTCATGAAAAAGCTAAAAGAATTCCACAAAATGTTATCTTATACAAGAATCTTTGGGAGTAAAAGAACATAATCGGGATGAAATGTGAACATTTCAATTTTCCCGGTTTTTTTTTTTTTTTTTTTTTTTTTTCATTCTCATGAATGAAGTTATTGCATAAAGCCAACGAGAAGGCACGTTGGCCAGTTATGAGGGAAGGCGGAAGGGGTGCGGAATTGAACCGAAACGAGGGTAGAGGGATACGAGTTGCATTGGATGGCCGGGAGGGTGTTCATGCCAATGAGATGAACTGCGAAAGCTATAGAACGGATCCAGATGGGTTAAGGGATGCAGGCCGGCAAGCCAAAGCCAAGGAGGTTTGCCGATTGAATATGTAGTTACAAGGGCGATCACGTAGAACGGCTAGACTGTACGTACGTATGTACCTACTAGAACGTGGCACAAGGTACCATCGGTGTGCACCGTCTCTGTCTGGTTAACCCTATGATTCGCTAGACCTCTTGTAACCTTCCAACCCCCGCGCCGCTCTCCCCTTGCAAGAGCGCGAGTGCCACGTCCTAGTGAGCCCCCCTCTCGCCCCAGTGCAATCGTGTGCACAAGGAGAAGATGAAGTTGAACATTGGCGACGTTGCGCTTGCGAACCTATCGGTATGGCATACCTCCTCGAGAGCGTCCCACGCCACGTATCCCAACACGACACTCAGAAATGATTACATTAACCCGCTACTCTACGCCCCCCGAGTCATGCATGCTGTAAATTTCAGTGTGCAAGATGCTATGGTATCGGCAATATTGGATTTATTGATCCATGGAATTAAGGGTCTCTTACAGATTAAAATACCTTTTGATCTGTAATGCTAATATTATTCAAGATATTTGAATTTTTAAGAATTTTCGTATAGTTTCGAATACAGAAATGTTATTTAATACGATGTCGATAACGGAATTGAAAAAATAGTAATATAGTTAGTGAGAAATTGAGAAAACGTCAGAATTTCATGATTTTCTACGATTTTTTAGATTATTTTAAAAGTTTTTTCATCGACTTCGTAGATTTTTTTTAACAAAAACAGAAAGATAGGTAATTTTTTTTATAGATACCATAAATAGTCTTAATTCATTTTTTTTCGTTATTTCTGTAATGCAATTAAATTTTTTTATTCGAGATAAGATATTTGTATTTTTAAGAAATTTCGTACAGTTTCGAGTACAGAAACGACGTTTATCAAGATTTTGACAATGTGATGTAAAAAAAAAACTAATCGTCAGAATTTCTTGATTTTCTGGGATTTTTTAGGCTTTTTTTTTATTATAACAACATAAAGATAGGTAATTTCTTTGCAGATATCATAAATAGCCTCAATTTAATTCTTCCGTAATTAGTGTAATGCAATTCAACGTTTTTGCGAATCTCATCGACTGCGATTACATCCGATTTTCCGTGTCCTGCCTCTCGCACGACAGTAACGGCAGTACCCACAGTGAAGCTCGTCCTCCCCCAGTGCTGCCGTTGTTTAATCTCGGAAACTGCGACTGCGGGCATTGGGGGAAAAGCGAAGAGCCGCGCGTCGCTTTGTGAAACTCGTGCTTCGGTGCTCCCGGCACTGCGATAAAACGATATCGCGTTTGGGGTATCCCCGGTGCGGCTATATTGAGTACTGCGAGATCCTTGCTGCCCACACGCACACTATCCCCATAGCGCGCTCGCCTCGAGCACTTTGGATCTAATTAGCGAATCGAATAATACTTTTTATTTCGCTCCACTCTAATTAATTTAAACTGGATGAGCAGGTACTCGTCTCCGTAACGATGGACTGTACGGCTCGCTTTTCCGCGTCACTTTGATCGGTAACTACAGCGCTACATTCCGATGTACATCGATCGTCGACATTTTTGTCACAAAATCGATTACGAATGAACGAACGTCGACGATACATCGAAAACCTTTATAGAAATTGTAAACTCATTATTCGGTAGAAATTCGCGTTGAAAAATAAGTCAAAAAAATTTTAAAAAATATATTGGAAAAAAAGAAAAAAAAATCCATTTTTTATTATTACATCATTGATTTTTTTATCAAATTCGATTAAAACTCAGCTAATCGATATAAAGACATCAATTGACAAATATTCTCCGCTTGAATTTAATAAAAATAATAATTGTAATTCTTAAGCTAATTTAATTAACTAAATGTAATTAAGTAATAGTGTATTTTTTTAACTTACGAAATCATATGTTTGAATTTCTAAACGTGATGAATAGCGAAATTAATAGCGAAAGCCGAAAAAAAAAAAAAAAAAAAAAAAAAACTATTTCGATAGCGCATTGGTCATCAAGAGGAATCCGCGGCAAACGGAAATTGCTGTCGCAGTTCAGAGCGCTCGCGCGTTCACGAGAATTTGCGAATTCCTCTTAGCGAATAAACTCGGTTGGGCTTTCGAAGTTTACGCGAGGGAGAGATCCAAGATGAATCGTTAATGCACGGGTCTGGGGATCGGAGGCGCGAGGATCCTTGCCTACTCGTCTGTGCGCTTTACTTATCGTGTGCTATCACTTCCGCGCTCACGTTCACCAGGATCTCCGTGGCTTCGTGCACTAACTTAGCAGAACTTAAACACCGATAAGTCGCCTGTGTATATTTGATTTCGTATCCATCCCGCTGTACGCAACTATGCGGTATTCAGCTACAAGAATTCACTCTGAATTTTTTTTTTTTTCAACGCAAATGTAATTTATCCGAAACAAGATACCGCCATTTTAAAAAAACATCGTGGAACACAGAAAAAACAACTACACGCAACAACTTGACGTGTATTTTAATGCAATACGGCGTAGTTTCGCGTTAAAATGTTTTTTTTTTTTTTTTTAATGTATATATATATATATATAGTATATATACATATTAATACAGGACAGTGTATCCGTGCGTCAGAATTTGCTTATTTACAACAGCGCGTGGAACGGTAGACTTATAATAACATTACAGCCGGCGTAACAGCGATCTGCTCTCTCGCTGCGGGTGAGCCGAGGCGTAAAAATATCCTCGTGCATATTTACCGCCGTCGGGGATATGCGAATTAGAATGTACATATGAATTTTCATGCACACTCGGTGGACACGAACGCCGCTCACATACATGTTTTAATGTGTATTTATGCCCGAGACAAGGCTATATCGTGTTTCAGTCGCGCGTCCGTATACGCGGAGTGTGTTTGAGTACACGAGGATGTAAGCACACTATAGATATCGTTGTTGGTTGGTACACGAGAACGACGAAACACGGCACCCGTTCGGGAAGGGAGGAGGGGGAGGAGGAGGAGGTCCATAGGACGACGAGGCAGCATGTCAAGCAATTTCTGTTCCGCGAAATCTCACATGAATTTCTGCTGCGTGCCGTGAACTACGTAATTAAATTTAATTATAATCCTCCGGGCTGCGAACCCGTCATCCGCATCCCCCGCATACCTATATTATCCTCGACTGCACTTTCTCGCAGCTACGGATTCCCGCCCCTGCGACCTCTGCGCCTCTGCTGCCTCGAGATCCGATCCCTCGTCTTGGCGCTTCTTGTTACTTTTCGCCAGACATCGTCACCTTTTTTCGTTGCTTTTTCCGAATATTAGACGAAATTATCGCTTTTTTTATTCCCCACCCTCGCAGCCGAGAAAAAAAAAAGTTCGCAGCATAAAAATGGCGAATGTGTGAACCACTGCAATCGGCAAATGAATTATTATAATAATTCAATTAACCAGTGAATTTATGTTCTTCGATGATATATTTTAATTATCGAAATCAAAATTATAAAGAAAAAAAAAATTTATTAATAATTATTTAATTATTTTAATGATTGATTTGTATTTTTCATTGTACAATTGTTTTTGTACCAATTATTTTTTTGATATAATAATAATCTATTAAATCAAAAAAAAATTTAAACACATTTTCTAACCGTAAACTTATTAGCTGAAAGAAACGCTTTACCGGATCGCAAACGTTATCGCGTTTCGTCATTTTTTTTTTTTTTTTTTTTTTTTTCGGTAACTACAATCTCGTTAAATTTCTGCTTCATGCTTTCGAGATATTTTTTCCTTTTATTCGTCGACAGCTTTTTTTTTTAATATTGTAACAAGAAAATGCCGCCCCAGGTGCTGTTTGCCTTGGGCCTTCTTGTCGCCGTCCTCACTTACAAAAAAAAAAAGCTCTCTTTTTGTCCGCTGCAAGCCGCGAACGTGCCACTTTTTCCCCATTTTTTTTCCCCTCTCTTCCAGATTTTTGCTGCGCTGTTATGTTCCCTTCCTACATTAGCGCCACAATTTTACTCGCACCTTTTTTTCCCCGTCCTCAGTCTTTGCCAAAAGAATTCGCACCGTTTGTTATTTTATCTCTGTGATCTCTGTCGTAAATACACAGGAAACGAAAAAAAAAAAAAAAAAAAAAAAAGAGAGAAAGCGTTTCGCGGGGTCAGTAGTCACGAAACGTTCTTTTCTCAATTTTCTTCTTTTAACCGACTCTCAAAGTCTGCGCCGAGAGTCGTCATCGTCGTCGACCTCGTTTCGAGCTATAATAACACCTCTTAAACGTTACGTTTCGGTTGGCAACGGACTCTTATACTCTTATTTCACCCGTACTTCTTGAAAATGTCTCGTTCATTTCTCTGTACACACACTCGGCGTTTCTCCGCGCGCAATACCGAGGTCAAGATTCGTACCTCTTTTATTTTACACCTCCGAGTGTTAAATTCCGGTCCATTGTTAAAGAAAACATAGAAATTCCGGCGGCTAGTCAAACTCCCCGAAGTTCATGACGCGGCCTTTTCGTTGGTATTTTATCGAAATTTGTTAACAGCACGTCGCGCTTGTAATATGATCTCAACTGGCACTGTCTACTTTTCGCTTGTTTCTTCGGTTACTTTCTTCAACCTCACGGCGTAAGTACGATAGTTAAAAAGGATTAGAAAGGACTGTTCGAAACTCGTGATAGTTGCTTCGCGCGGATTGTTATTAAGACGATAGAAGGGGAGGAAAATAAGAAAGTACGCGGTCATCCCTTCGAAGAGAAAACTTTTGTTAAGCACTTGTGCACTGAGAACGAGGAGCCACAGTAGCAGTTTACTTTTCTTCCTACTTTCTCATTGGAGGGAGAGAAGCTAAGAGACAAGAAAACTTCGGGCATATCATTGCGAGCGTAAAGACCTCGCTGAATGTTATTCGAATGAGGAGCAATTCTGCACCCTTTCCACTCGAAGGGAATACGACTTTTGAGAATGAATTTGATTTATTGCGCGAATTTAAAAGCGAAAACGTATTTCGTCGAAATTGTTCGCCTCAAATGGCGATTATGTCATTAATATAAATATTATAATTATAGCAGATACGATAGAAAAAAATTCTGAAAAGTTCACATTTGCGAATTTATCGATATATTTCTGAGACACATACATACCAAACTTTTAAGGTAAATCGGACCGATTTATTGCAGTGTAAGTGTCGTTAAATGTGAAGTCGATTACGTACCTGAAACAGCAAAAAAAATCAGGAATTATTGAAAATATTTCTACCACTGAGGAATTTTTTTTCTGTCTTCGAAAAAAATTTAAATAAATAAAAATTCGAAGGAATTTTTTTTTTTAGCAGTTCTTCATTTTTTTAATACATTATAAGGCTCCTGGTAACAATATATTTTCAAAAATAATCAAAAACGTTCTTTTTATTTTTTATTTTCATTTTTTTACGAATCCCGACGACATCACATAAGTTAACTATTTCCCACAAAGCTTATCGTGATCCTGCAATACCACGAGAAAATAGTTGACCCACGAAATGTCAGGATTTAGAACTATACGGGCGCGACGCTCGAGTCGAACCCTCTTTTCGTTTACTTCAGATCCACGATAAGAAAGGAACAAAGAAAATAAAACGTAGCGGCCGTTGCAGGAAGATGAAGAACGTCTGTTGTACAAGACCGCAATAAATATAGAATAGAGTATTTATTCGACAAATCCGTACACACCGGTGCTCTCGAGTCTCCCCTGTTTCTTGGTTTCTTTGGCCCCTCTAGTCAAGAGGTTTTTTTTTTTTTTCCTTTCTAGTTACCCTGTACGCCAGTGTGCGAAAGATCTTGACCCCGAAATTGCTTTCTCCCGCAGGATTTTCCGCAACGTTCGCCGCCTCTTCCCCTTCACCCCCGTACCGGGAACGCCAAGCAAGGAAATACAAAACCCTCGAAGTCAGTGTGGCGTCGCGAGCTTTTGCAAAGTTACTAGCCTGCCGGCTGGATCACGGGAGTTCTTACGAAAAAAAAAAAAAAACGAAAGGAAAAAACCAGCTTACGGACGAAAAGAGGAAGAGGAATTGCTCAGGCGTATTTACTCAGCATTTGCCTCGAAATGAAATCTCTCGGTCTATTTTTTTTCGTTACTTGTCCCCATAATACACAAACGGTGCTTCTTATTCAAATTCTTTTGTGGATTACAACTTCATATTAGTTCATAAAAAAAATCCAGAAAAAAACCCCAACTTAGTACTTGAAAAATCTTAACAAAATAATGAACTCGTTTGTCGAATTGAAATTTTGCAATTATTTTTACGAACCGAAATCAATCGCGTAATAAAACATCGCAAGACTATTAAAAAAAATGTAATCGTTTCACATCTCGTATTCTTCCACGTTTACAATTTTTCTTTTTCATCCCTTATATCGGGTTTAGATTTTTGTTGCATCGTGGTTAGTTTTTCCCGGCAGACTTACCGATGGAAAAAGGGTGAAGAAAAAGTGGGTGATAAAGAATCCTGCAGGAGAAGAGCCGCTATAAAGAGGTGCAAGGCGCAGATATTCGCGAAAGCTGAACGACTTCGACTTATCCTCTTTATCCTCGAATAAATGACATCTTACATTCTCCGATAAGCTGACGTGGCAATTTTCGACCAGAGAAAAAAAAAAAAAAAAAAAAAAAACAACATCCATCTCCATTCAACCCCCATCCGTATCGGGTTGCGTACACATTTTTTTCGTTGCCACTCGAGCCGCGTGGACGATCTCGAAGGATTTACTCGTTTATAAACAAGTGGTGCGAGCCATAGAAAGTGCTCAGTGACCGTAAGAATCCTCTCGTGTAACATGCAAAGATTCCTAAAGCCTTCATGTTCTAACCCTACGTCTCTAACCCTTTTACAATCTCTCTCTGGGTTCCATTACAGCAATCCTTCAAACGTATACCATCGCGTATTCCATTCGTCTTTTCTGGCAAGTTGAAAGCCCGCACTACGCAAAAGTCTGAGGCAAAACTGAAATGGAATGGTGCAGTCTATGGTAAAAAAAAAAAAAAAAGAAGAAAAAAAAAACTTATATAGGTCGCACGTACGTACGTTCCCTCTAGTCGTCGGGGCAGAGTAAATCTAATCTTGATTCAGACGCCATAAAAGAGGTTCCGGTCGACGGGAGAGAGCCCCGCGACATCTCATTTTACGATACGTCGGTTACGTATGGCGTGAAGCGAGCGTTCATATAATACAAGCGCCTCTCTATCGTGCACTTTATAGATTTCTAATACATATGTGTGTAGCTTCGGGACATGCATGCGCATCACGTGCGCGGTTCAAGTACCTAAATTCACAAATAGATAAAACATCGATATTGAACGTTTGCATTTGTCGCCCAATACATAACATATCGATAAAAATGAAAAATCAATAATTGTTGATGTAAAAACGTCTTCAAGAGGGACTTCCGAGTCAAAAGTGTCCTCATACGAGTTAAGTTCGTCTAAAAAATGCATCAAAAAGGGAAATTGTCAGCGCTTAGTCCGCTCAATCCTAAAACTCTTTTTTTTCGGGAGGCTATGAAATTTAACTTACCAAACCACAGATTCTTGCAAATTTTTTTGAAAATTTTTAACGGAGTGCGTTGTCAATTTTTCGATATACAGAAACTCTGCAAAATTAAGCGCAGAAACTCAAAAAAATTTCTTTCGGTATCTACACTTATCGTAGCGAAGATCCGAGACCTCTCGATCTCCGATTACCTAATTCTGCGATTTCGCACTACAATAATACGCAATAAACAATCCTTGCCGTGAATCCCGACTTTTCGTGACAATACAGAGTGAAGGGTAAGGAATATTCGTTGTGACTAGAATGTGGTTATTAAACGAGACATCTAGAAGGAGAAACAGCCATCTTCGTTCGAGACATCAAGGTGGTTATGAGGTATACGCGGAAATTCAGCGTCAGCAGGTCTGGTTGTGCTTCTGCGGTCGGTCCCGGGTATTCGCGCAGTCATACAAAGTGAGGATGACGATTTGAGGTACGAAAGAGCCCCAGTAGGTACCGAAAGCGAGAGAAGGAAGCGCGTATGTAGAACAGAGTAATAGAATAGAGGAATGGAGAGATTCGGTTGTACTAAGAGAGAGAGAGCAGAACAGTGCGGTGAAACTGGTGAGCCCCGAGTGGTACCTACGTTAGGGAAACGCCTTGGCAGTGTAATGTGGTAATGCCGTACGGACGAGTGGTAAGACATCCGTGGCTCGTGGTATAGTACCGTTGAGAGGCATCGTCGTGACAATTCAAGGTACGAAATATAGAGGTCGGAAACCGGAATAAGAAGTTGAAAACTTCACGATTTTGACGATATAACTGACGTTGATTTGACAATTGCTGAATTAATCGACGACAACAGATGAATTTTTTTCTATTTTTCTTCACCATTTTCTTTTTTTTTTTTTCATATTTTTGAAAATATTTTGAATTATTTTTATTGGATGCGCTATCAAAAATAAAATCATATAAATCTTTCGTGTCGCGCTGAAAAGTGAGTAGCAGCATAATGTTTTATCTTAATTTTTTTTCTTACGCGACTTCAGTCCGAAGAGCAAAGCATTAGTTATACACGATACATATCGATATTGTCGTTGTCGTCGTTTCGGTTATATAGTTGAACAACGACGAGGCGTGTTGCAGATGGACGTGAAAACGGGAAAAATGGCAAAGTGTTAGAGAGCGAAAGAACTCTTTAAAAAATAGGAATAAAAGATTGCAGCGAAAGAGGAAGGGAAACGGGAAGAATACGCGCAGGCGTTCCCGCAAAATTGGCCGGACACGTAGCGAGACACTGGACTAGCCGGTGCCTAAAAATAAATCAAAAGTAAAGAGGTGGGCGCACAGTGGATGCGAGAGGGGGGTACGTGGTTCAGTCCGCGGCAGTCTGCATGTCCCTCGTATACCTAGTCGCGTCGTATCTCACACAACGTCGGCCGCTGGCAATCCAACTAGACACGATTTATCGTTGCATCGGTACAAACGGAGTGAAAACGTCATCGTCCTCGTAAATTTGCGGTAAACGTCATGACCGAAGTGAATTGATGGCTTCTAACAGTCGATGGTGCTTACGTACTGATTAACTATGACTTTTTCGTCAATCGCGAATAGTATAAACAATAAACACGAAGTAAAATAATTGTAAATATTTTTAATCGTCGAACGATAGTATATTTTTTTAATTATTTTAATGTTGTCCACAATGCTTTTTTTCAACTTTTTTTTTTGTTTTTTATCAAAACCACAACCGAAATAAAAACGAGCACTTCAAAGGTTCGCGTCGAGTTAAAAAAAAAAAAATAAACGGCGTTTAATTGGCAAGGAGCTTAAAAAAGCTCTACCAACTGTCCTCGAAATACCACAAATGTTCCGATATTTTTTTTTTTCATTTTATTCGCACGATGCATATGATTGGAAATTACACTTCTGTGCGAGTTGCAAAATGGCGTTTGCCATTTGGAACTTTCATTCATCAGATTTGTCGAGAATCCACTCATTGGGTATTCAAGTACGCGTCAATGCTGCCGGTGTTCATACGTCTGCCGTTTGCAATGATATCCCCGGCCGTATATACGCGAGTGGAGAGACTCGATGCACGAGATATTCTGTTACTACGCCGTCGAGAAAAGCAGAATATATGAGAACTACGTGAGGACGGTCGTGACCCGTTCGGCTGGCTAGGGCCGCGCGCTCGTCATTAGGCAAATAACAAAGCGTGGATTGGCACACAAGCCCGCGTAATTAATGCACTGGGAGCGCACTGTTAGCACCACGGTAGGGTGTGACGCAGTGCAGGAAAAAAAAAGCCAAGGGGAATATAAAAGAACGGAGAAAAAAGTAATACGCGCGGCTCGTTTCAGTTAAACTGAAATGTTCGTCTCGCATTAAAAAAAAAAAAAAAAAAAAAAAAAAAAAAAAAAACCTCGCGATCTTGAGACGCTATCTAATAAAAAGGTAATCACAAAAATCGAAAAAAAAATCATTAACAAAAAGTGAAAATTTTTTTTTTTTTATTTTACCGAAAAACTTTGAAAGCCGGTTTATCGATCACGAATTTCTGCGGCTACACGCCGCGTGGTTTGTCTTAATCAGCTCGTTGAGTTCGATTCTTCATTTTAACTATGTATTAATTCAACTTTTTTTTTTTTTTTTTTTTTTTTCTCGAGGATTTCCGTGATAAACCGTACAAAAGAAGAGAAATAACCATAAAAAGGGGAATACCGAGCGTGTATGTGTAATAAAATATCTGCAAAAGCGAAATCCAGGTTGCCTACCCACAACGATCTGGTAGTATTTATTTCAATCCCCTCGCCATTAAGAAGATCATTTCACGATCCGGCAAACTCCAAAAACGCCCATTGACCATTCTCGGTCTCTCATTCCATACTTTTTCTCTTCTCTACTCATCTCATTTCGAGACGAGCGTTTCAGACCTGAATTTCTCTATCAGTTTCTCTTTAGGCGACGACGCTTTTATTCCCACTCTTACATCCCCCTCCCCCCCCCCTCCCTCCCCCTCCCGCGCCTCTGGCATAGTAATACAACCCGAGACTTACGTGCGAAACAACCGACTGCAAACGTGCTGAACTTCTCCAATGAAAGTCTTCGCAGTCTTCTCACCCTCTTTCCATCCCCTGAATCTCGCTCGCTCTTTATACGTATAGACGCGGCGCAAAAGCAACAGCACAATGAATCCTACCTTCAGGATAGCCATAGCCTCTTCGTGCAACTATATTGAAACTTCGGCTTATTCGTTACTTCAACTGTACATCCAACTCAACTCTAACTCGACTTCTATTTCACTGACACGCCGTGTTTAACTCCCTTTCTCGATATCATTGGCTCTGTGAAATTTCCGACTGACAAATGAGATTCGTGAGACAGCTGACTTGTTCACTTCGTATGCTAATGAAATTCGGTGATATTACGCAACGACGAAATAAAGAAGTTTAATTTCAGTCGGATCCGGAACGAGAATTCGGCGATCCGGATTCTCGGATTTTTTTAAATTTAAGGAGTTATGTCATCGGCTCTATTATCTACTTTTCCCCGTCAATATCCCTGAAAATCATAATTTCCAAACATTTTCTTCATATTATTATTATCATTATTATTATTATTTTCTAATGATTCAAGTGAAGCAATCGGAGAAATAAATAACGGAATGAACCTGCGAATCTACTATAAAATTGGGTGCCATCTGGTATTCACAGTTCAACGAATGGACGTCGACGGAGACAAGAAACTCGGAGGTCAAGACAAGCGAATGAGAGTCGGATCGATAAATTTGCGTCTCAACTAGTACCGGGTGTCTCGTAACAAGTCAAAGCCATGCTAAAACTGTGTAAAGTTGTTTCGCGCGTAAATGCAATTACAACGGGGAGTAAAGCCGAAGGCCGAAGGTGCGAAAGTACAGAAGGATCGAGCGAAAGACGAGGGTTTGAGGGACTCAGGCCTCTGTGAAAGGTTAGAGGGAGAGAAGAATAAAGTGCGCTGTTTTGCGTCGCGCTCGTGTTAATACCCAACAAGGAACGTAAGCGAGAAAGAGAGTTGCGCGTTAAGTGGCGCGATTATAATGTCAACCCCAGCGGATATCTTGCCCATTCGCGGTACACACGGAAGATCCAAGGGAATGTGTAAAGCTGAAAAGGACGAGAGGGTGAAAGACGACCGAGGGAGAGGAAACTTTTGAGACCCTCTGTCAAAGCGACTGTAAGGGTTATACGCAACACAAAACAGTTCATGCGCACGAGAGAATACAGCTAACGCAAGGAGAGCTCCGTGCAACGGGCGGTAACAAGAGGAAAAACAGGTCCAACCATCACCACCCCGAAGGCAGCATTTCGGCTCTGGACTTCTGACTGGCAAAACATTCCTTCATTTTCTGAATTTCATTCCCCTCGTGAAAGAACTTCGTTTCAACGAAGTACAAAGAATACCAGACGTAGAAACGACGATTTTGAAGAGTGCTTTTGGGAAAACTCTTCGGGACTTTTCTATCCTTTTCGATTGCATCAGCGAAACTTCGCGTACTTCAACCGTTACGCGTCGTTCTTAACTTCTGACCGACTGATGAGATGAGACCGGCAAAAATACTCGAGTCATAGAGTCGTCGCTGCGCTTTGGATTAGTGGAGTTTTCGTTATTACCAATGTTCCACGAATCAGCGAAAAATCCTTTTACAAAATTTCATTCATATTATTCTTCATCGTGTACTTTAGTTTGACGGATTTCTACTTTTACGTTCGTCGAATTTAAACTCAAAATGAAAATCAACGCTAAAAAATAAGAAATTGAAAACAGGTTTTTGTAAAATTTGACACCGGATTATGGAATCTGATTATTAATGCAATAACTGTTCAATTCGTAAATAAATGATACTATTTAGTCGAAATTCTATCAAATTTGTTCCTCTGGCACTGCGTGAATTCGTCAGTGCATATAGCGACGATTTAGCATACGTAGAATCAGAATACGTGTTACTGTAGCGCAATGTGGAATACCCTAAAACGCATTTCCACTGTAGCACCGTAAGGACGAACGCGTGTCGCACTAAAATCGTTGAGATTCCTCGACTAACAGGTTTCGCGGGGAAGAGAGAGGCGAAGGTTCGCTCGCTTCGTTACGATTATGCTGTTCTCGCATCGCGTTATAATACTTTCAAAATGGTCGGCGAACCGTGCGAGATTTAGTGGCGTTTACTCGGGTTTTCATAGGCTATCTTTGTTCCGTTCTAACTCTTCTTCTCTCTCGTATTCCTAGGGACGCCGGTGGCACACACCACCGAACTGGCACGGATTTTCACCGGAAATGGGACACGGGATATATTTTGCGCTCTCTCGACGATAGCATAGCGTTTCACCACCCGTTTTCGCCACGGTGTAAGGTAAGAGAGGAGACGAGGGGGCCACAGGAGGTGGATGAACGCCCGCACGATGAAAATGATTAAGCGACACCGTGAATCCCGGGTGAAGCTGCTCTAATCCGGTGCTAAAGGCAAAACGGTGACGACTCTACCGCTGCTAGTGGCGCTGCCGGTTTCCACTACTTCTGCTTGGTACTGTTATACCACTAGGCGTTGCGGCACTACTACCACTAGCAACTACCATTGGTGGTGCTTCCTTCCACGAGTTGGCTCGTTCCTCGGGTCCCTTTTGCTCCATCATCCCCTTTGCACCCATCCAACCTTTCTACCTTCCTCCTTCCAACCTCTGCTATTACACAGAGACGAGCCGCGGTAGACAACACGCTTACGATAAGACCACAGCGGGAACGTCGCCTCTTGGTTTAACGAGGAAAAATAATACCTCGTGCTTTACCACCGGGAAACGGGATTTTCGTACATATTAAATTCATGTAAGTCGGACGGAACGCCATGGTTAGCAACATCATTCAGACCTCAGAGATCAAGAACCTTGGCTTCGTTATTAAGGAGAATAATTAGGTTAAAGCCGGATTTCAGCCTCAAACTTTGTCAACCCCTCGTGACTCCATTCCCGACGTTTAATATTTAAACCGACCGCTTTTTTTCGCATTAATTATTAACAAATCGTCAACAGAATGTTTCGATAATGTTTTAAATATGTTTTCTTCACAAAAATCGCTACAGTTAAATGTTTAAGAGCTTTTAAAGTCATGTAACTTGAATATTGAACATATCGCGAGTCTAACCTTTTGATAAATCACCCCGAGAATGGACTCGGAGTGCAGTCACGTAAATATGAATCCTTCAACTGCGAGGACAACTCGAACCCGAACGATATTTCTTCGAGAATACTGTGATATCTTACTTGGGTTGTCTGGCATAGCGAAGGAAACGAGGCGGGATAGCGAGAAAGCAATGAAGATGATTTAGGTGTCGTATATCCGGGCGGATACCTCTAATCCGGTTCCGCAAGCAGCCCGCGTGTATAACACATCCCCCCCCCCCCTTAACGTAGCGAGAGCGATCTTCCCGTGCGAACATTTCTGGCATCCCCTTCTAACCACTCTACCGGCTCTCTCTCTCTCTCTCTCTCTCTCTCTGCGTAATCGTGCAACGTTACACGCGAGATGAACATTCTCGTCCGTCGTAACAACGTTATACAGCCGCGATATCCTAAGTTCCGGATTGCGTATACACTCACGAGCGAAATTGAAACTCTAAATAAAAATCACGGTTGAGATAACGCTCGCGGGGCTTAACGTTTATTATTCAATGGATGTATTTTCCACCGAAATTGGGGCTCTCGGTAAACTTTTTTTATTCGTCCGCAAGGTAGGAATTGTATAGTTAATATTAATATTTATATATTTAAGGTAATTTATATTTCTATAATAATATTGTATAAATAAATATACAATACATGTATTACACTGTTTATTGTTGTATTATAATATATTTTTTATACATTTCGGAGAATTTGATTCTTGCGTTTGATTTTTTTTACTCATCTCAGCCGCCTTGACGATGCGCTGTCGGCGAGATTTAGATCGCGCAACTCTTGTTTTCGCACGAAAAAAAAAATAACACGAGTGACGGTAAGCTGCTCTGGGAAATCTTAAAATGGTATTGACTTTAGGGTAAAATTGCCGATAAAAAAAAAAGCCACGAGAACGTCATTAACCGAGAAGCAATCCAGTTTATCTTGCATCTTGAATCGCAAAATCTTTCGTAGGTAACAATGGCTCTTCTCACGTGTTATTCGAGACTTTCGTACGCCACGAGAGACTCAAACGGTGGCTCGCGATACCTTTATATTCTTATACGAAAGATCGTTTCGCTAGGCGTCTCGCTTTTCGCTTTGTACCACGTAATATTCGTTGCCTCGCGTCGTTCCATTACCTCGGGTTCAAGCGAAACGCTTCAATTTTCTCGAGAAAACGAAATAACAGCTCGAAACTCTGTACGAAATGAATTTTCAGCAGACAGAGAGGGGCACACACACAGGCATCTTCGAATTATTTTCGCCCTCGTATACGCGCCGAAAAGAGCCGGAGATTTGAGGATAAATTACAAATTCATGTAATCGCGCACATGATGAACACTGATTTTTTTTCTTTTTTTTCCGTAAAACCGAATTAAACCAACCGAATATGACAAAATAACATGTATTGGTTAAGCATAGAAACGCGGATATGATTAACTGATAAACGGTCGAGTTTATCTCGAATTTCGAATCATAACAATGGCTCTGCAGTTTTTTGTGTGTCGCACGAGATCCTTTATTCTTACGCTTTGTCATCTTTTAGTCACCGTAACTATGTCGATTTCGCGGAGTGCCGTATATAGCGTATTTTACGCGAGCGGTAAATACCGAAACGAGACACATTCGAAGCTCGTCCACGCGGTTATCGTTCTTCCGGCTGAGAGGGAAACGCGACTAAGAGCACCGCGCCGTGAATCGTTGGTCTCGCAAGAAACACGGATTAATGGGCCGTCGTATCACGCACGAAGGCGGGTGATAAAATATCACGAACGAATGTGAATTACGTGTTCTACATTTATCACTCTTTCGCAATCCAAAAAATTAAATCTTCCTTATCGACGATAATGGAAAAAAAATAATAATAAAGATTATGAAAAAAAAAAAAGAATATTATCGTCAAATTAATTCGCCAAATAATTCGATCAATCGAATGTAAATTGAAATTTGAGAAATTCTTATTTGTTTTTTTTTTTTTTTTATCTACGATGCTTTTCGACTGAATAAAAAGCGTAATTCGAGAGATTGGTAGGTTGGTAAGGGTGGTAAATTAAAGCGCAAGTGAGCCTTCCTGCAGAAATTGCATATTCTCCTATACCCCCGGAAACGAAAAAACATCGACATCAGAATGGCCACTATGAAAAACCAATCAATTTCACGTGCTTGCTGATCGATCGTTGCCCACGGATCCGAACGATTCATATAGGCGCAATGCTTCAACAGTCGAGTGAAAACCGAACGAGAAAACGTTTTTTTGTCTTTTTTTTTTTTTTTTTTTTTTTCAAGCATTTGAGTGCAACATACGTTACCAAAATCGAGACGCGCGCGCGCGCGCGCATAAAAAAAAAGTACAGATCCGATGGATAGACAAAACGAAGCGGCTATCGAACGCGAAAAAACGACTGCGCTGATGACACTCGCACAACGCGGAACATGCTGCGAGCCGATAGAGAGAGAGAGAAAAAAAGACGGAAAGCTTCGCGCGCGGTCTGCGGGTGCAAAAAGGAGTTTGGCAAAAAAAAAAAGCAAAAAAAAATAGCGCAAAGTTGCGAGAAGCTGGTAGAACAAACGGCGTGAGTGTCCCATCGGTAATTTCGAACTTTGGCGACTCTGTTATACGAGTTAGAAGGGAGCGAGACTCGGTACCGGGGTGCAACGGTCCGCAGAACCCGTTGGAATCCCACTTGGCAGACCACTGCGGTTTGGAACTCGATGGCATACCGCGAGATATAGGCTCGCCTTCCTCCTATGCATCGTCGTCCTCTTTTGCTCTCTCTCTCTCTCTTACCTTTGCTCTATCTCTCCCGTCTCTACGAGCATTTTCGTTCCCTCCACATTCATTTCTATCGTTCCTCTCTCGCTACTCTGTTTCTCTCGCTGTCGTTGTTACTACGTTCGCTTTCTATCGCGCGCTCGCAAATGGATGAGATATTTTGTCACGTTTGGGGGGGAGGAGAGTGTGGGACGTGAATACCTCGTACGAGGAAATACGTTGGATCGTTATATTCCAGTGCCGCGTTTCTTGCTATGACGGTCACCGCGAACGCCCTCGTTGTTCCACAATATCGGTAAAAGGATGACCAAAGATATATCGTACATTATGCTATAACGTTACCTATTGTTTCAGCTAACGAAGTATTCTAAATGAAAAAGTTGCATAAAAATATTCCGTCGGCAATCGATAAGTACAGCGTATAAAAAGAAATGATTTGTATCAAATAAACTATAAGATTTTCCAACTAATAACTTTTTTGTGTATACCAAAGCCGAAGGAATAATGCATAAATCTAGATTTACAGAATCAACTGGAGCAAAAGATTAAAAAAAAAAAAAAAAATGGGTCATCCACCGGCATCGCCTGATGGCGAGTTTTGAAACCCCGAAAAAGAGATTAATGAAAACTTGCTGCGCTTGGAGTTTTTTCGCCACACGGAAAAGATTATTCCGCAAACATCGCGTACATAAATAAACATGTGAACCCACCGCTCTCCTGTTCTCTAACTTACATTCACTTTCGTTTCCGTCTTTTTTGTTTTTTTTTTCTTTTTTTGTGGTGTAATTTCCATACTCGCTATATAACTCGACTCATAATAAATCAAAACTTCTTCCGGCATAACGGATGCGGCGAACGCACCCCACTCGGTGCTCGATGAGAGTATAGTTGAATGGAAAGTGGTTGATAAGGCCTGAGAAAGAAGGTTGCGTGGGGTTATGCAGCGTGCAAACAGGCCAACAGCAGTTATGAGCGGAACAGCGGGGCCCCCCATCGCTCTTCACCGCCGTTCTTCCTTCTTCGTTCTCGGTTCTTAATTAAATTCCCGTAAGCATCGGAAACCATCATCCTCTGCGTCTCTCCGTTGCTGCATCGTTCATTCCTTACATTCGCTTACGGAAAGCGAGTTTCCATCGATGTCGCGGCCTCAAAGATTTTAATAACCGTCCGCGAATCTACCGCTCACTGGAAGAAAGCTGGCAAATGGCCGTAGCTTTAGCCCGTGTGTACCCCGAACGACAAGCCAAGAGCGTAGTGTGTAGATGTGCCCAATATCTATATATAATGCATATATATATATATATGTACATAGGTACAGTCAGGGCCACCAGCAGCAGCCCCGTCGGAGTCAAACATCGATCCCTCTATTTCTGTCTCTATATATTTCGCTCTCCTTCTCGCTTCTACCCTCAATTTCCAACCTTATTTCCATCTCAACCTTCTTATCCCATCTTGCATCGTTCTACCTCTCTCAGGCCGCTATTGCCCGCACCTCTATCACTCGCCTCTTCGCCCTCGTTCAGCACAACGCAGAGCTTCTTCCTCTCACCCGTTTCGTCCGCTTCTGTTTTAATTCCTCCTGCCCCTTTTATTTCTTACACTACTCCACTTGGCTCACGTACACACATCAATTTCGTGATAATGTGGGTGCGCGTGAGAGTGTGTGGGAGCGCAGGTTTGCATGGAACTGTAGCTTGAAATTGTGTTGGTGAAAATGGGATAGACTCAACGCTCGCAGAGACTCGATCTTCTCTATCTTCCACCCTTCGCAACTCCAGCAACCAACCCCCCCCCCCCCCCCTGTTGAAGCGAGCAAAAGCAGCTCACCAACACTATCTGTGTACCCATCCGGCTGCCCTACCGACTTGCATTCCTTCTCATACTACTGCTACTGCTACTACTACCACTGATGCTACTACTACTACTACTGCTGCTGGCACTACCACTACTATTTTCCTTTGCCACCCTCTTATTTCCTATCTTCCTGCCTCTACCCCCGTTTCCACCGAGTCTATGACATTACTCGTCGCTATATCTGCTTCTGTTCTACTCTCTCCCTTCGACTCGTATCATAAACTAGTTGCCATCCTTATTTTCCTTTGCGGAGTAGCGCAGTGAACTCGGTAGAATTTTTTTTTTCTTTTTTTGAAACTGAAGAAAAAAAAATGGGATTTGATGTGGTTAATCAGGTGATTCGACGCAAATTTTAAATACAAGAAGTTTCGATAGTTTCACTGTCGAAACTCAATGGTGTTGTTGATAGCAAACGGGTTTTTTGGAATTTTTTGAAATTTCCAATTTATTTATTTCGTACAATGAAAAAAATCGATTATTTCGATCAAACGGTCGTGTTAATGATGCCAACGGCATATTTTATAATTCCGGATTTTATTTATAATTATTACAATTTTATATGAGCTGAAAATAAGATTACTGCATCTGCGGCGTTTTGTCAAAAAATGATAATTTTTAAGTTCAATTGTACTGAAACAACAAAAGTGAAGTAAAACGAATCTTTGATAAAAATGCATAACTCTTCTCAGATTTCCACTGTTTACCAGATTAATGTTCGGGATGTTAGCGAGTTAAATGAATTACGCGGAAACCGCACAAATGCGCAAAGCATTGAGATGGGATTTGAATTGTTTTTCCCGCTGTTCTTACGCCTCTTTACCTCAAGTATAAAACGAAGAGAATGAAAATACGACATAGACGGAAAAGTACAGCGTTCAGTACCGATAAGTCGGAGTTCTTGTATACTAGAGGCTCTTCCGTAGCTAGTCTACCATCTCGTAATATCGGATTACGTAGCTAAGGGGGTCGCCGAGGAGACATCTAACATCTAACATCGACTGTTCCATCGGAGAACACGTACCGTAAGACGGTATACTTCTTCCACCCATCCACTCCCCGCAGTCACTCCAGAAGCTGGTTCGAGTAACGTTATTCGCGATAAGAATTGCTAGATGCCATCCGAGAACTCTTGACTCTCTTTCTCTCTACCTGTCTCGATTTTCTTCAAACGTATTTTACTCTTTCACGAACAGTGACGCACGTTCTTTCGCCGAACGAGACGAATATTTTTGCGTCATTTCTTTCATTTTTTGTCATTTTTTTTTTTTTTTACCGAAAGCATCGTTTCTGGAATGTATAATGGTAGTTACGGATACAGAGTATCTGTTTTATTCAATCAAAAAAACTTCGTACATTTTCCATTCGAGTTAACAGCGGCAATCGGCGAATGAAGTTGCCTAGCGATGCATTTCGAAAGAAACGTTGAAAAAACCGTCGATTCTACAGTGGAGTATAGAGCGAATCTGCGAAGCACGAGACACAGGATATCTCTCGAGGAATTCGGGATGATGTATCAGAGGATATCAGGTGCTACATGCTGCCCGGTAATGACGAGAGCGGATGCCACACCGTAGTGAACGGCATTGGTCTACAGCGGTGATCGATTAATTGATAATGAGAACGCGTTCCTTCATCCGAGGGAAGTCCCGAGGTTTGTTGTAGACATAGAAGACAATTATAGCGAAATCCATGGAAAATACGCGGAACTTCATGCGGATCGCTAATTAAACAACGTGAACGTTACCTCTCGATTCCCATCGGCTCGGCTTCGTTTAATAATTTTATATCTTTTCACTGTAACTGTAAAGAATTTTCATTCCCGGAATTCCCGGAGCATTTTCGATGTTCCGGAATTCAAAAAATTCCTATTCACAGAATATTATTCTGTGAATAAAAATAAAAAAAATAAAAAATTATACAATAATATTGGAAAATGTATTGCTGACTGAAATCATATTACAAAAAAAGAGAGAGAAATAATTAATAATTATTCACATATCATAGCCATGAAATTTATTCATTATTGAGTGTAGAAATATCCCGACTTTCAAATGCCAATAATTATTAATTATTTTTCTTTTTTTTTTAATATAATTTAGGTATTACCCAATAATAATAATAATTATTTTTTTTTTTAAATCGTGAGATGAAGTAAAAAAAAAACCCGACTAAAGATATAAGAATATCTCAAAAGAAAACAAATAAATCTATTCGCCGAACACAATGTCTAGCCGTTTCCGCTACAATATGACGGTACCTGGAATAGCAATCAACGGCACAAAGCGTTACCCGTTCGATTGACCTTCGGGTACGTGTTACACATACGCCGCAATACGTTTATTCCCGATAAGAATGGCAATTTGGCCGAACAGAGCAAGCATAAGAGAAGAGAATACCAGTGAAAGGTTGGGGGGTTGAAGAAATAAGAAAGGAGAACCAACGAAACTACCCCCCGTACTTTTGTTACATACGACTCGCGTGTATACGCGAACGAGTCGTGCGAGGGTCACCATCGTCGTTCCGGGAACAAGGGTAGAAAGAAGAATTTCTAAAGGTCTAAGACGGGTAACGAAAAGCTTCCAGAGTTTGAGCAGAACTCGCATTAACCAAGAAAGCGGATCGGGCCATTAAGTGTCGTATTTCACCGTATCCCTACCGAGTTATACTACGCGACTGAAACCTGCGCGCGAAGGAAAAAGGAATCTTGATGCCCGGAACCTCGGAGAGCACTCCAGTGAACAGCCAGAAGCAACACGCACGTTGTTATTGTTGTGTAGGAGGGGCGTTTTTTTTCTCTTTTCCTCTCCTTTCCGTCCTCTCGCGTTGCAAAGTGCGAAGAACGAAACGGGCGTTAGGGTGAGATTCGTCCAGAGGAAAAAAAAACGTGATGAGAATAACAGACCGGAATAGTGGACATCACTTTTTTTTTTTTTTTTTTTTTTTTTTTTTTTTTCAGTCGAAATCGCCTGTTGCAAATTTACGAATGAATGGACGCTGTCGGTGATCGAAGCTCTTACGCATGATCAGTCAATGGAGGAATTCGTAGGAAACGCGGACTTTCAGGATTTTCATAAAGAATTCACCGCTCAGCCTTTCCCGTCGTTTCTGTCGATCAATTTGGGGCAAAATTCATTCGTTCAACAATTCACGAGGTTTTTCGCACATGATCCATATTCAACGAGAATGGACCGAAAAAATCGTGTGATCGAAGTAGCGAGACTAAGGCAAATGATCTATGCAACAATGGAATTAAATGCTGAATACTAGAATTTTATACGCGGTTTTCGTTAAATCAGTTTGTACGCAGCTACGTACGCGGTACCAAGAGCTTCCATTATTTATGATTTCGGGAGAATGATAGGATCATCATGACCGACAACTATAGGGTTGGGGGCGGGGTGGTGCCCCTCCCCCCATCCCCTTCGGGGAACGGATGAACGCAAGAGATTTTCGCACCGCGGGATATCTTTTCCTTTTCTCATTGAGATGAGAGGTACGTGGGAGCCATCCAAGCTGAGAATGAGGGACGATGATCGATCTCATTAATCGAATCAACTCACGAGTGGGTTGACCCCCCGCTATGATTGGGTTACTCTCACCCTCGAAAAGTGTATCTGTCGCTCCCCTTCCCTCTCTCTCTCTCTCTCTCTCTCACCCTCCCTCTCTCTGCGCACCGTAATCCACTTAGCGAAGCGTCGACCAGCCGCATTTTCCCCCGTTGCTATTGCTGGCCAGTTCGCTAGATGCTTCCGAGGCTTCGGAGGCACACGGCCAAATGAATTTCATGAGTCGAGTCATGCCTCCGTGGCTCGGTCGCGTAATGGCTGGTTAATAGAACTCCCTTGGGGAATGAAGACGGAAAGCTTTTATGTTTAACTCGGACACAGGGGAAACGACAAACTAAAGAATTTATCTCTGGACAATTGTTTTGATTCTTTACGATTACGAGGAAGAAATCTTTTTTCTTTTTGCTGGTAAGACAAATTTGCTTTCTCGGTGATAAACTGTCGAGGCATAAACCCGTTCGATCTGTAGCGATATCGTAATGACGATACCAGGGGTCGGGGGCGTGGAGAAACGAGGGTGAGAGTCTCGTAACGATGGGACAAACTGGCGCACGCCACGACCCTTTATTCTTAGGCTACCTTATTCCACTTGGTGAGGGAAGAGAGCCGCCCTCTTCGACCCCCCCGCTCCCTCTTTTGGCGAAAGGAATTTTCGACTCGTGGGAGACTCAATGGAGGGTGAATAGATTCGATAAGTGAGGCGATAGACTCTCCTTCGGCGGAATGCTATTACCAGGCGAGACTATTACATCCGCGGTGATGATCGTCCGGCACAATTGTACAGTACATTTAACCCTCTGAAGACTGAATTATATCGTCTTTTTCAACACTTTGTCGCTTGATGGAAAATAGGTTTGCCAAATTCTTCGAGGGTGCGATGGTTTTACTATTGTTCAGCTAATTGAAAGATGTAATTGCTTTTTCTCACGACACAAATACGATAAGCCATCGATCGGTAACTATATTTTTCCTCAAAATAAGGGTTTATCTTCGAAAATGTTAGGATGATACGATTTATTCTTTACCAAATGTGAATATTTCTCGATTATAATATACGAAAAATGATTTTTTTCTTATTCTGTAAGTAGTTTTTCAATTTTTGTACAATGATTTTTGACATTCTTTTGAATGTAAAAAAAAAACAACATAAAATGAAATGGCGGAACTCAGTCAGATGCATTACTCACTTTTTTTCCCCGATCGCGCAGTCTTGAGTTACAAAATAATGATAAATGAAAGATAATAGGTAGAATGACTTTGAAAAATGATCTTTCAATGATTACTTCACCATCAACGATTTTTTTTAAATTTTGCATTTTTCACCGTTATCTCCGTAAGTAACGGCATGCAAAACTGAAATCCAAATGATCGTTATCAACGAAACATTCATACCGAACAGTTTTTACGGACCTCCTGCGCAGTAACGTCGAGTAAACGCCCAACATTTCCAAATTTCAATCAATCTTTCATCGTCGTTATGCTTCTTCATTAATAATCGGAATAAACCGATCGAACGTTATCGAACCATCGACAGCCGAAGCATCGCCAAAAACAACACCCCGCCATATCTGCATAGTTTCGTAAGCCCATTGCGTACATACATAAATGCATAATACCGCCTCGTGCATTCGCTCGGGGTATGTGCCGAGTAGCTATACAAAATACAAAAGTCCGGCTTTGGTACTGGAAACGCAATGAGCACCCCCGACGTTAACCCCCCAAGTTACGAGGAACAAACGGATCGGTATACATCGGTGAAAACATGAAATTCCCGGCATCGGGAACCCGGTGAATACCGAATCCGGAGTGAGGGGAGGAAAAGGGGTGGGGATGAGTACCGTGCGGTATAGGTACGGGACAGAAAATATAATAGAATGAGGGTGGATAGCGGAGAGCGGTAGCCGAGTCGTGAGTGCAACCGAGGATTCTCCCTCTATACACGATGGCGAGGCTCTCTCGTTTCGTTTCGCGTTCTAACGGCTTGTAACCCCCTCGGTGGCTTGGCTCGCCCTCGACGACTCGGCGCACTCTCCCTCCCGCAGCGATGTTCGTTCCAGAATTCCCTCGTTACCTAACAACACTTGCTGGACGATACACCATTGGTCGCTTCTGTTCGCTCCTGTATTTCTGTATGCGTTACAATAGCGCGCAGACCTATCGTAAGTACCTGATACGTGAGTACGAACCGGCGGGTGTTACGAATTGTATGAGAGTAGCCGGCTGTACGTGACGACGAACTAACCGGGCACTCGAGTTTTGTCATTCTAATTGGCGCTGGAGGGTAGACGCCACCAAAGACGAGGCAAAGCGAAGCCCGCGGTTTTCGGTACGCGGTCCCGAGGTTAGAGGCGTACGAAAGTCTGCGGTCGGCACTAAATTGCCTCCATTATATTTTCTCTGCGAATATTACCACTTTCGACACAATCAAAACGGGTTTTGATGCATCTATCCTCGCGCGTTAGGAAAATCTAATTGGCTTCAGGGCAAAATATATTAATAATCTGAGGGGAAAAAACCCCTTGGAAATTTTTCTATCCATAAATATATGTAAGAAATATATTATAAATACATGTCCACCTTTTTTTGAATCTCTTCAAAATAAAACGCTATTTAATCTATTGATTTTTTAATCGATTTTAAGTATCCCATGTTTTGACCACTCATAGGAACTTAAAAGCGTGAAACGGCGATGTCTAATAGCAGAAGTTGCAATTAGCTAAAGATAGTACAATGAATTGCGTACAAAACGAGGATATTCAACAAGATGTAGAAATGGAGAGCCGAGCTGTATGATGCATCATTTATATAAACAAGCGGCCAATGCTTTCGCATTACGCGGGTCGGATAACGCTCTTTGACTGTCGACCGATTTATCCGAACAATAAATTATTCGAAACGGAAGTGAAAACGCATTCTGCCGATGCCACGTATCCTGATCAAGCTGCTGGTGTTTCTGGTGTTCTAACTATTATGAACATAACATAGGAAGGCATTGCAGAATCGGCAGTTTGCGTACCGGCATTTGACTTCACCCCAATGAAACGCGTTTCTAATGGAACAGAGGGTGT
Source organism: Cryptus armator (assembly GCA_963971235.1). Taxonomy (NCBI): domain Eukaryota; kingdom Metazoa; phylum Arthropoda; class Insecta; order Hymenoptera; family Ichneumonidae; genus Cryptus; species Cryptus armator. Next base: position 3,235,161 of record OZ020234.1, on the reverse strand, counting down.
AAAGAGATGGAATAAATGTGTATATATGAACGGTAGGAATGTTTTGTACGTTAGTCCGGCTTTATACTCGAGTTATTCCCACTGATATCGCCTCCGCTAGTCTCTGATTTGCGTTCCATCGCAATTACGCCGTCGGTAATTCAGATTCGGGGTTTTTTAAGGGAAAACAAAAATTGATAGAATCAATGGATTCTCTGTCAGCACATTCCTATTAATCAAAGCCAGACGCGATTTTTCTTACGCAAAGATTATTCCACGTAGAGAATAAATCGTTACAGAGAGTTAATAATTAAAGTAGTCGAGTCAAATAAATCAGTGACAAAAATACAATAAACTGCAGTCCGAGAAAAGAAAATTGGTATGATTGAGGGGTGAACAGAGCCGAATGAGAGATCCGGAACTTGTTATCAATCAAATAACAAGGAAGTACCGTTGTCGGGGTCGCAAAGAAATCCATCACTCGATTAGAGGCGTAATCGCGCTACGCCAGCAGGAAACCTCAGACCGATCTCCAGCTCCCCACACACACACACACACACACATCCATACACATACATGCCGACTTACTCTTTCTGGAAAGCCTCGCTTGGCAGATGAAAACAAACGAGGATTTCGGTACACTGATCGATCGTCGAAAAAGAAAAAAAGTACAAGACAAATACGCGACCCGATCTCACCGGGCGAATTGTTCGTTCACGGCGAAGGGTCTTTTCTTATACCAAAAGAATTCTACCGTTTTCGAAAGCTCGATCTTTCACTTCGTTAAAATAAGAGAAAATTGTAATTAGTTCAATGGAGATGTCGCGAAAGAATATATACGATCCGACACCATCAAGCGAGATATTCGACGCGGTAACAATGTAACGTCACGAGAATCGTAAAAGTGGAAATTAATTCAAAGTTTAATTTGCTCCTCGTGCCAAATACGACAATTTTCGTTTTACAAATTGACCCTTTTTTTTTTTTCGAAGATTTCATTTTATATTTCCATTTTGCAGATCGTATAAAAAGACACTTTTGCAGAAATAGGAATAATAGGCGGTTATTCGTTAGTAATGTTTTTCGTTAATTATCGCAAGCGATAAAATATACGTCGTTGCCCCCTCCGACTAGCGTCGTATTTTATTCTTGGGCAGTAATAATGTCAGCGAAGATCGTAATAAATTTGCCATAAGGACAATCCGCTTTACCCCGAGCTACTCTGACTCTCTTTGCCCTTCTATCTACTCACCGTCGCTCACTCCTTCTCTCTCGCCTTTCGCTATTACCACCCGGGAGCTTTCTTAGTGCCTGCAATTTCGCTGGTTTTATATCCTTCCACCCTGACAATAGAGTCGTAGTTTCATAACAAAGAGATACGAGATACGGACCGGGGGAGAGACGGGAAAGGGGCACGAAGGTAACTAATACTAATAGCCGACTATAATTTTTATTCATATGAAAAAAAAAAATAAAAAAATTCCCAACTTAAGGATCCTGCGACGATGTTTGCAGAAATTCCTGTAATACGCATCCCCGGCATCTCTTGTCAGATTTATAATAAATTTCTTCGCTGAGTAATTAATATCTTGGAACTGTAATTGAATTGCATAAATCCTACTATTTGTACCGCGATGTAAATAAATAAATGAATGAATAAATTAATATTTCTAGAATACTGCAATTAAATTGCATATTACTTTGCCGAACCGTTGGTCCTTCTTAGCCCTTTTCGTGAAGATAAATAATTTTAATAAAATTTTCGAAACTTTGGAGTGTAAAAAAAAAATGTAAAATAACAGGATCTTGAAAATTTTTGCACGACCAATAAAATACTAAAACTTTATACGATCGGGAGTCACGTAGAAGAGAGACACTAATCCCTCGTTGAGTAAAAAAAAAAGGAACGAAACAGCGTTTTCCCGAGGGGCCGGGAGGGTGGTGGGGGGAAGAAACGCAAGAGTAAAAATAAGAGAAGCCGCAGTAACCGAAGAGGCATGAGTGCCTTGCACAGAGCCTTGGGGAAAAGGCCGAGGAGAGTAAGTAGTCCTCGCCGTAGGATATCGGATGACGAGAAAAGTGAGATAGAAATACACACAGTGAGAGTCGCGCGAAGGCGATGACGTGCGACCTCTCGAACCGAGAGTGGTGGACTTGGGCTCTTTGTTTTATGATCCTGTTTTCTGAAAACAAAGCCCCGGATAAAAGAGACCGAACGCGAAGAGAGCCCTTCCCACTGTTTTCTCTCTCAATTTTTTTTTTTTTTTTTTTTTCCCCGGTGAATTGGCTTCTCGCTGCCGCACTCTTACAACGAAAGGCAGATGAAAGATGAAGAAAAAAAAAGAGTGACTCACTATCGCGTTCGAACAGTGAACAATATTGCGGAAGAAAGTATATTTCGAAGTCTATACGAAAAGTCAGTATAGTGGATCGTATAGTATTTTTTTAATGAAACGATTTTCTGCAATTCATTGGGATTCATTATCATAAAATTATTTCTCCAAACGAGAGATACATTTTTTTTAATAATAACATTTTCTCATTATTATATGGCAATTTGTATAACAATCGTTGCACAACCGGGTAATTACGCAGAAAACCAGAAACCTTAATGCTATAATGTGTAATAATCGTTAATTGTTAAATCCTATTGTATAACTAATTTGTTATTATAATGAGTTATAATAATGATGAATTATGTGAATAAACAGGATTTACCGATTATCCAGAAAATAACATTTATTGACGAGAACGTGAATGGATATTAATCATTTGCATAATTGGAAGCCAATTACGAAATCGTAAAAACATGTAATATAATTTTTTTTCGCCGGAAGCGAAGTTGATTTTTTGTCTACAATTTGCTATAAACGAGAACCATTCAAGGCGGAAGCGCATCTCGAAGTATCCGAACGCCGCAGCCATCACCAACAGTTCTGACCTCATAACTAAGCGTCCGTCTGACTATTCGCGTGCCATATCCACTAGCTATGCGTCTCTTTTTTTTTTTCTTTCGCGCTACAGAATTCCGCAAGAAAAATTTCGGGCAAAGCTCGGGGCTAACGAAAACGAGAAGGAACCGAGGCATCGTTCTTTACAAAACGGAGATGACACGGCCAGTGATGGCTGTGAGGAAAGCAAAAAGGAACGAGGAAGAGGGGAGAAAAGTAAGGAAAAAAAAATTCCGTTGGCAGCTTGGCGAACCGACCTTCGCCAACGTACTTGCCACGGTGAAAAGAAAAAAAAAAAAAAATGAGTGGTGGAAAGAGATGAAATGAAGAGGCTGAGCAGATCCCAGACGCAACCTTCCGAGTAACCGGCGTCCCGAGGGAGCGAGGGAGACGCTATCATTTCTATAGACACTCGTCGTCGTCGTCAACGTTCGTTTCACTCCTTTCCACGGCATCGGACTGTGCACTCTTCTCCCTCCCTCTCTTTCTCTCTCTCTTGCTGCTTTCACTCTTACTCTTTTTTTCCCTCTCCCACCCCCTCCCCCACCCCTTTTTATCTCTACTTCATCCTTCTTCTTACTATTTCTATCCACTCATTTTGTGCACAACGAAACGCGAGACGATGAGAAAGAAACATTCCCACTCACTATCTTTCTTTCGCAAATCTGCATTGATGGTAATCCGCGCGAGGCTTTTAACTGAGTATCGCGTTTCAAGGGAGATAGATATAAGGCGGGGTAGATTTAGTGACATCGTTGGGATGACTCGGAGAGGGTCGAAGGGTTGGCAAGCCTGCTAATGGACCTCTCGGGTACTAGAAATCGTGAGTATCGAACGCTTCGAGGTCGCACCGGCTCCCGACAATCTTGACGCTTACTCGCGAAATAAAGTACCAAAAGAACAAAAAAAAAAAAGAACAAAAAATCTATTAAAACGAACAATCTACTTAAGTACTTTTTTTTTCGCAGTAGATAATTTTTTTTTTTTTTTTACAGATCGTAACAAATAGTCCGCGGAATATTCCCGAAATTTTTTTAATTCAAATGAAAAATAACGAAAAAGTAATAAATAATAATAATAATAATAATAAAACATTACTTTCGTTATTTTTCATTTTATTTTTATTTTTTTATCGTTTGGGTCCGGAGTCTAAATAAAATTTATTTAAAATGAATTCTATCGGAATAATGGCAATTATATTGGACACTCCTGAGGAATTAAATAAATTGCGCAAGCAACAAATTAATAGGAAATATTTTTTGAATTCGTTAGCTGTTCTACACTAAATAACTTTCTATTTAATACATTTTGGTTGATGTAAATAAATAAAAAATAAAAAAAAAAAGAATCATTTTTCAAATTTCGAAGGACATGCGATATAATACACGAGTCAAATACCTTAACCGGAAGGGTATGGCATTGGGATAGAGGGTTGAGCGAGTGACGGGACGAACTGATGACAACGCGCCGACTCGTCAACTCGTCACTCTCGATTCCAGCAGTAGACGAGTGGGATGGATACAGAATACATACATTGAATCGACTACGTCGGTGCATCCCACGGATACACAGAGGGTACACCGGCGCGCATTCGCTCACTGACACCGAAATCCTCTCAACGAGCTTGAAACGATAATACCAGCGAGTTAATGCTCTTACGGGGATAATTATATGGGGCATCAGAACCGGAGTTGTAGCGTATTAAGCGAGACTCGAGCCGGTAATGTTCCCCCGGTGAAATGCACGGGGTATGTATTCAGGAGCGATGAGACACGTATGCAATCTGACTACGATGAGAAATATTGAAATAATACCTGTTATATACCATAAAACCGTATCATGAATTGCTATAATTTTACATTTCAGTATTTTTTTATCGTTACTTCATTCACCGATAATAAAATTTCGACAAGAGTTCAATTCAACCGTTACGTGGAGAAATTCAATTTCTGACGTGAAATTAATATATTAAAATATTTGAAAAATATTCAGAATTATTTTGACTAAAATATTGTCACCCAAAGAGATTTAGGAACAAAATCTTATCCACGGATCTGGCGGCTTGCCGATGCCGAATTATTGAAAAAAAAAAAAAAAAAAAAAAACCAATAAAATCCACGCATATAAAATTTCATGAACTAACGAGTTCTGTTGAAACCAAAAACGATATATGAACAAATTTTTATCAACAGATGGGGCGGCGTATCGATGAATTATTAAAATAAAAAAAATAAAAAGAATAAATAAAAAAACCAATCAAATCCACGGACAAATAATTTTGTTAATTAACGAGTTTTGGAATCATGAAGTACCTGCGATAACGTTGAAATATATAATGAAATTTAAATTGATAGTAATAATATTTTATTTACTCAATTTTTACTAAAAAAAAATTATTAAATTGTTTATTGAGTATAGCGCTTAATACTTCAAGCTTATCTCAGCTTTCAAAATTGTGTTCAAAAGAGCGATTGAATCTAAACAGAAATACCAATTCTTTGAGTTTCACGATAACCGTTCCACGATGCATCAGGTGCATTACATCGGGTACAAGTGATAGCAGAAGAGATGGGGACGTTATCGCGGTCGATCGTCACTTTCATAGTTCGAGGAATATCGCGATTGTGGCACGGATCCAAGGTTACTCGTGTACGAAGAGCAAAGGCGTAGTGGGAAGAAGAAAGATAAAAAAAAAAAGAAAAAAAGAGGGAAGCCTGACTGTAATATCGCGGCGAGAGTACCCGTGGATAGACTGAGACGTTTCCCTCCGTCGGTTTTTATCGCTCATCTCGATCGCATAAAAAGAAAGACGGACAAGCGGTTATTTTTTCTCGATGAAAAAGGGGCCGGATACAGAGATGCGCAAGGGTGCAAAAGTAGGTGACGAAGGGCGATGGAAAATCGTAAAGAAAAAAAAAAAAAAAAAAGAAAAGAAATCCGCACTTTTCAAAAAGAAAAGGGTTATCTACAGTGTTTGCAGGCGTCGGGACATCGACCGTTTGGAACACCAAATTTCCTGTCGTTGACTCAGTCCTTCGACTCCCTAAACTCGCGGTCCTCAAGCAAATCCTCGAACTTCTTTGGCGAAGAAGTTTCTCGATCTTCCGGCAGTACGGAAATAAAAATTGTTATCGTTTCATTTTCGTGCCATCCGAACGTAATCTCGATAAAGAAATACCCCGAGGCGCTTTAACCCCTCTAATAGAATATGATAATGTATGTTTAGGATGTATTATTTCATTTTTTTTTTTTTACACATTTGTAATAAATGCCTTTGCCGGAAGATGTTTCGTTTGGCTGTCTTAGCATAACTTTCTTTTCAATTGTGTGTCGGTCGATTGAAATGTGGTGGAATTCGAGACATAAATCGCCTGCCGAGTCTTACGAAGTGTTACGAAGCATAAGAGACACTTCCCAAAGTTTCCTCGACGCCTGACTCTAGTTAATTCCCAGATAAATCCTATCGACTTCCCGATCAGCGCTCAATGCTTCGGAATCGAAGCACAAAAGTAGGATTCAGGAATTCCCCCGATTGCCTCGCAATCACTGAAGATCGGTAAGATTCCCTCAATCAATCGTCGATAATCTGATTCAAATATACTTTCCCAGGTATCTCCTGGCGTCTTTCGTAAATATCGTTGATCCACAAATCGCAACACAAAAAAAAATCCACAATTCCACATATACACAGACACACACACAATGCACGCGCACGATTACACTCACCTATCCATATTTTCTCGGATGCGGCAGTAGCGCAGCTGAAGTTGAGTAGAAGAATCGCAAAAATGAGAAGGGCAGTGATCCTCGTTGTCGTGAATGTTGCACTTGATCGTCGCTCAGGCATATTGATGATCGGTAAAAAATCACGAATTGCTCGTTTATCTTCTCTATTCCCCGTGCGATATAACATCGCGATTGTTTTCACCGATTTGGAATGCGCTGATGCGAACGAAGACGAGGAAGAAGATAACGAAGCAGAAGAACCAACACCAATCGTACGACCGCACAAGACAGAAGATCGCGAGATTATCGTGTTATCCGACGACGAAAACGACACACCAGCCGCAGCGCGAACCGGGAGCAGCATCTTTGGCGCTCGATCGTCTGACACAAACTAACGTTCGCTACTTGCTGCCACGAATTCAGAGATGGCTAGCAGTGGTGGTGGTAGTGGTGGTGGGTGATGCTGGTGGTGGTGGTGGTGGTGGTACTGGCGGTACCCCTCGTCGCAGCATCCATCCCCTATCGGCATACTCTGGATCCGTATGAACTGTGCGTCCCCGCAGCCTCCGTAGGCCACCCCGGGTCTTCCCCACCCCGTCGGACGTCCTCGCGCGCCGTCGAGAGAGGCGACCGGCGCGCCGACTCCGCTGGCCGCCCTTTTCGCACACCCTTCCAACCCTTCGCCCCATCAAGCCTCAACCACCACGTCCAACGGCTGGCCCGCTGGATGGAAGCTCCCAGCGTACGTTCGGCTTCTCGTCGACGTGTTACGTCACGGCTGTGTGAAACCCTATTCCATTCGCTTTTTTTTTATTCTTTTCTTCATTTTTACTTTTTAGGGATGACGTTGATGACGCTGTCGAACTCGTGAATGGCACAATGTACTCGGTATGGAAGGGTTGTTAAGCTGATATTTTGAAAAAACGAATACTCCCGTCTCCCCTGTTTCGTTAATGCCAGAGGCGCACCGCATTGTGGTCACAAAATTAGTCGTGTAACTTCGGGGTACTAACAGAATCAATCGATTAATGTCATCGATAAAATTTATTTATAGTCATCCATCGTGGGTATTTGTCGATTGGCAAAAAAATTGACTACGCCATCCCTTCTGTACTTCACCGGTTATCGTGTATTTCGAATTGCGAATGAATCGCAAGGATTGCAAACAACCGATTGTCATGCATTCCATTATTATTATTATTATTTACAAAAATTAAAAAAGCTTCCGACATTATTAATCCAATAATAATTTTTAATTGTACTCTTTTTTTTTCAATACAATTTGTTTATTATATCCCTTTTCGTGTCGGCAGTTCTATAATTTATGCAAATTTTTTTTTTTTTTTTTCATTTCGTTTTACAAGTCGTAACGCCTCTGCGTTACAGCATTCATGAAGTTCATCATCGTAATTCGAGAAGATGAAAATTCACCCGCTTAACGGCGTACACGTGAATATTGCTGGTACCCACGGCGCTCTCTCTCTCTCTCTCTCTCTCTCTTTGGTTTTGGGGTATAGTATCTTCCCGGGGCACACGCAGCGTGCATTCTACAATACCACGAGCTTACATGTCAGCGGTTCGCATACCGTGGACTTAACGCGTTTACGTGTTCAGTTTCACACGGTGGCTTCCGTGCGGCTAGTTAACGGCTCGTACGGTTCCATATATGTTGCATTATGGCGAAAGACATTCTATGTATCCTGAATATGTTTTGGAAGACACGTGAAACCTGCCAATTGCACAAGTTACAGTTTGCCGTTACGTTCCTATGACTTTAACGCGAGTAGACGATAGCGCGGTAGCGCATTTAACGGGACATCTACGCGCCAATCTCACCGGTCTTAGAATACCGCAACAATGCGACTAGAATTAAGTACGCGCATACGTAGACCAAGAATACAAGAATAATCAGCCGGTTCTGTTTAAACAGAGGGCGATGGGTATTTAACTTCCGGCGAGTCGCGATGTCGTCGTATCTCCCCATGTCGAGGGCTGACTTTCGTAATTGTTTCGTTAAAGGGTTCGGGAATATTATTATTATTATTATTATTATTATTATTATTATTATCATCATCGCTCCCTCCCTCGTAATACGTAATTAATTGAGTGTCCCAAACGCGATAATGAGCCGACCTTCGGGTCCGGCATTCGCGGCTCTATTTCTACGCGCCGATCTACTTTTGCGAACTTCGAAACTTCGCTCTTTGATTTTCCATGTGTAGGCATTGCATTAGTTATTTTTGTATCCTCTCATTCGTAAAAATAAATAAGAATCAAATCGAATAATGAATGAAACATTTTCTTAATAGTGAACGAAGCACTACCGATTCCCTTGGGAATTTATTATCATTTTTTTTTTGTCTACCGATACGAGTAAAAAATAGGTTGTGATTGCTTTTACTACGGGTGGAAATATTGCCGATCCATCCGAGTTATGATTTATCGTTGCAGTTGCTGTGAATGAGAGATTCCTTCACTTTTGGTCGAAAGCATTTTCGACCGAAGAAGTCTCTCTTCGATTCAACCGCATAAATCGCGATAAGTTTTCGTTTACGAAAATAGGTTGGAATTTAAATTTTAATGAGCACATCAGTCGAGAGTCTAAACGAAAGGATTTTTCATGAACGGCTTATTCAAGATTTCCGTGAATATCGAAGTGCCCCTCGCTTCCCTCTTCAACTTGAATGTATATATCATAGAGTCTCGTATAGTAACTACTATGGTGCCGGGAGTATACTGCGCAATACGTGGCGTACCTTGAAAGCAAAGTTTGTACCTCGCTCACGATCCTATAACTTTTTAGAACCTACCCGCTCCCCGGGTTCCTCTTACCACTTCGCGCAACCCTCTCGACCCCCTCGCCTCCCGCCTCCCGCCTCCCGCCCTTACCGTCTTCGGTTTTTCCTCTCTGCTCACCGGTTTACTATCAATAATAACTCTCGCTGTTCGCTATGAGAAGAGTCTGCGCGCTTTTCATGGACGCGGTTATTTTTTTTTATTTATTTATTTTTTTTTTACTTATTCCAAAGGGAAAACATGTAAATAAAAAAAAATCCGTTAGGGTCAGCGAGGAACGAGAATCATCGAGTAGCCTCCGGCCACTTGGGGTTGTAAACATTTCACAAGGAGTACCGGCAAAAATTTTTATTTACAAAAGGACCTTTTGACCCACATGCTTCCTGCGAAGACGATAAATCAGTCACTGCTGATGTTATATCTTGCAACTTCACGCGGAAACTTCGTTCCGCGATGTTCAAAGTGTTTCTTTTTCTTTTTTTTTTTTTTTTTTTTTCATATTCTTTATAACCCATATAAAGTTGATAGACAATATTTTATCTCGCGCTTTATGGGATTCGAATTATATGAAAAGTAAAAATCGAGACACGCGACATTTTCTCGTGTGATAAATTAGACAATATTTTTTAACAAATTTATTTATTTCTTATTGCAAATAAAAAAAAAATTCATTATTATTATTGATTAATAAATTAATTATTTTTTTTTTTTTGGTAAAATTGCATTTTTTTTTCTTTTTTTATGAATTGATGATTTGAATAGTCCGAAATACTTGATTTACTCTAAAGCAAAAATCGAGAGTTCGCGAAGTATCGCGAATGGCTTTCTTTTGTGGATTTTATTATAAGCGATTCTATTTGAACTCTTCCAATTGGTCCAATCGGTCCAATAGCCACGAATTTCGACGGAGAGGCCGACGGATCTCGAACGAAGAATGACCCTTTTACCTCCCCGCCTCCACTCTCTCTCACTCGCTGTACCAGTATACTAGGAGAAGCCGTAGCGGAGTAAAAGTTTCTTGTGCCTCGGCCGCTCTTCAGGCTGCTTGCTTGCCACGCTACATCGCCCGTGTGTATTATTAATTGGCGTCGGTTAACTACCCTCCCGTTCTCGTGATGCTGGCAACCACCGGGAGTATTAGCCAGCAGTAGCGGCAGAAAACCCGAGAGCAAAGTTAGCGACGGCTTGGCTTGGTGAACCAGTTGGATCCTTGTGCCGCGCCACTTCGAGTGAAAAGAACTTTATTTTCTTATAGAGTAATGTCTGTGACCGCGGGCTTTTGGCATGAATGATTTATTTTTCAAAGAAACTACAAGGTACCGTTAACGGATTTTAAACTCGCAAAAAAAAATTTTTTTAAATAATAAAAAAATCATTATTAGAGATAAACCTTCCGATATTTGAAACCCATAAGCAGCATTAATATCGCGCGTAACATGAGAAAAAATGGAAATGAGAAGTTCGCCATTGCAAAGTTTCTTCCGTGAGCCTTCATTTGCTACGAAGAATTAATAGTTAATTTAAAAATTGCAATATGCAGTATGAAATTTATTCTTGAGATCGCGGAAAAAAAAAATATATATATATAAATCGGAAAAACTAACAATAGATAATAGAATAACGATTGTCAATTAAATTTTTTATAATAAATAATAATAATAACTAATTATAATTTTTTTTTTTTTTTTTTTTGAAAAATCGGCAATTGGTTAGAAGAAACGGAACAGCGATCAGACAACCTGCTGATATTTAACAGACGTTCAAGTTGAAGTAACGAGACGATTATATCGTTTTTCTAAAACACGAGTTGTTAAACTGGCAGTCAATTCGCTATATATAATAGGAGAAGGAAGTGGCAATGCGCGTGAGTACTGCTGCATCCCTCGCAAAACGTACGTAGCAATTTTCGGACCGTTAGAAAAGAAGCCGAGAGCCGCACAGCACTCGGTTGCCGCTGCAACTGAGAGGCTGTTAACTTTTTTTGCAACGTTGAGCGCAAGAGCGGAGCTTGTAAAACAAATGTTTGATCGTAAAAGATCGTGTCAGATTTCGCAGCGATAGTCGACCGGTTCTTGTAAAAAAAAAAAAAAAAAAAAAAAAAAAAAAAGACCGTTTACCTACGTGATCCAGCAGTCAAACACGTTTATTTCATCAAATAGCCGGAAGTTCTCGTATACGTTCAGCGAACGCGGTCCTCCGGCATCACCTTTATGTTCGTGTACCGTCCGAGCCGCGCGCTTATATTGGCGATCGTAAAGATGAAAAAATACACATGGTAACGTACGTAAATACGCAAAAAAAAAACAAATCGTCGTTTCGAGAATCGCGAATCCCGCGACTCGTTTAATCGACTGTGAAATTAATTCCAATAGTATTTAAACTCTTTTCGACTAAAAATTCTTTTCGTCTTCGTTAACTTCTACAACATTTCAAGTTCATCGGCCTCTAAATTAAATTTTTCGACAAACGAAAAAAAAAAAAAAAAAAAAATACAATTGTTTTACGAAATATAAAACAACACGGTACTCGTGACTCCGTGAATTCGCAATCATAATGCGAAACAATCACAGCCCGGAAGACTGAGGGATACAAAAGTCCAGACTGAGACGTGGCGAAAAGCGAAAAAAAAAAAAAAAAAAAAAAAAAAAAAAAATCAATAACAAAAATCCTTCGTCAATACCTTCACGACTTTATCCATTACCGCTAATTGCCGGCAAGTCTGCGCGATCAATAAGAAGTAATATAAAAGCATCGTATAAAAAATTCGTCGTAAATAGCCGCGGCGAATGAAAAACTCGAGTTTCCTAATTGGTATGAACACTTCCGAGTTGCGGAGAAATTTTTGAAAGAAAAAAATTTGAGATGATGGAATAAGGAGGGGTTTCACTTCGATTCGATTCACGCGGGTTTTTAACGATATATATATATATATATATAAGTATACTATATATAATAAAGCGTTCAATGAACTGTGGGAAATTTCACACGATGAATTACCGATTGCGTTGGGGATCATGTAATTTTGGTTTGTGATTTTGCACTGTAATGTATCTATAGCAACCATAAGGGCTCATTCGCCATGTGTTTCTCGTTCAATTGACCTCGGAGTGTCAATCACACGTATAACCCGCATAACGCGTGACGAACAAGACGACAACAGTATCGGACTTATCGATATGCAATAGCGCATTATGCAAACACGAGAAAATACATATATGCCTCGTTGAGGGGCATACGTAGTACATGTGTACTCGGGATATACCCATTCAAATCATTGTACGAGCAAACAACTTGGGTCCTCCATAGCGTAATGGATTTCAGCGGGCAAACAGTGGTATTTGGGGATACGGCGTCGGCATACACCGAGGTACTATGTGCTCCTATACGAGTGTGTGATTCTTCGCTAGCATATTAACGAAATTTTCATTGAACCGCGTGCCGCAATGTACCGAAAATCAATCGTATTTTCTACGATCGCTCGACGAGCGTATATCGGTTTGCCAATATTTAAATTGAATTAAAAAAAAACATTGCTCTCGAAAAAGAAAAAGCCCTCCACTGCAATCGGGAGAAACGCCCCTTGAACTTCGTGTACTCGCGCTTTTCAACTGCAGTGGGAAACTTTTTTCCAATTTGTAAAATTGTTTCATTCGTTTTGCAGCGTAAATCGTTTGTTTTTTTTTTTTTACAAAATTTAAATTCTTTGTTTTTTAATCAAATTCTATCAAATGGATTGGATTTATTTTAATTATTTCAGAATAAAGCAATTAAAAAAAGAAAGAAATATTCGAATCATCTATATTTTCGTATTATTATTTCGGGGTAAAACTCTACTTTGCGTCAAATTAACGATAATAATATTTATTATTATTCGGTTATTAACTTTCACGTTTTGATAATCAGGCAACACGGTAATTCGTTTGAAATGCATATTTTTCATACCAACGATCTCCGCGCTCGCTGATTTCCAGTGAAACGGTGCGCGTAATCCAAATAATAACGATTTCGAAAATAGTTTTCGTTGCATCAGTTACAAAAAAAAAATTAATGGACGTATATTGGTGAAATTTAAAAAATCACGAGAGTGTCAAAGTACTTAGTTAAATCGAAAACGCAATAAATAACTTATATGTTTAACAAGTCAGCCATAAATTCATTCGGTCGGATGCACTTCACTAAATTGTTTAACGCGAACCCGTTTGCAATGTTTATTCGCCGTTTACACACCGGAACTCGATAACCGATTTACGTGAAATTGAACAAAATAAAGAAAAAACGTTCGCGTACCGGTTTATTCACTTTGGTTAATAGAAGATTTCTCAAAAATCCGATAACGCTTCAAAAAGTCCATTTTCCCGAATTCAAACAATAGAAACGCCCGATGAATGTAGCTTACGCCAGCGTTAACGTGAAACCGATTACAGTATTCATTAACTTTTTATTCGTCGTAACTCGACAGTCCGTTTAATCGAAATAAAAAAGTAATTGAAAAAAATCGTATCGATATAATGGAAAAGAAAAAATAACACACGAGCCGCGATGTATTCGCATCACTGATAATTAAAAATAAAAAAAGAACGAGACTTATCCAAAAATCTATTTATATGTATTTACGCGTCGAGAAACAATAGAAAGGCTCGCTGGACGTTGAGTTCACTTTGTCGTTAATGCGAAATCGATCGCAACGTTTATTTCCTATTCACTGAAATTCAAACGCGTGTTTGCACCTGCGCAAAGACACGTGAGGGGCGGGGGGAGTCTTAACCGTTATTTCATAAATAACGGTCGTTCAAAAAAATTAAAAAATTTGTATTAATTAATGCACGTCAACTGCTATTTTGCAGTCTACAGGAAGATACCGTATTTTCACGAAATTAATACTCGAATTTACGTGCGAGAAGCGAAATTTAACTTTATACCGATACACAGAAATTGGGACGTACTGGAGCCCACGTTGTTGCACGACACAGTATCCCGGCGACTACTAATGCACTGATGAACATGGCGGCACGTTGAAGCTGCTAATTCGCGGTTCCCATGAGCTTCTGCGGCAAATCGTATTGCCATACTCCATAAAAACAATATGGCGTTGATTTTTACAAAATGTCGGTTAAACAAATTTAATCTATTCGCGATTATACTTGAGTTCCCATCTTACCTACACGTCAATCGCTACTACGAAACGGGATAAAATACCGGTAGTACAATACGAAAAAACTACGATCCACCGTAGTCTCTGTTCAGTGTTAACACTACGTTCAGAGTCAGTTACAGTGTGCGTCTCGAGAAACTATAACCATTCGCGAAAGTTCTCCAAGAATAAACGTCGCGAGTGAAATTCGATCGACTAAAGAGATGTTGGGTAGATACATCGAACGTTTCGCGAGGATGCGACGTAAAAGAAAAACATCGTCGTTGAGCCTCGAGACAAAGCCGGAACAACGAAACCATCGAAAGCCTTTTCGATTTGTGCATCACACAGGTTAGTCGCGAAATCGAAAATTATTAATCGGACATTTTTTTTTAATATCAATTGATACTCAAGATGCACTATGTACGATTCTGCACCATTTACAACGAACTTTAGCACAAAGACAAAACAATCGTTAGTTTTTTCCTCTCACTTTCCCCGTTTCAATACATGTTGCGACGCCAACGGGGAAACTGGAGGAAGAAACCATGCATCTTATTATCTCCGTAATCAATTTCAAAACATGTTTTTTTATTTATTATCGAATCGATATAAACGATAAACACGTGTATTCGATGACGCGCGAATTCGTCGTTCGCAGCGCCACGATCGCTGCACGATAGACGCGAAAAACGTCGGTCGGGTGTCGCCAAAGAAATTATGTGTTGTTCTTTCGTTAATCGAAAACAGTGTATAGTGTTTCGATAGTTTATTAATTTTCTCATCGACTCATCATGGACCCAGCACTATTGAGGGAGCGAGAGCTCTTCAAAAAACGAGCTCTCAGCACGCCCGCGTGAGTATATCGTTAAATATACGGCCGAATTAACCTCTCTAACCTATCCGCAAATTTTCACCTCAGCAATTCCCGTCTTTCTACAAAAATCGAATACTTCGACGAGTGATCTTTATAGCTCCCTTTACGCTTTTTAGTGTTGAGAAGAAAAAGCGAGAACCCGAAAAAGAAATAATTCGCGATGAGCCGAGAAAGAAACCGAAAGTTTCGTCTGCGGCTTCGGCGCCAAAGATCGACATGGTTAATTACAAAACCATGTCTGGTAGTTCGCAATACAAATTTGGAGTACTCGCAAAAATCGTCAAACACATGAAAGCCAGACATCAGGATGGCGACGATCATCCTTTGTCGCTTGAAGAAATATTAGACGAAACTAATCAGCTTGACGTCGGCTCAAAGGTAACGATTTTTTTTTGCGATCAACCGATGAAAAGTGTACACTGCGGATTATTTTATTCCAAAGATGATTACATTTGACGCGTTCCACAGGTAAAACAATGGCTGCAGACAGAAGCGTTGATACAAAACCCAAAAATCGAAGTCTCGCCGGACGGAAGATTCTCTTTCAAAGCGATGTACAAAATAAAGGACAAAAAATCGTTACTGAGGCTACTGAAGCAGCAGGATTTGAAAGGATTGGGTGGAATTTTGTTGGAAGATATTCAGGAAAGTTTGCCGCACTGCGAAAAACATCTGAAAGTGAGTATATATATTTGTCATACGATTGTTACATCGACGAAAATTAAATTCCATAAAGCAATGGCGAGGCGTTAAGATTCGCTGTGTACTTTGTAAACTTTACGGCAAATTTTAACGTTTTCTATTTTTTTTTTAACTTCAGATCGATAATCAATATTAGAAACGAAAATAACGAAATATACATAAAAAAAATTCAACGAAATTTAGTCTCAAAGAGTCTTTTATATATTTATCGGTATTTTTTTCATGGATTTTCCAGAGTCTCCAGAACGAGATAATTTTCGTATTGCGTCCATTGGACAAGAAGAAAATTGTTTTTTACAACGATAAAACGGCGCAGTTTCCGATAGACGACGAGTTTCAAAAATTATGGCGCGCGGTGGCCGTAGATGCGATGGACGATCAAAAGATCGACGAGTATCTCGAGAAGCAGGGTATTCGTTCGATGCAGGATCACGGGCCGAAAAAGCCGGCGCCCATGAAACGTAAGAAACCAAATAACAAAAGGAAACATCTCAAACGTCCGAGAGACAACGAACATTTGGCAGACGTATTGGAAACTTACGACGATAACAAATAATTCACGAAATCGTGATGAACGCCGTCGCGGATACTATGAAACGACATCGTTCCACGTCTTTGCCATGACGCAAAACAATATTTTCTGTGATGATTCCGTTCGTGAGGCTCGCGAGATCGATCGCTGAAAGTTTTTTTTTATCGAACTTAGCGCCCCACGAACTTTTGCTCCTTTCGAGAAGCGGGAACAGGAGAAACATTAATTTTCTGTTGACTTTTCATAAAAATGATATTTTTTGATACCGTAGATAAAAAAAAGAAGATAAAATTACTACGAAATTAGAATCAATATTAATTCATAACGATAATTAGTATTGAATTTTTTTTTTTCTTTTTTTTTTTTTCAAAGAAATTAGAAAATTAAATGTTACCTGTCGATGCTGCGAACTGTACAGATGTATAATAAAAAAAAAAAAAAAACGGGATATCGTGAAAAGATATCGACGGTACATATGACGAATAACGTATGCAATGCCAATAAATACGAACTCGTAATCACAATTTATTCGGTAGTACAAAATAAATGTATATTAATTAGTTTGCGGAACAACAAAATATTCATTTCTCGACTTCCTTCGAGTAAACGCTTAAAATAAATAAGAGATTATTGCGGAACAGGAAAAATTATTTTACGATAAATTTTTTTTTTTTTTTTTTTTTTTCGTTAATCCTTCGGAAGCGCGGAATCGCTTTTTCCTCGGGAATAAGCTCTCGTTGCTTTGCTGCCGAGCATCCGGTCGAGAAGTGATTGTTTGTTTCGTCGTCTCGCGGCGAGTACCTCTCTACAGAGTTCGTGAAACGATTCGGCGACCTGAGCGACCTGCGATCATCGTAGAAAAATTTTTTATAACTTTCGTTACGAACGAAAGGAGAGAAAAAAAATCTAAAAAAATTGAATTTACCTGTTCGGCAGCGGTTACTTCGCTGAACCAACACTCGAAGTCTTTGGCCAAAATTTCGCCCTCTTCCGCGCTGACTTGTCTCAGGTGTACCATATCCGCTTTGTTTCCCACTAAGGCAAGTGGCATCGCCGCCTCGGGATCGGCAACCGCGAGTGCCTGTTTCGCTTTTCTCACGAAATTAAACGATCCGCGATCCGTTATCGAGTAAACGAGAAGCAAACCGTCTGCCCACTGTAGCGTCTCCATCGTCGGTAATTCATCTTCGCTCTTGTCGTGAAAATAAATTCATATTAATAACAGAAACATAAAAACACTGAAAGGTGAAAGGAGACTTTTTTTTCTTATTAATATCGAAAAAGCAATTAATCGAATTTGATCGCAAGATTTTTCCGTTCGTATAATAAAATACTAGAATCGTCGATATCGAGACATTAATTTTATTATCGTTTACACTAAAACGCATTAATCGAAGCTGAAAAAAAAAAAAAAAAAAAAAAAAAAAGAAAACGCGAATAATTTATGCCGGAAAAATTCGTTCGCTCGCCGTTCTCATGGAAATAATTGTATTTCGATGCGACAATGGATGGCATTGTTCTTTCGTTTGTTTGCGGAAAACAAAAGGCACGTAGTAGCAGACAGTACCGCGGAAAGGTTGTACGGAGAAAACAGAATCGGTGCGCTGATAATGCACCGTTCCAATGTTATTCGCGTGTCGCATGCGCAATCGTAGCGGGAATTTCACCGGAGTGCGTTGAATTTGCATAACAAAAAAAAATGTTACCTTTGGACACGAGTCGAGAATTTCGAAGAGTATCGGCTCCCCGTCAACCAACACCTCGTGTTTGTATCGGTTCTCTGGAATGTTTTCGTTATTATTATTATTTATAATGTTTACGCAACGCGATAGTACATTATTTATTATTATTTTGGAATTTATTCGTGACGTTAAATTCGAAGATAGAAAAAAAAAAAAAAAAAGAAAAAAAAAAAAAACAGATCGAAAATCAATGTCGCGCTTGCCGTGAATCGCGTCGAGTGTCAAATTTGTCTTCGACAAATTTAGACCAGACGCTTTGAGCGGCGCGAGGCACGCGCGGAAAGACGACGTTTGTTAGTGGATGCCGTTCGCGGTCGTTGGCACTTTTTCAACACGATTTTCTATATCGTCATCTCGGAGACAGCTGAGCAAAGGCATTACGAAAACTTTGCTGTTAAACCGGCCGAATCTATTAGCAATTACTTAAGAAAATCGAGTGACGTGAAAAAAAAAAAAAAAAAAAAAAAAAAAATACAAAAAACAAATTACGAATTAAAGATCACAAGTTAAATATATATATTTTTTTTAATATTATATTTTTTTTTTTTTTTTATATTAGTTTTATTATATTATGTTTAATTCAAAGATTTTTTTCGCTTTTGCGTTCTCTCGTAATAACAATAATTTCTCACCTGACTGATGATCGTATTCTCCGATATACCGTCTCGTGAGGAATCTGACGGTAAGCGCTGCAATGAGAAAACAAAAAAAAAATTGCAACGTTAACTCGAAAATCATATCTTTGATCTTTAAATCGTAGGAAAGAAAAAAAAAAAAAAAAAAGAAAATCTTTTAGTTTGAATCGTAACAGTAACCGCAAATAGACCGATCGATTTTCATATTATGCATTTTCGTTTCCTCAAGTATGTTCGCCTAGAGTCATTCTAGTTGGCGTAACTGCCGATTTAATGGGTTTACTCTGCTCCGGCACTGAGTTTACTGGCTCGCGGCTTCGTGTGTATGTATAACGTACGTTCCACGTGTCTAAACAGTGGATTTCTCGGATATTATACGATTTCGTGAAACTCGCGCAGCGCAGCGCCGCGCGTTCTTATTCCACATTTGTCGGAGTCACTTCCGTCGAGTTCTCAAAATTCTGTAATTCTCTTCGAAATTCGAGAATTTTCACGATCGATACGGATGCGACAAGAATTGCAAATGAAACGTCGTAAACTAGAGGAAGGATCGCCGGTGCAATTGCAATTCGCGAGTAAAAGAACACCGGCGAGTAGAAGAAGAAGGAGAAGAAAGAGATTTTATGCCAATCTACGACCGGACGTGGGACGTTTGTACAGTCGTCGAATAATACTTATCCCGAGACAGAAACCGCTAATAATAGTCTCTCTCACTGGCTGTACACTCTCCACCCCCCGCGAACTCGTAAGCTCGACTACGAGACGACTGGAATGCCGGAAAATGCAAGAGTCTCATCGTATCTCCGCTGTAAACCCTAAACGAATGAATATTCAAAAGGACACGCCTGGAATCACAAACGGAACAGCGTCCTCGAGGCTTTTTAGCACTCGGTCCGAAGGGGATGCTGCGAATGAAAATACCAGTCGGGGAATAACCGAGGGGTTGCGAACTTAGCCAGTCCAACGGAAAGAGTTTATTGGCGAATTTCTCGAACGAAATCGCGAAACTAAATTCTTCAATTTTGCGTTTATGGACTCTGCGAAACTTTGTTTTTTTTTTTTTTTTTTTTTTTAATTAACGATAACAGGAAATAACGAAAATTTGCACGAATACCTTGAATTTTGCGCCAAAATGTAATCCAAAATTTGTTAAAAAAATTAATAAAAATTATGAGATTTATAAGAAATTAAATATCGAAAATATTTTCTTTAAGTAACCAGAGGAAGTTTTCGGCTAAATTGCACAGGAAAACATTTCATTCTTCGATGACAACGCCGTATTTTTTTTTTTTTTTTTTTTTTTTTTTTTTTTTCAATTTTATAATTTAAAAGCCCTTCCCTTTCGACAAGAAAAAAATGCTCAACAGTCGTGTCCTACGGATCGTCGAATTTCATGAATGTTTCATCGAATCTAATAAATTTTTTTTTTATTTTTTTTATTTTTTTTTTACGGCAATAGCGCAATATTGAAATGAAAGGAACGACATTCGAGAATAATTAGCTTGCAAATACAATGAATAACGACGCATGAGCAGAAAGCGTAAGACAGGGACTCCCGTTGAATATTCAAAGGATGCAAGTAGATAGTACCGAACGAGAGAGAAACGCGGACATTTGCTCCTTTTGGTATTCTCCTCGAGAGCGAATTCAATTTCTCGGCACTCCGAGTTCAGTCGAAGCTCCGCGTAGTCATAGTTGTGTTTATAAACTACGCATATCCTAAACTCGGGCTGTTAAATGCTCGAGGCTTCTAGATAACTTGCTGTCTCATTCCGAATTCCATCAATGAACGATTTCATTGGACATTATCAATTGAATTTATCATCGAACGCTTTCATTAATAATTATTCGATTTACAAAAAAAAAAAAAAAAATATTCATACTTTTTTCAAAATATTTATCCTTTTTTTTTTAAATCACATTTTAAAAAATCTTAAAAAAAAAAAATGGTTAATTTTCGTGTATTTATTTCAAAATTTTTTTATTGTTATATTTATGTTCTTTTATATTGCCATTTCTTCTTTAGAATATCGTATATTTATCGTTTTCTCAACGCGTTTAAAACTTTCATTTCTCATCGATATATCCGATAGAACAGAATGCAACCAGACAATGTCCGTTGTAGAAGCAGAGCAGCCGCTTTTTACCGTCGTCGCAACACCGCTGCTGCTGTTGTATATCCACATCGGTAGAATAATACTATAAGAAATAAGACCGGTGAGACACATTCGTGTGCACATATTGCCACCGAGACTCGAAACTCGAGAGACTCCCCGACAGCCTAGTGACCCGCTTCGTCGAGGTGTACCACACTATTTTTATACCACAAAACCTGCCGCAGAAACCGTCGTATCGCGAAACCTTGTTCTCCCCGTAGCGAGCTTTCTATTCCTTCGCTTATCGCCCTTTGGGAGTCTTTCGATATATTACGACGAATACGTTTCTTGACAAGCGATTTTCATTTGTAACCTATTTTCAGCCGTTAAATAATCGAAATATCGCGAAAACTTGTGATCTAAACTCGTGACATCGAAATTATTCTAAAATTCAATCGTAACTTTCCCTTCCGACATTTTTCGTTTAGTTTTCGATCGATCAGTTAACTAATAAGCGAATTATTCGATTGAATTGAGAGTATCAACTTCTTTCAGTTTACTTTACGCGCCGCAAATCCCAGCGAATGCATTTCCAATTAATCATCTTTCATACATATATACATCGCACAGTGTTTCCTTGGATCTGTTATTGAGGCGGGTAATCAAGAGGTTCTTAATCAGCACATTCACGCTGTCTGAAACGAGACGCGCAAGTCAATGCGTCTATACTAATGGCACGTCTACTCTCCATCTGTGTGGCAAGCGTTGCGGCACATTGCAATTGATACGGTTGCGGGTTCGTTGAGAAGGGGGTAATCGAGACACTCCTCCGGTCTATCCGTTTCTCCGGTTGTTCGACATAGTTGAAGATTTCGTACAGCTAAATTATCATCATCGCTTATTATTCAACAAAATGCAATCATTAAACTTTTGTATAAAACGATACTTTCTCTTTTCCATATATCTTATGTGATAAAAAATTAACACTGTAAAAAAAAATTT
Organism: Cryptus armator; assembly: GCA_963971235.1. Taxonomy (NCBI): domain Eukaryota; kingdom Metazoa; phylum Arthropoda; class Insecta; order Hymenoptera; family Ichneumonidae; genus Cryptus; species Cryptus armator. Next base: position 3,212,992 of record OZ020234.1, on the reverse strand, counting down.
ATTGGTACCGAAAGTTATGATGCGAAATAAAAAATAAATAAAATTTTGCAGTGAAATTTAAGGAAATTATTGAATGTAAAGTATTTTTATCGGAAAATTAAACTAAATTATTGGAAATAAAGTATTTCTATGATTTTTAATATACCGTACATTTTTTTTTTCGCAATAATTATACGTTATATTTAATGCGGTAATTTATAAATGAAACCTTTCAGTATCAGTATATTAAATTTTCAGAAAATTTTTATCATTAACAGAATTTCAACGATTTCGTCTCATCGGAGAATCGGGACAGTAAAACTTTTTGACGATCCTTCATACGAGATAATTATTGAATTACGAAGACTTTTTTTTAATTAAAAAAAATACCGTAACGAATTTATCGGATAGTTTTCGAGGAGTTAAATATAAATATTTTATTCATGCACGAGATTCTCCGTTAATTCAAAGTCAGGAATAGGATTGGTTAGGAGTTCGTAAGCTGCAGCCAGAAACCACCGTTAAATTCCTACGGGAGTAGACTAAATATTTGACCGGTTGCTCGGTATCTCATCGACGATGACGACGACGACGAAGACGACGAAGACGGGAGGATGAGCAGTTCGGAGCCCCTCTTGCATCCAAACCTTCCGTCACACTGCCTCGTGCTGCACGCTAAATCCTCCCTACTAATTCCCGGCTGCGTGCTTCTCCTACTTGCGCGACTGCTGCGACTACAGCTATAGAGTTTATTCGAGGGCATCCACGCAATGCCAAGTACACCCTGACTAAATACCGCGCGCGTATAATCGCGTTTGACTTCCATTAAGATATCCCGAAACCGAACAACGTCAAAGGGAATAGACTATTCTGCCTAATGTCGCATTTACTATGTATGCATACGTCTCGTGCACTGTATTTATAACTATTTAAAAATCAATCTAATCAATGTCGGCATCGATCGATCGTCAAATTAATTTTTTTGTTTTTTTTTTGGAACGCCGTTCATTTTTTTTTAAACGATTTAAAAAAAATCATAAATTACAAAAAAATTCGTGTTAGGTAACCTTTAAAAGCCTATAACTCCTGTAATATTTACTGTATCAATATTGCACATCGACAGATCTCTTCCTTACATCCTGGCGTTTCGATTTCTCTATAATAAACCTTAAAAATATTGATTTTTGACGAAGTTTTGCAACGATGAAGAGATCCATCTCTCGAGAGGTATGTGTGGTCAGTTACGGTGCCGAAATATTCTGTATTATTCCGAAATACTTGACAATGTGTTCGTAAAACGATTACGGTAAGTTCTACTGTGAGTTAAATAATTTTCTGAGGAAAAGATAAGTTCTATTATATTGACCTCTTTCTCCGAAACAACATACTTCACAGAGCAATGAAACATTCGGTTAAAATAATTGTTAAGCGTTTCCTTTACCGGATTGATGGGCCGATCGAATGTTCGTTCATCGATGCCTCTGCCATGCGATAAACACACTTTCTGTCTAAGCTTCGTTCCGTGTTTCGCTGAGTGATGGACAGCTCGTTGATACAATGTATGTGAAATGAACCGTTCGCTCGAGTATACGATACTAGCGGGTAGTATCCCGAAGAATCGACAGCTAATCCATCGCGATGCGAACCAAATCATATCAGGCATCTCTCCCATTAATTAACAAGATCGTGTATGGCAATGGGGCGGAGGGGGAAGGTGCGGTAGGGCTTCATGCAAAACACAATTAATTATACATGCAACGTGTACAGAGGGAGGACGAGAAGTCTGGTTATAATTCACATAGAAGATAATGCAATATCGATGCGAACATAAAGGAGGACAGAGGCTAAAGGATAGCGAGAGGAAGAGAGCTGAGCCCACAGGCACAGTACAGAAGCCCCGTGTAAAGGAGGAAGGCTGTAAATCGTGGCTCGAGGCACTCACGGGGTCTATTCGATGCTTCTCTCGCTGGAGCAACGAGAATAGAGAGCCCCCGCGCGATATTGAGACGTGCTCAAGGCTCGAAATACATCATCGAGCTCGCGGAATGCGTGACTAGCTTGAAGGATCGCCTCTTGCTTCCCGTACAGAGCCCCGTGTTCTTCCCGCTCCTCTCATTCGCTCTCTTTCATCAACGAAACGCGAAGATACAGAAGAGACGAAAGAGGGATAAGGTATATAAAGCAGTTGTAGGCGGGTTTACGATAGGACGTTTATTAATGCGCCGAAAAAAACGAAATTTTCTTCGTTTCGATAGAAAATTTTGTTTATTCGAGAATTCTTACGGTACGTAAGACGAGAATTCTTACGGGTCGTTCTATGAGACGATAATAAATTATCATTTCTTACAACGAAGTAACGAAGGCATAATAATAATAATTAAAAAAAAAAGATCGCGAATCGATAATTTATCGCGTATCGAATAACGACAATAAGAATTCACCGAGGATAGTCGTTATTTTGTTATTTTACAATTTTCGCGAGTGGAGACCGGGGTCAGTTGCAACACAAAGTACCAACGCACGCTGTAAAAAAATCGGAGATTTCAGGCACTCTAAAAAATTACTTACCATAGTATACCTTTCAATTGCATGAAGTGCGATACTCGCCGCCTGGAAACTTCGATTTTTTTTTACTACCGGCGTTTCGAATAGTCTTCTCTATTTTTTTTTTTTTTTTTTTACGGCGTTCGGGTATTTTTTTTTACGATTTTCTGATTTTTCGAAACAAATAAATGGTAGTAGAATAGCTATAGGGTAAAAAATGTTAAATATTGCCAAAGCTGTTAAGGCTGACGGATGTGCGTAAAAAAAAAAAATTCTAAACCACTTTTATTCTCGTTTATTAATGACAACAGGGAGAAAGAAAGGTGAGTGATAAACTTCCCACAGTAATGTTTGGCTGCTATGGTAAACTTAAGTTCATACACTCGTTAAATAACAGCCGTTGTTCTTCTATTCGCAAGAAGAAATCCGGTACTTGAAGCCCTTTCCTCAGGATTTCTCTTGATCCCCATCGCGTACAGGGTACTCTCGTCTGCACAATGGCGAAGCTCGTTCCCTCTAATTGCGCGTTGTTAATTAACAGCGAAGCAAAACCACTCTTCCATAATGAACGACTCGTGGTTTGGTAATATGAATCTTTTGTTCTCCTTACAATGGTGAAAATCATCGCTCACCGGATAGAACCATAGGGGTTGTCGGTACCGGAAGTGAAGCACCGAAGCAACACGGTTGGTTGCACTTAGATAGTGGAAAAGTCAATCGAATTGCAGTTGCGGCCGGTGAAATTAATAATTCGGTCGGTCAAACGAAATATTTGTTTCGCAGACAATAAAGAAAAACTGTTCGATAAAACAAAGCGTTTCATTCTATCGCTTGAATAATTTCTTTCGCTACTTGCAATCCACTTTTTTTAACGTTTTCGTCTTCTGTTTCATCTCGCCCCGGACTTATCGTAGTACCGAGTAAACGTCGATAATTCGAAATCGCGAGAACTTACGATGCCATAACTGTTCGAGATTCACGGGAGATTCGAAGTAAAATCGTATAAATAGCGTAACATTGTGCGTATATGCGTGTTTATTGGAACGCATGGAAAGAGGGTAGACGTGTAGAGTCGAAACGATACGGCAGGCAAGCGGCAGCTGTTGAGACCAACGAATTATTTACCCACCTATGCCTTAGGCGTATTATGCTTGTGCTTATGCCTCCAACGAAAATACTCGAGTTCGACTACGTCTCAGTATTTCTTCTTTTGCTTTATCCGCCCTCGCGACGGTTCGAGCGATTCAACTTCGAGGGCTGTATAGCTTGTCACACCTCCGCGTTCCTCATATTCTCTTCCCGTAAGCTTTACACCCCACTTCCGACGATCGTATCTCCCGACCCACAAGAGCTTTACGAGAATTTATTAAATCCACGAGACGCGCTCGTGTGATTTATTATTGCGAATCGTTCCGTCCATAGGTACATCTCAGATCTGGCGCCTTCCATTCTAAATGGAATGAAGTCTGTCGCTTTTTTGTTTTCTTTTTTTTTTTTTTCTCTTTCACAATGCGACGACCGTCCATTTATTTTATGTTATTTATCTTTCCTCCTACGTGCTATTTCTATATATTCTTTTTTTTTTTTTTTTTTTAATTTTTTACGTGCGTGACGATTTTTTTATTTTATTTTTCTCTCGTCGATGCCGAATAACGAAGAGATAGCAGTGAGAAGCAACGACGAGAAGGGTCAAATATCTTGCGTCTGGTAAGCTGAGTACACGTAACCACGTGCCACCGCAGACTGTCTCGGGATGAAAGAATTCTGGCTAATTTTAATATGACGCGAGCCTCTGCGGTTTGTCTCCATAGCAACCGAGCAGAAAGGCCAGCAAGTTTCTCCATTAAAAGGATTTTTTAATAACCTTTCACAGTATGACGCCTAATTAAATACGAAAATCTTACATCTCTTTTTCATTTTATATTTTCGTTATTACAAGCGGCATTCGGATAGGAATCTTTGGGCCGATATCGCTGCGATCATTTTACAATAAATCGGAAAAATTTTAATAAAATTGATATAAAAAAAAAAAAAACGCAATTTTGTAATATATACATTTTTATTTGTTTTTACGGTTTTCTTAAATTTTATCTAATTTTTTGTTGAATTTTACTCCAAATTAAAAAAATTTGTTATTGGCGGTTTTTTTTTCGTATTATTTCGGTTTTTTTTCCGGAAGTTAGGGCCATCAATTTCCATCAATTTTGTCCTCCAATTGCGATTTTCATTGATATCTTACGGCTACTAAACCACCTGAAGGATCGAAAGAGCACCTGTTTCGATCGTCCGCCTCGTACCCTCACGAATAGCAAAACGTTTAACTCGTGGCAGTTTATTAATAGTGTAAAAACGATATTAATCTGGATCAACGGAGTGGCGCAAGCGTCGGTTAGCCAAGGACTTTTGGTTGGACAATCCGTGCCAGATATCCGGACCCGTGGTCGCCCGTAGTTCGTAATATACCGCGTGTGTACATTCGCAACCGGTACTTTCGTTCTATGTACTCTAGTGTTCTATCGTCGGCTTTCTGATAAATTCGCCATCGCGTATAAAACTTTTCACCGTGATCTTCGCAAGCACGTGGATGCAGAAACGTGTCTTCAATAACTCAAATTCGTACCGAAGCCAAAACGTTGTGTCTGTCTCGTGACGTTGTATCTTCGCGAGTAATCGTCTTCGTATTTTTCTTCTTTTGACATACCGCTTGGTATTCAGACGCAAAAATTAAGACCAGTGATTCTCACGTTCGGTGCGACGAAAAATTTGTTTGAACGTTGAAATTCGAACGAACGAACCTCGGTATGCGGAATTAAATTTTTTTTTTTTCTTTTTTCAAATTGTTTTCGATTCCTATTTTTTTTTTTTTTTAATGCTGACAAAGCATATTTGATCGGAATCTTTTTCAATTATACGCGGTGGTCGCTTTGTGAGAAAAGAACGGGTAATCAAGTGGGAAAATTTAATTTGGCGCTGTATCGGTTTTCTTTTGTCGGGCTATATATTCGCTCTAATGGAAAATTCAGTGCCTTCAAGAGATGGGCCCCTGAATTCCATGGGGAAATGTTGGCTCCTCTCGGACTCTCTGTCGATGACGGACTTATCCGGATTTCAAGGCATAGATATGTTATACCCGGAGCTACTCGCTATTTTCGTCGAAAATTTAGGTACACCTAACTCTCGTCGGCTCTCGCGGTTTAAGTGTGGCACGCGGTCTGTGCCTCATCGCAGAAGACGAGATGACTCGAACCTCACTGCCCCGAGACTCAATGTGCTATCAACGTTGCGCCTTGGAGCCACTCACCGCTCTTTCCGACTCCCGGTGCACCGATGACTGCTACCTTCACCTCGCACAACGAACTCTTCTTCCTCCGGATACCCCTTATTGCGTTCGACGTCATGATCCGGGCATTTGGAACTGTAATTCAAAACAATATTAAACATCTTCAACACATTCCATATTGAATGTACACAGACCATCGAAACCTATGAAATGTATCACGATAAGTAATAACAAAACATCGAAATATTTGATGATAAACAGGAAAATCCGGATTTTTATGGATTTTATTGAATAAAAAAAAAAAAAATATAACAAAAAAAATTTTTAATAAATGTAAAATAGTAATAATAATAATCATGAATACTTAAATAATTAATTTAATATTAATTATTTAACATTTACATAAAAAAAAATTCACGTGTATAAAAATCTTGGGATGAGAGAATCATATTATTATTGACGATTTTATTGACATTGCTGTCTAAAAAAAAATCCTCATTTCGCGGATGAAGTAAAATCACATTCACGCGACAGTTCGTTTTCGTAACTCGGCTAAAATACCATCGAGAAAAAAATGCGTAAAAAATAAATGATTGACAAGTAGATGTGATACGAAGGGATACATTATTTTCTATGTCAAGGAATTTTTTTTTCTTTGATATTCTCCATCAATCAGATGGAGAAGACACGCATACAGATACAGGTGTTCGGCACCGAAAAATATTATTAAAATCCTTCAGTTTTGTCCGACAGCGAGTGAATAATTTTGCACCATATCTATATCTATAAAAAAAAAAACTACAGCTTTATTTTCCGTTAAAAATGTTTGGAAATTCTGAAAACTTGGAACATTTGTACAGTAGCCAATTGGCCTCTTTAATATGTTTTTGAAATGATCGAATAACGCGATGTATCCGCGACGAGGGGAAGAGTAGGACATGATGTACCGTAGTATGCACTTTTCCAATCCAATCGGTATTCTATTTCGAGGCTGCAGACGAAGTCAGACACGAAGCAGCCGGCGGCTTTGAGTGCATTCGAAAAGCAACCAGCGTCTCCTTCGTCTCTCCCGACTCTTCTTCGCTTTCCAACTCCCACTGGTGAGAAAGCAGCCACCCGATCTCTTAGCCATAAGTAAAAGAAAAAAACGGAAAATCTGGTCCCTTGAGGTACAGTGACCAGATATATGTACGTTGGAAATGCATCGCAAGAAACTCGAAAATACTATTCCAAAGCTGATCACAGAGTGCAGTCGCAGATGGCACTCAATACCAGGAAAGTTGACTAAAGCCAAAAAAAAAAAAAAAATACTCGCAGTTCATTGACATCGTAGCTTAGCAATTCTGAACAGTGCCTTTGAAGACTACGCGAAGTTTTTTGAGATAACAAGTTCCTAAATTAATTTTAGATAATAATCCAAGAGATAATGATACGAAGAGAAAGTATCCATGAGGAAAATATCATTTTCCAATGGTAAAGTTATGTCGGACGTCTTCGGAAGTTTCATTCGCTGCTTCGGTAAAAAATTCTGTTCTCATAGAAGCAACTAAAGTCTCGAGGGGTCTTCGTAGCGAATTTTGATTACCATCTTCATGAGTATGTATGGACAGGAGGGAGCAGATGCACCGGGTTCTCGGGTACATATTTTTCCTCGCGCATTGAACATACCCGACGAGTTTACGTAAATACAGTTATGTGCGTAAGAACATTGGAAAGATTCAGCAGCTGTGGTGGGTCGGCAAAGCGCGCGGCGGGTAGAGAGCCACCGGCAACAGCCCAGCAGCGATATAAAGTGTGCGTTATAGTGGAACTGTGACGTTATTTTAGGAGACCACGAGAACCCGCGTACCAATTTGCGGGAAGTTACGGTGAAACTTTTTTAATAGTACTCGGTACTGTATATATTGAAAACTGTTTCGCTTCAGGGTTGCTGGGTACACAGCGATACTTGCTTCTGGTATAGAGTCGTTTTCGTCGTATCAACTCCTCTGGTTATATTCCCCTTCTTCCGCTTCGTTCCGGAAACTCACGGTTGGTATTGCGGCGGCTGCGTCACGGCAATTAGAATCACCGAAACATTGCCGTGAAAATCGAGAAAAACTTTTTAATTGACGTAAACAGACGATCGGATATTTTTTTTTTATGTTTACGAAGGCAAACGGTATGCTATTTGTGATAAACGAAATTTTACTGGAATGCGTAAAAATGCATTTTAATTTATCAGATTCTTGAATTCATGGACCGCTGAGAGGGCAATGAATGGACCGGTTATTTTTTACTGTACACAGACATAAACATTAATCACTTCGTAGTTTCCGGGTTCTTAATTCACACAATGTCATAATTTAATTTTGTCATTTTTTTTTTCGCTTCCGATTGAATAAAAAATTATAATTGGCATTTAAATTTATTTGTATTTTCAGGGTTATTTATAAAAAAAAAATTGTGAAATTTATTTGGAACACAATATAAATATAAAATGTAAAAAAAAACGTCGATATAAAAAATTATTAACCTTATAATAATACATTGAAAAGAAATGCGAATAAAGGTTTAAAAAAATCTTGGAATATCCTTCGATATCTTCATTCGATCGATTCGTTTATCTCATCATCATTCGGTCGAAGATTTGTTAAATATACAGTTTTTCGTATCATCATCGTTGCCTCCCGGCGAATAAATTTTGTGAATTTACGTTCGGCGCGTTGTAAAATACAATATACGCGTAGGTACGCGATTATTCGTGGTACTCATTGCATTCGAGAAATGGTGAAACTATAATACGGTAAATGGTACTTTCGAACTTCCAAAAAACTCGATTGGCAGTTAACTTTCATCCACACGCACCGGACTCCTACAACATCGTCGAATACGTTATGCCACAACGTTCGCATAACGGAGACGCAGAGTTACCGTTACAATAACCGGAAGCAGAGGCATAGCAGTGCAGAAATTTGCTCTCATTCATCGTTATAATATTCCGTACTGTATTCACGTCATATTTTGACTCTTTTCGTACGGTGATTTAACACAATGAAAGTAAAATACTATCAAAAAGTAAATATCGTTATACCTATTTATTCATAGATAATTAATACCGTTTGCGGAACGATTAATTACTCCAATTCATTATTAAGGACGTAAAAAAAAATGGTTGGATTTATTTTTTTAATTACAAATGATTTTATTATGCTTAGTGCTACAGTGCCAATCTTATAATTACAAAATTAAGGTGATACGATGTATACACCGCTCAGCTAATAAATCGGACGTTATAAACGGTCTGAAAATTAAGAAAATTCTAGATATCTCACCTCGTATATTGATGTTTAGTGATAATTCCTGAAGGAACAGTATTTTCAACACTTATATTATCCTCTTTGGCAAAAATATAACAAACGCTTTGATTCACTTTTCGGTGCATTCGTGGATGAAAATAATGTCAAAAATAAATATTCATCGTATAGGAAACTTAATCAATAACTAGTTATGTAATATTCTTAATTTCTCTTTTTATTACTTGTTTTTTTTTTTTTTTTTTTTTTTTAATTATGCAAATTTTTGGAGGTGGAAGTTGGATTCACGTGGTGAGCGGCACCGCGAGTGCCAAGCCACAAGGTCTGTGGCGTATCTCGGTTCGCGCTCGACTGTCTTCTGTATCTACGCCCCATTCTTCCTCTACTTGACTTGCCAGTACGAGAGTTCTTTTTTTACTCTTACTCTCTATTCCGCTGACGACCGCATCTTGTCGTGCATATGCCCCGTGTCGTGGGTGGAACCGAACAACTCACTTTGGATCGCTGGAATAGAACCGATCGCTGGAATAGAAAAATAAGAAAATGCAAAATGTTTCCTTCGACCCTTAGTTAGTATATTTTTTTTATTTTTTTTACTGAACTCCGGTTCACAGAAAATTGTTTAATAAAAGATATCACACCGGAAAGAAATTTTCACACTTGTTATTCCCAAATTTCGTTCATTTCCGGACGATTTTTTACCGTCTGATTAAAATCCCAAAACGTCGCCGTTCCACAATAATTTAATTTTAATTATAGCAATTTATGATTAACACGCGAACTATTCAGAACATTTTTTTTTACTCGTTGTATACTAAACGTCTGAAAGCCGATTTTTCGACAAATTTTAAAGGGGTGAAGATTTTGGGTAAAAGAGCGAAGTTGTGTTACTGATAACAGTGCAATTTTTGGATGTCCAATTTTATCGGCTGATAAGGTAAAAATAATTTCTTTCAGCTAGAGGAGCCACGCGTCAAGTCGACTCTTCGTTCTGTTTGTTCTCAGCGATGCCTACATTGCCGACTGCGGGTGTTTCATTCTCCGCATTCGGACATCTGCCAAAAAACCAGCGAGCTACACGTTCGATCAACGATTTCACGCGACCTGCACAATAAAAAAGTAAGAAAATCTATTTGTTCAATTTTCATCGATGTTTTTGCCGGCTGAGAATAGTAAAAATCGGAATGTTTTATCCGACAAAATGGACAAAACATTCACACGTATTTAAATAAATAGAGAAATTAATTTATTAAATCAATTAAAATCTTAAAATGGACTCAATGTTCGCGCGAACAATTTCCCAAGCGACTATTAACGTACTCGTGAAAATGGGAATATTTATTGTGTCTTCCGGTATCTGAAACAAGTTGTATCGTTCTCTCAAATGCTCGCAATTATTACTCCGGAAATTGGTGCGAACTTTCCGCTTAGACGATGAGATCGATCGCAATCCCGGATAGAAACAATGATCATCCAAAATTTTAACAGCGAGTTGTCGATCTCGTTGAACCGAAGACGCCGTTTTTGTTATCCTCTGTGTTCCAGAAACTTTTCTCGTTCCTCTCGACTTCCGGTAGCGTTTTCGATTCACATTTTTTTCACTTTCTTCGATCTAAAATACTTTTCATTTATGCGTCTGTCGTATTCGTCGTTAATAATATTATTTAAAAAAGGAAGTACAATGAAAAATTCAATTTTTTCGACACAATTCTCATTGCTGGAATATAATAAAAAACAAAACCTTTACCTCCGCAAAGCTACGTTTTACGGTCTGTAGAATTGACTCGATTATTCGCACAGCGTATTCTTCTTTTTCAATATTTTTCGACGAATATTTTCGTAAAAACGACGATCGCAAATTGCAAAGAGTTTTTTCGAATTCTCGAAATTTTTTATCCAATTTCGTTCGAGTTTTCGAGTTTTTTCCGATGTCTTTTCTGAAGCGACGACAGTCGTTATCATCTTGCGGATCACTATAAACGCTACAGATCGATTCTTCCTCCGGATAAATAGTTGGTTCCGATTCTATCACAGATTTGTCTTCTTCAGCGATAACAAAGTATTGCTGTTTTTTTATCGACTCCTCGTCGTGCATGTATACAATTTTTCGTTTGTCATCTATCGGTCTAAGAGAAACTGCGTCCGAAATATCGGAATCCCTTTCGCTCGGGCAGAAATATCGCGATTTTGAGAATTTTTCAAATTCGATTTTTCCATTGGGATAAAGTTGAATGGTTTCGATCGGTAAAGTCGCGTCTTCTTGCGTCGAAAATTGATCGTTGCTAAAAATTTTTCTACCGCGACGAAAATGACATTGCGATGAATAATCGTTTTTGTCGCGCTGCGATCCGACTAAATGAATTCTTCGATTCGATAAACTTTCGTTACTACTTTCGTCATTAAAATCGATCGTTTTTCTACGCTGTCGAATGTACTCGTTCCGCACGCGATTTTCATCAATAATGTTCGCAGAACGACGAGAAATTCGCTTTTCAAGAGTTTCTTCGGAATCTTCGTCAAAAGCGCTTGAACTCGAGTAATCGACAGTGTACTCGGTGTCAGTGTTATTCAAACCAACATGTAGACCGTCAGCTACGAAGTCTATAATATCGTGGCATCCTCTACGAAAATCTATGAATTTTCATCAATTGTTTCATCAACGATTGAAAGATAAAATAATAATTACGTTGCGAATACTCACAGAAACGAGAATTCGGTACGTAATAAAGAATTACGCCTGAGAGCATGAAAATTATCAACGATAGTCGCTTCAGGTAACCGCTCCATCCCAACGAACAAAACACCTCATCTTTGTAACCTAATTAATTAAATTTTGAGATTTATTATTTTCTTAACCCCTCTCTTCACTGACTCACCTGATGTATTCCACCCTTTGTTCGCTGTGCACTCAAAAACAGACAAAACTATAATGAAGAGATAAACTAATAATTTCATATTCTGTTTGACAGTGTCAGCAATTAATTTCTACTGTCATTGATACGAGGAAATTGAGTCGAATTAATAAAAAAAAAAAACAAAAACGAGCGGCAGCCCCAAGTATTATAAACGAAAAAAAAAAAAAAAAAAAATAATCATAATAATATATAACAATTTTATTTGATTTTTTAATCAATTATTTAATAATAATTTGAAAAGATAATTAAATTATTTTTAATAATGATTATTATTCATTCGGTAATAGTGTAATGGATAAATTACATGGGAAAATAGGAGGACAATTAAAGGTTTGACAAAGAAATGTAAGATTCGTATCTTGTTTTTTATTATGCTGGTATCTTTACATTATAATACAAACGAAAGTATTCATATACATGCGTGGGTGGGTGTGTGTGTGTGTGTGTGTTCGGTGAGGTTTTAACGCCAACAGTACAATTGATTCATGTAAATTGCGTGTGCAAAGTGTAATACGCAGCAATGGAATACGGGGGTTGGGGACGAAGCTAAAGACGACATATTATATGACATCAACGGTATTCTTTTTTTCTTTTTTTTTTCTCTATTATAATAATCTACGATAGCGTTGATTGAACAAGTATACGTCAGGTATACCATTACTAAACGTGTAACTCACATCGTTCACAATGTCGAACGAATCTACCGAAGAAATGCGACGTTTATCTTCAGCGCGACCAATAAAACCACAAATCTCGACTTCTTTGATATCTTTCCGTTCATTGGTCGCGCCTGCCGTGGGAGCCTATCGCGAATCACATATGTTTTTCATAATACACATTACATTTAAATATATATCATACATTTACATAATCGGTGAAGAAGAAAAAATTCGATGAAATATTAATTTTTTTTTTTTTGCTTCCTCTTCACTCGACAAATTTTAATTCACTATTACATTCGACTAATGCACGTCGATATTGGTGACAATTTTTTTTTTTTTCATTTCTTCGTTTTCATTTGTATCGTGTCATTATTATTTATTTTTTATTTTTTTCATTGTTGAAATAGAAAACAAAGATTATAACGGCGGGTTGAGAACGATATGAAAAAAAAAAAACGATCGATAAAAAAAAAAAATTGCGTGTTAGGTAGGGTACTCACACACACGTGAGCCAACGTGATTTCGGGGGTTGTGGAAATTAGACAAATAAAATAATAATAAAATACAATAATAATAATAATAATAATAATAATACAATACGATAATAATAATAATAACACAGCCGCCAGCGTGCATACGTGCGTAAAATGCCCAAAACATCGTCACTTCTCGTTCGCAAACACATATACATATATATGTCATAAAAGACAAACGAGACTGCACGATAGAACATTGTATTATGGGCAATTTGCGCAGATACGCGCGTCATGGCTTAACCGTATCGAATGGCGACTTTATACAGGACGTGAGGACGACGACAACGACGATGAATGACTTTGTTTTTTTTTTTTTTTTTTTTAATAGTTTTAAAGAATGACAACGATGAAAGTGCGGCTCGAGTCCAAGCGACTTTCCCGATCACCAAGTTACTTCACCGTGACCACGGAGCTTTTTCGTTTGCGACTCGAGGCCATCACAGATTTTGGTCTCAAATTAAAACGGAGGGTTTTTTTTTGTTATTTTTTGTTCCCAGCAAATACGATTGCCGAAGACGATTGAGAGAAATTCGAAAGGAACGAATATTAATACAATTTAAAATAAATTATCATTCTCGCAACGATTGCGCAAGTTACGCGCCTGTTATTATATTGTGTGTTTTTTTTTTTTTTTTATACGAAACGAGAAACGATAAAGCCTCCTGGGGGTGAGTTATATAGTGGTGGGAAGAAAAGAAAATACAATACAGTATGTTTGTTTTTTTAGGTTTCCTGTCCTTCCCGAAGAGTTTCGAGGGAGAGACAAGGTGCGGGGAGAGATAGACAGTGTGAGAGATAGATACGTAGGTAGAGAGAGTGCTTACGCGAAAGATGCCTTAATTTTGGTGATCGCATTCGTAAGATGAGTCATCTCGGTGTTGAGCTGAGAGACAAGACCCTCGAGCCTCTCAACGCTGTCGAGCACCTCGACGCGCTGAGTGTGAGGATTGAATCTGACCTCGAAAGGTCGGCTCATAGTGCTTACCCAGCGACGGAATTTGTCCTTTGCGTCTTCGAAGCTCTCTGCTACGTAGTATATGGGCTGATAGTCCTGATCCTGATAGGGCTGAACGGCCGTCGTTGTCGGATCGAATGCGCGATGCTCGCACTTGTCGCTCAACGAGTGAAGAAGCTCACCATAAGCCGACAATAGTCCAGCACCGTATGCCTTTACCTCCTGACCCTCTTTGCACAGACCAAACTCAACGGTGAACCAGTAGATAGTGGAGAGTTTCTCGATTTCCGCGTCCGATGCGCCGAGAGACGCGAGACCGATCTCTTGCGAGAACTGAGCGAAACTCGGATCGGCGAGGAGTGGCATGTGTCCCAAAAGCTCGTGAATGCAATCACTGAAAAGAGATAATCATGATTTACCGGTGGGATCATCGAAGAGTGTTGCATTTCGTCAGTTTTTCACCAGAAATGGATGCTGCCAGATTGCTGTTAGTGGTCGCAACTACGATAGATGCACTGGTGGTGGCAATTTTTTTCGGATTCTTGTCGTGTCAAACATGGTGAACAAAAGTTGACCAAAAACGGCCAAATCTGGGACTTTTACCCTAATAATTTTTTTTCAGTGTAGATAGTTGGATGGAACAGAATCAGAACATTTCAGAGCGACTTTATTTCTCATTAAAACGCTGGGTTCATGACTCGGTCCGGTTATGACTTTAAGACCATTTAGAGGAACGAAGGAGTCTCCAGCCAAGTGTTCTTTGATCGCGAGTAACCGATAGACGCAACAGTAGCCCGAAATCACGTTCGCGATGAGTTTCGGAACTAAAACGGAACTGAGTTATCAACGCCATCCGCCGTCGTTAAAAGCCAATTAGAGTTCCATTACAAGCTTAGAGAGGCGCGGGTTAATTCCATTATTCATCGCGTATATAAAGCGACGTTCTCTGTGAGGCGAACGACGAGCGTTGACGAGGGGGTACTCTCGCGTCCATAACGCAATATCGATTGCTTTTATGTTGTCCATCGTGCGCTATCGCCACGGTTCTCGAGTTGTCTGTGAAGTGACGGGACCAAGAGCACACGATACGCATCTGCCCGGTTGTCGTTCACTAAATCGCTTTGGTTTCCCGCACAGGAGTGCACCGAGGCGCCTGATACACCGATCGCAAACACCCTTAATACCGAATCGAACAAATTTCAACTAGAAGACTTGAGCATTGTGGCTTGTGGGGTAAATTCCGTGCATTTACCGAGTTGCGGAAAGAATTAATGGCAAATAAGCAAAGTAGAAATCAAACTTACGGTTCCGGAGTGTGGTAAGGGCTGTTGATGTGACGGACGTACTGAGTGCTCTGGAATACTCGGAAAGCCAAACTCGACAGGAAGTCCCTCGCGGTCAGAAGTCCAGCAGCCGGACGAAGAGTGAATCCCGTGCTGGCTTTCAGGAAATCGCTGACCTCCTGAAGCTGGGGAATGCGATGCGCCTCGAAGATCTTTTCCTCGCGAAGCTTCTTGAAGACCCTCTGGTACTCGATGCAGGCGTGTTTTGGCACGAGATCAACGACGGTGTTGAAAACGCGAAGCCATGTCTCGTTCTCGGTCTCAGTGTACGGAATCAAGGGGATCGGGTCGCCGTATTTGTAAGCGAAAGCGATCTCGGCTATGATCTTTCTGCGGGCCCGATATTCCTTGTCGGCGAAGCCTGGATGATTCATGTCGAGATCGGGTTCATACTTGGTCATGAGATGATTGCAGTTGTCGAGTTCCGACGCGTGTCGTGGAAACCACGGATCCTTGATACTGACAGAGTTGTCGGCCAACAGGGTTACGCCGCCGAGCGATGAGCTCTGACGAAGATTCCTTATCAGCTGCAGCAAACTCTGTCGGGTCATGTCGACTTTAACCAGAACATCGAATTGCAAACCCTCCTTGCGGGATGGTCGCGACTCGACGTGGGTAACGGTACCCTTGAAATTTTCAACCGTCTTCAAGATTCTCGCGAGACTACCGATTCCCTCGCGCATTCTAAGCACCAACGCTGCCTTTTGGACCGTCGTCTCGGCCTCCGGACTCTCGGATATCGTCTTTGCCAACACAACCTCTTCCTCGGTTAGTCCGTAATCTGGAATATTCAAGGGAAATCGTCCGTTAAATCAGGCACTTTCAACTGCAGTCGAGACTTCGGGAGCTCGGAGATTTTTCTTCGGCGAGAAAGAGTCGAGAAAGAATTTTTGCAGGGTGTTCCGAAGGAGTTTATGATTTATAGAGACGGAGTCGCAAAGTGTAATCGGGCAATTCCGAGTCCATTTACGCTCTCACGTTCGTGTATATAGCAGCGCAAAAATAGAAAGGAAGAGTACTAAAGTACTACGTGGGCGTTTGAGGAGAATCGGGTTGAGAAGTCAACCCCTTTAGAGTGGCCGATCTGTCGGGATAAAAAATATATCATCGTCTCTACTCGCGTGCTAGTTACGTGCCTTGGGAATTCAAAGCTCGAAGAAAGCTCGGCGCGTTTCGGTTCTGAGATTTTTGTGAAAGCCAAGAGGGGGATGAAGGATACAGAGAGCCATGCGAATTCTTGAGAGGCATATAAAAGTCATCGTGTAAACGTATTAGAAACATTTTCACGGTGAAATTCGTGATGCGTGGGCGTTTTTGTGATGCGCGACAACTGGACTCGGTTGCGGGGGCGGTCTGTGCTGCTTCGCTGCTATAACGCGATTTCGCGATGCACAAAGGTCTTTCGGACCTCCGTAATTCACCAAAGTGTCGAGTGAAGCCGAGCAACTCCCCCGCCTCGGTCCCGACGACAATAGAGTCAGAGGCTGTTTCACCCTCCATTTACTCCTCTTACCTAGTTACCTCAACATTTCCTTCCTTTGCTCTCGTCTTTCCTTTTTTTTTTTGCTTCCCTTGCCACCCCCTTTCTTCATGCACTCTCGCAAGACTTGTAAGTTAAGTCGCATCGACAATTCTTTTTTTTTATTTTTCGAATCGTGCAGATCTTTCGATCTTTTATTGCATCCATTTGTACAGTAAAAGGAATATGAAATTGCCACATCGCAACCATGAAATCCAGAGATCGGTAAATCTACATTGTTGATCTTTTTTTTTTTAATTGTAGTGCTATTTATTATTGAAAAATGAATTCGACAAATCATTATTCGAGGACGATATATCAAATGAATCTTATTGAATTTTTTAATCTCTGAATTTCGCCGAAAAATTCCATAAAATTTGCCGATTTGTGGATAAAACTTCGACGAAAGAAAATGTACTCACCATCGTCGATATCGGGTTTTCCTTCGCTGTCGGAGGACGAAGCTTCAGCCTTCGCTTCTGTAATTACCCAAAAAGCCAACGACATTTAACAAACATGCTCATGCTTCCGGAGAAATATTACATAATTGTCTTCCCGCGGTACCAAAATACATTACCTCCTTCCTTCGCTGCAAAACTTAAAGTCTCCGATTGTTCGTCGTCGCTCGTGTCCACGTATCGCTCTTCGTGATCTTGCTGTTCTTGAGCCGCTGCGATCGCCGGATCGGCGCTCGAGTCTAAACGATCGAGAAAAAACGTGCATCATGCCAAACACTGATCGACAAATCGGTACGAACGAAAATTTATAATGCATTCTCTACTCTAACGATCGTAGAATTTTCCATAAAGCCCAATAAAAATTTTCCAAGTGATGCGCGGGAGAACATAACAATATGAATAAAAACTAATTTTCAACAAGACATTGACCGGTAGCAAAACTATGAATCGCATGCTTCTCATACCGTACTTTCTACTTTTACCATCGTAGAATTGTACAATGACGCAGTAACAGACGATAATCTTACGAAAGCGAATTGACAATGAGACGATTAATAAAAAAATCGGTAGAAGACTCACCATTGGCCCTTTGACGAGCCTCGTCGAGTACGCTCTGCTTCGTTTGCTTGACAACCAAAGTTTCGAAGCGCGCATCGTCTACGAGTGAACGGCGGCGTGCTGGATAGCCGTTCTGTAACAAGATCGAGAACATGCGAAGTTCATTAGTCGACTTCGGGACGCAATCGTTTATCGTTATCGTTATTGCTTATTGGTTATTGGCACCGGTCTACAATTTCACGATCAAATACTCGCGAAACCGGTAGTTAAGTTAGCGGATACTCGCTTGCGTCCTTGAAAGAACAATTTCCGGTTCCTCGGTAAGAGTGGTCCAAGAGGCAAGGGCGAGGAAATCAGGTACTCTGACATTAGCACGGTCGAACGATCCGGAACCGGTTCCGGACCGCGTCTTTCTGACTGGTAATTCAAACGGTTCAGTTGACTGTGAAGGGAGCCGCGGCCACCAGCCCGCGCAGCTTTACTGGCTGCAGCAATGCAACCAGTCGGTGAAGCTAATATTCTCGAGGAAACGAACTTGGCTTTGGCCTTTGAACCGACTTTGTACGCGCCGTGGGTTGAAAGACCGGAAATGAAGTAACTAACATCTGTTACGGGCGTCGCGTTCCGAGTTCAAAGCTCTAACTGTCCTGTGTCCTTATTGCGTCGCACAATGTAGTTCGCAAAAAAAAAAAAAAAAAAAAAGAACTGTATGTAGTCATAGATCTTTGACCCAAACGGACAAAAATTAAGTAATTATTACTTTTTTAATAATTAATTTAAAAATAATGAAAAATTTATCCAATTACGAAACAATTACGAAAAACTGTCGACGTCCGTTCTCGTTGCTCATTAGTAATACTACGAGTCAATCCACATAGTAATCTCAATTTTTTCGATGTACTCGAATCTCCTGAGGGTTTATAATTTGCGATAATTAAAGTAGCCACAATTTGTTAGTTTTTTTTTTTTTTTTTTTTTTTCTTTTTTTTTTCGTCAGTAAAGCAAATGAGTCCGGTGCTCTGGCACCGATAACAACGAGACTGCGCGCGGTTTAGTAATTCTTCGAAACACCAATGCCTCGTTCACGAAGTGGGCCAAGTACTTTGCTAGTTGCCGATTGACGAGCGATGAGTGTGCGAACCGAACACAATCGCGTGTTGCATCAGAACCGCGCAGGTTACCCCGTGATTATCCCAGATATGGACCGCCTGCGACAACGACGACGACCGAGAGTGAACACCGCCGGGGTCCTTGATCTATCCGCGAACTAGCACCAGTTTGTACGACACGTCGTGGCCAAGGACGCCCAACCATTTACTTTTTTTATTCTCTTCTTTCACATCTAACAATTATCGCGGCCGCAAATCGTTCGTTATTAGTCGAAAACGATGCGAAATAACGTGACCTGTTGCTCCGAAATAAAGATTCGACAACTATAATGCACAACTACATTTTTCGAGAGATCCAGTTATCCGAAGTTAATGAAAAACAAAAAAAAAATCGAGAAAACGCTGTAAGTAGTAACGACCGACGTATACACCGGCGTTCGACGCAGCGACGCTGAAAGAGATCGCGACAAAAGAAGTGCCGCTTACCGGAATTACGCAAGTACGGAATGTAGACTTCATTATAATAAACATATTGCAGTCGCGACAGAAACATAGAAATATTCAAGCTTCGACAGAGTTAGGATTATGCGGATTTAATTTTTTTTTTAATTTTTTTCTCCATAATTATTATTAAGGTTATCTCGAAGAAGCTGTAGTCGCGGTTCTGGCAAAACATTTTAAATACAGTAATCAACGAGCTTACAATAAATTAGCATAGCTGATGGCATAAAGTATCTCGGTGCATTATATTGGATATATTACTGAAGAATATACGATAATATGAAAACCGTACACATTAAACACGAGTGTGAGTGACGACGGGTTTGCGCGATCGGCGATGGGGGGGTAGAAGTAGCAAAGGCGGAGTCGAGCCTCCAAAGGCATAACGGTCCGAGATACAGATACCCAACGCCTATATTCTTATACATGTATTCTTGAAGGAGCACCGGAGCACTTACACACACCGTTCGAAGTGTTCAGGGACTTCGCACCTCTGCTACTACATCTATTATAGTTGGTTATATTATAGGGTAACATATGTATACGTAATGAGCTAACGACAGCGCGCGAGCTCTGCGTTATTCCACTTTACAATCGCTCTCTCATATTTATAACATATTCATAATTATCATGCCGACAAGGACGATTGATTTCTCAATCCGATCTCCGAGAGCGCGGTGCAACCCGTGTTAGCTATCCCCGTAGCCGCACACTTGCCGATACTGTATCGAAAGAACTCGCGAGAGTGAAGCATTAAACAGTTTGCAAATAATCACGAACGAGGCCCTCCTTACAGGTGCAGCAGGTTCTACGCTTTACACTTGCCTTTGGAATCCATGCAAGGTCATCGCAAAAATACCTTTTTTTTTTAACTGTTTTAATCGTATTAATTACGCGGGGCTATGTAGGAGTTAATTATTGGTTGCGGATCACCTCGATTATGAAAAAATTAAGTGTTTTTCCTTACAAAGATTTTTTAATGGATAATAATTTTTTATTATTTTTTTTTTATTTTGGTAAATTTTATTTGTAGGTTAATTATCGTTGTTATTATTTTAGTTGATTTTTTTTATCTATCGAACGCTTTTTAATAAAATTCAATTTTTTTAAATTATTTTATTTTTAATATATAAAAATGTTGGCAGTGCTGTTACTTTTTTTTCGTTTTGTTATTCGAATTCAGCAAAACATGCGATAAATTGCAATGTTATTGTTTTTAATAATTCGAAGCTTCGGCATCGGCAAATATTATTTAAACCGTGTCAAAGCATTAAGTTATTCGTTATCGAATATTTTACGCATATATTTTATATTACGCATCGTTTTGACGATAAATAATCGATGCCTCAATATAAATACGCTCGATGCAGGCGATGTTTGTCAGTGTGAGAACATTAAATGACATAACGCAGCATGCGCGAATCGCGGTAAACCAGTTACATTACGCTTGTGTATTCCCATAATGTACGTCGCACGGTTACGAATGAAAGTTTTAAAGGAGATTAGACAAGTTTCGAGACTCTCATTGAGACTACTTTCTCCATTTAGCGCCACGCGGATAGTCAAATAGTTTCACGCGCCTTACCGTTATGAGTAAATAACGATTCATCGATGTGTACGCATGAGTATCCATTCGTTTTTACCGTATAGGATACACAATCTGCCTACGCTATCGGCCACGGAAATACTTTGTAACATAATTTTCATTTGAATAATTTTCGCGTAAATATCGTAATTGGTTGTGATGATAGTGACGAATCTGGTGGCCAGCTGCACCGAATATTTACTGTTTTTTAAACGTATTTACCCTCGAAACTACTTTTTTCGAACGAACGAAGACGAATAATCGATTTAACGCGCGATCTTTAAAAATTTTATACATTTTTAGATTTTTTTTTTCCCGGTCGCGATCTTTTTTTTTTTTTTTTTTTCTGCGAATCCTGATTTTTTTTTTCATTTTTAAAATTATGTAAAGATTCAAGTAGAGCAAATAAAAATCCACTTTCGACCGAATGCTGTTGGTATTTAAAGAAGAAATATCACATGATTCAGGCGCGATAATGTTTCCTCGTATACTGTTAAATTTCCCACTCAATGCACGCATGAACAGTTCCTTTCACGTGTACTCGTACGACTCATCACTGTTTTGAAACGTGATTTAATCGTAATTGGTCTACAATTGGCGCTTCGCAGACAATACAAATAATTCCGTGTGAATCCCACCTTTTCATTGCCAATTGAACGCGATTATCGAAAAAAATCAATCGATAATTCGATAAATCAATTAATATTTATTTAGACATCTGTGCAAATTATATTTTCATTGCTTCCTCATTGCGCGCGAAGTGTGTGTTTATAATAAAACTATTTCTCAATCTCGCTTTCCTCGACGAGCCGATTTTTTGTTTATTCTGAGACTCGAAGGAGAATTAATTAATTGTACTTAGTTGTCTGATAAAAATAACTTTTACCATCGCGTCAGAGTAACGTTAATGATGTGAAAATTGCGAGAAAAAAAAAAAATATATAAAAAAAGATATTTACACAAGTGATAATATCTTTGATTGATTCATTCCTTGTTACGATGATCTTCCATAAATAATCTTTTCTTCCAGAAATAGAAAAAATTATTCTACAGTTTTAATGACACTTTCTGTTAAATAGAGAATTAGAGAATACTTCAGAAAAAAAATGTAAATTCTGAGTCGACTGTTTGTATCGCGAAACATGCAAATTTCATTTGTATCCATTTTTTTCGGACATGAAAATTGTGGGACTCATTAAATTCGGACGTTCACGACAGCGATGTATTTTTTTTCTCCGCGTTACAAGTGCCTTGTAACGACGAGGCCGTAGGCTGCACGAGGACCGTGAGTCGCGTCGACAGAATCCGCGGTGTAACGCGGAGAAAGTCTTTAACGGAGTCTCTGGCGTGTTCGATAAGCGAGAAAAGTTTGTCCGCGAAGCTCGATAGGCGACCGCGCGTGAGTACGAGAAAAAAAAAAAAAAAAAAAAAACTTCACGCGTACGTTGGCCCCGGAGATTTTTCGTTAAACAACGATGAACCCACGAGAACGAGTCTGCAACTATCTGCATCTCGAGAAGCGCGACGCGAGGAACGGGAAAAAACATAATGCGCAAACGGTCGAGAACCTCGCGGTGTGTGACTCATCGTTATCGGAACAAGGAATCTCGCGGACTTCACTCCGGAATACATTAGATAGAGACTTTCGAAAAATTTGAGACAATTACGTTCTCGACGGGAGCAAAAGGGTTAAGTGACTTTTTTTCCCCTCAATCTCGGACTCAACGACCGGCGACCGCGTGACAACGTTATTTGCGTAACGCCGCAAAGTGAAAAACGAATCTCGGTAGTCTCGAGCAAAAAGATACTCGAGACTGTGTCACAAATGTTAACATCGTAGCATCCGTGAAAGTGAAAGAGCTGTGCACCTCGTCAACCCGTTCACTTACTACGGTCACAAATTTATTCCTCGTCGCTGAGTCCTCCGTTAACGTTATCGCACCGGACATAGATATTCAATCATTTTGTAATCCCAACCATTTTACGCGGTGCAACGTCATTTATTACTCAATTCGCGTAATTATATGCAAAAATCAATTTTTTTTTATAAAACAAATAATGTATCAATTTTGAGAGATAAAAAAAAAAGTTAATTTTCTCAAAAAAATGTATCGAATTACTGAACACGAGAAAAAAATGTGACAATGTCTTGTCGAATTGTTTACGAAATACAATAAATTTAGCGCGAACAGTTCGCGCCGATAAAACGATTCTGCATTGCAGATTTGTATCGGAATCGATCAAGTGCCGTATCGATATTTTCGGTCATCGACTTTGTCTTTCAGTGTCGCGTATACAAGGTATTAAGAGATATGCACATCATTGGTTGATATATATATATATATTGTTGTCGCAAGGCTAGAGAATCCTCTAATACTATCTCCAGACGTCTGGATCATCCGCGGCATTAGCGTGGATCGAAATACAGACTATCGGCAATTTACAGCAGAGATTTTACAGACACTGTAAGATCATCGTTAATCTTCGTGTCGAGAGATACCAAAGACGAGGCTAATCGGTAAGATTCATTAAAAAAAAAAAAAAAATCAATAGATAAAATGACTGTATCCCAAGGAGACGCGACCGACGTAAGATATTATGTCACGAAATAGTATCAACGCGGCTTAATAAATATTAATAATTAATATTAATTCCTAAGGCGCTTAGATACAACAGTCTTCCGAAGACTTTTTCCAACGTTTATATATATTTCAATGGTCTGCAAATTGATCGAAATTTCAATGATGCGTTGAATTTGACGAATAAGTAAAATGTATCATCGTTGTATCAGCGGAAGTGGGGTTCGCGACAATTCGCGTATTAGAAACCGATATGGTTGATTGTCGAGTGTATTCAAGAATTTCGGGACTCGATCGCGCCGCCTCCCGATTATTATCCAAGGCTAGCAACTATATAGAATTCGAACGCGATCTATGCAAAGTAAACTTTAAAAGATCGTCCAGTCGGCTCGCGGGAAGAATTCATCTTTTAGAGCCGTTAACCCGGTAGCCGTTTAATTAACGAGTTTGGAATTCAACGCATATCTTTGGTATTCCTGTTCTTCGTCGTTGCACTACTTCGACTAAAATTAATATTTTTTACCTTGGATATAATTAAATTCACACGAGGTGCCGTATGGCCATGTGGCAAATAGTTTAAAAATAAATGGCCCCAATCCAAAAATTAAATTTCTTCAAAAAGACAATTTGCATTAAAAAAAAAAAAAATTCCAAAGACGTAAATAAAAAATAAAGAAAAATGCGAGAATTAAAACGATTATACCATAATGGCTCCAAAAATGTAATTTCCAAAAAATATAAGTACAAAAAAGTAAATAAAAAACGAAAAAAAAAAGGTGTGAATTAAGACGATTATACCGATCGATAAAAATCGATCTCGTATTCAACTCGGCATTTTGCCGATTACAAGACACCGATTAGCAAGCTCGGTGGCCCTATGCCAATGAAAGATCGAACCAAGGTCGCCGGTATATTTTGCTCATTCTTCTCCGTTCTCGACGGTGTGTTTTCTTTTTTTTTTTTTTTATTCTTGCATAACTACGCCTCGACAATCAAACACTTTAAAACTTTCTCCGGTACGTCGGAGCGGTATACTGAGTTCGAAGCGCAGAAGGAAACATCATCATTATCAGCCGGCGGTTTACAAGAAGAGAAGTCAGTCGTGAATTTCACTCGGTGGACTCGGCACGGTATAAAAAAGCAAACGAGGTGTCGCCGGTGTAACCGGCACGCGACATTCGAGCAGACGACAGAGTTATCGAGGATCCCGAGTGAAAGAGTCCGATCGCGACCGAGGAAGAAAAAAAATCGTTAAAGATGAAATAAATATATGTGTAAAAAAAAAAAAGTAGAAGCATAATCAACGGCTTCAAATACAAATATTTCTGATGCAATTTTTTTCGTAAGTTACGAAAGCTACGAGGAACCATGGGGACCGGAGACATCCGAGACTCCACTCTCTGACCACTAGCAGTAGTCACGTAGTCCAACTGTCAGAACGGCCAAAAAAATGGTCTGTTTTCTGCAAAAATCGCGCCTCGCGTTGATATCTCTTATCTCTTGTCCATAGATTTCTGTATATTGCAGAGGCTTTTCTAATTCTATATTCATCATCGATATATTGAACGGAATTTAAAAAAAATGATTCTAATTCACTAATTTTCCCTGCAAGTGCCGATCTTTTTTTTTTGTTCCATTATTTATGTTATTCCTAACGATAAAATCATTGACCGGTTTTACGAAACGTAGAAATAAATTGCCGGAAGAGTGAACGCGATAAGAGAAGCATTTACAATTTACAAAATCCAATCGAGGCCTTCGACAATATTGTGATTAATCAAGATAGCCGTTTAAAGTTTCTCGAGTTCGAGGAATTTAACAGCATCATCATCTTCATCATTATCATCATCATTATCATCATCATCATCATCATCATCATCGCGGATCGTAGAATCCACGAAGATTCTCGAGAGCGTGAAATTATATTTCGTGACATAAGCGATATCGCCAATCCAAGGCTACTAAAGTTTGATGCTTCTGTGTCAAGGGAATGTAACGCGCTCATGAATACTTTGCTCTTTTTTTTTTATCATGTTTTTACACGTTGTACGATATGTAAATGTTGGTCAACTCGCGATACCGACAGATAAAAAATTTCGTTGTTTCATTGATCGAAATTTTGTGCCATTTTTACGAATTTTTTTATCTATAAAATTTTAACGTTTCGATTCGATTTTTCCCGCGATGAATAACGATTTTTTTATCACGATTTCGATGGAAAAGTGCGTTGCGAAAGATTTTTTTTTGTCGTCGATAAATGTCGTTAATTATATGTAAAAAAAAATATAAACACTCACCTCGATGCTGTAAGACTTCTTGATAGCGAACATCTCGCGATTTTTCTGGGCTGCTGCAACTGCCATCATGATCCTCTTGGATATATCGTTTGCCTTGCACAAGAATACTTCACAGCTTCCTTTATTTTCTTCGCCGATGGATCTTCGTTACCCGGACGTTGTTTGTTTTCGCGCTCTTTCGAAAAATTCGCCGATTTGTCGTTATCTAACTCGCTCGCGATGTTAATACGATTGATGTAGGGTGAAGGCCTGATTCTTTCCTCGGTTATCGAAGAATAGTCTCACTGCCTCGACTCGATCTTTGTTTTTTAACGAAGTTAAATATTTATCAGCGTCGTTACAGGACAACGAAAAACTTAGCCGGAGGTTTTGTGTTTTTTTTTTTTTTAAATGACGAGCCACGGGGTGTCTAGGAACTTCCTTCGATAAACGACCACAGTAGTTGCTTCGTTGAAACAATTTGAATTTGCTTCCACGTAGATGATGCTTACTGTCTGCCGTTTAATACGGATGACGTTGACGATGTTCCAATTACTCCTCGCGCTGACTTATTATCTCCTCAACACTCTTTATATATATTACATATATATATATATCCGACGATTTATTATATTGTATTTTATATATTTTTTTAAAATCGAAAATCCTCACGGCTGGGATTTCGAGTCCTGCTTTGGCGAAGCGAACGAGCGAATGCGACGTCGGGGCGGCTTGTCGCTGCATATAAACGTTGCCTCCCTTCACCGCTTCACGCCGGGGTCAGGGGTGCCCCCACTCATGGGGGTTTCGGGTGGTCCGCGCGCGCCTCGACTCCCGCGCGAGGTCCGCGTCCGCATCGTCTTGTTACCGCTTCGCTTGCCCGACACGCGGTTCTCGTCCTATAGTGTACTTTCGTAACCACGCGACTTACCCGCTCGCGCCCGTAAATCGAACGATTCCGATTGGATGAACCGCGTCGATCTTTCCCGGGGAGATCCCCGGACCTATGTAGCCGCAGCAGCGGAATCGCTCGCCGCGGCTGACTCACTTTGTCGTCGGCTCGGTACCGATACCATGGAGCTCTCGACTCTGTGCTCATCAACGCTTCACCGACTGATAGAGAACACGAGGAAACCCTCTTATTATGAAAAAAAAAAGGTGTCGACGAACGACAGACGTGACGAATTGTAATTTTTTTCATCATTTTTAACAAAATAGACAACAAATTTTGAATCGTTGGGGTCAAGTTGTTGATTTTCATACGAGAGCTTTACGAACCGTACAAAAATATATTTTACGGAAAATAAACTTGGAAGACAAAGTCCAAAGATTTTTTTAATATAAATGTTGACTTACCTAAGAATTCTATAGAACTTTGATAATATTTCGGTGAGTCGTTGAAAAAATATAGGATCCTAGAGATTCTGGTAATAAAAGATCTTGGATCTTGGATCTTGGATCTTGGATCTTGGCTTGATCTTGGATCTTTGATTAAAAAAAAAAAAAAAAGTACGATTGTTGGCACAACGTTGACGAGATATTTTTTTTTATTAAATACTTTAATCATGACCTCTATTAATTAAATTTTAAGTTAATCCTGTCTGCGATTTAAGTGTTTTCGGAGGTAAAGTGTTAAAAGTTTACATGCTTCGTATGAATAGCTGTCGGTACGTAACTCATCGTGACTGTCCTGTTGTTCCAATATTTTTTAAAGATATCGGAACAAAAATTATTCGAAAATCGAATGCTCATTCGAATAACAATACTATATGTTTTTATCGAGTTTTGTGCCGCGTCGTCATCTGTTCGTCTTTCCTCTTAGCGTGTCTTGTGAAATAATCGCAAATATTTTGAAAAAAATATACTTTCATTCACACAGTTTTGCTTCTGCTTCAGATATTCATTAATCACGCAAAAAACCAATAAAAATCATCAAATATTTTCGATATCTCAATCGAATGCAACGCGAAACAAGTTAACAAAGAAATATTGACCCGAAACAATATTTGAAATAGCGTCTTCTTACAGATAAATCGATATTCCACGAAAAAGAATCTTTAGAATGAAAAAAAAAAAAAAAAAAAAAAAAAAAAATCATGGCTATCGCAAAAATGCGAAAAGTCCGACCATAACTCGCTAGGACCATTAGCCGCCGTATCGTAGTCAAGATACAGTTCGATTTTCCGTGTGCGTTTCTTCACATATATAGATCAAAAGATACAGATCGTCCTCGAGAAAAATCCAAAATATTTTCCGATTAAAAAATTCGAAGTAATCGAGACTGTGAACTCAAAAATATTTTAACCCACAAATCATTCGGTATATTATTTTTAAAAAGTCATAATAATTAAAGAAAACATTTCCTGTATCAAGAACGCGCATAACATTGATAACGATTATACGAAAAAAATTTCCTCAATTAATGCGACTTATATAATGGATAATAAATAAATAAAAAAATTTCATGCGAAACAATAACATATCGTTATAATCGTTATTCGTCGAGTTTCGTCGCTAATGATGCGTTTAGCTAGCGGGATCCCCGGTCTTTAAGTACCAGGAGTGTTCTGACTCAATGTATCGATAAAAATTTGTTTCGCGGGGTCCGAAAGTAAGAATAAAAAAAAAGAGAAGCAACGCACACGTCGGCGATTGAGTGCACGCGCGTCAAAGCTAAATGTAGGAAGCGGGCACGCGCGTCTGGGCGAACAGCCTCGCGCGTAGTTTAATGTCATCAATGTGTTGTCCGCGTATAGATATAGTCATAGCCAGGAACCGGTAACTGGCCGTGCGACTTTCAGTCCATCGTAGAACACAAACTCACGCATACAGTCGCCACACGTTGACGCCACTACACGCACCAAAGTAGATAGTTTCCGACTACCTTCGAACTACCGAAGCGTCGCATATGATCTTACCTACGTCACGATCCTCGACAATCTGCCAGAGGCGTTAGCTGGGAAATCCGGGACTCTTCACGGTCTCGTTCTCTCGTTTTTCAGAATTTCCCCGCGCCGTTAAACACGCAAATTAAGATGAGGAATCTTAGGGTAAAAGTTTATGCAAAACAAACATTGTATTATTCCAGGGTTTTTTTATTTTTTCTTTTTACTTTCGTTCGGAAACGTACTGTAAACTCGTGTTTTGACCAGTCACCATATAAATATTTTTCAACGGTAGGAATCTACCGGCATAAACGCTACCGTTATTTGATTCTCGTTGTTCCGATTATTATTATTGTTATTATTATTTTTTTTTAAATAATTTATTATTATTGTTATTATTATTTTTTTTTAAATTATTTATTATTATTGTTATTATTATTTTTTTTAAATTATTTTTTATTACTATTATTATTATTATTATTACTTGGATTAAAAAATGAAGGAAATAATATTTCGACGAAATGATGAAGACAATTGGTCCTAAGCATCATTTTTGGCGATTGTCACTACGCTTAAATTTTATCCGGATGTTTCGCTGTATGCTTATCAAATAGGATCAAACGCTAGTGTAAGATCGTTAAACGCATTACGCTCGTCGCGTCCTTCAACTATACTGTAATCTCTCTGTGCACGTAGACCGCCGTATGTCCTTCCAGCAATTATATAGCTCGTGGAATTCATTACGAGAATAAAAGCGTCGAAAGAGAGAGGAAAGGAAGGAGAAAAGGATGTAGATAAGAAACAATCTCAAGTCAAATCCTTGCTTCTCATCAGGAAGAAGGATGTTGAGATTTTTATAACCAGCAATTCCATTGCGCGGTGAAAAATCTGTATACGTGATCTGGAATCATATCGATAAATTTTTTATTTTTTCTGACGACTTCACATATACCCGTAGTGCAACTGGCGCAATAACGATCTCTCGGTTACCGTCCGATTTGATTTTATGCAGACAATGCAGTGCATAATATTGCGAATAATTTTGTATTACTATTTTTGTCTCATCAGACAGATCTACTGCTTTACTGAAAAAATTATGAGTTTGAAGAACAAATTCGTTGGTCGAGAAAACTAATTTTAAAAAAAAAATGGTTTATGCTAATTTACCCCATTATTTAATTTTTTTTTTTTTTTTTTCATTATTTATTTTTTCTCCATTTATTTCTCGTTATAGATTCATGAACGGAAATCATACCTACACTTCGTACCGCAAAAAAAAATCGCGATTTTTTTCCCCAATGATTAAAATATTCTCAACCAATCAGGACTCGGTCTAAGGATTTATATTACTCGAACTCACGTTAAAAAAGTACTATTCCGGTTCTACGAGAACGCGGAAGAAATTTTGAATGTAAAAATATTCGTGATAATATGTTGAAAAAAAAAAACAAATAAAATGTAAGTCTTTCAACAGAAAAAGTCAACCAATCGATGGGATACTGAGAATCTCGCGGGGTTTACAATTTTTTTTCGTGAAGAGAGATATTAAGTAAAAATCAAAGACGCAGTATTTGATTCTTCCAAGTAGTCCGGTAGAAAAAAATATTATGAAGTGTTATTCGTTTGAGTATAACACGATTTTTTCGGTTTGCACATGCGGCGTGCGCATTCCCATTGAAAATGGATGTTGATTCGAACAAAGTTTACTTGAAAATGTCTGCCAATTTTTGTTAGGTTTTCGATCTTTCGATCTTTTCGCTATCATCATCATCATCATCATCATCGGATGCTGTCGTATAAATTTAAGACTCTTCATAGTTCAATTGTTGCGCCAGTATTGGATAGATCCTTGATAGATCCTTCCGACATTTCGCGGC
Source organism: Cryptus armator (assembly GCA_963971235.1). Taxonomy (NCBI): domain Eukaryota; kingdom Metazoa; phylum Arthropoda; class Insecta; order Hymenoptera; family Ichneumonidae; genus Cryptus; species Cryptus armator. Next base: position 3,182,135 of record OZ020234.1, on the reverse strand, counting down.
ACAATGCGCGGCCGTGTGCCGGTGCGCGATCGAGATCTACCGACAAAACCTGATCTTACTTTCATGTACCAAGGCCATGTGTTGGAGCACCGAGTGAGACCAAGTGGCACTTGCTCTCCACTGTCAGCACATACTATTTACCCGGTACCCGGTATCAACAAACACAAGTATAGCATTCAGCCAATGGCTTAGCAACGAGCGAGCAGGACACGTTACATTACATACCTGACTCGTTAATCCAGTCTCGTTGCCGATCGGGACGTGTATGAGGACCAGGGTTAGGGTACACAAAAAAAACGAGAGTGGAACCAACGATCTCAATTTTACAGTCGTGCCGAATTTCTAATTTCCGGTCCGCATGTTCGAAAGCCACGACCGTGATATTCGGCTCGTTTAATAGTTCAAGGCTTCCGGATCGACGGAGGGTAGAGATTTATTTTTATTAAACAATGTTTCCCTACTTAATGAAAAAGGATTCCCAAGGGATAAATCCCTCTGAGGGAAAACCGCTGTAAGAAGCGAAAGTCCGTTTCCCAGAAATCACGCGTACGTACGATTGTCCTGAATCAGAAAAGATGTTCCGAATGTTTCTATCCGCAAGTATAAACGCGGATGACGCTTCACATGGAGCCAATGATTCGGTATTGGACCGGATCGCGGAAGTATCATCGAGAAGGTCATTGTTAATATTCGCTATGAAATTCTTACATCGATTCAAGTATGGCGAACCGCAGAAAGCGCTTATACTTCTATGATCGACGCATCAAGGACAGATATCGATAGGTATATCGACATTATACAGAAATATCGTCATCCGTCGATTCCGCGAATCTCCTGAATTGACAAAGGCGGAAGCGCGCGAAATCGACAGGGCGAATTTGCCTCACCAACGAATAAATCCTGGAAATACTGTTTGGATATATAAATTGATAAATCAATAATTAATAAGGAGTTAATCGGCACTTGTCAGCATTCTTCACTGCGGCGGAAAGGTAAATTATAAAATTGTAATAAACTAAATCGGTCGTTTAACCGGTACGCACCGGAAAATTGTTATCTCCCACAATTTTCGCAATCGCGACTATATGCATATCCGACTGTAAAGAACAAGTGTCAATGCACTCTAAACGTTAATACTTTTACGCTTTAAAGACACAGTTTCCACAGGGAATAAATACCGATATCGAGATCGTATCGCGTCGGCGTAAATGCACGTACAAGGTGAGCTGGAGAACCGAAAGGTCTACGTATGCATTTGCACCGGTATTGATGCAGATTCAGAAAATGATCTTCGGAAATCAATAGGAACAAGTAACTGGTATTTAGTTGTCGTTTATGACGAAAAAAAAAAAATATAAAAAAAATGTCTCATGTGTGTTATTAAAAATTATCGTCGCAACGTAAACAAAAATGCATTGATCCTATTTGTAACTTATAATTTGTAACTCATAGTTGTCACCTTGTGAATGCCTCGATAGATCGCGGCTACAGACAATAATATTATATACAACGGTAAATGTCACAAAGACTCGCGTGATCGAGTTATCGAAGTACTTAATGAGAAAACCCGAAATAAAAAAAATGTGTAATCAATGGCTTTGAGACAAATTGCAGTGACGGCGGGCGCACGAATGGCTTTGTCAGATTCTACGATAAGGCGTCGTTGGACCATGACTCACGCGATTAGTCATAATCATTTGAAAGCATATATCGCAAATCGTTACTTTGTTTCGGACTTCGATTTCGCGCTTAAGCGCGAATTCAATTTCGTATACGAAAATTCGAACTTCGGGAAGAATTCGGCAATTTCAGATAAAAAAACGATTTGTTCTTATCGGTAAAAAAAAATTTTATCGAAAATCAGCGTTCCGATCGTATGGAATGAGTATTTTTTTAATAATATTGAAAGAAAAAAAAAAAAAAAAAAAAGTTTTGTTCCTACAATCGTTAATATTCGGAACTGGAGATTTTTTCATGTCATCAGAACACTATTAGGAACGATCGCTTGCGATTAGTGAAACGATTTAAAACATCGATAAAGAAAAAACATGTATGAAAATCCCCGTATGATAAGATTCCCAAATCTGATAGAAAAAAAAAATGAATTTTTATCAGTCATTATTGATTATTCTATAGTTCTTACTGAAACCCATAGGACTTCGATGGTCCTTTCATCAACACAGAAACCAAACAACAACAACAACGATTACAGTCAAATGCTAATGTCCTTACAACAAGTTATGCAAGACAAGAGAGCGACGACGACGACGACGAGTGGATAATTGTTTCCTCGATGCAAATCGATCGCTCGAGAAAGCCTTGAACGCCTCGGTCTCTGTGAGGCACACGGGGGGCTCGATTATGATAATTAACGCTATTTAATGAAGTTACATGCATGCACGTGCTGCTGAGCCCTCCGTCTTTGTGATTCTATTTATTTTTCATTTCCCCCCGTCTATATTAGCGTGCAACGTAGACGAAGAAGTTTTCGTCTTATCGTCGGTATCGATCGTCGCGTGTACCGTTGAACGAGAGGCGCGAAGAGATGACAGGATAATTCGTGATACTCATGATAGTTTCGTACGAAGTATTTATACTATTACGAGAGATCGTATCACGTTGAGTAATCGTGATTATTAATCCGTTGTGCCATTAATCCATTTAACATTCTCGTCGTCTTATCAGTGATTTACGCGATCGCGCTGCTTGCATAGATGAAATAAAAAAAAGAAAAACAAAGCCATTGAAAACACAGAAAAAGCGTGAAAATTATAGTCTATTAATTCATCCATTGTTAATTTTTCGTATATTAATTAGATCGAGTATCGTGTAAGCTGAAGCTGTATTCTTGATCATTGAAGTGCATTCCATGATAATCAACAATCCGGAAAATCACGTATGATGAAATGAATAATCGATCGATCGATATGCTATAGTTGGAAATGCAAAGGGTTAAATCAACCCCCAGCCGTTCGTACTCGCCGTATCGGCCAACTCTCACATAGATGGTTTACATTTGTATATGTAGAATTGAGAGTCAATACCTGAACGATTGACGCGTTCACAATACCGTGCTGTCAGCGACACTCGGGTACTCTCGATCATCGGTCTGCCCGTGAGACGAGGGGATTTTTGTCATAATTATGAGGGCTCGCATGCCGTCGACGCGAAGACCTTCCAGCGATGCCGCTGGTCATAGTGCAACAGCACACGAATTAATTGACAATCAAACGAGAAACTGATAATTTCACTTTATTTCATAATTTCGAAAAAAATATTAGACATTACGAAATTTTTCTTTCAACTTATATCGGAATTTTAGAGTCTCCAGATTTTTATTTTATTTTTTTGAAAAAAAAAAAAAAAAAAAAAAAAAAAAAAAAGATCATTTAAGTTTATCAGTTTACCAATCGCAAGAAATGTTAATTCCTTCGCGAGAGGAAAATGTCAATCAAGTTACCGTTATTCATGCCTAACGCAAACCATTGACGCTGCATCGTCTCGAGTTTTTATAATTCACACAATGCGCTGGACAATGATTCCCGTTTACATAATGACACAAGTGCGAATGGGTCAGTGTCGATATGCTTGACTGCCGTTTTCTTAATACCCGTGTGCTTTCGCTTTCGTTTTTTTTTGGACAAATTCGTTTTAATTGCAGGTACTCTCGATAATGTTACCGTTACGATACCGATCTATCGCACTTATTTATTATTTGCAGATAAATCGCAAATATTTTTTTTTTTTTTTTTTTCGTAATTTACGAAATTTATAATTATAATATAATTAATTCGGCAATAAAATCCACTGACAAAATAGTTGCGTCGATTGTTGAAAATTAAGTAAAAAAATAGTAAAATTGACGAAAAATGCGTTGTGAAACGTGACAAATGTTTATATAATGTCGAAGATAATATCGAAAATAATTGCTATAATATTATCGCTTAAGGTGAAGTGTTGGGTCGATTATAGCTTATTAACCAGAGTCCGATCATTGCTCAAGTGACTTTACGTATATATACATTTCCTTGGCGAAGTCTTGGAAAGTACAGCGCGAACGAAAAAAAATGACATTGCAGCGTACCAATCGCATTAGGCTTCTCCTCTGATTAGTGTACGTGACAGATATCGTTTTTTTTTTTTTTTTTTTTTTTTTTTTTTTTTTTTTTTTTTTTTCGAGTTGCGAGTAACGATCGGACTTCTATCGCAGTAGCAGAAAGTCGAGCGTTCAACGAGGCATTATAAGGTCTCTGTTAAGCATCGTCACGTTCGAGAGGGTACGCCACGTACCGAGCACGTGGTTCTGGTTAGACCCGAGTCAATTTTTCACTGCTATATACTGACCACTAATAACGCATTCGTCTAAAAACAACTAAACCTTCGTCCGTTACTATTCGACACGTTTTTTTTTTTTTTTTTTTTTTTTTTTTTTTTCGATGTTTACTTTCAATGAGATCTCGAGGTGGACACGCGCGTCCGACACCGGGTCGATCACTTTGGCGATCCGAATTTGCCTGAGGGCTGTGTCCCGGCGACTTTCGATACTGCAAGCGATATTTTATAGTCAATGAACCCGAGGCTGCGCACGATCGCTGTGTCATTGAGTTTTTAAGCTGTAACAATGAATCATCGCGTTCTCGCGTCAACGAATACCATTGTCTCGCGATCATTAGACGGATGTTGTTGAAGTAGTTTCCACTTAATCGTGAAATTTTATTGTGCACAACTGACTTGGTCGGGATTTGCCAGAACCGTTTTTTGCTAATCGAAATTCAACGGTTTCCAGTTTTTTTCTACACGATTCAATGAAACGTTTCGGATGTCCACATAAGACGAAGAATCAATATCTTATTTATGTCGATCCGGTTGTTCGCAATCTTGTTTTACGTGATGTACGACATGCGAATAACATTTTTTCGCTGATTGACGATTCGAAAAAAAAAAAAAAAAAAAAAAAAAAAAAGTGATCGATTGTTTAGGCCGAGAAAAATTGGAACGCGCCTCGGGGTTCGCGCCTGTCTCTCAAATAATGAATACAACGATCTTGAACCAGCGATCTCGAGGCTGAACGTTCGTCGTGTCATTGAGTTTGTATATCTCATAGCGCGAGAAGGTACCATTGTGTTGTTAATAATTAATCTTCCTACTTACGATACAATCATTCTTGTGGGTAGTCACATAATTATATTATTTAGAAGAAACTTCATCAGTATTTAACGACGTGAATGATGAAGATCCTGCGACCTCACAACGGATGTCGAGACCGGATTTAGCGATCCGGGATCCTTCGATATCCCTGAGAAATAACACGTTCTCTTGTTTCCTTTCAAGAAAAACTGACTGAAAAACAGAAGTGTTCATACGTTTCACTTCGACTCGAAGTTATCAATTTTATGATCGATCGTTAGTCGTATGCGCGAATCATACAAACCGCCGATTAATTATTTTTACAATGATTTGTTACGATTTTTATTCTATAATTTTGATTTAAAAAAAAATCGGAAAATTATCGAAGTAAAAAAAAAAAATTCTGCGAAAATCAAGTTTTGAGAAATATTAAAAAAAAAACTACAATATGTTTATAATATCAAAATTAATTGAGTTAATGTACCGAATAATCCCGAATAATTAATCGAAAAATAGTCAATGTACAGAATGATTCTTCGAGATTATTTAATTATCATGATGTCCGTTTCCTTTTTATACACCACCAGCTACTTGCTTATCTTATGAACGGAATTAACGCGGCGAACACAATTGCATCGACCTTCTACTGTCCGAGATTTTTAGCGTCGAAACTCGGATTTTCAACGCTTATCGTGGAGTAATACGTGGACTCGCGAAGAGTCAATTACCCGTGTAAACGGCACCTGCGCGCGATCTCAATCTCGTTGCAGTAAATTCGCATGACACGAGAGGCCAATCGTTAAATTTAGATTGCAATTTGGATTGCGGACTGCAGATTGCAATTGCGGTACGTTTGATGCTTCGTACAAAAATTGAAAAGTTGAGACGGACAGTTAAAAATATAGGAGTAAACGATATTCCGCGCTTAATTATAATGATACATGTTTCCTTTTACGCTTCACTACTGACTTTGAGTACAAAGTTGACCCCGCGGACACCTTTCATTATCTCTTCGTTCGAAACTTCGCGCTTTTCTTCGATAATAATAATCGATAATCGTTGTGTAACTTATCGACGAGCCGCTCGGTCCTTTTATTTATGTGGGAGTGCAGCGATGTAAGACGTCATTACATAATAAAATATCGAACAACGTGAATGCGGTCTTCGCGAAGGAGGATCCTAGTTTATGATGTATCGATCGCGATTTGTATTAATTCCTTTGTTTCGAAAGAATAGCAACAGTTGCAACCAGACGAGAACCCGGTTAACCCAGTGACCTTGAAAGGCATCACAGTCATGCGACGACCTTCTCCATCATCGGCGACCATGGAATCTCGCAGCATAGAATCCTCGGACCCCGAGATCCGTGCGCTCTATGCCTTCCAAGAAACTCGATCGCGTTAATAATCTTGTTTTCCAGTTATCCATTTATTCGACGTTCCGTTGTTTCGTTTTTATTTATCGAACTTGTGACACATCAATCCTCCCTCGGAGAACTCGGGAGTAAAAGAGGCGAAGGCATTGGATGTTAAAAAAAAAATCGTTTTTGTACCCTTCAGTGATATATATATACAACGACACCGGATTACTCTGTACTAATAGCGATACGAAATGAAATCATCAACTATTTCTGTACGCATAATAAAATAGGTTTTTCAGTTGATTGGACCCCTGGAAAATAGGTGACGAACTCTGTCGAATCATCGAAGGTTGAATGTTAATTATCATTGAACAGATCCGGTTTAGAGGAGACAAAAAAATAGAATTGCAAGAAATTGTAGGCGGAAAAATTAGCGTATTTAAAAATCAATATAAAAAAATCCATCGTTATATTTAAATGGCAAACTACTTTTATAGACAGAACCACGCTATTTCTTTTCTATCTTTCATCGGTACGATTGGTCATTCATTTCCGTAGGCAATCTTGTTTTACCTACACAGTAAAACAAGGAAAAAAGAAAAAGAAACTAAAAAGTTAGAATTGGATCAACGGCACTGATGTATAGATTTCATTCCGTACCAATGCACAGACTCGAACGGAATTTGTGTCAATTAGAATTAGATGATCGATCGATTATGCTAAAAACCTTCATAATCCGAAAAGTATGATCTGTACGAACGGCACGTTTTTGTCGTTCCGAAGGATTATAGAGAAATCAGATGCGGAAGATAAAATTGCCGGAAGGTATCCATTGACACCCAATCGCTTCAACCTCCCGCTATCGTCTGAGTTCTCCACGACAAATGATCGCAAAAAATCAAATGAACCCAACAACTAAGTAGACTCAGTTGGTAAAAGAAATAAACCTTGAAGATCCTCCCGGGAATCAATCCATAAATGATGAATTTGTGTGAAGGTTCATGCAATAAATTTAATATATTCTTCCGTTTTTTTTATTTCATATTTCATCAATATATATTACTGTCAAGGAAATCGATCTAAATAAGACTCAGAGAAACCGGTAATGAACAAACGGAACATTGCCAATCGAATACCACATCAATGACGAATTACTCGAACGGTATTCAAAAACTAATCCAACCGCGAGAGATCATTGGTGTGTTTCGATTACCGAAGCCATCGTGTACACTTCAACAGGTTTTCCTGTGCGCTTGAAGTTTTTATGCCACTTTACCTTGAGAAGATCTTTCCTTTTTCCACGTTGACGTTCGGTCGTTTTCCAGTCTCGTCGCACTTGCGATCGATACAATGCCGACTTGGATTGTCGTCGTGTCGGCGTGTGAATATAACTGTATGAGAAATCTGATCCAACAGTCGTACTACTGAAGTTGCGGTTCGCTCCTTCGCTGTAACGATCATCCAGGACTATAAGAAGGAAGTGTGGGATGCAAGAAAAGATCCGCTGCTAGAAAAATCCTTTGCCGATTAAGTAGGATAGTGCAGAACTGTCTCTGCTCCGATTCCGTCGTCGACCCTTGAGAGGGCGATTACGAGGGTTGAGGGTTAACGCAAGAAAATCGAGTTCGAGTCTTATGCGGATGTCGGGATGTCCGTAGCGTCACGACCACCCTATACCTCATAGAACGAAAAGACGATGGTCTATAAACCACCGGGATTTTCACTACGTGCCAGAAGTCATTCCTTTGGGATGAGTGGTATGCGAAGAGATATCTCTTGATCCTTTGACCCTATCAATCCTAACGCAATACATAAATGGAACAGCCGCATATGCCTAGTTTGCCGTAAAACTCGTACTTAAAATCAAATTTTAGACAAATGGCGTATAGTCTATTAAAAAAAAAATCTTTTTTTTACTCAATTTTTATAGGAGTAAAAATTATTAAGGATAAAATTTTTTTTATTATTATATATCTAATAACAATTATTATTATTTTCATTATTTTTTTTTCGTAATTTTTACTCGCGTAAAAATGGCTCGCAATTAACCACATCATTGTTTGTCTCATAAAAAACAGTATAATATAGAAATGAAAGGTATTGTTGAGAAATCGTAAATACGGATTGTTCACAATTAGTTCCAAACGAAAAAGAACAATGGTACACAAGGCCTTTCTGCATTTCGATGAATCGTTTTAAAGAGTCACTGTTTTTACCAAGTGACCGCGAAAATTTTATTCACGCATGATAACACATAAAAATGATGTATATTGGATACACTCCGATGGCGTTTTATAAACATTATAAATATGCGTGAATGCTCCACATCGTTCAGAGACAGGATTCTCAGCCGTTCAAATATATTGATGTGATATAACGCAACACGCGTTCGTCGTGTGCCAGGCGACCTTGCGACAGTCAGGTGTAAAAGGTGCAGTGCTACCTGCGATATCGCGATATCTGTATGCACTGTATATTCAACGCCAATAACTGTGTGTACTATATGTATTATAGATAACTATATGCACAATCATATATGCAGATCTGAACTGTAGCAATAATTATCCCGATGATTGTTATTAACGTCATCGCTGAATTCGCTGAAATACATGCGCGCGATAATGACACTAAAAGTGCAGTTTACTCGGTTACGATACGAAAAAAAAAAAAAAAAAAAAAAAAAAAAAAAAAAAAATTAATAAAGAAACGCATATCTAGAATCTCCTCAGGAAATACGTAACCCTCCAGAAGTGCAAAATTTTTCTGAAACCTTTGATGAATTTGTATACATCATTATATCGGCATTAAAACATATGATATGGAAGCATTTCAAGGCTATTGCAAGAATTCCTGATTTTAGAGTTCTCAACGATTCTTCACAATTATCGCATTTAGACGAACGCCTTACAGAGCTCTTAAGCCAAAGTCACTCGTAGCACAATTGTTTTTTTTTATAAATTTAGTAGGAAAAGACGACGGTCTAAGATTATTTTCTGTCCTTCTAAGGATCAGATAGATACGGAACAGTAGCAACATTTTCACTCGTGCAAAACGCAACTATTGACAGTCTATTTTTTTTTCATACGCAAAAAGGCATCGAGATTTCGTCGTTTGCAAACATGTAAAAGGAAATTACGAGAGTTCTGACGTGTACCTTCGGCATTTACTGTGCAACGGCTTGTTTGCATTTCTTTCTTCGATCGATAACACGGTGTCGTCGAAATAATTTTCAATAGTTCCGAAAGAGATTTTGGGATAAAGTTTTATCATGGTACAGTCGGTATTTCTCAAGACTTCCCTTTCCCTGTGGACCAGAGCTCGTCGTCGAGATAATCGAGAGAGGAGCACGCGGATTCCGCGCTCGCTCGCTGCCCCTGGGGAGAGCTCGGCAATCCGAGCGATTCCGTTCCTTTCTTTCGTTCTTATTTTACGAAGAGCCCAATGAAAAGAGATATAGCAGTAGCATGTCTTCGCATTTTTTCCTTCGGGATTCATTGCCTAAGTGAAGAGATTCAGGTATTTGAGTCACGATAGTCGGGAGTTGGAAGACACGGTTCGATGTCTCGCGATCAACACGTTTGTACAGATCGATCGATAATGCCGCGTTAATTTCAAGGCCATCGCGGGGAATCCAAGGCTACCGAGATATCCAGCTTCGGACTACGGATGGGCGGACATTATTTCTACAGTATGCAGTAATTGTGTGTACTTAGTACCCTATACTGGACGTTCCGTTCGTCGATAAGATCGCGGCAACCGTAATGAGCTAATTCATGAGGATACATCGCATTTCTCTCAGTCATGCGGACAATAGACGTGCATTAATCGACGAATTCGACAAGCGCGGCACAAGGGCTGTTGAAAAAATCATCGTAATTGATCGATAAAATGAATTCTGAATATAATGTATAAAAATCGGTTATAAAAAAAATTTGGCGTCGTTGCATACATAGAAAACATTTTTGGAATAAACTACACACAGAAAATCCGCAAAAATCGAAATAATATGATGCTGGATGCCCCGCGCTGTCCCGTTAATGTTGAATGAGATTTTTTTACTCGATCTCGACGAGCCTCTCGTTCCGATCCGTCTCGTCATATGTTAGTATTGTCGTTGCTGCAGGGACGAGATACGACGTAGAAACAGTCCAACAATTAAATATTCGCTATTGTCGTCACCAGAATTTCGTCGTCCAATTGCTTTTACTGTTCTCGGACAGTTGTGTTTTATTTTATCAACAGAGCTGTCAATTCTTATTGAGCCATCGATTGATTATTGTGGGGGTATATGCCAACATTAATAAAGTAACATTGACGCAGTTGTACCTATGTCTCCTCTATTCCATTCGTCTCTCGCACGATCGGAGATCCGAAGTCTCACGATATGCGAGAGGCGTGCCTCGTATATAATTTTCCATATAAAAAAAAAAATAAATAAATGGATCATGAAATCTGGCAATGCACCAATAATATATCGATTTTCATTTCAGGATCTATACAACCCTAAAAATTTTACTTGCTGGTTAGCAAAATAAAATAAATTGAAATAAAATAAACAGAATAAAAACAGAAAAAATTGGATGTGAAATTTATCAAAAATTGAGAATTTTTAAAAATGTTCAGTTATTATTATTATTATTGTCATTATTATTATCTGTAGTATTTTTTTTTTTTTTTTTTTTTTTCAAATTAAAAATCAATTTATTTTATTTTACGTAAATTTTATTCAATTATTTGTTTCTCTATGTCCATTTTTCTTGGAGGTGTCCGTTTTGCCCCTTTCTACCCAAATAATGCCGTTCGATTGATACGTTTGATGTACGCGTGTATTATATATAATATCGGGTATTCTATTCTCGGTATACGTTGTCTTGTATCTGTCAGTCGGTTAGGCGAGGTCGAGTTTTAGATGGTTCGAGGTTGACGCCGAGTGACAGGACAAGCTTCGGACAGCGCAGCATCCAGGGTCGACAATCGAAGCAACAGCAACGAGGCACTCTCCGGACGATGATCTTGATCGTGGAGAGCCCCATGGTATGCCGCCTCGACAATTCAAGGACGCCGAAGATGCGAGGTCCTTTAACCCGATCTCTACAGCTCTGTTTACGGCACCTTCAGCGATAGATACTTTACGTAAGATGTTTTTTTTTTTTTTTTGCCTCGTTAACCCAAATATTGTGAATTCGTGAAGAACACGGATAATCGACGTGTCGAATTCCTGTTTGAGGAAAAGTTCGAACTCTCATTTTCCTGGTTGAAAAATGTGTGCATTGGAAAGTCTTCCATCCATCAATTTATGAACGAAACGCTTTTGCACCGGTCGTTATTTCCTCGTGTGGAAATAATTACAGAAGAGGCACGTTGACTTTAATGTCAAATGACGGGATTGTCGTTGACCGCAGGCTTTCGATCGGAAAAAAAATTCCTACGCGCCCAGAAACAACTGTTTCTTTTGCCGGTGCAGTTGCAGCAGTGTATATAAACCCGATAGAGGCTCGTAATGTATGTGCGTCATCGGGGTACTACTTCGTTTCGCGCGACGCGGAGTCGAACGTGAAACGGAAAATCCGACGGGGATAATGTTGAGAATGTGAGAGAATCGTGATGAGGAAAACTTTGCTAAATCCCAATTACTCAACGATTAGAATTGTGAGCGATCGCAAGATTTCTAAAGTCATCAAACGCGTTCGACGATTATATTTCGCATGTTTTAACGGAACAAAAAAAAATCGATGGAAATATCGGTAATTACGATCGCGAAGCGTCGACAATCGACAATGAAAGATATACTATTGGGATAACCTCGTTAATTAAAAATACCCGATTGACTCGACGCGCGTCATGTCGCATCATCGTAATAATCTAATAAAAAGAAAAAAAAAAAATAAAATAAAGTTTTATTTTTACATGTGGGGAAAGGTTTACATATTTAAAGAAAAAAATGTCACTTTTGACAAATGTCGGTGTGTACTGCCAAAGTTGTCTGAACAAATGTTATCTCAGGTAGTACACGCGTATGTCGATCCACTGAGGAAAATATTATCCAATTATTGATCGATGAATTATTCCGACCCGAACGGAGACTTTCTATTTCCGTTCCACTCGATTAATTGATAGCCGGAAAATTTTTTCGTATCGCACTTTATTTTGATTTTTTAAAAATTAATACGAATTCGTGAATATATGAAATTTATGCGCGTCAAAAATTAATAATAACAATAACAGTGATATTACATTACTGCTGTTAATACGATGCTTTGTAATACTCCGAAATTAGGCAAACGATGCGCAGTCGCATAAACGACAAAATTATGAAATCTAAATGTACACATTACGAAAACTGTAATTCTCGTATTTTCTCGATCATTAAAAAATAATTGAGGAATATTATTCGTTGGAAATTTTTCTCGTTCGCGTTTCTCTCCGAAGTCATCTAATCGCCGGTATAAACGGTACTTCCAGGGAAGAAGCTCGGCAACTATAACATCATTTTTTTCCTCCTCCTGATCCAGTACGCCGGGTGTTTATATCATAAAATAGATGCAATGACAGAAACGCGGTTACGAGACGCGTCATTTTTTTTTTTTTTTTTTTTTTTTTTTTTTTTCTACAAATAGTTCCGACAAAACGTTTAACATTCGCGGCAAAACGAGACACCCGGAAAAACCTCATGGTCGCAGTAGCGTTCGTCGTTCGTCATAAAAAAAAAAAACAAAATGTACGTTGATCAGCGCGCCGGAGAACCATATGGCGTTTCCCGAAAAGTGGAAAGTTCTCCGCGCACGATGAATCAATGCCTCAATGCCTCGGACACAGCAGAACCTTCGCCATAGAGTGATTCCCCGCACGGTGAATGAATAAACGCGTGCGTAGTAACAAGTTCACAGCGTTGTTGTTTAGTTCGTAAAAAAAGAACTCGCGTCGAAGAAACATGCGTGAGAATTCCGATTAACGAGATCCTTAGTGTGACCAATCGGGCGTATGGCCTGCGAGAGCTCGTAGCCATCGCATATTATACGGTAGTTTAATACGAACTACGACGACGACGTCATTGGTAACCCATTTTATTGTCACCTTGAGGGTGAAGGGACTCGCTATACGAGGCGAAACATTAAAACGATCTCGAGACTCGATGTATATTATAAATGCGATAAGTCGCAGAAGAGTGAAAGTGCCAATGATCCACGGATCGAGTAGTTTCGGACAATATAAATTCATCGTTTTTTCTATTTTTGTTTATATTTTTTATTTTTTTATTTCTGTACTTAATAGAATGTAAATGCGTTATAAACACATATCTCAACAATGATTTCGATCGAAACTAATTTTTTTCAACCGATTTCTTGGACCGCTTTGTCTTTAACGATTTTAAACCGATTTCTTGGACCTCTTTTTTTTTTACTTTTTTCAACAGATTCGTAGTGTTTTATCATTCGATTGCAACAATATGCAAATCGGCGATCCGCGATTGGAAGTTTTATAAAATTCTATAGCCATCATTTTCGTTACCTTGTCGATCCAATCGTAAAAAATGAAAAATCTTTTCGATCTTCAATCCTCGTTCGAGAGTAATAAAAAAATAAGAATAATTAAATTGATTAATAAATTCACGCTTCGTTCGAGGTGGCGAACGATTTTTCTTGCGAAATCGTTGGGGGATAAACTATCCGCGGTGTGCCGAGCACACATGTGCCCCATTCGCGATCACTTTGCGATCGCGTGCCGCTCGTTTATATTATCGAGTTTGCGAGTACACAAATGTGCCGTTTCGATCGTACGATCGATGGATAATATATTTTACTGAGTTAATAGCGCACGATTTAAGTACTCTATAACTTGTCTCGATAAATTGAAAGAACGTCGATGATATTGCCAAGACGACTATTAATTTTGTAACGAAATCGGTTTAAAAAAATATATATTTGCCGATTAGCGTCCTTGCATTCGACGCTTCAGCTTTGAGGAGAAATTTATTGATACGGGTCATCAAATTTAACGTGAAAAAGTTGTCTCACTTAATGAACAATATTGGTAATTTTTTTTGGTCACGTGGAAAGAATAAAACGATTTTATTACCGATCGCGACATTTCACATGTCCACAGAAAAATTTGACGAATTTCAAAACGACGCGACAATTTCGTATGTCATTAATTATCGTAAGGGGAGCATTCTAATAATTTCAAGTTTAAAATTTCTGCAACGATGATTCACAAGGATATTCGGAGATCCCCATTGTCGCGCCCGGCGTCAAAGCCGGAAGAGGAAGCGCCGCGAGACCGCAGCTGCAGTAAAAAAATCGCGGGGGATAATACAGAAGCGAAAAAAAAAATAATAACAACTCGTTGAGAGATCAATGGAGCGTTCTAATAGCGAAGGCCTTGAAAGACAACGCTGTGCTTGACTCGCACGTGGAAAAAAGTAACGCATAATAATCCCGCCGATCTGACAATCGGGTGTTAACAATAATAAATAATTCGATGTGTATATCCACCGATAGTCATGCGGTCTTCGAGATTATCGTGCAACTATACTTTGTACACTGAAAAAAAAAAAAAAAAAAAAAAAAATGATTTGTTGGGACAACTAACGATTAGTTGAGAGAACCAATAGTTAGTCGAGAGAACTAATAATTTGTTGATAAAACAATTTTTTTTCATAAAATAATAACTGTCCCAACTAACTATTGGTTCTCCCAACAAATTTTTTTTTTTTTTCCGTGTACATTGATTATTAATAATTTTGATACTGCGACAACTTATATCAAAGTATTCAACGCTTTCCGAACGTCACACGATCGTTCTCTTTTTTTTGTTGCATTTTATTTTCATAAATCAAATCGGGTATTGTAAATTCTTTGTTCATCTGGTCGCACATTCAATTATCTATTCTTTGTTTTTTTTTTGTTATTGTCGTTCGATTGTCATCGTAGACACAAAAAAAAATCAGCGTGGAAATTACCGTCGGGTATGCAACGTTAGTCGCTTGTGCATAGGAGTGCAGCGCTATGATTGGATAATTGCATTTGCGTTGAGGTATCCTCTTCAAGGGCTTCGGCGAAGGCTCCATTGAATTGCACACGAGTCAGGAAAATCGCGATGCCTAACAATATTCACTTGTTACGTATTGCGTACGTGAAAAAAAAAAAAAAAAAAAAAAAAAAAAAAAAAAAAAAAAAGACATCTTAGAACCATAGCTTGCAACACTGACCCGTGATTCGTTACGATCGCTCTTTTACAAGATTCCTGTCGTGCTGGAATCATTAACTTAACGAGCACGTATCGCACGAACTTATAGGCATAATGTATCTATAAAACCATACGTATGAATAAAGATACGATGAAACGTCACAACGGAGAACGGTCGTTCTGTATACGCGAAGAGTACCAACAAAGACTAATAGCAAGCGATGTAATTTCGTGGAAACGGGTAAAAATTCATATACGGAAATAATTGCTGCATGACGACATTACAAAAGTACGAAAGATTACACCTGCAGCTGAAGATTGTGAGCGGCGCGTGACAATCAAGTCCAACGTGATGAAATTACGGCTCCGATAATTAGTACAGATGGCATAGGGGTAATACGGGTATACGTATGTACAACAGCGAACCTATGGACGATTAGACGTTATATCAAAATCACGTTAAATCAGCATATATCTCTAAAATGAGTTGTTTAAGATATAAAATCGTAGATTGTTATACTAGTACGGGAAAGCGGATATTCCGCGCAGGCGCGTGCAACTTGCTTCCTAACCGCAGTGGGATGTCCGCTTTTTCGTACAAGTATCACATACTTTTTTTTTTTAACGAATTAACAGTACGTCCCGTGTTTCGTGCCTGTAAAGCGCGAGCGAAAACCTAACCTCAAAATTGGTTCGAGTGTCGAAAGAGGGGAAAAGTGTGAAATAATGCAGGAATGCGTGAAATAATGAAGGAATTTGACGATCTGCGCATGCGCAAGAATATTATTTCACGCCTTACTACAATACGCTACTTCGCGAACGCTTTGCACGCACGGAACGCGGGACATTCTTTGCATGAGTTAAAAAAAATGATTTTTTGCCTCTTGACTCGAAAAATTCGAAGTCACGTGTCTGCGTCTAATGAACAGCGTCAATACATGTATCTTCGTGTTTTGCCATAATATGTCGAGATGAAAAAAAAATACAAGAACAACTGTGTTTGCAATGAACGATCACTTCCTTATAGTCGATCCGCATTGCCCGCGACTCTCGGACGCGAGATATGTAAAAATTAGCAATCGACAGCTAACGAACTAATCAGCGGAGATTATGGACGATGATGGACAATAAAAATCCCTCGGAGTATCGTCCAAGGTGTCGCGTTTATTGTTGGTAAAAAAAATGAAAAAAAAAAACAGCAAGTATGTATTAGATGATTAAAAATTCTCGAAGGCACGACGCACCGGAAGAATATCTCGTTTGTCGAGCGCATAGCATACCACACGCACGGGATTATCGGGGAGTAATTAAAAAATGCCGGATCAGACGAGAATAATGCAAAAGTAGTATTTATAAGGAGTTTATAAATCGATCCCGATGCGAGATACCGAAGGAAACGAAGGTGCGGTCAGTGACGAGGGGGACAAGCAGACGGAGGCGAAGCGGAGTGGACAAAAACTTGAAATGTTTCAATTGCAAATTCTTATCACACGAGACGAATGACGGAACGCGAAGGCGTTCCTTCGACATCTGTCGTTAAATTGCTACGATATGCCAATTGTAACTCGCGAGTGAAGACTGTAATTTTCAGGTAAACCAAAAGATAGGTTTCGTCTAAGAGATAATCATTTATAAAAAAATTTTTAAAAATGGTCGCATTTCATTATTTTAGTAAATAAATATAATTGTTGCTCATTGTTTATATTTATTTAGTATGCAAAGATCTAATCCAGAAGTCATAATTTTGATCGATTATGAGTTCTTATGCTGCTTTTTAAAAATTTTAAAAATTCGATATCTCATTATAATTGTATGTGAAAAAAAATTGATTAACGAACGACGATTCGATTGATTGATTGATTAATTATCTTTTAACGAATTGCATATTTTACAAAATATAATAATTTATTTAATAAAAAAAACTTATTGATTATTATATTTCAGAGCACTTTTGCCAAAGTGCAGTTATTAAAATTTTCGAACAATTCAAAATTCTGTAACGCCAAACTGACGAATAAATTTTTTTTTGCGCGTCGCTAAATGATATCCTTACGAAGCGGAAAAATGAGGATGTATCCCCCGCGTGTCCTTGGACTTCGCGAAACATTAAACGATTATATATTTCCTCGTTTATCGTCTCGAGCGAAGGTGACTCGTTCGGAGAATTTCTTCCGCCACTGTCCGCGCGCGTCTCGACAGTGGAACTTGTCGAACAACGACCTACCTTACGTCTCAATGCTCGGAGATGTTTCCCAACAATGCATATACGAGTAAACCGCAACGCGTCATTGGTATTGGTGAGAAGTTCACGGAAACGACGAGAGTACCATTCACAATCGGGGAAACCATACGACGACACCGCTCGACATTAATAACGATTATGACGATGCTGTTTAAACCGCATAGCGTTTCACCGAAATTTCGTTGAGGAGCCGCGGTAAACGGAAAGTCCCGAACGATTTAATGAATATCTCGGACGCGGTAGATTTCCGTCAGAAATCCAATTAGGACGCAATACAACGCACTTCATTGAATTCGTTATCGTCTTGTTTCAGGTGTATTAAATTATTTTATCCTCACTCCAGTTTTTCGTTGCCTCGATTTATTTCAAATCAGAGAAAAATTGCAAGGATATCGTTGACTCGCGTAATTATTTTCCGAAGCGCTCCTTGGTTTTGCTCTCTACTCTTTAAGGGACATTACTTCCTGCGATAAAAATAATGGTTCGTTGACGCGGTGCATATATGGGCTCTTTGTAGCGCCCGGCGTATTTTCCCAGTCGGACTTTCGTCTTCCCTTCGGCGCAAAGGATACAAAAATGACAAGAGACGAGAAAGCTTCGTGAAGGATGAATAGCAGTGAAGAGTTAACAGTACGGGGAAAACCCTCTCGGCTACGGGGATTCACCGAAATAAATGAGAGAGTTCGACGATTGGAATGAAGAAGTCATTGAACGAAAGCCACTAACGAAACGCAGTTACTTTCCACAACGGTGTAATAACCTGTTATTAAAAATTCACCAGAGATCGATGACAAAATATTTGAAATGAGAGTTATATATTAGTCTCTACGAAATCACGGGATGAAATTTTTTGGTATTTGCCAATTGTCGATTCGATGTCAGCGAGCTAACGATAAAAATTTACTTTCATATTTGGCGAATTTCGCGGAAATACGAAAAAAATGGAGTTTTTTGCAAACAAAAAAAAAAGTTTAAGTATACAATTTCTCGTTGTCAGAGCTCCCAAATTTGTTTTTTCTTCTTAAATACCTTCAAATTTGGTGTGCAGATTATTTAATACACTATTCAAAGACCTGTGAAATTTAAATTCGTTTCACTGTTCCAAAGTCGAAATATCGACTCTCAAAGTTGAGGCGATTTATACGTAACCTATAGAGGAAATATGCATCGATGATACGTTTTAAATTCTACCGTAAAAACTGCATTTGCGAAGTAAATAAAAAACGAAACTTATCGCCAGATAAGGATTACGCGAATACTCTGAAAATATTTCGCCGTCTCGCCGTTTCGTTTTTACCGTCTCGTTTTGACGATGTGCTCTCGAGAAGCCCGATATCAGTAATACTGTCCATTCGCGGGAAATAATCGGTCGGAGTTAAATCTTTGTATGTTGTTCCGATCAAATTATCGATCTTCGAGAGATCCACGTGGGTTTTTGGTTGAAATTCTCGTGATTACTATCATAATAATTATTTGTTCCGAAATAAAATGATTATAATCGATTATAATTATTTAATTAACTAATATAATGTACGTAATTCAACCGAATTGATAATGAACTCTATCCGAGGACTGTTGTGCGACGTTTACTACGTCTTATGTCGCGAAGTACGATTGGCGAGTCTAATCGAACGATGGAAAAGTTTGTTGTTGCCCCGGCGGTTCATAGTGTTGTCGCGAATGTTGTTTCCCACACTGGCAACGATGTGAACTTATCGCGCCGTGAGGTGGATTCCACTCGGTGTCCGGGATCGCGGTAAGAATAATACGTCGACGCTCTCGTCGTCACACGATCTCATTAGTGAAAAAAACGTATCGTAGATATATATTATATCCTCGCACTTGTTGAATGACCTCTCTGAAAATAGCATCGATCTTCGGAACCATCGTACGAGGGCTTTCGATTCGAATGCGGCTCCCGTCACACCATAATTCATAAAAGCCACGCAATTGTCGTACAGATATTATATTGTGATAGACATAAATGTATGTAAATATAGGCTCGTGGAAAAAAAAAAAAAAAAAAAAAAAAAAAAAAAAAAAAAAATTGAAATCGAGAGAAGGTCGAAGATCCTCGACCGCGACTTACCGTCTTATCCGCGCAATACAACAATGTATGTTAACTGACGCTATCGCTGTTTCCCAATTTTTTTTTTTTTTTTTTTTTTTTCTCGATAGAAATAACGTATGCAACGATGACCTACAATGTAATATGATAATTCGTAATCTTCATAATACAATGATAATTACGTCAAATTAAAGATTTTCACTGTGGTAATAGAATGATCGATCTCTTGGTCATTATTAAAATGAGAATCGGTCGATTAATTACGATCTTTGACGCGATATAAGTAATTAAAACTAATTAATTAATATTATAGTAACAATGCGAGACGCGGCAGCGGTATTCAGTCGATTAATTATCGTTAATAATATTGCATTCGTTAGTAGATAAAAAAAACTATTAATTAAAACTTTACGACACGCACGGGCAATTACATTTTCGTAATTATATAAAGGTTCGTTCGATTTCTTTGCGAGGATAAGTGCATTCTTGAACCTTATTATGCTGTTTTTTTTTTTTTTTTTTTTTTTTTTTTTTCAAGCTGCAAACTAAGATACCGCTCGTGAAATCTTTGCGACACTCGAGATGATTAGCGCGGGTCATTTGACGATAACGAGGTAAAGTCGAAGTCTGAGTCGTAATTATTTTTCGTAATCATTGCACTTTTTGCCGTATTAATTTCCAGTTTTGCCAAAGATCGTCTTTATTTGGAATTATAGTCAATAGACAAGTGTACACAATCGTATAAACTACCGGCATAAATGCAATGTTTCATTGTCATATGACTTGACGAACAATTTCGCGAGCAGCCGACTACAAAATACGATAAATAGGCGCGTGGAAGCGCACGCGCTGCTCACAATAAGTTTACTTTGCTCCGATAGTTATACATTAGATGCATTCGTTTTTTTTTTTGTTTAATGCGACAAAAAGATTATAAGTCTCGCGGTCATCTCTCGTCTGCAATCGCAAAGCTTTCTTAATGATTATGTTGTTTACGAGAGCCTTGCAGCCCTCATCATTGATCACTCGACAATGTGGCCACAAGTCGTAAATCCTCGAAGTAATCGCTTCCCTATCCAGACGCGTTAATATCGCCTTCATAAACGCGGTGCGCTCGTTCACACGTACCAATATCTTCTTGTAGTAAAATTTTAACTCGTATTTATCTTTCGTTAAAATATAATTCAACGAAATATAATGCGATGACGATTTTCTTGGTTCGTAAATGAAAAATTCACTTTTTTTGGACGATATTGACGAATCATCGTACGAATTTATTTTTTATTAAATAATTTTATATACGCAATGTAACAACAATATTTAATAGTATTCGATGAAAAAAAAAAAAAAAAAAAATTCTTTTGGATAAATGCACAGAAAAATATGGATAATTCGGTTCACTTACTTACTACACTTCGAATTTGATACAAATTCTTATCTATCGAATTCGCGAGTACGAAGTAATAATATATAAAATGTAATGTAACAACAGTATTTCATATGCGAAGAAAAAGGCTTTTGTTTTTAAGTAAATTTGTACAAAAAAAAAATATATTTTTGGGATTTTTTTTTGGGTTTAAAAATCGTAATAAATATATCTAATACTAGTAGCAATGCGATGTAACAACAGTATATTATTTTTGATTTTTTTCCTAATGGAGTGTATAAATAGAATAAAAATTACGAGCTAAGATTGTATTATAATTCGGTAGTCGGTTCGTCGTTGCGAACGGTATTGTTGAATGCAATATAATAATACGAATCGGCCGGCGATTCCGATATACTTTCGACTTTAGCATTAAAATTTTCGTTAGACTTCGAACTCGTTGAATGGCGCTGACATTCGACGGGAACGGTGTCCAAACCCTTTCGCTTGCTGCCGGAAGTCGAAACTTTGTCATTCTCTTTGCTCTGATTTTTTTTACCAAAAATTGATAAGCTTTTGTACCATCGCTGTTTCCGTTTCTCCTCAGACTTTCCTCGATCGGTAACATTCGCATCAGAATCGCTGTTGCGCTCTCGAGTTTCGTCAAAATTTACCCTTTCCGCGATAGTCAACGAATCCGATTGAAAATTTTGATTCTCGTCTCTGACGAACGACTTTGAAGAGTCACCGTAAAACTTTATTGAATCCGATCGAGTCGTTCCGTCGTCGCTGGTTCGCGTTCTGAGGCGTTGCTTTACGTCGCGAAGGACTTCTCTGCTAAATCCCGAAGTACCGCTCTGATCTTTTCTTTCGGAAGTCAAGAAGTTTTTCGTTTTCTCGTCGCGGCCCGAGGAATGAATCGATAGATCCAGTGGCTCTTCGTCAATTTGCAATAAGCGATCGATTTCGTTCGGATGAACATCGAGAACCCGAGGATCACTGAATCGTTTCGATAGATCGTTAAATGTAGTCATTGATTTTGATCCTCGTATCGTTTCCAACGGGCGTTGATCTTCGCTTATGCGAGTCGAATTTCCTACAGGCACTTCTTTTCCCGCCGACAAACTCTGCACCGAGTCGGTGTACAACGGTTGTCGAATCTCTTCGCAGGAAGATCGCGGCGTTCTGTCCACTTTCCTCCCACGAAATATTCTGTTTATTCGCCTCGACAGAGATTTGCGGATCAGAGATATTGTTTTCCTATCGTTGCACGGACGACTGTACGAAGTCGATTGTGTCGAATTTGGAGTTCTGCACTCGGGGCGCAGCGGGAACGCTGCCATCGGCACTGCGAACGATAGAATTTTGCTGCGAGAATTGCACGACGAGATTGTCGACGTTGACGAGACTTCGTCGCGGATTTTGCGATCCGAAGATTCGGAAAATGTTGGTAAAACGGTTCGCGACGGCAGTGCCGTTGACGCGGCGCCGTGGGACGATGCCGATCTCAAAGGAGCCTCCGGTATCGTCTCGAGAACTTCGGCGCTCTTCGTTGTCTCGATTATCGCGACTACGGCGAGTTTCGTTTGACCCGCAGAGCTCTCAGACTCTTCGGACGTCGAAGCTTCGTGTGTCGTCTCGATAAAAGTATCGTCGGTTGGATTCGAGAGATCGAACTTTTGCGGACTCGTCGAATTATCTTCCTCGATGCGATCGAGTAATTCAGTCTCCAAAAATCTCACCTTCGGTGATCTTCGATCTGTCGATTCAAATTTTAATTCATTTCTCAATCTTCGTTTATTCGCGAATTTTGATTCCACGGATTCTTCGTTATTCGAGGAGTTTGTGGACTCCGAGGTTCGCTCATCCGTTTGATCGGTAATCGCGGAATTAACGAGACCCGAAGTACCGGACGAAGTTCTCACCGTCGTTCCGGTTGAAGATTCGTCAGTTGGAATTGACGATTTTGTCGCATCGGTAACGTTTTCTTCGAATTTTATCACCAACGATGGGTCGTCGGTTGATACCGATTTTTCCAGACTCTGTTGGATAATTCGAATATTCGTGATCGCCGTTTCCGAAGATCGAGAACCACTCGACGTATCTGTGGCTCGAGAAGCATTTTCCGACTTTTTCGTTCGCTCAGCGATTCTGTTTCGCCGAATCTGTTTCGCTTGATCGGTAACTCTCGGTTGGCCGTTCGCTGAATTTTCCGACACTGGCGCTTCGAGTGCAACAGAGTTTTCTGCATCGCTGTGTGCATTTGTCGATTTTTCGGAGTCGGGAATCGCTGACGATTCGGCGGCGATGTGAACGATTTTCACGAAACTGACACCATTTATTCGAATTTGCGTATCCGTAGGATTATTGTTATGCTTTCTGCTCAATTGAGATTCGGAAGCGGCGTTGTCGCGTATCGCCGTCGCCTCGCGATCGTCTGAGTAAATAAAAAAAATAATTGACGGCATGTACGCGGAAGCGACGGAGGATTATAAAAATAAATATGTTTTTCGTCAGAGAATCGGCAAACACAATTAGAAATAACGTAATATTCAATGTTTTTTTTTTACGCCCGATATGACTCTCAATGAGAATAAAAATAACTGAAACATTCACAAGAATTATGGAGTAATGGTATTTGTTTTTTTTTTTTTTTTTTTTTTTTTCGCTTTATCGTCGAAGACACGCAATCAATATTAAAAGGCTTTATATCGAATCTAACAAAGTGCACAAATTTAAAGCTTTTTATTCAGTTACGAAAAAAAAAGAAATTCAAGCAATGCACACAAAAATGTATAACAGCGAATCGTTGTGCGATTGAATTGAGAAATAAGTGAATTATTTCGAGACTCACCGTCGGCGTTATCGGCTGGATTGCAGTAAAGCCACGGAACAACACAAGCGGCAACAGCACCAATGCCGAGAGCGAGAGCAGTAGCAATGATAACGACCATTTTTAGCTTGCTATTCGCTGGATCGATTATCATTACACACTGTTTACACGCCAAGGTAACGGTATCGATGTTCGAAACACATAAATTTAATTTCTATGAATCAAGCCAATCCATCTCCACTTTGCGGACAATGTAAACGATAGTGATATTATACGAACGGTAATCGAAACGTCTAATGGCAAACTCAACGATGTGAGAACTGACCGGAGTACTACGACGGTGTGCGCGAACCGTGTCAACAATAGCAACGTGTGATCTATAATCCATATCGGCTCGTGCAGAGTATAATACGATAGTAGCGTAACCAAATAATAGTAGTTTATATCACACTGTTTCTTGGCGTATAGAAATTATCGATTCATTGACCGTTTATTCGAAATCCACTATATCGATTCGACGATAGAAATCTTGTGTTTTCCTACGTTTACGTTCATAAGAATCGTGTTATATACAATAGTTATATTATATAAAATATAAGAGGATGAAAAAAATTGCAGATGATTGAGATGAAATTTGAAAAAAAAAGTTGTTTATCGGAAAAAAAAAAATTATTAATCGTGTTTTTCAGTTACATTTGAAATTGCTATTGCGTTTATAAGAGCTCTTCATACGACCGTTTGATAGTCGATTCACTTACATTTTTTCTTTTACTACCTATTAATTCCCCTTTAAATTTTACTTCGCAACATTTTAATAAAATTTACTTCATTGGACCACCGTTTCGGTTTATTGTACATATATCGAGATCCATAGGATTTCTTATCGACTTTAACAGCGATATTAAATCAATAATAACAATTATATTAAATTTATCCAATTGTGGTGATATTTCAATGACGTCGATGTTTAATTGCTGCGGTAATTAAATGCAATTGTCGGATGACCTTGACAGTGAATATGAATTTTTTAAAAAAATAATAATAATTACTGGTATTGTAACAAAGAATCGAGAAAAAAAAAAATTATTTATAACTTCTCAGCGATGCGCTAATTGGTACGATATAATTGCTTTTGCTAGAATTTTTATAGGCAATAAAAATCGCGGGCGTTACGAAGGATTATTTATAAAATTCGCGTAACTCCACAAATAGCATCGCACCGAAACGTCATTCATCGATAACTTCGATTCTGTTTTGTTCCATCCCCGGAGCTCTGACGTTTACTGCAGATTGATTGCTTCGTTTTCTCTTTTTTGTATCAATTATTTATCGACGAAGATTCTCGTGAAGTGCAAAGAGAAACGGAAGGGGAACAGGAATCCATCGTAAAATGCGCTAAACAATTCCCGCGAAGTACAGCAATATATTTTTCCCTGTTATCAATAAGCTTTGAAAAAACAAAAATAACAACATCGAGGAATCGCTAAAAGCATAAAAATCAAAGCTAAAACGTTGAAATGGTCTGATTTATCTGTTTTTCGATAATCAATGTTTTCAGAACCGTTCGAGAATTATTATTAACAAAGAACGATGATGAATCTTTCGTTTTAGCTAAATAATCCCTCAATTACTCTATTTTATTAGCACCGTTGCCACACGCGGCTAATTACTCGCTGCCTCTCGCTAACTTCTCACGCAGATTCCCTGATCTCATTACCGGCAAAGGGTTAAACTTTCGTATCACAGAATACGAACGAATACGACAAGTTTGTTGCGAGAATGAAAGAAGGCCTCGTGGGAATCAAAGACAGCAGTGCAATTAATTCAATCAACTGTAATTGGATGTATATTTTCAAGAGATGCTTCAACAGCCGGAGGCCTACTTTCATTATCCTTTGCGGCACAACAGCCAGAAAAGAAACTGAATAGTCTCAACCAGTAATAACGAAAGCGATGCGTACGATGCTTAAGACGCGATTCGCAAACGGGTCCAAGATGCTTAGGTACATTGGTTACACGGCAAAGATTAATGCCGAAGACGCCGAGACTCGGGATAATCGTCTAATCGCGCGTGAGCATCGCGCACGCAGGAACGAAGAAGGGATAAACTAGTGTGTACGGCATTCAGGAGTCATGCGAGTAGCAAAGACAACATACCGTAGGTATGTTAGACGACAGCGATAAGCGACCTCGACCCCTTTGCGTCAGGTTCAACAATGCTCTTCGCGTTGTATCGGTCACACCACCGACGCACGCGGCGCTCGAGGAATTCGATGCCTATTGAAAATAGTACTCTTTCCTATCATATTTTTACATTTCAGGACACTGAGAAAACAGTTAATTTACAATTGACAAATGGATATGGTGACCCGAGTATTTAGTTATCGTTAACAAATCTCAGGGAAGCCAAATCGCATAAAAAAAAAAAAATATGAAAAAACAGATATATATCATGAAATAAATGTCATATAACGATATTATTAATATTATTGTTATTTTTTCATAAAATATAACGATTAGCGCGTGTTTTTTAGATTTCGTTGCATTCGTTAAAAAAAAAGTACCGACGGGTTACGAATAGCGCGAAGTTTATTCGATTAAAAAAAAATCGATGTTGATGGATTTTTTTTTTATGCGCCAAAAATGTTCGATTGACCAACTATCGTTAAATCTGATAAAAGAATCTTAAAACAGAAGATTTGAGAGGCACGTAAAGTCATGAGCGATCGAGTCTACGAATTGGCACAAGGTGCACCGTACACACGTTGCGTAACTAGATCGACGTCTTCCTCGCTGACCAGTACGGTATGCATGCATACACGCACTTTACGCGCGTTCTCGCCCCGCGCGGTCTCTCGGTCAGCGTGCTTATCGATGCATGCGTGAATAGGTAATTGCAACGGGACAGAGACACGGCGAAGTCGTAAAAACGAGAAGGAGCCGAGAAAAGTGAGATTCGCAATTTTCATTTCGTTACGTTGTCTGTATTAATTATTCAAGTTTCAAGCTTTTGTAATTAATTTAAGTAGACTGAAGGTGTAAAAAAAAAATTATAAATAAAATATATTTTAAATAATTAATTGAAATGAATAACTAATAACTAATTTGATATTAATTTTTACTAATAATATATCGGTCGTTTCACTTTAAACGGATCTCGAAACATGCGAAAAATTCAATATCGAGTTAATTTACATATCAGTTACTGAGGTCAAACGTTAGATATAAATATAAATAAATAGATAAATATAAATACAGCGTTGGTATGCGCGTTACCAATCAGATATAAAAATATCTGTGTCACGTTGTGTTACTTATTATTTATTCGCATGGGAATCAGTGCAACGCGAGGATATATTATCCGGATAAACAATTAATTGGGTATTAATCGCTATTGCGATTTTTAACGCAATGAGAGTGACGCAATCGAGAGCGTCTGATCTTACTGTCTACGCGTCGATGTCATCAATGATGTATGTATGCAGCATCGAGAAGAAGGACGACTCGGCTGAGTATGCAGGCCACATTGCCGATGTCGATTTTTTTTTTTTTTTTTTTTTTTTCTATTGAAAACTTCGAAGCAACGTTACGCACACGTGACAATCACATGCGCATTATAGGAAGCGGGATTATTTTTATAATGTATTCAACTATACTGTGATATTAAAAAAAAAAAAGATGTTAATCGTTCGAACTAATCGGTGATAGGATTCCTTTATGTTGAATACCTTGTCAGAAAGAGATCTCAGTACCTAATTCTCTTGATCGATACAACAAACAAGATCGCGCGATACCGCGAGCCCCGGATCGTCGCCGTAACGTGATTCCGTTGTGATTGAAATCTGCTCCCGATCTTTATAGAGTTATACTACATCCGGTCGACTGGCGGCGAATCCATTGACAAAAAAAAAAAACCAAAAAAATTCAAGGACCGGGATCTATGATCAATTTCACATTGCCGCGCGGTCGTCGAAGGTGCAAATGACCGATCGCGACCCTGAACGCTCGCAACGAAGAATAAGCTGAACAAAAAGTCGTGCTACAATATCTTTTTTTTTTTTTCTTTAAATCGATAATCGTGTTTCGAACAAACTTCCATTGAAGCGGAAATCTAACAACAGGTTCCGAAGTTTTTATTTTTGTTTGGAATTGCAGCTGCGTGTATACAAAGTAAGCGAGAGATATACGCGTGTATAGTGGTATTATACGCATGAACACAATCCGATAGTGTGTATCGTAAAAAAAAAAAAAAAAAATTGAAAAAAAAAAAACGGAAAAAAAACGATATCTGTCGGTGCTTTCTAGAACAACACGGCCTTGATTCGTGAGCTCCACGCCCACATCCGCGCCAAGCTAGCCATAGCAGGGAATGTATATCCGGTACAGACAACTCTATGGATATATTAAGTATACGCGCTTATTGTCCTCGTTCTTCGTCATTCACGAAACGAAAGACCCCCGTCTCGATCGTGTCTCGATGCTATTAGATGCAAAATAATAATAATAATTACCGACGAGAAGGGGGAAGGGATCGTGCGAGGCGAGACCGAAGAACTGGTCACTATGACGTCAGATTCGCAACCCTTTCGTGCTAAGATCGATCGGAGAACCGAGGAAATAGGAAAAAAAAAAATCGATAACGATCGGCAATAAATCAATCGACGCTTAGCCGAGTGTCTGGCTATTATTATTCAAGGGGAACGTTAGAACCCCGTCGTAATGAATTTTTTTTTTCATTTTTTTTTTTTTTTTTTTAGAAAAAAAAGGCGCGTATCCGCTCCTAATGAAATCGGTATGAAAATTATACCGATTTCTGCCGATCGTTTTACCATAAGAACAGCCGAAGACTTCGTGTCTCTATTTATTGACTTTTTGCACACGTTCCATTGTGAGCTTTCGTCAGTCCCCGTCTACGAGTCCACGCTACGTCTGGAACTGCAGGTATATACGTGTACCGGGGTTTCTACTTTGTCTCTACACACGCAACAGTAGATAGGATCGTAACTCAACCTCAACACCGTTCCTTAACACAAAATGACCCGTAATAATCGCTTCGAGTTTCATTAAAGATTATTTAGATGCAATCGAAAATGCAACTTAAAAAAATCGGTTGGAATGAGATTTTTACATTATTAAGCACCCTTAACCGCTACTTTTGCGAGTTCGATAGTCACAAAAGCCTAAACAGGGTAATTGCAAATGATTTTTAAATCACACGATAAAAAATATTTGTACTTTTCGCAAATTTTTTTTTATCCACAAAAAATGAAAAACTTTTTCTTCGTAATGATACGAAAAATGTTTATAAAAAGAATAATTTTTTTTTTTTTTAATTAACATGAAAATATCGTGAACAAGAAGCGCGTGTACCTTTTTTTACCGTGCATCTTGTAATCCGGTTCGCGATTATTGCGCAATATTTTGGTTACGTGATAACGTGAATGTGAGAATTGCCTGATTTGTTAAATTCTTGGATCGGCGGACGCTTTGCCATTAGCATGATTGTTTTAATTATAAAGCGCGAACGCCATACGACGCGAATGCATCGGTTAATGGATCGCCATTCATAAGCTCCCGCTTACAATGATTCAAGCCTCCGAGCGCCTTGATTACCGATGAACAATGATGTAATCATCACCGTACATACGTCTTAGAATGAAAAACGTTAATCCGGCTCCGGATAACGCGCGTCAACGGTATCTGTATATTGGGATTAAACGCGTGGGTGATTCCGATATTACTGTTAGCCACACACATTCGTATCACAATGAAACGGATCTTGAATCCCGGTAGATCCATAGATCTATTCCACATAGCTAATAATGTACGAACGAACCAGACACCGAGACTAGACAAAGCTCTCGTTGAGAATCTCATTAATATTTCACTGCGGAAACCTACAGGTTGAAGATTGTGCTAACGTTACATTGACACACGTGACGTCGTGTCACACGAGACAGGAAAAAGAGTTACACATCGGGTCGGACCATCACGTTCGCATGTTGGCACGACTCTCGCGCGCGGTTCGATAAATCGATCGATGCATCTGATAGCCTCGCGGGTCAAACGGACAACGATCGATCGGAACGTATCATTGTATCACGAATTTTTTTTTTTTTTTTTTTTCATAAAAAATGTCGAAAAAAAAAAAATTATTTCAATGATAAAAAATAATAAAAACTGATCGCTGAATTTTAATCCTCGCGTTCATCAATTTTATTGATTTTTTTTTTTTACGCCAGGACGACAGAGAGTTATTAATAAATTTCGCATCATTTCTTCCAGTCGCTATAATTATATTTACTCAACGATAGGACGATCCTCCGCGGCTAAATTCCTCCGGCAAAATCCCGCGGCATCGATAAACGCCTCGAGCAAACATTTGTAACGTGTGCGGTGAATCGATTATTAATTGACGGATTCCCGATCGAGTTTTACTCAGTCAGACGTGAACGCAACCAATACGTACGCGCGGGTACACGAACAAACAGAATGATCAAGGATCCCCGTAGATGGACCGGACACCTTCACGTTGCGTTTTGCTCCCGACTACGTCGATCTATCAATTCGTAAGGCACGACTTGCACACGAGATCTGGATCGCTTGCGCACTCGTTGTAACCAATATTATCATTTCGAATAGCGACGACAACCTCACGGCAATGCGCGTACGCGTGATATATCATATCACCGCTACCGGTCGTTGATTAATCGACACCCAAGTGTTTCGAGCGATCGATGATATTCTTTATTACTAATCCTGATCCTTTTTTTTTTCCTGTTTACAATTAGAAACCGTTGATATGTAATCGAGACGAGTTTAGGCGAATCGTTAAGCGAGTTTGTTAATTGATCGTTATGCATCAATTATGCATTATCATTTTGATAAACAAATACTGTTCGAGAAGGCGTGACATTTGTCGGTGTTGGAGATTAATCGATATGGTATTAATTTCATTGAATTAATCATCGAGTCCGAGCCTCCGGTGGGCGAACTTTTGTCGTTGATATCTACATGGACTCAAAGTATATCGCGAAATGTGTATTATCTACTATATTGTAATGTGACCAATATATTTCCTACAAAAAATGGTATGTTACAGGTATATTTTAGGTTATATTTTTAGCATATACTTTTTTTTCATTTTGGGAGATTTCGTCAATTTTTTTTTTTTTTTTTTTTCGACGATCATTCACTGACTGATAGTGAAATTATTCGAGAGATCGTTGGAAACTATATTAATAAACGACCGTTAATTTAATCAACATAACCTCCGGGTCCGTATATCGAGTACGCGAAATTCTCAGGTATTTCGAATGATTCTTTATTACTTTTCTCTCGATATTTGAATTCTCTGACGAAGATCAAGGTTTTCGAGACAATTTACGAAAACAGTGGCTAATTAATTAATATATCGAACACCTCGGTCAATCGCCTCTCGTTCGCTCGGCGATTAATCGACGCTTATCCAATTTGTTAAAGTCAAACATCGAAACATTGTTCGAAGGTTGATTGTTGTTGTATGAATAATAATCCACGAGTAAAACGCGTGTGACACTAACAGGCGAGTTGCAAACTCGACGGACATTCGACGAGCGCGAGTCACCGCTAAGACACGGAAAAGTATCGGTGTGTGAAACGCGTCGCAACTGCATCGTTCCATGCAAAGTTACTTGAAAAATTATACCGTACGACCGGGAACCACGCCTCCGTAACAAGGCCAGATTTTTATCTGTACTATGCTTCGCTTTGCTCATACTATTTCCAATTGGACGTACGCAATTGGAGCTGCAATCGTATGACGCGTTTTCATATTCGTGCGTATCGATTAATTTGTATTTCACGGATCGTGCACTTGAGCGCATAGAAATATGTCGCAATTCATTAATCTCCGTTGTGTATTCATATTCGCAATTTTTTTTTTTTTTTTTTTTTTTTTTTTCTGTCGATTGTCAAGTCTCAAGTTAATTTAAGCAAATATTGCAACAATAATGTTTATAATAATATCATCAAATTGTATATATTGATTTATCGAACAGAACAAAGATTATGCATTCGATTAATCGATACGTACGCAACGTCTGTATGGTAGAAACCGGTTTCGATGTTGAATAACACAAATTTAATGTAACAAAACGTCATGAAACTTGTGTTATGCGAAGATAAATGCTTTTTTAATCGACATTGCAGCGTTAAATTCCACGAAAGTGAAATTATGTTATCACGTACGTTAGTGCAACTTACGTGTATTGTACATTGGGAACGAACGATTAACAAATCAATGACCGCATCGACGCGTTACGCACGTTGTTCGAAGCTTGCGTACATAAAACCTATTCGATATCTGCAACATGCGAATATGTTCGATAGCCGATCATTATAAAATCGTCGGGGTGAAAGAAAGCCGACGCGTGAACGCGAGGATAAGGACACGCGTCCGATTGCCAACGTGCGTAGATGTCTGGTCACCGCGCGCGCGCGGAACGAAATCGCATTTTTCGTATCGTTTGCACGATACTTACCTCTGATTCTACGTATCGGGATAACCAGACTGGTTAATTTGTTCGGTGCAGGAGACAGAAATAAATTTATGTTCGTATGATATATAAAACGCAATTTGCCTATACGATAACGTGACAAAATTAATTAACAGCGGTGTGTGTGTTTTTTAAATGATTTACACCGAATAAACGTGCGTAATAAAAAAGATAGAATGATTTTTTATTCACACATATCAACAAAACTTATCTTGTTAAATCGGGAACGCCATACATAGGTTTCCTGGACGTCAAGATGTTTAAAAAAATCTGTCATTTTTTAAATGTACCGATTTAGGTCTCATTTAAAAATGTGTTCCTGGCGTTTCATTTTCACTACGAAATAATTTTAAAAATATTGATTTTTATCAAATTGACTTTTTTCGGGGTTTTTTTTTTTTGCAAATAGTTGTAAATATATGCGTGGATTTTTTTAGAGTTAATTTTACAAAAAAAATGTATTAATCGATACGACGATTGATCGATGTATTCTTCGATAACTTTATGAATATTTATCGTAATATTGACGAGACAAATTTTCTGGACTTTTTTTTAACTACCAAATTTTTTTTTTTCCGTCTGCTCTACAGAAATCGGTGATATTACATTCAAAATTGATTATTTCGGAAATACAATACCATACGGTGGACTTATCAACTTTAGAGGAAAAATCGCGTGTGTAAACGAAAAATCCTGAACTCGGATTAAAATTTTTTTTTTTACCCCTTTACAGGACTCAATTTTTCACGGGACCGTTTTATTTTGTTATCATGTACAGTTACCGTGAGTAGCCTTCGTGACTATGAGAAATGTCCGCGGAAGAGGCTTCTCTCAACACGAAAATGGTTTTAGGAATATCCATCATAAGGCTTATGTGTCGCGAAGCACGTACTCTTGTTCTCGGAGTCAAGAGTTATTTATTACGCCCGAATATGCATTATCGACCTTCACTCCAAAGGTCTTTTTACTTTATCTGCGAATCCTCATTAACAGTGCATTACACACAATATGATGGAAGAAAACCAACGCGCTAAGGTCGCACTTTATCACTGCCACCAATTCGTTGTTTATGTAGTTTGTTTTTTTTTTTTTTTTTTTTTTTTTTTTCTTTTTTTACGCAATATTTCGTTTCGTTTATTCACTTCAAGTGGAAAAAGCCGATTACGGATTTAAAATCGCGACGATTAGTCGCGCGACAATGTGAAACACGATTTGGTTGCGAAATTAAATCGACAAATATATTTTACAAAGAAACGATAATTCACAAGAAAAACAACGCGTTCGATTCGTAATTTTATGCTAAATTATCAATAATTTATATGATTTTAACTGCCGACAGTTGCAACAGGTGGTAATAACGGTAATGAGAAAAACACTCCGTTTTGGCGGATAATGCTAAACGAAATTTCTCTTTTCGAAAAAAAACGGGGGTTACCCATCGATCAAATATGTTATTGCTATTATTGCAGTTATTAATTATTAATTATTAATATTAGTTCGCGACAAATATCATTGCGAGTACTCGACACTGTCGGAATATACGAAAATAACTGATAGCGCGTAACGAACCAACAAATTAATTAATGTTATATTGAATAATTAAAATTCACTGTAAACATTATATCGTTGAATATATATTTCGGCGTTCGCATGCCGTTCGCATGGACGACGCATGGAGCGTCAAAATCAATTAGCTTATTAAACGACGCGATATTTAATTAGCAACTGCAGGCGCTTCGACGCCGGGAAAAGTTGTGACTCTATTCAGTTCTTAAGAAGTATCGACCGATGTGGTCCAACGACTCTCGTCGCAGCGTTTGATTCGCTAATTCGATATTTCTACATGCCGCTCGTGTCTACAGGAACGATATTTTTCCGTCTCCAGTTTCCGCAATGTTTCCTTCGCTTCCCTATTTTTTTTACTAAAGTTCAGTCGATTCCGCGCGCAGTTAATTTTCCTCATAGCACTATAGTTTTTTTTCGCAAAGATTATTCCAATTGAACGAGTAATTGCTTCGTTTCATTAAAAAAAAAAAAAAAAAAAAAAATACTCTCTGAAATCTCTCGAAGATATTTTAATAAGAATTACGATTTAATATTCCAACAGTAAGGAAGTCCTTTGAAACGAAACTTTTGTAATACTATACCAGCCCTCCGTCATTGTTTTGTCGCCGTCGAGTGAATTGCAATGAAATATTAATAAATGCTAAAGAATTCTCACAATTTCTTTTTTTAGATTTCTAATTAATGGAATTAGCATATCTCCGCGCGGAGTATCGTTTCTTTTTTATTTCTACGTCTGCGCGGTGTGCGCCGTGATACGAGGGGATATCGACGCGTCGATGCTGAATGGGAATTGCCCGACGTTACGGGGCGCTGGAAGTCTTTTATCTTTTTTTTCTTAACACCACCGAGACATGTCGGAATTGATAATGTGAAAGATTGATTCTTATTCGACGGGTGAAAAAAAAAAAAAAAAAAAAATTAAAGGCGAATATTTCACTAATTTGCGTCGTTTGATTTAACCAGTCAATAATAAATATATTAATTATGATAAATCGAATCTCGCGCGTCAGAAAAAAAACGTATATCAAGTGACAACGTACAAAAATAATTATCATAGATCGTACGATTTCGATACGAACTGCACCCGCCGTCTCGAGTCGAAGAGATCGAGTTTTTTTTTGCCCAACCTCCTGTAATTATTAACAATTCAAATGGGATTGCTACAATATCACGTTCCGGAGGCCTGCCGCGTTCGCGACCAATCGTTGCGGCGCGAGGGAGAGGGTAGCAAAGCGACTCGAATACACGTTTCGATACGATAAATCGTGTTGTGAGATATTCAAATTGCATGTGGGTGTGATGTGGTGACTTTTCTTAATGAAAAAAAAATGAATTAAAGAAACGGCAAAAAATTGTTTAAAGATCCTGCTACTCGTTTTTATCTCGATAGGTGAATTCTAAAAAAAAAAAAAAAAAAAAAAAAAAAAAAAAAATGTAATTCAATACTCGAGAATATTGGATTAAGACGGCGTAAAATGAAACAATATCTTACGACATTCGCAATTCTACGCCATTTTTTTTTTTTTTTTTTTTTTTTTTTTTTTTTTTTTTTTTTTTCGTAATGATAAAACTTTTTGCACGAGTAAAGAAATTGATTTGAAATCGATAAATACTTCCGCGCGAACGAGACTTTGACATTGCAAACGAAAAAATCGCTACGTCGAAGCAATGTGCTAATTTCATTGGCAATAATTTTCTTTTTTTTTTTTCTCTTTCGACTTACAACTGAAAAAATAATGGGCGTTTTTATTTTTCCTTTTGCCTTGAATATGACGACAGTTACTCGTTGAGTTACGACATTGACAACTTTCTTTGTAGAATTTAAATAAAATGTATTTAACAACGCAAATAATGTGGAAAAAAAATGTGCTTTTTTACCGTTTTTCCCCGTTACCTATACGATTTCCTTAGTATGTATTATAAATAAATGTTTATTACATGTATTAATATATATGATTATTCATATACATTACGTACAAATGCTTTTCCTCATGTACCTCGAGGAATAGTCAGACATAACGCAACAAGGGGGCGAAGAAAGGAATAAAGTGAAGTAAGATAAGATTGAAAGATAAGAGGATTGTCTTCAAGGTTCTTCGATCTCTGATAATTACGTTCTGCCCTCAATTCATTGCGCTTTACTCGAGAGATTCCTATTATTTCTTTTTTTTTTATCACATTTAATTCCCGACATAGTGCGGACTGCGGACAAAGTTCCTCGTTCCCGCGCGACAATAATTTTCGTTCCCTTCCGTAAAATACGCATTACCGGCAATTTCATCGAGTTATCTTAACAATTACACTGAGAATTTCAGCCGGTAGCCGCTTCGAGAGTCAATAATACACGTAAAAGGATAGACATTTCACTGAACGGTACATTGTACATTATCTATAATCTAAGTTGCAATTTGCATCTTTACGACTGTTATGGAATACGGATCAGATACGGAAGAACCTTGGAAAATAATATTGAAAAAAATAGTTCAGTAATGCTTTTCAATAGTAGTTGATAATTGCCGTACGGAGTTAAACGCTCCCGCTTATACGTCGATCAACCGGAATAAGTCCTCACTTATTACTGTCATTATAAAAACAGGTGTTGAGATTTTTACCCCGTCGTAACAACCGTTCAGGTGTGCCTTGTCGCATTAGACTTTGAATTACTCTACGAATCATTAAACCCTAAACGGATTCCATTCCTGAATTACTCACAATCGCGTCCCTGAAACTTCCGAGATTCTTGAACGATCGAGAAATTCCGATGAAAGAAAAATATTTTTATGCAAACGATAACGTAGATTTATTTTTTTCATTGGGGGAAAAAAAAAAATGGAAAAAAAATTGATAGACATTCGATAAAAAAGTATTTGGCAATGATAACGCAGCAATGAGCGAAAAATAGAATCGCCATCTAGGTGATTGTACAGGAATTTCGTTAATATTGTTAGACCGAAGGAGCGATCAATCGATACATATGTTTCTCGCGTCGATCGATTTATTAACAATTTATTTATTTACTTATGTTTGATTAAGAATGCAAGTTTTTATTAAAAATATATCGAATATATGTTGTTTTGTTGAAGAAATTGCGGGGTCGGGGTTGCGGGAGAGGGAGTATCGAAATATCTACCTTAACCAAAGCAGCTACTGAACGTCGCTTCACATCCTTTAGCAGAAACAGTAGCAAACGTCTTCGAATTCACAATATCACGTTAATTGTCAAGTACCGGCCCCGCACACGACGATGTCGGTCAATGAGCGATTTTTATTTATTACACTTCGATACGAACGATCTCTCACCGACTCACGAACAGTACACGACAAACTGTCAACACGTAATGCGCCATATTGTCTCGCTTCTGACTATTGTCGCCACCTCTCCCGTGTTCGTCGAAACGAGTTCGTTTTATCGTACATACTTCCGTCGTCAGATGGCCACCGTCCCTGTGACAAACGGCCGTAGCCCGCGCAGCTGAATTCTGCGCGTTGAGCACACGGTGGCTCCGTTACAGCGAACTAAAGTAATATGGCGGTACTGCGGTGTCGCGCCGAGTGCGAGGCTCTCGCCTGATTATCACGACACTCTTCAGTCTCTTTTTTTTCAACCAAAGCGTCGATTACATCGTCAATTAGTAACGCGCGTGAATTGTGATATGTGCAGTGTTTCATGACGAACGTGTCAGCCCTCTGTGGCAAATAGTAGTACTCTGGATTATTGGATTATCGGACGACGTGTCATCGGTGGTGTCCTCGGTAGCGGCAGGTACGTAACCCCCCATGTTACTACTACTCTACCTACTACGAATGATCGAATGAAACATATCTATACACGTATGGATGTATCTATAGATATGTATATATAGATATTCAACGGTATAATAGATACGGTTTACCCCAAATGTCAAGTGCGCAAAAAAGCCTACACTCGTTCCAATAATATGCTCGATGACAACGAATAATTTTTTTTTTTTTGACATGATAACTTTTGAATTTGAATGGTTATTGACGAAAAAAAAATTGAATACATTGCCCCTGTCTAAGCTCTGTGAATTCTTCGTAAATGTGCGAGATTCTTGAGAAAGTGATAAACTCCGAAGGATGCGCAGAGAGACGAGTATATGTGGAAGGTCGGGTGCGTTCCCTGTTGTCATCTACAGGACATTGACTCTCAACACTACCTTCCCACCGCACACCCCCGGGCCCCTCCCGCCTCTTTCTTCACCCTTGAGTATATCTACGCTAGTAGGATCCTTCACGCACGAAATTTCGGCAGCTTCTGCGCCTTCTAGGCCTCGGCTACGCCGGGAACGATCGACTCGCTTTACCTACTGCTCCGGACTCCTAACCTCGACACTATTCGCGAAATATTTTCTCCCGAGTTTAACCGCTGATATCCTTTCGCATTTTTTTTCCCCAAATGCGTTGCATTTAACGTGGAACTCTCGTATGCTATTCATTTCGGTATCCTACGATCTTTGACCTTTCAAAAACATCTTCGCTTTCAACGGAACAGAGTTTTTTTTTTTTTTTTCAACAGAATTTAAAAAAAAATTGTTTATGCTCTCTAAATGATGGTTAAAATATTCCGCATGCATCAACAACGATTCGTTGAATACGCCATCCTTGACGGAAATGTGACAAACGGCCGTCACCACATTTGCAAGTCATACTGCAAAAAAAAATGCGTTTGGAAAAGAAAAAGCTTCCAGGAATAATCGTGACTTTTAACCATAATTTTTGCGAAAAAAAATAGAACATTCGCGATTTTAGAAGAACGGTAACGGAGTTTAACGAAGAATACGAATTTTTGCTCAATAGAAATTTTTTTTTTTTAGAACGGCCGATTGTGAATGTTATTCTTTGTTATTATAAATAACGATCGCGGGGAAACCAGACGCTTCGTTATTGATTCATATACAAATTTTTTTTTCTTCCAAATACAATTATGCAATTAACGATAATTCAATCGAAAATGTTTTGTAACGCCGTTTTTTTATTATTAGATTTTTATATAAACGTTTATTGCCGTACGGTATAAATTGTTGTACGGCGCGAGAAAATAAATAAGACGGCGTGCGCGATAACCTTGTTACTATTAATATCGATCGATTTGACCCATCCGCCTCTTTTATAAATAACAATTATTCAACTTACGATAGGTCAATGAATGATATATTTTTTTTTTTAATCGTCTTTCAAGATATACTATTGCGCAATTGTGTATCTCACGAAAACTCGAAGAAAGATCCGACGATTTAAAAAAAAAAATTTCGCCATTTGATTCAACGCAAATTATTTTTTTTCGGTATTCGAATCAACGAATCGTAAAAAAAAAAAATTTCGATTTTTTTTTCAACTTCGAGGGTTAACGCTCCGTAATAAATTTTTTTTTTTTTCGCTATTCGAAAAAACGATGGAGGGTTGACGCTTTGTAGCGTTCGCGTATTCTATAGTTCCTTCAATGAACGTTTCGTGGTTCGGGCTTTGGGAGAATAAGGTGTTTCGCGACACAAATACATTGGCGACAGGTGGGAAGATGTATTCGCGTTCCCAAACGCGTGCACAATGGTTGTAACTGTTCGCCATGTCTTCTATGGAATCTCGTATGA
Source organism: Cryptus armator (assembly GCA_963971235.1). Lineage (NCBI taxonomy): Eukaryota > Metazoa > Arthropoda > Insecta > Hymenoptera > Ichneumonidae > Cryptus > Cryptus armator. Next base: position 3,142,241 of record OZ020234.1, on the reverse strand, counting down.
CAAATAGACGTCGCCTGCCTCGAGTTTTTGTGTCATTAAAAATAATTTTTTTTTTTGTCTTTTATTTTGATCCATTTATTCCAGAAACTCGACTGCCACGGCGTTTGCTCCCTAAAAATTACATTACCGAATATGTCGCGCGATCTTTAGAGATTACAAAACGACGTTCGCGCGACGCAAACCGCGCGCAAAATTTTGTCGAATATTATTTTGCCTTTTTGTTCGTGCAAATGATGAAATAAAATCCTCGATGATGACGTTCATCTCCGAGTTGACTAAGTTATTTAAATGTCGCGCCGAAACGACGTCCGTAAGGTGAAAGTGATGAATATGGACCGCTTTTTTTTTTTTTTTTTTACCGTTCGTATTAAATCGAATCGCTGCAATAATCATTTTTATCCCACGTCTGCTCACGTATTCGAGAATTTTCTTCGTCCCGATGCCGACGAAAATTCGATGCATAACTTCGCCGGGTGACTTGAGCCCCCAATGTTTTTGATACTTTATTCCCGATAACCCCTTTGGCCACAAGTGGTGAAAGTTTATCGGCAGTATAATCAACTTGCATATATTCTCAGTTTACGATTCAACTTCGTCGGTCCTCTCGCGTTTAGCATTAGCTAAAAAAAAATTTAAATTTACGAGAAATATTAATTCATTCGTATTATTGTCCTTTTTTTTTATCTTTCGGTCGTATCGCGTGAGACTTTGATATGATGAAAACAATTCGCGCGAACGTTTTACAGCGCTGCGAAAAATCAAAAATATTTATCGAAGAATCTTGAACTCGACGTTTAAAAAAATAATAAATCGATAAATAAAAACATATTAATTAATAATAAAAAAAAATTAAAATAAAAAAAAAATGGCAAATAAAAAAAAATGTGTAAATACTGATGCAGAATATTACTTGAGCCTTGAAAAAAAAAAAAAAAAAAAAAAAAAAAAAATTTTGCAAAATGAAATTCACCGCTGCAGAGTTTAGTTTATCGGGGACTAAAGTACGCGCAAAGATACGTAAGACAAATCGGTGTATTATTATCATATCAATTGATAAAAATCGCATTGAAAGTTGAATGAAACTATTGAATGGTCAGAAGGAGTCATAGGTCGTCAGGGGGGGAGGGGGGGGAGGGGAGGAGGAGGTTTCGTCTAAGCAGAGTTCGGCGTCCACAGTCTCGAAAGCGTTAAATACGATTATGTAACTCATCGACGAGGAAGCGGTGAGCGTTAAAAGTCCCGCGCGTCGAAGTTTTTTTTACTCTTGATATCGACCATGAAGCCGCAAGATTTTGCCTTTTACTTTCGCAACGCGATTTTCAAGCGCAGGTGACTCTCCATAATACAAAACGTCGTGTTTACGTCAGCGGCGAGCGACGATATTATTCATTAACCGTCCCGTACATCCGTACTCGCGGAACTTGCATTATCGTCGGGTCCTCGATACAATGTAAAGAACAACGGAAACAAAAAAAAAAAAAAAAAAAAAAAAAAAAAAAAAAAAAAATGGAAAGTGTTCCGTGTCCGGGGGACTTTGATTTGGACCTTCGAACCGGTGTGTGAATCATTTCAATTGTAATACCTCATTTTTCTTTGTTCGCCGGTACGAAATAACATCGAAATATTTATCTTATCGAGAGCGAGAAAGACAGCGACTGCAGGATTATCCGAGAAACTTTTTTTTTTATATATATATTTTTTTTTATATCTATATATACATATATATATATACGTATAATGGGAAGAGCTTCGGCAAGGTTCGCCGTGCGATCGATACATCTTCCCTCCCCTCCGCTCCCTTCATTTCGCGCGAGAGCAGCAATATCACAATTTTACGTTGAAAAAAAAAAAAAAAAAAAAAAAAAAAAAAGAACGCACCGACTGCTGATTTCTCAGATTAGCTTGAAAGTTCCGTGGATAGATATGAAACTTGTTTTGTTTTTTACGACGTCTCGACTACACATTGGAACGCGGGGACGAGTAGACCTGACTTGGCCTCTACAAAACTCCTAGAAGGTCTCTCGCGGGTCTCGAAAAACCAGCTGGAAAAAAAAAAAAGATTATTCAGGGAGTGGAGAAAACAGATAGTAGCTTCGCTCGCAGCGCCGATTCGATGAACCGAAAATTTCAGCGCGCGTTAACCCTTTCGGTATCTTTTCGCGTTCGTGGAAAACAGAAATTCATCGAACGCCAATTTGTACAAAAAAAATTTAGGATTTTTTTTTTTTTTTCGATAGGATACAGAATATTGAAGAACGTATTTATTTCGGGGAAATAATATTTTTTAAAATAATTTTCTACGACTTGAAAATTTATAAATAATAATTTATATTATTAATATTTAGAATTTTTTTATTTTCCATTTATTATCGCATAATAATAATAACAATGAATATAAAATACAACATTAATTTCCCGACATTAATTACGAAACAATCAACTGACTGTTCATACGATTCGGAATTATGGATGTCTTTCGTAGTGTTGAATAAGATTTTTCAAAGTTTTCAACGTTGAGCTCGCAATTCAATGGTTAGCGACTTTCCTAGCTGTTTAAAGACGTAAGCGGTAATATACTCGCCTGTCGAGAAAAGATTATTTACACATTACGATAATGTTATTTATTGTAACAAAAGAAGAAAAAAAAAATTAATAAATAGTGCAGCTGTTCCGAAAAAATGGTGTCAGGGTCAGAAAATTGAACGTTTACTTTACAAGTATTTCTTTCGATTCGGAATGTACAACGGCGCCGATATCAATAGCCAGAAAAGAGCCGAACGGAAGCAAGAAAATCTGAAGAAGTCTCTCTTACGGGCCTTCGATAAATTACGATCGTGAATACAAACAGAAACACACACAGAGACGCGTATAAAAGATAGAGCAGTAGTGTAGGCGGATCGTCAAAGACCATCGGTAAAAGACTACAGCACAGGCATCAACGACTACGAGCACTACGAACGATGAAAAAAAAAAAAAAAAAAAAAAAAAAAAAACTAAGAAGAAGCGAGTATAGGCTTTAGCGGGTCGCAACACATATGTACGCCAGTAGGTAGGCTTCGTCGTAGCCTTCGTGGTAATATGGGTCAGGCGCCCCCCAACAAGAAGGTCATTGGCCCAGGCCTCCCGGCCGATAAAACAGCAACTTAATTTAAGAACCTCGCTTTTTTTTTCCTCTTCTCGTCGTGTTCTCTTCGGGGGATCGAAGCGGATCCCACGGTCGAGAGATGTCGCTTGATGCTCGCTGAGACATTCTTATCTCATTTTTTTTTAATTTCGTATTTCCCACTCCATTTTCTGCGACAAGATAACAAAAAAAAATTATTTTCGATACTCATTTTCGGCGCTTGGAAATCGCGATACGTTGCATTGGTAGATCACGATTTTCGATGTTTACCGAAATTATTTCGAATTTTTCCGCGTATCCAGTTAAAATAATAAAAAAAAAAAAAACAAAAATACAGGAATGTTCCGAATGAACGAATAACGTTTAATAACGAACATAAATTTTTTGAAATTATAATAAAATTAAAATTAAATTAAATGATTATTAAATTATTATTAAAAAAAAAAAGTATTGCTATTTTTTTATTATTTAATTTTTACGATTTTTTTTTTAATTATAAATAATGATAGTTATAACAATCATAATAATATAATATACTCGGTACTCGTGACTCTATGCGACCGAACAGTAGTATCCCTTTGATACTATACAATTCCGTGAGGGATGATAAATATATGTCACCATTTTTTTTTTTTTTTTTTTTTTTTTTTTTTTTTTTCAAATTAGCTATCGCTGGAGGTGTGAGCTATTTTATTATTTATCGTCGCATTGGGTTTTAAAAATGAAAACAAACGTTGCAGTCACGCGACGATCTACCGGATACTACTGCGGCCGCTGTGCACACGCCATCGGCTTTCGATTATATCGGTTCGAAATTGTACAAACCTTCCAAGGTATGTGTGAACTGAATTCATCGTCGCGACGCACAATCAAGTCAGTAGGTCAATAGTTATAGCCGAGCCATTCCACTCCAATACAATGTCGTACAAAGTCATCGCTATCGCGCGACGATAATTCATCGTGATGGCTCGTCGTGGTTAGTTTTTTTTTTTTTTTTTTTTTTCGCGTTTTTCCGATTTCTTTTATGCATTTTCCACTCTCCGTTCCCTCCAACTCATCCGGTTTTTTTTTCCTTTATTTATCATTTTATTTTTTCGATCCCCATCCGGCGCACTTATGCTGTTGGTATATATCTTTTTTTATCCTTATCAGTATCTATTTTCTGCAATTGCATTTTTTTTTATTCACGCAACTGCACGTTTGCGCGAACGTTGCGGTGTGCGATGCATCACTTCGGCGACTGTTGCAACGTGTGAAATTTTTTGCCAATTATTATTACAAAAAAAATCCGTTGACATCAGCGAGTGATTTAATCGATAGCGTGGGTGTTAAATTTGTCGTAAAATAAATTAACCTCGTCGCGATCTTTTTTTTTTCATTGCTTTTTTTTTTTTTTTTTTTTTTTTTTTTTTTTTTTTTCGTTTCGTTTTCCGCGGTAATGTATGTACGATGAGAAGTCGGATGTACGGCGGTTATCCATGTTTATTTACATTTACGATTGACCACCTGGCAGGTGCGGTAAGCCAGAGAAGAGCAAGTCTTCCGGTTAGTTTCATAAAAATGATTAGCTTCGGCGGCTGTCGCCGTTTTGTATACGTTAACGATCCTCTTTACGACTGCACTTACCGCGCAACATGTTTTTCCGATGTTCTTTGCTTCGTTCGGCGATCTATCGAACGTTAGCGAGCGAACGAGTCCACCAGTCGCTGTTATAACGTAATTTAAATTTTCTTTTTTCTACCTTTCGTTTTATTTTCTTTACTCGGCGTGTCGCAGCGGCTGGAATATACAATGTTTCGCGGAAAAGTGACGCAGATATGCGTTTTCTGTATCGAAAGTGGGGTTATACAGGTGAGAATAATTCCGAAGCAAAGTATAAAAATCTAATATATATTTTATGCATTTATTCCGGAAAAAAAAAAAGTTAAATTATCTTTTTTTCACATTTTCTTATATTGTAAAGAATTGTAAAAAAAAACTGTTTCTCCCTATATGCAACGAAATTCATTATTTCAGAGCTAAATACACATATCTAGTGTACATTTCATGTATTTTTTCGAAAAAAAAAAAATGTACAAATCCTCTTTTTTTTTCTTGCGTATTTTTTCGTGTCGTTAAGTTTTGAAAAAAAAAAAAAAAAAAAAAAAAAAAAATTTCACCTTTACGCTTCGGATACTCTATATGTAAAAAAAAAAATTCTTTGCGATCCCATATGCAACAAAGTGCATTATTAATAGCGATGCGAATGCGAATAAATTTATGAACTCTCGGCGCAGTTAATGAAATACGCCTATACACATTTATCGAGCAAATTAATGGTTGGGCGTAGTTGTATTTATCGAATATTTATTACGAATAATCGGCAAGGGTTGGTGGGCGTAATTGCATTGCCGCAACAATGTGCAGCAACAGGTAGTCAATTGTGTACATTTAATTTGCCTTTTCGAGGCCCTCGATGACCGGGGGGTGGAGTTCAATAAAAGTTTGTCGTAAATATCTGCGCGCCCGACGACCGAGCATGTCATCCGTCATTGCAGTTATCTTACGATCGAAATTAAATTAATCGATAAGTATGTACGCCTCGAGTAAAATATCGAAAGTAATCGCGTTAAGATTGCATTTTTTTTTTTTTTTCTTTTTTTCTCCAACGATCGGCATTGAAATAGGAATTTTCGGGCGAAGTTCGCGGAGCTTTGAGACGATAACAATAACGTTTTACAATAACTTTGCAATGGCCTCTATAATAACACACTTCGTAACTGGCTATGACGCTGTGAAGAGTCGATTAAATATAGAATTCATATCAGCTGCGATCGCGAACGGCTAGGTGTTTCGATGCCTATTCCAGCGTTCATTTATCATTGCTTATGTCGTTATCTTATCTCGCGACTCTCGCGTAATCATAAACACTTCGACGTATATCCGAAAGTCTCAAATTTCTTTTTGACAATCACCGATGAAACATCGCGAAAAAAATCATTTTCAATCGCTGAACATTTCTCATCGAATATAGTCGAGAAAACGTAAATTTTTTTACCGTATTTCGTCACAATTTATTAATTTGATAAATTAAATATTTAAATAATTAATTAATTTATTACTAAAATGGTAGAAAGTTAATGTTTTTTCGGCTCTACTCCGTAAAAATGTTGAACAACGGATTTTTTTTTTTTTTTTTTAAATATATTTCATCGAAGTTATTGAAAAAAAAGTTAATTAAGTCAATTTAAATCGGGTTTAATAATATCATTGAAAAAAAAAAAAAAAAAAAAAAAAAAAACGGTTTTTTGATTTCAGTCCCTCTTTGGCTTTAGATAACTACATAAATATTTCATTGTGAAGCATCGGCTCACGACGTCGAGACCCGATAGTTTCAAGTTGCTGCACACAGGGATATCGGGACGCATGGACTTAATTAACCCGAAGGATAGTCGTGTATTAAGTAGGTCAGGCAGCGACGTATTTGCACGGCTGAACGGATGACACGTATATTTTTAGTTCACCCTATGTCTATCCGTAGACTGTAACGGGGGTATTTGAATCGAAGGGGAAAGAGCTTCTAGTTGGTCAGTCAGCAGGTGCTCGCCGGTTCGCTCACGAGTACATCTCGACGTCCTCTTACCTTGCACTTGACGAGCTGCTCGTCTATTATCGATTGACCGCCCGCATTGAAATCTCTGGATGTATGTATGAACCCGGAGAGTCTTTTGCGATGCTTCGCACGTCGTAAATTTGCATTTTCCGATTATTACAGTATGTATATATATTATATATATAGCGTTATAATCGAAATGCGCACTCGCGAAGCCGTATCTTCGCGAAAGTTCGAGGTGAATAAGGAAAAAAAAAAACCCTCCGACTCAATATTCTTCGTTTATAAAACAACGGGTTTGAAGGGCGTGAGACTATTATTAAATTTATTGGATAGGTCGTCTCCGATCTCTCGAGTACTCGGTCGAGGGTTCAAGTACACGCGGGGTCGTTCGTACACTATTCTGTCGAAGCCGAGGGGTTAATTTACTCTCTTTAGAATTCTCTCGTCGATCGAACGGATTTCACGAGAAATTTTGTCGCCTCCCGATGGAGAACGATATTAATATCTTGAGTCACTTTTGCATTATAGAATCGAATAACGTTCAACGTAATCAATCGAATTCTGTATATTTATTATCTTGTTACGCTCCCTCGGCCGACTACAGTAGACGGGGTTAATTAACGGTCTCCGGTTTGCGTCAATGACTCGTTATATTATAGCTATCGAAGTGCGTCAACGGGGTAAATGTTAAACTAGTAAATACAGCTCGATCCGCGAGACCGATACTATGTTTAGACGCGATTAACTTCGGTGTGTGGGAAAAATTACTATTTTTTATTTCAGTAAACATCGTGTCGTTGACCCTCATGAATAAAAATATTATTTCAACACAATTTCCTTCTCAATAAAAAAAAAATTATTTGTTGACAAAACAAAATTAACAGACGAGATAACAAAACACAAATTAAATTAATTAAATAAGTAATTATTGATATATTAATATTTCGGATATCATTATTATTTATTATTTTATTAATTAAATTTTTTATTTCAATTTTTTTTTTTTTTTTAAATAACAAAAATTTTGAGGTGTTTACATGAAACTTTTTTATTATTAATTACTTTTTTTATTGATTGTCATTACTTTTAATAATTATACTGATCGTCGCAAATATCATTGCAATCTTTTGAACAGCGAAACATCGCTGGTACTGGAAACACGAGGAAATATTACTATTTATTTATTTTTCGCGTAGTTAAGAATTTCATTTGTGTTACTTGGGTTAAGTCAATGACGTAAATGAGGTAAATGATCGTTCCCGCGAAAACAGGTTGCGAAGAAGTTGTATTAGTTCAGTAATATTGGCCCGGATAACCGACGCTTAAGTGGCTTTAATCGGCGTGTAAACGCATCGTGCGACTTCATTGTCGTATTGTAATAACGATTACGATAAGTCGCCGGTGAATCGCGGATATATTTCTTTGCAACCGTCGGCAGATCTGCGGAAACGAAATTAACTGTTTCCCGCGACTTCAGAGTAGTGGAACATTTTTTTATAAAATCTTTTGCTTGAAATTAATTTTTATAAATTTTTTTTTTTTTTTTTTTTTTTCGACTTCGCATAATTGGCAAATAATTTTTTGCGCGTTTTTCGCGTGAATTTCGTCGGTTTATGAAAAAGTCCGTTCTTCTCCCTTTTTCCCGATATAATTCTATGGAGTTCTTCGAAATCATTAGTACGATACTCATGACCCGTGCAGACTAATAATACGAATGATTTCGACATTCCTTTCAATTGTATCGAGAGCCAACGCTTTTGGAATGATAATAAGCGGCGGCCTCAGCCAACAGACCCGTTTCGATGCTTCGCATATCATCTTAATACATCGTGAAGTAAGTCATTGAGAGTTTATCGTTGTGGTCGTAGCGTCGTAGATAGCCACCGAAGACCTTGTCCTACCCTACGAGATACGTCTCGCTGGCCCCGGGCAATACATACTACCGAGTACTTTGGCCCCTTTGATAAAGAGTATCACATAAATCTTGTTTCGCGCTACGAATCCTAACGACGACAATCCGTTAGTTAACACAATGCAGTCGAACCGACGTATGGAACAAAACACACCACGGCAACCGTCGTCGACGCAATGAAACTTTATCAATTTTATCATTTTATCAATCGACCACCAGATTTCACGATCTTTACCCGAATCAAAATTACTGAAGCCAATGACACGGAAATTGGAAATATCCGCAGTACATCTATAAAAAGTTATAAATCTATGATTTTTTTTCATTTTCATCATTGCGTCTTTCAAATATTTCGAGTTTTCTAATTATAACGAAAAAAAAAAAAAATTATCAGTCAGAAAGAAATTTTTTTTTTTTTTTTTTTAATTTTTCACGAAAAAAACTTATCTACGCGGAAGCAAATGTAGATTATAAACAGAAGCCGGAAAACACTGTCAGCGACGTTTAAACTGATAGTAAAAAAAAATGTCTACGACACTTGTATCTCAGAGGAAAACGGTAGTTGTTGAGTTTCCACCGGAACGTAAAACCATTCGTTTAACATCGTATGGCAACTAATATCACGTTAGGGAAGCAAAATCGCGTCCGGATAAGATTGGCTCGCTATCGGCACCGTTAGCCTTGCACGCCAAACTCGAGAAACCCACTGCGACGTCCGTGCGATTGAGAAACTTTTTCTTCGAACGTTATAAAATCATCGACGATAGGACAATGATTCGGCCTCGACGTGTCAACGGGTTCGCGCGATGATACGATATACTATACTGTATATGTTACGCTATCGTCGCGCCCGATAAGAGGAGAGGCAGAGCTCGGGAACCATCACATTTTTTTGACGACAATATTTTTTTTTTTTTACTTTATTTTATTTTATTTTATAATTTTTTTAATACTTGACGACATTGAATTCGACTTTAAATTTCGTCACGCAGTTCTTATCCTCGAATATCCTTAAATTTCTCCGTTGATTCCTGAATTTTTTTTTTTTCCAAATTTCAACTTTTTAATACTTAAAAATTTTTCTTCCTGTATATTTTTGAAAATCAGTTTTTTTTTGCTTTTCTAACCGCCAGTTTCACGGTGAGCCAATTATACGCTTCGTATTAATGGCTGAAAAGATAAATTTACATTATATTATAAATAATAATAGTAATGATGTTATAAAAAAATATTATTATTATTATTATTATGCTGACTTTTTACTGGACGACATTGAATTCAACATTAAATTTCATCACTCAGTTAAAAATTTTTCATACACTTCCAATATCGTAAAAAATGTATCAACTGTGAGAAATCGTCGTAACAAAATTACGCGGAGCTGAGATAAAAAATGATGTTTCATCTCATCCGTCGCATCTGCGCGTTACTTTTCTCGTAGGCAACGTCTGAGTTGTGAAAATAGGTAATACGGACGTTCGAGTAGGCGGAGCGTCAAGACTATTTTCTCGATCCTAGAAATCACGTGCATCGCGTTTCTCATCAAAAAAGAAGAGTAAAGAAAAAAAAAGAAAAAAAACTTCTCTTTCCACTAGAGAAGTATAAGTGACGGAGATTTCGCTGAGGTTAGTCGAGCTTATTGAACTTTTCTTCGGTCAGCTGGAATGAGATTATACTTTACGGTGCAATACGAGAAACTGTCACCGCTGCCGGTGGCAGAGTTTCGTGTCACGCAATATCTACACCGACGACGACGACGAGAGGCGTATAGGTTGGCATTGTCGCTCGGTGCGATGTGCAGTGAGATGGAAGCTCCGTTCCGCGGGAGGATATCTCTGTGCCTTCGGGGGGCCAAGACAACGGAACGGATGCTGAGCGCCGGGTGGATGCAGCAGAGAAGCGGGAGATGCATTTCGCGAGAGTTTCGTTGCTTGGTATGTGTGACCCTATCGCGGACAGGAGATCGTGTTCCATTGCAGAAATGCCACGTGCGAGAGTCCTGTCGAGAATCGCGATTCATCGTTCGCCCGCGCGAGGCAGAGAAAAGAGATCAAAGCTATGGCTCGTCCCGACGTTCATCGTTCACGACGAGCGTCTCGTAACGGCGTGTGGCTTACTCTGCACGGGCAACCAGAAGGCACCGCGGTTCTTCGGACTATTTAAGCTTTTCGATATGTTGTCATATCCGCTTACGCTCGTTAAATCCGTTGACAATGTAAAGGATTAGTGATTAAAAAAAAAAAAAAAAAAAATTGATAAGATAATCTTTGCTGAATGAATCAGCAATTTCAACCGACAAATAATCTCTTTATTAGCATTCTAACAGCATCCGCTGCCTAAAACGGAAATCATGTATAAAGAGTATTTTCTTACCGATAAACGGTAAGTTTTCTTTTTGTGTGTTTATTTCTTACGAATACGCAATCAATTCTCGTTAAATTTAGCGGCTATCAATTATTTTGCTTAATCATCGCTACGCATGCGATGATTCGCGAATGCGTGAGACGATGAAACCCGCGCGCGTTTCTCCTTGCGCACCCTCGGCGGGTTAAAGGAGAAGATCATCGAAGCGCATTTCCTCTTCGTTGCTTCAGAGACTGAAGCATAATATCCTCGGAATATTCTTCGTTCCCTTGTCTTCTACGCTCGTTCGTTCGGATTAAAAAGAGAAAAATACACGCCAAAGTCCAGGGGGGTGGGACCATCTCTTTCTGGTCCGCGCCACGCGCGGTCACGCGAGTATCCTGCAAAGGCTCACGTCATCCGTGCATAAGTCTGGTACTGAGTTCTTTTTTTCTGTATTGTCGCTTTCGCGTGTATTTCGTGAAGCTTCCAGCGCCTCAGAAGCTTGTCGTCGACGGAAAGATGGGGCAAAATGAACCGCTTTAGCGATTCAGGGAGTTTCGTCGATATACGCAATAGTTTGTCACTACTTTTGAATAAAGAAATCGATTTGTCACACCCCTTCGAGTATTAAGATGGAAAAAAGGGGCAAAATGAACCGATTCAATCGCATGGAAAAAAAAATTTAATTAAAATCATTGACTACCTATAAGCGATACATTGTCGTCAGAAAATATAAGTTTCCATATTAAAACATAATGGAAGACTTTTTTGAAGGACAATTATTGAATTATAGTTTTATTTATCTGCATTCCTAGTTTTTTATCGGACCATTTTAGCCCAAGCGATAAATATATCGTAGAATTTTTTTAAATGTCCTTCCCAATATATTTTTTAAATAAACTTTTTTTTTAAATATTATCAACAATCATCAATTTTAAAGTTGGTCCATTTTGCCCCAAAATTCGAATAGCGCGATTGTCCCATTTTGCCCCAACCTCCCTTAACTATTCGCGTGTAATTACATATACAGAGTTCAAGTTTATCGAAAATATAAAAATATGTCTATGATTCGTGATATTCGTCTGGTGGTCCATTACTGTCTGTCGCTGGCAATCACGTCCTTCGATCCATATACGGTGGAGAATTTTTAACGATATGACATAGGCAATTATGACGAACACAGTGTAGCCACAGTGCCATCGGCTGCAAGAGTCTCGTTGAAATTTTTAATGGTTTGGTTAGGCTGTTTCGTCGCCTCTATTAGGGCTTCTCGTGTTTGACGATGAAACTCATTACGACGTTCGTCTTTCGCGCTCGATATCGTGTAAACCATCGAGTTAAACTCCGATCAAAGTTTGCCGAACGTCTGCCTGCGGAGCATTTGCATCGGTCAGCGATTAGTCTGTATAAACTCCGATACAGTCTTTTTTTTTTTTCTTTTTTTATTCCGAGTCTCTTCTCTCCACTTCGCTGTCGGTGGTTTTCCAGACGCGGGTCCGAAAAAAAAAAAAAAAGCCAACCCGTACCAAAATCGAGAGGGCGGAACAACGGAGGTAGAAGAGAGGCATCAACAAAGTGTCTAGACAGCTCGTTTACCCTCAACCGGACTATGAAATACTCTCTCGCTTGACTTCCCCCGTAGTACACACTCTTTACCTTTTCCGCTAATTCCAACATCGGGTATTTTTAAAACATTTATTTTTATTTTTTCGTCTCGATGCGTATTGTAAAATAAAAATTCGATACAATTCAATTTTTTTTTTTTAAGGATCTGTTTTTTTTTTTTTTTTTTAAGGGTTAAGGAGGGTTCGTAAATTTCTGGAGAAAAAAAGTGTATTTTATTTATTTTTATCGTGCAAAAAAATGCCGGATCCGAATATACCTTGAAGAACTTTTTTTAAATGTCTTTTTTTTCTATTTAAACAAAATTACACTATAATTTTTTTTTTTTCATACATTAAAAAAAAAAAAAATAAGAATCTTTATTGCCTGAAATCGTTGAAAACCCTTTTTAATATAATAAAATTATACGCGCAAAATTCATAGCTCCGAAAAAAAAGGGGGATAATATATTTTTTCTTCGAAATAAATGATTATTGTCGAAGCATCTTTATCGTTGACTGTACTTTCGTAATCGTGCAGCGACTCTTTGCACGTTGGTAACCGAGCGAGTAATGCCCTCGGTAATGTTAACTGTTCCAAGTACTACGCGGAACGTAAGTATATACTTCGACGAGAGATCACACACCGGTAAGAGAATGCCCCCGAGAGGGAGTTATCAAACCGAACGTGAAGAATATACTGTATATCTCATGAAGCGCAGCGAAACCCGTCGGTGATAGCGACAACGAGAAGGCAAAGAGAGTCGTCCAGTATGCCTCCTTCCCTCCATCTCCCTTTCCCTCCTCTGGTCATCTCGTGTCGACGACCTTTTCTATCGTACACATGGACCTGTACCTGACGCCACTTTTTTTTTAGATAATTATTTGCATCGAGAGTCATAGAAAAAATGATTATTATTATTATTTTAATCATAAATATTCTTTTTTATTATTAAAAAAATTATTATTACACAGATTTTTCTATTTTCTTAATAGAATAAAGTGGAATTTTTATGGTTAATTTTTAACTCACATCGAATTTGCGTATTACTACGAGAACTATTATTATTATTTTCTTCCGATCAAAAATTTTTGAGTCAACTTTTTTTTTTCGAAATTTTATTCGTCTCGATTATTCATATTTTTTTTTTTTTTATTACGAAAAAAAAAAAAAAAAATCTTTGCAAAGTGCTAACGATATAGTTAAACGTTATGTTTGTATACGACTTGGTATCCTCGATCGAGGAGGCAGTTCGACAAGCAAAGAAGCGCGCGCGATCGTTGCGTTTCTGTTGCTCGAACGTGATGAGGCTGTCGAAGATTCCTTTTATTAATTGAGCCGTTTCGCGTCCCGAAGTCCGAGATAAATGACGTTCCGTACGTGTATAAACGAATATCACATCGGTGCTTCGTATACTTATACACATCGAGACTCGACAGGACGAGAATGGCCTCTCGGCTATGCCGGGGACAAGATCACATGCGTCGTCACGAACTCGAGCGAAGACAAAGAACTATATCGCGGTTAGTTCGCGTAGGAGTTGGACTCTCGCTATAGATGATTCTTAAAGGAACGTTTTGCAAGTTTGCGGCAAAAACTTCGCGGAATTTCCTTTATACATGATAAAACGAACAAAAACCAAAGAAATGATAGATACACACTGTGAATCATTTTGGAGTAACGAAAGGTTCGTTAAACTCGAATATTTTGACTGCGGGAAGAACGATTTAGCACGGTACGCTCTCATATACCGATAAATTTCTTCATACGCGACACGCAATAAAAAAAAAAAACAACAACAAATAATCAAGTGGCAAAATTCATAATTTATTGCGTTCATAATTTTTTATCGGATATTTCACTACGCTAAAGTAAAAAAAATACGTAAATCGCGCGTTTCTAGAGAAAAAAAAAAAAAAAAAAAAAAAACGACGGAATTCAAGATTATTTCGATTTACTCTCGTTGTGTCTCGACGGCGTTGAAAATAATAGTGACCACGGTTCGGTTGAACTACGAGAAATCAGTGAACGTGCCCGCTGACCGAGAACTTCTAACATTGCTCCGCGATCCGCTCGCTGCCGGTATGCCCGCTCGAATAATTCGAACGATACATATGTACGTATCGGATAGTCTGACTGCGGTTCAAGGAATTCGAATTAGCGGGACGGTCGTCGCCTTCGAGGATCGACGACGAGAGACGCGCTCTTGCCTCCCAAAGGCCGTCACGAATTTCTCAATGTCATTACAACAAGGCCAATATTTCGAGACTGGCCACCGCTATTTTTCGTCTAATACAGAGGGACTCCGACGATTACTTACGTAGGTTTATAGACGAGCGAATGGATCGTAGTTTTATAAAAAATTGTAGTTCGTTAATTAATATCTCGTTATTGATTAATAATATTAATAATAACAATAATAAAATAATAATAATAATAATAAAATAATAATAATAATAAGTACTATAATTTTCAAATTAAGAACACATTTATTAATTAATAATAAAAAAAATTATACTACTTACGATATAACCATTTGCGAGAAAATTAATGAAGAAATTATCGACTTGAAAAGCGATGAAAAATGAGAAAAAATCATTGGAAAAACAATAATCTATTGTAAAGATGTCAATTAATGTCGCAGTGAAAATGGTTTCTGGGACACGGGAGGGAGAGATGAAATCGCAGTATTTTCAGTTCGAAACGACATTGCCGAGAGCCCTTAATTATTCTTTTTAGAATGATGATGACACTTGAATGAAAATAGGTCGCGGATCTTGTGACTCGGGGATACCCCTGGCTACCCAGCTGCGACGAGCTTTATTCCGACACACAGAGTATATAATAAAGTATCGCGTTCACGTAGGTACATAAACACTACAGTAGATTGGCCGACTTGAGGAGTTCGTAAATAAAAATAATTTCAAGCGATTTTTTTTTTTTTTTTTTTCGAGATTTTATTATAACGATATATCTGCGACCCAATTAGATGTAAGTTGTTATGCACGAAAGGATACGACGAATTCATGATGGTAATGTTATCGTGTTACAGGGAACTCCGTTAGTCAAAATGAAGGACGACGTAGAAGAAGATGAGATCTCGGGTCCGGCGTCGTCGGGATCGATACCGGAAAGCACCACTTCTTATGGGTGAGTCGAATGATATATGCATTTCAACCCTTTGTTGCACACTACTTTATTTTTATCGCATAGGTAAAATAACGATATCTTTCAAATTATTCGATAAAACTCATCAACGCGAAAATTTCGTTGAATATAATTTAACGACGAAATAAACTGCAGTACATTATAATCAGAATTCCTGAAAAAAAAAAAAAAAAAAAAAAAAAAAAAAAAAAAAATGTTTAATTTAACCCAATCGAGTCGCACTCGCGGATCTCCGTCACCAAAATTGATCGACGGATCGTTTCGGAGCAGAATTACTACGAAGGGTGAAATTCTTGACATGTAACTGGTAATAAGATTTCTCGCGATCTCCAAGGCGTGACGTCGAATTATTTATTGACTACTTTCCCGAGAAAAAAAAATTGTCATAAATATATACGACCTTTTACCCGGCTGTTTATCTTGATTCTGAAATTATCGCACGTAAAATAATGTCTACGTGGAAATTCCGTCAGATAATTTTTTTTTTTAT
The DNA here is from genome assembly GCA_963971235.1 of Cryptus armator. Classification (NCBI taxonomy): domain Eukaryota; kingdom Metazoa; phylum Arthropoda; class Insecta; order Hymenoptera; family Ichneumonidae; genus Cryptus; species Cryptus armator. Next base: position 3,126,004 of record OZ020234.1, on the reverse strand, counting down.
TTCTTACCTCCTCCCTCCTTTCAGTCGAAATTGAAATTTTTTTTTTAATGGAGAAATATCATTTTTTATTAATATTATCCATAAGCAGAAATAAATAATAATAATAATAATAATCATTTTTTATAATTTTTTTTTCGTCCATAAAAAAAAATAGACGATAGTTATTTTATAACGGGAATACGCGTGATAATTTTACAAGTTGTATAGAGTTTCGATTCAATTTTACAGGTTTTTCGCAATATTGAATATATATATATTTAAAAAATTTAAAAACTGGAGTAAATTTCATAAGTGGAATATGCGTGATAATTTGACGAATTTTATCCATTTTCGATTAAATTTTACCGTTCCTTCGCGATATTATATTTATACATATATATATATATATATATATTTTTTTTTTTTTCGCAAATCCTTCTCCCCCACGCCACCCCTCGCGCTCTTATTCCTTGTGTATATTTTATCAAAGAAGAGATAGGAAAGAAAGAGAGAGAAAGAGACAGATAAAAAAGCCCAGGCGTGCTGAGCCTCTCTGTACAGCCCCCGGCCGCCCGTGGCAACGCGAATCGTGACGGCGGCGGCGGCGGCGGCGGCGACGACGACACCGACGACGACGACGATGGCGACTCCAAACGTCGAATGAGCGGGGAGTGGTGGTCGGGCGATGGATAGAGAGAGCGTTGGGAGAACAAATTGGTGGGGGAAACCGGCGGCCGCCAGTCCGCGGCCGACCGCCGAGCTGATCGAGTCAGATTTACGATTTGCCTGTGTTCCTCGGCGCCGCAAACCGCGTATTCCCGCCGTTTTAATCCTCCCACTCGATCTAACATATTCATAAAAACCACAATACCGCAGCGATAATATTCGAGTGTACATCGAGTACTTAAAAAAAATCGATTTTCCATAAAGAACAAAAAAAATCGCGCGTTAAAAATCCTCTATTTATCGTTCGTCGTATTAATTGGCGAATCGTAATGAAATTTTGACAAGTGACTTGGTGCGAACAGCAAACGGATTATGACGAAAAAAATTAATCGAGAAAAATGAAGAATCATAAATGCCTCGAGGATTGTCACGTAGCGTAAAAAACAAAAAACATTTTACGTTGTGATCGTTTAAACCGTTGAAAATTTCGTTAATTAAAATTTTTTTTTTTTTTTTTTCGCAAATAATTCGCCGATGTAAAGTAACCGAACAAAGACGATGAAAGAAAAAAAAAACTGTCCAAACACGAAATTACTCGAGATAAACAGTACATGCAAAGATACTACGTAAATATATATATTTTTTAACGACACTAAAAATATATATAAATCTCTATACGTCGTCGGTTTTGTGCGATATTCCGAAACCTGCGCAGTTCCCGCGCGTTTCTCCCTCCACCGGCTCGTTTTAACCATCGCCGGTGCGATTGTTTCTAAGCGCGGGACGAGCGGAGTGAAACGTCGAACGCGCCGCGCTGTACATGTCGCGCGCGCGGGGTTCGCAACTGTTGCACGTTGTCAAGGTCAAGACTCGACGCGGTTTTGTGACCGCAGCTGAAGGCGCCAAGAGCCTCCCGAAGCTTTACGACAATTGCTCTGACGAAGAATAAGTGACAACTGTCAGTGAAGTAAAAAAAAAAAAAAAAAAAAAAATACATCGTAAACAAAACTTTTTTTTTTTTTTTTTTCGCATTCTTGGAAAACTTGTGCCGCGATCTCGATCGTCAGAGGCAAAAATATCATTCGACGAGAGATTCTTACGATCTTTTTTTTTTGTTTTTTTTGTTTTTTCTTTTTATTTTAACCGAATCACGCCGATTCGTATCTCACATTTCTCGGGCTCTCGAAACGATTGAACCCGGCGTCGTGAAGAGATATCTGGATCAAGGGAGCTCTCCAACAGTTTGAGCTCTTAAGTTCTCCTGTTTACAAGAGGCCAGCGGGCGCGGCGGGGCTCTACCCTGTATAATTTAACCGCCTCCAGGGGCCTCCAAATCTCAATCGGTGATTCCGTTGTTGTATTATACTATATACTGTACTATTATCGTATCGGGGATACCGTTTCTCTACTACGCTATGCCACGAGTATTCGCGTGATAAAGATCGACCCGAGAGAGTAACTCACCGAACTGCAGTTGGCCGCCACGGAAGACAAGAACAAAATAGAACGTACGAACGAAAAAAAAAAAAAAAAAATACAGAAAAAAAAACATCGACATCCTCGACGCCGAGCGATTGCTAAATTTTTTTTGAGCGTCAATCGCGTCCTTGACGAGAGTTAAAAAAAATAATAATAAAAAAAAAAAGAAACCAAAAATCGAACATCGTTTTCGTGATGAAAAAGTCGAATCGACTAATCGAAATCGAAAGAAAAGAACGATAGGACAGAGATTCTCAAGTGACCCCGTTCAAGAACTAATTTGGTGGAAGAGATAAATATAAACACAGAGGAGAGGATTAAAAATACGATATTCGACGGAGAGAAAAAAAAAAAAAAAAAAAAAAAAACGAGGGACGAAGTCGCAAAAATGTAGCAGCTGCGTTCATCGATCAAAGCCCGAAAAAATAAAAAGAAAAACCTGATCAAACATTTCATATAAAGAATAAATAAGACAAACATTAAAAAAAAAAAAAAAAAAAAAAAAAAAAAAAAAAAAATTCCGGTGGTAACGAAAACGCCTGCGATTCGCGGGTCGACTGAATTAAAAGCTCACCAGATGGATACGTTATTTGCAATCAGACGCCGATAATACAAAGCCGTTTTTTTTTTTTCACTTCTTTTTTTTTTTTCCTTTTTTTTTTTATCGCAGTGTGTTCTCGTACGATCGTAACCCGAGAGAGTGACGAGGAGAGAGATTAAGTCACTCTGTCGCTGGCTTCGCTAATTTCGATGTGACGAAAAAACAAGACCGTTAACGATAGTGTGTTCTTTCCTTTGTGAAGAGCCTCATCCGCGCGAGTGTTTGTTGTCCAATTCGTTGTGTGTACCGCGTGTGCGTGTCTGTGTGTTGAAATAATAATTGATAAATTAACGATAAGCCGCAACCGCCGCCGTTACTCGTTTGGTCTTTGATTTCATGCGTGTTATCGTCGTTTTACACTATATATATTGTGCATAGAAACTCTCGTCGATAGCGGGATCTTTGGGTGACGATAATACGAAAAAAAAAAAAAAAAAAAAAAAAAGTCGAATAATTCGCCGTCAATTACGAGACGGGCAGAGGAAAAAAAAAAAAAAAAAAAAAAACCGATAAGTCCCCACTGTGCGAAGGAATTAAAGCGGCAGATTAAACAAAAAAAATAAAAAAGAGAGGATACCAACGAAGGAAAGAAGAAATGGCCGCCAGTACCGGCGGCGAGGCCGCTGTTTCGCCGGGCGTCGTCTCAGCCGGCGTCTCGTCGGCGTCGAACCGCCTGCTCGACGTCGGATCTCAATGTTTTCGTCGAAACAAAACTTTGTGCATCTCGTAAAAAAAAAAACAACGGAAAAATAATAAAAAAAAAAAAAAAGACGAACGATAAGTTCGATCGTATTAACGGTCTTTTGCAACGCGAAACAGACAAATTCGATTAAAAATCGAGAAAAATAAAAACTTAGAAGATTAACGAGAAAAAAAAAAAAAAAAAAAAAAAACGAAAAAAAAAAATTGTCGCAATGTGGCAACACGAAGATTACAGGGGCGGAGGAGCCTCCGGCTCTCAACAACACCCAATGCATTCCGCGGCCGGAATTTCGAACGTTCAACATGCACCGGATAATCTTCTTATTACCGGTGAACATCATCAGTATCGTCAGTCAATGCATCAGCAACAACATCAGCAGCAGCAGCAACAAATTCAGTCGATGCACCGTCCCACCCCAATGCCCTCTTCAAGGTCAGTCGCTGGGCGTTACGAACCCCGGAGTAGCAACGGATTGCACGCGACACATAATACGATATGGCGACGTTACTTGCTTCGTTGCTACTCCCGGTCGATATATTGTATTGGTTCGATATTTAGCTGCGTCGATAAACACGTATACACGAGAGAACAGAGGGACTGAATGTTCTATTAATCTCTCTCGTCCCGTATGTCTGTGAAAACGATGATTTTGCCCCTTTGCTCGTTTGTCGTGTGGCAATACCCCGGGTTACCGTTCGTTATTACCAATCGATGTATTGACATTGATTTCAATTACGTAGACACGTCTCCTGCGGGATTGATAAACAGATATTGAACGGCGGGGGACGGGGGAAATGCGTAATTAATTGATTTCATCGGTACTCGGGATGTTTGTCCGAACCGAACTGACCACTGGCTACTTGCCTTCGGCCACTTTATCGATTTAATTATTTACTTATTTGCCGAGAAACAGCCTTTTCACCATTTTAATCGGTATTACAAATCAATTATCAAAAAAAAAAAAAAAAAAATACTTTCAGATATCAGATCGAATTTTCGGAAAAATTAGATCGAAAAAAAAAAAAAAAAAAACGTTATGGTAGAATTTTTTTTTTCGTCTAATTTTTTCGAAGTCAAATAAGAAACATAAATCGAAATTTCTATTGATTCGATAATTAAAGATATTTTCATCGGAAAATTATATTTTGAACAAACAAATCGATGAGATTGAAAAATTTTAATTCGCCGCGAGGGAGTTCTACGAATTCGTTTTTTTATCGTAATCGATTAAAAAAAAAAATAACATTTCCTTACCCACTGTTCGTTGTCTCCCACTCGGGCCGCAAGGCTCGCGAGTATTCGAGACGTCATTAAGTACGTCGTTGGCGGGCCGTCGTGCCGTTGTTGTCCTTGTCTCCTCTTCTCGTTTTGGCTTTCGACGTTTTACTACTCTCGAGTCGAAAGTTGTTCCTCGTCGTCGCGATGATGATCGCCGCGGTCCGGTGTCCGCGCATCGCTAGACACACTATTCACGAAGTAATTCCTGTTTTTTTTTTTTTTTTTTTTTTTTTTTTTTTCGGAACGTGAGTGGTCTCGCGATACAGTTAACTCGCTAGACAGACTGACGGCGAGCTTCGCAAGCCTCGCAGCGCGTTGGGCTTTGGACTAAATCCCACTGTCTACGCTAACCAATACGCAAGAATCGCGTCTTATTCTGATTCTCTTAGTTTCTCCGTCTCTCTACTCGATATCTTCAGCCTTTCCTCAGTTCGCTGGCTGTAACTTGCTTTTTTGTTCGGCTGTTCACAGTGCCCTTGAGCTCTCGAGACCGGCGAGTTCGCAAAATCATTCCGATTCTTGCGTAATCGCTCTCGTCCCCTTCTCTCTCTCTCTCTCTCTCTCGGTTTTTTCTCTCGCAACGTTAAATAGCCAGATGCCCGGCCGGCTATCGCGACGAGTCGCGACCGCCAGACGTCGGGAACGACCACGACGAATACGCGAATGAGATGAATAATATGTTTTATATTTCGAGCTTTGCTCGTTTTTCGTCGATTCCTCAAGCTTCGTAATTTCTAGTCATTCGCTAAGAATTTTCCCGCGATCTTTCGGAACACCGAAAAATCATCATACTAAGATAAATTTTAAAGTCATCGTGTGGGACGGGAAAAAAATAATAAAATTATAAGAGATCGAGAGTTGTGAGTCAGAAAAAATAAAATAAATAAAAAACTACTTAGTTACGTTGAATGACTATATTGCACTTGTGAGAATAACGAACTAATGATTTATGCAAATAAACACAACGGGCATTTAAAAGCACCGGTTTGGGAAACGGACAATTCGCTCCTTCAACCCGATTATTTGAACCTTTTAGTTCGCCGATAGTAAATATCGTCAATTTTGGATATTTCGGTATAAATACCGAAAAAAAAAATCGATGGGAAAATCAAAATTTCATGTACTTTCATTTATCTCGAGAACTGCTCGATGAGTGAATATTGAAGATCGAAGATCGATTGAAAAATGAAATTTCTAAAAAAAAAAGTTTCACGTTACGTTGACGTACCAATTTAAGGGTTAATTTTGAAATTCGCTTTTCCAGCAAAATATTTGATTATACAGTCATACAATGACGCAATACGCGCCTCGGACTTTATTTTTGACGCGTGACGTCGCGGCGCACCATCGTAGCTTTTTGTTTTTTTTTTTTTCATTCTACAGGCGAAATTATAGAGTGTCGATATCGCGATAGCAATTAGAGCGCTCATTTGCGTTGTATCACGTATATACACTTTTTTTTTTTTTTCTTATCGGTTACGCGGGTCGCGACGCAAATAAGATATTACGAAAACATTGTCAATGACAATGGGTATTAAAGGAGCTCTTGTCTCGGCGGAAATGTTGTCTCATCGACGGATGTGAAGTGAGATTTGTTTTTGTTTAGTTTGCGACTGACGCGAAGCACTGCCGGAAACATCGCGGAAATAGTCAATTTTTCAAATTCAAAGTGCACCTTTCGTTTGTCAATGTTTCGCCACGAAAAAAAAAAAAAAAAAAAAACGCCACTTTTTTATTTAATTTTTTTTTTTTTTCACTCCATTTTTATTTTCACTCCATAAAACTCTCGAATATTGTAATATTCGTCAAAGTAAAATAACACATGTGAACCCATAGAGACGCTCCAATTTCCCAAATGCCGGGGTACTCATCGTTGCGAAAGTATTTCTCAATTAATTCATTTTAATTAATTTATCAGCGGAATGAAAATTTTTTTATATTAATTTGAACTTTCCGCGAATAAACGTCAATATGTCTCATCAGCGTTCGGTAACAAAATTAAAAAAAAAAAAAAAAAAAAAGAATGTTGAGTATAGAGAGACAGAAACATTGCAATATTCTCGCTATCAGCTCGAGAGAGAAAAAAAAAAAAAAATTTATTATTGCAAATAAATATTTCTTAAGCGAAAATTCTCAATTCTTTGATTCTAATTTTTTTTTTTTTTCGAAAAACGAGTTTTTATTTCGTCCGTTGAAAAAATTCTCGATGTGAAATTGAATTTTCATTTTTTCTGCGCCCTTTTTTTTCGTCTATCGATAAAGAAGTTAATATTACCACTAATTGGTATCGGTTGCTGAGTATCCCTCGCATACATATCAACGATTTATAATGGACATTTTTTATTTCATTTTAATTCCCCTCCTGGATTCCAGTTACCTCTCAGCGTTCGCGTTTCATCAGCGCCGCCGTTAATTCAGTTTGTCTGGGACGGTTTTAGCGACGACGACGGTGTTACCCGCCCACGAACTTTATTCTATCCGCGATGCCACTGTTTCACCGACACACATACACAATTTTCATGGTCCAAAGGTCTTCTTCGTCTCGTCTCATCGCATCAATTCAACAGGTGTAACACATACACGCAATATACACATCGTACGCATCGTTGTTTATGCGTTGTCCTCCCCCCATCGGCGTTGCCTTCCATTTTCATTCGCGCAATCTATCTCACTTCTCGTTCACGTGTTTACACTACTCCACTTAGTTTTCTTCGTCATCTCGTGTCTCCCGAGTAAAGACGAAAATTACGAAAGTCAAACAGAGACGGGAAAGATGAAAAAAAAAAAAAAAAAAATAACGAACGACGTCACGGGACGGAGTCGCAACCCGAACAACTTAGACAATAAACTTGTGAGTGTCGCGTTACACATCGGACTCGATATTCTCGATGCTCTCCAAGCATCTTTCACGCTTATCACGCAAAACTCGCGTGGGTAATATAAAAAATATATATATCTATATATATATCAGCGCTGCGTGTGTGTGTCGTCAAAGAAAACGAGAAAAGAGGCGATGAATATGAAAGCATAAAGAAAAGAACGAATTCTCGTGAGTTAGAAGTCGCGTGTGTAGGCGTATAAATTTCGACAACACGAACGATACGAAACTACGAAGATTTTCCCATTGGTTAATTTATTTCATTTTCTTTATTACACACTTTTCATTTGTATGTGTGTTACGTAGACGACAAATAGTCGTCTTTTCACCCTGACGCACTTATCCCACCCGTTCCGCCCCTTAATGGTCTTAACGAGACGCCTACCGAACGACGACTTCTTCGCTCTTGACGATTGCCATTTATGGTAATTCGTGATATTCCAGAAAGCGCGACTGATCGGCGTATCCCCATTTCGTTTCCTTCGCCTGCCTCGTTAAGGGGTACCCAACGGGGACAAAAAAAATTGCGAATGTGTTTCAGCGAAAAAAAAAAAAAAAAAAAAAAAAAAAAACTAAACCCTTCGACTCTTATTCGTTATGACAAAAATGAGACGAGACGAGTGTCGAATCTTTATCAAGTCGCGATTGACGAATGCTAAGGAAAGTTTTTATGATTTTTTTTATTGGCAAAATCGTTAAAATTCGGCACTTCGCGTTTTATCGTAACGGATTATTCTTGTTCCGTTATAATTACGATATTTTATATTATACATTTTATAAGAAATTTTATTTGTATCGGCAAAATTAACGAATTTTTTTACCAATCCGGACGCGCGATATATTTTCATATTTCGGTAATTCTATCGAGCGACGAATTTAAAAAAAAAATTTAACATAATAAAAAAAATGTTTAAATTTTTTTATTTTTTCGTCGCTCTGTAAAATTTTGAAGATTTAAAATACATCGTCAGCGTCGCGGATGAAATTGAGACGTGTAAAAAAAATTGTTTATTTGACTGAGAAAAATATCTTTACCACCTTTTTTTTTTTCAGGGTATCGACATTTTCTTCTACGAATACCGTAGAGGAAAATGTCGGTACCCTTCCGCGATGTTCTTGCATACGAATAAAGAGATCGACACGTGAACGCGTGCATGAATATCGGTGTTGACCGCTTAGTTTATTTCGCGACGAGCCTAGTAACACACGGGGCCATCACTTCCGTCTCCGTCATTTCGAAGCTTAGTCTTGAATGGACGTCGCGAAAGATGAATGGGCTATTCGCATGCTGACCGGTGAGCATTGCGGTGTCGACCTCTCTCACGCGCACACACGCGCGCGTGTTTCTTCGGTAACTCTCGCGTATCTACACGGCCAATATTCCCCGTCCGTGAACGTGACGAAAGTTTGTGAGTTTCGAAGGATACCACACGTGCATATGGTTAGTCGTATTCTCGAATTCGCTAGACAGTCAAAGAACTTCTTTATGTTTGTCGTGAAACACGAACACGCGAATAACGAACCGTCGTGGGGAAGTCTGTGTCTTTTTTTATTTCGAGACGGAGTCCCGGAGACAGACTTTCCAAATTCTCGGCCCGCGGGAGGTGATCCGCTCGTACTTCGAGGCACTTTCGTTTTTCTCCTTATTTTTTTTTATTTTTTTTTTATTTATTTATTTTTTTTATATATATATAGTTCCCTTCTCAACGCGATCGTTCTACTCGGACATTTATAAATTCCGTCTTATTTTACTATACGACAAACTCACACCGACGCGATGCGCGCGCACACGCGCATAACAAGGACGAAGAACTAATGTACGGCAAAGTTAAAACTGCGCAACAGTCGATACCAATTAGCATAAAACAAAGGCCAACGATCTTTCCTAAGGCGGTGTTTATAGCTCACCGCTGTTTCTCATCCAAATGACCGATTCTCTCGAAATATACATCGAAGAAATAAAATATTGCAATAATCGAAATTATAAAAATAGACTGATATATAATAAAATTCATTGGAATCACGATGAGCGGACCGTTGAGACTGGAATTTTCCACGCGAGAAATAATTCTGCTTTCAATAATTTCGTGAACTTCGAAACCAGCGCGCGAGATCCTCGAGACACAATGACCTCCTGGCGAGATATTGTATCGGGACATCTTGTCGTTATTTATTTCGTTATCACGATCGATATAAATCGCATCTATTTATTTTTTTTCGTGACAAATATTTTCACGATACGAATTATTGTTTTTTTTTTTTTTTTTTTTTTTTTTTTTTTTTCAAATTATTATTTTCAAAAATTATTACGGAGCGCGACTCGCATTAAATAAAATATGCAAGAAAAGTATCAAAAATATATAAAATTCAGTTTTTACAAATGGCGAAGTAAAAAAATGAAAATAATAATAATTATATAATATACGATAATAGTTGGTAATTCTTCGAAAATCGACAGTGTAATAGTGCATTTTGATACACAAAGCAGTGGGAAGATAAATCCACGGTGAGTGGGTAATACGCTCGTCATTCCACGAATCCCGATACCCGGAGGCGTAGAATCTAAAGCGGGTTAATATTTTTGCAAATATTTACGAAGAACGAAATCGACTTTCGAGCGCCAAGTTTCAAAGACGAGATGTAAAGAAAATAGAGAAAAAAAAAAAAAACTATGATGGGTCAACACGTTCGTTGGTACAGAAGTTTGCACTATAACACGAAAATTCACTTACAAACTCCCGACGTGTTTTAATTAACGCTGCGGTGTTGTCGTTGAAGAGTAAAACAAGCTTCGCGACCGAGAATGTCGTATTCGCCGACAAACCCGACGACGAAAGCTCCCCGACGAAAATGTAGCGGCGAGTCGGTGCCATTGCATTCAGCGAAAACTCGCTTTGCTCTCACTCCGGGGATTTCGAGTGGGTAAACTAAGTTTGGGAAACTTTGGACTTCCGAATAAAATCCTCGTCGACTAGGGAAAGGATCTCTATTCCGCGTTTTCGCGATCATTCGAAATTCTGTAAATCCCAATTTACTCGAAACGATTTCCAATGAATAAGAAGAAAAAACTTCGAAAAAACGAAAACAAAAAATGGATGAACCTTCCGACGAATTCTGATGATTCAGTTATTTTTTTCCCCGTATACCAGTTAACAGAAACCAACTGCGTACCCGACAAAGGAACGTTCGTTATTGACGTAAACTTTGCAATAATAAAAAAAAAAAATGAAAAAAAAAAAAAAAAAAAAAACCAGTCAATCGATGATGTAGCCGTTGGGGAGGTCGTGGGAAATAGATAGTCACGGAAAGCGTCGCATGTGAACACGAGTACCACAACTGGGTATAAAGTACAAACGCGGAACAAATTTTGTCTCACGCCGGTACCTCGCGCAGAGTTTCTGACTTATCGGCGCAGGATGCACCAACTGACCTGTTTCAAGCAGAATGGCGCGGCATTTGCGCGCTTAGATAGTAAACGCGCCTATTTGATTATAATCGGGTGACACGCAACCGAGTTAACTTTGAAAATATCGTCAAATGCGTTCGCGGAAAACTTACGGGAAAACTGTCCATTGCATGTTTGCCTTATGTCGTTATTGACGACGACGAGTATCGAGAATTAGGAAAATCGCTCTCGAAGTATTTTTCCGATCCGACAATGTAATTAATATTTTTATTTTTGCACGTCGAATGATCGAATCAAATTTTTGAATATCGCGTAACGAAAATCGGCAGTTTTCAAGGTCGAGTTGCATCGAGTAGATCCGGAACTGTATCATCGACCATTTTTTTTTTTTTTTTTTTTTTTTTGCTGTACGGTTAATTTCGAATTTATTAATCCACTTTTTGCGAACACGGAACCGGTGTCGTAGGCTTATCATTGAATTCGTGAATTAATCAGTTTTTTGATCGTATCTTCTCAAAATTTTAATGTGTAAAACATGTTTCAATAAATCTAAAATAGAAGCTTTACAGCGGAGACGTAAAGATTGCAAACTGGACATCGAGAAAAAAAGTATCAATAAATCGATTAATTTTTAATTGTTGCAACACAAATTCCGTTTGTCGTAAACACGTTTTTGACAAATGGTGCCAACAATCATTGTAAAAATAAATTGTTCAATTGCATTAATTAAAAAAATCGTTTAAACGCGACGAAACATCGATTTAGGTAATCGAGACATTATTTTTTTCAATGCATTTTCCCGCGTAAATTCGAATTATTGCGATTAAGAAATTGTTAGAATCGAAACATCCAATAAATAAAACTCGAACTATATATGTCGACATTAAAAAAAAAAAAAAAAAAAAAAAAAAAAAAAAATTCTCGAGTTAATGAGTTTCGCGGTTATAATCGAGTTATATGGAGTTATATTTGAAAGTGCAGTTGGACAATTTGGATGGTGTTTGATAACACTTGTTTAATGAGAAAAAGTAATTTAGCAGTTAACTTTCATCGTCGTCTATCATCACTGTTTCATCGTAATTGCCACGCCGTTCTTTTTTTTTTCCAACAGTCGGGGATGCAAATGTATAACTGCGCGCTGGAAACTCGCCTCGGCGACTAATAACACAGCAGTGTCGTTTTTAATGCGAGAACCCCCTCATCGGCATTGCGATAATTAATGCTCAACGATTTTATAAATTTTTTACTTTCCGGTTTCCCCCGTTTGCTTCTATACGAAGCCTCGAACGCTTCAAACTTCTTTCTCCGCCGTGTGACTTTTGCTCAGTTTTTTTTTTTTTTTTTTTTTTTTTTTCCAAGTCTTTCTCTCACTCGCTCCGTTATTTATACGACTGGCCAGTCTCTATGGTCACGTTCGGGTATCCGTCGGGGCCACCCGGCCTTCAACATAATTTGCCGCAACTCATGTAAATATTTGGTGGGTGGCGTCACTCACTATTTTCGTATACACGCATTCGTAGTCACACGTCGATTTGAAAACGGTGCATCATCGTACACAATACTTCGCTTGATAGATTCCCCTAACCTTAAAATGGGAGTAAATTAAACATAAAGTTCGAGAACTTTGTCGATCGCAATGAAAAAAAGTATGTCCTCCGGCCGTAAAATCAGTAACGAATAAAAATAAAGACGAAAAAAAAATAACAATTTAATATTTATCGTATAATATCGATATATAGCCGCCTTTAGCAACATCGTGAATAACAAATGATGATTGTTAGGTTAGAAAAAAAAAAAAAAAATAACATCGAACGAAAATGTTCATTGCGTCGATGAAATCTTCGTGCCATCCGCGTGTCCGCGTCACAGGAGGAAATCACGGTAATTTCCTCTTGGCGATTGCCCCGAGGTATCTAAATCGCCACCACTGGCAACATATTATCCATTGCATAAATACATTCGTCTCTTAGCCGTATCTGTCGGTTCGTCCATTCGTTGGTTATAATCATAACAAACATTTTGAAGAGCCGGCGGGACGATGAAATGTTAAGAGAAGAAGGATGGAAGTGTGTGGGGGAAACATCGCGCATGCGCTGAAGCTTCGGTATCGTTTTGCAAAGTAGACGTTGCGCGGTTGCGAACGAAACTCGCGACATCTCGATGCGCTCTCGTTACTACCGAAGCTCGTTTCTCATGCAGCAGAGGTTGCAGTGGATATGCAGTCGTTTTACGAGTTTGCGCGCAACGCGTCGCGACTCTCGCGTCCGTGTCGGTTCCTTCTCATTTGTTTTTCGACCCTCTTCAGCGCTGCTTCCCCCCTTTGCGCTCTCTCCCTTCGGCGCAGCGAGCCATCTAAGATCGGCTTGTGGTAGCGATGGTGGAAGTTACGCCGCAGGCTTACTATTTATGACGCACTGCCTTTGACCCCGTTGTCCTCTACCTAGGACATTACTTTCCGCGTTGCTCGTACCGCGCCCGGGGTCTCTATCTCCTCTCTCTGCCCCGTTTGTGTACATACTTACACATCGCGCACTTGAGACCGGAGAGAAGAAAAAAAGCGCGGGAATCCGCGTTGCGTCATCGTCGCAATGCCAGCCAGAATCAAACTCATAAACATGATGTAGGAAGTCTTTCAGGGAACTTAGAAACGCGAATTAATAGTTTTTCACAGCTCGGTGACGAAATTACGTCAACAAAATGGTTGAAAAACATTGGTTAACGGATTCCAACCTAAAATCACCTGTTCGCGCTGTCCTCTTTCTCTTTCACATGGAAAAACAATATATGCGAAAAAAAAAATATGAAATTCGACCGTTTTATATAATTAATATATTAATTATATAATTCGTTATATATTTCGTGATATATACGCTAAAATAATAAAAAAATATAGAAAATATACATAACAATGGTAAAATATATTTAATATTATTATTATTTTTTTATTATTTATATATTTATTGTTTTAGGATATATGACACCATATATATCAATATCTTATATTATATCCGTTATATACCAATTTTCGTCGGAAATATGTTACATATTTCATAGATTTATTTTTCGATAGAAATTTTTTTTTTTTTTTTTTCGATATGAGTTCCTCGTATTTTCTGCATTTACTGAGTGTAGGAAATAGAAAATTTAGCTTTAAAATATATATTGATAGGGTTTTCATTGTTTATGGAGCGGCAATCGAGTGCTCCGGTGGGAGGAAATTCACATCTACGAGTTTACGATTAAAACGTATGTACATTGTGCACTGTAATGTATGCGAGAGTCGTGACCTTGGAGGGTCCGGCGCGCAATCCAGCGCTACGTTCAAAAGATGTTCGTAGTCATGGGCTGTTGTAACTTCGGCGTAATATAATCGTCATTAACGCTCCAACGCTTTCCACTAACGCCACGCAAACGTCGCCAATTGTATTGTTTTTTTTTTTTTGCTCTCTCGTTCGCTCGTTCCGTGACAATAGACTCAACGAAACGCAGAAATATTAAATGCGTCGAAATATAGAACGATTACAAATGCGCAATTCTTAAATGATAATTGCATTGTGACGCCATGTCGAATGCATCTATAATTGAATTTACAAACATTTACTGAATCACTCGATACTTCGCGATCGTTTTTCTTTGTGCAAAAGATGTTTAGTTACAGTCAAACAAAAAACAATAGATAATTTGGTTAATGAGTTTTTAATGATATTTTGATATTAATATTATTATATTAATGCCAATAATAATAATATTAAATATTAGAGTCTAGAAAACGCGTCCCTATGGAAATGTATCTACGGGCGATCGCGACTAGTAAAACTTTGATAACTGATTTCGAATTGATTGAAATGTTACCGGAAGTTAAAATAGTTTCATCGAAAAGTTAAAAGTTTTTACTAAATCAACACTTCAGTCTGAAAACTATTTTATATCATTACGAAAACTTTCATAAAAATTACGAAAATATCGGTTAGTTTTTTCCGCCTATCGGTTCGATATTTATTAATAGTAAGTTGCACGGGATGCAAATTCAAGAATTTAGTTTCCGAAAATTTCCTCGAGAATTAGAAATGTTTAAAATAGAAAAAAAAAAAAAAAAAAATTCCACCAATGTCAATGCAGATATAAAATAAATAGAAAAAATGCGGCGATCTTTGAAGATTATAGTTGGCGATTTATCGCGAAAAGGCGTATAGCCGGTTGAAGTTACATCAGTTCCAAGGACAGGGTCACCGTAACTACGTAATTCGATCCGAGTGAACGTAACGACTGCAACCAGCCGTACAGAGTAAAGCCAATGTTGCGTTACTCGACGGTCGATGGCTGTAGCTTACTGACTCTCCAAGAATTTCGAGGTCAAAGAAAATTCTCTGACTACTACCGGCTATTCGCTGCATTTACACTGTAACCCCACTGTTGCAGTCGATATGTCGCTTTGGAATTTATTTTATTTATTTATTTCCTTTTTTTTTTTTTCATTTGCCCGCTTTACATTATTGCGCGTTTTCTGCTATACACGCGAGGTGCATGACAGACCTTGCCATTGACATTGTCAGGCGTTAGAGTCACTTTTTTTTTTTTTTTTTTTTTTTTTTTCTTTTCGTAGCATTGAAAGCCGTTTTACGTAACCGTCGCGCGTTACATTCTACGAAAATCGCGTGACCGTTGAATCTTTCACTTCAACCCTCTTAACTCGAGTACCACTCGAAGCTCACGCGAAGCACGAATAGTACTTCGCGAAGGTGGCCACGAGTTCAAGGGCAAAGCATCTCCCTTCCCCACCTACACCCGGATACCCAACAACTATGAGGACGTAGTGTCTGCTGTATCTGCCGTATCTACTACGGCTATTACCTACTCTCCACAACTCTGCAAACATAGCTGAAACCTCCTGAACGAACTTTTTTTTTCTCCTCTTTCGAACTCATAGACAATGTCCTACTTATTGACTCCGAGTTCTTTTGTACGGAATTTTTTTTTTATCGCAAACTATCGTATTTTTCGCTGAGATTAAACGAGCCGATGACGATAATAAAAAAAGTAACGACTTTGGCTAAAAATGTTATAATCATCATTATTATTGATACATTTATTTTTCATTAAAAATAATGATAATAGTAATATTATTTATTATTGGTATTAATTTTAAAAAAAAAAGTGTTTTTTTTTTTTGTTAAAATTTATTTACATAACTCGAGACTTCACAATCAAACATCCGGAGAACCCTATTTTTTTCCCCGACGATGAAAAAAAATGAAGTTTACTTGTACGGCTACTGTGATTATATGGTTTCTCACACCAGGAAGTCCATAATCGTGTTTGTCGGTTGATCATGTAGAACAATTACCGTCTATAAATGTTATTACGTTGATTCAAACAGATTACATTCATACGTTACATTCATTCGAATATCGGAGCAGCCGAATGGCTCCGTATACACCGGATATCAAAATGGATTTTATTTAACTCAAACAAATTTATTTAAATAGAAGAAATATTGTTTCTATTAGTGTTTCTTCCGATAGTATATTCGGCTCTGCGACCTTAGTATTCCGCTTGTAGTTTCTCCCTCTCTCTCTCTCTCGCTCTCTCTCTTTCTCTAGGAAGAGAAAGAGAGAGAGAGAGAGAGATTCTCTTATCCTTGCCAAAGACGATTCTGCATTGGCAATTCAAACGGTGCGCTAATACTTGGCAGTAACTCGCGTCCAACGACGAAGAAGATGACGAAGCCGAGGCGACCAGACGATAGGGGAAAACATTTTTTTTCTCTCGTTTGTCCAGATGAAACGCAAAACTGCTTGCAATCTCCGTGCGTCTCCACCATATCGTTCTTCCATTCTTCAACTCTTTTTTTTTGCCTTATCGCTTGAGGCTTTTTACACCGGAGGTTTTTTCCTTTCTCTCGTTTGAATTTCTCAGACGTGTCAAGCGCTGCCAACCGCCGTCTTATCGCGTCTTCGCGGAATCCCTCTCGCTATGTGAACTCAATCGACGGCACATATCACGTACGTTGATATGTACACCATGCATGTGATATTGAGTAATGCATACCTCTACGATATGCTCGCAAAAAAAAAAAAAAAAAAAAAAACAAAGATTGTACCATCAGCAAACTGTACAGAGTTTAGTCTCCCTGTGTACCTATATATAGGTTTTATTTCATATATATGTATGTATATGTATGCATATGCATACATGTAGCAAGTAAAGCGAACGTCCGACGCTTGCGCTACGGTTTCCAAGGGCCTACCTCAACGCCCCGACGTTACCACCGCCGCGGCGTCCTACCGCAACGTTCGTCGTCGTTTACCGCCGCGCGGCGTAGTTGACGTCCTCAGCCTCGTTAGCGGTTGAATAATTTCCGTTCTCAACGCGTTACGAAAAAAAAAATTAAGTTAAATTAAACATTATTTATAATGTTATTGATTTTATATCCATTAATTTGATTAATTTCGCGACATCGCGGCTCATGGAGATGAGACAGATATGCGTGAAAAGATAACATCGGGCAGCGCAGACGGAGACTATAAAATTGACAAAAGTTGTTTGACAGGAACAACTTTGTGTTTTTGATTAAAAAAAAATAATCATTTTTTTTGGAGTATTCAAAACTATTTTGCACGACTTTCCTGTTATTTCGCGATCATCAACGATGACGATGTTCTCGCCGAGAGAATTATTATACGAGTCTCACTTTTTCGATATCCTTCTCGTTATTTCTTTTTCGCGTTACAATTACTCGTTATGTAAGACAGTACGACATACTGTGCCCCGACTACTGCAACGAGAGGCTGCAATCTACTGCTAATGAACCGCGGAGCTATCACTCTCTTCTTTGTTTGATAGTTTTGCGAGATGAAAATACCGTTTCTATGTTTATACATTTGTTTTTTTTTTTTTTTTTTTTTCTTACGATCTCGCGTGTGGCTGTTTATAATTTTAATTGCTGAGTCGGAGTATCGCATGAATCGCTCGCTGTTCTTTCATAATATTCTGTGATGCAACGTTAAATTTCCATGGGAAATGGAAAGCCTTTGATAAGATAGATAAAGTCTCTGCATCTGTTGAACTGGTTATTGTTTTCTATTATTTTCGCGCTTTGCGGATAAATTCGATCATTTTGTAATTTAAGACATTAATTTTTAATTTTTAACTAATTTATTCGTCAATGTCGGTTGACCATCGGCCTTCGGGAGAAGAGACGAGAAATTAAAATTGATATAAAAAAATTGAATTAATTTTAATATATTTTTATTTAATTTTTTTTAATATTATATTGATATTATAGAAGTTTCGAGTTCGTAAAAAGTAGATTATTATTATTATTATTGTTATTATGATATTTAGGAAATTCTCATAAAATGTGAATGGAATAAAAAATATTAAAAACCTTTAAAATTTATACCGTACAATACCATTTAAAAGATAAATAAAATTAAAAAAAGACTCCGTTGGAAGTGTTTGTGTACTAAGGCTGCCATTGAACCGCAGCGTTTTGAAAATCTTTGCTATAAAAAAAACAAAAAAAATGTCGGCGATTATCGTTAATTCAAAGGTGGAAGGAGTATAACAGAACGGCGAAAATCAGCTTCGACGCCTCGAGTCATCGCCAGCGTTATGCACTCACTGCATGCTGCGCAATTGCAACTCGTCGTTTATATAGCCGCAGTGAGAACCGAGGTGCATGTAATTACGGAAAATTACACGCTTCCTACTTCCACCGGGTCGATCTGCAAGCGACCGCCGCTCTTTACTGTTCGAGATGACAATTCGAATTTTTTTTTTTTTTTTTTCCGTTTCGTCAATCAACCGGCACCGCGAAACTTTTTCTGCGGGGTCACCAATGATTTTTTTTTCTTTATAATTTCGTTTTGATTCTCACTTTTTTTGTTTTTTATTTACTTTTTTTTACATAATTAACGCGCTTTGACGATCATCGGTGATTCGACGAACACTGCGACTCACGCATGCAGCGAGTATTGTTCGTCAGCGTATACCGACAATGATAGTACAATGTCGTATGATAATTTTCAAATTGAATATTCGTATAGCAATTATAAAATAGGGGAGGTGCCTCGCGGTCTTCGCGGCGTTTGGATTATACGAGAGTTTTTTTTTTTTTTTTTTTCTTTTTTTTTTTTTTTTGATAATACGCGGATCGAGACAAACAGAACGAGAGTTGCAGTTTTATCGGGTGGAAAGTTTCCGAGTCCTATCGTTCGGCTCCGTTTCCTCTCGTTTCAATCCATCAGCGCGCGCATAGGTAAAACAGAGAACATATTACAGACGGCACTGTGTACAACCAACGTGACCTACGCTATCTTACGAGTCGAGACTCCCGCGACTAATCACACACAACTACTTCGGTATAGTTGACTTGCGCTTTTTTTTTTTTTTTTTTTTTTTTTTTTTTTTTTTTCTTAAATGTCTTTTGCTCTGTCTGCGAGTAACTTTACACTACAATTTTGTTACGTGCACAGTTTTTCTACGTCTTACTTTATTCTCTGTCAAGGTCAAGAGAAAATTTATAACGCGCGCGTTAACTAAGTTACTTGACGTGAATGTAAATTTAAACAAATTTTGTTTAGATTTATCGTTCGTCAAAATCTAAAGAAAAAAAGGCGCTCGATGTTAATTCATTTTTTTTTTTGCATCAATTGGATTAAATAAATAAACTTTTAATTTAATAACGCGATTTTAAGAAATACGATTTTTTTTCAAATTACACCACGAATATTGGTTTTTTTTTTTTAATGATTATCTTTCGGACAAATGCGATCCGTAAGTTCTATCCGGACGATTACGCGAGATTAACTGTACGAAATGTGTAAAAATATAAAATCTCACCGCGACACAAAATTTGCGTATTTTTCTCGAAATGAACGGCAATCAGAAACGAACGAAGCGACGGGCATTCCGCTGTGTAAACACGTTACTGATTGCTCCCTAATCAAGGAAATCGTTATTACCGTAATTTAGTCTACGCGTTCCGTTTTTTTTTTTTTTTTTTTTTTTTTTTTTTTTTTTTTTTTTTTTCGCTGTGCGCGACGGATAGAGAGTGATAATTTGGGGAGACAAACAATTTCTGAAAGAAAATGAATAAAAATGAGGAAAATCGCTGGTCCCAGAATATCACGATTAATTTTTTTAAGCTGCCGAGTATCTCAGATTTTTTTTTTTTTTTTTTTTTTCAATTTCTTACGAAAGAATATCGAGGTACAACAACAGGACAGTTTGCTGAGAAAACAAATTCAATTTTAGAATACATTAAAATTATTATTATTATCAATGATTAGTTATTACTTTATTATTCTAAAGTTAAACTCAATTTTTTCCGACACAAGTTTAATTTTTCCGGCCCTTCGTTCCGATCTGAATTTTCATTAAAAAGTGATATTCGTCTACGAAAAAAAATTCAAATCATACGCAGTATCTTGGTTCGCCTTTCTTATGCGTTGCAATAAAGTTACCGTTGAAAGAAATTGCCTGAGAGATATCGTCGATTAAATCAGATTGCCTTCCGCAATCTTTTTCAAGGATTTTTCATTTTTGTCAATTATGTCGTTATCTTGATGTAAAAACCGAATTAATGGACGACCCGGGATTTCGTCATTCGCAGATGTAGTTTTGGATATTCCAAATTGTCATCCATTGCGCTATTTCGGTTTCGTAAAACGTCGAATGGCCGTGCAAAACGCGGCCACTGCTTAACCCATTTTTTCTTTTATTTGACGTTTCAAAAACGATCGCACCGTTCGAACGTAGAATCGAATACAGACGCCTAAAGATTTTTTTTTTTTTTTACTTGCTTCGCTCACCTCCCCCTTCATACGATTGTACGCTCCCTCTCTCTCTCGCCTCCTTTGATAAGGGAAATCGCTGTAATCTTTTTGCTGTCGGACAGCGATAAGGTTTTATCGCGAACCGCGGTAGTAACTTCTTTCCTTTCTCTTTCGCCAGGCCTTCGCGCCGTCCTTCTCTATCGGTGGTTATCACTCAATGTTCTTGTCGTCTGTCTGCATCAATATCTACGCTTTATTATACACTCTCCATTTGCGTTGCTACACTAATCGGAACAAAGTTGCCGTCGTTTGCGCGTAAATTACAATGGGAAAGTGGCGATGGATCGATAATGAAACCGGACTTATGGCAATTAATCTATCGAAAGAAAAAAAAAAAAAAAAAAAAAAAAAAAAAAAAAACAGAAAAATACCATTGCAAATTTGGAATATCCCGTTCAATCGTCTGAAATCCTTAAATTCCGGTTCCGCATACATTTTTGGGACACTCCTCGCTTCATTTTCCCGACGAAAGGTCACTCCGTTTCGAGGCCAAGTTTCGCGGCAATAAAAGTATTTAGTACCGCAGTTCTGCGCTCTGTTCCACGCGAGCAATTAGCAGCATCCGAAGATGAGACAAACGGAAGTGTGAAGCAAACTTTGGAGCGCTTATATGTTCTTGCAGATGGTTTTAATTGGGGCCAAGGGTATGGATCTTTTTTTTCCGTTAATTACGTTTTCGCGCGTCGTGGGTCTCGAGGAATTCGCGCTGAACAACCAGATACGCCTTTCTTATCAGATCCGTGGTACACGAGAGTCTTTCTCGGCATAACAAGTCGCATTTGAGAGGCGTGAGACTAAAAAAAGCAAAGCGGTATTATTATTTTTATACTCAACAAACGATAGAAAGATAATCGATCATTTCGATTATTAATAAACACAATACGCGAGTATATACTTCAACTTATATCCGGCTGAACGACTAAGTTGACTGAACCGCCAACGCAAGTGTCCGTTCGCAGCTTCGCGACTTGGCGGGGATACGCGTATTAGTCGCGTAAACGTATGACACGATTTTCGGGCTCCGAAGTTCATTCTCCTCATTGTTGAGAAGAATCACAGTAAATTTTTTATTTTTTTTTATTTCTTTTTATTTATTTCAAACTCGTAAACTTAACGGTTCAGTTCCATAAAAATTCCATCGTATTGAACGATCTCCGGAGTTTACCTTCCATTCGAAATACCTTGACTCTCGTATTTTTAGAATCACTGAGGGAGGAAAAAGGATAATGGGATTAATCGTCGCTATTTTAATGCACGAGGTCTCGTTATCGTTTATTCTCTTCAACAACTCTCCGAACGATGAGACTCGCGTATCACATATTTCTATGCAAATCCAAATTGACCGGTGACTCCTTGATCTCAAGTGACAAAAAAATATTACAGTTTATGTTTTGTTATTGCATTCTTCAGCGTAAAATCTCGTATTAAAGTTATTTTTGGATTTATATTAACGTTCGGAGCAAAAGCCATTCAACGGATGATACGAAGTAACAACAATGAGACGTTCGCGATTTCTTATTCAAATGAATCTTTTTTTTATTTCGATCGTTCGCATGCCTTCCCGATGTCTCTGACGATGTATCGCGACATATTCTTTTTTTTACTGTATTCCCCGCGATCTTGCAGTTTACGGCTGCCATACGTCGAGACCGAGAGTTCGCGTGCAGCTTAACCGCAATATACGGTCTCCGGACGACACGAGGTATAAAAGTGAAGATCGCTGAGTCCGAAGTATCGCTTGACGTCTGGTCTGGAGTCTGGGACTGACGGGGACAGTTAATGATGACGATATCATCTGGCGAGAGACCCTGTCGCTATCTTTGTTCATTTTTCTTCTTTTTTCGTCTCCAACGAATACACGAGATGAATTCGTCTGGGTCTGCATGACGCTTCTCCCGTCCCCCTTCTCGCGTATTCTCTTGTATTATATGTGCTTACGGGTTTCCGCGTTGACTATCCTCACGTTTAGTCTCGTCTGGGACAACGATAGTTTCGAACATGCAGGCGGAATACAATCCTCGTCAAGGTCTCTCCGCTTGATCTGTCTCTCGACTGTCTGTTCTGCATTCTGCACCGATCTCATTTCGCGCAGTTCTTTCATTCTTTTTCGCAGACACCACTTTACGATCGCATTATTAAACCCGCACGTGGCGATGTCTACTCACCCCTTTTTTTTTTTTTTTTTTCAAGCTCTCCATCTGTTTGCCATTTTTTCATAACGATCACTTCGAATTAACCGATTTTACGAAAGAAAAAAATAAATTTTTTTTTAATGATGAAAAAAAAATTGGATTTCTCATCCAATGCCATTGTTTGTCGGTAAAAGTGTTGTGCTTTGGTGAAAAAATTTCCAGATTCAGATATTAAAAATTGTAGAAGAATAGTCATTTTCTTTTGATAGAAAAAATTTGAAAAAAATTGTGTTATAAAAAATGTAATTTCTTCCACACATCGGTACATTCGAAACTGGAATTTTTTTTACATGTTCGGTACACCGATACGAACGATCAATCACATGGGATTTTTTACGAGATTATTTTTTACCAATAAGAAAAAATAAAAGCGTATTTGACCTGAAATTGCCGAATCTTTCCTCAACAGCATTTCGTAGTCTAAAAAGTTCCACAATTTTGGGAAGTACGGATGGCAAAATTACCGATAGCGCGAAGATTATACTTCGTTGAAGACGTTTTTTTTTTTATTTACGTAAAACAATTAATCAGACGTGACGAGCAATGGCCATCGCTCGAAATAGACGCGCCCCTAGAAATGATAAGGTGTCTTCATTGAAAGATGTAGCAATTCGCCAATCGTAATCCTTGAGAGTGTGGTCTGTGAATGAATGAGTTTCGGAATAAAATTTTTAATGATGGAACATGGATCGCGTTTGCGGTATAGATTGCTAAGCGTGCCACAGGTTAAATGAGACGTAACACCTCATTGACTATTTATTCCGCTAATGGATGATGGATCTCGCATCCGTAATGTTTTATTTTAATATTCATTATTTATTCGTTATTATTATTCCATTTTATTTTTTTTTATTATTATTATTATTATTATTATTATTTTTTTTTTTTTTTTTTCGGGAAGCCTGGATATCGGTACACAGACGAGCTGTGGAATACCGGTAGCCTACGGCCCGCAGATTCGCAAATGATTTTTCACTCGAGGCCGCGAGTGCAATTGATCGGAGAGACAGGTGACTGGCGTACAGCCGTCACACTGATTCTACAAGGTCGCAACAGCGGCAAAAACCGTACAGAGCGTACCGTAACGGCCTATTTAAACTTCCTATAGCCATATGCACCGAAGAATCCGGTGTACGGATAGAGCGATAGAAAGGCAAAGTGTTCTCGATTACTTCATTCCGCGAACGATCGTCAACGACTCTCGTTATATCGATCCGATCGTTTCTCTGGAATATAATTGTTTCTGATCAGATATTTCGATTGTCGAGTAGAAAAAAAGACCGTTTACTCGCGTGATGCAAAAACTTGTTGTTCATTCGAGTAAAACGAGTTGCCGAACTTTCACGTAAAAAAACGTCCAAAGAGAGCGTAAAAAAAAAAAAATCGTAAAAAATAATCAATGAGAAAACTAATCGTCAGATGGTAACTGAGTTTTTAAAAACTTGGATAATATTTATTCGGTCCGAATTACCAAAATATAATGTACGTTTCTCAGTTGCATGGACCGAAAAAAATTGCTAAAATTAATCGTAAGATTTTTAGAATTAAAATCCTAAAATTCACTTGAAGAATAAAATACTAAAATCAATTTTAGGAATTTTAGAAATAAAATACTAAAATCTATCGTTCCTAATCCAGTCTTTTCGTAATTTTTTTTTTTTTTTTTTTCCGAAGGATAAAATGTTTATTTAATTGCACCCAATATTTCGCACGACACCTAGAATTTCATAGGTATCGGAATGTTCTTCGCCAGCGATTCTTTCGCGTGTATAAAATATCCGATATTTCGTTCGTTGATTATCGACAATCGGATTGCCCTCTTGTGGTACGTCGTAAAATCTACTTCGGTGTATTTCGCAATTTTCAAGGGTCGATTGATTGAAATCGAAAGGTATTTTCTATGGATTCGAGTTTCGAACTTCCTGTGATGACGTCACACGCTACGTATGTATGTTACATTGATCGAGAGAGAAGAAAAAAAAAAAAAAAAAAAAGCGCAACTGACTAAATAAAAATTTATTGTATTGGGATACGTCA
This sequence comes from Cryptus armator, assembly GCA_963971235.1. Classification (NCBI taxonomy): domain Eukaryota; kingdom Metazoa; phylum Arthropoda; class Insecta; order Hymenoptera; family Ichneumonidae; genus Cryptus; species Cryptus armator. The sequence continues at coordinate 3,100,946 of OZ020234.1, read as the reverse complement.
CGTTTGGTTAATAGTTTATCGGCCCTGGCTACGACACAGCTGTTCACACATCGGACGCACTTGTGGCCTTGTCGACCTCTTTATGTATCTGGAGTGGCTATAACCATACGTACATTGGTACAAGACCCCTGGCAGGCCGGCAGAAGCATTTATGATGATAGCATGATTAAACGAGCCTCGGTTCTCGGCTGAGCGCGATTGGGCGAAGAGTATCGACTCGATAGGATCGACCGATACTTTTGATGTCTCTTCGTTTTTTTTTTTTTTTTTTTTTTTTTTTTCGGGAATATTGCAGAATTGAAAAATCGGAAATAAGCGAGAAAATAGGGGTATATATGTGATAAAATTATCGACAACTGAATATAATTACGCGAATACGGGGAGGAAAATAATGTTCGAAACTGATAAGCAGAATAATAGAATATTATCGCTGTGCTATATTTAGTTTTCTGATCGACTTGGAACGCACATCGGCAAAGAGATTTGCATAAATAAATGTTCAACACTCGGACATTACGTGGAGTAACGATATATTCAAAAGATCAAAAATAGATATGAAGTAAAATAATGCTGAGAATCAAAATGCGCATGAATTTAAGTTTTCATTATTTTTTTCATCGTTTGTCAGCGAAAAAGATACGAAAATAATGCGAAAATTGAGAGAGAAAAAAATAGATCGACGAAAGCGTTTGGGGATTTTTTTCGGAGGTCTTTTATCGACGTATTAAAAAATTTAAGTGAATTAAAAACGTTTCTACGGTGGATAAATGTGAATGAAATTACGATGGGAACACAAGAAACACGCCGTGATTTATATCTGATAAATTGAAAATTGATACTACGTGGATATCATGATTAAACGATCGTCTGCCGAATTCGTGCATTCTACGCGGCCTTGGATACCGGTTTACGTATTCAGGCTGAAGCCTCCGATGCGTGGACGCGTGTCTAATATCGCGAGGCCGGAGCTAACCCACCGAAACCCCCAAAACGGCAAAAGCCGGTACATCCTGAAATCCTTCAAGTATCTCGTATACATGCGAAGATGTTCCCGGATCATTCGCAACGGGATTGCCGTCAATAAAAAAACGTTAAACGAGAAGAATCGCTCGATGTTCGACCTTAAAAAAAAAAAAAAAAAAAAAAAAAACCAGACAGGAATTCGCGAGAACTGTTCTCCTTGCGAGATACGTTTTTGCCAATTTTACTAATCGATCTCATCGCCGCTAATACGAAACTATTTTTAGCGTAAAAAAAATCGTATTAATTTTTGGGTAATTTTTCGTCTGTTACAGGTAAGTCGCCAAAACGATCGACGCACTTATCCGTCGATGTTTCGTTATCGATCAATTTCGATGCTGCGGGTTCGTAATTTTTTATATATCTTTACATGCGGGTTTATCGCCCACGTATTCGCAACACGTTACATTGAAGTTTGCAGTAAGTAACTTCAATGTTCAAAAACTTCGTTCGAAAGAATTTTACATCGTTCGATCAACGATAATCAATCTTTCGTGACGCGCATATGTGAAGGCATTTTTCTCTCGATGGTCCGTTTTTTTTTTTTTTTTTTTTTTTTTTTTTTACTTCTGCTTCGCAAACTTTCTCTCGATTCCGATTGGCCGTTGGCGGTGAGTACCGGTATTCGACTTTATCGCGAGACAGTCGTGTTCCTCGGGACCCGGAGTGTCTCGAATCCAGAAAGTACGAATGGAGGTCGCTTTCTCGAGTATCGCGCGTGTTATTCGTTGTAAACGTATACCCGGCTTTTTCAATTGCTTGAATCTTCTCGCATTTCTAGTTTCGATACCATACCAAGCTGTCGGTGACAAAAATGCGTTAGAGATTTTTTTTTCTCTCTTTAACATTTTTTTGTCAATGATTTTGAAAGGGCGGCGACCAGAAAAGCATTTTATGAACCGAAAAATATTTCCATAATAATAATAATAATAATAATAAATTTCGAAGAATTTCGTCAACATCCTGAAATTTCTACGATGCAATTTCACTCTCTATATGCAAAAAAAAAAATATATATCTATAAATTCCGCGCAAGACGCTGCACCGAAAAAATACGAGATCCGGAATAATATGATTGTGGAAAATAGGGACGAAAAAAAAAAAATGTTTATTCATTCGATGAAAAAAGAATGTTTATTCATGCGTTGAAAAAAAAAAAAAAAAAAAAAAAAAAAAAAAAACCGATTTCACTAAACTGTTTTAAAGTATTTACGCGTTCATTGTATTAGCAAACGCGATTTATGAGTCGCGATTATGTACGACCGGAAATAAAAGCCAACTGGCCCCGCGCTGCATTGCAAAGCAATTGGGCACGTGACTGCGCGAACACACAGTCCGACGGGGAAGAAGAGTGTTGTAAAGATGGGTGCATTGAACTGAGAAAAAAAAACAACAAGAAAAGATCACTCGACTGACAAATGGTAATAGTTGTACGCGTCAACTGTATTCATTGAGTCAATGCATCGTAGTCAGTGAACGAAAGTTCCGTTGGCAGCGGTCTGATAACAGTAATAAGAGGAAGAGGACTGCGATGGCGAAGAATGCGAGATATACGGATGTTGTTATTGCGATGATAAAAGATGAATAAAAAATGAACTGAGAACTTTATTACTTTATCACAGTCGAGATGATGCGAACGATATTCAGAGATAAAAATGGCTGCAATAATTTTCAAGATAATCAACGAAATTTATATCGACGATTCTTCGATAAGAAAAAAACAAAAAAAAAAATACCACTCCTTTCTTCTTTGCAACAATAATTAAAATGATAAATTATCATTGTTGAAGAATCGGTAGCTTCAGCGACGCTGTTAGAATTTATTGTTATTAAACGAATTGAAAATATTATTAATTCCGTACGACCCTTTTATCAAAGTAATTCATTAATATATTCGGAGAGAAAAAACAATATTTCAACCCTTTATAAGTCACAGAAATATCCGCCACTCCAGTCCCCGCAGTCGTCTCATTGCTCGAAGTTTTCGAGTAGTTTAACTTATAAAGGGTTAATTAACTGAATTATCATTTACGAATGGCGTGTTTGGTCCTTTCACAGGATCAATACTCAGTTAATAAAAAGAAACGTTTCTTCATATTGCATATATCTTTCTGACGATTATTTCGGTAAATCAACGAAAAAATTTGGTTATCATCCGTAACCTCTCATTCGGTACGAATTTAAAATTTTTTTCGTTTTATTCTACAATTACATAATTGACTTCTCAAAAGTCTGTCGTTCGAAGTAAATCCGTGAATAGCATGGATATTTCTGAAAATAATTCTACTCAATTCCGTCGGAGTTTTACAAAAACCGGTTCCCTTTCATCAAAGTTCACTTAAATCTGTGTGAAAAGAATTTTATTTCGCCGTTAAATAAGGAACGTGTAAATGGGGAGAACGAGGACTTTTCACCGGTCGGTTAGAGCCCCGAGAAGCCATTTCTCCATTCTCGAGTTTTCTTGCGCGTGGAAAAATCGTTTAAGTCTCAACAAAGAACGAACCGGATTGACATACCCATTGAACTCCGAACTATACAATTTTCACTGTCAGGGTCTCGAGTTTCGTGCGACAAAGGATACACTGTAATTTTACGACATTCGCAACGTGTTTCAACGATACGACCTTAGAGTCCATGTCGTCCTTGAATTTTGAACGCCATTACATTCGATTCGGCTACATAACCTAACAATTCGCGTGACCGATCGATCGATACAAATTTTCAATAAATTTCCCTCGTTTCGCACGCAAAACGTAATTAATAAACTCCATTTAATTAAATACTCATATCTGTGTTCAATAAATCAAATAACCGCCGTCAATTCGACGCGTAAATTAATTTAACCAATTGCACAAATCCGTTGACAATCGCTTTCACGCGTTAATTGCGCGCGGTAAATTGCAGAAATTAAAACGTAACGGATACCAAAGTATCGCAGCTGTCAACTGCTGCGGTGGGGTTTCAATTTATACTAAAAACTTGGAGCTTACAATGTGCCGTCACAAAGTCTGTCCGTAGTAATTTTCAACAGCTCCGGTTTGCTTGCCGTCCGGAAAATTAATTACCGAACTTCATTTATTAACCGAGGGGTCAGTTGGCGAGCGTTCATAAATTCTGTACGTCGGACAAGTGCAGGACAAACCTTATTAATTATACACGATCGTAGCGTCAATGTAACTTTGTTTATAGAGCCAACGAGGTTTCGCGTTATACGGAAATAAACAAAAAAAAAAAAAAAAAAGGTAAATAACGATACACGCGACGGTAGACGCGAATAACGACGGATTTCGCAGTAGTTCGCGAGACGGGCGTTTTTAGTGGTGATAGTCAATTTCAGTCAGGCAATGCGCGTAATTTTCCTTTCGTCGTATTCGTCGCAATAACTCTAAGTACATATCCGAGTCTATCTCTCGGGTATACCGTGTACACTATGTATTACATAAAACATCGAAGTTTTACGATCGCACGTATGTACACTGTGTTACACTGTAACTGGGGAACGTCTCACACTGTACTACTCACTCATATACTGCTCCCGTACTCGTCTTTTTTACGCTCTCTCACCCGGCTATGTCTACATACAGTACAAACTCTCGTGAACCAACGGCCACGAAGTGAAGTTAAATCAACACGCGTCCGGACCTTTTTTTTTTTTTTTCATTGCCAATTTTTTTCTATAATTCGCTAAATTCTGTACGTTTAATAAAGTCTGCTAATGCATTTTCAGAGGCATAAGTAGAAAGCGATATAGATAACATATATCGTATCCAAAGTAAAATGGTGTAATACTTCGATTGTTTTTAAATAACCACGGAATCGGGATTAATAAAAGAAAATCACCTGACATTATCGATTGATATAATGCTGAAATGGAGTCTGCGAAGAGCAATGATAAAAACGGAAAGCGGTATAAACAGCACAAGCGGCAACTTGGATTCCCCTTAATGAAATGACGAAAAATGCGCCCCTCAAGCAGACGACTTGTTGTATTTTCAAAATGGCGGAAATTTTTTTTGAAATTTTTCCATTTTTTATTAAAATAAATCGGAGAGTCGAAGTAATTTATCGACTTTACGCGGCGACGCACTGTACAATGTAAATCCCATTTCCAACACAAGCAAAGCTTTTAACAAGTATACAGCCACCACCCGCCACTCAAACTTCCCAGTGAAATTAAATTGCGGCTTTGACTCACCTCCGTTCTCCGCGTCCTTCTCCACCGAAATCCTGTATTCTATCTCCGTCAGTCTCGTTTTCATGGCTCTCACTACCTACCAGTCCTCTATCTCCGAACCAACAGCACTTTTTTTTCTCTCTCTCCCTCTCTCTCTCTCTCTTTTCACCCCTCTCGACACCGTTCGAGCGGTGGTTCTAGCTACCGCTGGCCTCGAACTGGCTGCGATCCAGCCATCCAATGGAAGTGGGATCCGGTTGAACGCTTCGAACCCTCCAGCAACGCCAGACAACGTTCCTGGACCTCTTCCCTTTTATTACATCACGACTCTCCTCTACCAACCATGACCACGGCTATGAATTTTCGGATTGGCTACTAAAACCCCCTCCGCGAGTTTCTCTGTGACATTCGTACCTTCGTATTGAAAATTGTCCGTAACGCGAAATAAAAAAATTTTAAAAATCTACAAATGAATTCAAACGTAACTGTGAATGTTAGTGGAGAGGATCGACATCCAGTACGACACAAACGACGCTTCGCTAAAGCGCTGCTGAATCATTTTCCAGTAAACGATATTGAATATCGAAGTGAACGTTTCCGATGAACCAGTTTGATTATCCACTTCAGACGACCAATGAAAACGCTTCGACACTCGACAATAATAGAAACTACCGCTCGTATGTTTTCATTCCCGATCCGCATGAAAAACTCTTTCTCCTCGTCGTATCCGACCAGTGGACAGTCTATTCATGTAAATAATAATTTCAATATGTTTCAAAATATTATTTTTAAAAATACTCGTAATAATAATAATAGTATTTCGATATATATCGAAATGCTATTATTTTTCGGAAATTCTTTTTTTTTTATTTAAAATGAAAAACTTTAGCTATACGAAATGATGCCGAAGGCGTATTTTTCGCGAAAATTTTATCATCGAGAAATGTTTCTCGTTGTTTTTGAATAGATGTACGTATTAAATAATTCAGAAACTACTGGAGAACAAAGCGTATAACATAAATATGCTAATATCACATTTTTCCTTCTATCCTTTCGGTTTTTTTTTATTTTGTTTTTATATCGAGTACTCTTTCGTCTATTACATTGGAGAGAATAATGTACTCCCGTCGCCGTCGTCGAAGTATTTTCCGCTGTGACACCGAATAAAGTCGCGATAGGGGTGATAATGTCGGGGCGTAGAAATTTTACTCGTAAGAAGGGACAAAACCCCACCGTCCGGAGGCAGACGAGAAAACGACGTCAACGTCCCTCCCAACCTGAAACCCGACGTCGTCGCAATGCGGCCGTAGCAACAGTCCCTCAAGGTCACCTTCTTCAACCCTTACGCAGAACTCACTCTCTGTTCTATAACCTCCCGCTCTCTTTTCCTCTCCCTCGTTCTTTTCTCTTTTTTTTTTACTCGACGAAAAGAGGGGTAATGCCGGTCACGAAACTGTACCGCCGAACGGGGGGAGAGAGAGGAAGATCCCCGGTTTACTGGATAGCAACGGAGAAATGGTGCGCGATGGTAGTGGTGAAATAAAAAAAAAAAAAAAAAAAAAAAAAAAAAAGAATACTGCAGAAGGATCGAAATAGCGAATTTTTCAGTTGAGACAGAGACGCGAAGATAAAAGGAAAAGTAAGTGAAAAAAAAAAGAAAAAAAAAAATTGCTCGGAGAAACACTACACCAGGCACACTCCAGAGAGTCCGTCGAGGCGGAGGAGGAGAAGCACTGAAGACAGACAAAAAAAGATAAAAAATAAAGAAAAAGCTCGCCGCTGTGCGCACGATACCAACGAAGACGGACGAATCGTGAAAAGAGATGCAAGAAGAGGAAGAAAAAGAAAAAAAAAAAAAAAAAAAGACACAAAGAGAAGAGCGGAGTGAGGTACGTGACTGGAACAAGAACGAAGGAACACAGCCGAACAAATTTGCTTGAGTATATTTGTGTGTGCGAGAGATTGAACGAGCAAAGGCGCACTCGTCGTAACGCCGTCGAGCAATGGGAAATTATGCATACATTATGCACATACATATTTAAGCAGTGAACGAGGAAAATAAATAGAAAGATTGGGGAATGATTTTTGCATAGATAAAATATTAAATTTTTTTTTGGTTTTTTTATCGTACGAGGGTAATGCGACGAAGAGTGATATTTTTGCTCCATAATAATTCGAAATGTAAAAACGAAATCTTTTTTTTTTTTTTTTTTTTGGGATAATTGAATTTTTGTCGATTCTCCAATCGTCCTCGATGGAGATGAATCGAATAATGAGAAAAATTTTAGATCGGCGAGACTTGAATAGCGACGTTTCGGAGAGCGATAGTTGCGAATTTCCGAGAAAAACGAGAGACGGATAAAAAAATATATATACCTCTTGTTTTTCTCGCGTACATATCGAGAAAGTTGGGGCAAAATGGGCCGCTTGATGAATAATGGCCATGAAACTTAAAATTCGAACTCATTTTAAATTTTATTCATTGTATGATTGGTCCTATTTGCCCCAAAGTTTGAGGCGAGTCACTGTTCCATTTTACCACATTGGTCCGTTTTGCCCCACCTTTCCCCTTCATGTATACATATAGTGAGCGTCTGAAAGAACGCTAAAAAAAAAGGAAGGAATAGACATATATGTATTCCATCTCGTACACTTCTCGGGGCTGTTGACCGGGGCGCCCCGACCAACGCCGACGACGACTATGACGGCAACGAGACGTGGCCTCTCCTCGCGAAGGCTCACGCAGGCCCGTAGTGAGGCAGGCAACGGACGCGCCTCGCCCGTATACCACCACCATTACACACACTCGTCGAGAGCCGAGAGAGAGAGCGGGAGAGAGAGAGAGAGAGAGAGAGAGAGAGAGTCGAGTAGCCCGCCGACGCAGAGGTGCCCAAATCAGTAGATTCGTCACTCCGTAACTTCACGCGAAACGCGCACATATCTTTATTTTTTTTTTTTTTTTTTTTGTTGTTCCAACGAAACATCATTTTTACGATATCCCGAACAAAGAAATCGTAAATCATTCTCAACTCGACGAGAATAAAAATAGTTGACATCAAAGTCCGGGATACTCCGAGTGACCATTTTATATACTTTTTTTCGAAAGATGGAGACCGACGAGGAAAAAAAATACGAATGGCTTTTCACTCTGGTCGACTAATTTCGGATACAACATTTTTAGCATTGGTACATTCGTCCAACTGAAATTAGCCTTCTCTTCAATGAAACTTCCGATTCGCGAATGCGAGGGCGTCGTTGTCGCACGATGAGGACAATTGAAGTCTGATTGTGAAGTGCGTTTTGCTAACGATACGCGCTCTCAACTTCAACGAGATAGAGATGTATGCTTCATTTAGCGAACGGAAGTACGCGAACAAACGGACGAAATGAACGAATGAAAATAATCCACGACGCATCCCGATATACCGCTAATTCGAAACTCTGAGGCCGAATAACTACAACTTCTGCATAGCGAATGCGCACCCTTGCAACAGCAGTTGGTACCTTTTATCTCTGTTCCGCTGGATCGAACGCAGGGGTTCGCAATATCCGCGAACGCCGACCTTATTTCGATGCCACGGGGGAACGCGCAAAATAACGCACAACAATGCAACGTATTTGATTCGCGTCTATTGTTGAATTCATGAAAATTCGTTGTTGCATCATACAATACTGGTATAGTGATGTAAATAATAATGGAAAATTTAACTCCCGTAGAAATAAAATGTCTCAGAATATATAAAAAATGTATCCGCGCGAACATATGGAATAGATATGAAAAAAAAATCATATAAAAAATCATTGTTTAGTAGATTATTATTATTATATTTCACGGGAAAAGAATTTATAGATATTTTATATGCATATCTCAATATCTCAGTTTATACTTTATATCCGCAAAATATCAGGGAATTCAATATTTGACAGAGAAAACAGAGAAAATTTTAAAAATCCAATCGATAAAAAAAAAAAAAATTTATTATCGAACTTTTTTTTTGTGCAATATTTCAGTCAAATTAAAAAAAAAATCGAAAATTTTCCCAATTATATTGATTTTCGAGATTATAATGATTTTCGTGAAATCATTTATAAAAATCATAGCGAATACGATTGTGAAGAATTTCGACGTTCTTATGTATTTTTTTAGTAAATTCGTATTGTATAATGGGATTCGTGTGACTAACGTGTTCAGCGTATGTTCTGCGAGATTCGGTGAAAACGATTTGGCAACGTTTATTATATTTTATAGTATGATTACTGGGTGTACGAATAGTCAGAGTACAAGAGGCTTCGAGGCCGGTAGTTCATACCCACGAAGCTTCAGACATCACCACCACGAGAAGCAGCAGCAGCAGCAACAACGGTAGACGAGCCAACGAAACTATATGTTTACCCTGATGCATATATACCTATAGTAGCGTTGGCTTGTAGACGCGCCAAAGATACTATATATTTACTCTTGCATATATATATATATATATATATACATGCAGTCTCTTTGGCTCGTCTCGACGCTCGAAGCTCTAACCCTCTACCCGGTCCGTCCCTCGGCGCTGCCATGGCCATGGTCACCATCTAACCTTGAACCTGTGCATAGAGCCAGTAAACCGTTATACTTTGGCGTAGTGGCTAACGTTGTTGGTTTTGTTGTTGTCGTTGCCGCCGCCGCCGCCGCCACTACCGCTGATGCTGATGCTGCTGGTTTGGTGGTGGTGATAACCAGGAGAGCTCCGTGGGTATAAACCACCGGCCACCGCCAGACTCTTGTACCCGGAGTATCGATCTTTCCAGCCAACTTTGGTGTTCACCCCATTCGTTGATTGCACGGGGGAAGCCACCCCTCCCCTTGGCACTCCTCACTCCTTCCTTCGTCCCTGTAATGTCCTTCGGCTCCCCCAACTTCATCGTCCCTCCTCCCTACACACCCACTCGGCTTCACCGCTTCAACGACACCAAGCTGTACAGTGGAGCTTGATAAAAGCACCGTGGATTCGGCAATGTACAGCCCTGTTCTGCGAAAACGCTGCTTGGGTAGGGTAGCTAAGCTGTGGAAGCAAATCATACAGGGATTGGCCCTCCGAGAACAGTTGTGTATAGTCATGTTTCGCCTTTTTTTCTCTTCTTTTTCGATAGACTACGAAAGGTTGTTTGGTCAGTTATCACATGGGAACTTTAGAATTTCTGATGGATACATCGCTGGAAAAAAATATCGTGGGATTCGGCGATTGCTTTAGTTTAAGGCGAATCCCACAAGACTTTCCATGGGTTCGGTTTCTTTTATTTTTATTTTTTTTTATTCAGGTGTAAATTCGTTATTTTCGGATTCAGCATGCAAATGAAACTGCTGTTGCGGATCATTGGTATGGAATTATTAACTTGAATAGTGTCGAGTCACTTGGGCTTTTATACGTTTATGCAAATTAAAATTGAAGTCAAATAGAGACTGAAACATCGATGATTTTTGTTTGATTCAACCATCTGGAAGTATTGAGACATCCTATGTTGCTAATTTTCTTTTTTTTTTGTCTTTGACGTCTAGTAAGATAACTATTTCATGTAGAAAACGTGACTGCCGGCACGTAAAGTCAATCCAGTTTACAAACGTTCCGCGTCGCAAACGTGACACTACATGACGGATATTACGCAACGGCAATTACAGTTTCTTGATCATTACGAACCGTTTGCACCGCGCAAATCGCGCTAAATTAGATACTTCGTTACTGGCGTTCGTAGGTAAGAAAAATTAATAAATAATACAATATCAGGCCATCTTGAGATTGTGTTATGTATTTTTTTTTTTTTTTTTTTTTTTATGCATTACAACATCTCGAGTATCTCTCAGTCGCAATACGTTTGTCGCAACGCCACTTGTCGACGGCATAACATTTATAGAACGTCGCGATCGCGACAATGTTTCAGTTTAGATAATGATGCCTTCGAACGAATGAGAAAAAAAGCGCGACATCGATAAATGTTTTATTGAAGTGTACTTCGCAGTTCGGATAGATACAGATGCCAATAATCGAAAAGATTGTCGATAGCGCTGGGCGAGAAGTGAACTTTCATGAGTAGTCGAAGAACAATGGAAAATTGTATCACATTCTCTCGGATTTATCTCATTTAACAACTTGACAAATGATCTCTCCTTCAACCACCTGAGATACCGATTTTCCAATTTTTTCAGTTGGACGTTCTTTTTTGTTTTGTTTTGAAAGTTGTAGTCGATTATGAAGACAAGTATTTTTCAAGTCGTTGCATCGCGCAAGTCATGAGTACTTTCCACCTGATGGCTCCAAAGGCTATGTGAGACTATCGTGACTTTCGCTCGTTGTCGTGGCCGACCACATCCCTAATTCTCCCCGAACGACAAGGCATTATTAGCTTATTGGCCGTCGAGTCATACGACCCATCGAACTAATATGCATTATACCGCTAAAGTGGCCTCCGCCTCTCATCGAGACTTCGTTATAAAAGACACAATGTGTGTTAGTCTTTGTTGGTACGTTGTATAACCAAATCATAAACGCCCTGCAACGATATAGATTTTTTTTTTTTTTTTTTTTTTCGTTCAGAAACGACGTTTCCGTAATGAACTCTTGTTTAATTCGAATAACGGGGTGCACTCGACTCAGCCAGAGTGTTTTTCAATCGAATTAACTCAACGCTGTTTTCCTTTTTACTCACGAAAATCTCGTTAAAATTGCTCGACAGCAAAATACGATTATCACGAATTATTAACAATTTTTTTTTTTTTTTTTTTTTTTTTTTTTTTTTTTTCACAAATTAAATTTTGTCGCCTTTGACCCCCTCGACTCTGTTTTGCTCGTCGATCGATCTCCTCGGGACGTTCTTAGGTTTCATTTCTAAAGTTAGACGCCCACGCAACGTTATTACTTCAGTCGGGCTATAGGTTACAGCAGACTGTAAATTTATGCAGAAACCGAGTACCGCAAAGTACTCGATCACCATCGTGTAACGTATCTTTGTACATTTATTCAATGCATGCTTATTACACCAAATTTTCGACTGTCGAATACCCTTAATTGCGAATAATTCTTTTAGCGGTTCGACTTCAAACACATACCCTATTCCTTGCATTTCGATCGCACAATTTCTTCGGCTTCCCGAATATTTCGTTATTGACAAGATTATTGACAAGTTCGAGGGAATTTTTTTTTTTTTTTTACAATATGATGTTACATTACTATTGTATACATTTTTCAAATAATTCGTTTTTAAAGATGAAACAATAATAATTAATATTATTTTTTCATCCCCAAAAAAAATTATATGAAAATATTATATAATGTTAATATAATGTCATATTATTATTTTTAACATTATTTACGATATTCAATTTTATCGATTTACGTTTCACTTTGATTTATGTTTATGATTACAACGTTATTTACAATATTCGAAGATTTTGTAGTTCGGGATTGTAGTTGAAGTGCGACAGTGAGAGTTATTGACAGGACAAGAAAATCGTTCAGATGCAGCTGGTAAGCTTCGGTAGCGTATAGCGAAATTGGCTTATCGCTCGTGGCGTACTTGCGTAGTTCCTGGCAGGTAGGGAGGGGTATAATGTCCCGATGGTATTTCCGCGTGTCAGTCACGTCGAGGAGCGTGAATCCTTGCTATATGCAACGTTCGTTCGATCCTGTGAGAGGAGAGAAGTAGCAAGAGAACGCCGTCATCCAGGGTGGTATTCAGTTCCGAGTTCCGACAACTTTTATCTACTCGGGTATAGCGAGAGAGAGAAAGAGAGGCCCTCGGGTAAAACCATTGAAATCAAGACAGACACGTGCAAGCCATGTCGCAATTTATTCGAGTTCATCTCTAGCTGTAAAGCGGCAAATCGCTCGTCCAATTTAATCTCATTGAAAACATTTTTTTTTTCTCCCCATTTTCATCGCTATTCCTATCCGCCATTTATTTTTCTTTTTTTTTTCTTTTCGTTTTTTTAAATGTATGCACGATGTCGAGTGTCCGCTCATTGATAATGCAACATTACCATGCAGAATCGCTAACAATCCTCGAGCTTTGATCAACGATCAAACGTACCATTTATGTTTATTAAGTCTCTTTTTTTGTTTTTCTTTTAATAATTTATCGATCCTCGCGTTCTTTAAATATAATATTACCGACGATGCCAAGACGACAGATTAGACTTTTAAATTTGCACTTACCGAGGGAGAAGAAATTACAAATTTATCGTGAAGAAAAAAAGTTTGATATTACGCTATTTGCCGAACGTGACGATCGGTGGAGATCGCCGCGGTGAATTGTGTTCTGCTGATGTCGGCGTTTCGGGACTTCGGCGTACGACGGCGACAAACAACAAGAAAGGGATTAAAGTTTGGGAAGACCGCTTGAATTATTGATTTCTGGATTATATTCGGGGACAAAGCGAGAGGCTGTTGATGAGTGGAGGACAGAGGAAAGGGAGAGCGGAGAAAAGAGAAATACGGAGAATACAGAAAAATAAAGATTACGAAAGAAGATATTATTGACGCCTCGGGGTGCGTAAAGCTGTGATGACCAGATTTCTTCATGAAATAACTGGTAATCCCCGACCTATCTAACCTTCTTAGGATCAACTCAGTGCCAGTTAAGCCATAGAAATCTAATTCCGTATGCACTTCAAAAATGAATGGCTACTTAACCTCAATTTCGTTAAAATTTTTGAAAATACTCGATGCTGTCTTCCCGCGCGATATATTTACATAAAATGTTAGACGGACAAGTTTATCGGAACAGCATACGACGATTTATAAACTATCTTTATCATTATTATTATTATTATTTTATTTTCTGAAGCTTTTCTGAAAAAGTTTTTTTTTTTTTTTTTTTTTTTTTTTTTTTAATCAGAACACAGAATTTGCTGAGTTTCGAACAACAAAAAATTTTCTTCATCGACTCAACTGAACTGAAATACGAAGCGAAAACATTTTCCATCATTTTGCGTCGAACGGAAAGAGATATTTAGACGATTCCGTAGAAGTTAATTACCACTCTTCTATAGATGAGAATCACGCTGCATTCGCAGACAGTTCAAGTTTTAGAAAACTTCCAACAGCAATTCTCATAAATACAACGATTTTTTACCAAAGAAGATTTTCCCGACCTATTGAAGTTTCTTGGATAAGCTGATTCTCGGTAATTACATTTTTTTTTCGCTCGAACTATCGGATGACGCTTCGATTCTGAAGGCTTCATTGGTCTTTTTTATTTCACTTTCCTCTTTTGTTTTTAATCGAATTCCGTGTAACAATCGCGATGAAGTGAAATGAGCGCAATGTACACGTGTTGCGAAGTTTTTCGAATCTGAAAGTTTCCTCGTGGCATAATCGACCGTCCATTCGATACCTCTTCGAAAAAGAAGCGTCTCGTGCAGCAGTGAAGTAGAAAATAATATCAAGTTCGAAGGGTTTGTAATCTAAGTTACGCGTAATCGATCCTTTCCCAATCTTATTTTCTCCGTACCGTTTACCGTTATATTTTATTTTTCTTATCGGATTAAACATTTTATCAAGCGAAGCGGAAAATGTCTTCAAGGATCGTACTTCTTTCGTTTGTAGTTTTTTTTTTTTTTTTTTTTTTTTTTTTTTTTTTCTCTCGTGTTTTGCCGACGGCGCGTCTTGATAGCATTACAACTTTTTTCTTCTTTGATACCTAATTTTCTTCTTTTTTTTCTTGTTTTACATCCACTTTCGGTTAACAAGAACTGTCCTTGCAGCATTACATTATTTGTAGGACCTTTCAGGCATCGTCATCATTGGCTTGTAGAACTCGTAACAACCTCCACTTCCCATACTACTACTGAAACGAACTCTTATCGCTTTTAGTTCTTTTCGAAGTATTTCAAGATCGTACCCACTTAGACACTCTGAAATCTTTCGTCAATGAAACTTAATGGAGACCGTAGTCATTTGCGAAATTTCTATCCCTGTTGAAGTTTCTGCTTGAAGGATACTTCGCAGAACTTCAACTACACCTATATCAGGAATCTCAGCAATTTTCGTACCATTGTAGACATTAGTTGCCGAGGCATCGGAGCATAAAGCGGGAACACTAAAAAGGTTACAGTAAAATGAAATCTTTAGCTATTCAGCTGGAAATCAAAGATTGCTATTGGACTCTTACAATGAAATTCTTTAACTATAGTCTTGTAAATTATTATCTGCAATTACCGTTGTTTTTCCATGCGATAAACAAAAGGATTTTGTTGATCTGATTTCTGACTTCGATACGATTTCCTTAACAAGGAAAAGTGCGCGTCATACTTTAAACGAAACAAAAGAGATCTTCAAGAAGATTCTTAGCAGAGCGCAAAAGTTTCGGGGGAGCGGCTAGATGCGCGAAAGGATAATATAGCTTCATAGCTGATCGTACACGATGGACCATATAGCACAGAATCTTTGGCAACTACATGGTATATCCGACATCGCCGTTACTAACATCATCCACGCGCATTACCACGCTACATACTGCATACTATTTTAGCCTTTACTCTTACAATGTTGTGCAAAAGCGCGACGCAGTACCCCTAAGGATGAGTTCTCTGATAAATATCCGGTAAAAATTGTGAAAATGGACCGACGGAAATTCGATATTCTTATCGTATTGATAAATGTCCATTTTACGACTTTTAACGCATTAATATTTAATAAAAAAAAAAACGGAGCAAAACACCCGAAAATTGTTGAAAAATGCCGACACGTCGTAAAATTTAATAAACATTACGAAAAAATTTGAAAAAAAACCAAATTTTGCTCCATTGATTTTTTTTTTTTTTGGCATTTACTTTTTATTTCAATGAAAAGGAAAATAAATATCGAAGTGAAAGAGTTGAAAAGAAAACAGGGTCTGCTGTCCCAACGGGAAATAGAGAAGATGTTAGACTTGCATTTATCATATTAGTCTACCGATCGCATCAGTATCGATTCAATCACAATACATTCTACTGTACAATATCGCAGTAGCTTACCGCTGTTTACTACCCATTATTGAATTGCTCTCGTCTCGACGCTATCAGCCGAGATATCGGGGGCCAAGCTGCAAAACGGCGATAATAACGTTTCCCCCGATGATAGTCAGACAGTTTCTTGGCCGCGTTGCGCGTTTCCCGCCTGCGGCGTAAGCCTCGAACAACCGCTTCGTCGCTTCCCCGTTATATCTTAATTCGCGTAATTCAATTCTCGTATTCCTGTCCATTGCTTTCGAGACTTTCGCGCGTATTTTCGACGTATGGCATATTCGCGTACGCGTTGTCGCGTCTCCCCGTCAGGAATGCAGAGGAAAAATCAATTAGAAAATTCGCCTGCCGATGATAAAAAAAAATCTCCGTCGCGAATTACTTCGCTGCAAAATACTCCAGATATTCGTCATCGCATCGTCTATCGTATTTCATTCGCACCATAAATCCATTATTCTTCATTTTACTATAAAAAAAACGCAATGGAATCTCTACCCGTTGAACGGTTCACCGACAGCGTGGATTTCCTCTCCGGTTCCTATCTGCAGTGTGGGCGTAACGATAAATTTAGAATCTCCAAACGTTGGAGTCTCGCTATTCCCCGCGACGGCACAATCCAAGAGAAAGAGAGAAAATGAAAAACTTCGGATAGAATTGTCGGAAAGGGTTCATTGCGGGAAAAATCAGCGGAAACACGCTGCGATAAAGAGTTTTTTTTTTTTTTCGACGTAAAATCATGAGATAAAGTTAATCAATATTTTTGGTCTCCGTAGAGGAGACCGAAAAAAAAAAGTTGACTTCGGCGAACCAATGATTAATTGAAAGAACTAATAGTCAGTTTGCAAAACCGATTTTTTTTTTTTTTTTCGTCACAATTAATTGTCCCAATTGTTAATTTTTTTCATTAGGTAAATGCCCTTGAAATAGATACTTTCATCAATTATTTACGGTTTAATCCAACGAAAGAAAGCATTAAATAAAATTACAATCGAAATAAAAAAAAAAAAAATTTCTTTCGCTCCGACGCGGATTTTTATAAGAATTATCGAGAATGACAAATAGTTCAAATATAAGAATTTTTTTTACGTTGCAATCAATCTCAGTAAATGCACAATTTACGAAATAAATTATCATGGTAATTATAATTTATAAACAGTACTCGACAAATGGCATTAAGACATTGTTATCATTGACGATGCTGAGGTCTACGATAACACACAATGTACTGCGTTCGAAGTTTCTCCACGGATCTCTATGCCTGAATACGTAACACGATCGTACGTGCATTTGCGTAGATTATTCATCATTACGATTGCGCTAGTTGACATCCTGACACAATTCTTAATCTTTATGCTAAATCGCCGGTCTACACATCCTTCGTACTCCGACATTTTTTTTTTTTTTTTTTTTTTTTTTTTTTTTTAATTATGTACGTTTATTATACTTCGCATACAACTAAGGTATGTGGCGTGTCTTACAATGTCAATGTACCCGACATTACAACCGCGAATATGCGAATGAGTGCATACCATCGGTATGCGCTTTGGCGGCCAAGGTATACGATTCCGTTTGCTCGATGTATACTTTATCGTGTTTGACGTCGTCATGCCAATGTTGCGGTCGAGGTCAAGGATGACATAAAGAACGTAATAGAAATGTTGCGATCGTTCGCATCATAGATAGTACCGAGCCTCGCGGGAATGTTACGTAAGTAAGTAACGCGCGGTCGCGCAGCCGCGAATTCTTTATACTCAACAATCTTTCATTCGCTCGCGGCGGAAGCTTTGTTTTCACAACAAAAAAATATATTTTTTTAATTCTTTATTTTTTATTTTTCATTTTTTCCAATAATTCGCGTCCAGTTTACTCAAAATGAACGGAAACGAAAAATTCGAAAATTAACGGCAATGAAAAATTTTTATTCGAAAAAAAAAAAAAAAAAAAAAAATGCTGCCACGCGTTAGGCAATGAATAACATTTTTCTATAAAAAAAAATAAATGAAATGCAAAAAAAGTGGTTAAAAAAAAAAAAAAAAAAAAAAAAAAAAAGATACACGTGCCAAAGAGAGCGTGCGAACGGCACACCACGAATGGCACGTATGTTTTCAGAGGAGCTCGATGAAATCTGACTCGAGCGTGTGAGAGCACGACGCAAATATTGGCGCGCATTTACTTGTTATCGTCCCCACGGTATAGTGGCGAAACTGTTGCAACCGAACCAACTGGCAATTCGTATGCAAGCTCCCGGCTATGAACGGTAGCCACTGTGAGAGAGAGAGGGGCTGCCGGACGGAGCCGCCGACGAGAACTTGTTACCCCGCGCGTATCCGCGGTATGAACGAAGAATCTGGTATTATGAAGACGGGCGGACGAATAAAAAACAAAAAACAGTATTATTCACCGAACCGAGCCGTCGACGAGATTATCAAAATGAAAAAAAAAAAAAAAAAAAAAAAAAAAAAATGTACACAGCTACTCTTTTAATGTATTATCATCATTATTGTTATTATTATTATCATCACTCGCCCTCAGGAAACGGCAAGGAAGTCCATTTAGCTGATTGCATACGTTCCTCATACCTCCTTTCGTGTTTTTTTAGTTTTTTTTTTTTTTTTTTTTTTTTTTCGCTTTTTAAGAATTCTCTCATTAGTACCGCCCGTGTAAGATATGCGTCAATTTTGTTTTGCAATTTATTGTACATTTTTGTTTTTCTCTCATTCGGTGCCAAAGATATATATATACATATATATATATATATATTGTTTTATTATTCATTTTGTAGCAATCCCCGAGCGTCTCGAAACATGGCGGAGAAGCAACGTCGAGACAATCTCAATACGAATATCTCGACGATGGCTACGCTGGTGCCGACCGTCGCCGGAAGTCCCCGTCGTCTCGACAAGATATCTATCCTGAGGCTGGCGGCTGCATACCTGAGAACACAATATAGTGAGTACTCACCTGGTGCATATTTCCGATTCTATTTCCATGACCCGTTAATAATTCGGCGCTCCATCGATTCTCCGATTATTGATACTCGAATGATCTGAAATTGACGAACCGCAAGACTCCGAGTGTTGAATTAAACGATATTCTCTTCAATAAATACGACGATTTAAAATTATAGAGAAATCAAAGCCTTCCATTTTTTAAATCATTTATCAGAGTTATTTAATTTAATTTTTTTTTTAATCGCCGACCAAAAGAATTTATATATTATTTTATTATATTAATATTAATAAAAATAAGAATATTTTATTATATACATTTTATTAATATTAATATAATAAAATAATATATATCAATAATAACACTAACAATAATTTTTTTTTTTTTATAATTTTTTATATGTATTTTTTTTGAGGCGAAAATATTTACGGCAAAAAGAATTTAAAAATATATTCGAAGACTTTATTATTTGAAACCCTATCTTGTCGACTGTATCTTTAAAACATTCGAACGAAACACAATACTCGATTATTGCAAGGAATTGCGAAGATTCTTACCATAATTTGTTGTCTCGGGTGAGACGCGATTTGGTTAGTAGATGTTGAAGGGGAGGAGGGAGGGGGGGGGGCTATTATCGTCGTCGGACGGTTTCGTTGCAATTTTTCGTCGATGGGTCCCTGGACGTGATTACCCGTCATGTGGAAAAACAGCACGTGCACGAGGGCGTTGTGGGGTTCGCCGAGCGATGCCCCCCGACCGACCGGTTTCCCATCCATAGCCTGTACCAACCCAACGGCAACAGAATAAACGCACTTGCCCTCCTCGGCGGTGGCTCTCGCATGATGTTGATCGTGTTTCTCACTCGAACGATACTTGCGTTACCAGATTCCACCTGGTGGTGGGTCCATTCCCAGCTCGCGACTTTGATACTTTTGCCGGGACCCGAACTGCATCACTTCCCGAGCATTTTGCCTCTGACGGGTATAACAGGATCACGAAACAAAAAAAAAAAAAAAAAAAAAAAAAAAAAAAAAAAAAACAACCGCCTATACGTGTATAGACGCTTTCTGCCATTTTTATTTAACGAAAGGCGGACTTGTTTAACAGCGAAGGTACGGCCGGTTGCATCGGTGATGCTTCAGCACATGGATGCCCCGAAATAAAAAGTAGTTTGCGATTCCAATGGACTGCACGGTCGTCAGCCTCTTGAGATCATTTTTCGTAAAGATCGATATTCCACTGAAAACCGAAAAAAAAAAAAAAAAAAAATGTACGACACTGAGTTTGCATGATTCATTCCGATCGGTTTGTCGAGGAAAATAGATCGCAATCCATTTTATTGGCTATCGAATTACAGATTTTTCCCAAATTCGAATTTTTCGGATTTTTTGAAAATTTCGGAGAAATTACGATAATTTGCTAATGAATTTTTTTTTTTTATATTTCAAGTTACTCGGCACAAATTCTACACATTTCGTCTGTTACCGAAATTCAATCATTTATTACTACGGTTTTTAATGCGCGTAAAAAAAAAAAAAAAAAAAAATTGACGTAGAATTCGACGTTTCTACGATTCGTTCCATAATTCGTTACAATTGACTTTTCCACTCCGGAATATAATTTTTTATTTTCATCCAGAAAATGTATAAAAAAATAAAAAAATAAATAAAACGAGTGGTATTAATTATGCAATTTTGTTTCGTTACAGCTCTTGGCAATGGACAGTCAGGATTTCTTCCGCGTCAATTCAAGGAATTCGATTTGGAGCAATACGTCGTCGACGTGAGTATAAAATAATCGTAGAAAATACTAAAATAACGTTATCGCCATAAAAACAATCGTTCGCGATAAACGTAACTGCGTTTCCGTTTTTCCCACAACTATCCGAAATTTCACGTTTTTATCGTAAAAAAGAAAAAAAAAAAAAAGAAAAACGAAAAAAACACGACAATAATTCCGCGTTAATCCTCGGAACTACAGCCCCGGAAATAATTCCGATATATCGTGAAAAGCTTCGCGATAAAGGGTTCCTTGACTCGTGGTGGTCATCGGAGGTTGTTGACTTTCGGGTTGCCAAAGAGTTCTTTCCTCTCTCCGTCTCCCCACACGTGTCCACTTCGCGAAGCTAAATCGCTATGTTATTTGTAAATTGTCACGAAAAATTGTTTCGATAAAAATTCGCTGCTCGGGATAATTAACAGTGGCGTTTGTATATATGTTTCCGATGCGAATGCGAAACAAGTGGCCGTCGAACCGGACTGCGTACACGAAAACGGGAGGCGACGGCGATGCGTTGAGCAATTTGGGTCACACGTGTTAAAATTATTATTGGTGTTTATTTCGTCTGCTGCAGAGTCTCGTCGGCAACGAGGGCTTCATACTCGTGGTCACTACAACCGGCAAAATCGTTTACATAAGTCGACAGATCGAACAGCATCTTGGACACGTTCAGGTTAGTCCCTATCGATTATTAATAGATTATCAAAAGAGGCGGAAGCGTCTCGACGCGAAGTACTTAAAAAAAATTTTTCTAAGGTGTCGTGTCGCTACGGTGTATAAATTCGGCAATATACCGGAAGTGAAATAGATACTTTGCAATAGTAATAAAAAATATATTAATAATTAATCAAATAAATAAATTGAAATTATTATTATTGTTTTTTTTTTTAAATTGTAATATCAATAATTAATAGATCTTAATTTATTTGATTATTTTATTTAATATTCTATTAATTAGTAAATACTAAAAAAAAAATTTCCGAAAAAACGACGAAAATTAAAAAAAAAAAATTATAAAGACATTGTGAAGATATTTCGGGTTCTGAAAAGATCATCACAAAGATTTAACACCTCTATGCCGAAAATTAAAAAAAAAAAAAAAAAAAAAAAAAGCAATAAGACGTAACGAAGAAAATAGAGTCGACGCGTTACCGAGAAGACGGCGAGCGACAGTTTTTTTTTTTTTTCTTGCGGATCGTAAAGGGTCAAGAGAATTAAAGAAAAAGTGATATAACGACCATGCAATAGGCGGGGGTTCCGGTAATTTCAGCTTCTTCGCGGTTCACGCGAAAGTTGCTTATACCGGGGAGAGCGAACGCTCGTGCGACAGTGTGGTACTCTCGTAGCACGAGGCGCGAGAGAGAGTATCAAGGGAGTTTGAAATTATCGATCAAACGTGCACGAGCGCAGTGAAACGCGCGCCTCCATGGTAACCGCGATGCCGCACCTTATTCTCATCTCTGTCGTACCCATTGCCCCGGATAACGGGTGTGCGTTCCAGTATTTTCGCGTTGCAGTAACCGATACGAATGCACTCTGTGACCCGCGGTGCATCGTTGAGCTGCCGGGATTTCTAGAACACGCGTTGCAGCAAACAAAATAATGGAGAGGATGCCGGATACATTCAGTCATTGTGAACAAAAAAAATGGGACGTGATTATCGCGCGGATCTTCAACGGAGCTTTTGAATTATTATTCGGTACTAACGATTTATCAACGATTTTGTTACCCGTTGCGTACAATTAATTATCTCCAATACAATTTATTATGAAAAGTTTATCGTTACATTTTCAGCCAAAAGTGAGATTCAGAGAGAATTTTGAAAATTTCCCAAAATTGACTTTTCATCTATAAAAAAAAATCGAAAATTCGAAAAAAATTTATTCAATCAAATTAACGGAGTAACTTCTGCTAAAAAAAATTACGGTTACCGGATGATTTTGTTAAACAATTTTTTTTTTTTTCATACTTTGTTAATAATTTTTTAGCATTATTATTATTATGTTATTAAATAAATTATCTTAGCGCCTCGTAAATGATTGATTTAAAAAAAAAAATTATCTCATTGTAAAGTATTCGAAATTTTCTGTGAAACTCACTTTTCGCTGGGAATGTAACGAAACACCTTTCTTAATGCCGAATATATCTATGTCCAGAGGTGTCGATGAAACAGAAGGATTGAAAAAAACACATATTTTTCGAGTTTCGATTGTAATGGCCAAAGGACCAATTATCCAGAATCGCGAAACTCTTCCAAAAGATAACAAAGATAAGAATCACGAATATCTTTGCCCGCACCCTCTCCTCGTATAGCTTCCCTCTTCTTATCGAGACGCAAGGGAAAAAAAACGACATACCCCCGGAGATCATTACAGAACGTGACACAAGCCGGAGTCACCCCCGGGGCTTTACCTGGGCATTGAAAAGTATCCACACCTATGGAATATTTGCCCGAAGAACTTGGGCTATGCGATCTCTGTGTGTATATATTCTTCGCTGCTTATAACTATAGCAGAAAAAAAAAAAAAAAAAAAAAAAAAGATAGAGCGAAAAGAAAATGAGGATCCCGTAGAGTTTTTTCCTCGTGCCGCGCGACGCCCGGCGAGTCTGGAAATTCTCCGCAACTCGCACGTGTAGCTTCAGCTGCACGCGTATCTTTTATCTCTTATTTTATATATAGTTGTTGGTACTGTTCCCTAGTTTTTCGTCTGTTATTTACCTATTTTATTTTCAAACGTAAAAAAAAAATTTTCCCGACGCGAATATTGCAAACGAAAAAAAAAAAAAAAAAAAGTTACATTGGAATCATCGATTAATTTTCTGTCGTTATCACTGTGACGACATTATCGGTATCGCGAGACGCAAATGATAAATGCTATCGATTGTATATCAATGAACGTTGACGGAAATATTAACACGAGTTTCGTTAGAATTGATTAGTATTTCGCTGAAGTAATTAATTAATAATAAAAATTATTATTCCTTATAATCCCGAGAAATGTTTTCAACTTTACGAAATTCTTAATATTCCTATTTTTTACATCTGAAATTCACGTTCAGCCGTTTTTTTTTTTTTTTTTTTTTTTTTTTTTTTTAGTAGATTTTTGCGATGTTTTCATACTGCGAAATCTTTTTTTTGCAGTTGTGATTTAACACGTGTACCGTCGATTCCGTTTCGATCCATTGTCCTGTAATGATATCTTGCGATTGTATTAGAAAATCAGTGCGACGAGTCTGTAATACATCCGTTACATCACGTAAACCCGACAGGATTTGATTATCAAATTTGCGCGCTTCGTATCCTGAATTTACATCGCGTTGTATACACAAGTGGTCTGTCTATCCGGCTGCGTTTTCATACATCGTTCGTCCCATCGATTCTCCGACACGTGGCTTTCCCAGAGGACGAAAGTCGTATAACGCCGCTGTGACTATCAAATTTCAAATTGTAATTATCAAACTTTCAAAGGCTTCGAAATTGCGCGACGAAAACAGTATTTTACTTTCACTGTAATCACGGGAACTGTAATAATTACATAAGGAAGCCGCGAGGCAAAACGGATCCGCAACGCAAAATTACAAATTCCGTGGCAATTCGGAAAATTATTACATTGCGATTTCATCGAAGGCAATCAATTATTATGCGCGTCTATCGGTGAATTCAAAGTAAAACTATCGATTCTACCCGTTTGGATGGAATCCGAAATTTATATATAACTTCATTTCCAACGGTGAAAATAAGTAATAATAAAAATTTTGCTTGACACGCGAGAAAATTTGCTATTTCCGCAAATTTTTTGCTGCCATCGCTAATAATAATTCTCGATTTCTACAGGTTATCAAATTTCAATATTTTACTGCAAAATTTTTAACATTTTTTCATAAAAATGCGACAAAAATTCAGTCAATGTATCAAAACTTGAAATTTGAAATTTTTCCATAATTTTCAATTTTCGTGTCGCGGTCCATTTTGCCCCATTCTCTCGTAGTTCGATCTCAACATCTGTGATCAATCCTTTCGTCAGCTGACGCGCGAATATCGTTCATTTGCTTACAAATAACGAAAAAAAAAAAAAAAAAAGGAACTGAAAATCTCGAAAGCTCGCGGCTATCGTGGAAGTCGACGTACTCTCCGCGTGTGACGCTACAGACGGTCGCAGGCGATGAAGAGAAAATAAAAGAGAGTAGTTTTGTGTTTCTTTTAAGCTTAACGATAATTCGATGTCGGTGCTTAACGAGAAGATGATTCGACGACATCATAAGGAAAAAAAAAAAAAAAAAAAAAAAAAAAAAAAACACTTCTCGTGCGGTCAACTCTTGGCGCGTACGTGGGTTTGGCTTCTAGTTGGAATTTCGAGTACTCCGCCGTATGGAGTTCGAAGAAGAGGGATCTTTGGCTGTAGCGTTGTCGATCGTACCAATCCTCCGCGAATGTCTTCACAATCAAGCGACTATTGTCGTTGTATAGCGGACACCCCGCAGTGAAAACGAGAGTCGTCGAGGTTCGGGTGCAACTATATAAGAGATGAATATATGCGATATATAAAGCAGTCTTCTTTGGCAACGGATAGCGACTTCTTCGGCATCTTTTTGCGTCAATCCACCCAATGTTTCTTCTTCGAATCATTTGCAAAAAAACTTATAAGCGATTCGGTTGTTTCGTTCGCATTGCTTTGATGACTATGTTACTTTCTTTTTCAATACATTAAAGTACAATAAAAACGTTTAAAATACCATATATATCGTCTAACGGGATGTTCGATAAGTCCGTTTAATTAAAAGAGTTTCGATCGGAACTATTAGGAAAAAGAAAAAAAGTTCTTAACGCGTTTGCCTTTTCAAGAGTCGAATACACGACTACGATTTCTGCGTTCATTTGTAAGTTCGATTTTTCAATGTCGATCGCGATGTATAATTTTTTTTTTTTTTTTTTTTTTTTTTTTACAGAATGATATGTTTGGTCAGTCGCTGTACAACTTCGTTTATCCCGAGGATCACGATGAACTAACGAGAAACTTGACGCCCGAGGAAGCGACGAATCAGTTGTCGATAACCGAAACATCGAATGCCGACGAAAATTCAAATTCCTCGGACGAGTCGAGTTCAACGAGGAACAATCATAGAAAATTCGTCGAGGAGAGACGAAGCTTCAATCTGAGAATGTCGCAGCGAACGGTCTCGAGGAGAGAACACACGCAATACGAATGCTTTCATATCTCGGGAATACTTAGGCCCGCCGAGGCATGCAGAAACGCCGAGGCTGCCGCCGGCCGCGCGAGACATCGCGGTAAGTCGATTAATTTTTTTTTTTATCATTATTATTGTCGTCGTTGTTTCTCTGATTTTTTTTTGCAAATAAATAGTATTCGAGTTGTAAAAAAAAAAAATCGTTTATCGAAGGAAATTCTCCCTGAATACCCCGTTTCACTGGTCATGTAACGTTAGACTCTCCTTAAGAAAAATCGGAAGCTGCAATTAACTTTTTTTTTTTATCGTAATCGTATGTATCGTAATAATAATAATAATAATGTAAATGTAATAATAGTAATCCATAGTGTTAATATGTATTTTTTTTTTTTACATATGAAAATTGTGTTTCAGACATCAATGCAACGAGCAACGATGTAGTTTTCGTCGGCATGGCGCGACTGATGAAAAAACGGATAACCGAATTGTCATTGTTCGAAGCAAACAAAGAGGAATACGTGACTCGTCATCTGGTCGACGGACGTATTATATACTGCGATCACAGAATATCCGTAGTTGCGGGTTACATGTCGCAGGAAGTTTCCGGAATGAGCGCTTTCGCCTACATGCACGGTGAAGACGTGATGTTCACTATAATGGGTCTTCGGCAGAGTGAGTTTCAGGATTTATTGACAATAGTATAGAACTTGAGATACGATTTTTTTTCTATTTTTTTTTTTCAACTGTTCTCTCGCAACTCCGGCGCTACCGTGTCTCTCGATCGTGTCGCGTTAGTTTGGCTAAAAAAAACTCTTTACATCTTTTGTTTCTTTTTTTTTTTCCAGTGTACGATCGCGGAGAAGGTTTCGGCACATCGTGTTACAGACTAAAGACAAAAACCGGTGAATATATTTATCTGCGTACCCACGCGTACGTCGAGGTCGACAAGGATCGACAGTCGTTCGAATCTTTCGTTTGCGTCAACACCTCCGTCTCGTGAGTACATTAAATTCATCGATTCCTTCGATTTTAATGAAAAAAAAAAAAAAAAAAAACAAATTTTGTCGATATCTCCGACTAAATGTGTGAAATAATTTTGTTACAGAGAGGAGGAAGGCGAGAGACTCATTAAGGAGATGAAGGACCGATATTCGGCGACTATATCGAACGGACAAGCGATGTTCGCTCTCGAAGGCTTACCGGATATGGTGAGGATAACGATGAGCGCAAAAAATGCGAAATTCTGGCGTTTTGAATTTTTTAAAAGCCAAAGAAACTTATTTAATGTTTCTTACAACTTTTGCAAACTTATGTTTCAGGATCCGGAACAGCGTTCGACGCCAAAAGCGAGTGTAGAAGATCCTTCGCAGTTGGAAACGGCGATAAGTCACTTGATAAGCGACTTAGCATCGCCCGGAATACCGGACGATCGTGTTTCACCTTCGCCGCTTCACGATCCCCAAATGGCAAAAGCCGCGATGATATCGGGACGCTTTCCACCGGCGTCGATACAAGCGAGCAAAATCGGTATTAAAACTATCGATCACAGTATCCCGTCCGCCGGCAAAGACAAATATCATCAAACTATTAAGCGCGAAGCCAACGTCGGCTCACCGTCGTCGACGCACTCTCAGCAACACGATAATTCCAACGATTTCGAAGAATCGCGACATCATCACAGTCATGTGCACACGTCGCCGAGTAGACAAACCGGCGAATCGTCGTCGTCGAACCCACGACGGGGCGACAAAATAATGCCGAAACTCGTTAGCACGTCAGCGGCGCGACAAATCGTTTTACCTACCGATACGACAAACGCGGTGAGTCTCGTGAGCGAAACCAAAATCTATTTTTACAAGGATATCTTTTTTTTTTTCTTTACAAAGCGAAACTTATTCGTTTTCATAAGTTTCCATACAGCGATTGTTAAAAAAAAATTATAACGTAAAATTTACGAAAAAAAATGCAAAATAGAATTTCTTTTTTTTTACTAAATTTTTTTGTTTGTAAAGTTAGTCTGCTAAAAAAAATATAGTAAATTATTCAAATCGTTAACTTCTACCGCGTTATAGTTGGACATTTTTTTTTTTTACATTTTTTCATTATATTTTTTATATGCAAAGATGAATCGATAGTAAAGATTTTTAACGAATATTTCACTGTTTTTTCTCATTCGCAGAACGGCAACGGAAAAAAGAAGTCTTTATTTCATTCCCAAGAGAGCGCGATAGCGCACTCGAGTTACGCGACATCGCGGGGCAAAGATTTTTGCAAAATCGAGTCGATGACCAGCGCTTCGTCGTTGACCGACGAGGATTCATCGATTCGTGAGACGATCGATCGGGACGCATCGACATCGCCATTGCTGACTGCCAGCGGTCAAACGACGTCGTCGATATTCATCGCGCATCGCGGTAAACCCGAAAGTATGTCGGTTTACGTGAAAACCGAAAAAACCGACAACGGTCACGTCGAGAGAACGTCAACGTTTGTGGAGCAAAACACGAGTTATTCCGTGAAAAGAAGTCACGTTAACGATCCAAGTTTGTCGTCGACGAAGAGACGACGAAACGATCGTATCGGTTCTTATCCACCGATCGAAGTTTCGACGATCGACGATATCGATTCAGCGAGTACTTACTACGAATCCACCGAACAGTCGTCACGCGTACGTTATCCCGAGGATGAGACGCTAAATCCCGCGGCTGTCCATTGCAAAGTCGAACAACTTCAAGGCTTTCCAACCGGCGCATCCGGCGCGGGGATTCACGATACCGATTCGCCGAGTTCGAGTCTTCAAGATTTGGGAGTCGATTATCAACAGATCGAACCGGGAAACATCGAATTATCGGGATACGAGGAGGAACAGTTGGTCGACTTTCAGGATCTTCAGGGAGATCCACTGCTGTGTCCCGGTCTGGATAACAATCCAGGTAGACGAGTAGAGTGATTAGAAAAACGCGAAATATATATAAAAAAATAAAAAAACACATATATATTAATAAAAAAAAAAAAAAAAAAAAAAACACAAGTAATGAGGCCAGAGAGTGCGGGTTTCGCGAACGGTTCTTCATTGATTCAAAACAAAAAATAAAAAAATTTCATACAGTTTTGGATGAAAAAAAAAAAATCAACGAAATAAACGACCTTTGATTATCGTAATGTTGTCGCGTTCCCAGTTATGGATATCTCTGGCTCGCGTTACTCGTCCTAAACGCAAAAAAAAAAAAAAAAAAAAAAAAAACAGAAAAAAAAAAATTAAATAAAAATAAGTACAAAGCAAAAAAGCCACAAGAAATCTTGTAACGATTTATGTATGGCGTGTTTTCTTAGATCTTATGAAGATGTTCGACGACCTGAGGCCCGTGATCGGCTTTGAAAGTGAGTTTTCATCTCGCAATTAGCTCCTTCCGCCCCTTCCCCCCACTTCTTTCCGTTCATTCTTGTGTTCTTGTTCTGTATTTATGGTCTATGCATTTGTCTTTTATGAAAAATTATATATATATATATATACATTATTGTTACTTGATTTTTTTTATTTATTTTCACAAATATTTTTCGTCGTTCCTGTTTCAGAAAATTTGGATGACACGAGGATGGAACAATTTTCCAACAACGACGTAAGTAGAGACTCGTTAGAGATAATTTTTTTTTGTCACTTTCGCCACACACTTTGAAATTGCATGGGATCGTGAAATATACTTCGATTTAAAGCCGAAGCGTGAAGATATTTTGGATTTTGAAGTATCGAAAGAAATTTTGGAAAAATTAGGGTTTCGTAAAGAATGGAATAAAAACCTTATAAATCGGAATAAGAAGATCGAATCAGTGATCATATTACGGCGTATTAAATTGGCCTAAAATTTTTATTAAAAAGAATTGTAATTTGGATTTATCGAAGCGAATTAGTTACTTCGTTTTTTTTTTTTTTAGTAAATTACGTCGTTTTTTTTTGTCGATTATAACGAGTCAGCGATTTATTATCGAAATATCTTTCATCGCAATCGTTTTGGTTCAATTTTTTTTTTATTACAGTGCGCACTCGACGGCACAATGCATGTTAAAAAGGAACTGCGGGAACGATTCATAAAGAAATTCTATTGTAACCCGATTAGTCTTATCCTATAAATCAGCATACGCCGTAAATTAGTATTCTCCTTGCAGCAGGCAGTGAGCGAAGAGTTGAGGAGAACGCACATGCAACTGGCTAACCGAATGAATCTGCAGGAAACACAGCTGTGTGGTCTCGAACGTGATTTGGAAAACCCGGCGCTTCAGGCACAGCTATTCAAGCCGCGAGAAAGATTAACCGAATTACGGGTAAATATAGTCCTCTAAATTAATAATAAAAAAAAAAATACATTCCTCATCATCTTTATTTCTTAAAAATTTTTTTAAAAAATTCAATGAAACGATTGAAACACAAATGCGCACTAAAGAAATTCTTTCACAAAAAAAAACCTCAATTTCTCTTTCTTTCTGCCATATCGTCCGCAAAATAATAAAAAATAAAAAAATACCTAATTTCTCATCATCTTTACTTCTTGATAATAAATTTTCCCGTAAAACGATTAAAACGGAAATGGGCGCTAAAGAAATTTTTTTATTTCGCGAAATTACCGAGAAAATTACATTATGCTAAATCGTATTTTTCAAAAGCAAGTATTTATTTTTTTATTCTTTTTTTCATTTATGATTCTTAAAGTTTGCATTTCTTTTAATTTCAGGCGGAGCAAAAAAAAAATACGCGAATGTTGAAAACTATTCAACAGGATCACCACAACATGCAGGTGAACGTGAAGCAAAATATTGGTGTTTGAGATCAGCTTAAAGACGAGGATGTGTCGTAAGAGACTTTCGCGTCCTCTCGTACTAAAGCAATTTCTCCTACTTGAATTTTGTAAAAAAAAAAAAAAAAAATCGAAGTAATGAAAACGCGCATTTCGATTTGCTTCGTGTTCCGCGAAAAAGAAAAAACGCGCGTTTCTTCGTACCGAGCGACAAAAGAAAATGCTATTTGTTCGATACGACGAGTATCGGGAACTCGAGGAAGAAGAACCGAGTGGATCGATGCGCATCTGCACGGAACGTTACGATATCGTGAATTCACGATAATATTTAGAAAAAGAAGAAGAAAGAAGAAAATAATATTAAATAGTAAACAGAGAAAGAAAAACCAATTTGACGACGTGAAATTCACAGTGTGTCTTGCCTCCCAACGACGAAACTCACATAGCTGCATCGACATCGCGCTTTCTCGTCTCATTAGAAAAAAAAATTTGTCGAATGCCATAGAAAAAGAGAGAAAGAGAGTCGCAGGCAGCGCTCGACGTTGACGTTCGATTCTTCAATCTCCGTTAATCGTTAATCGATCGTGGAGTCGAAAAAAAAAAAAAAAAAAAAAAAAAAAAAAAAAAAAAAAAAAATGAGAATTAAATTGTTAAAGAAAGAAGAAGAATAATATAAAAACAAATTTAAAAAAAAATCGTGCCTGGGCCAACGAGGTTTCGTCTAGAAAATATAAAAAAAAAAAAAAAAAAAAAAATTCATTGTATGATTCGCGAATTTGCGAAAGAATCGACGAACATCAAATAAACAATGGGACGCCGTGAGTGAAAAGAAGTGCAATCGACGAGTTTTTCCTTAACGCCGATGTGTACTAATCAACGCAATAGCAACGAAAAAAAAACCAAAAAAAAAAAAAAAAACAAGTGACATCTTCTGGAAAGATGTTGCGTTGTGGCGTTTTAGACAAATCCATCGGCGAGCGAATTAAAATCGTTTTACGAAATATAAAAAAAAGCAATCGGCTAAACGCGAGTGCATCAATCGACGACGTGAATTTTTTAATTTTACAGAGGCAAATGATAAACTTTTGTGAAGAGTGTGACAAACCCAATTTGCCGTTTCCCCTGTACTATGACCCTCCTGTGTGTAGCACCTTAACCGATCCTGAAAAAAAAAAAAAAAAAAAAAAAAAGAAAAATTTACTCGTCCGTTGAAACCGGCCGAGTGAGCAAAAAGCTACCTCGACGCAATGAATATGCCTATGGATGCAAAAACGAAAGAAGAGAGATAATGTAACCGGAACATTTGTTAGGCAATTAAGATTTTAAGACTAATTTACGAACGAAATAATGAATCGTTGCCATCGTTTTAATTGGCTCACCGTAAGACTGCAATGTTATAATTACCATATACATATATAAATATATTATTATTATTATTATTATTATTATTACTATTATTATTATTATTATTATATATAATATATGTATATGTATGTCTGTATACATATATTATACATATTATTATTGCATTACTATCGATGAAGATAGTAATTTAGACGTAGAATGACGTTGTTCAGAGTTCGGATTATCCCGGGACACGGTACTAAACGAAAAAAAAAAAAAGTATATATATAAAGAAAATAATCCCGACAAGACGAAGAATTTATCGCGTGTCTGCTTGCCTCCGAGTCGATCCATAAAGTTGTAAATAGCCATGCGAAACGGCAAAATCTCTTTATCTATTAAAAAAAAAAAAAGAATTTACGATCCATGAAAATATACCTCGACGGTGATTGCTACGGAAAAATTGCCATTGCAGTTTTCTTTTTTTTTTTTTTTTTTTTTTAGAATAATTAGATTTTGCACATTTTGAAAAATGGCCAATAGACTTGACTGAGAAATATTGGACAAAAGCTCCCAAACGATCTACTGATTATACAAAGAAAATCATGAGTTGTGCTGCACGAGAAAAAAAAAAAAAAAAAAAAAAAAAAATGAAAAAAATTACGAAACGTTTGTTACGTTTTATGGCATAATTTTTAGCTATTAGGCAGTGGTGTACTAACTACATTTACGTACAATGATATTTACCGTAAAATCATCGTTGAATCGACTGCGATCGATTTTACAAGAACGACGAGGCATTGTCGCGGGGATTCGAGAAACACACGCATATATATATAATACATATATATATATCTTTTTTTTTTTATAACTTTTGAAAATAAAACGAAACGATCTTAATTTCTGGTCGACGATTCTCTCGATTTTTTTTTAATACTATGACGATTCACGATCGTGTGGTTCGATTGTCGTTTGATGTTTTTTTTTTTTTTTAATTATTCGATCGATCCCCGCAGAGTTGTCGAGTTCGCGATAATTGCGAAACGCCAAGATTCCTCCGCGTCGCGACGCGCTCTTTGTGACTATTGTCGGCCTAATGGCTTCCTATCCTTTCGCTTCATCGGAATGATTGTTTTTTTTTTTTTTTTTTTTTTTTTTTTCTGGAAATGTGCAATTTTGTATTTAAAAAAAAAAAACAAAAATTATTGTTCTCTCGATGCCATTGATTTTTTTTACCATCGACTTGGCTGTTCGCAAGTAGAACGATCGTCGTACTGTTTTTTATCTGTCTTTCTGTAAAAAAACAACAAAAAAAAAAAACGAATAATCGTGCATAACGCGTAATATGCATCGATGTAAATTTCATTGATATGTAAAAAAAAAAAAACGAACTATGAGAAAAAAAACGAGCGGAAGATATGTTACAGCGCGAAGCGAATCGCAGCCCTCCCCGACTCCGACAAATGTATAGTACAAATTATTTAAAGAAAAAAAAAAAAAAAGTTAAGATGAAAATTCAAACTGTCTGTGTTCAATGTAACTCCTCTAGATTGTCGGGTTTTCTTCGGGGAAAATCTCTCGCGTATTAAATATTTGCAAAAAAAATAATAATAAAAATAAAAGATTTAAACGTTGATTGCGAATATAAATGGAGATAAAATAAAAATAAAAAAAAAAGAAAAATTGCGGAGTGTAAAAAATTAAATTCATAAGTTTAGCGATTGGAACGGTGTTCGATGATGAAAATTCAATTATTCGAAATTTAGTCGTGTTATTAAAACGATGCGATGTACATCTTGTCACCGCCCCTTGTTCTCTGTATAGTTTGTCTATTGTGGGGAGGCGGCGGAAGAAACGAGGAAAATGAATTATTACGACGTAAAATTTTAATCGCAAGATTCCTCATTTCTTTTCAGCGCTGATTCGTCTCAAACGAAACTGTTACATAATTGCAAAAAGCTTCCCCAACGTTGCAAACATAAATAAAATGAGGCATTTCATGTCGAGTGGGCCACCGATGTTTTAAAATAATAATAATTCATCTCAATTCGCGTCCGAAAAATTCAATTTTTTATCCCATTTTTTTTTTTTTTTTTTTTTCACGATCGCCTATCGGAATAATCGAGAGCCCGTGGTCCCCGAGACGTGAAATAACACTTCGTGCAAAAATTAAAAAATCTTTCCAATTACTTTCCGCAAAAAATTGCAATACATTATTTAATTTGTAACGAATACGTTGGTAGATCGAAATTCGTAGGAAAAATTGCATTGAAACGTTAAAATTGTTAAATTCTAATTAGGCGAAAAACTTGTAGATAAATTAATGCGCAATGTTCATTTTTTTTTTTTTTTTTTTTTTTTCGAAAAGTTATTGGAAATTTAGAATTTTATAATGGAGCCTCGTAACATTGCAAGCCCCCCGTTGCTCGATGTCGACCAGAGATTAAGTTAGAAAAACATCGAAACGAATGTTTGAAAGATTTTTTTTTTTTTAGTTCACTTTGCTAGACACAAATAGACGATTGGGTTGCTCAACGAATGATACCTCTGAATACTCTCTCGGTCATCACGCGAATATTTTGCAAATTTATACACAAAAATATCGATTTCACTTTTGCCACGAATTCAACACGGAGAACAATGCGCCGAGCGAATATTTTTCGATAAAAAAAGACTGCAAGAAAGTTGCATAAACAGTTTACTGTCTCCGATCCCGTTTCGGAATTTTGAAAAATCTTTTTTTTTTTTTTTCAACGCGAATTAAGGAACTTTATGCAACTTCCTTGTGTGCGCGAAGAGAAAGGAAAAAAAAAAAAAAAACTATTTGATTTGTCGAACTTTCAGCTCGTAATATCTGGATACAAGTGTGACACAGACAGTCGGCTCTACAGCACTATATATATAAATATATATAAACATATAAATATAGACATTAATTGAAATAAAGTTTAACTTTATAATATTGTAAATACGTTATTATATTTTATACTTTGTTGTTGGTAAATAAGCGATTTTTAATTTCTCTAGTGGGTGACGAAAACGCCGCGATCACCGAACTTGCGTATGGTTACTCGTGATGAGCAAGATTTTACGATGGGTATTAAAAAAAAGCAAAAGTAAAAACGACACGAGGATTTGTTTCGTAAAGCGACGTAAAGCTCTCCGATTGAATTAACGTGTTTCGCGTTTTAACGATTATCCGCAAAAAATTCGTTGTCTTTGTCCGAAAATTTAAAAATGTCGGCCAATTGGGATATCGAAACAATGAATATCGATGATCGAATACAATTTTTTTTCACTGCTGAAATCTGGAGAGCAAATTGATGGGAATCGTTGAAGAATAAAAAAAAATGAACAAACGAAAGTCGGTCAATCCCCAATTCGAAGGTTTCGCTAGAGCAATTAAAAACATCCAAAAACCGTTGTGAAAACCCTCCGTTGCGATACGTATATCAACGATATTTATAAAGTCAATCGTGAATAACGACAAATTACACAATTGTTCGAGAATTTTTCTGCAATCTTTTGCGCACCGCATTTCCCAAGTTACCGAAAATTTCGAGAGTCACTTCGAGACATTTCAGTGGACTCACGCGCACTACCCGCGATCGGGACCGAAAAAGCGGGGAAGCAACCGTCGCTCGGGGGCCCCCATTGCTGACTGAAATACGCGCAACGGTTCGGTTGGTGCCGCGCATCTCGCTGGGCGCGCCGGCGGAGTGGGGGTATTTTAAACGCTCGGGCCGTCGAGCAGATCCGACGGGGAAGCGGCAACGCGCGATCACTGCCTCTCCGCCAAGCAGTGCCCGGGATTCCACTGTACGCAGATATCAGAACGTCCCAACGTTGGCATTAAAAATTATAAAATCCTATCGATGATTAAAAGCTTTTTGTCGTTGAAGTGGATAAAGTTTGCGACCAATCGGCGTTCTCGAACATTCGCAAACTTTCGGACGATTTCATTGGTTTAAAACTTCAGACGTCCGTTGTCAGCAAACTGCGCGATGTATAAAAATTTTGGAAAGGAAAAGTTTACTGGATTTCAAATGCGTATTACGGGTGTTAAATTTATTTCATAACTTTTGGGAGAACGCGTATATGTATCGCGGAAAAACATGAATTTGCAAATAGCGGAGAGGGTTAATGCGTCTCGCGATATGAATAGAACAGGAGAAACTATCAAGGGTATCCGTACCTTGGGGATCTGCGGTACTGTCAGTTCGTTATAACTTTTTGTATTCTTTGAGACATTACGCGCGATTAACCTATCGAACGATCCATGTTACGTTGGATTACATCAAACTGTAGTGAAACTTTTGCCCATTCGTAGAAATTTGTGAACAATTATTTTGCTCGTCGACGAGTTAGTGTTGACGTTAAATATACCCGTTACGCGTACGTAAACGTATGACCGAATGCGGAACGTCATTAAAAAGAAAAAAAAACAAATGCGTATAGATTTTTGTACATATTTCATATTTGTAATCTCAGTGTTTTCGCTACTATTAAAACTACCACCTGAATTCCATACCTCAATGATAAAGATAAATAATAAACAGAAATCATTAAATTTATTATGTGTTTATTTATCCGAAATCCTGTGCTCGTGTACCATTCGTTTTTATTGCAGGTTATTTTACTATACCGTCGTTCAACGCTCACAGTACCACAGTATATGTATAACGAATATTTAATCGCACATTGGGGTTAAATAGAGAGAAAAAATTCGCTTAATGATAGGTTCGTAAATGAAAAATATTTATTTGAACGATTGTAAAGAAATTA
This sequence comes from Cryptus armator, assembly GCA_963971235.1. Classification (NCBI taxonomy): domain Eukaryota; kingdom Metazoa; phylum Arthropoda; class Insecta; order Hymenoptera; family Ichneumonidae; genus Cryptus; species Cryptus armator. The sequence continues at coordinate 3,063,940 of OZ020234.1, read as the reverse complement.
CGTAGATTCTCGAGCATCTTATTATTTTTTGAGCTTTTTGTCTTCGGAATATTTCGGGATTTTTAGTCAATAATTTTTTTTTGTAACCTCTATTGTTTGTAAAAAAAAAACAAAAAAATCGATGACGTCATACATTCGTAGCTAAAAAAAATCGATGATCGATGCTTAATATAAATTCTATGTATTTATTGACCAACACCCTTGTTAAATGAATAGTTATAGACTATTTCGCGCAAATACAAGATATACACTTTTTATCGGCGAAATCGGGGAAGCAGAGCAATTTATTTATGTTTTAATTTTTTTTATTTTTTTGGCATTAAAGTTTCGCAAGAATATATATATGTTGTTTGCATCCGAAAGGCACTGACAAGATTCGGGGGATGAGTGCAGAAATAAAAAATCCTTTTACAGGCGTGTCACCATTTTTATATTTAGACGTTTTTTTTTTTTTTCTTTCGTATGCCAAATTATACAAACACGTATGACATTCGGATAATAGTTACACGTTAAAAAAAAAACGAATAATAATAATAATTAATAACGATAATTCATGGTACAAATAAACAACCGTCAACGAAAGGAACGAGAATGGATCAACGAAGAGTACATAATAAAATATTTTCTAACCCCTAATTCGTGTTTCGTCTTTAAAAAATATGAAAATACATGTACGATTGAATGACGTACGTCGTAACTAGTTTCTCGTATTGTAATTAAGAATTACATATACGGCTTTCGGCCTCTTTAATCATCATTCGTGATAAGCGATCGTTGAAAATGAGGTTAAAAAAAAAAAAAGAACGATTTATCGAAGATCAATCGATGCGTAATACTGATTAGTTTCAATAATCTCCAATTCGAATAAATCGCGTAATTCTTGAGGCAAATTTATCGTTTATTAATTCATCATATTTTTTTATCGGTATTTTCGATTTTATTCGATCAATGCTTCTGCTAATCGAATGACAAATCAGCGGTTAACGTAATTCATTTTTTTTTTTTTTTTTTTTTTTTTTTTTTTTTTTCATATATTTCCCATAAAATTCTAAATAAAACACGAGTGCGCGTATGTAGTAATTATATATTGATGAGTTAACGGCACAAGAGCTTGTCGGCTGTGGTACAAACACAGATGATACAGTAGCACCCCGATTGAAGGGTTACAGTGTTCACATTCTTGCGGGAACACTGGTTTCTCGAGATGAAAAAAAAAAAAAAAAAAAAAAAAAAAAAACAATCCATTGAAGGTATCTTCGGACTTCGAGTTTTCAAATGCCGTTCGAGGTTCGACTGTGCGACCTTTCGGAGTTTAGACCAACGATTATTTATAAAAACGAAAAATCGCTTCGTGATGATTTTCCCGAAATGCTACGCAGGCATTTTTTTTAATTTATTTTTTTTTATAATTTTGGGTGTTTGATTTCGCGTTTATTTCATTATCTTTCAATATTATCTACAGCTAGTTTTTGTTCGGGACATTTATTTACAAATGGGGATTGGGGAGGGGGGGGGGGGGTTAGGTTCGTTTGGTTTCGGTCCACGAGGAAAAGTAAACGTTCCCCGATCTCCCAAGATATTATTATTTAAATATCGCGAAGTTACTCGATATAGATGTCCTCTATCGGGAAAGCAGTCTCAATGAATTTCGTGTAGAAACGGTGGAAGGCTCGTCTGCAACAAACGATCGAAAAAGTTTCTTCAATTATTCTCTTCAAGTTCCCTGCGTGTATTTTGGGACGCACGATTCTTCCCCCTGTTTTTTACGCGCGCTATCTTACCCGACAGCTTCGGCAACGGGCCGCGTCGAATCCTGACCGATGAACACGTGACACGCGAATCTCTGCAGCGTCGGATGCTTCGTGATGAAACCGAGGTAACGATGGTCACGCGGATGAAAGGCGCAGAAAGATACGTTCTTCAACGAATAGAAGTAATCGTGGCATGGCCCTTGATTTTTCTGTTTATCAAAAGGAAAACGATAATTACGAGCCATTAGATGGCAATTATTAACATTTTCAAAGAGACGAAAAAAAAAATAGAAATTTAATCATTGAAATTAAAAGATTATACGATTTTTTTTTTTTTTTTGACAATTTACTATCGATCGAAGTATAATTATTTACGACTCACCGGAGGCTTACTCCTGTCGACCATGCGAAGTCCTTGATCGGAAACTTCGAGTATGCAGCTCTGCGACGTCGGCGAGTCCTGCGAAGAATTGCCAACGATCCTGCGGACCGCTTGACATACGACTCCGGTACCTTTGTGTGCCAATGTTTCGACGGAACCGAGATATCCCAATAGATAACGTTCCCTCTTAACTTTCGGTGTCGACGGATCGAAGTCACTGTAATCCATGTCGACCGCATAGGCCGAAGGAAATATTCCTTGACGACCGGTGCGCAGATTCACGCCTGTGACGAAAAATCACGGATAAACGATAACCCGATGTATTTAGAACAGTGGACTCCCGAGCACTGCCTGCGATTGGGACCGAAAAACACGAGAAAACGACGGTGCGCGGTATCCCCACTATACTGAATAAAATACGCGGAACGGCCCGTTTGTTGCCGCGAGACTAGTCATGCGGAACGGCGTGGTGGGGGGTTAGCAAACACGATGGGGGCAGCAGTAGCGCGTGGACGGCCGTGCCACGAACAGTCCGAATTCGGGAGATCACTGTACTTACGCATCGATATCGAATATCGACGTTGCAAATGGGATCGTGTTTAAAAAAATTAAAAAGAAAAATTGTATTTACCGATGTTTCGTGTGTTCGTGAATTCATATTATTTTCAAACGAACCTTCGCACCACAGATCGTCGGCCTCTTTTTGCACGTAGATCGGATCCCCGATCTCAAGGTCAATCTCGTCGTGATGTCGCGGCACAAATTTGTGCAAACCCCGGTGAGTCGCTTCGAGAAGTTCCAATTGCGTAAAGGGCACACCTCCGCTTCCTTTATAAAAAAAAAGTTAATTGTCATTATGATCGAAAATTGTTTTTTTCAAGAATTGTTATCATTATAGATTTTTAATATCATAATTATATTTATCCTGGTGACTTGAGAAATTTGTGAAATTTCGTGAAATCTACGTGAATCGCGAAATCGTAATATTTTTTTTTCTGATTATTTCTCGACATGTCAGGCGATATTTTTTCAGATATTTCATTAAAAAAATGGATTCTAATAATGAATTATTGTGAACTATTGCTTTCTCGATAAAAGTAGAATGTAGTAATGAAGGTTTGCGGAGTTTTTTACCGGGAGTGCTGCTAGGCGATACAGATTCGGTATTCTGTAGTGTGTTGCAAGGAATGGGCGACACGCTTTTCGGTCCATTGTCAGGTGAATGAGCTGTGCTGTGACCACTGTCGGTAGCCATTCGTTCGCTGTCCGGCGAGCTGTCCTCGTGACGAAATCGCGGATGACACTTTCGTAGAACCAAATGTGGCCTACTAGAGCCCGTTGCACCGGCCAACTCGTCGGCCAGCGATGTCGAGTTGTGCAGAGAAACGTGCTGTTGCTGGCCGCCGTTCAACGCTGTCGCGTGAAATTGTTCGAACGGATTAATCATTAATTTTTTTTTTTTTTTTTTTTTTCAAACTATACAAATGAAAAAAAAAAAAAAACTTTTCGTAGTCTTTAAGCTTCGATAGCGCGAAATGACTGTTGACGCAATCGCGATCTCTCCCGTGATCGACTGATCGCGAATCAAAAATATTTATTATGCACGCCGATGTCTTGTATCATATTTTCTTGCGGTTTCAACGCCTCGCTGTGGTTTTATTCAACAACAGTGCTACCGTGTGTACTTCGGGCTTTACACGTGTTACGGACTCTCGACCTTCAAAGTTAACTCGCACTGGATCAGAATTGCGTGCGATAGACTAGCGAAAACAATAATGACAGTTAAATTTTTTCTTTTTTTTTCTTTTTTTTCATGTCTAATCCGACGAAAAAAAAATTCGTTCGTTTTTCGGCGATGTCCGGTTGGCGTGTTTGAAATCGTAACGATTTAAACTTGACGCGTATTGTAGCCGCAAATATACATTTTTTTGCATTTCTTGCCTGTAACGCTTCTTAAATGAGTTCGAAAGACGTTGTAATAAAAAAAAAAAAATCTCTGTAGCGTTCGGTTCGATGTTTCGCTTACATTTCTTATTCTTCGGTATCTCCGGTAGGCGTCTTCGTCGACGCTCGTTACCGCTGCTTCCCGATCGGTTTGACGACACGTGCTCCGGCGTCGCCCAAGATCCGAGACTCGAACACGAATCCCCGACGTCACTGACAACGCTGTCACGTCCGCCATTGTTATTGCCAATTGTTCCGCCGGATCCTAAGCCCGTGTAACCACCCGACGATCGACCCCTGCTGCTCAGTCCACCGAACAAGCTGATGTCACCCCAAGGTAGTTGCATATAGTTATACTAAACTACTTTATATCCGTTTCATGCCACGATCACGAAAGCGTAAAGCTCGGCATCGTCATCAGAAGGACCGTTGATAGGAGCGTTGATTCATCGTTTTTTTTTTCATTGTTTTATATTTATTCAGTAACGAAACTAACAAGATCGCTGATTTAATGAGATTTTCCTGACAATACAGCCTAAAATTGATGATAAACATTTTTTCTCTCTCTTGCATAATAATCATTACCTTTTTCCTGATAAATTTGATTAAAAATCCCGATACGATATTTCGTAAACCGACAATAAATAATTTCATGATTTAATTTTTTTTTTTTTCTGATATTCGTTTTGTTACTTAAAAATAATAAAATGAAGAAACAATATATAAATAAATAAAAAATTGAAAAAAAAAAAAATTTTATTAAAAAAATTTTACGAACAAGTAGAATTTTTTTTATCATTAACTTCAGGCCGCGTTCGCGAGATGAAAATGGTGATCAATGAGCGATGTTTTATCTTTCCGCGAACGAAAGCCTACCGCATGCAATTTTTTCTGTATATTATACATAGGAGACATGCTTCATGGTTAATATATAGTCAATATATACATAAGTATATAAATATTTATAAAACACGTACCTGAAATCGCTGTCGGCTACGATCGATGAATGATGATCGAGATCCTCGCTGTCGTCCGCAGACGTGTGACCACTCTGATTGTCGTGCCGATGATGCGCGACCGCCGCATCTTCGTCTTCGGAATCTCCGCCGATTCCTGTGCACGATCTCCCGATCTCCGTGTCACTCGCCTGCGACGACGTCGGCGAATCGTCGACCATAACATCGTGAACGAGTCTATGCAACATTAATTCAATCTTTTATAAATATTAGACATTCGTCCGCATTAATCTCGAAATAAAACGAAGGGCCGTATCCAACATTGTTATTTGACGCTCAGAATTTTTTTTTTTTTTTTTTTTTTACTAAAAAAAAATCATTTTGAATAGTTTGTTTATTTATAAATTTTTTTTTAATGATGATGAATATTTCTGAGATTTTTCAAAATTCATTTATTTTTGAGAGATTTCGCGATACTAAAAAATGCAGCTGTTGGTAAAAAATTTTTTTTTTTTTTTTTTTTACGATGAAAAATAACGATAAAGGAGTGAATCGAAAAATTAGCCACTCTGCTTCAGAGGGTTGTAACGATGGTGAGATACGCCCTCTGGTTTCCAAACTATCGTCATAACGGGTCTGTATTAGATAACAAACGGATTAATATCCGCGTGGAAGCGAAGCCTTTTCGGAGCGCTCGCAATATTGGACGACATATTTTGTCGAATTGTCAAAAGTAATGTCTAACAAATGGATTATTTTCAGTATAATCCAATAGTCATTCACCTCTTTGCTTTGACCTGATAGCAATTTTTTTCGATTCATACAATTCTTATCTATAATTCCGAAGATTTTAGGATTTTTATATTCGATTCTCGCATTTACTAGAATTTCCATAATAAAAGCGTCGATTTTTTAAATTATTTTATTTAATATTTTTTTTTTTCTTTTTTAAACTTTTATTTATTTATCATCTTCGATTTATTCCGAATTTTATTCTAACACTCGGGAAATCTTCAGTTTGGAAAGTTTTTTTTTTTTTTTTACAAAAAGCTCTGCCGATAATTCCGCTCGAGGCTTTCAATTGTTCGTCTTTCCTAACGAAGTTATCCGCCAACTAAATTGAGCAGATAACCTCACCTACGCTTAAGTGACGACGAGATGCGAATGTACAACACCGCTGGAAGCTGCATCCCCCGATAGATCGATTTTCTTTTTCATTCGACAGACGAGAAATTGGCGTCTGCGAATTATTGATTCGCGATCGAGTTACCGGCTATTTGCGCAAAGTCTCAAATTATCTGACCCGTTCCAGTTTACCGTTTAGCGAATCAATGAACTCTGATATTATATCCCTCTATTTGTAATACGGTGCTTTCTCTCCATCGAAATAAATATCGAAAATCACAAATGCGATAATTTAATTATTTTCTATTCTATATACAGATATTGAAAAAAAAAATTTGCGGACGTTTATTATATATATTGAATTTTTTTTTCTGTCGCTTTTCCACTTTGCTATACTTTTTTTTTCGTTAATATCCGGTGTCCTATTTTTTTTCACAAATGCAACAATTTTTTAATTATTTTATATTCTATATACAGACATTGAAAAAAAAAAAATTTGCGGACGTTTATTATATATATTGAATTTTTTTTTCTGTCGCTTTTCCACTTTGCTATACTTTTTTTTTCGTTAATATCCGGTGTCCTATTTTTTTTTGCTGAACCCTCAGCATCCAATAATATTTTTTAAAAATTCGCTGCACCCTATTGGACACGATAAGACTTTGGTAAAAAATTAAAAGAGGACTGGAGTAGTCTCTCGATTTCTTTTGGGTAACGTTAGTGCAGTGCACCTCCCCGTTTCGCACCCCCAGTATCGACGTTCATGTAGGGGATAAAGGTCGGCTTCATGTTGCATTTTGCGGCCACGCAGTCTGCCCGAGGAAAACGACAAGATAGTAAATACATTCTGCGTTTTCGCATCGATGTCTTTCGCCAAAATTATTTCTACTACGCAATGAATAATAAAAAATCTACTCGCAAATCGAAATCGTTTCCGCAACAATTCCATTGTTTTTTTTCGATTTCGAATTTTTTTAAAAGTTTCCGCAACACGGTTACTGTTCCATAACCCTTTTAATTAACGAGCGTCGATTGTCCGCGAAATGAAAAAAAAAAAAAAAAAAAAAAAAAAAATTGTGAACTCATTTTTCAAAACTTCCGATCGCGAGACTCGTTCTATCGACGAAGTTAATCCCATTTTATAGCCACGAGAAGTATAGACAAAATGTCTCGATAAAGACCTCGAATTTATGCGCAAACTATACATATATCTATATTTCTCAAACTGTCGCAACTCTGCACTGCATAACTCGTAAAAAAAACTCCCGACATATTCCAATTTTTCTCTCAATATAAATGGACCATTTTCCTTCGCCGAATTGACGAGTCAAATATTAATTTCAAGAGATCAAAAGCCATCTAAAAATATCGTGCCGTCCCGTCTGGGATCGTATCTAAATGACCCACATGTTCATCCCTCGTTAAAAAAAAATCTTACAAGAAAAAAACTTCAACAAATTAATTCCCCACTTATAAAAAAAAATAATCAAAATACGAGAAAAAATAAATAAAAAAAAAATTACGAGTAAAAAAAAAAATTTTAGGACATTAATTGGCTAAAGAAATCGTCTGTCGGAAGGAAAAGGTGTCGACTCCGCGGAATACTATGTCGACTCGCACCCCCTCCCCCGTGCAGAGACGATGGCAATGGTTGACGAAAAGAGAAAAAATAAAAAGGGGCGAAAGATCGAAGACAAAAATGACGTTTTATATTAGACTCACGTGTAATTGGATATCGGTGCTTTCAAATGCTGTGGCAATCGCTCGAAGTATTGTCGAAATTCTTCAAACTCCGTGTCCGCCATTCTTAACAACGAAGACGACGACGACGACGACGACGACGACGAGGTGTCGGATCTTGGCGGCGGCCGACGGCGGTGGTACCCTCTTTCTCAACGATGAAACTAACCGCGAACGGCGCTGGGGTCGCGTTCATCCCCCTTATTGATTCGGTGGGGGTGTCGATGAACGCAGGCGCCGAGCCCCGTGCCGACTGCACGAGAGCGGTGCGCACACCGTTTCTATGCGATAAATCGAGCATCCGGTGTTGCAGGACTGCCAGCAACCGAATGAAAGAAGTATAGAAAAATATATAGGATAGTAGTTTACTATATGGTACGTGCGGAATATCGCACTCTGGTGTACGGGGGCCGAGGAATTGCATTTTTTACTATCTCTCGTACATCTGTAGTGTGTGTACGATATATATGTACGGCACACGGGAAGAGAGTAGGCGACTGGAAGTCACGTTGGGAAGTTACGATAGGGAAAGACCCGGAGGGAGGGAAATAGGTGCGACACTTGAGTGATGCATCTTGATCACCTGTTGGTCTCAGCATCCAAACGATAAACTTCGCAGCGTTCGCATATATCCAATTATCGAATTTCACTTATGAAGGTTATTCGAGAGACAATTCATTTAGCCGAAAAATGATTTTTTTAAAATTCCATTCCAAGATGATTCGAATTTTACGTAAATTTCAATCGATTTTTTAGGGCGCATTTTTCCGATTAAATTTTTTTTTTTTTTTTTTTTTTGCCATATATTGGTGAATTTATTACTTAACAACAAATTATTATAATGAGAAAAAATCGGAGGAAAATTCTTAAGGAACGAATTTCATTGGATTACGATAATATCGAATTCCACAGAATTGTAGGGTTCGCAAAAATGACTTGAAATTCAAGGAAATATTATACTTAATTCCTTGAGCGATGAAATTGCTTCGAAATATAATGGAAATCAAGCTGTTATTATTAACAATAAGACAATGGAAACTTTATTTAAAGAATCTTAGGTTGTGAAGTAAAAGGGTTGCGTCGCTTAAAAGAAAGGACACGCGAAGGCCGCGCGCTGCGGAACTTGCGAATCACCTGTTGGTCACATTTTTGAAATAAGCGAAGTACTTCGCTATATCGGCGCGATAAATTTTTTTTTTATTGATCGTTAACAATTTATTAACGGTCTTTTTAATAACGAGACTAAAAGTTTGGCGAGCGAAGCTTTTAACAACCCGATAGAAGGCTGACGCACATCCTTCACTCTTCACTCCGTCCCCCTATAAGAAGAGTATAAGAAGACCGTTACGATGTGTTTTCAAGCTCTCTATAGCTCTCTCGTCGACCGGATCGAAGCCTTTTCTTTTCAAACGCAGAAGCAACCCTTCATTCGTGCCGAGAGGCAGTCCCAAGAGGATCCCCCGTGTTTGCGAACATTGAATACCCATCGTTACTCCCTTTACATTTTCTCATCCTCCCCACGAACCGATGACGGCTTTCATTCGTTCATTCTTACTGCGGAGATTTATACATTGACTGGTACTGTTAATTTTGTCCCGAAGGGGGTGCGATATATGCGAAAATGATTAATCGCCGAATGAAAGTTGTATCATTCGATTGATAATCAATTGTCACGTATAAATGCATAGATTATTAATTCGATTAATCGTAAATCGAAACGACACTTTTTATAGGTTATTATTCGTGACAAAAAAATTGTATAATTTTTTTTTTTTTTTTTTTTTCGACTTCAATAATTAATTAATTTTTTAATACACAATAAAATTATTTTCTACAAAAGTCGATAAATCGAGGAATTGATCAATGAAAAAAAATGATTCGTTAACTCGCGTCGGTCGATTGACGTTCGACGGATAATCGATAATTCTTTTAATTAATACAACGAACGATTACTCGGCTGCGTAGACAATTCACACAGCGGGGAAACATGTAACGCGGAACAGAAAACGGATCGCGATTATTCTTGTCATTTTGTCTGAGAGTTTCGCTTCCCTTTCCTTCGTTGTCATTTCTATTCTCTCACTGTTTCACAGCGAATGAACCGATATGCTAGACGCCCAATGCGGGCGGTAAGTGATTGCGACAGTAGACCCGCAAACCTATCGTCCTGACTGTTGAAGTTCGCGTTTGCCGTGCAATGGAAAAGAGGGACTATATAACGCCCACGATTTTGTTACGTAGGAAATTCGACGAAAATTATTCGATGTGTAATCCAATGCGACTGTACGATTTTTCCAGTCAGCGAATCTCAAAAATCGTGTAAAAAAAAATTTCCCTTCGTCTGTTTAAATTTAACATCGGTAATATTTTATTTTATTATTTTCGGAAATCGAATTATTTTTTTTCCCCATTGAAATCGATCGTTACGAATCGGGGAAAATAATTATCTGTCATTTTTTTTTACCGGTTTATATATGACGATTTAGGCACTTAAGTTAGCCATCGCATAAAGTATCGCGAACGGTGAGTGAGCGGATGGTAGGATCGATCGCTAACACGCCGAGGCAATTCTTTTAGTGCCCGTGAATACACCCGGTATAATTTACCTCCGGAGGGTGAAGTTGCAGAAGAAGATAGTGGTAAGTGATGGAGTCTGGTAATGTGCTGCATCTGATTTTGCCGGTGGATACAGCGAAACCATGGAAGTGACGCCCCGGAGCCATTCGGGTTTTTATTAACAGCCGTCTTTGCTCGGGATCTCGGAAGGTTCTCGATACTTTTTTTTTTTTTTGCCGTCTGAAAGTGAAGTTTTCAAGGAAACCTTTAGCTCCGATTACGGATCCTTGAATACCGTTACGAAACTGCAAGATCATCGGGGATCGAAGATTTTGTTAGATATCATTTTTGATAAGAATTCCTCCCACGTGACTTCGGGGTTAACGATGCGTACGACGAGTCATCTTGTTAACAGAGAGCGAGAGATATTTCTGGAAAGTTTTGCTTGTAGGAAGAATCGTTAGCACATGGAATTCAGGTCATCGAAGGAAGTCTTTCGTGATTCTCCATACTCCGGCTACTTTCGATAGCTGGAATCGTGTCTTTTATTCGCGATATCTTTAAAGTTGCATTCCGCAGTATCGAATATGATGTATCTATTTGAGAAATGGTTTAGTCCTTTAAAGAAAACTTTTATAATGTGCGAAAAACATATTTTTCGACACTATTTACTTTTAATATGCGTTAAATGAAAAATCATTTTTTTTTCGCCACTAAGTATGGATTCGCAATCATCATGGAGGATAAAGAAAAAAAATTAAATTGGAGTTCCAAATTTTTTTTTTTAATTCATAAGTTCATTAAAATAAAGTTTCCACGCGTATGTGAAATTCTAAAAACTCGTTTTGAGAATAAAAAAAAATAGAAGCATAAAATTAAATGTTCTGATTTGACGTCACGGAATAATCAGTATTCATCGCAATCGGTGGAAAAGAGATACGAGACGAAAAAAGAAAAAAAAAAAAGGGAAGTTCGGTTCGATGCAACATTCGAGTGTCCCGCGGGGGAGAGGAAAGGGGGTTGGCGTTTGCTTCCAACCCCCATGAAATGTCTAATCCGCCAATGGGGTGTTTGGAACAGACGAGACGTCGGACCAATCGCGAGGAGATCGTCTCGAAGAAGACGCGGGGGGTATCGCGGAGGTACCGAGGACTTAAGAAGACCGGGTACCAACATCTCGAGGACACTTTGACCTGTAAGTCCAAAGAGGACTGCAAGAACCATTGTCTTGGAGAACTCCACGGCGCTTTTTCTTCGATTTTCGACTCGATTTTCTGATAAATTAAATTAAATTCTTTCGAATTGTTTTCAACGGTTTTCTCGGGAGTGGATTTCGATCTAAAGTGTCGAAAGAAGTTTCGCGGATCCGATCAAATATGAGTGGATCGGGAAAAGGCCTTTTGGGAATGTGGCTGTATAGAAGGGGCGAAGAATGGGCAATAAAGGAAGGCAGTCCGATGCACAAATCTCGCGACGTGAGTAACAAAACATCGCAAAGTTGTTTCTTAAGTATCGGATAATGCGGAGAACATTTATTCAGCTCTTCTTTATTGGCCGATGATCGGTATTTCGAGACTTTTATGACGAAAACTATGGAGAACGTTGAAGTAAACCTGAAAACCTTAGATTCATCAAAAATGGAACAAACATAGTGTTTTCGTCTTAAAAAAAAAAAAAAAAAAAAAAAAAAATTATCAAAGTATTAATCTCTTTATTTATCTGCGATAACATTTTCTATGAATTAATTATTAAACATAAATGAATTTTAATAATTCTGCATCAGATCCCATTGGTCGAGAAGACTCAGGGCGGCGACACGAAAAATTCTGTCGTCTTCTCGCTGAAGAATCAAGTAGGCGGATTGGCACGAGCTCTCCAAGTATTCCAAGTACGTTAACGACATTATTAAAAGATTAAATCTGTTTAATTTCAACAGATTTTTTATACACCGAAAAAAATCTTTTATTTTTCTGTTTTCTGTGTATTAATATTTTTTTTCGTCCCTCCAAAATAAATTATTTATTCGTTTTTCGAAAAATCGTAATCTTACGATTGATTTTATTCGACTCTAAACGATCGATTTCGTGTAATAAAAAAAAAATTTCCAAATTCGATTGCATTTTTTTCGCGCGATCGCATATCTTACGGTCTCTCGTTCTATCGCTCGAAGAAAGAGGAAAAACGGCAATCGGTAAAAGGAGATCCGCGATACGTACCTTGTATCAGCGTCTCTGCCTCACCTTTGAGAAAAAAATACATAGCCAACAAACGGGTTCAGCAATGACAATAGTTCGATACACGATTGCATCCGAGCGGCGGCCAGTCATGCGAGAAATCTCATTTGCAAAGCATCGCCATGTAGTTGATTTTTCGCGTAATATGCGTATAACAAGCGACGCTCGGGATTCGTCAACATTATAATCGCCGATTCGGAGTAAATTATTTTTTTCAACTACTCGAAAAAAAATTCGCGATCATCGAACATTATTGACGAAATTGCCAATTTATCGATTCTCCCATATGGTGGAATTAAAAAAATAATGAATGAATTTCATTAAAAGTATATAAAGTGCGAGAAATGAAAGAATCTTCGTGAGAATTTGGTCATTTTAATCGTCGGAGGACTCGTATTTCGATTATGAGAAGAAAAAATAAAAATTGTATCGTTTTTTCGTGAGGTGAAATCTCGGTGAATCGGATCTAAGCGATCGCAACGCAAAGCGGTTGTCCTTGAAGCGTTGGAGTTACGCTTCAGGGCCTACGACCGCGTAATATACTGGTATACATGTCTACAGTGTGAAAAAAAAACGATAAATTCTATTGGAGCAATCGTAGCATTTACGGTATACTGTAAGTTGCCGTTGGAGGAAAGTTCGCCGATTACTATGTCTACGCTAATGCGCTCTCGGGATCTTCAACGTTTGATTCGACGGCCCATACAGCCCGTGTCTGACTTCGAACAATTTCGCTTCAATTCGAGAAGAAATGTTTCATTTTTCTTATCCTTAGAATTCAGTCGCTTCCGAACAGCGGACGATCGAAATATTCGTTATCGCGGAACGTTTTGATTTTTTTCAAGGATCTCGGCGTTAACGTGGTGCACATAGAGTCAAGAAAATCCGCGCGGCGCGGATCCGAATTTGAGATCCTCGTGGACGTCGAGTGCGACACCAAGAGAATGGAGCAACTCGTGAGGATGCTGAGCCGCGAAGTTGCGGCGATTAATCTCGCGCAGTACGAAGAGATCGGAAGCGTTCCTCACGCCCCGTGTCTCTCTGCTGCGCCGAGTTTTGGTAACATTTGCTTTTTTCAACATTTCTTCGACGATTTTTCTCTATGAAATTCTCTATTTTAATAACAAATTAAGATAATTTTATAGTATCCAACACGCGAATAAACAATTAAATAACACAAAGAATATAAATTTCTTTTTACGAGAGTGTAAAATTGATAATTTTCTTTTTATCATTTTTTATCGATTTAATTTTTTTTTTATATTTATATATATTTTTTTTTCTTTTAATGAACAGATTTCAGCGAGGTGGACATGCCGTGGTTTCCCAGAAAAATCGCGGATCTCGATCAGGCGCAAAAAGTTCTCATGTATGGTTCCGATCTCGACGCTGATCATCCCGTAAGTTTATTGCATATTTTCGAAATTTTTGAGACGGTCGTTTTTTTTTTTTTCAATCTCAATGATGTAATATTTTTTTTTTTTTTTTTTTTTCGATTTGCACGCTATTTAGAACCCGCAAAAAAAAAACAATAGTTACAACCCCTTTAGAATTGCCGAAACTCGCAAACGTTCATATCGCATTTACGTAATTCTAAGTCACGTGTAATCACCGTATTTTCAGGGTTTTAAGGACCCAGTGTACCGTAAGAGACGAGAGCAATTCGCCGATATCGCAAACAATTATCGACAGTGAGTTAAATCAATAAAATTTTACATGTTAATAAAAAAAAAAAATAAAAAAAAATCTAAAAATCATAAATTTTTCACGAAATTCGATACTTTCAGTGGTCAGCCGATTCCAAAGATTCAATACACACAGGAAGAAATAAGGACTTGGTGAGTCTTTGAATACATGTTTTTTTCTATTGTTAGTCTTCAAGGAAACGACGCGGAAAAGTATTCGATTCATTTAGAAATTCTTAATTGCGAAGTATTATAAGAATTTTCCGAGTTCTTTCCTCGATCTTTCCTCGGGAAAATCTTTGTATACAGTAAGGATGCGCTTCGTTTGGAATCGATGGCGTTTCTAGTTCACTGAGATACAAAGTTTTTACGTGGGAATCGACAAATACGTGTCTTTCAAACTACGAAGCCAATCAGTGCGAAAATCATTGAGTTTCTTCAATCGCCCGACATCTCTTATCCGTAGTGTGCTGTATGTCGAGAGTCCTACTCCTTGGCACCTTCGTTTCTTTGCCGGGATACGTACCTACGATAAACTTAGTTTCCGAGCGGAAGTTTTGTTCGACTCTCCAGCTAAGCGACAACCCTGACGCATTCAATAGGCACCCTAATTGCCTTAATTCGATTCGTTATCGCTGCAACTGAGATTCTCGTCTGAAAATCCTCACCCTGTTGCAGGGGATCAATGGATCGTCCTATTTGCGCGAATTGACAACGTCACGCAGCAACTCATAGCTGCCGTTCTATTGCATTTGATAACAAGTCGAATACATTAACTTTGTCGAAAAAATTTGATTATTGTTATCGAAGATTTGGAGTTTCTCGGCTGCTGTCGGTGAACTTGAAAAATTAAAAAAAAAAAAAAGAGTAAAAAAAAAAAAGATATCCGATTTTCAACACTTATAGAAAAGACATTTTTTCATCGGCTCTTTGTACTTTATAAAAAATTGAGATTTGTTATTGGATTAATGGTGATATATTCTCGTCATTAGGGGAACAGTTTTCCGCGAATTGCATCAACTTTACCTGAAGCACGCGTGCAAAGAGTATCTCGAGAAATGGCCAAAGTTGGTCAAGTATTGTGGTTACAGGTAAAAAATAACAATTAATCATTGATAAACAATAATTAAAAAAAATTTATTCTACAAAAATTATATTTATTTTCTATCGATATCCACTTATCAACGTCAGAGAGGACAATATACCGCAACTGCAGGATTTGTCTGTCTTCCTGAAACGTGAGTGTCAATCACATATTTTTATATATGTCGACAAAACACATCCCATTCGTTGGACTGTTTCTCGATCATTAATTATCGATGCGATTTTTAGGAATGACGGGCTTCCAGTTACGACCGGTCGCAGGATACTTGTCACCGAGAGACTTTCTCTCGGGACTCGCTTTTCGCGTGTTTCACTGCACTCAATACATACGTCATTCGTCGGATCCGTTTTACACTCCGGAACCGTAAGTCAAATCGTCAAATTTGTATTTTTTTTTTTTTTATATCCAATATTAGATATATTTATTTTATAATCTCTATTCATATAAACGATTTACCGCATTATTTATTATTAAACATTAAAAATTACTGAAATTAAAAAAAAAATTAATTACCATTGATTAATAGAATTTAAAAAAATTTTTTATTCAAAACATATTGAATGAAATAAATATTAAAAATTATTATTATCGTTATCATTATACGAATAAATGAACTTTTTATTTGAAATATTTTGATATATAAATTTCAGGGACTGTTGTCACGAGTTATTGGGTCATATGCCGCTTCTCGCAAATCCGAGTTTCGCTCAGTTCTCTCAAGAACTCGGACTCGCATCCCTCGGCGCATCGGACGAAGATATTGACAAACTCGCGACGGTGAGTTCATTAAAATATCGTAATAATTACGATACAATTAACAGAAATAATTTTTATCAAAATTGTATCGACGCGCAGCTGTACTTCTTCACCGTGGAATTCGGTCTCTGCAAACAAGACGGCAAAGTCCGCGTGTACGGCGCCGGTTTGTTGTCTTCGGTTGCCGAATTACGACACGCCGTCGAGGCGACCGAAAAAACCTTTAGATTCGAACCGGACGTTACTTGCAAACAGGAATGCATAATCACCGCTTTTCAGAATGCGTACTATTACACCGACAGTATCGAAGAAGCTAAAGAAAAAATGAGGTAAAAAAAAAAACATCGATTTTCAGTGTAATTAAATTTCGACTAACGATGACCCGATTTAACAACTAATTGTCATTAATTAGGGAAGAAAACTATTATATTTTATTTATTTTTTCACTTCAATCGATAGTCGAGTTTATCATCGCTTTTGCTTTAAGAATTCATATACAACATTTTGGAAAACGTTGCAATTTTTTTAAAACTTTTTTGTAAAATTTTGCAGAGCATTTGCCAATCAGATTCAACGACCCTTCGGACTTCGTTACAATCCCTACACGCAGTCGGTTGAGGTACTCACCGATGCGCAAAAGATTACCGCTCTCGTTAGCGAGTTACGCGGCGATTTATGCATCGTTTCGAATGCATTGCGAAAGATTCACGAACAGGACGACACGGTTGACGTCGAGAGAATAACCAGTCTGCTTACCCAGGGAATAGATTTGCCGCAGGAAGTTTCATCGTCGGACAGCGACGACGACGACAAGAGTCCCAATGTCGAAGAGCAAAGAAACATCGAGGATCGTCCCGAAGACGATCAGGAATATCGTCCCGATACGAATGTATTGACTCGCGAACGTTAGAATGAAGAAAACAAGAAAAGCAACAAAAAAATTCATTAGCAAAAATTAGCGCGAGTAAATATTGGCGTTTTTTTGTCTCCATGATAAATAATAATTGATAAACAAATTATATCTCGACCTGCGAGTATGTTGATGTAAATGTTATATGGATTATCGTGTTTTTTCGATACGTCGAAATTTCTCGCTGACAATCGACGTATCTTTCAATGTATATCGTGTAAAATACAAGAAATCAAAAGTTCAGTCTTTGTATATTTATTAAACCGTCGATAGAAATTTATAAACCTTATTACCGCGTCTTAAATAACAAGCGACAAAAAAAAAATCGTTCGATGCCAAAAAAAATATCGATATTTGAAGAAAAAAAAAAAAAAAAAAAAATTGGCAGAAATGTTGGAAAATGTAAAAAAAAAAATTGTGATGAATTACCAGAACGTCGGTGTTAAGTGTAATTCACATTTATTAGATATCATACATTTAATGCATTGCACCTATACAATATATTTAGTTTTCTAAATCTGTCTACACAGTCAAGGGATCTCAAAAAAAACGACGCGCTTAATGAATTTCGCATTCGGATGTTACTTCCGCGCGTACGGTAATTGTTATACATTTTTTTCTTCTTTTTTTTTTTCTCTTAACACGTTGTATTCCTTAAAATACATGAGAATTTTCTTCGTTTTGCGAGTTTATAAAATATATATATGTATATTTTTAATTATACTTTATATATATTTGTGTATAGACTGTGCCGATCGTCCGTGTCAAACGGATACGATTAATGATTCTCTTTGTACGCGTCTATGAATTATATAATTTTTTTTTTTTTTAATTATTTAGTCGCGTCCTCTCCGAATAACTGATTGTGATTCGCGCGATGATCGTCGAGAACTTTTTTTTTTTTTTTATCCTTATTTTATTTAATTTTTATTTATCTACTTATTTTCATTCTCGAAGTAACGGGGGGACAAATAAAATATTCTATTTTTATATTACACTTAGATATTTTTCATCGTCGTCCACGTGTATTGGACTCTCCGCACATTCATTTTAGTAGCCCAACGAGAGGAATTATTATAGTGATTGATCATTTTTTTTTTCTTTTTCCGCTCGATTAACACGTATCGGCGCGCGCGTTCGTTTTTTTTTTTTTTTTTTTTTTTTTTTTTTTTCTGATTCTTTTCCCTTCTCGCGGTATCGATTGTTCGGTGCACAACAAATATAAGTCAAATAACACTCGAGACAATTGAGAAGATAATATAGTACTGTCATCGGCGTTCGGAACTATTACTTCGACTGGAAACGGTTCGTCTCTAATGAATATTCATTATTGCGCAAGAATTTTCTCACAGAATTGACATTTCAATTATTTCGAATAACGCAAAGATAAAATCACAAAATTAAGTTTCGACGAGTCAATTTTTTTTTTTTTTTATATGACAAATTTATAAAGTAATAATTAAATACGAAGTGTAATTAACGAATTAAATTTTGCCATTTGAATTTTTACCGTCGAGCGACCGTTTCGCAGTCTTTTGCGGGAAATTTCCCGTGATATTTCGTGAGCGAATGTCTTACGAATTGATTGTCGCTGATTGTCAAAGAGGCCGATATTCCCATCTATTAGTTTTTTTTTTTTTTTTTTTTTTTTTTTTGTTTCCTCGCATCGTCGCTTCGCTATACATCAGGCCACCCGTGAAAATATCCTCAAACGCGGTAGCGGATCGCGGGTCAACTCTTAAATTTTAAGGACACTTAATTTTGTAGTCTTCGAAATTATATGATATATCATTTATACCACATGAATTTTAGATTATTTTTTTTTTTTTTTTTTGTTAGTTCTTTTGCCATTTATACATTGCGATATCTTATAATGTGTTGAGTTCACTCATTTATACCATACAATATATATATATATTTTGTATACCTCGCAACATACTTGTGTTCGCTTCTTCTTTTTTTTTTTTTTTTTTTTCTTCCCTTCTTAAACTTTGCCTTCAATATTTCGTACGATATTATTAATCGTCTTTCTTAAACATAACATATTCGTAACTTTGATTTCTTACGTAACTATCGAGCAAATCTCGTTTTCATAGATCCTTTTTCTTTTTTTTTTTTTTTTTCTTTCTTTCTTCTCTTCTCGTTTATTAGCTTATTATTTCTTTTTATCGATAAATATATCGAAGAATCGGAGAAGTAAATTGCTCATGCAGGCAACAATAGTATGTAGTACCGTGACACAAGTATTGCAGAGTGAATTTAACATTTTTATCGCATTCAGATTTAGTTTTTTTCATTTATTTATTATTATTAAAGAGGCTTCGACTGTACGTTAGAGTTTAGTGAATATTAGAGTCAAAAAATAGTACAATTATTCGAAAAACAAGTGGTTCAAGAGGTGTGTACGAGTCCTGTTGAAATTTTTATTATTCAATGTTAGTTAATTCATTCGTTTATCGCGATTCGCTACGAGAAAATAACTGGTATATCAAAAGTGTGCTGATTACGGTTTTCCTGCAACTCGAAAGAATTTAGTGAACTTTTCGAAATTTCTTTTAATTTCTGGACGTAAAAAGCAGACGTATCTGTTGAAATTTGTAATTCAAGAAAAAAATGTGACGATCTGCCTTTCCATTATTTAATTTTTTTTTTTTTTCCGTTCACGACGAACTTTTAATTATTAATTATTAAAATCGGCATTTCATGACGTGATATTTAATACATTTTTTTTTATCGTATTCGCATACTTAATAAACGGAGAAATTCGGGATAAAAAAATCATTCAAGACTCGTATTCTCTCGAAGAAAATTGGATTATAGTTTAAAGATTTTTTTTTTCTCGATAATATCGACACTCGCAGCAGAATCGTACCGAAGTTTTCGTATTCTCATTGTCAATCTAGCGGAAGCCTCTTAATCTAAAATAGATTGATTTTTTTTCTTGAATAGTCAACAAATTGATTTGCGAAGAGTTTAAAAAGTGTTTTAGACTTTGGTGACACTTATCATGCGTGTAACGATAGTGTTGAAAATCGTTAGTTAGCGATAGCGACGTTATTTTGCAGATTACGAAGAATAATGAGAATCTGAGGAAATAGATGAAAAATTGTTGATTGATTAATCGGCATCGCGCGCACCCATCGTCCCATAGAGTATACAGCGTAAAATCGCAACGATTGTCTTCGGTTTATCGATCGTTTACGTACAAAATAAACGCTTCCACCGAATGTGACATTACAAGTCATTTTCATTCGTTATATCGTTCTTTTTTTTTTTTTTCTCATCTTTTACAAATCTGGTAGATAAATAAAAATCTATCTCTATACTGCAGGTACAAAAAGCCGTTTGGAACGTGCCTACGGTTAACGTGGATTGCCAAAGTTTGAAGGCTATCGGAGGATCGAGGCCCGCGGGATCGCTCTCGCTATATATTTTTTTTTTCTTTTTTTTTTTAAGTATATTTTATTGAATTAGTCAATATTTGTATACGCAAACCGATTCAACGAACGAACATCCGCCAATCAATTGACGGTGTCTTTTTTTTTTTTTTTCAAATTAAATTTTTTTTTTTTTTTTAATAAAAAGATCGCTTTTTCGTAATTTTCCGATCGAATTCGAAAATAATATGATCGACGAATTTTTTCGCGCGATATCGCATCATCCTAATTGCTCTAAGTATCGAATGAATCGTTTAAAAAAAAACTTCGAAATAAAAAAAAAAAAAAATTGAATTAAAATCATCAATTAAATTAAATTGAATTTTTATTTGATTGAAAATTCATTTTTTAATAAAAATAAATCGTTACTCTTGCGATTGATTGAGTTATAAAAAAAAATGCTTAATGATTGCATAATTTCGGATGTTCGTTCGTTGGACCGCGTTTGCCGTATGTGTAACAAAGATGTATCGTCGTGTAATAGTTACTTTTAGGCGTTTTCTCTTATTTCATGCGACTACGTTGCGAATGTTCGCGATGAGTTTCGCGACAAGTTATACGAAGATACGAACACCAATCGCTCTTAATTTTTGTTTTTTTTTGTCTTTTTACGAAGAAGAGAGATCAAAGTAGTATCACAGCAAAGAGGAATATAGAATATGCGTATTGCGAACTGAACGTTATACGATATATCGACAAAGTTTATAACTCGAAATATAATAAATGTAAAATTTACCGAATATAGTATTAGTAGTATCGGTACAACATGTACCGGAAACGCGAGTGTATATACAGTCTGTTAATGAAAAATATTTTTTCGACAGAAATTAAAAATTTCATCGACAGATTCACTGCTACGGCGTTCTCCTTACGCCATTATTTAAATTGCCGCAAAAACTACACGGAAAGCCTATTAAAAAAAAATTATTTTATGGCGACGCCTCTGAAGGCTGATTGTCACTTTGTTGGGATTGTAAATGTGTTAAAAAAATTCCAGTCGAATGTAAAAAACTGTATGGCAAATTAAAGTTTTTCTTCGATTTCACTTCCAGCGAAGTAAAGTCCATTACCTTCGTAAATCAATAGATGAATTATTGTATGAAAAAAAAAAAAAAAAAAAAAATCATCGGCACGCATCAGATGTTATTCTTCAAATTATCAATTAAGAAACGATAGTTAATTAATCAGTGCCTCTGATTGATTTTCTCGTGAGATTCGTAGCAGTGAAACTCTCAAAGTGAATTCGATAAATGTTGAAAAAAAAAAAGAAAAATAATAATTGAGGGCTCGTGGGATACTCCGGAAATTCCATGAATATCTCAAAGACGCAACGAGCCCTTGTCGAAGGTTTTTAAAACAGCGTAGATATTTCGCTGGTATAAAAGCTACAGCTTACGAAGTAATGATTGTGTTGATGCAGTTAATTAAAAGTTACAGGAATTGACGATCATTACACCACTTAAACGACGATATAATTATGATTAATTAAACAATTGACGATAGTTGATCATTTTTATGATAATAATAATAACAATAATAATAATAATGATAATAATAATCATAATAATAATAATAAGCTTGGCCTTCGGCGGAATTTACAGTAAAGACGATCGGTTGATTCGGTCGAAATATTTGTTCTTTTTTTTTTTTTTTTTTTTTTTTTTTCATTTTTTTCCATCCGCGCACCGTTCGATCGCATCGCTATAGGCCGTTCCAAGTCGTAGGTACACGAGAGTTTATTTCGTATTTTTTTTTTTTTTAGTATTATTATTATTAATTTTTTTTCTCTACTATTATTTATTATTATACCCTCGACACGCTCAGCTTTGCTGGCACAAAAAAATACTTTATCTCTTAACGAGGCCGAGGATATGCGTGTGTATACGAGTTGTTACCCCAGGTATCTCCTTCATTTCATAAACATTTCCCTTGTGTTCCTTTTTTTTTTTTTTTTTTTTTTCTTATACTTCTTTCGTCGTTCTACAAGTATACCGTACATTAGTAATTGTTTCGATTGTCCGCTCGATAAAACACATTCCCATTCTTTTTTTTTTTTTTTCCTCTATTAATTATTTATACATCGTAAACGAGGCTCTCGACTTCATAATATATATGTTTGTATATATATATGTATATATATGTATATATTGCGATAAATTGCCGTTCTCGCAATAATTTTTCAACCCCTTCGCTCCTATCACGTATCTCAGTCAAACTTTGTCACTCAAAAATCGTTGTGTACGCAAAATATTCTGGTTTTCTTTGTTTTTCGTTTTTATGAAATAAGTATTTCATTGTTGCAAGAAAAAAAAAGGTGTTTTTTTTTTTTTTTTTTTTTTTTTCGAGTGGTACTTTTCGTTAGGATTTTTGTACAAAAGTCATTTGCGGCGGAATTAAATTGTTGAAACATTGGGCGGAAATGAATGCCGGAGCGAAAGGGTTAATTAGGCTGAATCGTAGGGACACGCAATCTCCCCGTTCATAGTTCGTTTTTTTTTCTTTTTTTTTTTTTTACTTGGCACGTTTTTTTGTTTCAGCTCGGTGTCCCTCTTGTAAACTCAGAGTCGAGCGTATTTACTTATTTGATTAAATGAAGTATCATATGTATTTTTTTTTTGGAAAAGTAAAAAAACCTCTGAAAAACGAAGTAACGCTGGAATTCAATTCGACGCTTCGAAAAATATTTCCGGCCGAAATAAATATCATTATTATTCACGAAAAAATTGCTCTGCGATTTCGATATTTGTTTTTTTTTTTTTTTTTTTTTTTTTTTTTTTTCGTCTCACACGTTAGAGTTCGGATCTGACAATGGAATATCTTTAATCGCGAATTCATTCATAAATGATTAATCATACGATAAGTTTGGTTCGAGTAAAAATCGCTCAACTCTGACGTCGATTCGATCGAAAATCGCGCTTCTTAAAAGAAATTTGATATACGTTTTTGGTTTTTTTTTTTTTACTCATTGAATTACTTTCACTTCGTTTCTTGAGTCAGTCGTCTAGAGCGGCGTGATTATTTGTTTTGTATCTTTGTTTGTTTTTTTTTTTCTTCTCCTTCGCGTTTTGTTTTGTTTTTTTTTTTTTTTTTTTTTTTCATAATTCATTAGTAATTACTGTACAGTATTTAGACGACGCTTTGCGCTACTCGATAAACAGTTATTGCGTCCGAATTGACGTTAACAACGCTATCTTGATTGCAGCAATTGCTTGACATAATATCCTGTAAATCGATCCTACAGCCAGCTGTTAGGGTCGATTTACCATTCGTGTAAGAATATTGCACGAGTGTCTCACGCATTTTCGTCGTTATATAATCATTTTCCAATGACGATAATGACGATGATGACGATGATAATGATGATGATATCGATGATGACGATTGCGGCACTGCCGCTTCGTCGATTGTCTTGTTACGTCCTGACGACGATGATTGCTCAATTAAATTGTCTCGATTGTCGTACGCATTGAACGTACAGCCGTACATTCGACAGTTGATCAACGATTTTACGAGACGCCAAGTTAAAATTCGCATACTATATACGCCGCTTCGCTTCACGATGGTCGGTTGTTTATGAACGTCCGGAGAACAGTTGACACTGTAACAGAAAAATCGAACGAAAAAAAAAATACACAATTCTTCTAAAGGAATGCGGCGTCAAAAAAAAAAAGAAAAAAAAAAAAATACAAAAATTTTTTTTTTTTTTAAATATAATTTTTTTATCTTTCATCAACGTTTTTTTTTTTTTTTTTTATATATCGCGCGAAAACAATAAATATTAATCGATATAAACAAAGATTTTTTTTTTTACGACGCAAAAGAGCGTCAAGTGCTCATTCGCTTTTTAGTGGGCAAAGAACTATAAAAAAGCGGCAACACAGATGTAGTAATTTTTTTATCACGAGGACTTTCACCTTACTGCTGCGTTTTTACTATATCCTTGTTAAAGCGCTCTCTCTCTCTCTCTCTCTCTCTCTTTCTCTCAGCTCATCGCTCGTTCATCATCGTACCCCGTGCTATCGTAAATTATCGAGTTACCTGCTGCGGTCGATGCTGCTTCAATTTTTCTTTTTTTTTTTTTTTTCTTTTACCGCCGGAAGCGCAAAGTCTTCGGCCGCACGCGATGCAGCGAATCATTTTGCCAATAACTCCGCACCCCTCGCAATAAACTCGCGGCGCCTACGATACTTTTATCACGAAAAGAAAAAAAAAAAAAAAAAAAAATTCAACCGGATACGGAAGCGATTTACGAGTCGCTGCATCGTCGGCAATAAAAAAAAATTCAAAAGGTAGCAATCATAGGCGGAAAGAAAGATATAGGCAGACAGAAAAGCAGGAAAAAAAATAAAAGGCAGTGTTGTTAATCTCTAGAATTAGATTTTTTTTTTTTTTTTTTTTTTTTTTTTTTTTTTTTTCGGGTCAAGTAGGGAAAAACCTCGTCAACGAGATATTAAGGTTGGCAGAGAGGAGCATAGAGATCCTTACACTGTAACCAAGGGTCAGTGGGAAGGCTGTCCCGATGGCTGGAATGATGGAGAGAGTGTTGGTGGTGATGGTCCATTCAGGTTGAGGCAGATGGGGGGTAGTTGTCTTACCATGCCGGTGCCGAGATGTTGTAGGAGTCCTGTTCCTTGCTGCGAGGACGTCGACGATACGGACGGACGCCTCGAACGAATACTGGTTAAACTCGTACTGAGAAGATACGGAACGCTGCTGCTAGTTATCGGCATACCACCACCCTGCGGACAGCGATAAATCGATATAAATACATTTATTCACCCCATTATTATCATATCCTGCTAATTAACCCTTTGAAAGCCGATATTGTGATTAAAAAAACATTAAAATAATTAAAAATTGAAATTTTTCATTTAAATTAAATATAATTTAAACTGTATATTTTTTTTTTCACGCAAAAATAATATTATATTTTTTATCGAAAATATTTTTTTTACTTTTGGCGCAAAGTGATATTAAATGGAATAAAAAAATTTTTTTAAATTTTGCAACACTTTTTTTTTTATTAAATAAATTTCTAGCATCGAAGGAGCGGTTGATTTAGCGCACAAAGGGTTAAATAATCAGTTCTAATGTATTGTGAATAAATAGGAATTCTGGAGCCGCACTTGAAGTATTACCGTTGGAGGTGAGAGATTAATATTCGACCCGCGACGCTCCTGCGGTCCGGTGCTCGAGTGGCGACGTATCGGTAAACCACCGGACGGCGTACCGCCCGGAGAGCTAACGCAGGACGAGGCTATCTGTATCTTTGGTGTCATCAGAGTATTATCCGACAAGCGACGCGTCGGAATAGCGTTTGATACCCTCAGAAAACCTCCTTCGTTCGTCGATGATGATCCGCCGAACCACATTCCTCCCAGAAATGCTACGACGGTGTTGTAAAACGGATATTATAGATTTGCAATCGATATTAATTTAAAAATCATGCGTAAGATAAATTAATTTGATTTCTTAGGAATTAAAAAATTAAAATGAAGCCAAACATCACGAAAAAACTGCGAGATTTATCATTTCGTTTTTTTTTTTTTTTTTTTTTTTTTTTTTTCTATAGCTACGCAATAATCTTTTATAATGTTATCTACAAAAAAATATCTCTGTATCCTTATTTACTTGAGGTAAAAAAAAATATATATATATCGATTATAAAAATTGTTTCGTTCAAATAACTACGCGGTAAGATTGCAAAAGTTATTATTACTCTATCTGCAACGTTACTCTACGATTTTAACTATTGAAACTTTCGTCTAATAACGAGAAAAAGCTTCTAAAATTGTAATAAAAAAAATTATTTTAATTATTCTACTGCCAATCTCACCACCAATTGAGTTCTTCCTACTCATATTTTCTGCAGACGCTGCCAGCGACATGGAACCTGCGTTCGAACGAGAGTGCCATTGAGCTTGCGGGACAAAGAGACGTGTTGAAATAAAACATAAGTGTTCAACTACATATGCGTGTACCGTATGTTGGGGAGGGCATTTAAAAAGTAATTTTTTTTTTGTCCTTCAAATATATACAAAGCGTCAAAGCAAACAATATACTCAATTGTAACGACAGATCGTTCGAAAAAATTGCATAAAAAAATTAATAAAATAAATAGCTTCGTATTCGAGACTCAAGAATCAGCAGACTTTCGCTCTATGAACAATTTTTTTTTTTTTTTTTACAGTCAATAGTTTTCGAGATATGAGCGGTAAATTTTTTTCCAACTATCGTCGATTCTTTGCCGATCGATTAAAAATTTTTTTATCCCGATTACGATACGATTATTTTTTTTATTACGCAATTTTTGCGAACTTCCCGTATACTATTCTGTTCAACTACGTGTTTCAACTACGGGGCACTACAGCACTACGTCGCTTCTTCCTACCGATTGAATTCTTTCTCGCCATATCCTCAGCTGACGATGTCTTTCGCTTTTCTACACGAAGACCCGGTATGTTAAACGCCGGTACGTGAACGTTTTCCGTACTGAAACGATGTCGCGATGATCGGTTTCTCTCGGGACTCGGTAACGAAAGATTCTCCAGCTTCAGTTTGCTACCGCGATTTCTGTATACAGCAAAACTTCTTTAATAAAATCGTTGTTTTTAATGGACTGTAAAAGAATATATGTATATATATATATATATATATATATATATTTTATAGATTAATCTTTGATTCAGTGACCTTTCGATGCGCGTAAGCATTTCCTGGAGGATCTCGATTAGCATGGTAAATTGGTCGATGTTTAGGGACGGATTTATCGTTACCGGAAGCAACAATGGCATAACCTTCGTAGCCATCAGATTCAATGTTAGACCGTATTTTTTGTTGCTCATTAAAATACTGTAGATGTCTGGAAAAATATATATATGTTACTCGCCATCAACAATAAAATTTGTCGTTGATATTTCTTTTTTTTTTTTTTTTTTTTTTCGTCGCTTCTGGCGTTTTCTTAATTAGTATGCATTGCAAATCGTGTATACGAAAGGGAGTGCTGTTGGATGAAGTTGTCGAAACTTACGGACAACCCGAGTCACTACTTCGGGCTCTTGAAGTTTGACTTCGAATAGCAATGGGTAAACTTCGTCGGTGATTTCCTGAGTGTCGAGAAGATCGAGGATTCGCTGGAGAGCAGTCATGAGAACTCTCGCATCGGTCGCTGTATTTACAAAAGCGAATATCAACTTTGGCAAAGCTATTGCACGAAGGGTACCTTCCTCTTGAAGATACTCCGTCACGTTCGTCACTGCGACGTATGCCGCGTTCTGGAAAATAAATCCCGATGCATTTCGTATTGGCAGAGAGTAAACAGCGTCGGGAAAGTGAATTTAAAAAGTTAAAAGCTTATTACGGCTTTGAAATGAAGGAATTCTTTTTTAAAAAACAGAGACAAACAGAGGTAATTTTTTACGAATGAGATTGAGATTACTAAATCGTCAATTGCGAGAGTTATTGGACTTTTTAGTTTCTTTAAGGTAACTAAATAGATATTTTTTCCATTTTTTTTTTTTTTTTTCATATTCTCAAACTTTAAGATGTTAAGAATATTGAGATATTTTCGAGATAAAAATTTTCGATTTTTACCCACTTTTTCGTTCGTCTACTTAGTTATTTCGTTTTAATATAAGCCGAAGGAAAAAAAACAAATTTTTTCCAATAGCGAAGTATTTCGGAAGATCTTTAATTATCAAAATCTTTAAATATTGAGATATCTTCGAGAAAGAAATTCTCGATTTTTACCCACTTTTTCGTTCGTCTACTGAGTTATTTGCGTTTTAATATATGCCGAAGAAAAAAAAAACAAATTTTTTCCAATAACGAATTATTTCGGAAGATCTTTAATTACCAAAATCTGAATGTTCGGACTGTCGAACGATTGATACAGCATCGGCAGCATGTCCTCGCGAATCACGTCTCTCGGTGTTTTTTCCAAAACGTAGTGGAGATTTTCCAGAAGTATCACGGTACCTTGAATGGATCTCGGAGCGGAAAATAACTCCCTGAAAATATAATTTCTCTATCGGGTTTCGTTGATATTCGGAGGGGTAAGAAAAAAATAACGAAAAAACAAAGTCGATAACAAATTTGATCCTTAAAACTTAATTTTTTTTTTTTTTTTTTTTTTTTTTTTTTTCATTTCGAAAAACCATAACGTACTTTGAAATGTTATTCGTGTCGTATATAGTTTTTTAAATCGATCGTCGGAATGAATTGAGGCAAAGCTCACCGGAAAGAGGGTAAAATGATGTTCTCGTAATCTTCAACGGTTCCCTGTTGAATAATGTGAAGCATGGGATGTAATACGGCAGCGAAAACTTCCTGTGACCTCGACTCGGCTTGTAGATAAGGCCAGATGTGTTGATACCACAATTTCTGTAATTTAATTGAATTATTGACGAACTAATAAAAGCAACTTATATCGATTTTTTTTAATCTCAAAACGATGCGGAAGAAATGGTTGAACTCACGCGTGGAATAAAATTGATAACTTCTTTGAGAGTTGATCTGTAGAAATGCGCTTTTTGATTTGGATCTTTCATGTTGATGACGTCTAAAAATTGTAGCGCGTGAACGGATGGATCGCTGTGAAAGAAGATAAAAAGAAAAAGCTATGCAACAGGTTGGTTACGACGGGAAAGGCTCGCGTATTTCTCGCCTTCTATAAAAACAACTTTAATTATAATTCCATTGTGTATATATATATATGTATACAAGCGTATGTACGAACCCAAAGTATTTTATGAGTGAGAGAAGCTGAGCGCGAGGTCTCGCCTCGGGGTTCTTGTGCAACAGCTTTGAGACGGCTTCCTGAAGCGGCACCGGTACTCTCGGAAGAACGTTCTCCACTTGGGCGTACAGCTGAAAAGAATATCACAAAAGGGCGATCTCGTCTGTGTTTTCTCACTGCCTTAACAGAAGCTCCGCGCAATCTCATGGCTCCGCCATCCACTCTCTACCCTTCTCCTTTGATCTTTTCCATGAAAAGGCAAAATATCCGCAATACCGTTTTTTTTTTCACGCGGGGGATATCTTTATCATTTATCTTTTCTTTTTTTTTTTTTTTTTTTTTTTTTTACTCACGGTCTCCAATTGTCTGTGATAATCCGAACTGCTGTGATTCGCTTGTATGAGGGAACGACCGTCGTTGTATATTGCCGCGATCACCATACCGAGACTATACATATCGCTGCTTATGCTGCAACACTTTAGCTGTTGAATTTCCGGCGCTGTGGCAAACAAAATCATTCGAATGCAATAGAATCCAATAAACTTTAATGTTTAACATTTTTTTTATCGATTTTAAGAGTGTTTTGAGGTATTAAGGGGGCAATCTATCCGACAATTCGAAATCGGAGTAAAATTGGAATTTCTTTTTTCCCGAAAAAACTATAGAAGATAATAAAATTATTATTATTTACTGAAAGATACGTCTACTCAGATTCTTATTAAAAAAAAATTGTTAACAAGTGTTGAAAAAAAAAAAAAAAATGTATTTTTAATTTGCAAAAAAAAAAAAGAAATTTAACATTTCATTCTGTTTTCGAACCGCCAGGTGGACGTACCCTCTTAATAGGAAACAAGCAATTGAAAGTACATTTATAAATTATAAATAAATTTTTGAAAAATGCTTTTTATTACCGTAAGAATCTAAACTATTAATTTTCACGCTTCGCCAGGTTAACGAGGTTAATTGCTTACCCATGTAATCGAGATTTGGTTGTACCATTTTAGACATCTTGTGGGTCCACGATTGGCATGGTATTGGATCTAAGCTGTCGTCATTGGCGCGTTCTGAACTCGTCAATAATTATTTATTATTAAACGAAATTTTTTTTTGTAATTTCCTATTTATTTAAATATTAAACGAATTTTTTTTTTATTTCATATTTTCATATTTATTTAATATTAAACGAAACTTTTTTTGTAATTTCATATTTTCATATTTATTTAATATTAAACGATTTTTTTTTTTTTTCTTAATTTCACGCAAAGTGCTCTAGAAAAACTTTTCGTTTTTTTTTCAACTTTTTTTAATTACCGATAAATTCGAGACCCGAGAGTTTCCACGTTCCTTTCTTCGTGATTATGATGCTGCTGGGGCACACGTTCCTGTGCACTACTTTGCACGTGTAGTGCAGAAAAGCAAGAGCCTCAATAATCTATTTTGACATAAAAAAAAAAAAAAAAAAAAAAAAAAAAAAAATTTCAAATATAATTTAATATTTGATATTATTATCTCTAATAATGTTCCGACATATCCGTCCTTTCGTTAAAAATGTTCACCTGTAATAATCCATATTTGATTTCCATAGGTAGCATCTCGTACTGTTTTATCATAACTGGACGGTGACTTGGATTTGTATGAGGATTCTGATGTTGTTGAGGGGTAACAGAGTTTGTTGATTGACTCGTCGTAGCGGCCGATTGTTCTTTGTAAGCCAAAACGTTCGCGAGACTCCCGAGAACCGGTTCCGTCGCGAAGGCCAAAGTTTCGGGACATTCTTTCACCGAGTTTATCACCTAATTAGACAATTTGTAATCAACACTTTCGTATTACGCATTATCGAAATAACGCCTTTTCTTCGTAAAAAAAAAAAAAAAAAAAAAAAAAAAAAAACACTTCGATTTTTACCTGAAGCAATTTGGGATGTCGATACTCCTTGAGTTTGCGCGGACAACCGCGGAGAATTTCCGTGATTATCTCTTTTCGTCTCGGCTTGTGAAGCTTCTCGACCGAACGCTTCTCGAATACAAAGACCGATACCTCCTGAAATACGTTGCGCAGGGAAACACAATGAAATAAAAAGTCCCATAAAAAATGTATTATTATTATTATTATTATTATTATTATTTCAATGGTATTGTTATCGTAAGCAAATTCGTCGAGAATTTTTCTTTTAATAATAATAATAGCGAAAAATCGATTTTTTTCCGAAAAAATTTCACGAATTTAAAAAAAAATTATTGGGATATGGGTGTCGAATTACTTGAGATAAAGGAAATTTAATAAATTTTCATTCGTATCTTTAGATTTTAAATGATGAACAACCATATTATTATTATGATTATTATTGAAAAAATTGAATTGCAGTAGTAACGAATCGCTATACCAGTTTGTCGCTCTTTCTGTAAGCATCGAAGATTCGCCACGCATGTTCGGGACCCGCTGTCGCGACCGGTGTGTAACTTCGCAATTCGAATTCTGCCCAAATGGGATTAGACTCTACGGGGTTCGGTGTACTGGTCGATGCTCGATTGAAGATGAACATTTTATGTATACGCTTCCATCCAACGTTGGACTTTCCTCTTCGTTATGTTTGTTACCTGCAAATTTATATTAAAAAAAAAAAAAAAAAAAAAAAAAAAAAGGTATAGTAAATTAATTAAAAAAAAACCGATCGATAGGCTTTACTCCCACTATCAATTCTCCAATAAAAGATATCCTTATCGATATAAAAATGATACGACTAATAAAATTTTTGTATCGCGCGTATATCGATTGAAAAGTCTTTTCTTCGAAGTCTTTGCTTTATTCGCGAGTTTTTTGTTCTTCGACGAATTTTTATCCACGAGCCACTGATGGTGCCGAGCGAAGGATAGCGGAAAGGAGTAGCTATACGCGAAATTGGAAATAGGCCCGAGGATAAAGTGCGTGGGTGCCTTCGGGCGAACTTGGGATAAGAAGGGACTGAGAGAAAAAAAAAATGAAGAGAAGAAAAAAAAAAAAAAAAAAGAAGAAGAAAAACGAAGATCGAGGGTATATCATCCTCTGCCACCGTCTCTTTTAACTATCGTTTATTCATCGTCTGCTTCGCTTCACGACAAAAGAATACCATCGACTTTCCACCAACACCGCGGATCAAGCCCTTCCTTCTTCTTCTTCTTTCGTCTCCCTTCCGCGAAAACTCTCGCACTCGTCTTATTCTTTTTTTTTTTTCTCTCTCTCTTCTCCGCGCTGTGCTGTGGCCCGAGAGAGTTTTGTCGGGGTTTGAGAATGAACGGCCTTTTGCCCGACCAACGAAGGAGGGATGGACGGGATTCTTCGCGACCCTGCATCGCCGCCGCTGATCTCCCTCCGAAAAAAAAAAAAAAAAAAAAAAAAACCCTTGAACTCCGCGCGAAAGGACGGCGGGGAGTAACTTCCCGTTTCTTAAATAGCTTTTTGAGTGTTCCATTTATCATTTGGACGATAGCGATATTTCGGTTGATGGGGAAAACTCGCGACTCTCGTACCTTCTTCCACTCGCGATGGCAAGTGGATATCTTTAACCTGTCGCATCGACGTTATACTTCAATTTCACAGGACTCTATTTAAAAAGTCTTGATCGCCCTATCTTCCGCGAAATGGTTTCGAGAAAACTATTAAAAAAAAAAAAAAAAAAAAAAAACGATAAAACGCAGCAATTCCATTCGCAGACAATGAATTTACGTATCGCTATTGAAATTACTGTGAAGTTATAAAATAGCTTTCTCATAGCGTAAACTTTATCTTTATCTCTGTTCGCTTACTCTCGCAGCGATAAATTTCAATATTTCTATGAAACTCCATTGAAACTGTAAAACGACGCTTTTTTTTTCGTCGTAAAAACTTTGTAATTATCAAATATAAAATATACATTGTAAATTTAGCGTATTATTGATAAATATATTCATAATTTGAATTAAAAAAAAGTTGCAAGTAAACGACGATTAAAAGACATTAAATAATTGTAATAAAAGCACAGCAGTGAGAACATTTTTGCACATTTTTTTTTATTTCGCACGAAAGAATGAACTCGCAAAGATACCGCGCCGCATATCAAGAAGATTGGGTGAAAAGTAATGAGTTTCGAAGATGAAAAGGAACGATTTTCAAGGAAATAACTGCAGGAAACTTTGTAGCTCTTCGGAATGAATGTTACCGACTACGGAGATTTCGCGGGCGGATCTCAATTTTTTTTTTTTTTTTTTTTTTTTTCGTTCGTTCAATCTCGAAGTTTTCGCCGAACCCTTCGAAGGGCGGCGAGCTTTGACTTTTGTAGCGAAATTTATCTCGGTCGAAGCAGCAGGCAGTGCCACACCAACCCCCGTTCGTTCGGAAGGATAGCGGGACAATAGCCAAGCTGATGCTCGAGTTCACACCCTTTTCTGCCTTTAACATTCCCTATAACGTGCCAAGCGGCGCAATCACTAAAGCTCTCTGTCCGTTATTGCCCACGGTGCGCGTACGGAATCGTTCACGAATTATATTAAACAAGATTAAGCGCCGTTACGGCAGAACAGTGGGATTACGAATCGGCAAAAAATAAAATCGCCATTTTTTTCCAAAATTAATAATAATAAAAAGAATTCCGAATAATTTGTGAAAAAAAAGTTTAATTCTCAATATCGTAAAAGTTTCACTACACCGTAAAAATCGTTTCGTGACTAAATCAATTGATGCCAATTTAATGAAAAAACGTGATCGACGCTGTGGAGTGGGTAGTCCGGGGGGTACGGAAAATATAATTAGCGAGATAAGAATTTCAGGAATGCCTATCGACTTGCCTCACCCTCGTGAGGGACCAATCACTGAACGATTTACCTTGCACCGTTACACGATAAATTCCCAATACCCAAGAGGGCACGAGAGCCCACAGAGTCAGAGGAGAGCATCGATATACCTAAGCAGGCATGAGAGATCGGAAGCTCCGTTTCCGGAATTAAAGTTCGACAACTCGATAAATCTACTCCTCTTTCTTTCTGTCCCAATCGTCTTCAATGGGGAAAAAAGAAAAAGAAACCTCTTCACCCCTCGGCATCACCCGAAGAAGATGCGAATTGGAAAGAAGCTTTTATTTTTTTCATCCCCAAATCGCCTCCGCGGATCACGAAATAACGGGGGAAAAAAAAAATAACCCTAACAGTGAACGTTTATTCGGGTACATGGCTGGCAACTTTAACTTATCTTCGGCACATCCCGCCCCCGCAGCATCCCTCAGCCGCGATCCCCGACAAACTTTTGCCCTGTTTTCTCAACTAAAGATCGCGAAGACAGAGTTACGCGGCGGTGGTAGGGGCACACGAGGGCGCGGATGAGAGGATAAAACGTTAAGCAAGAAGGTAACCCCTTCCGCCTCATCGGGTTGCAAAGCTTCCGCCGGGGGCGGGGCAGTGCGGGGATTTTGCAAGGCAGCGTGCGAACGACGACGGGAAACACAACACACAACGGCGCAGCGACGCGATCCGCGGAAGAGGAAATTAATCGAGCCTCGCTCTGCACGCCCGTAATTAAATTCGCGCGGCGAGGCACGAGGCACACAAACGGGGGGACAGACGGACGGATATGAGATAGATCTATCGCCGCTGTTGGGACGTGTCAGTGCGATTCGAATCTCTCGTCGGCGTTTTGCCCTATCCGTCCCCTTCTCCGCCCCTCTGCTCCCGTCATCCGGATGAATTTACTCTCGGCACCTGGTTATACGGGCGATGCGTCCGGAAACTGGCGCGAGAGAGTTCTCGCGAGGTACACCAGGTGGACGAACAACTTCCGAGTCCTCATCGTCGGGTTGCTCGTGGATGCACCAGAGTTTAGTTTTCATTTACGCGCGAGGCGCACAAAAGCTTCGTCGTGGGAGGAGAAGGACACGCGGGGGCAGGAAGGCAAAAGCTTGCTACACTACACGACCTTCTCCTCATTACTCACTCTCACTCTCCGCCTCTCTGACCCATCGAGAATCTATTATCTACGTCGAGCTTATGCCAATTAGAGAAATTCGAAATATAAATTGGTGACGCGCGTACGTCCCACGGAGGCGCGCCTTCGTGTTGACGTCGGAGAAACTAAATGAACTTCGATTAACGCGCGCAGAAGTTATACGTGCAGCGAGCAGTTGTTTCACGGTTTATAATTGTATAGGTTTGAATTTGGAAAGCAGAGGAATCATTTGCCGTTGAAATATACGCGTGCATGTCGAGGTACGATGGCGAATCGGGTCTATTTTTTGTTTCTTTTTTTTTTTTTTTTTTTTTTTTTATCGGAGAATAGAGAGTTTGATTACTTTCAAGGTTTTTTCAAAACTCGAGGGAAATCAGGGTAATTAGGACGCGACGAAGAGATCACAATTGGAGACGACTTGCATACGCGATTGGCGGGGATTTGTTGTGAATTTTAAATTAAAAATATATTGCAAATAGTATATTCAATTTATCATAATTATATTTTTATATATTTATAACAAAGTAATAATCATTATTGCAATAGTATTGTTAGTAATAATGAAAATGTTTTCGTCCAAAATGGTAAATTATGGATATATTTTAGCATATTTTTCTACAAATCTTCTTCACCAAATATGTATCAATTTATATGATTTATATATAAATTGTATAAAAATGCCGAATTTCATATAATTCTAATATATTTTTTGGATATATTTTTTTTTCATGTGGGATAGTTAGCTGTGAAAAATGTATAGAAATTTAAATTTTTTTATTTTTTTTTTATCGTAGCGTAAAGGGTTAATTATCTTCATAAAGCAGCGAGCTGTATCGAGTCTACTGTATGGAATTGTAACGAAGGGCTTGTTAGGGGTAATAATTCTACGACTGCTGCGCAACGCGTAAAGTTCGAATCGCT
This sequence comes from Cryptus armator, assembly GCA_963971235.1. NCBI lineage: Eukaryota > Metazoa > Arthropoda > Insecta > Hymenoptera > Ichneumonidae > Cryptus > Cryptus armator. Next base: position 3,027,752 of record OZ020234.1, on the reverse strand, counting down.
TCGGATTAAAACCGGTAGTAATTTAGTTTCGACATTAAAATTATACGTCGTTATGTTTAATATTCAATTTAACGAATGAGCCGCGGTGCGGGGGAAACTGCGCTTGATAATCGATGGAGATGTAATGCCACACCGAGGTTCGTCGTTTTGCAACCACAAGCTATCGGATGCAACAAACGTTATCGCGTATATGTTAACGCGATCGGTTGATCACCTTATCGCAACGGAATTATTGCAGATACCATTTAATAATTCCGACGATTGTATCGGGTATTGGATTTTTTTTTTTGTAATTCGAGAGAATAGATTACGAATTTTCTCACGTCAAGATAAAGCGTTTCCAATAGTAACTTAATATTCGATTATAATTATAGAATAAATATTCAATCAAAGTATTTAAATTAGTATTTAATTAAATTTTTTTAATTAGCATTCAATTAAAAAATCAATTCACTCCGAAGTTCCGCATAATTTCGCTTAATACTCCTGGCGATTGTAATTTTAACGAGGAAAATTTAACTTCAGTTTCGACATTTCATCGTTATTAATCGATAAATCGCCAAAAATTGTCTCGATTTCTGATGCACTGCTTTCGGCACCGCAGTCTACTCTCGTGGGACACCGAATCAACGATCGAAGCATATCGACAGCGATACTTTACATCGCTTCATTTCATTACGTTTCGCAACGTGGTTTCTGTTTCGTTTTTGTTTTTATTTCGAAGAAAGGAGAACAGGAGAAAATGTTCCTGTTATACCGTCATATATCACTCGTTAAGTAGTAACGAACAACGATGGTCCGACATGGAACAACAGTCGTGGCAGCAATGGCTTTAGCGGCACTCTCGCGAACGTTCCCCCGTTATTTACAGCGTGATGTGTTGGACTCTACGTACGTGCGAGTTGAACATTAACGAGTTGCTCTGCTCACAAACCCGCCTCCCCCCGCCTCTCCCCTCTCCCATTCCTCTGTTCCTTCCTCCGGGTGAAAAGTGCAACGGTAAGCTTTTCAGCTCAGTCAAGCCACCGTGTGTTCGGCCAACTTGATAAAACTCGCAGGTAATACGGCAGCTACAAGGCAAAAGGTAATCCAGGCAGCGATGTACGCTGGTAAGGTGCATTACATCTCTTGCGCCATAAGCTCCGAGAGATCGCAGCCGCGCCATAGCGGAGTTTAATAAGCTTAGCGACTAATAAACTTTGATCGTCTTCCATAAAATTTTCTCGCGGTTACCGCAACTTGTTTTTCTTTTCCCCGTTCGTTTTATACGTGCCGTACACGACACCAAGGCGTATCGGGGCGCTCACGGTACACAACGAGTTTTAAAAGGCTGTTAGACGCGGTATCTACGAGTTTCAGAGGTTCCCGATATCGCGAGTAAAATTTAAAAAAAAAAAAAACAAAGAAAAACTATGATACCATTTTCCGCTTTAACTCGACCCGGCAAACAGACATTTATCAGTAATCGCGGACACGATCGCGATATATACACTTGAGTGCTTTTCCAACGCTTGCATACAGGATCCCGGAGACGGGAAAAAGTAGAATAGCTCCGGAAACGTACAAAATTCACGTACGACGCGGAATTCTCGCAATTTTTTCACTTGGATACACAAGTGAGTGTAATAAAATATGCAATCATCTCGTACATTCTGTATTTCTAACGTATTCATGACCGTTCATAACTTCGCGAACGTGTATGAATACAAATTGTTATTATTATTGTTATTATTCAATTGAGTACCGTTTCTAGTAAAATTCGAACGAAGAAAAAAAATAAATAAAAATGCGAATTAAATTTGCCCATCGCTTCCTCGTTTTCACAAATTTTTTTGTGAAAATCTCGAAAAATGTGCTTTTGATCGGAGCAAAAGCTTCCTTCACGAGGAAGCAAAGAAACTGTGAAAGTCGTTCGAAATATTGTGGAAGTCTCGTAAAGCTTTATACAAGAAGATTCGTGTAACTTCGTACCTAAAGTTGCTTTAAAAAGTTTCATGAGTTTCCAAGCACTTTTCATCGGTTTCTCGTTAACCTATCGAGCACAAGGGTAACGAGAATCGCCCCAGTGGCTTTGAGAAATTTCACTCAAAGCGCCGAATAAATACGAAAGTGTATTTTCTTTCTTTTTAATTATTTATTGCGATAAAAATGAAGCAGATGAAGCAGAATAAATCGAGCAAAGGTCCGGATGCTGCGCTGCTAAATCCTCTCCGAATAAAACAGAAAGACCTCTTGACCCAAAGGATTAAACGATCGTTTCGAAAGCCGTCGATGAAAATTCCAAAAGCTATCGGGATGAAAGAGAATGGCGTTTTCGCGAAAGGGAACGAAAATGGTTTGTGCAACAAGTAAGGAAGTAGTATCGGTACACCGCCGTAACTACGAGGGGTATTTGGTACTTCCGAAAGCTTTTTCAGGGCGAACGGTGAGAGCACCATCGCCATCTCAGTTAATATTTCACCAAACGGTAAAAGTAGTACGAGGAGAGAAGGATGAGGAACGTCGCTTTTTTCCGCCCTCTCTTCGCCCCCTCCTTCGCGACTGTAGCTATACCGATGCTGTTGACGTTGCCGGGTTTCTTGGGTAGTAGAAAATTTCTCTTCTCTCGGTCGGTGATGAATAAGGAATAAGAAGAAGATGAAGAAGAAGAAAAAAACGAGGGGAAGGAAAACGAGTAGACGAAGCAACCTTGGTACAGTCTGCGGCATGAAATATATGGACGGAGTCTTGAATTCAACACTCCCGATCCGCCCCTTCTTATACTATCTGTGCATCGTACATACTATTTATGTATAGCCGTCTATAGCAGAGTATTTGCAGTACTTGTATAGCATCTATACGTGTATATATAGGTATACGTATGTATGTATATACTGTGTAGTGTATCGCGAAGCTGGTGAGAGATGAAACGACCCCAACGTGAGTGCCGCGAGGGAAGGAAGGCAATCTTGTTGCGACTCCGATACCCCGGTATACTATATTCAACAAGCTGCTTCCCCAACGGTACATGATATAACCACACGTACGCCGGATACCAACGAGTTAAGCTAATGGAAGCTGGCAATGTAGCGAAACTGTGGGTTGCACCTGTAGGAGTTAGGATAGCAACCGGGATATTCTCACTTGACGACACATCGACGCCGCGGCAAGCTTCGGATATCACGATTCAAAGAATTCGACTTGACAAGAAAATTCCCGTTGAGCAAAACTGACTAAAAGGAAATTTCGTCGGAAGTTTTTCCGGCTAAAAAATGAATCGGTGAATCGATCGATCGATCGGTTAATTATGAGTTTTCATAATTTATAGAAAAATCTAATAATTGGTTGAAAAAATTAACATTTAGTTGGAAAAACTATTAGTTAATTGACAAAACTAATAGTCCGCTGGTACACCCAATTTTTTTTTCAAAAAACGATTTCCACGATTCCAACTAATAATTTTTTTCAAAGAAGATGTAAAAAAATATTCCTCTGAGAACGAAGTCTCGAATAAATTGATTTTTTTCAAATATTTTAATGAGATTTTTTATTATAAATTTTATGAAACGCGAACCGGACGACTGTGTAGCGGGGGTTTCTGTCTGTTCAGAGTTTGAATCCCTCTAAGTAGTCAGGGTCGGGATATGGTCAGACGGACCGAGATTACATTGTCCCCTAACAATATCCCAGGTTCTCCGAGCTTTGCCCGGATTTCAACCGGAATTTGATGACCGTGTACGAGATCTCCGTGACTTTGGTATCTTCGCGTGTACGGTTCGTCGCTGTTCGAGACTCGAGAGAGGGAGGGGCTGCGAGTGTTCTCGCGACGCCATGTCGCAAGCTAATTAAAACGAGTTAGTATAGGAGTTAGAGAACCCGAAGCTAAAAGGCGTAACACGGCATGAGAAGGAGACACGCGGGATATATTCTACAATACGACAGAAAGAGGTTATTCTCCATTTTGTCATAAAAAAGTTTTGTCGTGATAACCTATTACTTCAGTCGATAAAAGTCGCGGCGATAACAGAGTGGTAAATAACACAACCGAACCTGACATTTTTTTTTTCCATTATGAAGACATCGATACGAACAAAAATCGGATTGTTAATAAAATTTTTTTTACTATACATTAAGACAAAATAAAACGCGTTTTGGACCGGAAATTATCGAACGCAAGAGACCGACGATAACAACATCGTCTTCGCAGTAATTCTAAAATGCTTCAATTAAATTGAAACCATTTTTTTCCCCATCTGTATCTTGCGAAGTAATAGTTATACGTTCAATGTCCCGGACAACGGTGACTCAACGGATCAGAAACAAAAAGCCGAACGTAGTTAATTCCGGTCACGAGGACCAATGACGATGAAGACAGTGGAACGATAAGCGAAAAACAAGAGTCAAAGGGCCACCGAGGTACAGAAGCTGAAAGCTTCGAATTTCTTAACAAAGTAGTTGACGGGGTTGGGAATGAGTTTTGCTAGGTTTGTGCAAAGAGTATTCCACTGTAATATCCCTCCCCCTCTCGGCCCCGACGAAACCCTATACTATTTGGCACGTACTGGCTTTCGACAGAGTTTCAGTGACCGGTAAAGTTTCAGGCTTAGAATAACACAGAGAGCTTCGAGATCCAAGGGTGTTTCGGTTGAAGCGAAGAGTTTTCCCCACCAGCGAGCAAAGAGCCTCGCCGCACTGGAATTGACGGGGGTTGAGAGACTTTGTGCAGACGGGGGAACGGGGTGGGGGGGGGGGTTGGGGGCTTAACGCTGCAAAGAGAAATGTTTTCATACCCTTGAAACTTTGCCACTACGTTTTGCCGCGTTGATCCAGAGCAGTTTCGCGTTGAAATCGTGAAACTCGCGGATCTCATCGTGAGAAAACGTGAAACCTCTTTTACCACCTGCACTACTGTACCATTGCACAATGTACATTTACCCACTTACGAAAAAAAAAAAAAAAAAAAAAAAAAAAAAAAAAAAAAATTCCTCGACCTGTCTGACCGTTCGGACTCGAAATTGTATTCATACTTTTCACTCGCGTGAATAAAAACATCGCGATATATTCGCGGGTTTAACATTTTTCCGATCGCACTTATGCCGATAAGCTCTTCCCACTCGACGAAACACGCGAAACTATTTATAAGTCACGATGAGATTCAACGAGCGTAGGTGTCCACCGAAAATAATTTGTTTCGATACTGATAAAAATAATAATAATAATAATGTCAAATAGATATTTACAACTTATAACGATATCCGGAAACGATATCCCGAACCCACCGATGTCGATAAATCAACTATGACGTCATGCGCTGCACTTTGAAAAGTTAATATTTCCCCGAGTTATCGCGTGGGCGAATGTGAGAAAATATGATTATAGAGTTTTATGGCACCCGTACGGTTGAAATCACTGGAAGGTTAGTCGTATAAAAAGAAAATCTTATTAGATTTTTTTTTTTTTTTCAACATCGTCCCCCGCCCCCTTATTTTTATGAAATGAATGCTAAGAAAAAAAAGCTGAAATCGAATGACGCATTCAATTTCCAGCTCACCGCATTTTTGCGTCTGTGGAAAAGTATACAGACAATTTTTCCGAAAGAATCATCGAAACCACAAATAACATTTTTTTATTTTTATTTTATCAACTTTTATCCTTATTTTCAAAAAGAAAAAAAAATAAAACATTGTCTCTCGATGCACGTAGAAAAATGCAGAAAAATATATATTTCGCAATAATACGAGAAGATATGATGCCAAGAATAGTACTTAATAACGAGACACGCGGAGATGGGAAAAAGTGCAATATCGTCTTCCATCGCTTCGCGCATCAACAGCGTCGTCGAGTCCGGAGATACGAATCTTCAAAGCATTGCGTGGGGAATCGTTCGTGACGTGCGCGTATCGAGGGAAACAAAAAAAAAATGTTACGAGAATAAAATGACCGAAAATAATATCCAATCGAGAGGCCCTACCCACGTCGAGTCTCACTACTTTTTCCTCCTCGGAATGTCACATCGTCAAAGAAACAGTTGTCATTCGCGAAAGGTCTACGTCTCTCTTTCTCTCTCGCATAATCGAAATGTACCATTGAGAAATAAAGTTTTTCCTGAGTCACGACGCGCTGGGATTGGCCGCGGTTAAGTAGCGGGACCCTTGGCGTTTTCCGGCTGCACGGAGGCGTCTTAACGAGACTTCTCGGACGACGTTCTAACCGACACGAATCGTCTCCCGCCACCGTAGCGGCCCACAAACCCGTCTGCCAATGAATATAAATGGCACGGTGAACATCTCGTCGCCGTCGTCATCGCCTCGCGTTGAGATAATCAACGCGGATAAGAATATTCTTGGTCGACACTCGAGAGCAACAGCGAAGTTGCTCACCGTCTCGACGGACGGCGAGGTGCCGGGGAGCGAGACAGGGAAGTGTAATAAAGTAGAGTGGCCGGTGGAGTGCGGCCCCGAAGGACACCGATGGAAATATATATTTTACTAAACGTTCCCTGTCCTGCGTAAACTAGAGACCGAAGGCGCTAAACTGGGCGAAGGTCGACACCGTCGCGCAGACGTTGTCATTAGAAACCCTGTGGACGAGTAGCTATAGTTCGAAACGAGCGGACGCGGTTAGTCGCGAAACGAATATGCGAAACGCCACAATTACCCCCCATTACAGTATACATTTATCGTATAAAAAAATCATTTTTCTGTTTTGTTATTTCCTATCCATTGCGTGAATAATAAAAACTTGACAATCCTTTTTTTTATGATGTAAGGGGGTAGTCTGCCTTTTGTGTTTTTTTTTTTGGACTCTTAATACATGTCGCGTAGATATATTCCGTTAAATAAATTCTAAAAAAATGTTTATGTATTCAGAAAAATTAAAGGACCAATTTCTCAAAAATTCATAGAACCTTCGATTTTTTTTACCTCCGTGTCTTTTGACTTCCCTCGGTCTCCCCTACAGTGGAAAAAACATTTCCGTACCCAAAATACGTCGAAGTTGTCGAATTCACTCATTTGACTCCCTTTCGTGTGTCTCATGAAAAAACCTCATAAAAAAATAAATATATCGATGTTCCCAAACACCGACACGTTTTGTCTCCTTAAGGTACATCCGGAAATAATGCACTGCAGCAATATTGGCTATAAAAAGTATTTACGACCGTATGCGACATCTTCATACAGCTGAGTACGAAATTTTTACGTTTTTTTTCGCCTCCCCAACCGTTTTTTCCGATGAGTTATTTTTTCTTTACCTCAGCAGGGTTTTGTCGTATGGCAATGCCGCGCTTCGGAGGGTTAATCGAGAATAGTTTGTCGGGTAATGGGACACAACAATGGAAATACAATGTTGTACCGAAGGTCACCGTAACCGGATGCGATACATCGTTAGAGCCGTTCGAGAATCACGATTACTTCGGTCTATGTAAGCCCTTCGTGTTCCGTGTATTCCGAAGCTCGTGATATTATAGGCTCCCGACATTGGTCGATTGGTTTGTGATCGGACGGGGCGGGGAAATTTCTGGTACAATCGTCTTGTTGTATTATCAGGTATAGTTCGGTACCATTGCGGTGCTTTGCTATGGCTGACTACTCACTGGTATGAACTACTCGGTTTAGTGGCCACGTTCCAGTGGCCGAGGAGGAGGCGGAAGCCGAGGAGAATATGGAGGAGAACGAAGGGGTGAAGGGGAGGGAGATAAGTAGGCCAGTGTGCACTAAGGCATCAGTGTGTATTAGCAGAAGCACTTCGATCCAAGACCTTCCAAGTACATCGATGCCTGTCGAATTCTCCGACAGTTGCTATATCCCAAATAATTCGAGGCCGACACGTGGCACGAGGAATGTTTAGTAGTTAACTGATAATATACCGCGAACTACGGACTACAAGTGTCTAACCGAAGATCAAGGATTCATACTAAATCGTATGCTTAACTGTTATTCGTGTATCGATAAAATTGATTTTTATTCAATTCCCGAAAATTGTCTATTTGCATTTTACTGATATAATTAACAAATTTCATTGCTTTTTTCGCGAAATTTAAAAATATTCAACGATAAGGATAAAAAGGGTTTGAGATTTGGTTTAATAAATAATATTGGGTTTACGACAGAAACGCCAGAATTCTTCTAATTTACTACAGTATTTAATTATTTTTTAAATTATGAATACTTACTGCGATTACGAAATTTAGAATATAATAACGAAAATGTTGAAATTGTGAAAAAATAAAAAGGTCTTTGTACGATTTTAATAATAAATTTGTATTTTCAAACGATAATTTAGACATAATAACGAATTCGTTGAGTGAACGAATGTACGCTATTTTGACAAACAAATTTTTAACGAGGAAGAATTTTTTTTTTTTTTAAATATTTTACGAAACAATTTTGTACTATGGACGTATTGGAGTGTTGAATGCTATTCCGGTCAGTGAGTAATAACGAATATTCTTTTGATACCGAAACAAATCGAATCCGAAAGTTTTTTCTTTTTTTTTTTTTTCTCTCTTTGTAAACGTCGATCATAACGAATTTTGCATAAACCCGCGGGAAATAAATGAATAATCTGATGAAAATGCGTGAAATTCAATGGTTAACTTATTAAAGAGAAAACCGATAGAATTTTTGTTTATACGGTTAACCGTCCCGAATAAATGCGTATGCATATGCGTAATAAATCCGTAAACATATGGTATCATTTTTTAATGCGAAAAATACGAATTATTTTTCTAGCGCATGAATATGTTTATCCTATTCCAATAAAAAATCATACATTTTTGCTCGTTTTAACAGCCCTGTGCACCCTTAAGAGAGATGATGGGGAATCTCGTATACACAACTGAGGCGTGAATGAATCGAAAGAAAAAAAAAAAAAAAAAAAGAAAAATGCAAAGAAAAGAAAAGAGGATAGACGGACAGTACACTTTTATATACTAAAAAGCATCCCGGGCGTTGTTGAATGTAGCCAAGAAAAAGCTTCGAGCCATCTTCCCCTTTATGACGAGATTGACGCCCGCTCGTGCGGAACGCGGAGTTTCCTCTCGTCTGCCACGCGCAAACAACTCCCGTAGTCCCCGTGGTCGAGAAAAACACGAAAAAGAAAACTCAGAGATGCCGAGTGCATGAAATAAGTTCGAAAAAAAAAAAAAAAAAAAAAAAATACTCACACACAAAAAAATGTTTTTAATAAAAAAAAATATATATATATGTAAAATAAAGACTCGAGAAAAGCGGATATAAGAATTAATGTCGCTTGATTGTAGTGCTTCATGTATAATGGAAGCGAGAATAGTATAGGTATATAACGGCAATGAATCGCGAGCGTTCGTCGTTTCCAAGTAGAAAAAGAAAAAGGAAATACGAGGTCAGCCATTCGCAACGTTGCGCCATTGACAATTACGCGTTGTCATCGGGATCAAAGAAAATCCTTCGTTTAATACACCACCAGAAGCGGAGGGATGATAAAACATAGAACATCGAAACACTGTGCAACATTGGCTCACAGTCTATTCAGTGGGGAGAGTATCGTGTAACGTAGTACGAGATATCGACGGCTGAGGAGCAGAAGGGAGTGCCTTATATCGCTTTACATGTTCAACTGTGCGACGTAAGATCGCCTCTCCTTAAATAGTGAATATAGTAAAAAAATACTTTAAAAATAGAATTGAATTCCCGAGGAAAGAGATAAAAGTGTAAAGTCTTCTTCAGTGAGAAATCGAATTCGTTTCTATTTCATTTATTCGTTGATAAAAAAAAATACTTAAAAAAAAGATCGTCCGATTTTTGATTTCGAAATAAAATCGTTTATCGTACACGCAGCATTGGATAAATGATAATAAAAAAATGATCAATCTATTGTTCCGAGAAGTAAAAAAAAAAAAAAAAAAAAAAAAAAACACCACATTTACGTCACACGCTTGAAAAACGTTCCTCGAAGTCTTTCGTTGTATTTCGCGTAGCATCTGCGTGAGACAACTTCGCCTTCGTACGTCAACGAGTATAATGTTCTGGAATAATAATAAGGTCGCCCGGTGAAACTGCATGAACGGTTTAATATTCACAGAATGACGAGAGCCGCCCGTACCGAGAACAATATGGGGCTATCGCCCATAGTATGACCCGTAATTACACGAAGCGTTGAGAATTCATCTCGCTATCTGTGCGATACTTGTACATTACGAATACCAAGCATCGCCGCACCTATTTCGTTCCAAGCTTTTCGCCATCTATTTCTCGGTTCGTCCATTTTACAGACGCGCGAGACAACGGATTATTTTCTACCTACGCGTGTCTCGAACAATTCCTACGTACGGCGGTTATAGTCTACGATACGCGGTAACTGGAAACGCGCGTAGGTTGAAGTACACCGCAGGAACACTCAGTACGGAGTAATGTATTTTCGAATACAACGACTTTATGTGTGAGAAAAATACTTTGACACTTCTGAAAATACCTTACGAACTTTATTTTTTATTTCTTATATATGATCGTTTAATTTAACGCTCCACTCATTTTTATCACTGGAATGGATATTTCATATTTATCAATTTATCAAAAAATAAGAAATCAATTTACGAAATACTTCGAATTTTTTTCGTAAATTGCTTTTCCATTTTTTTTTCTTTTTATCGTCATTCGCAAAAAGCTCTATTTATAAAAAAAAAAAAAAAAAAAAAAAAAACACGTTGATAGTTAATTTTGTGTCTGCAAGCCGCGCCAAAAGGCTGCAAAAAAGGAAAGAAAACGGTACTCGACGCGAGTCCTTGACGGGGAAGATGCTTTACGACTATTAATATTATTATTACCACTAAAACTCGCAACACATAAATGTGCCCGGGGTTATCACGTGCGTGACAAGACCAGAGAAAGCGACCTCGCCGCAGTACGAATGTTGAAAGAGATAGCGTAGGCTCTGCGCCCTCTCATTTCCCCTCTAACTTCGGGTCAAAAATAGGGTATATATAGCCAAGAATGGTGGAGAAGTACAAAGTATGACAAATATAAATTAAATCACTCTCTCGGAGAAGAGAGAGGACGTCAGGATAGCGGGTACAAACTGAGGCCACGTTGGGATCCACAGGCCTGCAGAATTCTCTATATACCCTGTTCGAGGAAATACGATTCTTGATGGAGACGTTTCCTCTTTCACCCACCACCCCTCCCCTCGCGGCGGCCCCATTCGTTTCCTTTTCCGTTCGTTTCTATCTTTCTCTCACTCATTCCGCCAATAGTCAGCATCTTTTTTTTCTTTTCTCATTCTTTTTTTTTTTTTTTTTTTTTTTTTTACTTCACTCACTCCTTCACCTACTCGCGAGTTCGGCCCCCTCGATCTACGTCTGGTTTACCACCGTTCCCGATACCTGATTCCCGAGCCCTTCCTATCTTCTTCGCTCAACCGCGCGTATCTTTCACCCCTCCGTCTCTCGTACTCTCTTACAACTTTCCCCTCCCTGGCGGCTCTCGTTCTCTTGCTCTCTGTTCCTCTATCATTCGTAAATCACCCCTCGTCTTCCTTTCCATCTGCTATTTTCCAACCCTGAATATCGACGAACCGATTTTATCCGGATTTCCCGTATTGAAATACTTTTATCTGCTCAATTTTTTATTTATTTTTTTGATTCCTCACTGGATAACGCTTTGTTTTTTGTGAAAACAAATTATTTCGGGATACAATAGAGCGAACGGAATAGTGCTTTGGAAAAAAATAAATAAAAACGATCGACTTTCAACCGAACTATTGACAATGACGAGATAAACTCCGAGACTCGAGAATGTTTTACGTGCAATTCGTTTCTCATTTTTTTTAACCGTCGTATAGACGAGGGTTGCGTCCATCAGGAAGAAAAAATAACTTTTTTTAATTTGCATAATTTTTTTTTTTTTTTCTAACAAGAAATATTTCATTTTATAAAAACGCCGAAATTCAAATATATTTTAATTTTTATATATTTACATTATTATTTAAAAATAACTCAATAGAATACAAAAATATAACGAAATATTTTTTTCATAAAATATTTCATTTTATGAAAACGCCGAAATTCGAATATTTTCAATATATTTTAATTTTTATATATTAACATTATTATTTAAAAAAAAAACTCAATAGAATGAAAAATATTTCGTAATATTTTTGTATTCGTACCTGTGTTTCGCGTGAGAAGAAATAATTCACGTATTCGTATCCTGGAAACGAAATGGTGGTGCGAAAAAAGGGGAGAGTCGAAAGGACGATCGGAACCGGGAGAAAAGTAGGACGAGAGTGTCGTTCGGATTTTATATTTATGTATCGATAAATTCTATGGTAAGGGTGCGAGCAGCGAGAAGTGACATATTTCTGTGAGAGAGAATGCGGGGGTGAGGGGGGGGGGGGGTGGAGGGGTTGTGGGTGGAGAGACTGTGGAAGATATGGTAAAAGAACGGACGCAGCATGAAAACCATTCTGGAGGGTTCTAGAGCGCGTGGAGCAGTAAGAATTTTCATAAAATGGATCAAGGTGTCTTCTCCTTATCGTTCCGAAAGTCTTTATCCTCTCGTGTTGGCTTACTATACTCACTGCCGTCGTATTCATCTTAAGTACTCGTGATATTACTTTGTCTCCCTTTTCTCTGTATCACTCAATTTTACGAAAGGGGGTGCGAACGGCTTAGAAACAACAACGCAGACACATTGCTCCACCCTTCAGTTACTTCGAATGAAAACCCGAGTGACTCGCGTATACCAGAACGCATTCTCGTCTTATCGCAAACTCGACTTTTATTGCCTCGTGAGAAAGATGGAATAAGAAAAAAGAAGAAAAAAAAAAGAAAAAAAAAAAAAAACAAAATAACGAAAACGACGGGCAAAAGTTTGTGGAAAAAGGAGCCCAGTCATCGTCGGGTACCAAGATTGCAAAAGTTCGAGTCTCGCAGAGTCATGTTCACTCGAGAGTCGCGCAGTCGTAACACGAATTCGAATACAGTGACATTTCTCAACGGGAATTTTTAACGCGGGTGCAAACGTGACGATGATTGAGCGTTAAAAAAAATCACGAACAAGTAAAAAAAAAAGTTATTAATCTTTCAGACACGCGTGAGTAAAAAAAATGGCGGTAACATTTGAATTATCGTCAATAAAAAAAATTAAAAAAAAATTCTCTACGATAATCGTATTTATTTTTTTTTTTTTAGTTACGAGATTAAATTCCCTCTTAATAACTCGAGAAGCGTCGGAAAGATTTTATTTTTCTTCATCATCGTTTAGTTTTTATTCGCACATTCGAAGGCCTACCAGTTTCTTCATCTACTGCCGAACGATGGGTTGAGGGGGTCGTAACATCGATTACTCGATAATTAGCAAGTTGAAGCGAATGAAACGAAAGACATTAATTTCTCTCCCGCTATGTCGTATCTCGGGGGTTTCTCTTATCGGGTCCAGAAGGATATAGAGGATACCCGGTAGAGAAGGAGAAATCACCCCTCCGGTTCTTCGAGACTTTGAAATTATTATCATGAAACTGCCACTGTTATGTAAGATACCCGTGAATTGTTCAATTCGCCTCCGACGTATTTCCACAGATAAATCGTTGTGGAACGAGAGAACTTGGAACGTGGGAGAGGAAACGGGCAGAACGAAGAAGGGAGCTACGGGGGCGGGAAGGAGAAAAGAAGCTATAGGAGAGATAGGGCCAAAGTTTGCCGTTGGTCCCAGAGAGTCGAGGAAACGAGAGAGGGTCTTCTCGCCCGGGGATACTCTCTCTCGCGCGCGCTCCCCCGCCACCCCTTCTCAGCTGCGGCGTTACTCCAATGTCGATTCTCTATACCGCACGGGCCAAAGCCCAGATTCCCAGCAGAGAGATCTCCTGGGGACGTGGCGCGCACGTTATACTACTAGATCGTCTCAAATTGAGGCGAATTACACACCATCCGAGAGCTATAAGAGAATCGTGTAAGGGTCGCATTTACTACCGTCCATGGAATATACAATGCTAATAATATCAACCCGTCCCAATATTTCAATGCATAATACTGTAGTAATTATACTTCTTTGATAAGCAGTTAGGGTTTAACTTGACTCAATGTCTCCCTGACTCTGCGAGGCATGATGTGAATCACTAGTGTATTTAATTTTTTATTCCCAAGATTCAGTAATGGTTTGTTTTTAAAGAGGGTGTCGACATTCTCAGTCACAGATAAGATTCAGAGAGGAATTTCGAATACTTCGCGATGTGATAAAAATTCGAAAAAAATCAACTATATATACGGTACTGAGAACATTTATTTTTCATAATAATAATAGCAGAAAGTTATTAATAAATGAGTTTAAAAAAAAAAATTAGAATATAACGATACACTTTTCTTAAAGGCCTAACGGCGATTGCAAAGGGGAGTTTAGAGTTCTGGGACATCGATGATAATGAAAAAAAAAAAGTGTATAAAGCCGATTTATGAATGCGTTGAGTTAATTTTTGGCTTCGTATGGCTTTGCAGAAGTATATTGATGTGCGATAATTTTTACCTGATAACGATACCCCTGAGAGACTATCTTGATGGTAATAAATAATTGCAATTGTAATCGAAGAATTTTTTTTTTATCCTTAAGTAAAAAAAAAATTCTATAAAAGACTCGGGAAGGAACCTCTCTAAATCCTTTCGCATGAATAAACCTCGGAACCCTTTGCTTTGTCGTACCTTCAACCGTATACAGAAACGAGTCCGCTTCAGGGAACATTCTTCATCGTCTTCTTCTTCGTCTTTTTCTTCTCAACGAAGAAAGAATTACGAACAAAGAATGGAAGAGATGAGACGTGAACGATAAGAGGTTAAGAAAAAAAAAGAAATAAACGCAGATAAAACCTGCGTACCTTGTGTTAGCTTATCCGTTTTTTTTTTTTTTTTTTTTTTTTTTTTTTGTAAGTAGCCTCTCGCGAGACCTGTAAATGTGGGTCACGGTATAGTGCCCGGCGACTGTAGGAATGCCCCTGTCTTTCTTTGAGTAGAAGGAATAGAATGGATAAAATGAAACAACAAATATACAAAGCAATACAAAAAAGTAGAGACAAAAAGAGGGGAAAAAAAAAGTATGAAAACGCAAAGACCGAAGATGCGAAGAAAGCAAAGATATACATCCTTTTACGCGATGACCGGGTTACGTCGAGTGTAAATCGACGATGCAAGCGTACGGAATATTTGCGGTTCTCCTTATCCCGATACTCGCGCGGCTCCTCAACCCCCGCATCCCCCCCTTGCAACACCAGTGGCGTGTTGGATTTTCGCCGTATTCTTTTCTATCGCACAACTCCACAACGGATACGCGCGAGAGGGTGTACAAGTGGTAGTGGTGTTTCCTCCCGCGCCATATGCTATCCATCGTTTCCACCTTTATCTTTATTCCTTCCGGTTACAGCCAACGGTACCTTATTTGTTCCGCTTGTCCGACGTGTTACTTTTACCGACGATACAAGGATATCAGGTCGGAATGTATATGCCAAAGGAGGAAGAAACAAGAGAGTCCGACACAGGTTTTTCGACCCACTCGTGCCGAAGCAAAAGAAGAAAAAAGAAAGAAAAGAAAAAAAAAAAAAAACAGTAGGGCAGCTTCTTTCCTTTCCTTGCTATGTTCATGCATAATCAATGACGCCAAGTGAGAAGGCAAACAGTACGAATGTATAATTAATGATTTATTTCATATCGCTGTGGCCCCCGGACTTCGGAAGATATTCGAAGACGAAAGTGCCTCGTGCTCTCTACCGTGTCTCGTTCGGGCACTACGATGGCTACCCGATGAAATGCGGGAATAAAAAACTTTTAAAAAATTGCGAATATAGATATTTTTTTGTTGAATAAAACAAACAATATTATGATTTACTTGAATTTTGAAATTTGATGCGATCGAAATAAATCACTAAAGTGTTAAGAATATTTAGCTTTTTTTCAACACTAAACTGTTACACTGAGAAAAAAAAAATGTTTCGATTAATTAATATGACGTTTCCGCGTTTAAACGAATTTTAACGAAAATCTGTGTTGTATAGAGCAATAAATTTCTGATGAAACGTAAGAATTAAACAATAAAAATCGAAATTAATTTTTTTTTTTTAACACGTGTAAAATAATTTTGTGGTCTCGAAAAAAGATGCAGTCGGACGAACGTGTATTGAATTTTTTCTTTTCGCGATCTTTAACCGCATCGAAGAATTTTTCCCAAACTGCAGAATTATTTAAAGTTACGGAGAATCAATTTTTTATTTTTATACTTTTTTTGGAGTATCGAAAATTATTAAATTTTATTCAACACGAAATTCCTTTAACTTCAATCAGATTATTCGCGTTGTACAGTCGGAGATTATTTGCAAAATTTTTCGCTCTTTTACGTTTACAATGGCCGAGGAGACAAATCGATGAAAATTCTGTTTTAGAAACCGGATAACTTTGTGAAACCAGTGGCGTTATGGAAACACGTTTATGAATGTATTTGCGGGTCGGAGGTCAGAATAGGATCATCCAAAAGTGATGAGAATCCGGGCGCAATTCCGCCGAGTGTGGTGGGTATTACGGAGTAATACAGTGATACATGCGGTAGTCCAGCGAGGGATCTCTCCCGTTTTTCTGGCCACATTCCCCGGTGAGCTTTAAGAAATGATGCATCGCTGTACCGGAATTGCCAAAACGAATTTTTTCCCTCCGTTCCCGAAATTTGATATATATTTTAACTGGTAATCCTTCTATCTTCGTTTTTCGTTTACGGGGGGTGAAAAGGATAAGCGCATTCGTGGCTCTGTGGTTAACTGATAATCAACCGAAGCCAAATGTTAACTCAAAGTAGGTCACGGTCTGCACATCGAGGAACGTTGCAAGACTATTCGATATCGACGTTGAAAACTTTCGTGAGGTAAATCAGTGTTTCAGCGCGAATTGCAGAACCCCGTGATTCGCGAAATTCAACTATTTCCATTTCAACCGATTTTTTTTTTTTTTTTTTTTTTTCCACCATTTTTCCGGGAGATTTCATTCCCTATCATGCCTACGTCTTTATATGATTTTTTTTGTTCGGAATGACGCGTAACCCGCTGAGTTCCTTTCAGATTTCTATCAATTCGCGGGTAGCATGTGTTCGGTGGGGCGTCAGTGCCGCGATATGTAAAATCAAATATCGAACAGGAGAAGACTTAGGATATGGATATTCCGGAGAGTTCTCATCTGTTACCATAGCTCTTCAAATTTGCAGCGGAGATAGGATATACCCGGCTGCTATATTGGTTGCCCTGTACGCTCTATAAATGTAGTTTCCACGCTTATAATGCTCAATAGTGGAGCCAATGAGATGGGAGCGGAAATCCGTGAATTACGAAAGTGGGAGAAGTTGCGTGAAAAATTTCGGAGATAAAAGATAGTAGAAAAGATACGATAATGTCGTCGAATTACAGGAATTTCGATGCGTCCTGTTGCTTCTCGACGTATTACGGCCGCCGAGAAAGCGACGATGACGAGAGAAGTATTAGAGGACGAAACGCCACGAGAGAAGAAACCGTTCCATTTAATTCTCTAACGATTGGGAGACTTCTTTTTTCGCTTAACAATAAACATTCTTAAGACTAAAAGACTATAATTTCAGGACAAAGTGTGAAGAGACGAAGTGAAAAAACAGTTCAACAACTTCGATATTTTCGTCAAATAATTTTTACCCCTTTCTCTACGATGTCCGTATGTTCTATCAACTCAAAGTCGAACATTGAACAGTTCAATAGTGAAAAAAAAAATATCAAAAATTTCATAAAGTAGCACTTCGCGTCGTCTAAAACCGCGTTACACGATCGCCGTTTTCCTACACACAAGACGACCCCAACGAGTTATATCAAGAGAAGAGCTCCGGAAAATCGAACACCGGAACCGTCTTTTTTTATCCTTCTCACAAGATAAAATTCCAGTGCTTCCCGTAATCGAGAAGAAAAAAAAAAAAAAAAAAAAAGAAAACTTGTCGATGGAAAAATGTCGCGCGAACAAAAGTTTGCAGGGATGAAGGTACCCAGGGATATATCGCTTGTGCAAGCCTTGCAGGGTGGGAAATTCGTGTCACCTTGGTCCGCCGTTCATGCTTCTTCTTGGTACTGCAGTGAAGAAAGAGATCGGGTGGGTGGGAAAAAGTAGAAAAAAAAAAAAAGAACGATGGTAAAAGACGAACGATAGAAGGAGCTGAGGGGGAAAATTGTATAAGCCATTGGCTGGGATATATCTCACGGCTGAATGCTTCGCGTCTTGCCGATAATAAATTTCTCATCGGTGTTCGTTCGGTAGTGCCCGTCGCTGTCGGTGCTATTGGGCATTGATAATAGGAGAGTACAAGGTGAGCGGGAATCCCAAGCAAGTATTAGGAATGAACGATTTCTCGGCAGACAGATGGCTCGGGCTTTATCGCGGAGAAGCATTCGAGATTGGAAACGGAACTCTCGAACGCGGCCCGTCTCTCTCTCCCGCTCTCCCGCTCTCTTTCCTCCCCATTGTAATCTTGCAATTAACCCTCCGGTTTCGCTTCGCGCACCGGTCGATCAACTCTCCAACGCGAAACGCTCGGATTTCTCGTAACTGGCTATAGAGCAAGCAACGCTCGAGCAGAGAAGCTACTAACTGTTACACTGTCCCACGCTAGCAGTTCCAATTCGATAACCTATCGTTCGTTAACGGATATTCCAAAAAAGAAAAGGGTAAAAAATTGATGAAAAGCTCGATCGACGGCACAGAGAACGAATTCCATTACTCGTATAAAGGAGTAAAAGGTTTTCATTCACTTCGACAAGTGAAGCATTTATCCGATAAAATTAGTCTCCTCCATTTTTCACGAATATCGTATCATTGAGACATTAGTCTCGAAATTATTTAATAGAAAGAAATTATACGTAATATTTTTATCATATTATTATTATTATTCTATTTATATATGAATAATAATATATAAATAATAGATTAATTATATACATCGTAATTTTATTAATTTCGCTTTATTTTACTTTTTTTAATTATTTTATTTTATTTATTTTATTGTATATAGGTATATGTAATTGCACAGCTGATACGAGTCTTTGCAATTTTGGACGTTACGATATCTTCGAAAGATAACAGAAAGCGCCCTTTTTATTGTCAGAGTTTAAAAGGTTACGGTGTGTTTGTAGCAAAAACAACTTTCCACGTGTGATTTTCTCTTTAGTTTCCTCAAGAACTCGCAACTCGCTCTCGAAGGAGCGCGTGGGAAGAAGAAACGTTTGAACGAAAAAAGAATAGCAGACGGTTATAATCCAGCGAAATAGACTTTTTTTTCAAAGTTTTTTTTTTTTTTGTGAAGCTTTTTCAATTATTTTTTTCGCTCTATCTAATAGAGAAAAGGATAATTCTGGAATTTCTATTAAAATTCGAAACAATGTGCATTTATTAAAGGCACATACGGCATGCGGTCTCGAAAAAGCGCGTGGGAAGAAAAACCGTTAAGAAGAAAACAGAATACCAGACGATTTTAATCCATCGAAATATACTTTTTTTCGAAATTTTTTTTTTTTTTTTTTTTCGAACCTTTTTTAATCATTTTTATCTTTTACCTAACAGAGTAACGGCTAATTTTGGAATTTCTCTATAATTTCGGAACAATATTCATTTATTAAAACCACATATGTCACTAATGGACTCGTTTAGCGAATGAACCGCAGCTGCGGTTTCGCAAACGCTTTCACGAACTGATTCGCTGGATAATTAATATATCCGCATTACATAGATCATTTATATCGTTAATATTCATCATTTACACGATAATACTTTATGCATCGGCGCGTCACGCGGGAAAAATAGATCGCGAGTTGTGAACACAAGAAATAATATTTTTATTGTTTCAGGCGCGGATTTTCATGACAAATATTGCGTCTGGCAGAAACGCGGGCGATATATTTGCTGATCAAATCGAAAAAAAAAAAAAAAAAAAAAAAATCATCGATCATGAGCTCGAAACGCCGAACGACGAAACTTTGTTTCGGTAACTGTTTGGGAAATGTTGCGATTTTCGTTATATTTCAAACTGCGATATCGCAACCGTAACTGTTGGTCGTGACTGTAGTTTTTTTTATTTTTTTTTATTAAGCAAACAAAGCCGGAGCCACCGTATCGCAATTTTTCATTGAATTTCTGTGAAACGAATACTAAACAAAGTCGACGAAGCATGAATAGAAAATATTACTCTTTGCACCGGCGCTGTGCCATGGAGAGCCCTCGGGATTATTCGCGGTAAAAATAGGCTTTTCACGTGCGACAAGATTTTTTTTTTTTTTTTTTTTTTTTTCCTTCGAGAACCACGGGTAATTCATTCTTGAAAGCTCACGCGAGAGTGAGGAGAAGAAAAGTCGAAGAAGAAAGAAGACGGGGCGTATCATCGGCCAACGGCAGCCTTGACACACTGGCCTTTCGACCGAATCCTCAAAATTGATTGGCCCGACACGGAGGGCTCGAGTCACGGTACCGATATTACCTTTCGTAAGTTCTCTACCTGCCGTCCTCAATCCCTGACTACATTACACTCGCGCAGAAATGACTCGACGCCCAATAACCACTGTCGAGTTCTACGAAAAAAGGATTTGCCCGTTGGTACAATTCCCCCGCTTATCCATAGCGAACCCTTTCTATCTCTGCACATCCCTTTCTTCTCTCTAATTGCGAGATCGCTCCCGGCAGCACCGGAAGAATGACCCAACTATACGAATAAAACGATTGTTACGGGGTGAGAAAACAAAGATGAAAAAAAAAAGGGAACAACGAGACTCGTTAACGAGAAGCAAATCGACCGAATATCGTAAATTAACTTCCATGTCAAAGTTCCGAAAAAAAAAAAAAAAAAAAAGACTTGCGCCCTTTGTATTCAAATTTTGACCTGCAAATTCTAGAGGACTGCGGATAAATTCGGGATAAAATATACGATCAAGTTTCGCGAGATAAAATTACGTTCAATTTTCACCGGTGAATTTTGGTTTTTTTTCTAAGAGGGGTGATTCGGCGATTTTTGGTTACAAACAAAAACGGTTTTTATTTTTTTTATATATTTATATGAAAGGTATCGTATCACTAATTCCATGCGATTATTTCTTCTTAATGCCATTTTTATCCTATAAAAAAAAAATCGAAATTCGGAAATTAAAAATATTAAGAAAATTTTAATTTTTTTTCGAATAGAAGAAATTTCAAACGATGATATTAAAAAAAAATGAATTTTCGCCAACAATTTTTTAATATACGGACCCGAAGAATTTTTACGTGATTAAAACACCATTACGATGAATTAATCGCATGGAATTGATAATACGATATTTTTTTTGCATATAAAAAAAAAATCATTAATTTGAGGGAAATTACCGGAACCCGCATTCAATGAAGAAATATCTTAAGACAATAAATACACTGTCATTGCATTGATTAATCCACCATTGTTTATTTTATCGTGAACATCGGAAATCGTGCAATACAGCTTAACGAAGTTTTCATTGAATTGTATGCAACAATATCGTCATCAAATGTCGAAACAATGGTTGTCGTTCGATTGACAATTAGCGAAATGGTATTTGCACGACGAGATAGAAGTGTAGTAAAATATATTTCTATTAGGCAAATGGAGCGAATGTTATTTGTATGGCTTTAAACAATTATTCGGTCGGCGCGAGTGCGTGGAGAGCCGTCGGCGTAAGTGAGTGCTGGTGCATTGTTCCACTCGTCGAACACAGTTTATGTTTACCCGACCAACAGGAGGAATATACAGAATACAGCAGCAGGAACAACGTATACACGGGACCCGAAAGCTTCTCGCGTTTCCGACCTCTCTCTCCGGCATCGGTTAGCCGCCGAAGCGTTATTTGCAACACAAATTGCTAAGGGAGGCGGAGGCTGAGTGGAGGCCCTTTGGAAGAAATAAATTTTCGTCTGAAAACCACTCTCGAAGAGCTCTTCACTAACTTGACATTTAATCCACGAGATAAGCTCGTGCGGCCACTTTGATCCTTCGCGTCGGGGATGAAGAGTGTCTCGGGTACCCGAGGATAAATCCGGAATTTTCAAAATTAAAATATATTTAACTATTATGAAAGGTTACGCGGTCGAAATTTAGTTAATTTACGAAATCCGGACATCGGAGATATTTCCGATTTTTTAAATTATTTAATTATTAAAAAATACAACATCAAATGCGAGTTTACTGTAACTTTAAGGATATTAATTTTTTTTTTTTCAACAATCGTTTTAATTCAACGAAACTAACCGCGCGAAATACATCAATCTATGAAAAATTGTGAATAATTTTTTTTTTTTTTTTTTTTTCAAAGTCGATCACTCAATTAAATTGTAAAAACTCTAAGCCGACTATTGGAAATGTAATATACGGTGACAATGTGTCAACAGATTCGAGTTTTATGCTTCAAACCCACTGAGCAAAAAACCAACGTTGATAAAAAAAAAATGTCGAAATGCATAATTTTCTGACAATTTTATATTAATACGAAATATTACGTTTTTTTAAAAAGATTCTCCATTTTTTTTTTGGTAGTTTATTTTCGATTTTATTCGAAAAGCAATGATAATTTTAGGCACAAGTCACACAAATAAAAAAGTACTAACATTTCGTATTTCTATTCGTCCGCAAAATGTCTCTTGTTAATTATACAATTATTTGTCTCAACGTTTTTAACAAAAAAATGATTGCGGATTTTTGTAAACAAAATTTTTTATTAAAAGCACAAATGTTTTTTATTATTAGCGAATACCCGTCCTTCGATCATTGTTTTGAAAAAAAAAAAAAATTTCGTCGAAAATTGACGAAACGAAGTATTAAAAAAAAAATCATTTGAACATTTAAAAAAAAATCACTATTCGCAATCGCTAAATAAATTCTGAAAAAAAAAGTGACGCGAAAGTAACTGTATTAAAATACAGAGATACTGTGAAAAAAAAAACACGAGCCGTGATAAAGATAGGTTTGTTAACAGCCTGAAATAAAGCCGTACGGTTGAGCGTAAACAAACGTTTCAATAGTCCCTCTAATTATCCGCTACATACACAGCGACGAGGGATACAGATATAAACGTAACTGGAGTATAGTACGAGCGATAAAACCTTAAATTCGAATGAAAAACCAAACAAATTTCAATTAATACGAATATAAAACAGATTTTAATGCAATATCGCGACGATCGAAATCAATACTTATTAATTAATTCGAATATAAATCCGATAATGTAATTCCATAAATTTCAATTAAAGGTATCAAAAATGTTCAGTTGTTTTTTGTTTTTTATCTTTTTTTAAAAATTATACTCCCGTGTTAATTCGATATTAGGGACACAATTTGTTATACGGAGTCTGTGAAATTGTCGTAAACTGCAGGCGCACGATATTAAAAGATAAATCGTTTATTTTCAGTTCGTGCGTTTATTAGCTTAAACGAACTTTTTTCTAAACTTCATTAAATTTCACGCGATGTTTATAATTCTGCGAGTTTTAAAAATTTTATTAAAAATCCCCGTTGACTCGGAGAACTCGGGCAATTTTTATGCTATCAGGATAAAAGTTGCTTTAACTAATATCGAAATATTTTTTAATTCAAGTGATTTAAAATCGAGTATTTTAAGATAGAAAAAAAAAATGTTAGTTCTTCGATTTTTCGTATATTAATGATTTTTCGTTCGGAATTCAACAAATAATGTACCGTTATGCGCGAAATTTTGTACAAATCGTCTTTACGAGCGCTGCAACGCGAGATTTTTCCAAAATTAAATGCGATCGCGCAATTTTCACGATATTACGAAATTTTTCAAATAGAAAACAAAGCAAAAAAGCTGCGAATAAAATTCTCCCGTTTCTTTATTCTCACAAAGCGCGAGCCATTCGAGAGAGTCGGATGCAAATTGAATTCGCACCCTCTTACAGTCGGTCCGCGCAATGAGTATGTAAACCGCAAGCACGCGGTGAGAAAATGAAAAGCCGCTGTTGAGGGGTTTTAGTAGTTTTCCAAACTTCACCGAGCGTTGTATAAACAATAATAATAGAGTAGAAAATAACTCGTTATCTCAGTTCCCTCGACCAGTGTGTCTCTCAAGTTTCATAATACCCGCACCGAATATACAACAACAAAACCCACCCGCTGAACTCGGTCCCAGTCGAAACTTTTCGCTTGGTACAGAGAACCAGCCGGCGTGTCTTTCATCCCCCCGCTGACACGCTAACCGGCAGAGCGCTTTCCGCATTCAACAAGCATGTCGATGAATCCAATCCCTCGAAAATCTACTCTCACCCTTATTTCTCGCAAACTATACATCGAAAAAACAAACAAAAAAAAAAAAATTTCCATCCCCCAATTTAACAATTAATCTATAACAATATATATTAAAAAAAAAAAAAAAAAAAAAAAAAAAAAAAAACACTATAAATAAATAAATCTCTCACCTTTCGCAGTCTTGTTTGAAGATATTGTTAAATATATTGTTTAAATTTGAAATAATCACCAAAAAAACAACTATAATTGTGTCGGCATCGCACGGCAAGGAACGTGAAGAGTGCGTGCGTGGATTCGAGCTTTACGTGGCCTGCAGCGCCGAGTTATATCGCGACACTGAAGGAGAAAACGTCGTAGAGTATCCTGTTATCCTGTAAACAGGAGAGCCTCGGCGTACTCCCTCGTTCGCGTTTGGCGTCTCCCTCGCGCGATTTTACCCCCACCAAAAATTCGTCAGAGGAGCTTTCCCGCTGGTATAGCTTTCTCTATATCCCGCGAAGCTCGAACGGGGGTGGAAACATCCCTCTCCGTGTGTTATAGCGTGTTTCGCCTGGCTGGATGGTTACTGGCGAACGCGAGGGGGTTAGAGCTGCCGGTGCTGCTTTTGCTGCTACCCCCCCAACGGAATGGTAGGTGCGCAGGCGTCCGCTTGGCCAGGGTATAGGCCTGCTGCCTGGATATTATAGGTCTGGGCTGCAGGTAGCTTTGGCGAGGGGTTGGTTCCTGTCAACCGGCAGCCTGCATCAATACCAGCAGCAGACCAACGGCTGCTGCTGCTGCCGGTCCTCCTCTCCATCGCCGTCTTCGTCGACGACGATGGGGATGACGACGGGGATGACGATGGGGACGACGACGACGACGTCGACATCGTCTCCGTCGTTCTTCTCCTAGTCAAACCGTTCGGTTCTTCTCTATAACCTCTATCCCTCCGCTCTGTAGCCACCCGCGATTTCCCTAATTCCTCATTAATTATTTGGGTCAAGGTTACCCTCGCCCTTGGCACAGTTTGCCTGCGTTAGCTGTTGCTGCTGCTGCTGCTGCTGCTGCTGCTGCTGCTGCTGCTGCCGCTGCTACTGCTACTGCAAGTCATCCCCTATAACTATCCCCCATCTTCCCTCGCTAACTCCCTCCTCTTAATATCGATAGACTGGCATACGGTTGCTCGGGGCATAATGGTATTTCGACGGAATCCCACCCCCCATAGACGATATCGAAGAAAGGATTTCGGTCCATTGAAACGTTGAGTTATAGAGGATTTACTTCGGCGCATCAACTTTGCCTATTAACATAGCAATTTTGTTGAACTCCTAAACCGATTATCGCCCTCGACGCGGCGGAGGGCACGGCGCTTTCCGATGGGGAAAAATCGTTGAGAAATTTTCATCGTTATAATATAATATTAATATTTTTGAAAAAAAAAAAAATTAAAATCGGCTTTAGAAGAATAATTTTTGTAGTTTTTAATAAATATTTATTCGATAGTTTTAATTATCGTGAAATCGTTATCGAAATATATCAATTTCAGAAAATGAACGCCGTAGGGAAACTTCCGTTATTGACGATTCGACGAACAATTAAATTTTACGAATTTCGATTCTTCGATATGCCTTCGTCTATTAAGTATTAATTTGCATATTATAATATGCAAAATTTTATGAAAATAAAAATCAATGATAAAAATTTAAAAATATATTATTAACATTATTATTACGATATATTAGTAATATATAAAATTCGGTGTTTTTATGTGAATAATCATAAAATTTACTTTGCATTCAATGACATATATTTGTAGAAATATATATACCATTTCTCAATAAAAATGTATACGAAATTATTTTTTTCGATATAGAAAAACTCATTCTCGAAAAACATAATTCCTTTATTTTCGTAATTTCCTAAATTCCTAATTTTTTTACCTAATTTGATTTCCCCTAATCGATCCCGCAACGATTTCAGATGAAAAAACGTTCGAAGTTAAACGTGTAAATCCTGCAATCATCCCTTATACAGTTTTTTTTTTTTTTTTTTTTTTTTTTTTTTTTTTTTTTTTTTCGTTCAACCGGTATAAAGCTCCTCAGCCGAAGCAACAGGGGTCAAACGTTATCCGGTGATCTAATCGGTGTATTTACCCAGCTATTTCGAGTGTATCTGTTCGTAGATTTATCATTTTCAAACATTCCATATCGTCGTGACTTATCGTCCCCATACGCTTTGAGCCCTCGAGGAATTAATTAATATCTCGCGTACTTGCCGGGATTCATAGAGTTGCACGTGTATTAATGCATCGAGGGATACGATAGCGTATACCCTATCTTTTACTCAGGGAACATGGAAACGCGGTGGATTAAGCACCAGAGGGACAGATACCACGTCTCGAATCCCCAGTTGTCCTGCGGCTTCGTATGTCCCGTCCCTTCCCCGACGACTCGCCAACGTCGCGGCGAACGCTGCCGCTGGCGGCCACAACCGACCCCGCCAGTTCTATGGGATTCAGGCCAAGGTTGGCCGAGAGAGCATGGGGGTGCGTCGAATACTCGATCGACTGAGGCCTAGCATACCGCTTATTTATCCGGGCGACCTGTGGATTTTGCGGATCCTCCACGCTTTCGTATCTTATTTCTCACGGGCTTTTTCCAAGGTTTCTTAATATTATTATTATTATTATATTTCAATCAAAACGACATCGATACATATTTTTAATGTTGCGAAACCATTCGGTGGATATATAAACGTATTTTTATTATTAATATTAAAATCAGCGGAAGAAATTTCTCGAAAGATATTTGAGAAAAATTATTGTAAATTATCGATTGTAAGACAAAAACGCTAAAGACGATCTGAATCGACGACTACCTATATTACGATCATATCGCACACGTGCTAATCACGGCGTTCACTATTTCCGTGAGAATTTCTATACCGGGAACGTTTTCCTCGATTCCTATCGGCTTATCCGAACGAAATGTATGGACATCGAAGTTAGCGCGACGGAGAGAAAGGATACTACGATTATCGAGGCGTATATTTAATTTATTTTTTCAATGTAATTTTTTTTTTACGTACAACGAGCTACGATGCTTTGTTGGAGCGAAAATTTCAAAGCGAAAAGTTATTTAATCAACGCTGTAACAAAGAGTTTTTCACAGAAATAAATAATTATTAAAGCTTTTTTTTTTTGTAGAGTTTCGCCGATGGGCGCTCGATCTTTTGTAAAGATAGCTTGAGATCGTAAATAACGCAAAGAAAATCCTTCAAGAGATAAAGCAGGTACCTAGCATTGACGATGCAGATAGAATTGCAGAAAACAATTTTATGCTGATGACGGTAAACAATAGTCCATTATTCGCTAGCGATCTCTCGCAAGCAATTTTCGCTCGGATTTATATTAAAATAAAGTGAAATCCCATTGTTTGTAGACTTTGGATTTCAACACGCACGCAAGATAGAACATAACAATTTTCATTGTCGTGCACGACACGACACTTCACCTTAAGATGAAACGATAATACACTGATCGAGTTGCTTCAATGGTAACGAATACCGCGCAGTTAGTTTCTTGGAAAACAATGGCAATTTTCGAATAATCGTCGAGACAACGACTTACAAAACTTGAGCGTATAAACTTTTGATGTTTCGTTCGCGAAATGCAAAGCAAAAAAAAATGATTTACATTCTAGGTTTACGTATTAATATTCCCGATCGTATCAGTTTTCCTGCAGAGTCTGTTCACGAAAGTGAACATTCAGTGAAAATTACATGACCTTCGGTAGAAATTATCGCAAAAAAAAATACTATACTCATTTAGCTTCGTAAAAACCGGTTCGTATAATCTCGCAAACGCTTTATAGCTATGTAATCTTACTGTAAAAGGTTAAAAAAAATTAACGTTTCATATCTTCTTACCATTTTTTTTCTCGTGGGATCGATGAATGTGTTTTCTGCTGAAAAATAATGCCCTAGGAAGCTCCCCTTCGACTTCCAGGTTAAGATGTGTCCGACGTCCAAATTCGAGAAAATCCTGTCAATATTTAATCGATCTTCGTGTTGACAGTTCTTCATAAAAATCGTTAAACGCTTTTCTGGCAAAACGTGCGAAAAAAAAACGAAAAATAAACAGCAAACAGACTTCTCCAACGCGGAGTGCCTCTGTACATAATACCAGCGCGCAGTTACATATGCAATTGCATTTTTTCCCCATCCCCACTCTCGTGTCTTTCCTCGACGACTCTCCGCACGCGAAAACTCAACACTAATTCATCCGCGCGCAACGTAAACGGACACACTGTTTTCGCGTATCGTACGTGTGACGTACATCTGTATGGGAGTAATCTGTTGTTTGTTATCGCAGTATGGAGTCGGAGGGACATACAGATGATACTGAACTTTTCAGCATCAGATCATTTCCCATGCTGTTGCAAAGGTTCGCACTTCAAACTATCGTTCTTTATCAACGACAATTTTTTTTTTCTTTCATTAACCAACATCGCGCTCGCGGAAACTTTCTAACCTCTTAGCAGCGTTCGATCGCAATATTTTTATACCGAATTGTTTATTTATCGTTATTGTCATTCGTTTCAAAAAATTGTTTGTTTCGTTTTCTAACCAATTTCGATCGAATGAACGTTTAACACGATATTTGCAGTTTTGGTAACAGCGGATCATGGGGAAACTTGTCGACTGACGTCGACAGTCCAGTCTTAGAACTCATGTCGCGCAGATCCTTTCATTCGCCGTCGCTTCACAAAGAAATGCCGCTGAACACGACGAGACTGGATGCAAGTACCCTCAACCTTTCGTCGAGTCTTTTATTGCGAATGTTGCGACAATAAAATTAATGTTTTTTTTTTAATCCTTTTTTTTTCGTTGCATTGTACAGAAAAGCGAACTGAGTCTTGAAACTAAGCAAACATGCGGATATGTTGCGGACGACTGTAAGGAAAACATTTCTGTTACTTCGATGATACAAAAGCGCATATTGGGTCCCGGATTCAGCGCCGGACAAAAATGTAGAATAGGAAATTATTTTCTACCGAATACCGATCATCCGGTAGCGAGATACAGCTGTAAAGCTTTTTGCGGCTCGTATTCGGAAGATGGAAGCTACTTGCTCACTGCAAGTCAAGGTATAACTATCATTTCATCGATACTACAATATGAATGAAAATTAACAAAAGACTTAAGCATATTTGAGATTTTTCAAAATATATCCTTTTTTTCGTTTAGATCAGTTTTGTTAATTTTTATAAATTATTATACATTTTTATAAATCCAAAGATTACTCTAAGAAATATCTGAACTTCTTTTTTTTATTTTTATATTATATCAGTTGTATTTATTTATCACGTCCCCCTGAATTTTCATTATTTATCGATCTGTTCAGTTAACGGATTTTTTCTTTTCCAAAAGTAAAATACTATTGTATTTTTGTACAATTTTTTCATCTATTGACATTTAAAATTTTCTTCCAGTGGTAATTAACTACATTGATGTTATCATTTTTTTTTTATCGATAGATGATAAAATCAAAAATTTATCAATAATGCGTCAAAAAAGTTGTAATTTTGCAGAGTGCATTTTTAGACAACTTTCATATAAATTATTAATAGTTATCAATAAATACGGGACATTTCTTGGGTCGTCCGTAGTAAAGTGATTGAAATTCGGAGCATTTTAACGTGATATCACTCGATCTTGAATTAAACAAAAAATTTGAATCGAGAAAATTACTCTTTCAGATCGACTTTTGCGCTTGTATCGCGCGGATAACGCCAAACTCGTCGCGTTCAAAAAGATACGCGCTCGTGACGTTGGCTCGAGTATACTGGACACGGCTTTCAGTCCCGACGGCAAATGTATCGTGTACTCAAGTTGGTCAGAATGCCGTGAGTCTTATTGCTTAACTTCGTTACCAAATAATTATAATTGTTTTTTTTTTTATCCCAACGAAAGTAACCAAATAAAAAAATAATGACCAATAATGACTCCAATAATGATAATGATCATGATTTTTCAATACTGATAATGATCATGATTTTCCAATAATGATAATGATCATGATTTTCCAATAATGATAATGATCATGATTTTCCAATAATGATAATGATCATGATTTTCCAATGATAATGATCATGATTTTCCAATAATGATAATAATCATGATTTTCCAATAATGATAATGATCATGATTTTCCAATAATGATAATGATCATGATTTTCCAATGATAATGATCATGATTTTCCAATAATGATAATGATAATGATCATGATTTTCCAATAATGATAATGATAATGATTTTCCAATAATGATAATGATCATGATTTTCCAATAATGATAATGATAATAATTTTCCAATAATGATAATAATCATGATTTTCCAATAATGACTTTATCATTGAAAAAATAATTTAATGTTGCTACGCGTATCGAAATTTCATATATTAACAATAACATAATATTAATAATATAATTTAATTATAATTTTAAATTTTTTTTCGTCCAGTATACATGTGTTCAGTATATGGAGATCCAGGTGTACAGGAAGCCCTCTTGTTGTATCCCGACGAGCGTAGATTTTGCATATTCTCATTGGTCTTCTCGAACGACGGCAACGAAATAATCGGCAGTGCAAGCGACGGTCATCTCTACGTTTACGATCTCGAGGAACACATACGTACCCTTCGCGTACGTTTTAACTTTAATAATCAAGCGATCTACGAGATAACTTACGATTAATTATTGTACCGATATTGTAACAAATGGTTCTTTGTATTTCAGATCAAAGGCCACTCGAGGGACGCCAACGCCGTTACATTTGCGGATAACACTTCGCAGATATTATTCAGCGGTGGCGATGATGGTCTCTGTAAGGTATAAACTCCTTCGACTATAAATTTGCCAACCATCGGCTACTCGATACTTTTTTTTATTAATTTTTATTAATTTTTTTTCACACGAATCTCGTAGAATTTTCAAATTTAAGAAATCAAATTTTCTACAGATTTCATAATAAATAAATTTCACATTTTTTTTTCTTTTTTTCGCATTTTTCAGGTTTGGGATCGGCGAACGCTTCGCGAAACGAATCCTCAACCTGTCGGCGTTCTTGCGGGTCACAAAGACGGCATAACTTATATAGACACGAGAGGCGACGGTCGTCATTTGATAACTAACAGCAAAGATCAGACGATAAAGCTGTGGGATATGCGAAGATTTTCGGACGAAAAAGCCGAGAAAAATACGCGACAAGCTGTCGATAGTCAGGATTGGGATTACCGGTGGCAACAAGTGCCTATGCAATGTAAAAACAACAAACAACAAACATATCGTTTTCTGGAACTCTGTCGATCTATCGAGTTACCAATATTCTAATCTTTATTTATTTTTTTTCTCTTTTTCATTTAATGAAAAATCTCAATCAGTGTACAAGTCAATGACGATGCTGGAGGGCGACACGAGTATAATGACTTATCGCGGCCATTCGGTACTGCAAACTCTGATTCGTTGCCATTTCTCACCGGCAGCGACGACGGGACAGAGATATATTTATACCGGCTGCGCGAAAGGCAACGTTATAAGTAAGTAGTCGCGCCGTTGGAATCATTATTATTATGTTATTATTTATTTCATGTATATATGAAAAAAATTTAAATCGTTAAAATCGATTCCTTCTGTTATTTCCACGATACGAATTTTTTGTACTTATCGCTCAATGTTTTTTTTTTTTTTTTTTTTTTTTTTTTTTTCCGTAGTATACGACGTCTTAACCGGTCAAAAAGTCACCGCTCTGCACGGCCACCAGGGATGCGTGCGCGACGTCAGCTGGCATCCGTATCACCAGCAAATCGTATCAACTTCGGTGAGCCGAATCGTCTCCGTCGTATTAATTTGTTTAACTCCTTAATTAATTAATTATCACTGCGGTGTTGTATTTTTTTTTTTGTTTTTTTTTTTTGCTGTTTAAAACTGATTTTTATGGATTAACACGTCGAGAAGATCTCTAATTTGGAATTTTTTGTTTTTTTTTTTTCAGTGGGACGGCGTGATACTTTGTTGGGAATATTCATCGAAATATCTCGTAGAATCGGATTCTGACGAAGACAGCGACGCGTTATAAAAATCGCGCAGCAAACGCCAGAAACGGAACCGAAAACAAAATGATATTTGCGCGCAAATGTGTACCGATTCACAAAAGACTGAAACGAGAGCGTCGAATCATAAGGAATTTATCGACGAGATAAGAATCGCTTCGATCAAAGACGTCGTTTATCTTATGTTTTATTATCCTTCGATTTTTATTATTTTTTTTTTTTACGAAATTTAACTATTACTGTAAAGTTTTTCGAGAATTATCGAGAATCGTAGAGTAGAGCGCTTCCTAAAAAGCGATTCTTAATGATCGTTTTGTCTATCGTTCTCAGTGCGAAGGATTAATACGGCGCAAAGGGCTCATTGTAAATATTGTAGAATCTGTATGAAAAAAAAAAAAAAAAAAAAAAAAACAAATGTGTTATTATATATGAAATCTTCTATGTGTAATAGAGACAGATATAGATGAGAAAATATCGCCAAAAATATAAAAAATTTTTAGATGAAAGGAGATGAGTCGACTCGACGCCGTCGTTTTCTACTGTTTTGTACAGCGAGATATGAAAAAAAAAAAAAAAAAAAAAAAGAAATTTCTTCGCGAATCGAAGATACGAATTACAGTGCGACACACCGATTGTTATATTTATTCTATTATCGATAAATTGCTTTAAAAAAACGGTTTATCGCGACCGGTGAGAAATAGCAACGCATTAACGTTCGGAGCAATTAGTGGCCTCGATAAATTATATTAGTCATTTGTTTCACTCTCCAGTATCGTCGTCGACTTGTGCACTCACTTGTGCGTCATTTTTCGTGAAATCGAAAAAAAAAAAAAAAAAAACGGAAAATTGTATTAAATTTTTTTACATTGCTTACAGCACCTGTTGAAGACTCGTTGAAAAAAAAAAAAAAAAAAAACGTCCGCATTTTCGGAATTTTTTTTTTAATAATTTTCGAAACATTGTAATTCTTGTTAGAGAAAACAAGAACGATGTGTCGCACCGGTGAAGTTAAATAAAATGTTTATCGAAATTAAATATCGTCGACTGTGTCTGTTTGTTAACCTCGTCTAATCGTAGTTTTTTTTTCTTTTTTCGTTTTTATGTTCGATTGAAATTAAAGGTCCTTCCGTTTTCTCACACACAAGAAAATAAATAATAATGATAAATGAAAATTGAAAAAAAATCTGAATTCGATTTTTTTACCGTGTCTACGACGCTGCTATTATATTACTATTTTTTTATTATTATTATCATTTTAAAAAAATTTAATATTTTTAATACTAATAATAATAATAAAGAATTTTGAAATTTTTAAAAATAAAGAGGCAATGCGCGATTTTTACAATTTTTTTATTTTTATTATTATCATTTTTTAAAAATTAAATATTTTTAATAATAATAATAATATAGAATTTTGAATTTTTTTTTAAAAACAACGCAATACCTAAGAAAAAAATTTGGATATCGTTTAGCGATTTTTGTATTTTGCGCGTATGGGTTGATGATGAGGCGTTAGACGAGTAACGGAGCAAATACTTGACCCATTCAGTGGAAGCCACAAGAAATGTCATCTAATTCGTTTAACCTTAATGGATTACTTTTTGAGTCCGGAAGCCATATACGGTACGCGATCGCGAACGACTGGCGTACACATCGTTTTCCTCATTATTTGTTTTTTTTTTTTTTTTTTTTTTTTTCTCTCGTATGACGTAAAAATTTGTATCGCTTCAACAATATTTGCAATTATAATAATAACGATTAAAAAGATTAAAAAAAAAATGGTTACGAAAAGGGATTCAGGCGCTAATGAGTTTCATTGCAGAAGACGCGAAGATATACTATGAATTATAGTGTAATTAGTGAGACGGAATGCCTTAAAAGCTTTCTATATCGGTCTCTAATCAGCGCGTGTATAACGTCAACAATTAACCGATGACATTTCGTGCTCTCGTGGAATATTATTTATTTTTTCTTTTATCGCAAAATCTATCTCGACAACGCTGAAAGATCTGTAAGCAAAAGAGGGCCAATGCCATCACGGATTGCTTACGCGACGACGCGCGCTTGTTTTCTCGTGTAATAGAGCCCCCGATAAAACGACCGGACTCGTTGTGTTTCATAACTTCTAATGCATTTTTAAGGTAATATATTGGCAAAGGTAAATACGTAAGTACGTTGGTGTCGTATTGGCAAACGATTATCAAGAGACGCGCGGCAGCGTCTCGACGCAAAGTAGTGTAAAGAAAATCAAGATTACGCGCGATTTTCTTTTTTTTTTCTTATGGCTCAATCGGGTGCTTAACGCGTCTTGCGTACATCTCGGATGTTAAATGTCTCGCAGAGTCACAGGATGTAATAAAACAGTTCTGAAGTAAAAATCATTTATTACTCGTATTCCCATAAATGCGATAATTTTTTTTTTTCGCTCGGGGACATTGCATCAACACAAATCCGTATAAGTTATCGCAATTAATTCGCAGAAGTTAATACGGCACAGGCGTGATTACCGCGCGACAATTGTCCGCGTCTCTTCGTTATGATTTAACAAGCGCTGACGATAATTCGAGGGGTAAACGAGTGCATTCGAGGCGAACCAGAGAACGAGTGAAAAAACGATTGAATCGCGTAGTCGCGGAGTTTCTTTTCATTCTAAATACCGCTATGGATACATCCAATCGTACATCCAATTAATAACTTTGGGCGCTCGTGAGATGTACCTATACGGCTGCCAATAACCATGTCAATGCCGCGCGGCATCGAGTACCAGTATCATGGGAAACATATAATTTCATAATCTAATTAACAGAAATGGTAAGACGACAAAGTTTTTTTCTTTATTCCCCCCGAGACTTCTCGTACCCCATGTTGCGCCGAAAGGCAAAAAGTTGCAGCAAAAATGAATTAAAGGTGTAAAAAAAAAAGAAACAAAAGATGCCGATAATCGGTAAAATTAAAAATGATTATTATTATTTACGGAAAGTAAGATTCTGAAACTCGGAAAATGGAAAACTTTTTTTTTTTTTTTTTTTTTTTTTTTTTTTTCATTGTCAATTTTACAATTATGTTTACATTTTTGTAAGACAAAAAAAGGTATAATTTTTTTTCAAAATTCCGACGAGAATTTTCATACGAAATTTTGAACTGAGAGTCAAATAAGTTACGACGAAATTTAATTGAAGATGTGAATAAAAAATTGAGATAAAAAAACCCTAAAGATCGATAAGGTTGAAAAATAGAAAATTATTATTATTTTTTTTTTCTCGCGTATCAGGAATTAATGTGTAATGCTGCAAGTAGAGTTGGATTCGTTTGGTCAGACAGTGGTTACGGGCGTCGTAGGCTCCGGTAAGCGGACAGTAGATAAGGCGTTTTATGGTCAAACATCGAATCGAAGACCTCGTTGTGTTTTTTTTTCGAATCTGTAGGTTCCTTGACGCGATTCGATTGTAACTCTAACACATCTCGCGGAACCTTATAAGCAAATCGTAATTATGACAACAAACCCTGAAAAGGGAGGAAAAACGGCGTATTCACGGTGATTAATGTCACGTCCCGTGGTTCGCTCGCTGCAAGGTCATCGTCGATCGTACAGCATGGCTAAGGTAAAGCAGTCATATACCCTACTCGCAAAAGTATTTTTATAACGAAACGTAACCGAACACAGTCAGTGGTTGACTATAGTACCGAGCTGTAAGTCAATAACTGGTAGATTAGTCTTCCGTACGGTCGTGTCGACGTCGTTTGCTTAGTCGCGTGTCGGTCTTCGTCGCTGTTGTTCGAGTGGAGGAAGATACCTTTTTCTTTGTTGTTCGCTTTTCAGAGACGCGTACTCTTTAGATCGACTTGTTTAATAAATTTCGCGAAGAAAAAAAGAATTCAATCGTCAAAAGTTCCATTATATATGATATTATTTGAATCGATCGAAACAATAGTTCACGAAAAATCGTCAAAGCAGCGCAAACTATATTAGAGGCAAGTGAAACCATCGTCCCGTTCGTCCGGCATTGTATATCGATCGTAACTCGATGAAAAATAGAAACGACAAGAGAACTCGCAGGCGCCTCAGTGTTTAGCGTTATACCGTAAAAAGTCGACTATTGAAAAATTAACGAAAAAAAAAAAAATTAAAAAATTTGTCGAAAGATTCATAACTCGAATTTGTAAAAATTTAAAGAAATGAAAATGTAAAAAACATGTTACGAAGTAAATTACATTGTAAAAAAAAAAAATTACAAAAAAATCGCCAAATTTGTGGTATAAATTTTCCGCAAAATATATATATATTTTTTTTGATAATTTAATTTATCATTCATAATATAAAATCATTTCGTCGTTAAAGTTTAAAGAAAGCCGCATAAAAGTTGAATGCATCGCGAACTTTTACAATGTTTGACGAGACGATTGTTTTCGTGATAAATTACTGATAGCACCTGATAACGAGGGGATCGAAAAAAAAAATAAAACATCCGATAACAAATTTTAATCGGGACGCGTTATTTTCAATACTTTTATTTGCGTAACGTATTGCGAACTGTTTTTTATGTAAATTTTTCGGCATATTTAATTAATTAACATAAAATTCGCATTTTGTTTATAAATTGGAGAAAAAACCGCCTCGACGCCTTTGTTCGTCGAGATAACGATTTTTCGAATACATTATTTCAATTGTTTTAATCATCAAGCAGTGGAGTTATATCTGAATTTATTTTGGGTCATTTGCGTTATCAGCTATCACAGTGGAGAGTTGCGACGGATAAAGCTCGAGAAATCAACAAGTGCAGAGCCACTCGCTGTAGAGAAATGGCAGCGACAGTGACGATGGATCAGCGAATTAACTGGGACATCGAGAGGCGAAATACCGTGCCGATAATTTACACGCGTGGGACTCACTACGACATCGGCTTTGACATTGTAAGAATAAATTATCATTTTCTTTTCAATGAATGTTATTGTCAATGATTAGTTTGTCGATAACACGTCGTTACCCTTGGCATTTAACCACTTCGCGTGTTGTACCTTTTGCATTCGCGGTTATTGACGATACGCGCGATTACGCAAATTATTCACCATTTCGCGATAACACACTATCGTGTAAACGTTTTATTCCTGATATTCACAGAAAATTCATCTGCTATATTAGAAAAAAAAAATATAATTTCAACGGTACAAAAAAAATGTCGACTGCTTTTTAAAAAAATCCGCAATCCGCAAAATGTATTAACAGATTCACTCGAATAATTCAAACTTTCGAAAAAAAAAAAAAAAAATTCTTCATTTGCCGAATGTACTTTTGGTAAATTTTTTTTTTTTTTAATTTCTTAGTTTTTCAAAAAAAAAAAAGCGTTCATCCGAAGAACTCGTAATAAAAATCATTAAGTACTCAAAATAAATGACTTGAAAATCAGATCGCGGAATGTATATAATTTGCAAGAACTTTAACACAAAAATTTGTAAATTTTTAGTCCATGAAAATGAAAATTAAATACTCACATTGAATACTGAATATCCATTTGAATATTTTCTCGCTGAATTTTTATTTAAAATAATCGTCGAGTGGTTGAAAATTATAATTTTAACAAATTGTTTCGCTTGAAAAAAAAAATAAAATAATGAGAGTAACGACGAGGAAAAATCGGCGAACACCTCGATATGAATTTTAAGTATAGCGAAATGTTGCGTATGAATAAATAAATGAAAAGCTCCTTGAGACTGGCGTGCGCGAGTCTTGATTTTGCGGTATAATGTCGATGTAGAATTCGCGAGAGAGGCGCAACGCGTTTCGCAAAGTTGTCTACTCGACCGGAAATATCTCGGAAGGGGTTCTCTTGTCACCGATATTGAGATATATCAGCAGTAGCAATATGTGCGGTGAACCTTTCTACGCGACTTGGTGCAATGCATCGACGGTCTCGGAGATCGGATATAACTGCGAGAAGTTTCATCACAAGACACGCGTATAGCGGCGAGTCGATAGGTAACGAACGATACACAACCGGTCAGGATTTGCGGTGCAATGCAATTTGCAGTATATGAATTTTAAGTCCGAACGACCAATTAATTCAGTAAGCTCGCTACGATCGATTCGTACGTTTCCTACGGACCTTCCACTTCGCTTCATTATACGAGTAATTAGCTGCACACGTGTCGGCTAAAACGTAAATTTTTTTTTTTTACGAAAACATCGCCTATACGTTGGCAATTCACTTCATCGCACCTCTTATTTCGCAACGAAACGCATTGACATTGTACGAGTCTACGAGGCGTTGATAATGAAAAACGCGCGATGCGAATGTGTGCGGTATACGTAAAAACTATTAACTACCGGTGCTTGTCGTGTTACTTAATAATCGGGAGTAAAAAAAAAAAAAAAAAAAAAAAAAAAAAAAAACGGATAGGAGTTCCGATGTCCGATAAACATTAATTATTTCTCCACTGTTTTACGCGGTAAAAAATCGATAAGTTTGAAAAACGTTTAATAGAAAAAGAAAAAAAAAAAGAAAGAAAGAAAGAAATAATTTTGTAAATTACGTAACAGGTTTTAAGAAATGGAACTTTTTTTTTATTCTTCGAATTTCATTCGAATCTTAGATCGTAGGATAAATTTCCAGGCGATTAAAAACAGTAGAGACTTCGAAGAACTTTGACGAATACCTCAAATTAGCGTTTTTATTAGCGTTCGTAAACCACAGTTTTTTTTGGTCGACAATCATACTAATTAATTGTGTTTGTTACGATTGGGAAAATTGGAATACACAACAAAAAAAAAGTGGAAAAAAAAAAACAATCGCGATAAACGACCGCATTTGATACGTTTATATAACAAAGGACAAGTCAGCCAGTGAATGTACATATCTAAAACCTGTTAATGCTCAACCATTAATTGTCGGCTGCGATTGAAACAATATCAATAGCTGTGTAAAAAAAAAAAAAAAAAAAAAAAATTTCGCAAATTTGAAAAATGCAAATTTTTTTTTTTTGGCAAAAAAAAAAAAACGTCAATAAGTAAATAAAAAAAAAGTAAACTTACATTCATATCTTTTTTGTTTATTTTTGATTTTGTTTTTTTCCTGTTACGTTCCGACTTTTGAGACGTTTTCGAGTTTCGAAAACTTCTCGAAGGACGACACGATAAATTAATTGGAACATTCAACGGTGCGACAAAAAAAATATTCTCGATAATTTACCGAATGTGCTTTACCTGTTGTCTCGCCGCGGTATCGCCGATTATGCAATACGTTTATGTAGATTATTTCGAGATAAGCGCTGTCGAGATAACGGCGAAAATATTTATGCGTAAAGACTCGATGCACCGAGTTCTCCGCGACACGGCGCTTCTGCGGTGCGCGACTCTGTATCTCGTCTTCATCGTCGCATCGCATTAATTACAACGGTACAGGAAGGATTAGGACGATGGCAATGTTTTTTTTCTGTTTAATAGGTAGTGATTAAAAAAAAAAAAAAAAAATTATCATTCCGTAATCGCGTTATGAGATCGCATCGCCATAGCGCGATGTATAGAACCGCGAAGATCGTTTATGTAACGTAAGTATGAGATTATAACTGCACTGCAGCGCGTTAATACGCTCGCAACGCTTCGCGCAAAAGCGATCGAAAGGTGTGCCAAATGGATATACGATCGCGAGTGTCCGGATCCTTTTTTTTTTTTACTCGTACGCACGACTGCATATGCATCTATTTTATTATGTTTAAATATTATATATATATATATATATATCATATGTTTATTCTTATCAATAGAAAGAAATATCATATATATATATATATCGTATATATCATATATTATATATATATCATATATTTATTCTTATATATCAATAGAAATAAATTATGAGACAAACTAAATACGCGCAATTTCACGCAATAATGCATCGGGCGATATCGACAGTCCCGATGCAGAAACGTTTAAACGTTACAGTTATCTTAAAGGTGACTAATTCATGTATGCAAATTATGCTCCATTTTAATATTTCAGGGCCGAACTTTTGCGTTAATGTGATCAAACGATTTCGTTGATATTTAATATATTTAATGTACAATAATAGAATTTTTTAAAAAATTTTTTCGATTTTTGCGAAATCGCGATTTATGCATTGATGATAAAGGTGTCCCGACGGTGGTACAATCGTTAAATAAAATTTCACATCCGCGTAAGAAAATTATTATTTATGTTTGCGTATTTTGCAGGGCAAAACTTTTGCGCAAATGATCAACGATTACGTCGAGATCTACGCTCCCCTCAATGAATATCTCACGGTTTACGATACTCCGGAGGGTAAGAAGGTCTACGAGGAAACTCTCGCCGCTGCGAAGGATCAGTACCCACAGTACGTTCGCGAAATCGAGGGAACTGCGGATGGCGCAAAAGTTCCATTTTTCAAGGTTCGTGGGAATTTTATTTTTTCATCATTTTTTATATTTTTTTGAGAAAATTTTTTTGAAAAAAAAAAAAAAAAAAAAAAAAAAAAAAAAAACATAAAAAAATTGTTAGCTTCGCCAACTGGCAATGATAACGATAATACAGAAACATATTTATTTCGCAATCGATAGTTATCGTTATCGTTATTCTTTTTAGGACTTAAGATAATTATTCGAGATAAAAAGATCGAAGATATTGAAAGATATTCAATCGAACGATAAGATCTTTAAGATGCCGCGTTAATTGGTAAAATTACGAAAAAATTCAAAATTTTACGAAAATTTTGTAAAATTCATTAATTTTCATTATCGTTCTCGTGTTTTATTTAATTAAAAATCGTTGTGGCAAATGTGAGAATTAATCGCCATGTGTTTCCCCCGATACTCGACATTTAATTGATCAATTTGCTCGTAATTCGAAAAATTGTTTTGCCGGAGCGCACTTTGTCAGCTTTGATTTTTCATCGACGACTTTCACCTTAGGCACGCCGCGGAGTCGCGGGGTTCAAGTTCTAATGCATACGAGAACCTGTTTGGGGTCCTTCGCCGTTGACAGTATGAAACACGAAAATTGCACGCGCGTGATCGATGCAACCCGGCTGCGTGCGTTTGACACAGTTGCGTGCACGCGAGGTACGCTCGATGAACGAGCGACGACAGACGAGATTACAGGGCTCGCTAATTATAATACCTTGAAATATCATTTTTTTTCTCAGTTTACAATCGAAATGGGTATATTTTGCCGCTATACGCCTTTATAACATTGAACACGGAATTTCTTCATTTCCGCAGAGAATCGCGAAGAATCGCAAACGGCACGAGTAATTTTCATCGTGATGTATTTTTTTTTTTTTTTTTTTTTTTTTTTTTCGCGTAAGCAAATAATACGAGGCGCGCGTTTTGTTTGTAGATTGCATATTCACTGTTATTGCATACACCGGGGATTGTGTACACGTCTAATCGGGTATAGGGACACGTGGTAATCCCCGTACGGCACGATCCACGCGCGAGTGATTTTCTGATTATAATTATAACACGTAATAGCCAACAGCCGCGACGAATTGCACTGAAATTATGAGGGAAATGGGCGGTCGATCGGGCGCGATTAGTCGCGGTCATACCACGCGCGCTGACCTTCTGCAGTATATATATATAAATATATATATAGTATACAGTGGATATCGTTATCCAGGCGAGAGAATCGTATGATCCGATAATCGAATGCGAGATTTCCAATCATCGTTAACGATCGAAACGACCGCGATTAATCAATTACGACCTGTCATTCGTAATGTGATTGTTAATATCGATCGAAGAAACTAATTAAATTTTCATCCAAAACACTTATTTACAATTAATTTATCGATATCGAGCAATAAAAATTTTTTTTTGCGTGATGGATTTTATAATTTGTAAAAATCGAAGGGCAATTGTGTTTATGACAAAAATGTACGCTATATATTTGTTTAAATAAAATAAACACGTGTTTAGTGCATTTTGGTGTAAAAAAAAAAAATTCGTTCGAATTTTTCGATTAATCGAAGTTCGATACGCGTCACAAAGAATTTAACATGGATACCGATTGTTGCAGTTATTTTTGATGCATCTGGACGATATTTTGCCGAACGTGACGAGTGGCACTCAAGTGAACAATCTGCCAGTCGGTTGTTCGTCGATTATCTGCAATCATCCTGGTCAAGTAGGTAATGACTTCGTACGGAATAATTGTAGACGGCGAAGTGACAAAAGATATGATGAAAAAAAAAAATCAAAGAAAAAACTTCGATCTCACGGGAGGTATTTGATAATAATGTAACACGCAGCGCGACTGTGTCACTTGTACCATGAGTTATTCTATTTCTCAATCTAATTCGACAACGACACGCGCGCAACGCGAGGACGTGTGAAAAAAACAAAACCAACATATTTTAATACGGAAAACAATGCGGTTATAGGAGATCCTTGGACATAATGAGGACGCCTTGACAGAGACCATGAATCATTGGTATCTCGTTAGCGCACACATTCTCGAACCGGGACTACGAGAAGAAAAATTTACTTCCCTCAGCTACGCGGGCTTCTTACCCGGCTACACGATGGGATACAATCATCACGGATTGGTCTATTCTATCAATACACTCAGCGCGAGAGTTCTGAGATCGGGAAAAACTCGTAAGAAACGTCTTGACATTTATTTTTAGTTTTTTTTGTCGAATCTTTCGAAAATTTCAATATTCAATCGATATATCGAATTCGATAATATCGAACTGTCAATTATTAATGGAACAATCCTCGAATCGTTGAGGAAAAAAAATGACAGTTTTCTTTATTCGCCATATTTAATAAAAATACATTCTTTATCGTTACCCGCAGCGAGATATTTTCTCACTCGAGCCTTGCTCGGCGTTGAAAAC
Organism: Cryptus armator; assembly: GCA_963971235.1. Classification (NCBI taxonomy): domain Eukaryota; kingdom Metazoa; phylum Arthropoda; class Insecta; order Hymenoptera; family Ichneumonidae; genus Cryptus; species Cryptus armator. Next base: position 2,984,570 of record OZ020234.1, on the reverse strand, counting down.
TTCGTCCAAGCGCAGCAGACACTGAGGAACGTTGGTTACGGTGCAGCCGAAGGTTTTTCGGTAAACATGACCTTCCTAGAGCAGGAAGGCGATCGAATGTTTCATAACGCCGAAGTCGGCCCAGCTGAGCCGAACGTTGACGAATCTCAGTTGTCCATCCTTACCGCGAGTCCCGGTGAAAATATATCACATTGCAACAAGTACGAACGATAATACATACAGTGAACTCCCGCGCACGGCCTGTGGCCGGAAACCGAAAAAAAAAAAAACGGGAGATCGACCGAGCGCGGGGGCGACCCCACCACTGACTGACGCTCGGAGGGCCCGTCCGTGCCACGTGTTTATCCATGCGCGACGGAGTGGTGGGGGTAAAATCACGAGCGAAACGGAGCAGTGCTCGGGAGTGCACTGTACATTAAAAAAAAACATAAACAGTTTATGTTTTTTACTCGACAAAATTTCTTGCATGTTAAATGCTTTGGCAACGCTTTTTTTTAGATACCTTCGCCTCAAAGTACCGGAAGTCACGGGGGAAATAATTGACAGCAGCGAACACAGAATGGCCGCGATATGCAGGCATCCATTGCCGAAAACCCGTCAAGAAGTGATCGATATATTGAGCGATCAAACTGACGATGAATATAGCGTTTATCAAGACATCAGACCGGAAGATTACGTCAAAACAATCGCTACTGGTAATGAAAAAAAAAAAAAATTTGAAAAAAAATTCTTCGCATTATTTACGCGATGTTTAAATATGCATTTCTCTTCTCTATATAGAAAAACTGAATTCCGTCATTGATAATTAACTCTATTATTTCAAAACTACAAAAAAGAAACGTTCTGCTTCACAGGTATCTTCGACTGCATCGAGAGAACGTGGTCGGTATACACTAACGTACCAAAGTTCAACAAACCGGTCATCGTACTGCCGTTAGAATTGAAAAACAAGACGGACTGTCCGAAGAGTTTGGTGGACGTGTAAATCGAGTAAAAATCATAAATATCCCGGAAGAGCGATTGGATACTCGAAGTCTTCGCAAATCTTCGATCTTCTAAAATTCTATTCATACTAATATTGACGTAAAATGACTGAGGCGCGATCATCACTATTGTGCCCTCATATCCCGAAAAAGTAGCGAAAGCATCACGGTGGAGGCGATGCTCTCCAAGCATCATAATCAATAATATAAATTGTGTTTCAACAATTGTCCCAAAAACGTTCGACAATTATTAGAATTGCTGTAACTCCTTTGAATCTTCGCAATGTCCATATAAATAATCTGTAATCAAATTTATGACGAAAAAAAAAAAAAAAAAAAAAATGATACAAAACAAAACTTTTAGGAGTTAAAAAAAAACGCTGTATAGAAGAGAAATAATATTTTTTATGAAAAAAAAAAAAAAAATGAGTTTGTCGTTTCTTTATAGTCTATAAATTGCTCGGAGAAATACGAGACATGGAGATATACACGTGTATTATATATAATATAAGGGGATCGCGTTCTTACAATTTTACAATGGAGATTAAATAATTTTATTGCTCGAGCGTTAATTTCGAGTTATATACTGTTTGGATTTCGGTCATTTTAACGACAGTAAGTCGGCACGACGACTTTCGGGCGTTTCTTCGATTCCATTTCGGAGAAAAATTCCTTAATATCCTCTTCGCGTACGACTTTCTTATTCTCGACGAATTTACGAAGATAATTCTTCAGATTTTCCTTCATGTTGTTGTATTCTGGAGAAAAATGCGAGTTATTACAGATTTACGAATTTGAAGTATCAATTTAACGATGGATAGCGTTTGGATTGCATTGTTTTACGATTTTTTTTCGTACATAACATCCCAAACGTTATTCGTTTTTTTTTTTTTTTTTTTTTGCTCACCTTCGATAGCGTCGAGTTGCTGAACGTGATCCAGAGAAGCCAAAGCTCGCATACCTTTTTCATACTGAGTTTCCCGGGGATTAGATTTTCCAGCTTCTTCGTAAGCTTGAACGCTGTCGAGAGGATCGATGAGAAACGAAACGTCCTCTTTATCGTAAATCTTTTTACATTCGGAACACACGCAGAGATTCGATCGCCAACCTTCCAACCAGAAGCACGAACCCGAATTCTTTTGATCGGCAATTTTTTCGGGCATTGAGCAACCAGAAGATAACGAAGAGACATCGACTTTTTCCTCGCTGTTAGTTTCCGTCTCTTGTTTCTTCGACGTCTTCGTTACGGCGAATTTCGGCGCGTATCGCCAAAGGAAATCGTGTTTTCTCATGCAACCGGCGCACACAACCTCGTCGTACGCGTTATCCTGCGGCGGTCCTTCCGGACACTCGAGATGCTACAACAATTAGATTAATACATCAAAATACAGTAAAAAAAAAATTAAATCACTCAACATATTATAGATTTTTTAAAAATTAAATGATCGAAAAAAAAAAATGAAATAATCGGTTATCCGGGTAAATTTTATCTATAATTTTCGAAAATGAATGTTCCATTAATAAAAAACAAAAATTACACTGATAAATAGTTAAAAATAGTCACAAACTCTATTATTTGTATTAACTACGCAGAGTTTGAAAAAATGCATTTGCATTATAAAGAAAATAAATTTGAAAAAATTCTTAGAACACTGATTGCTCTCAACTGATATAGTTTTCAGTATTTTAAGAAAAAAGGAAAAATAAAATTTCACAAAATGTACATAATACATAAAAAAAAAAATTCTATAGATTTAATCAATCATTTTTAAATTACGATTTTCACGACAAATTTCATTTTACCTTAGAGTGATACCAATCTTCGCAGATGATGCACTGCAGCATCTCGTCATTGTTGGAATCCTCAGGATCGGGATAAGGTCTCGCGCAGGTGCAATAAACGCCGTCAAAATTTTGATTGTACTTATTTTCGTCGTTTTTCCCAGTTTTTGTCTGCAATTAAACGGAAATGTAAAAATGGCACAATTTGAAAAAAACGATTCAACGGAACGGCATTCTGTGATCGGACGACGATTCCTAGAGTTATTCTTACAATATCCAAGCTGCATTTTTTCTCTCCAAATTTGTCATTGCCACAGTCGCACCTGAAGTGTCGTTTGGTATAGAGTTCAACAAGTTCGTGACCCTCGTGACAATGAAAACTGCACGCGAGACAAACAGCTGCTCTCTCTCTGTCGGAGCGACAAGTCTTACAAGCGTACAATGCCTGTCTTATGTATCCCTGATAAAAGAAATATAAAATATTTTTGCTACGTGATTTATGTTGTTTTTCGTTCGTTTCTTTATTTTTTTTTCGATGTTTTGCGCGAAAAGACGAAACGGCGATAGTGCGCGCACTGGAAAAGGTCACGGAGGTTAAAGAGTAATCGTTTGATACCTTGTTGTAGGTGCAATTTTTATCGTCCGAAGGTCCGAGAACGGCGTTGGCATCTTCCTCGAGTTGATTCTCTTCTTGCAACACATCGAGCATCGTAACCGAATTGTCCTCTTCAAAATTTCCTACCGTTGTACCCTCGGCCATGTTTCAACGTTTGTGTATTGACGTTTCGACAAAGACGCGCAGCTTTTCTGCCGCAAACACAGTTTGCTTACGAGTTTACGCGACGCAAGCAAATAGCAATAGTAAATAGTTCGGAAATGCGACGAATGATTTTGAGAAAATGTGAATTTAACGCGATGGAATTGACGTCAAAGATATCGTGGAGAACCGTGGATGTTGATCGATTATTCAATTATTTCTTTCACCCACGGGGAAAGAACAAACGCTCGAAACACGATGGAAGGGGAGAGAGACATAAGAGAGACGCAAGCGTTTGTTGCGCGTTCCCGCTCAAACACTTGTTGAGAATGAAATTTACGCTTGTTAGAGTCCCACGCTCGACATCGAGTATTAAAATCCCGAACGTACCAACCTAACGATACCTAACAAACCCTAAACGGGATTAACCACGAAAAGAAACATGTAATACACAAATATTTTATCGCAAAAACTATCAATTCGTCCCGGTTAAGTAAGTTCGAACGATACGTTTATTTTGTATTGATTTGCCATTTTTCCGCAACGACAGTACATTTTCCATAATTGAATAAAATTGTCATATGTCACCAAATTTTCTGCACGGAGAAATATAATAAAAAGCTTCTCATAAAACAAAAAAATTATTGTTATCGATGCAAATGGAATAATGTGCCGCATAAATAATCATTAATTACAATTGACGATTTTTCGTTAACGAACTTTATGCGCGTAGGACGAGTGCGCATTCGCGGTTTTCTTCGACGCTCAGCTGGTGTGCCGGCTGTCACTTTGTGCATTCGTTAGTACGATATATTCCACGTGCTTTCAGTATATTCCAGATTCCTCGTTATCAGTAGTGGCCTCGGGAATGAACATTCCGTGTCATGTTTTAAATTACGGCCATAAAAAAAAACTTTGCATATCATTGCATTTACATTGTGTAAGATTCTACAACGCTATATAGTATCTCCTACAGATAAACGCCCAAAAAACTATTAATGACTATTACTCCAAACTCATCTTGATTACGTATATGGAAACAATAATTATAATTTAAAAAATTAGATTTATATGAAATGTTTAGATAAGTATGCAACATAACGAGACTTGAGTATTATAAGCCTATGGTGTATAACAGAATGATATCCAACATTAATACATTCGTAATTAATTAACAGTCTTAAATTCGATATTTTAATTATAACTGGGCACTTGGAAGCGCAGTTGACGAGTGCGCATTTCCTCTCAGCAGCTCAGTGGTGAATCGCTCTCTTGTGCCGTATGTACGTTCCGAATAAGCGCCGAGCGACGTTTCGCTCTTTCCTTCATTGGTGGTGAGAAAGAGAGAGAAGTTGCTCGGCGCCCATTCGGAACGAACTCCTGTAAATCAAACATATTTTTAGTTGGTTTAGTATACCCCCGCTGTACGTTACAGCTGGCCCATTCCGGTCGGTTCTACAATAATAAATAACAATTTAAGCAACAAAAAGTTACGGGAAAATCGCCGTGTTGTCAACAATACTCGACGATGGTGTTATTAGGTGATCCATTGATTGGTCAATAACTTATTTCTTCTTAATTTAATTTCCTAACCTGTCTTGTCCGCGAATTCACGTGAATGATTGTTTATCATGAGCAAAAGCGGGCGCACGATTAAAAAACGTTTGAAAATCGAATCAAGCGACGAGGAAGTGCACGAAAGTATTAATTTTCGAGATCAAGAAAACGATAAAAACGATTTACATAAAAGAATTAAAATCGAATCGAGTTCCGAAGAAGAATACGAAAGTGCCGACTTTAAAACACAACGAAATGATAACAACGATTTCATACATCAATCGAAAACAGATGATTTTGATTTCGATAGAGAACATTTTAAGATCGAACCCAGCAACGGCAACGTTATCAATGGAATATTAGGAAAAAAGAAGGCAAAGGATCGCAAACGTAAAAGAGTGAGATTCAAGGCAAACTACGAGAAGGATTGTGAAAGAGTTGAGTGTAATGAGCAACAAAAATGTTTGAAAATCGAATTCAACACAGTGACACTGATTTCCAAATACTTGAATTTTAAGGTTGAACCTAACAATGATGACATTATCGACGAGATATTGGAAAAAAAAAGAGCAGAGGAGGAGTTACCGCCGGTAACGATTGAGGTAAGCGTAAAATTCTTCTTTGGTAAAATGTTCTTTCTAATGTGACGCAACTTTCAGAATTTGCGAAATTTGACAATAAAACTGCGACACGATGTACCGCCACAGCATCAAGTAGAAAGGTCAGCCGGATCGCATGTACCCAGTGCAGCTGAAAAAGCAGCGTTTCGAAGACTCGCACCGAAGAATCAAATTAAAAATGGCGTCTTTACTCCAAAGGAGGATCAATTGATCGTTGATAATTGGAAAGCATTCTGCGAGGTAAAAAAAAAAAAAATTTTACACTTCATTTTTTTTCTTCATATCAACAGATTCATATTTATTTATTTATTTTTAATTACAGTTTGGATGATTTTGATGAATTTAATGCATTTATGATTTTGAATGATTTTAATAAATTTAATGATTTTTAATGATTTCTATGAATTTAATGATTTTTAATGATTTCTATGAATTTAATGAATTTAATGATTTCAATGAATTTAATGAATTTAATGATTTCAATGAATTTAATGATTTCAATGAATTTAATGAATTTAATGATTTCAATGAATTTAATGAATTTAATGATTTCAATGAATTTAATGATTTTGAAAAAATAAAAATTTATTCACAGGACCACTATTGGGATGAAAGTAACGCCAAGCCTTTCTTGTACATGCGACACAACGGCAGATTCTATCTTAAACAAGAGAGCGAAAGACGGAAGTTTGTACAATTTTTGGCAAACGGCTTGCCTCGGCGAACGCTGTACAGCGTTTATCACAGATTTAGAATTTTGTACGATATTCCCAAGTTGAGGACAAAGTAAGTATCTTCCTCCAAAAGTACGATTGAATTTATTTCATTCTCTGTAGATTTTTGGGTATAAAATTTGTTGATTGGGAATTCTGGACGAAACACTGATTACCGTTGATCGTTTCGCGGGTTGCATTTTTTTTTAATATCGCATTATTGGAGTGCATATTTACTTATTATTTTTATTTATTATTATTATTTCATTATTCACTGTTATTTATATTCGGTATCATTTATTTTTTTATTTTTTAAAATTCTTCATTAGCATCATTCGATTCTTCGAGCAGTAAAACCATTTGATATTCATAGGATTTTTTTTTTCAGATACGCGCCTCACGAGGATGAATACATAATAAAGTACATAGAACACAATGAGAACGTCGACAAGACATGCATGTTTGCCGATCTCGCGAAAGCGTTGAACAGATCTCGCGCATCTGTTTGGCGTCGTTACAGATTGTTAAAGCAAAAGCGCGAATACGGCGAGTTGATCAATATGCTGACCGATTAATCTTTTTCCAAAAACCATCGCGAATCATGTTATGTCTTCGAAAATATTTAATGCGATTGTTTTTTGAAAATTTCGTATTTAATTGTTTTCTCGTGATAGATGCGTCACGGGGATCGTTGCGTTTTTTTAAAGAACACAAGAGATTATTATTTAAGCGTGTTTATTAAAAAAATGCGTACATTTATGATTCTACTATGGTATCAAAGTGTTCTAATTAATAAAAACTATACATTTCTATCGGGGTATCGCGCTGTTAGCGCGAAAGAACATTACTCACGTTACAAAGCTCTCCCCTTCGAATATTACATTCTTCATGGCGATCCGAAAGCTCTTTTTACCTTTAATTACACAATTTTTTTGATTACGAAAAGTAAAAAATGAAAAATAATCATTCGCTCTACAATTGCAATTTTATTCATTTTTTTTTTTTTTTTTTTTTCATTGCCTCGAATTTCATCGTAGAAAAAACAAAAAGAAACTGAATGAAAAAATAATTTTGTAGGAAAAAAATCTCACATCGCCTTCATACCGAATATATCTTCGTATCGTTGCACGATTATTCTAGAATCTAAAAAAAAAAAGTTTCGCCTCGACGGCAAAATCGAACGGCGACGGTATTTACAAGTACGATTTTGTAAAAAAAAAAAAAAAAACAAAAAAAAAAGACAAAAAATCATCACGAAGATTCTCGAACTTTACGAAATAAGGGTGTTGTCGATACTATTGTTTAATAGTAATAAACTCTCGAATTGTTCCACTATCCAGCTAAAGGGATCTCTATCACTACGCGTGATGGATCGACGATGACACACCGATGTACCGAAAAACTGCGTATTCGGATTTCCATAATTGTTTTTTTTTTTTTTTTTTCTCGACGCTCCACGCGTTCGCGAGAAGCGAGTGTTCTCAGTGACTAAAGCGACAAAACTTCCATATTTAACATCAAAAACTTTAACGCGCGATTTTAGTCCGGAGGCTAAATATTGTCAAAATTGCCTTCGTTTATCGAAATCTCCATTAATTCACAATTATCACTAATATCTAAAATATATATACCAACGATAATCAGTCTCTTCTAAAACTTCGAAGCCGAGAATGATACAGAGTTTGGGCATTGAATGAAAAAGAAAAAAAAAAAGTCTCGAATTATATCGCGAATTCGCGGTTTATTAGTCGCTACGCTGTCGAAATAATAGTTCGTTAATAATTCGAACAAAAAAATTGCTAAACTTTGACGAATAAATAAAAATCGTTATCGTTCCATCTTCCGGATTTATCGATTCGATTAATCGATTTTTTCATCAGTAAAATATGAAGATGAAAACACATCGATATTCCAATATCGCCGCAATAATACGAATTTTCTTTTCGCAATTCTGAACGAAAAAGAAAAAAAAAAATCCCAACTCTGACCACAAACATCTGCAAAATCGATAATTAAAAAAAAAATATAAAAAAAAAAAAAGTTCAAGCGATGCGATGTGTGAAATATTTCGTTATCTAGATGAAGAAAGCTGCCCCCGCATATGTACAGAAACTTCGCGGTTTAAGAAAAAAAAAAAAAAAAAACGGTTCTCGATCTTCGGAGGAAAACGTATTAATAATGCCGATAGCCAGAGGCCGAGGGGAGGAAAGCAAGAAAATTAACGTTCGTTTAAAGATTCGAGGCATTTGAAAGGCAATACGTTTGAAAATATCAAAATACACAATTAAGTACCTCTTCCAGATTCTCTCCACTTTTTTTTTAACGAAATACTCATTATTATACAAACATATAGAAGAATATATAAGAAGTATTTTTTCCACTGAACTAATCGTTTCGTAATTCCAATATCGTCGGAAAAAAAAAAAAAAAAAAAAACGAAAATATCTTCTTTGCACTCTTACAAAGTCCGAACGATATTTCAATGTTCCTCACTTATCTCGATTATCCTTTCGATAAATTATTGTTTCTCATAGTATTTTTTTTTTTCCCTCCCTATCGCCGATTTGTTTGCTTCTGCATCTCAATCACCGAGAGAAGCAGAATAACTTTTTTTTTTTATCTCTTATTTTCATTCGATTTATCGATCGATGAGTTAATAATTAGTAAATCTGTCCGATAACAGCGAGAGATCTAACGGCCGTTTGCACATTATTAACGTGAATATGATGCGCAACTGTGTGTTGTTCCTCGAGCATTTCGCCGTACTGAACCCGGCATCGTTTCTGATGAGCGAACAAACTTCCGCTGTGACTATACGCCGCTCCGCAAGTTTTGCAAACGTACGGCTTTTCTCCAGAATGCGTATACGTGTGTTCCTTCAGTGTGCTAAGTCTCTTGAAAGCTTTTCCGCAAGTTTTGCAAAGATAATTCGCTTCCCCCGTGTGTCTCGTCAGATGTCGTCGGAAAGCCGAACTGACGGCGAAAGCTGCGCTGCAAACGTGACAAACGAATGGTTTGTCACCGGTATGGATGCGAATATGATTCGCGAGGCTCGTCGTCGTCGTAAAGCCGCTATTACAGATTTTGCAAACGTGTGGCTTCACTCCGGTGTGCGTTCGCATATGATAAGTGAGAGACGAATTGCTCGGATAAACTTTGCTGCATATATGACAAAGATACTCTCTCTGTACTTTTTCCTTCGATTTGTTATGAGTTTTAAGATGCAACGCGAGGCGCGCTTGACTCGCGCAGATTTTTTTACAAATTTCGCAAGTAACCGGTTCGGCTTTAGGTTTGTGCATCGAAACGTGTCGTCGAAGTCCCTTTTTCGTTGCCATTACTTTGTCGCAATGTTGGCATTTGTATTCGCCTCTCAGTCCCCCGTCGATATCATCCTTTTTGCCGATATCGGCGCCGGAAGCCGAAGCGTTTATCGACGAATTCGGAAAGCCATCGTCGTCGGATTCAAAAAGTTTATTGTCCTCCGCGAGATTATCGAGCAATCCGTGTCCGTGTTTTTCCGCGTGTTTTTTCAGCGTATCCGGTCGGAAAAACCATTTTTTGCATACCGTACAAGAATACTTCTTGTCCCCGTGAACGAGTGTGTGACGCTTGAGATTCTTAAGAGACGAACAAAATTGTCCGCAAACCTCGCATTTGTAGAGTCCCGGCGCGTTCTCGAACTCGTCGATCTCCCGGCCGCCAATATCATCGTCGTCCGTGTCGCCTTCGCTCTTCATCATCGCCGCGTGTTCTTTGCCGCTCGTCGTTTCGTCAACGCTGCTGTTCACCGGCGTTTCTTCATCAACGATCTTTTCCGCATGCGATTTTAAGTGACGAACGAGACTCTGAGGTTTCGAGAAACTCGCGTGACACAACTGGCAAGCGTGAGGCTTAGTCGCGTGAATTTTCTTGTGATTTTCCATATTTTTTAGTTTGTAAAATAACTTGTGACAAGTCGGACACTTGTGATTCTTGTCGTGTACCTGCGAATGATTCTTCAAACCTTTTTGCGTCGCGTAACGTTTCGAACAAATGTTGCATTTGAATTTCGGCTCTTCCGTGTCTTGACTATCGTCGGCGAGAGCCTCGAAGTAATCCTCGTCGCATAATTCATCTTCGCTGTACGATTTCGTCGCGGCGTTTTTCACCTTTCGCGACAATGTTCTTTTCTGTTGGGGAATCTCTTGTTGTTCTTCTTGTTCTTGTTGCTCGTTATTATCGTCGAGTTCTTCACTGTCGTCTTCCACCGAATCTTCGACGCTTTCGTTCAACAATTGTTCGTTCAAATATTCTTCTTCCATCTCCGTTTCGATGCATTTCGTGTCGTCCTCTTTCACTATTAATTCCGTCTCTTCTAATTGACCGTTTGCGTTCAACGTTACGATATTCGTTGTCGTTATTTCCGCAGTAACGGGATTACAGTGAATCTGGTGGTGAGAATCGTGAGTCAAGATATCGGTCGTTTCTTTGTCGATTATATCTTTGGAGGCTTCGAAAGTAGCGATGTTACAGAGAAAAAGCTTTTCGTCCTGACAATCGATCGGATGCTCGTCGTGATCGACCGCGTGCTGCTGCTGATGATGCTGCTGTTCCGCTACTACCGTCTCGTGACTTTCCGCATACGCTTCCATCGCATTCGCGTAATCCTGCGTTGTTGCCGATTGCAATTCTTGCTTAACGTAGTATGTTGTCGGCGGTGAGGGAACTTTTCTCGTCAGGATTATCCGCGTCTGTGGCTCGGTCTGCGTACAAGAATCCTGGTGAAAGGAGAGCGGTATTTAAGGGGCGAATTCGACTTGTCCTCAAGGTGAGACGCCAATTTTGTTATTTCAAAAAATCATGAAAACAAAAATAATTCATCAGTTAAACGAATTACGAAGAAAAATAATTATTTTTGGACACTGATTTTCGTTCGGGTATAACGAAGAAAAAAATTAACGAAATCACATTAAGGCGCTGTGATTTAGTGCTGTAATTCGATTCGTTGCTCGATGCGAAAAACGCGGTCCGATAATTTTTTTTTAAGTTAATTAACAACGTATTCTCAGTGAAATTGGTACGAAAAAAATTAATGGCCATCGTGTGTCTCACCTTGAAAAAAATCGCGAAGCAAATGTTTACGGCGAAAAATTCGTATACTTACGGCGATAGCGGAATTCACGGGTTTATCGTAAATGAGCCGTAATTGCGTATCGGAACGTTGACACTGCTGTCGAAATTCGTGAGCGACACTGGCATTGCATATACAAACGTTGCATATCAACGACGGTAAACCGTCGTTCTCGTGTATCTCGATAGAACCGCATACTTGAATTTTTTGCGATAATCCGTCCTCCTGATCGGTGCAAAAAATCGGCGATAAGTTTGTACCTTCCGACAGACAAACACGACAAACTCTGTCCATGTTTATCGGCGGTGCATCGAAGTAATTCGGATTCATAGCCATTTTTCAACGACTCGCCGACGATTGATTTATCGGGAAAAATTCTGCAAATAATTAAAGTTTCATATGAAACATTTTGTGACACAAATTTAGTGCAAAAAAAAAATGTACAATTAAATTAATTACGATAATTGAAATATTGCATTTTTAATACGGAAATTTAGAAATGCGAAAAAAAAAATTAGGAAAAAAAAAATTTATTAGAAAAAATCGGACGGAAATAATTATAATGATTATTATTACAGTTATTAATATTCATTTTAAGTGAACTAAGGACAGTGTTTTATCAGTGAGCTTTGCAAATTATTTTAAAAATATTCTAAACTTCGACACAACTGTTTCTAGTTATTGCAAATTTGCAAATACTAGACGACAACAATTAGACTTGCTAAACGTCAGGAATGACAATGGTATTCTCTCGGCAGACATTTTTTTTTTGTTTCTCAAAATAAGCATTTTTTATCAATGGACGTCTTGCACTTTGATTAATCTGATGTAAATTTTGAAAAAAAAAATTGCGGTACCTAAATTAACGACTCGTGCAATTAATCTGTGTAACGCACCAAAGCACAGAATATTTAATCTATTTTATCGAAAACTGCAAAATTCACAGTTTAACAATTTCTCTCGAATGAAAATCTATTCTGTAGTATTGAAAAAAAAAAATAAAAAAAATTTCTTAATCACGAATAATCACTTTTATTCGTGAATTGTACAAAAAATAATTTAAAAAATTCCAAAATCTTAAAAAAATATATATATATTTTTTTGGAAGAAAATAAATGTATTATATGTCCGTCTTCAATTTTGTTGTTTTTAACGCATATATTTCAATTTCAAGGTCAACCACCTTAAATTTCGCGAAAGCGCATTTTTTTTTCGTATTTATAAACAATAAACAATTGTGACCAATGGATATACCGAGGGACTTTCGCGATAACTGAAGCATCATCGCGAAACGGAATGTGTCTGCAGTTAAACTACCGACACGCTGTTTCCCGTCCGGAGAACAAAGAGTCACGACGGCTCAAAAATATCGTCAAATTATCTCAATTTTCTATTCGCGAAATTGTTCTCGGGGGTTATTCGAAAAAAGAAGAAAATTCATTCAAAAAAACGAATGGTTCTCAACCTTCGTTTGCGTTTAATAACGCCAAAGTGTTTCATGCCACGATGTCCGAGACGTTGGTGTTGTCTCAGCAGTGATGCCCAGACGATACGTAACGCCGAGACATTTGTTGTCGCGTCCAAGTTGCGAACGGAGTTAACCGGGTACGGGGGTTCGTCGGATGAATTCACAAATGTTCCGATACATCAACGATATTCTCCTCGCTAAGACATTGTCGATTCACAACCGTCGCATTATCATCGCAATGACTATCCCGTCGCTTTGTTACTTATCCTCACTGCACCCGTTATCCTTACGTTTATCCGAAGCTTTGTACAAAGTTTATTATTCAATGGCTTCTATCTGCATCCATACGAACGATCGACCGCCCAAGTTGAGAACAATCTATTTTATCGCCCAGTGGCTCTGGCTCTCTCGCGTGCAACACTCGCGCGTGCTTTGTACAACGAGCAAGCGGTGGAGAACGACTGCGAGCGTGTAGAAACATAGAATCGACGAGACGAAACTCACTCGTGCCGAATGTACTACACCGTGCAGCGAAGGAGTGGGGGTTGAGGCAGAGCTGGACAATTTCCGGCTTGTCCAACGTTTAAATTTATTTCGCCAGTTACAACAAATTGTTCTCCGAAAAAACATCCAAATGGTTTAATTTGTTACAAAATAAAAAAAAATACCAAACGAGCGATTTTCGTTTGACGTTCAAAATAGGAAAATATTCCCAAATATCCATCGAGACTTTCGCTGTTTAATATGATTATTTCATTCGATCATTGGAACTCTGTAAGGGTTTCTGAGCTATCAGTTTCCCTATTATTCAATGCATAATATCTACGGTAAAGAATAAAAAAATAATTGTCGAAGCATTTCCGCGTCAAGTGACAAAAAAAGCGATGCGTTCCCTAACACGCGCGGCAAATGTAAATTGTTCGAGCCCCGACGAGTTTTCGAACGCCCGTGTAATTTTGCCAACCAGCGGTAATAACAAGTCGCGCCGTGAATCTCGACGAAATTCTCGCGTAGGCAATTTGTCTATGAAATTGAAATTTTTTTACAATTCCAAAAACGAAATTACGCGGGTGTCAAATAAAAACGTTTACGCGAGCGCGTGGGTGTTCGGGAGAGCTTAGGGTGATGCTTTCGAAGTAAGCCATTTTGGCGGGGTGACGTGTTTTCGTGAAATAGCGGCGTGTCGCTCGACGTTATTGACAGCCATATCGCGCGGAGAGTGCGCTTTGTCGGGTGAATGGTGGGGAGTCAGTTTACAGTGACAGTAGTAGTATCTCACGTTCCCTCCCCCCGCGCCGCACGAATAAAAAGCTAACCTCCCGTATAAAAAAAAATCATGTCTCCGATAGTCTGAAAAAAAAAGAACAATATTGCGATTGAATGAAAAAATAAGGCTTTTTACGAAAGAGAAACCCAATTTCGCAAGATGAAACCCATGAGCGTGAGGTCGGAAGATGCAACTATAGTACGAGGAAGATACGCGGTGGTGTGGTCGGGTATCAATCTGCGTTAGGGGGGGCCAATGCACCATGGGAAGAATTTGCGACAAGCGCATGCGCATAACAGTTTACAGTTGGAGCTTGGAAGAAAATGGCGTCAGCTAAGTTTCTCGAGGAAGCTCTTAGCACGGACGTCGATGAATCGGCGGTTAACGCGCTTGTTGGATCCCTCGAGACACAGTTGGTAACGTCGACGCCGGTATCAACGATTAATCAGTCAATATCGACGAGTATAAGCCAAGCGAATAATCAATTGAACAGCGGTATATCGAACGGGGGCACCATCACCGCGTTACAGACACAGAAACATGGGGTTGCAAACGGTGGCGGCGCGATCACCTCTGTGAACAGTCTAATGACTCAAGAAGTATCAAAGTCAATAACAACGAGTACACTCGTCCCCGTTAACGTCGCGGCAGCGAATGCCGTTACGCAGCACCAACAGCAGCAACAACATTCGGCCGGTACGCAGCATCAGCAACAGCAAACAACCCAATCGACTATCGTCGGTTCAGCTACCGGCGGTTACATTAATCAATCCGGCGCCAATCAGGTCGTGACGAGCAATCAAACCAATCTTTCTAATCTGACGAAAACCCATCAGGAATCCGTCAAAATTCTTTATCCGTCAACCGGACAGGTAATTACGACGGGAGTCGTCAACAACAAAATTACTTTTCCCGCTCAAACGGTAGCGCAACTAGCCAACGGAACGTTGGGCGTCGTTACGTCGCAGGCTGTGCTTCAGGCGACGTCAAATGTCGTCACTAACGTCGTCGGATCGGCGACGCAGACCGGCGGTCAAACCGTCACTGGCGTAAATAAACAGGGAGGCACTGCTTTGGTTATCAAGACTAGCGGAGCGCCTGGAATGGTTTCCGTTCCCATGTCAGTTCCCGTATCCGTAGCTGGCAATGTCGCCAATACTACGCTACAGGGAAAAGGCGGCGTTACGTCTACCATTGTGCCCAGCAATGTACAACTCGTCAATGCCAATACCATGAGACCCGGTACTCCGGTCGGCGGTCAACAAGGCGGCAAACAGGTTGCTCCCAGAGTCGTCATTGGACAACACATCATGGGAATGAGACCAGGCGGACCGGCGGTAAGAAAAACTATCAAGTTACTCCAAAATTTCGAAGCGTTGGACCATTTTTTCGATTTTTTTGGTAAAAATTATTTGGCACTCAAATCATTGGGAAAAAACTCCAAAACGGCTATTTTAAACTCTGAAACACGTTTTCGGCACAATTTTCACGGTTTATTTTGAATCTGTAATAATTGATTGTAAGCGAAAATTCAAAGCGTTACTCCATTTACTGGAATAAAAATATTTTCGTCTTGTTATCATTGAGAAACAAACCTTAAAACTTAAATTTAACACTCCGAAAGTCGTGATTTATTTTTTTCACAATTTTCGCGGTATATTTTGATTTGGTATTAGCTAATTATAGGCTCCAGAAATTTGAGAGATTTCTGTTTCGCCTTCGGTGGAAAATAAACTAAAAACGATAAAGATATAATACATAGTTTTTAATATCTTTCCAAGTGAACTTTATTCCGTTCCTTGCGCTTATTTGTTACGGAAGTTTCTCAATTTCTTACATTTTTTTTTTTTTTTTTCCTTTTTCTGTAATTCGTCTATTACTTGTTATCCCCATCGATGTATAATGAATGAAAAGAAAAAACATGAATCGTTCGTTCTTTCAGATAACGCTGCAGACACTCGGCGGCCTTCAACCCGGTGCACAGAGCCAATTGATCGTTAAAACGGAAAATGGTCAATATCATTTGTTGAGGGTAGGACCGGCACCGACGGGCACGCCTGGCGGTACCGCGGTAACGCCTAACAGTATTGCGGGGAACGCGGTTGTCGCGCCAAACGCTGGCACCACCACCTTTCGCCTAGCCTCTGTGCCGGCTGTAAGTAGGCTGAACACTCAGTTCACTGGCCCACCACTCGCCACCCTAAGAAAACCTGTTCAGGTGACGCACTCTCATACCTCCTACGAGACTCAATGTAGTGATCTTGGTAGATTTTTTGTTTTTACTTTTTTCTTTCTTGTTTTTATTTATTTATTTTTTTATTTTATTTTTTTTTTTTACATCGAATTTAGTTCGATTGGAATGCTATATCGTCCGAAAAAACTTTGTAGGACTCGTATCTTATCTTGGATTTTTGCCGTACGTAGAGCCTGAAATATCAGGATTCGAGAATCGCATCACCTTCACAACGACTATTCCTATCCTCAATTTACGAAATTTTTTCTCGCCGTTTGTACCGCATGTTTATTTCCCAGATGAATGTCATTTGTTTTCTATTCTACGAACGGTCATTTCAATTGTACTTTAGTTTTCGTCGTCGAGCCTTTATGAAATACATCGTAGTAGTAACCTTCACGTTTTCTCGACTGTTACGGAAGTTTGCATCCTCGTGTACGCGGAGACGATAGTTTCCTACACGTTATTTTTTTTTTTTTTTTTTTTTTTTTTTTCGTAGAATTTAGAGGAATATTTGTTTTGCATGAATCAATTTGCGAGGCGCAATTACTTACATGTGAAAACGTTTGAAGGTATTATCGGCGGTCTGACGAATAATAAAAACAATCGATAAGATCAGCAATTAAAAATTGAGAGTCTGTATAAGGTACAAGGTGCGTTCGTTCTAAAAAAAAACCTTTCAAGCGGAAGAGAAAAAAAAAAAAAAACGACGAAAGGATTATTTTTATTTTTGCGAAGATTTTTTATGTTTATCTTGAGAGATGTGCATTAGCATGAAAATTTGTTAAAAATTAGATTTTTTGAAATATTTTTTGGTGAATTCAAGTAGAATTGGAAATTTGTTTGGAACCGACGCTATGAACGTAATTTTGAAGATAAATTGTTTGTTTTTTTTCCGCAGACGGTAGCGTCGAACGTTACGACGGCGACGGTACAGACTCCACAGGCAACGGCGACCGCAGCTCCGACAACCACTGTGACACCTTCGACGACCGCTGTTCAAACGGTTTATGCACCTGCACAGGTAGGAATAAAAGTTCGTTTCGCATCGATTTTTTACCAAATTTACTTTTTTTTTTCCATCGCAATTCGCGTACAAAAAAAATTTTGTTGCGAATCATTCGATCGGAGGATTTATACCGTATTTGATTTTCTTTTTCGTTTCAGCGACAAACCACAGATAATACCAAAGAAAAGTGTCGTAGATTCTTAGCAAACTTATTAGAGTTGTCTAGTCGGGAACCTAAAGCAGTGGAACGAAATGTTCGGACGTTGATACAAGAGCTAATTGATACGAAAGTTGAACCCGAAGAGTTTTGTGATAGACTCGAGAGACTGTTGAACGCGTCGCCGCAGCCGTGTCTCATTGGTTTTCTGAAGAAAAGTTTGCCGCTATTACGACAGTCGCTCGTTACCAAGGAATTGGTCATCGAGGGAATAAAACCGCCACCGGCGAACGTTGTGTTTTCCGTAGCGCCCGCGACACCAACGATTCAACAAGTTCAACAGGTACAACAAGTTCAACAAGTCCAACAAGTTCAACAGGTTCAACAGGTTCAACAAGCTCCGCAAGTTCAACAAGTTCAACAAATTCAACAGGTAAGAGGCATCGAAGTTTTTCTATAAAATCGTAATTTCGATAAACTAATTACGATTGTAACAATGATAAATACGTTAAACGATCGTAATAATGACAAATACGATAAACGATAAGTTACGACAATCTTCCGACAAGCAAAAGAGTCTTTAGAAACAAAAAAAAAAAAATTGCAAACAGCGAAAAATATGAGATCGCGGAATGGTACCGGATATTAATTGCCTCTCGGAGTCGTTTGGCTGGTAGAACACTTTTTTTTTTTTTCATTATTTTTTACAGACTTTACCGACAGAGAAAATAATGTTATTCGGTTTTTTTTTACGATATGTGACGTGAATTATAAAAAAATTAATTAATTTAACATTCGACATATTGTTTAATGCGAAATTATGATTGATACGTAATCGCGTCAATAATCGTTGTGATCTGAATTTTCGTAGAGTTTTTTTTTTTTTTCATTATTTTTTGTAAGGAATTGTAAGGGTTTATAGTTTTTCTTTACAATGCATTGTTTTTAAATTGCATGACGTAACGTGTTATTCTTTGCGTTCATTGCGGCGCATAAAAGTATATTTATCGAAACAAAATTTTCCATCGGAATCGCCGCGCAGACTTGACGCGTCGATCCCATTGGTCGACGCGCCGCGTAGATCGATCCGATTCGCTGATTATTTAACCGCGCAAATTTCGCGGTTCCGCCGGAAACGTTCGAAATATGTCCCTCGAGTGCGACGCCACTGCCTCGTGTTCCGGAATAATAACGTGAGTGGGGGAAGCGACGACTCTCAGTCGTAGTTGGGTAGCGAGCGAACGAACAACTCACCGGGTCGCCATTTTTTTTTTTTTTACTTCTCATTCCTTTGTTTATTAATTATTTAACAATCTATCGTTCAATTCTTTAATTCCTAAAAAAATTATTTCTTTCGTCATAAATCGTAAAATTGATTCGTTTTTTTTATTATCACGAAATATCTTCATTCGCCGCGTCCCGATTATGTTTACATCGGAATTCAACGATAACAATCATAAAAGCGGTAAAACAAATTACAATCGGAATGATATATATATATATTTTTTTTAAATCGAAACTTTGCCGCATCCCCGTTGATCCTCGAGAAAAATCAGAATTTTATAATATTTTTTTTTTTTTTTTTTTTTTTTTAATATGACAGAACCAGTTGAGGCCGAATGTGACGGTAATGGCACCGACAGTTCCTGTAGTAGCGACGAGTACAGTTCCAACGCCGATACGAGTAATGGCGCCTGTACCCGTGGTAGCTACACCGACGATCATTCGTCCTCCACCGTCTGTTCAACAGAGACTGGTGAGTGCTTTTCGATGTTTTTTTTTGTTTATTTTTCGATTTTTTTCGATTATTTCGTAATTACCATTTGTTGGTTTTTTTTTTTTTTTTTTTTTTTCATAGATCCGACCAGTCACGACGTTAGTTCGCACTCCAGTGACTTACGGAATAAAATCGGCAGTAGCGATCGCGGGAGCGCGACCACCGGCGCCGCATGTACAGAAAGCCGCGGCAGCGGCGGCGGCGGCAGCGGCTGCGGCCGCAGCAGCGACATCGGCAGTACCGACGACCGCCTTGAACGTCGCGACAACAACGACCGTTGTTAAAACAATCGTAACGACGACACAAAGCAAAACAATTAATACCGCCACTACGATTAACAAAACCATAGTGCCTTCTCTTGTACCAAAAGCGACTGCTAAAGAGAAAGAGAAAAAGACTTTCGTATCGGCAGGATACACGTGAGTATTTTTTTTTTTTTTTTCTTTTTATTTACGGAAAGCTACATATCCTATTTTTTCATTATTTTAAATTTAATTAATAATAATTCCATAATTATTTTACTTTATATCATAATTTTTTATTTTAATAATTATTTATTGAATTTTCGTTTTTTATTAATATCTTTTTTAATTTTGAAGATTTTTTTTTTACTGAACACTATATATCCTATTTTTTCATTATTTTGAATTTAGTTAATAATTCCATAATTATTTTATTTTATATCATAATCTTTTATTTCATCTATTATTTATTGAATTTTTTTTTTTTTTATTCATTTCATTTTTAATTTTGAAGCGGTAACACAAAAGCAGCAACGACGGCTATTTGATTAGTTTTTTTTTTTTTTAACAGAATTTCTTCCTTTTTAGTTATGTATTTTCGATGATAAATTTGCACGATATTTTTAATTGAATGATTAAAGAAGAAATAGCCATTGCTACTTGACTTATGTTTTTTTAAATTTATTATCGATGCAGCGGCGATGACGACATAAACGATGTTGCGGCTATGGGTGGCGTAAATCTCGCTGAGGAATCTCAAAGAATTCTTGGCTCGACGGAGTTCGTCGGCACACAGATACGGTCTTGTAAAGACGAAGTCTTTTTGCATTTGTCTCCGTTGCAACAGAGGATCAAGCAAATAGGTAAATTTTCGTCGAAATACGAGAAAATTTAAAATTTCTAAAAATATTTGCATTTATTTCTTTATTATTAATCTCTGCTATGAAATTCTTGCGAAATTTCTAATCGTCATAATCAAACGATCGTTTTATAAATTACAGTTTCTAGTTACGGATTGGAAGAACCTAATCAAGAAGTTGCAGCGTTAATATCACACGCGACACAGGAGAGGTTAAAGAATTTAGTAGAAAAACTTGCAGTGATAGCTGAACATAGAATA
This sequence comes from Cryptus armator, assembly GCA_963971235.1. Lineage (NCBI taxonomy): Eukaryota > Metazoa > Arthropoda > Insecta > Hymenoptera > Ichneumonidae > Cryptus > Cryptus armator. The sequence continues at coordinate 2,963,772 of OZ020234.1, read as the reverse complement.
GATCTAATAAAGGTAAATTAACGAAAATTCCACGATTCTTAAAATGTTTATCTCAAATCGACGTATAAATTTTATAATTATTCAACGATTACTCGTCAGGTTGATCCGAGATACGAAGTGACGCAAGACGTTAGAGGGCAATTGAAGTTTTTGGAAGAATTGGATAGGGTGGAGCGTCGACGGCACGAAGAACAGGAGAGAGAATTGCTTCTCAGAGCGGCGAAGAGCCGCGCGAAAACGGAAGATCCCGAACAGGCGAAACTCAAAGCTAAGGCTAAAGAGGTAAACTTTATTCTCCTTAAAAAAAAATCTAAAAAGAAACAAAATGAAAAATCAAATTATCAAAATTTGTTTTTTTCTCTTAGATTTTCACAAATACTTTCAGCGATGATGACCGATTTTTTTTTTTTTTTTTTTTTTTTTTTTAAACAAATTTTTTCTTTGCCGTGCAGAAATTTTTTAAGACTATTGTATAATTTTTTCTTTGCGATTTTCGGTCGATTAAAAAACGCGTGTGCGTTTTTTACAGATGCAACGAGCGGAGATGGAGGAACTTCGGCAACGGGAAGCAAATTTAACGGCGTTGCAGGCGATAGGTCCCCGAAAGAAGCCGAAACTCGACGTCGCCGGTTCGTCGAGTAGTCCCGGTAGCAGTAGCGGTGTTAATGCCGCGTCTTCCGGTATGAGCCGACAAATGCCGCTCAGGCCGCGTCTAAAACGCGTCAACTTTCGTGATTTGTTATTCCTACTGGAGCAAGAAAAAGAGACGTGTAGAACGACGACACTTTATAAATCGTATTTGAAGTGATGTTCTATGAAGGGCAGGAACGCGAGTGACCCGCCCGACAAACGGCGCCCTACTTGCACGGTCTTTCGTGAGCTGGTCTCGTCAATGGACCTCTGGCACAGCGATGCGACAATAATTATTTCTCACGTTGCATTGCGCATCGACGAATCAATTGCGTACAATGAAGACGAAGAAGAAAAAGAAAGAAAAAAAAAACAAACAAACAAACAAACAAACAAAACAAAACAAAACAAAAACTTTATCTGCGGGTCGGCCTGGTATTTCACATACATTCAAAGTAACGTTATTCGTACCAACGTCGATGAATAAGAATCCCTAATGTAAATGACTGAAAAAAAAAAAAGAAAGAAAGAAAGAAAGGAAAAAAAAAAAAAAACACACAAAAAAACCATTTTTTAAAACTGTAAACAATAGATTGATCTTTATTTTTCGAAACAATCGAGTGAAAAAAAAAAAAAAAAAAAAAGAAAAAAAAGTTACATCAACGCGAATGAGGTACCAATGTGTATGAGCACATGAGAGCCGTCATTGTTCTTTTTTTTTTTTTTTTTTTTTAGGTTTTTTTTTTTTTAGTTTTCTCAGTTCGTTTCGCCCTGCTGACAAAAAAAATTAAATCGATATGAAAAGAGAGAAAAAAAGATAGAATATGAACGAAAAAAAAAAAAATGTTTGGATCGCAATTTTTTTGTTAATATTTTAATTTTTTTTTTTTTTTTTCTTTTTTCGTTCAAATTGTTTATATAGTTTTTTTTTTGTTGCGCGGGGTCTTCATCGTGTGAATGGTAATTACGTGTGTAAGTCGTTGCCATATATCGAGAATTTTTTCAGTTTTTTTTTTTTTCTTTTGTTTATATGGCTCACGTCGTGTAAATGTGTAAAGAGATTGTGCGAGAGATATATAGAGTTCGATCCGAATGTTGTATGTACATTATGTCACAGCTATGTATATGCCTGCTGCATTGTAATACTTGACCTATACTTTTGGACACTGTAGCGCTAGCGTAATGTAATATATATGTAATAAGTACGGGAAAGGCGAAAGGGGGGGGGGGGGATGTTTTACCGTAATAAAAAACGGGAGAGACGTAGCAGACCCAAGAATGACGAAGAAAGAATTTTTTTTTTTTTTTGTTAAGAATAGTAAAAAAAAAATCGTATTTTTGCAAAATAATAATGTATAATTAACGAAAACGACAAAAAAAAGAAAAATAATAATAATGAAAAAAAAAAAAAAATGGATTAAAAAAATATATACCTTGAGCACACTGTCCAAAAAGTATGGAATAATTTGTACAATACATCATTAACACGTAAAAATACTAAAAAATATAGTGATAATTTCCATGTTGGTACAACAGAATATAGCTACTCGATTATCCTCCACCATAAATGATGGAATTGTTATCAGTATATTATGTTGTAATCTACATTTTCAGTGTTTATAAAAAAAAAAAAAAAAAAAAAATTATGAAAAAAAAAATATGAAGGCATTTAGCTGTTACGTTTCTTTTTTTTTTTTCTCTTTTTTTTTTTAACGAAGAAAATATTTACAATGAAACGAGAAAATACAACGGAGAAGTTTGTGGATTTAAAAGTTTTTTATTCGACACACAGTTTATTGGTTTATTTGAGACACTGGGGGCGCGAAGAGGCGAGCGAATGCTTGAAAAGTCCGAGGAACGCTATACGCTAATCGAGTCTATTTCGGAGCCGAATAAATTATCAAGAATTACCGCGTTGTTGTGAATTTCGTAGGGAATTCGCGTACCTGATTTATATTCGAAAAAAACAAAACAAAAAATTACTTCTTCCGACGCTGGATCGGCGATTTTTCTTCTGCGCAAACTTTCTTCCCGACTTTAACTCGCGGTGTTAGGATCCATTCGTTTTGCGTACTCGCGTATTTTTTTTTTTTTTTTTTCGAGAAATTTTCTTCACGATTATCCAGGGGTATCGCGGCGTAGAGAGAGCTTTGTCTTCGTGGAAAAACATTTTTTTCCGTTACAGTACCGTGTCGAATGCTTCAAATAATCGAAAAACCACAAGTTTTCGATGTTTTAGAGACTAAGAGAATTTCTAGCGCTGGCATAACTAAAAAATAATTGTTTTTCTGTACGAAAACAAACGCTCCTCTACAGGCGTTAACACTGGTCACGCAGCACAAACATTGAGATATCTAAAATGTATCGAAAAAACTTTTCACAGTGCGCATGCGCGGCGTTTTTCCAGCCGTTCGAAAAATGGCGCACAAGCGAAACTTTGACAAGTGTTTTGCGAGTTATTCTGGGTATATTAATTTATTTTTGCTGTATCGCCGATCGTTGTGAACATTACTTTCGTTTTTCAGTTGAAACGAATTCGTAAGTACTATTGATAAAATATGGAATTTTTCATTCATCGAATTTATCACGATCACGAAAAACGGACAATTCGTAATTAAACAATAGCGCTGCGTTAATGATATCTTCCTAGAAAACAAAAAAAAAAAACTTTCTTACCTTTGATATCGAAGAGCTACCATAATTCTTCACATAAAACGAATCGGTACTCGTTATGTAGAACCAACGGACTCGTGTGTGTTTAACAATCTGGTTATATGATTTGATACCGCAATATTTTCATCGAGATCTAGAAATGTCCCTACTGCCAGTAAACAGTGAATTATACATACGTACTAAATGTAAAGATTGAAAAAAAAAAAAAAAAAAAGCAAGAACAGTATCGCCGATTTGTTAATAGTATGATATTTTTACAAATTGTATGAATTTAAGCATTAGCCCGAGAGTGAGAAAAGAAAATAAAGATGCGAACAAACGTTTTATCTGATTAATTGTTTCTTCGATTGACGCTCTTCGATCTCTCGTGAATTTTTGTTTTTTTCATTACTTTTCGATACGTCACGAAAACACGATGTAACCTAAAAAAGAGGTTAACTTTCTTTACGGCTCGTGAAAATCATTTTTTCGTTCGGATTTCTTCACGAAACACGTCCAAAAGTCTTTTATCGTCCGAACAAATCTTTTTTTCTCGCTTCTGCAAGCGATTATGCGAATACTTTTGCCAACAGCGACGATACCGAGTCGAAGCAATCGCGAGCCGAGAGAAAACCGATGCGGTCGCTCTGCCGGATCGTCGAATTTTCAAACTGTCTTGTACCACAGGCTTTACGCCAGAGGCTACTCCACGTGTCGAGTACATCGAGAGAGGAGCCACACACAGGACTGGGCTGAGTGCCCGAGGCGATCCAGAAATGGAATATAATCAGCTAGGCGCTTCGCTCGGCGAATTCGAGGGACGACAGCCCGAGGGCATGTAGTGCCTCGCGGCGACGCGGATATTGAGTTCCGCGTAACCATGGTTACTCGTCCGGAGGCGATAACGTTTGTTCGCCTTTCCCTTATTCCCGCGGTTACGTTATCAACGCAACGTCGTCTCAACGACTATACACGAAATATATATATATATATACACCCTTAGCACATTGATTCTTCTTTCATTCTTTATCCCTTTATTTTCGTCTCTTCTCTAATAATAAATCGTAAGATTAGGGACTTCTTTTATTCGTACAACAAAAACGTAAATTTCGTTTTATCATTTTCGTTTTTTTTTTTTTTTTTTGATTAAAATTAAAGTAATAAACTTGTTATTGTTTTCACATCGTACATTTTTCCCGACGATTTTTCATTCCCAATAAATTTATTTGATACATCGGGACACCGCAATTGTCGGTATTTGCAGATCACGGAAATCGTCGACTCGGCGCCACGTGCTAATCAACGAAATAATTCGTTTCGATGTTTTTTTTTTCGTTCGATTGTTTTTATTTTTATTTTTTTTTACTTTTTTAAATTGTATAATAGGTACTGTCGCAAGTATATAATAATTATTTACAATAATTAGTATGGCATATAAATACATTTTTTTTTTTTTTTTTTTTTTTTAGGTACACCTTTGAAATATAATTAATAACAGAGAAGACCAGCTCGCTCGTCACTTCCATCCGGCTTTTTTCCATCGGGAAAAGCAATATCAAGAAAGCAATACACTGCGAAAAAAAAAATAACAGATATGCAGTCAAAAATTTCCACAAACTTTTTTTTTTTTTTTTTTTTTTTTCTCCATTTCACGCGCGCAACGCGTCCCATCAAACTTTTCGTTCTGTAAAAAAATTTTATTGGAAATTTTCAACTATTTTTTTTTTTTTTTTTTCTTCAACAGTCTGCACGTTCTCTTCTGTCGCAGTTGGGAAACTGCATCGGCAAGTATTTCCTCGGAGGAAGACTATACACTCGAGTCTATTTTTCTTACAATTTTTTTTCTTTTTTCTGTTTATTCGTTTGTTGTTGTTTTTTTTTTTTTTTTTTTTTTTTTTTTTTTTTATCGTCAATTCAACAAATTTCTTCGAATTATCTCGGAACATCGCCGGAAGTTCTTTAGCCCATTTTTTTTTTCACCCGCTCTCCGGTTTGAAATTTCTCCAATGATCGGTTATCGAAACGCGATCGCCGAGCGAATTTTTTCGTTTTATCAGTGTTCGTCGGGATTGCGTCACTGATCGTTTCGACGAAAACAGTCGAAGCCGCTGTTCATCGCTCTCGTTTGGCACGCGTTCTGTCAGGTATTCATTCCCTGTCTTACGAATAAATACTCGGAGAATTGTTGCCCCTCGACGCCACCGCCGTTACTCGCGACGACGCGAAAACCGGCGTTAAGAAGCCTCGTTATCGCCTGAACGGAATTTAACTTGCAGTAACCATTGAGAGGAAAGCGTATCACGTGACGAGCGTCTTGCTGATGCCATGCGACACCGGAACGCGCGTCGATTACCGCTTGCGTCGTTTCCGGAAACACCTCGTCGAGAAGCGCGCGTCCACCGGAGAGCATCACACGCTCACCGAGATCGGGACTCACGTGAAGGGCAACGCACTCGTAACTCTCGGTGCGCTTGTTGTCCGATTCACGATTGCAGGGAGGCGCGGCGCTGTCGCCGCGGCCCGTTTGACACGACGGCGGACTCGGCGATGACATCGTCGCGCCGTTTTTTATTCGCTCCTTCTTCATCTGCTCGAGTTGCCGGCACATTGCTGCGGAATAGAGACAAATTGAAATTTATTTTTTAAAATCCTTATAATTTTTTTTTTTTTTTTTTTTTTCATATGCAAAATTATTTTTAATGATAATAGAAATCGAATAAATGAAATTGATTGGAAAAATTGAATTAGAAAATTAATGTACGATTAATTTTTTTTTTTTACACGAAATTATTTTAAATGTGAATGGAAAATAAATAAATTCGATCGATTAGAAAAATTGATATATCATTTTTTTTGTTTTTTTTGTTTTTTTTTTTTTGGTATCCGAAACTATTTCTTAGTTTTTTGAGAAAAATAATTTAAAAAAATTAATATTCAGTAAAGAAATGAGAAAAAAAAAACTCACGGGTGATGTCGAAGTATCTCGCCTCCTCGAGCAACAGATCGAGATCCGCAAAATTGTCCGGTATGAGGAGTCGCGAGTTTCTCATAAAATTCAATATGTGTCGGAACATTCCACCGTCTCGATCGATGAAGTAGTGCTGCTTGAGGGAATCCAACATTATGGGAATGCTGCCGTTGAATAGTTTCGCGAGCTTCGAATCCGGATATCTGAAAAATTGCAGCAAAAAAAAAAACGACGTTTATAGTTGGAAAAAAAATCTCTTAATCGTCTAACGCGTTAAAAATAATATTATTTATATATTAAACGAAAAAAAAAAAAAAAAAAATTATGAAACTTTATTGGAGAATTATTATTATTATTTATTTATTATTAAACGAATGAAAAAAAAAATTAACGAGGGTTTTACCACCTGCATTCATGTAATGTACAATTTTCTTTTGTAATTTAAATTTTTTTTTTTTTTTTTTTTTTTTTTTTTTTTTTTTTTTTTTTTCGTTCAAATTCTAGTCATAGGGAGGACGCGAGGCCAACATCCAGCAGGTGAAACTGACCGCAGCCGCATAATATAGGTAACACAGTACCGTATATCAGCACCTGCTGCTCGGCGAATGACTCTCGGGCTTTAAAAGCCCGGAGCCAAGTAGTAGGTAGGTAGGTAGAGGCAGAGGTAGTAGAGATATACGTGCAGCTGTTCGTCTCCTCCTCTTTTAAACATCTCGACGACCTTCTCCTCTTCCTTAATTAACTCGACTCGAGAGAGCCGTCTCGCTATACACATAAAATACTCATACGCATATTCTTCCTATATATATAACCGGACGCGCAAAGTTTCTCGAGAAAAACGGCAGTTAAATAAATCCTAAAAAAAATGTCGTTAAAATAATAAAAAAAATTGTCGTCGAAACGTTTTAACGTCGTGCGTCGCCGACAATTCGCAACACGAGGGGGTCGAAGCGAATGGAAACCTAACGCGACGAAAGAACGAGGGCAATGCGAGAGCGTCCGGACGCATCGATTATCGTGATCTCGATATATAGGAATATCATAACGGCGATGAGGAAGGAAGGAGGAGTTTAACTTCTCTTCACTCGTCGCCCCGTTGACTCTCTATCATTTTCGTGAAAGCTGGCGGAACGGATGTTGGTATATAACTGACGCGCGTTATACTCGTTTTGATACGAGTATATAGTATGCATATGATGCACCGGAGCATTGATGTGAAAAAAAATAAAAAAAATAACACGAGAAGAACAAAAAGAAGAGTCAAGAAGGTGGGCGAAGTAAACGCCCTGAACCGAAGCGGAAGCAAGTCATCGGGAGTATATCTTGCCGTACGAGTAAAATTCCTTCGGGAGGGGATTCTGTCTTGAAGGCAACAGAACTCCGCGGAGTTGACCGAGAGCTCCGAGATATTCGTGATAATATAGTACACGATATTTTATAGTCGATATGATCCACGTGCACCGCCGTTGTTCCACTTTGCACATTTTTCTTTTTGTCTCGAAGATAGCGATGCACTACTTCCTTTTGTAGCCAAAGAATCATTACTCAAGTACGAGATATTCGTTGTAAATACGAACGAAAAAAAAAAAAAAAATTTATTAGAAATGATTTAATTTACCGATTCAAGGAGAATTGAGTTATTGATGATAACAAATCGAGGAATTCAACGGAAATACGATAATTTTTTTTTTTTTTTTTTTATAATAGTAATTTTAAACCATTTTTCTAGTTTTCCAAAAAGTGCCGATTCAATTAAAACGATCGATCGCTCGTGCGAAATATATTTTTGTCGTCAATTATCATCTGACAAATTTATAAACCATTTTTCGTAAAATGTTTAATAACTTATTAATAATCATCTATAAACAAATGAATTTGTTATTAATAAAAAAAATAAGATCGATAGAACATATCGCTGAAAAATTATTTTCGATATATCGAAAATAACTATAACGACGATTATTTATTTTGTCCGAAACTTTCGAAGAAGTTTCGTCACGACTTTTCTCTTGAGTCTCTTATTATTTGTTATTATCAAGAACAATGCATCCCGGAGTGCATTGCGTATATGTCGAGCGTCGATGTTTCATTCCCACAGTAAGTAAAAAAAAAAAAAGAAAAAAGAAAAAAATTGCGAGTGCAGCCTTGCAGCGATCTTTGACTCGTCGAACGACGATGAGACGGCGGAGTGTACGGGGGTGGCCGGTGGTGTGGTAGGTACCCCGCGGTATATCTCGCAAAGTCGAAAGGCCTCGAGGCTCGCGGCCGCCGTCGTTATTATACGTTATCGCGGAGGAAGGTATGGGAACCAGCCTCGGGCTACGGGTTCTTATTCGTAGACGCCTGTATCTGTCTGTCTGTCTGTCTATACTATACGTTAAACCTGTATATCTATACGATTTCGTATATACGTGTATGCGTGTTGCATCCCGCCCTTCGACCCGAGAGTTCTCTCACTTTGGACCCTCCGGCGATCGCCCAGTTTTCCTTCTATCCTTCGTCTCTACCCCCGTTTCGCGCGATCTGCCCTACTCATAACGCGCGCCCACCCTTCATCGTCAACAGCGTCGAGACCGACGCGCGTCGATGTATCTCACGATTTTTTTATTTTTTTTTATTACCTATGCAAAACACCTCGTGGGTCTTACATCACAAAAATGCAAAGCCCAATGCACTTTTGACGAATTACCGACAGGAAAAAAAAAAAAAATATGCAAAATATATATCGATAATATACAATTTTTCGACGAAAATACGTTAGATATATCACAGCTATATGTTGCGATATACGTTTTTCTACGTGGGCATTGAATTAATTAGACTCGAAAAAACTATAAAAATAATCGTTAAAATTTTCAAAAATTTCGTCGTCGACTGGAGGTTAAAATGATCAATTACGAAGATTAAAAAAAATTATTTAATATACGGTGCATGAAAAATCGTAAGAAATCGCGAATGACCGAACGTCGTGCTCGTCGTTCAGCCGGAGGTTTTCGTGTCGATAGTGTGGGAGTCAAGAAACCACCGAGCGAAATAAGTCCAAGGTAAATAACAGGAAAATAAAGCAAAGAAAGGGTTTGAGAGTAGAAGAAAAATACTGAAAGACTTTTGCGCGCGCGAGACACAAACGAAGTGAGCGAAGGGGAGTGCGCGTGTGTCGAAGAGATCGCGGCGCGGATGTGAGAGAGGTCTCATGTTGCTCCGACTCGGCGAGAGGCTCGGAGCTAAGATATAGGGAAAAGAGGAAAGAAGTGCAGGAAGAAGAATATCTCAAAGAAGGATAGAGAGAAAGAGCCGAGAAGAAGTGCCCCGCTGGCTTGGCGTGCCTTGTGCTTTCTCGCAGCATCATTTCTCGAGGATATACAACACGTATACGTATGTAACATGCATACGAGCGCATATACGTAAGGTATACATGTATATGTATCTGTGTATATAGATATAGATATACATATATGTATAGTGAAGGGGCGCGCGCGACCGGGGGCGGAGGACGAGAGAGAAAAGAGGGCCGTGATTACCGGAGGGCATTCCTGGGTCCGGTGTGCGGGCTCCACGGGGTCCGGAGCTTCGCGGCCGAACCGTGAGCTCTGCGGGGTCCGATCCCGGGTCAGATCCGCTCGAAGCAGCCAAGGAGCAGCGAAACCCGCCGCAGCGATTCTATGGGAAAACGCTAAACGATCGGCTCACATCACTCAGATTCCGCGGGCGGGCGGTCCGAGAAGGTCCGCGAGTGAATGCGAAAGAACGGCCTTTGAGATTCATGGAAGTAATGCACCGCGCGAAGGAAGAAACGATCTGCTTTCGCGTATATCGAGAGTATGTGTCCGGTCGGTCAGATAAAAAAAAAAAAAATAAAAAAAACGTACGAGAGGAACTCGTTAATTATAGGCTTATAAATTTTACCGGATAGCGAGAGCTATATATGCGGAAAAAAAAAAAAATGCGCGCGCTTCCGTCAGTCCGCTTGTTTTTTTTTTGTTATTGATGCAGAGCTGCAAAAACTTTCGTGTTATCGTGTGATACGTAGAAAGTCGAAAATCGCGAGAGATATACGTGCGCAAAAAAAAGGCGCGCGCTTCCGTCGGTCCGCTTATTTTTTTTATTATTGAATGCAAAGTTGCAAAAACTTTCGTCTTATCGTGCGATACGTAGAAAGTCGAAAATCGATATATCGAACGGTAACTTTTTTTTTTGTTGTATTTATAGAAATTTAAGTATAAAATCGGTATATCGCATCAAAACTATAAAATTATAAATTTCAACATAATAAAAAAAAAAAAAAAAAAAATAAATAGTAGTAATTGAACGATAAGCCACATATATGAACTCCGCGAATATTACCGAATACAATATGATAAATAAAATAGCATATTATTAATTGTAATTAACGAAAGTATTAAATATTTCGTATCATTGCCGTAATGAAACGTGACAAATCGATATTAATATCAATAAATAAACGTAATATAACGACGCTGGACAGAGGGTATGCGGTAATACGGCGATTATTATAACGAATATACGACGGCATCTCTATATTTGTTACAACATAAACCGGTTGGATTCACTGTGCAAACCAAACGCAATTAATTAGAGGCAATTAACTGATTGACGGAATATTTTATCCGTTCCTCTTTCACATTACGTATCGCTAATTATTGGTTTAACGGGGGGGACGCGTAGTTAGTGAGCCTTTCGCGTAATTCCTATCCTACGGATGAACAAGAATAATGAAATTAAAATATTCGATAAAATTCCAATTATTATTGTCAAACAAAATTATTGCGTTTCTCATGGCAACGCGATCTTCGATGTAACGCGTAAAATTGCCTCTCGCATTTGTACGTAAATAACTAATGTTATAATTAGCGTATCGCGCGCATTATAAATATCGAAAATGTACGGTATATGCATTAATATTTAATGAGAGACTCGAAACGTGGATTAACTCTCGCAGCTCGGTGGGGAAACAAAATCCCCAACACTCCCTTTGTTACATGTGCCTAACAATGACATAAGCCGCGAAGCAGACGACACGTGACTTTTTGTTATAAACGCGAAAGATTATAAAAAATTAATTATTGTAATTATGATAAAAATAAACGATAAAAAAATACTAATAATAATATAATAATAATAATTCATATTATTTTTATATTAAATTAATAAATTTATTATTATTATTATTATTATTGAATTATTAAAAATAAATAAAAATCGTAAATTAGTTTCGAAAGATAATCTAATTAACGAAAAATTTGGAGAACGAGATTTTTTAAATATATACGAAGGGATAAACGTGTAGATTAATGCATGCGGTACATCCATATTATCGTTTCCTTATTATTTATTTATTTTTCATTTCCGCTCCACCGATGAGAATTTCTCGCAAAGACTAAACAGATACAGAACCATCTTTTCCACGAGTTTACAAGGTATAACCTCTCTGTGTGGAAACTGTCTCGTTTATCACGTTTACTCGGAGTCTCGTTAAAGTGTCTCTGCATAAAATTTACGGTTAATGACGTCCGAGAGAATCTCTACGCGTCTCGTCGTAATAACCGTCGCGTTAATCTTTCGCGAGACAACTCAACCGTAAGTATTAACATCGAGCATTGTGCGTTTCGCTTGGGGTTTGAAGAAACATAAGAAATACAAGAGTATCGAGAGGATGTATCGCGTCGATGGTATCTTTGATGGAAAAGAGCATTCGACGATCGGCGGCTCAAAGCTCCGCGAGATTGAAGTGCCGCGCGTCCGCGAGTTCGACTGCACTTCGATGCACGTCGCAGCTGTCTTGCATCGCTGCAGATCGAGTGTCTCGAATCGACGTTAGCCAACGGTCTCTGTGCGTTCGTTATTTCGATATCTCGTTTCTATCGCATAGAGAACACACACTGCGCGCGCATGCGACCGAACCGTTGATGGAAGAAATTCTCGATCTCCGACTGTATTTTTTCCGAACATCGTTACTCCCAACCACCGTCGGATTCTTCGAAGCGACGCGACGCGACGGAGAAACCGTAAGCGAAACGAATTAAAACGAAACGACTCAGACGTGTACACACGTTTTACGTCGTCCATTATCCGCGACTCTCGGCGAAGTCGTCCGAACCCGGGAGGGGAGGGGAGGGGAGAGAGGGGGGGGGGGGGAGACGTTCACGTCGCTAAGGTTACCTTCTTTAATAGTCCATTAAAATGAGATTAAAATGCGTTCAAAGTTAACTGCACGAGAGTTTTCGCGTCAAATAAACGAGAACTGTGTATAATCTTCGTTTGTCAGAAGAATACAATAAAACAAAAAAAATAAAAAAATAACCGTTGCGACAGATAGATTTTTTTTCGAAGGAGTATCGCGAATAAAAAAAACTTATGGTGGCGTTACTGTGGTATTAAACAATCATATTATTATTATTGTTATTAGGTAAAAAATCGATGAAAACATCAAAATGAAGACATTTCGATGAAAACATCGAAATCATGAAAAAAATCATGAAAAATCATGAAAACATCGAAATGAAGACATTTCGATGTTTTCATGATTTTTTTCAAGGATATCGAAATCACATTTTTTTAATGATTCTCTACGGTGTTTGAATCAGAATGTGCAAAAAAAATGATACGAGGATCCATTCTTCTGTATTCGCCGAGTATAAATTATTTTTCCCCGGCGACACCGCGAAATGACCCTCGGAGGGCCGTAACGAAAAAAAAAAAAAAAAAAAAAAAAAAAAAAAAAAATGGATGATGCCGTTATAAACCATAGCGTGGGCATTCGTTATTTATCGTACGATCGGTTGGCGCGCGCATGGAGCGCTCAGTGGTAACGATACAGTTGTGCAGAGTCCGGTGTGGAGTGTCGGGACGGGGGTGACAAATGTAACGCCTGGACTCCCCGGATCACGTGCGTTATAGAGTAGTAACGGGCTCCCGATGCTTTTCTATACTCTCTCGCCGCTGGTGTATCAACTGTACAACCCCCTCTCTCTTTTCCCGTTTGCATCGCTCGCGGAAGCGTTTTATAATGATTTGCGGTCACCGAGAGATATCGCGGTGTGCACCAGGTCTCTCCTGGTGCGTTGTGCATTGGGTGCAGCAGCGGCAACTGATAAAATAATCCGGCAGGTAATAGCGCGCGCGCGCGCGTGCGCACGCACACCCAGTCCCGCTTTACTATGACCAACGGACGGATGTATTATTACCGTATGTAACATCTATATACTATATAGTATATACTTTCAACAACACAATAAGGTCAACGACACGTAATGAGGGAGGAAGGTGCAGCGAAGCGTGCCAATCTGCATCTAAGCGCATACGCGCGAGAATATCGCGTTTTAATGGCTCGGCACAGTCATTGGCCGTCCATCAACGATTCTTAAACGAGAATAATATGCCGAGCGTATAAAAAAAATAAAAAAAATAACTTTATCTATGTGAACCATAAAATAAACTACGAATTTTTCATTGCGTTAATTATTCCGCAGTTTTTTTTTCCATAAATCTAAACGTTTTTTCGGGAAAAATTTGCGAAAAATCGAAGAAGTCGCGTAAGTTACGAAAAATCGATTTGATTCGTATGAAAACGGTATTTATAAATCGCGGAGGTACTGCGGATGAAATTTTCATGAAATACTATTAAAATTGATGAAATAATCGATCTATTTATCGGTGAAGATCGATAGATCGATTGGTCACGAGATAGATAACGCTAAACTAGTTTTCTCGCGAGTGGCCAATGACTGTGCCGCAGCCGATTACGGGACACGCCGAGTTACGATCTAAATGCGCATCTATCCAGAGAAAATCTGCATATCTGTGGGCAGATAGTGCGCAATCGTGTGAGTAAATATGATGTATAACGTGCCGTTGATGTTCGTTTTCCTGCACGCAATCGCGCGACACATCCCGCCTCGATACTTCATAACTATAATACTGAAACGTCGAGACGTAAAAGAAGAGGAATACGAAAGAAAGTTGAGTGCAGCGTTTCCGCGACGCGTCTCTATATAACTCCCCATTCGCGTGTCTGTTAACTTGTATTCCAGGGGGAGGGGAGGGGGGAGGGGGAGGGGGGGAGGCGATGGAAGACGGCAGATGATTCTAAGCGGATTATTATCATTCAAGTGGAACAGCTTGTCCGCGAAGCGCTTATAGAGAGGACCGGGGGACCGCGAGGAAAATCTAATTGTGCGCTTCGACACGGGGGGAGTAGAGCTTACAGTCGAGTGAACCCGTTGAAGAACGGCACGAGAATGAATAAACCAGTTCGTCGGAAAAAATCCTATTTAGATTACAGACTCCGAGGCAAAGCCGACGTCGAGATGTAGAGCGATTAATGACGAGCAACGGGAAGCGTCATATCAAGCGCTCCGGTTGATAACATCTTTTGATTATTAACGCCTCGAAGATTCATTTGTTAAATTCGAGGAAAAACAGTTTTCTTTGAAATTTACGCAACTATACGGTGTTTTTTTTTTTTTTTTTTTTTTTTTTTCGACGAAAATTTCGTATTTTTATTATAATAATGATAATAATAATAATTGCAATGATTTGAATTTTTACTCACTTCGTCAATGTCTCGAGCGATGACGTGTAGATCGTGCCACCGACGTCGATGTGAACAGGTGCAGTGTACCTCGAGGCCGCTGCAACGCATGGTATTCCTGTCATTTTGGCGTTGTAAGCCGCAGATGCAGCGGCTGGCGGTGCTGCGGGCGTCGGTGGTGTCGGCGACGAGGAGTTCGACATTGGTGGCGACGTTGCTGGCGAACTGCTCGGCGACAGCAATCTGACAAAGATACTTTCAACATTAGGCGACATTAGACCTGCTACCCGAATTAATACAATAATTTCTGTAATAATAATTTTTTTTTTTTTTTTTTATTAAAAATAATGATAACATTAATCATTTAAACGAAAAAAAAAAAAAAAAAAAAAAAAAATTTCTGAAAGATCGAGAAAATTTTTTTAAGGTAAAAATTTCGGTGATTTCTCGATATGTGAGAAAATAAAAAAAGTGTTATAACATAATGGTGTATCTGTACCTCATTTTTATCTGGGCGCTCGGGAACATATTGCGTTGTGCCGTCAGCTCCACCTTTACCTCCTTGCCGTCGGCATCACATTTCCGCCTGAAACGGCAAACGAATAAAAAGCCATTTAGCGAATATTACAAATCCTCGATACAACGAGTTATGATTCGCATGAATTCAGCCCCATCGTGAGTCACGAATCACTCGGTTGTTCTTGAAAATTCGTTGTTAAAATTGCAAACTATGATAACGCGTTGCGAGATCAAACGCGTATTATCTTCTGTGTATATAAAACTCCATCTATTCCATCGTTTGTTTCCGCGTATGCGGATAATTTCACTCCCGACGACAATGGAACCGTTGTTTTTCAATTAAGTTCCGCTTCAATTATTTTTCTAGTGCATTGTTTTTTTCCCGCGGGGTCCGGTGAAATGAAAATTTTAGTTATCTCAGCGGAGGTGCAGAACGGGTCAACGAAGTCCCACCGTCGAGATATCCGGCGGTGCATAATTTTCATATGTATTCATAAGCCAATTACGACGATGAAAAAATATTTAAGAACTGTCTATTAGATGGTCCCTCGAGCTCTCTGGACAATTATGGCGATGGGTTTCGTGGGTCGCAATTTTTTTCACTAACGAATTAAAGACTCCCGCGGAAGTTATGGGTAACTTTAGGGATTTTAACATCAATTTATAATAATAAAAAAAAAATTGCATTTTTTTTTGAAAACCTCTGTATCTTCGCATCTCTTATTTTTTTTTTTATTAATGTATAATAATGAATAATAATAATTATTTTTATTGATAAATGAAAATTCATAAAAAAAAAAAAAACAAATCTCGGATCACTGAAGAATATCTTCCGAAAAAATGGTTACCGTATCGCCAACAAAGAAGCTATGAATGCAACGACATAAGTCGCAGAAGAGTTCCCCGTTCACGGCCATTATTTCCATCGCCATGCCTAGGTATATCTCACGCGGAGACTGGTTCTTTCGCGGTACAGCCCGAGGTTACGTTAAAATGCATGCAGCAAACGCAGCGGAGGATAGGGTCCGTGCAATGCTTGTGCAAGGAGAGCCTCGAAGCGAAGAGATTCTTAGCGGTAGGCGAGAGAGAGGAGGCAGCGGGGGTCGCCAGCGTGCGCCGAGAACCGCAGGCAAACCCAGCGCTCGAGAGCGTTGCAATGCGCAGGGGTATGTATGCACACCCGACCTCCAGTTGCGGGTGGAGATACCTCTCTGTCTTTCTCTGGCGCTTGGTATTCTCTCTGTCCTGTTCTATCCTCGTTTTCTCATTCCGTTCTCTCTACCTTTCGTTTCTTCCCTCCCTCCCGCGCCCCGCTCCACCCCTTACCGCGACTGGGCGAGATGCGACCGCAGCATCCAACGGAACGGCCGCCTCGTGGGTAGCCGGAGGCAAACAGCACGGGGTCCAGGTATAGACGCTGTTTCCATCGCCTCGGGCGCTCACAACTCTCCATGGCGTTATACTACGTACAGGAGAATACACTGACATGCCCCACCTATTCATCTCACTCGTTCTGCTCTCTCTCTGTATCGCTTCGTCTCTCTATCTATTTCCTCCTCCTCATTCTTTTTCTCCTGGTCCATCGCGCGGATCATCTCTCTGACTCTCGCTATTCTATATACAGCTTCTTCCTCGTCGGAGGGGGAGATCACACGGATTCAAAACGTTGTATTTGTTACGTGTACCGATGCACCTTAAGCGCGGAGTATTGGTATTATGTACGTACATCAATTCATGCTATATAACATTGAACGGGGCGAGGCTGCAATGCACAGCATCCCACACAGAGATGCGGCACGAAAACGCGAGGATCGTCTCTCCCAATGCCCCGCGAAAGCCTCGGGTCGCATTCCGCCACTCCGCTGTATCTACATATGTATGTTTGTACTCGCGTTCGTATACGGGGAACGGGGAGCGACAGAGGGGAAGGTTGGCTGAGGACACCGTCGCGCCTCGGGCCTTGCGGCCCCGGAGAACTCTCCCGAGCTCTCCGTACCCGAAATGCAAATTTGGAAATGTCTCGCTTTTTCTCTTGAATATCTTCTGCTTCTCTGATGCCGCCCCTCCTACCCCCCCACCCCCATCTCCCCCCCTTTGGCTTAACGTCCATATAGACCACTCATTTCGAAGCTCTTCGCTTGTCTCGACTTTTGCTTCTCTGCATTTGCCCCCTCGAATATTACTTTAAATACGCCCCGCCGGGCGCGACGATGAAAATGAGAAGCTCGTATGCCCGACTCGGCTCTCTTCAACAAATCGACGGCTATTCGTTATCCGGAGAAATTTGAGTTAATGGACGATGGTATATTTGCAAATGCTCGCAGGGTATATTGGGTTGACGAATTGGCGTGTTATATTCAAATATGCGGCGGTTTATGCGAATTTATTCTGAACCACTTAATGATATTGTTTTTTTTTGGATTTTTTTTTTATTTAACAAAAAATCTTCGAAGTATTATCTATTTTTTTTTAATCCAAATTGAGATAAGATATTTCATGGTATGTGGAATTTTTTTTTTTTTTTTTTTTTTGAAAACTTGAAAAAAAAAAATTATTGTTGAAAGATGAAAAAACAAGTATTTTCTTTATAAACCGTATAGAATTTTAACGGGTAGAATGTTAATGCAGTTGAATAGATTAGAACATTCAATAAGTAGGTACCGGTGTAACGGCGTAATGCCACCATTTCTTCCGTTACAACCGTCAGTCTGATGGATTAACATACATGAGAGTTGTATTTAATTACGCAGAGAAATAGACGAGTTAAACATGTATAGAAAGCACGATAGACTGACGAGTGCATCAACAAGTAGTTACGGACAGAGACTGTATAACGTGTAGATGTATATATATATATGTATCTTTTTTTCTCGAGATATTATACGACCGATACCTCCGATATACATGTATACATTATGGGGCCGTTGATGCTTCGCGCAGCAAGCATCTCTAAAAGTGACTCGTTAAATCTTCTAATTGAAGATCGGAGCCCCCCACCCGCAGTTAACGGTGGCAACACATACCTGCGTTAGTTATTAGCGAGTTCGATACAGTCGAAGACGCTCGAGAGATCTTTGATGGTTTTCTCCGCTCCGAGAAGATTCGATGGATGGGGAAAGGGGGCGAACGAGAGAGCGTTATAAAGAAAGCAACGATCGAACGCTCTCCCTTAAGGGTGTATCACACATTTCGACGGTCAAAAATTCAGCAGAGTATTTTTATTTTATTTAAAAAAAAAAATCTTTATTTCATATAAAATATAACGTTACTGAATGTGTTTCAAATCTTTGGCTCGATGTTATCGAAAATATCGAATAATCGAAGTCGCGTTTCCGATATTCCGAGTTAAATAAAAAAAAAAAATCAAAATAAACCAAAACGTAAAAAAAAAAGACATATTATATATATTATTGCGTGTAAATAGTTTTTATGGTTTTCGCTTGTTTCCCCGGAGAAATGTGTGTAATGACCTTTATACTGGCAACGTGGGCGTAGAAGAGTGGGACGAAGAATTTTGCAGGGTGTTTTATCGTGATTTTTTGAGAATAAAGAACAGAACGATGCCCACGAGTTTAATTCTTCGGAACATGAGGATGAAAAGAGACAAATTTCGAAGTAAGCGAAAAAGAGATATTGACGATATACTACGGTACATAGTAGTGGTCGGTCGGAGAGCGCGTGCCGACCGGTTTGGCTTGCCGCCGACACGTTACATCGACTCACACGCACACGAGAATCGCAAATTTATTGATGCGGTATGCGCTTGAGACTGCAATATAACCCATCATGTACTCCTTCGTTCTTTTGAGGATATGATGCGGGAGCCCAGAGCGCGGATCTCTTATACAAGTCTCATCTTTCTTTCCTTTTAGTTTCTTGCATCGATATTTTTTTTTTTTTTTTTTTTTTTTTTTTATTCACCTGACTACGTATAGTATTCGCGTAACGTTCGAGTGTGTCGAGTAAATCGAATACACTAAACTGGAGTCGCGTGGCCGCTCTCCACTTGATCTTACTACTGAATCAACGAAAACGCGAAATCAATTGGTATTTTTTTTTTTTTTTTTTTTTTTTTTTTTTCTTCTCAAAAAATGATGTTTACGTAAAATTTTTCCGTAATATCATTTTTTTTTTCAAAGAGTTAAACGATTATCTTTTATTTTTTCTCTAAGTTAAGTTTCGGAAATATTTAAGATTATTTCGTGAAATATCAAATTCTTTCGACGTACTCATTACAGAAATAGGATATTAAAGTTGCAACGAGAAGGCTGAATACTGCCGACTGCCTTCTGTCAGCAACTACACTTTTAAGTTTGACTGAATTTACCGTATCGCAAGAAGTTCTTCGCTTTCTTCGGTAATACAAGCATTGCTCGAACTTTAACTGGAACAGAAACTTTAAGTACGCGTGCAGTTGTAACTCGCGGCAACTCTCAAAGTTTTACTGTGTAATATGTGTATATATATATATATATATATATTTCGAGCATTGCGTTGTGATGCGTTTACCCTCTCGCCGAGGCTCGGCAACCCCCCGAGGGGGAGTCGCGACTCGTTGATGTTGTGCGAAGAACGACGCATCGCGAGAAAACGGGGTCGCGAAATTCCTCGCGGCTCGTTTCTCTCCGTACGCGGTACGAAAACGTTCGATGATTTATCGACGCTACGGAATAGTGGTGATTTCCTCGCCGGGGCGACGATCTTATGTCTTACGGCGTGACGCCTCGTACACACATATATATGTATATAAAGAGAGAAACATATACGTGTATGTGAATTCAGACGCTGTAGTGGAAACGATGGAGCAACGCGAATCGTTCTTTCCGAGACAGCAACTCCCGAAGCGCATTCGCTTCGAAGAAGATGCTTTATTGGCGAAAGTGAACGATACTTTACAAGCGTTTTCGTTTTGTTTCTTGCACTGTTGTAGACCTTACTGTTGTATTTCCCTCGGGCATTGGGTCTCTTGGCGACGAGGCGCTGTAACTCATTTTCCAAATGGTTCCATTCGATTTTTTCTGTTTTTTTTTTTTTTTTTTTTTTCGATCATCCAGTCAACCTCGAGATTTTATTGGAAAATTGTTAAGACGAAAAAAAAAAAATTTATCGATTTCTGAATTCGTGATAATTTATTCTACGATCCGTGTTGTTCCATTGTTTCAAATAATAATCGGCTATAACATTTTTTTATATATAAATTGACAATAAAAATAATATTAATACTAAAAAAAAAAAAAATTTACTCGATTTTTGAATTTCCTTAATCGATTGAGTAAAATTTCGCACTGATTGCCGAAAAAAAAAAAAAAAAAAATAATTTTGCCTTCGTATTTATTGAAAAATTTAAAGATCCCATCGTAGCCGATCGTAAACAATTCCACACGTCCGATAGAAACGTGGGTTCGACGGTCAATTAAAGTCCTCCGGAGGCTTCAGGATACTCCCACACTTTCTGTCTACGATATTGAAAAATAAAATAAAAAATAATAAGATTCCTCGTAGATATGTGTTTATCTCTCGATAGGTTCAACTTCGTATCTCGGCACATCGAGACTTTTATCTCTCTTCCCTTCGAAGCATCGCTTTGATTATGCGGGACGCAATCGTTTATGACCCGAGTGCAAGAACGTGTGGCGTAAATCTCACCGGGCGCGCGAGTACTCTATTGCCTGATGGGTACTGTTTTGCGACATCATGCACTGCTTTCTTATGCAAGCGCGCAAGCGGGAGCCCAAGGTATCTGCATTGCTTATAGTATAGTTGCACATACCGCGTTAGTTCGTTCAGATTTTATGTGAAACATGCGCGAGACTACGCATCGTATAATATTATATATCGAACGATGAGAACAATAAGGTCGTATCTCCGCCTCGTTTTACGCGTTAAATTGTCTCGTATGCGCCTTTCCGTTTCCGAACGTTTGATATATCTGTATCTAACCAGAAAGACCGTTGAGGGAGCTTTACACTATTTCTATACGTATATAACGTGCTTATTACTGTACTTATACAGTACACCACTATAGGTGTTCTCCGTATTCGCACGAAGACTTATATTATTCCAATATCGTTGCGTGCGCGCGCCCCTTCGCGTCTAGACTTCAACTCACCACGTTGAGCTCATATTATACGATATCGCATGTATTTATGCGCCCGGCGCAAGAAACTCATCGTAAATCTCGTGTGCCCCCACAGCGTGCTCTCCTTGGCAACTCTTTAGCTTTGATCTTATACCCCACTAGGAAATAGCAATGGCAAAACTATACCCGCGATAGAAACTCTGAGAAGGCGAACTTCGTATACTTGTTAATAAACAATATTCTTACGTTGATTTACTCCGTTTCGCCCGTGCGAAAGAGTTCATTTCTGAATACTTCGAAACCATTCGAAAAAACTGCGAGAGGTCAGAGGTAAAAAAAAAAAAAAATTAAAAAAAAATCGCGAAAAGAAATTTAAAAAAAAAAATGAACAATCCGTGAAAAAACGATTTTTTCAATATGTTTCGCGATAATGAAAGCGGCTGATGATTGAAAAAAAAAAAAAAAATCATAACAGATCGCGAAACCTCTTTCAATATTCAATTTTCGAGTGAATTACGATTTGTTACATTGTAAAAACGTAAATAAAAAAAAAAAAAACATCGATTCAATTTTCGCGTTTATTAGCGATACGTATTAATGAATATAATCATTTTCCATCGTGTTTGCCGGTGAATTAATTACGCGCTTCCCACGTGTTTGTTAATTACAATAGACGAGTCGTACATACCGCACGCGATTGGTGCATAGAACATAAACGTATTAAAAAAAAAAAAAAAAAAAAAAAAAAAAAAAAAACGAAAAAAATCCGTCTCGTAGCCCGAGGTAATATTAATTTCCCAGATTCCTACTCATCACGAAACACGCGAGATACGTGTAAATATATTTTTAATGGGAATTATCACCGCACATTATAATATCCTATCGCGTATATATATATAAATATCGCAGCTACACACGCGCGCGAGCGTTACGCAGTTACATGGACATCGGTTATATCCGAAGCCGCGTTTGCACTTGCGAACCTGACTAATTTAAATATTTCCCACGATATTTCATCGTTTAGAATCTGACATTCGAATGAATGCTCGCGGTTGAAATTTGCAATGCACGACCTATGGACAGGAATGGAGTTTAATACTGCACAGCTTTCGTGTAGCCAAACGCGATTGTAACTATGCGTTTGTGTGCGATATATATCCCCGTTGACTACGTTCCAACGTTACAAATACGAAAGCGACGTAAATCTCTCGGTGCCTGGTGGCGCTACATTGCCGCATATCCTGGGCTTTCGCCCCCCTCCCCCTCTCCATCCCCCTTGCGCACCTCGTTCACCTATCGTGTATAAACGTACATAAACACTACGGCTCCGATGTATATATCATGCGTATTATACAGGTAGATACGCGGTAAACCGAGGCGCTTTTTTTTCGCGCCGCGTATGAAACTATCGTAACACCAAAATAGATGTGACGACTCGATTTGTTTTTTTTTTTTTTTTTTTTTCGTGGTATCAAAATGGGAGGATCAAATTCTGTTAAGTACTTTTTAGCCGTATTCGAGAACATACCGAACAACAAAATCGCTCGTCTCCGTGAAACGCAAAACTCCCGCCTTTTTGCTCTCGCGGACAGTCGGGATTTAAAAAATCGAAAAAAATCGAATAAATTTTGCGTATTTGTTGATCGTAAAGAAAAAAAAAAAAAATTTTACCAACGAGTGTATTCAACAGGAGAGCAAATATACGCGGGTGTATGAGCAAATATTTTGCAGAGAGCGATGCGAAGTAATAGATACAGAAAATGGCGAGATATGGAGAAACTTGTGAATGCGACATATAAACTGTAAAACGTATGCACGTGCGCAGTCTTCGATGCGGGTATACAAGTGTGTTTGCTGCAAGAGATTCGCGTTATAGTGCATAAGACAAGCAAAACCTATCTATCTACCTGTCCATGCAACGCGCCCGCCTCGTTCGTTCTTTCCGTCTCATTCCCACTCCCGTTTCTCGTTGTTCCGCGTATATCGACATGTCTCGTTGCACTCGCATGCAGCGAGGTATAATCCTGCGCGCGCCAAAGAGGTACGGCAACGGCAATAGCAAGGAGGCACTCCCGACACGCGCCAATGCATGTCTTGCTCCATTTCATCCTCGGCTCGCTATTTCTCCATCAACCCCCCTCTGCCGCTTACTCACCTACTTACTCACGAGACGGAAATTCTGGCCGAGAGTCCGAGACTCTCGAGTTGCATGTTTCGCGGTAAATCGCAACTGACGGTAGAATTTATTATTACGTGCAATATAGATCCACAGGTTACACGTTGATCATTGTGTGTTATCTCTGTGCATTTTTCTCATCGATGATCTTTTTTTTTTTTTTCTTTATTGAATTCTCACAATAGCTACGTTATGCCATCGATATTTTCGTAATGTTTACTGTTTTTATATAAGGAAGGCGCATCGTCACATTTCCAACCAAAAATGAAATTCGGAGGGAATTTTGAATACTTCCCATTGGGATAAAAAATTAAAAAAAAAATTAACCATGTAGAAGGTGCGAAGAACATTATTTTCCATAATAACGATTGCAAAAAGTTCATAAAAAAAAATTGTTCAACGAATCATTCGATAAGCGAACTTTTTTTCTTTTTTTTTTTTCAGAAGTCGATTCGTTAAATTTTTTCTGATTTTCAAAAATCCCGTTTTCGAAAAAATGAAACTGCGAAAGGTTTTTCAATTTTTACATCCTATCGGGAAGTATTCATAATATTGATATTTATTTTTCTACCTTCAGAAAAATAACAAAAAAAATAAAAAGTTTATTCCGTAAAGCTGACTATATAGATCAATAAAATAAACGAAAAAAAATGTATTAATGTATACAAAAGTACTTTCAAAACGTACAAAATGACTTGTAATGACAGCACAATTATACGCAAAAAAAAAAAAAAAAAAATATACACATTTTATGTTTTTACATGAATTACATGAATGGATATTTCGTAAATTAAAATTTCGTTTTTTTTCACTGTTTTCGTATCGAACTCGCGAACGGTGAACAAGCGAAAAAAATCGTGTATTTATTACATCCTATTGGTACAGCTGAGAGGCATAGTGAATTTTCCGGCGGTATATTGGTTTACAGGAAGAATCGGTGGACGGGCGGGTTGAAAGGTGGTACATAGTTTGGAGGATGGGGTATATTCGTTAACCGAAACAAAATATTTGTCGGAAAATTGTACCGGAGTTGGTGATGGCGTTGCGTATATACACACACATACATATATATATATATATCATATACACATATATATTTATATATATACATGTATAGTCGTTACGATAGAGAGAACGTGCGCGTGTTCGCTTCATGAATAATTTCGGTCGGTTGGAGACTTGTTGGCCCGAAGCTCTAGCTGAGGACCCGGGGGGCGTAAGACTCTTCGGGCGATCTGTTCTAATTACGGGCAGAACTGCAGAGCTCGTCCGCGCCCCGGGGTAATAAAAGCTGCAGGCTATTCGTAACCCCCCTCCCCCTTTTCCTCTGCCCCCTCTATACACTATACTTCCATCTGCTGCCCTTGGTTCAACAAAGTCTCTAGCCTTAGGCATCAGCGCGGAGACGATGGAATAAACGTACCGTAGACGCGATATAGTAATAGCAGAAAGTAAAGTACGTACACTGGAATATCTTACAGGGAGACCCATGGTTGCTAAGCGAGGCATTTCACCACAAAATTTTCGATCTCATTTCCGGGGGTAGTTTTTTAAGTCCAATGCACTTGTATATTTAAAACTGTTTTTTTTATCAAATTTACCTACGTACCCTTAATTTTGTCTGACAAAAAAAAAATTATTGAATTATCAAATGTTTGTTCGACATTTTTTTTTTTTTCGTAATATTAGATTCACCATTTGTGTATACTGTATAATACAAAATTTTTAAAATCCTCATTATACCGCGTCATTCAGTTTTCGAATTAATTTCAAACACACTTAACTCTCGACGATCAACGAACCCATTTTTTTTTATGGGCTCTAATCGGATCTGGTATCTCAGAGGGGTGCGTGCGTGAGTTGTTCTTCTTCCCGCGGAAAGGAGGAGGCAAGGGGATGGCACGTAGTATACTGACTGGCGACTTCTTTGTGTTCGATGAAAAAAAAAAAAAAAAAAAAAAAAAAAAAAATTGTGTGGCTTCGCATGAATAATTTTCGGTCCGACATAGTCGAGGAAACGGGACAGAGAGAGCGTGGAAGAGGGAGACTCGTATACTACTATACATTGCCCTCGGGGCCGTTGCCCGAGGCGGCCGGTGCTAATTACGGCAACTGCAGAGAGCCGGATAACGCGTTTTCGCTTCCGGCTACCCCTCCGGCGATTTCCAGGCAGTATAACCTCCAGCGGTCCAACGAGCCCCCATTCCCCTCAACATCCTTCCCTATAACATTTTTCATCCCGTCATTTCTTGTACCCAATTCAACAAACTCGTCCGGGAAAAATCCGCGGTTCCGTTACCACCCCTCCCCCCCCCCCCCCCACCCCATTGATTTTGTGCTTTCCGTCTCAATGAAAAATGGATCGTTCGGTTGCATCACTGGAAAGGTTTCACCAAAAACAACTATCGCACTTGGTACCGAATTATTTTTATTATTTTTTACACGTTAGCTATGTATTTACATTGCAAATTAAATCGGCATTACGATCGAACAAAATTCGGTGATGACGATATTTTATTCGTAAGCATCAGTCCTGTCGACGAAGAACGGTGGATCTACTATTTCGGCTCCACAGCCGGAAATAAATACCTTTTCTTTGGGCCTAAAACGGTCATCAACTGGAACCCCTGATATTGTTCTCACAACATTCTGCAACAAATGTATGCTAAGTATCGACGAATATTCCGCGAAATGAATAATATGGCAAAAAAAAAACTATTGAACGAACAATTCCTTTGAGAACTTTGCCGAAAACGGGAGAAATACCGTCAAGATTGGGCAAACGCTTCAGTGTTATGATGAATAAAGAGGTGTGGAAAGTACTGCATGCTTCCGAAGCGACCCATCCGATGCCGTAATTTTTATTTTTTAAATTCTCAATTTCTATCAGCGGAGTTACGTAACTGCTGCGGCCTATTATCGAATCAATGAAAATATTTAAAAAAATTCAGATGTGCAAATTGTAAAAAATTATAATGCTTCAGAGGATAAATGAATATACACACCATTATGTCCGGTGCCATCTACATAGTCCCCTCCACTTATAAACTCGTTTTTCTTGACTCTATGCAATATGCTGCCTATGTATCCCTTGTCTTTAGGTCTTGTCGCCAAAACCATAAAGTTTTTCACGGTAATCGGCATAGTTCTACCGAATAGGCCAATTACTATTCTTCCTAAATGTACGTCACCTGTATTCATATCGAACCATACCTATGCGCGGGTGATTAAAAAATGTTGAGTGTCGATTGCCGATTCAATTCAATAAGGAATGATGAATCAGATGTTGCAGAAATTGATATCAGTTGAATGGTTCCGAATTGGTT
This sequence comes from Cryptus armator, assembly GCA_963971235.1. Lineage (NCBI taxonomy): Eukaryota > Metazoa > Arthropoda > Insecta > Hymenoptera > Ichneumonidae > Cryptus > Cryptus armator. Next base: position 2,936,871 of record OZ020234.1, on the reverse strand, counting down.
CGGTTGAAAAAATGTTGAATGACGAAGTAACTTACTTTGTGAGTGACTTTGTGTTTCCCAGTGGTTACGTTATTGGCGCTGCTAGACACGACGGCGATTAGGCCGATTAAAATAATACATCGCATGTTCGATGCTGAAGTGGCAAAATCCGAAAATAAGAAAAAAAGAACTGTATGCAGGTCTTGAAAAAGAAAATCTTGTATCGAACGTAAATTAATGGATATGCTGGATGGATGTTTCTCTAATAGAATATTTTGGGACTTAACAACAGTTCAACAGATTAAAAAAAAGTCAAATTGTGAGCGAATTGTCTACTTTCGTTCGCTTCCAATGGTAGCTATGCGCCAACTATGCAACAAGCGACAATGAAAGAAATGCATGCGATAAGTTTGCGCATGCGCAACAGGGTGTTATTCTATGTCACTACTGCTGGGGACCAGTGAGGATGTTTGTCACTGAAATTAATATCACGCTATCATTTTATTCTTCACAAAACAATGATTCCGCGCGAGGATGTGACTTTTGATAACGATTTTCATTGAATTCGATTTGAAATTATCGTGTCATGAGACACACGTGCCGCTTCCGGCTATTAATGCTTCGATCTTTTATATTTTATCGATGAAACTCAAGGATATTTTTTGTATTCAATTTGTGGCGAATTGATCACGAGAATACGGATATTTTGGGACTTGTAACTGTTTTACAAAAAGGCTAAATGAATGTAAAAAAATCTCTAAAACTATCGCATCATTTGACAGAATAAATCAATTTTCGGATTCATTTAATGTTGACGATTATTTATTTGAAGTTAAAATAATACAAAATCAAAGCATTGTGTGAAATTTTCGGTTGAAATTTTTAATCGGTGGCATCAGTCGCTGCGGTCAAGAACGGTGGATCCATCAATTCGGCACCACAGTTGCCAATAATTACGGTTGTTGCGGGTGCACCTGCATTATTCATTGGGACCTGCGATATTTCCCGTACAACATTCTGCCACAAAAATAATTCACGTTTCAAATCATCGCCGTGAATAGCAACAATTTAATATAAATACAAAAATCGACATTTAACTGACCATTCCTTTAATTACTTTGCCAAAGACGACGTAACGACCATCGAAGCTCGAGAACCGTTGGAGGGTAATGAGAAATAAAGAGGTTTGGTGATCCCTTTCCATGCCGTAACTAGATACCCACCCAGCACCGTAGTGTTTAACCTCAAAATTTTCATCGTCAAAATCTTCCGTATCGTAGATGCTTTTGCCTGTTGTCAAATGTATTTCCATTTCAACGAAATTCAATTTATATTTTTCACGGCGAAACAAAGATATACCGTTAGATCCGTCGCCTGCGACCCAATCTCCTCCTGCTATGATCTCTCTACTAGTCATATGAAATTTGCTGCCCCTGTATCCCTGGCCCCGTGGTCTTGTCGCCAATGTCACAAAGTTTTTAACAGTTATAGGTACTGTTCTACCGAATAGGCCAATTTCTATCCTTCCCGCATATTGTCTACCTATGTACATGTCGAACCATGCCTAGCATCCGATTAAAAAGAAATACCGAAATAAACGAGTCATTACAAGATTTAGAATGACGATTATCAACTGAATTCCGTAGAAATGATGTGGAAAATAATGTCGGTATAGCGCTAAATTTGACGAAATGACTTACTCTGTGTGTAACTCTGTGAAATTTCAACGTTTCATTATTCCCAGTGCAGCTTACGCTGGCAATCAGAACGAATAACAAAATAAGCCTCATACTTGTTTTCCTACCGAAGTTTCGATATGTAAATATAGTTGCATGCAACTCTTGAAAAAAAAAAAAAAAAATTTGTCCGAAAATAACGCGACGGGTGTAACTCGCAAAAAGAATCTGCTAAAAAAAGTTCCCATTCAAAAATCACTCAATAGAAAAATTGAAGACAAATCGCCTACTTTTGTCCAATTCGATCGACGGCTACGTGCCAACTGCTTTACACAGTGATCGGCGGCCATACATATTTATCGAATATCTTTGTCTCTGCGTGACGAAATTTTTACTGGTAGAAATGAGTCAGCGTGTTCTATTGTTCCAATTGATACGATGCTATCATTTTATTTCGTAAAAAGCACGTGACGATATCATCTATCGTTATTGCACGAAATATCCATGCAACTTCCGGCTCTTTTGCACTGCTGTCCGTTGCAATAAGTATGATATTCAACGTATCGCGCAGTATGATATCCAATGTAAAAAGATGCGCCAAATTGCCGTGTTGTCGAGTAGAGGATCAAAGCAGAAAACAGTCGACTTATTGGATTTAATTGACTGTCAACATTTCAATAACTGTTGAAATTCGATATTCTAGTCAGTGGCATCAATCGCGGGAGTGAAGAACGGTGGATCTGCCAGTCCTGCTCCGCAGTCGGAAATAGTTACATTGTTTACTGGTTTGCGTCTTTTATTCAATGGAACTTCCGATATTTTCCATACAACATTCTGCCATAGAAACAATCCACGTTTAAAACCATCGGCACGAATCCCAACAATGTAATATATTGCAAAAACTATCATTTAACTGACCATTCCTTTAATAACTTTGCCAAAGACGACGAATCGACCGTCGAGTCTCGATATCTGGCGGAGGGTAATGAGAAATAAAGAGGTTTGACAATCCTTGCCATAGCCGCCAGCAGATACCCAACCAGCACCATAATGTTTAACCTTGAAATTTTCATCGTCAAACTCCGGTTCCATAAAACTGCTAAGACCTGTTGTCAAATTTATTTGAATTTTAAAGAAAATCTGATTTGTCTTTTAATAAATCATTTTGATGAACCGAAGAAACGATAATACCATCATTTCCGGTGCCCGACAACCAGTCTCCGCCTGATATCGACTCGTTCTTTTTAATTAAGTGGAATATGCTGTTTTTGTATCCGATTTCTCTCGTCGACAAATTCACAAAGTTCTGCACGGTTATCGGTACAATCCTGCCGAATAGGCCAATTTCTATTCTTCCCAAATAAATTCCATTTGTTTTTATGTCGAACCATGCCTAAGCGCATCGGTGCACAAAGCAATGAAAGAGTACTCGAGTGATTAGAATTTTCAGTGTTATGATCGCAGACACAATTTGACAAAAACCATTAGTTCTATAAAGTGATAGATGCAATGAAATAACTTACTATGTGCGTAACTCTGTGAAACTTGGATGTTCCATTATTACGTTTGCCAGAAACGATGGCGATTAGGCAGAATATGTGAATAAGCTTCATACTTGTTGGTTACGGAAACGACGATACGTAAAACAGTAGTTTATAGTTCTTAAAAATAAAAAAAATCAATCACTTATATGCTATACATGTGCAGTATGCTGTAAACAGCAAATTTTGCGGATCAAGACGAGTACTTCGATCCGCAATTCTCTGGTAACTGTCGTATCAAACAATCGACTTCTATGGAAAATGTTTGCTTCAACGTATCGTCGAAGTATCTATCATTTGATATTCCTATAGTTAAAAAATAGTTAGCGTGTTCGCTACAAATTAACATGACGCTATCATTTTATCGCTTGCGAAACAAGTGCCAGCATCAGGGGGCCGTCAATACCGGTTTTCATTGAATTCGATTCGTTCGATTCATTGTTTCGGGTCGCGAGTACACGTGCCACTTCCGGCTCCTTCGCATTGCTTACACGTCGCTATATCATTGCACAATGTAACTGTTAGTTGTAAAATGAAGTGTACGATAGCTCTAGAATTTTCTAAAATTTCATCTTCTGACAATGTTTTTTGGTACAGAATTCCAGATCATCACTGATGAAAAAAATTCTTTCAATAGGAATTGGAATTATTTACAAAATCTCTATGTAATGATAATTTTCAATAAAATAAATGAAATTTTTCATCACGTTTCATATTCATTTATTGTTTATTCGAAATTAGAATTTTGCGAAATCAAAATGCGTTGAAATAACATGACGAATAGGAATATTGTGCTCTAAGAAATTCTAACAACTAATGGAATATTAGTTGGTGGCATCAGTTTTGGGAACGTAGAACGGTGGATCTACCATTTCGCCACCGCAGTCGGAAATTATTACGTCAATCTTCGGCTTAGTTTTAATGAACCCTGTTTTGATGTATCGAATGATTAGACAAAATGAATCAATTTTCGCATTCATTTAATGTTGACTATTATTTATTTGAAGTTAAAATAGTATAAAATCAAAGCATTGTGTAAAATTTGCTATTGAATTTTTTAATCGGTGGCCTCAGTCGCGGCGGTGACAAACGGTGGATCGATCAATTCGGCACTACAGTTGCCAATGAACACGGTTGTTGCGGGTACACCATTTTTATTCGCTGGGACCTGCGATATTTTCCGTACAACATTCTGCCACAAAAACAATTCACGTTTCAAATCATCGGCGTGAATAGCAACAATTTAATATAATTGCAAAAATCGACGTTTAACTGACCATTCCTTTAATTACTTTGCCAAAGACGACGTAACGACCATCGAAGTTCGATATCCGTCGGAGGGTAATGATAAATAACGAGGTTTGAGTATCCTTCCCACTGCCGTAACCAGATATCCATCCAGCACCGTAGTGTTTAACCGCAAAATTTTCATCGTCAAACTCGGTCATATCGTAGCAGCTTCGGCCTGTTGTCAAATTTATCTCCATTTCAACGAAACTCAACTTTTATATTTCACGGCGAAACAAACATATACCTTGAGATCCATCGCCTGCAACCCAATCTCCTCCTGCTATATACGCCTTATGAATTATGTGAAATTTGCTGCCTTTGTATCCCTGGCCTCGTGGTCTTGTCGCCAATGTCACAAAATTGTTTACAGTTATAGGTACTGTTCTACCGAACAACCCAATTTCTATCCTTCCCGCATATTCTTTACCTATATACATGTCGAACCATGCCTAGCATCCGATTAAAAAGAAATACCGAAATAAACGAGTCATTACAAGATTTAGAATGACGATTACCAACTGAATTCAGTAGAGATGATGTAGAAAATAACTTCGGTATAGCGCTAAATTTGACGAAATGACTTACTCTGTGTGTAACTCTGTGAACTTTCAACGTTTCATTATTCCCACTGCAGCTTACGATGGCAACCAGAACGAATAACAAAATAAGCCTCATACTTGTTTCCCTACTGAAGTTTCGATATGTAAATATAGTTGCATGCAATTATTGAAAAAAAAAAAAAAAAAAAAAAAAAAAAAAATTTGTCCAAAAGTAACGCGACGGGTGTAACTCGCAAAAAGAATCTGCTAGAAAATGTTTCCATTCAAAAGTCACACAACAGAAAAATTGAAGACAAATCGCCAACTTTTGGCCAATTCGATCGACGGCTACGTGCCAACTGCCGTACACAGTGACATCGGCGGCCATACATTTTTATCGAATATCTTTGTCTCTGCGTGACGAAATTTTTACTGGTAGAAATGAGTCAGCGTGTTCTATAGTTTCAATTGATACGATGCTATCATTTTATTTCATAAAAAGCACGTGACGATATCATCTATCGTTATTGTGCGAAATATCCATGCAACTTCCGGCTCTTTTGCACTGCTGTCCGTTGCAATAAGTATGATATTCAACGTATCGCGCAGTATCATATCCAATGTAAAAATATGCGCCAAATTGCCGTGTTGTCGAGTAGAGGATCAAAGCAAAAAACAGTCGACTTATTATATTCATTATTTCAATAACTGTTCAAATACGAAATTTTAGTCAGTGGCATCAGTCGCGGGAGTGAAGAACGGTGGATCTGCCAGTCCGGCTCCGCAGTCGGAAATAGTTACATTGTTTACTGGTCTGCCCGTTTTATTCAATGGAACCTCCGATATTTTCCATACAACATTCTGCCATATAAACAATTCACGTTTAAAACCATCGGCGCGAATCCCAATAATGTAATATATTGCAAAAACTATCATTTAACTGACCATTCCTTTAACGACTTTGCCAAAGACGACGCAAATATTGTCGAGTCTCGGTACCTGGCGGAGGGTAATAATAAATAAAGAGGTTTGCCAATTCTTGCCATAGCCGTCAGAAGATACCCATCCAGCACCATAATGTTTAATCTTGAAGTTTTCATCGTCAAACCGCGTTACCATAAAGCTGCTAAGGCCTGTTGTCAAATTTATTTGAATTTTAAAGAAAGTCGGTTTTGTGTTTAAATAAATATAATTTTGGTGAACAGAAAAAACGATAATACCATGTTTTCCGGTGCCCGATACCCAGTCTCCGCCTGTTACCAACTCGTCCTTTTTAATGAAGTGGAATGTGCTATTTTTGTATCCGTTTTCTCTCGTCGACAAATTCACAAAGTTCTTCACGGTTATCGGTACAATCCTACCGAAGAGGCCAATTTCTATTCTTCCCAAATAAATTCCATCTGTTTTGATGTCGAACCATGCCTAGGCGCATCGGTGCACAAAGCGATGAAATAGTACTCGAGTGATTAGAATGTTCAGAGTTATGATCACTGACACAGTTTGACGAAAACCATTAGTTCGATAAAGCGGTAGATGCAATGAAATAACTTACTATGTGCGTAACTCTGTGAAACTTGGATGTTCCATTATTAAGTTCACCAGAAACGATGGCGATTATGCCGAATATGTGAATAAGCTTCATACTTCTTGGCTACGGAAGCGACGATACGTAAAACAATAATTAAAATCTTAAAAATAAAAAATCAATCACTGAAATGCTGTACACGCTGCGCTGTTTGCTGCACACAGCAAATTTTACGATTCAAGACGAGTACTTCGATCCGCAATTCCCTGGAAACTGTCGTATCAAACAATCAACTTCTATGAAAAATGTTTGCCTCAACGTATCGTCCAGGTATCTATTATTCTATGTTACGACTGCTGGGGACCAGTGAGGATGTTTGTCAGTAGAATTAATATCACGCTATCAATTTATTCGTCACAAAAAATGATACCGCGCGGGGATGTGACTTTTGATAACGATTTTCATTGAATTCGACTTGAAATTATCGTGTCATGAGACACACGTGCCGCTTCCGGCTATTAATGCTTCGATCTTTTATATTTTATCGACGAAACTCAAGGATATTTTTTGTATTCAATTTGTGGCGAATTCATCACGAGAATGCGGATATTTTGGGACTTGTAACTGTTTTACAAAAAGGCTAAATGAATCTAAAGAAATCTCTAAAACTATCGCATCATTCGACAGAATAAATCAATTTTCGGATTCATTTAACGTTGACTATTACTTATTTGAAGTTACAATAGTCGAAAATCAAAGCATTGTGTGGGATTTTCTATTGAAATCTTTAATCAGTGGCATCAGTCGCTGCGGTCAAGAACGGTGGATCCAACAATTCAGCACCACAGTTGCCAATAAACACGGTTGTTGTGGGTTCACCTTCTTTATCCGCTGGGACCTGCGATATTTTCCGTACAACATTCTGCCACAAAAACAATTCACGTTTCAAATCATCGGCGTGAATAGCAACAATTTAATATAATTGCAAAAGCCGACATTTAACTGACCATTCCTTTAATTACTTTGCCAAAGACGACGTAACGACCATCGAAGCTCGATATCCGTTGGAGGGTAATGAGAAATAAAGAGGTGTGACGATCCTTTTCCGAGCCGTAACTAGATACCCACCCAGCACCGTAGTGTTTAACCACAAAATTTTCATCGTCAAAGGCCGCCGTATCGTAGCAGCTTCGGCCTGTTGTCAAATATATTTCCATTGCAACACAACTCAACTTATATATTTCACGGCGAAACAAAGATATACCTTGATATTCGCCGCTTGTCATCCAATCTCCTCCTGCTATGACCTCCCTACTAGTCATATGAAATTTGCTGCCTTTGTATCCCTCGCCCCGTGGTCTTGTCGCCAATGTCACAAAATTGTTCACAGTTATAGGCACTATTCTACCGAATAGGCCAATTTCTATCCTTCCCGCATATTGTCTACCTATGTACATGTCGAGCCATGCCTATCGTCCGATTAAAAAAAAATACCAAAATAAACGAGTCATTACAAGATTTAGAACGACGATTACCAACTTAATTCAGTAGAGATGATGTGAAAAATAATTTCGGTATAGCGCTAAATGTGACGAAATGACTTACTCTGTGTGTGACTTTGTGAACTTTCAACGTTTCATTATTCCCACTGCAGCTTACGATGGCAACCAGAGCGAATAACAAAATAAGCCTCATACTTGTTTCCCTACTGAAGTTTCGATATGTAAATATAGTTGCAAGCAATTCTCGAAAAAAAAAAAAAAAAAAAAAAAATTTATCCAAAAGTAACGCAACGGGTGTAACTCGCAAAAAGAATCTGCTAGAAAATGTTTCCATTCAAAAGTCACTCAATAGAAAAATTGAAGACAAATCGCCTACTTTTGTCCAATTCGATCGACGGCTACGTGCCAACTGCCGTACACAGTGACATCGGCGGCCATACATTTTTATCGAATATCTTCGTCTCTGCGTAACGAAATTTTTACTGGTAGAAATGAGTCAGCGTGTTCTATAGTTTCAATTGATACGATGCTATCATTTTATTTCATAAAAAGCACGTGATGATATCATCTATCGTTATTGCACGAAATACCCATGCAACTTCCGGCTCTTTTGCACTGCTGTCCGTTGCAATAAGTATGATATTCAACGTATCGCGCAGTATGATATACAATGTAAAAATATGCGTCAAATTGCCGTGTTGTCGAGTAGAGGATCAAAGTAAAAAACAGTCGACTTATTATATTCAATATTTCAATAACTGTTAAAATACGAAATTTTAGTCAGTGGCATCAGTCGCGGGAGTGAAGAACGGTGGATCTACCGGTCCTGCTCCGCAGTCGGAAATAATTACATTGTTTACTGGTTTGCCGTTTTCATTCAATGGAACCTCCGATATTTTCCATACAACATTCTGCCACAGAAACAATCCACGTTTAAAACCATTGGCGCGAATCCCAACAATGTAAAATATTGCAAAAACTATCATTTACTGACCATTCCATTAATAACTTTGCCAAAGACGACGCACAAACCGTCGAGTCTCGGTACCCGGTCGAGGGTAATGATAAATATAGAGGTTTGACGATCCTTGCCATAGCCATGAGCAGATACCCATCCAGCACCATAATGTTTAATCTTAAAATTTTCATCCTTAAACTCCGGTTCTACAAAGCTGCTAAGGCCTGTTGTCAAATTTATTTGAATTTTAAAGAAAGTCGGATTTGTGTTTTAATAAATAATTTTGATGAACCGAAAAAACGATAATACCTTTTTTTCCGTTGCCCCATATCCAGTCTCCGCCTGATATCGACTCGTTCTTTTTAATTAAGTGGAATATGCTGTTTTTGTATCCTTCTTTTCTCGTCGATAAATTCACAAAGTTAGTCACGGTTTCCGGTACAATCCTACCGAATAGGCCAATTTCTATTCTTCCCAAATAAATTCCATTTGTTTTTATGTCGAACCATGCCTAGGCGCATCGGTGCACAAAGCAATTAAAAAGTACTCGAGTGATTAGAATGTTCAGTGTTATGATCGCAGACACAATTTGACAAAAAACCATTAGTTCTATAAAGTGATAGATGCAATGAAATAACTTACTATGTGCGTTACTCTGTGAAACTTGGATGTTCCATTATTACGTTCACCAGAAACGATGGCGATTAGGCAGAATATGTGAATAAGCTTCATACTTGTTGGTTACGGAAACGACGATACGTAAAACAGTAGTTTATAGTTCTTAGAAATTAAAAAAAATCAATCACTTATATGCTGTACACGCTGCGCTGTGTGCAGTATGCTGTAAACAGCAAATTTCGCGATTCAAGACGAGTACTTCGATCCGCAATTCCCTGGTAACTGTCGTATCAAATAATCGACTTCTACGGAAAATGTTTGCTTCAACGTATCGTCGAGGTATCTATCATTTTATATTCCTATAGTTAAAAAATAGTTAGCGTGTTCGCTACAAATTAACATGAAGCTATCATTTTATCGCTTGCAAAACAAATGCTAGCATCAGTTGTCCGTCAATTCCGGTTTTCATTGAATTCTATTTGTTCGATTCATTGTTTCGTGTCGCGAGTACACGTGCCACTTCCGGTTCTTTCGCACCTCTTACACGTCGCCATATCATTCCACAATGTGACTTTTAGTTGTAAAATGAAGTGCACAACAGCTGTAGAATTTTTCAAGATTTCATCTTCCGAAAATATTTTTTGATTTTTAGAATTCCAGGATATCATCACAGCTGAAAGAAATTCTTTCAATAGGAATTGGAATTATTTACAATATCTCTATGTAATGATAATTTTCGTGAAAATAAATGAAATTTTCCATCACGTTTCATATTCATTTATTGTTTATTCGAAATTAGAATTTTGCGAAATCTAAATGCGTTGAAATAACATGACGAATAGGAATATTGTGCTCTAAGAAATTCTAACAACTATTGGAATATTAGTTGGTGGCATCAGTTTTGGGAACGTAGAACGGTGGATCTACCATTTCGCCTCCGCAGTCGGAAATTATTACGTCAATCTTCGGCTTATTCTTAATGTGTGGAACCCTCGACATCTCCCGTACAACAGACTGCGACAAAAATATACTAATAATCGACAAATACTTCAACAAAGTAATAATAAGGACATTTGACTGACCATTCCCTTGAGAACTTTGCCAAAAACAGGACACACGCCGTCGAGGCGGGATACCTTTTTCAATGTTATCAAGAATATAGAGTCCACAAAGGGAAAAAATACATCCATAGATACCCATCCAGCACCGTAGTGTTTAATAGTAAAATTTTCAATCGTAAAATCCGGATTGTCGAAGCTGCTGGCGCCTATTGTCAAATTAATCTCGATAAAAAAAAAAAATTCAACTTTCTTAATTAATTGCGAAATATTACCTAAACGTCTCGGAAGATAATTGAAAATATATACCGTGCCGTCCGTCGCCTTCCATCCAGTCGCCTCCTACTATAAACTCGTCATTGATGAAATGAAATTTGCTGCCTTTGTATCCTTTGCCGGCTGGTTTACTCGCCAAAGTCACAAAGTTCTTCACTGTTATAGGCATTATTTTGCCGAATAAACCAATTTCTATTCTTCCCACTTGTATATTATTTATTTTAATTTCGAACCATACCTGCGTGTGTCCGATAAAAAACGACATAAAATATCAAAGTATTTTCCAGATTTCAGGAAAATAAAATACAAGAGTACACAAGCGATTGGAAGACTTAGAGATACGTTTGCCGTTTCGATTCAATGGAGATATTTTAATTATTTCGATAGAACGCCAGAATCGAGGAAATACCTTACTTTATGGGTGACTCTGTGACCCTCGAAGGTTTGGTTATTGCCACTGCAAAATGCGACGGCAATTACGCCGAATAAAAGAATAAACATCATTGTTTTATCTTGAAGCGACGATACGTAATATAATTCAAAAATACGTATGCGGCTCTTGAGAAAGTCAAATTGTAACAGAAGATAAAGCCGCCAATATATCGAAGACAAATGTCTTCGATAGAAAAACGTGGCGATTCAACAATAATTCGAATTAAATTCGAGGCGAATCTTCTACTTCAGTACACTTCTATCGGCAGTTATGTGCGAACTGATGTATGCAACACTCAGTGGCGATATATTCCTGTTTTTCCCTTTGCGTGCCGTGCAACATTGTAGCATTCGATATTTACACAGTTAATGATACGATACGATCATATGAATCCAAGATATCATCAGATGATTGCAAAACAAGTGATTGCATCGTGTGGATGTGATCATCGATAAATACTTATTGCATTCAATTTTAAGGGGGTGTATCTTTACACTCCGAACGAGAAAAATGCGATTCTGAGAGAATTTCGAAGATTTCGCGATCGGATAAAAATCTTAAAAAAAAAATAAAAAAAAATTAGCCGGAAGAGGCTAAGAACATTATTTTTGCTTAATATTGATTCCAAAAAGTGATTAAGAAGTTAGTTAAAAAAAATCTTCCAACACCCTAATTTTTTTTTCGAGAAGTTACGTTTATTTTTCTGACAACATTTTTTCACGATTTTTTAAATGACTTTTTCGTCGATTTTTCAAAGATTTCTTAACCCATTGAGAAGTATTTGAAATTCTTCGTAAATCTTCCGGTTGACTGGGAATGTAACGATACACCCTCCTTAAGCTCCCATATCGTTAATAAACGCGCCACTTACGGGATTTATATTATATTATTTAAAAAATTCTAAAAAAAAGAAACAGTACGACTACTACACGATTTTATGGCTCCGAAACAGCTTTCTTCGTCTTTTTTTTTTTCACAGTAATTTTCTCATTACCATTCGCGCGTAAAATACTCGAACTATTGGGGACTTCTACGGAAAATGTTTGCTTCAACGTATCGTCGAGGTATCTATCATTTTATATTCCTATAGTTAAAAAATAGTTAGCGTGTTCGCTACAAATTAACATGAAGCTATCATTTTATCGCTTGCAAAACAAATGCCAGCATCAGGTGACCGTCAATTCGGGTTTTCATTGAATTCTATTTGTTCGATTCATTGTTTCGTGTCGCGAATACACGTGCCACTTCCGGTTCTTTCGCACCTCTTACACGCGCTATATCATTGCACAATGTGACTTTTAGTTGTAAAATGAAGTGCACAACAGCTGTAGAATTTTTCAAGATTTCATCTTCCGAAAATATTTTTTGATTTTTAGAATTCCAGGATATCATCACAGCTGAAAGAAATTCTTTCAATAGGAATTGGAATTATTTACAATATCTCTATGTAATGATAATTTTCGTGAAAATAAATGAAATTTTCCATCACGTTTCATATTCATTTATTGTTTATTCGAAATTAGAATTTTGCGAAATCTAAATGCGTTGAAATAACATGACGAATAGGAATATTGTGCTCTAAGAAATTCTAACAACTATTGGAATATTAGTTGGTGGCATCAGTTTTGGGAACGTAGAACGGTGGATCTACTATTTCGCCTCCGCAGTCGGAAATTATTACGTCAGTCGTCGGCTTATTGTTAATGTATGGAACCCTCGACATCTCCCGTACAACCGACTGCGACAAAAATATACTAATAATCGACAAATACTTCAACAAGGTAATAATAAGGACATTTGACTGACCATTCCCTTGAGAATTTTGCCAAAAACAGGACACACGCCGTCGAGGCGGGATACCTTTTTCAATGTTATCAAGAATATAGAGTTCACAAAGGGAAAAAATACATCCATAGATACCCATCCAGCACCGTAGTGTTTAATCCTAAAATTTTCAATCGTAAAATCCGGACTGTCGAAGCTGCTGGCGCCTATTGTCAAATTAATTTCGATAAAAAAAAAAAATTCAACTTTCTTAATTAATTGCGAAATATTACCTAAACGTCTCGGAAGATAATTGAAAATATATACCGTGCCGTCCGTCGCCTTCCATCCAGTCGCCTCCTACTATAAACTCGTCATTGATGGAATGAAATTTGCTGCCTTTGTATCCTTCGCCGGCTGGTTTACTCGCCAAAGTCACAAAGTTCTTCACTGTTCGAGGCATTATTTTGCCGAATAAACCAATTTCTATTCTTCCCACTTGTATATTATTTATTTTAATTTCGAACCATACCTGCGTGTGTCCGATAAAAAAACGACATAAAATATCAAAGTATTTTCCAGATTTCAGGAAAATAAAATACAAGAGTACACAAGCGATTGGAAGACTTAGAGATACGTTTGCCGTTTCGATTCAATGGAGATATTTTAATTATTTCGATAGAACGCCAGAATCGAGGAAATACCTTACTTTATGGGTGACTCTGTGACCCTCGAAGGTTTGGTTATTGCCATTGCAAAATGCGACGGCAATTACGCCGAATAAAAGAATAAACATCATTGTTTTATCTTGAAGCGACGATACGTAATATAATTCAAGAATACGTATGCAGCTCTTGAGAAAGTCAAATTGTAACAGTAGATAAAACCGCCAATATATCGAAGTCAAATGTCTTCGATAGAAAAACGTGGCGTTTCAACAATAATTCGAATTAAATTCGAGGCGAATCTTCTACTTCAGTACACTTCTATCGGCAGTTATGTGCGAACTGATGTATGCAACACTCAGTGGCGATATATTCCTGTTTTTCCCTTTGCGTGCCGTGCAACATTGTAGCATTCGATATTTACACAGTTAATGATACGATACGATCATATGAATCCAAGATATCATCAGATGATTGCAAAACAAGTGATTGCATCGTGTGGATGTGATCATCGATAAATACTTATTGCATTCAATTTTAAGGGGGTGTATCTTTACACTCCGAACGAGAAAAATGCGATTCTGAGAGAATTTCGAAGATTTCGCGATCGGATAAAAATCTTAAAAAAAAAAAAAAAAAAAATTAGCCGGAAGAGGCTAAGAACATTATTTTTGCTTAATATTGATTCCAAAAAGTGATTAAGAAGGTAGTTAAAAAAAATCTTCCAACACCCTAATTTTTTTTTCGAGAAGTTACGTTTATTTTTCTGACAACATTTTTTCACGATTTTTTAAATGACTTTTTCGTCGATTTTTGAAAGATTTCTTAACCCATTGAGAAGTATTTGAAATTCTTCGTAAATCTTCCGGTTGACTGGGAATGTAACGATACACCCTCCTTAAGCTCCCATATCGTTAATAAACGCGCCACTTACGGGATTTATATTATTTTAATTAAAAAATTCTAAAAAAAAGAAACAGTACGACTACTACACGATTTTATGGCTCCGAAACAGCTTTCTTCGTCTTTTTTTTTTCACAGTAATTTTCTCATTACCATTCGCGCGTAAAATACTCGAACTATTGGGGACTTCTACGGAAAATGTTTGCTTCAACATATCGTCGAGGTATCTATAATTTTATATTCCTATAGTTAAAAAATAGTTAGCGTGTTCGCTACAAATTAACATGAAGCTATCATTTTATCGCTTGCAAAACAAATGCTAGCATCAGGTGTCCGTCAATTCCGGTTTTCATTGAATTCTATTTGTTCGATTCATTGTTTCGTGTCGCGAGTACACGTGCCACTTCCGGTTCTTTCGCACCTCTTACACGTCGCCATATCATTCCACAATGTGACTTTTAGTTGTAAAATGAAGTGCACAACAGCTGTAGAATTTTTCAAGATTTCATCTTCCGAAAATATTTTTTGATTTTTAGAATTCCAGGATATCATCACAGCTGAAAGAAATTCTTTCAATAGGAATTGGAATTATTTACAATATCTCTATGTAATGATAATTTTCGTGAAAATAAATGAAATTTTCCATCACGTTTCATATTCATTTATTGTTTATTCGAAATTAGAATTTTGCGAAATCTAAATGCGTTGAAATAACATGACGAATAGGAATATTGTGCTCTAAGAAATTCTAACAACTATTGGAATATTAGTTGGTGGCATCAGTTTTGGGAACGTAGAACGGTGGATCTACCATTTCGCCTCCGCAGTCGGAAATTATTACGTCAATCTTCGGCTTATTCTTAATGTATGGAACCCTCGACATCTCCCGTACAACAGACTGCGACAAAAATATACTAATAATCGACAAATACTTCAACAAGGTAATAATAAGGACATTTGACTGACCATTCCCTTGAGAACTTTGCCAAAAACAGGACACACGCCGTCGAGGCGGGATACCTTTTTCAATGTTATCAAGAATATAGAGTCCACAAAGGGAAAAAATACATCCATAGATACCCATCCAGCACCGTAGTGTTTAATAGTAAAATTTTCAATCGTAAAATCCGGATTGTCGAAGCTGCTGGCGCCTATTGTCAAATTAATCTCGATAAAAAAAAAAAATTCAACTTTCTTAATTAATTGCGAAATATTACCTAAACGTCTCGGAAGATAATTGAAAATATATACCGTGCCGTCCGTCGCCTTCCATCCAGTCGCCTCCTTCTATAAACTCGTCATTGATGAAATGAAATTTGCTGCCTTTGTATCCTTTGCCGGCTGGTTTACTCGCCAAAGTCACAAAGTTCTTCACTGTTATAGGCATTATTTTGCCGAATAAACCAATTTCTATTCTTCCCACTTGTATATTATTTATTTTAATTTCGAACCATACCTGCGTGTGTCCGATAAAAAACGACATAAAATATCAAAGTATTTTCCAGATTTCAGGAAAATAAAATACAAGAGTACACAAGCGATTGGAAGACTTAGAGATACGTTTGCCGTTTCGATTCAATGGAGATATTTTAATTATTTCGATAGAACGCCAGAATCGAGGAAATACCTTACTTTATGGGTGACTCTGTGACCCTCGAAGGTTTGGTTATTGCCATTGCAAAATGCGACGGCAATTACGCCGAATAAAAGAATAAACATCATTGTTTTATCTTGAAGCGACGATACGTAATATAATTCAAAAATACGTATGCAGCTCTTGAGAAAGTCAAATTGTAACAGTAGATAAAACCGCCAATATATCGAAGTCAAATGTCTTCGATAGAAAAACGTGGCGTTTCAACAATAATTCGAATTAAATTCGAGGCGAATCTTCTACTTCAGTACACTTCTATCGGCAGTTATGTGCGAACTGATGTATGCAACACTCAGTGGCGATATATTCCTGTTTTTCCCTTTGCGTGCCGTGCAACATTGTAGCATTCGATATTTACACAGTTAATGATACGATACGATCATATGAATCCAAGATATCATCAGATGATTGCAAAACAAGTGATTGCATCGTGTGGATGTGATCATCGATAAATACTTATTGCATTCAATTTTAAGGGGGTGTATCTTTACACTCCGAACGAGAAAAATGCGATTCTGAGAGAATTTCGAAGATTTCGCGATCGGATAAAAATCTTAAAAAAAAAAAAAAAAAAAATTAGCCGGAAGAGGCTAAGAACATTATTTTTGCTTAATATTGATTCCAAAAAGTGATTAAGAAGTTAGTTAAAAAAAATCTTCCAACACCCTGATTTTTTTTTCGAGAAGTTACGTTTATTTTTCTGACAACATTTTTTCACGATTTTTTAAATGACTTTTTCGTCGATTTTTGAAAGATTTCTTAACCCATTGAGAAGTATTTGAAATTCTTCGTAAATCTTCCGGTTGACTGGGAATGTAACGATACACCCTCCTTAAGCTCCCATATCGTTAATAAACGCGCCACTTACGGGATTTATATTATATTATTTAAAAAATTCTAAAAAAAAAAAACAGTACGACTACTACACGATTTTATGGCTCCGAAACAGCTTTCTTCGTCTTTTTTTTTTCACAGTAATTTTCTCATTACCATTCGCGCGTAAAATACTCGAACTATTGGGGATTGGCACGTGGCATCGCCTCAACTATGCGTTTACATCCGGTAGTGCATAATACTCTCTCTCGGACGTTACCAACTTGTAATTATTCGATACGGGAGGCTTGCGGTACGGTGCGGTTCTGAAAGGTGGCCACAGCTCTAATAGCGCAGAACTGGAACGTTTCCTTCCCGCCCCGATTTCATGGATCACCGCGCGCGCCCGGCTATTCGCGATCGCCTCGAGAGAAAATTGCTTCGAGCGTACATGACGCTTATCATTGGGGACGGCGGCTGATGCAGCAACGGCAGGTCCGACGTCGTATCTTGTTTAGTCGTACTACTTGCGCGATCGCGTAATATTAAGGAAAAATATTTTACGGATCGTACGAAATTTTCGCGGCGAATAATAAACAAATGGATAAATTTATTGTAAAAAAAAAAAAAAAAAACTAATTTTCGTTTGCAATGCATATAAGTCCATTGGGATCATGTCGATGACTATTTGGGGGTAAAGAGAGGGAAACCGAAAAAAAAAAAAAAAAAAAAAAAAATGCTTAACGAGAAAGGATCGAATCCATGGGGAGGTGTTTGTCGGCGCGATAATCCGACGAGAGCGATTTCCGCGATGCGGATAATCGATATAGAAAATGTGCGGCAAAATTGCGTAGGTACTTAGCTCGTTGGCGCTTACTGTTTTACGTGAAAGTTAGGAAATGCAGCTACCCGTTGTTTCAGTATCCACGCGAGAAAGTCTGCGGTCGTATTGCAAAATGGCAATTTTTCTTTTTTTTTTCTTTTTTCGTCGACGTTTGTTTATCGATCTATAGGAATTGTCCTCGGAAGTTGTTGTATACAAGCGGCTTTGAAATGAGAAACGACGAGGTGATCGAAGAGAGTCGCAAGAAGTGCGAATTGCCGCGGAGGCATTTGCACTTAAATCCGCGGGTACTTGTCGAATTAACGCGGATGGAGAATAACACAAATTGGTACAGCGATAATAAACGCTTTTTTAACTCGCAAACAAAGCCTTTGCCGTTCTTTTTCGCCTTTTTTATCCGTTGCAATCATTTAAAAAAAAAAGTCACAACGCGCGGGAATGCGCGATAAAAATTTTGTTTAAAAAAAAAAAATAACGGAGTAATCGAATTTAGACGAAATTCTTGTTCAAGTTAATTTTTTATTGACATTGTTTGTTTATTCAATTCGCGAAAAATTCGATGAACAATAATTTACAAATGAAATCTTTATTATTATCGTTATAATAATTATTATTATGATTATTCGATAATTATTCAAAATTGAATGTTATTACATTCAATTTTCAATAATTCAACACAATTCCATTGATGGGTCAATTTTTTTTCCTTTTAAACCGATGGGAAAAAATGATAAATGCAACGTTGTTAGCAAAATTCTAGTTATTTGACGGCGTTTAACGATTGTCGAGTAAATATGTTCCTTTTATTTTATTAAAACACGCCGCAGCGCGGGAATGCATACGGGCACGCGAATGCTCGATTGTGCAGCTGTGCTACGGGATGGCACCGATCTCGGGGATGCAGAAACTCGCGGGTACCAGAGAGCGTCGAGAGCGGAGGCAACCGCGCAATAAATCTACGACTAACGAAGTGAGGCACGTAACTGCGGTTCGCTAATTACCGCTGCACGTCTGTAGTTCTTTAGCTTCTGTCAATTATAAACACTATACGTGATCTCTGGTTACCGAACGGACTTCTGTTTAACGTTGTCTGTTAACTGCCTATTTTTTTTTTGTTTCTTGCTATTTTAATCGAATATTTCCGTCGATCTTTATCGCCTCAATATTCAATATGGATATATTCAATCGCAAATTTTGTTGATGAATACATATCTCGACACTGAATATATTCATTTCAATTATACAAAAAACATCGCACGCATTTCGGTCGTTCGTTTTTCTATGAAATCTATTCGATTTTTTTTATCGAAAGAAAATCCGTTCATCCTTCGTTTCAATGAAGTGATAATTTATGTAAACGATCGCATTTTTGCCGATATGGCAATAAGTTACTCCCATCTACTTACGTACTAAATTTTCGATTAATTGAGAAAAGTTTATTTTTGTTTTTCACAGGTTAGAAACATCGGCGCATTTCACGTGTACCTAAACTGTTTTGTAAACATTTGGACACCAAAAATATTTCGTTCTGTTTTTTCGTATTCATTTCTTTAATATCGATATAATTGATATTAATTATCAAATTGTTATAATTATCACGCAACCTTATGTCAAATATTGGGCTACGAGCGAGTAAGTTACAGACAGATTAACAACAATACTTTCGATTATTTTGATCGACTTTTTTTTCGCGTCGATTTGACAGCTTGTCTTAAAAAAACGCGGACCTGTCATCGATAAATCATTTTTTAACTCCCACAGCTAACATAACCTCGGCTAATAACCGCTTGTCGAACATTTTTTCAAATCTGACAGCTCAATGAAACTCGGTTAAAAAATGTTCGACCCGTTATTCTTTAAAAAAAATTAAAAAATCGCGCGTAATAAAAGGAATTTAAAAAAAAAATTGGCAACCAATAATAATATTTTCATTTTTCCATAATACGATTAATCGTCTAATAATATTCGCATTGTACGAAAATATTAAATACCATTTTTCAAACAAAACTTGGTGTTTCGAATTTTTGTGAAAACAAAAATGAAAAACTCACCGCTTTTGACACGCAGGCTCCAGTTTGGCGGTAATACGTAGATCAACGGGGTTGGAAGAAAATCCAGAGACAATTGGGCTCTCGTCGTTAAAGTTACGTTGTCGATTACGACCTGCCGTTTTATCACGATTTTTTAAATTTATTTATTTTTTCAAATCAATCGTCAAACACACGACGTTAACGATGTTAGATAGTCGCGAATAATTATATGTTTATTATTATATTGCACCAATATCGGGGGATAAATATATAACGCGATGATTGTCAAGAAGAAGATCGCGGAACGTTATCGCGCACTACGGGCCACGTGGTGTCGAGCTGTACACGTGCCGATGAGCACACGAAACGCGCACTACGACGGTCTTGCCACGACTGAGCGAGACGCATCGCTGTTCCGATACGTCACGACACTTCTCCCCCCACTCCCCACCCTCCGGTCCCGCTGTTTCCCAGTGTATTTCACGTGTGACCGAGAAAACATTTATTCGACAGATCCCCAGGTAAATTTTGAAATGTTACCACGTTGATTTTCTCCCTCGTAATCTTTTCGCACAGAACGCATTAATTTTTTTTTGCGACTTATTTTTTCCGAACCCTGTTGCGAAGAGTTGTGACCTTCGCGCGACGTTCCCCGTTCCCTCGATCGTTTCTTAACGGACTAACTGTTCGTAAAACTATAATCGAGTCCCTCTGCTCGCCGAGTCGTACGAAAATGATTTCGCTAACGCATCAAAATTCTTGAATTAACCTTAAAATATCACATATTTTCGCGCCTCTCCGAAGCTACACGCGGGTTTCGGAGATCCGATGACTTTATCATTGCGAAACTTTCTCAAAAATAAATATTTTTCAGCTCAATTATAGTGAAATCGCAAGATGTCCGGTGGTTACAAATCGACAAATTAAGAAAAAAAATGCATTCCATTTAACTTGGTTATGTTTTTTTTTTTCGTTTCGGCTTTGAAGAATTAATTGCGAGAGTAAATAAAACGCGTCGGAAAATGCATAAATATTTTCGTCGTACGACAAACCGAGTTATTACCGGATGTAAAAAATTATTGTCAATAAAAATAACTTACGACATCGAGTACCAAAATTTCTCAAGTTTTCGAGACGTTGTACATACATCGCGGCATCATAATTACTTGGCATGCGAGATGATAAAATAGTCCCGCTTCGGCAAAAGAATAAAGAATATAGAGTAATAATAAGAATAATAAGAAACAGCATCGTGGGCATCGAGAAAAGAACAAGAATGAGACGACGAGGAAAAGGAGGAGGACGATGGAAAGCCCGAGGTACCGTCGTAAAGTATAAGCGCGGTCTGTTGGTACTTGGATACACACCATTGGCCATGGGGCATCGGGAATAATGGGGCAGTTGCAAGGAGCTCGCGCGCGCGTTCCCTGCCGAGTGCCGATATAAAGGGAGAACCATCAGCAATCCCTCTGTCTCTCCAGCGTCGCTTTTCGTTCTCTCGCTCGGTTCTTGCTCTCTATAACCCTGTCGTATCGGAGATGAGGTGAAGCCTCGGGCTGAAAACGGCCACAGCCCCGACAACATCGTTCGTAGGATGCCCCCGAGGTACTTCCAAACCCAGAGAACTCACCCAGCATCCAGAAACCCGGGCGATGCCTCTCGCATACGTAAACGGACCCAACTTCGTCAGAGACAAAGTGACGTGTATGCGCGCATCCGGCGTACAATCCCCCCCCCCCTCCTCCCCCCTCTCCCGGTCTCGAAGCCCCCATCGTCTACCCGCCCTTCTCCTTCCTTCGTAACTATTCCGTTCATCTAACCCTCCCTATCGGCGAATGCAACTCGCTATGTTGGTTTCTCTTGATCTTCTGTTGCTTATGTACACGACACACGCGATTTACTGCATCGATCTATTTGGACCCATCTATGCAGGTACACTGCGGACTAAATTTAGATTAACATCGCTGGAATACCGGTATTGCAGAGACGATCCTTCCTCTTCCATGAGATATTCGCGATCTCTCGTATCACGCAAAAGCGCATTACACTCGATAGGAAATAAAAAAAATTAAACAGCATTTTTTTTAGTATTTATTTATTGTTCTCGTATCATAGAAAGGTGTATTACATTCGATAGGATATGGAAAAAAATTACCAACTATTCAGCATTTTCGTATTTATTTATTGTCACAATGCTTCGTTTTTTTTTTTTTTTTTTTTATATTTTACATTAAATTAGAGAAAAAAATAATTGGAATGAATTATAGATATGTAGACATCGATAAATGCGGTTCGATGTATTTGAAAGTTCCGCGATTTATGCAAGAAGGATGCAAAAAAATGGAATGATCTATTCGGCGCAATACTGTGGAGCAGTAGGTAACGTTGTTTTTTTTTTTTTTTTTTTTTTCTTTACTCGGTGTTCAGGGGACGGTGAGATCTTTGTTTACGTTTAGTTTTATGACTTTCGGAACGAAACGGATAGAGAGGGCACGTGTTCCGACGCTATGCTACGAGCCAAATTAGGAAAATAATCTATCCTCATCTTCCGTTCCACATTTTAACAGTTCGTTTTTTTTTTTTACGTTATACCTAACAGTTTTGCAGCGCGATCGTTCCAAACACTGTGTTGTGTGGCCCCGGGGCGTACAAGTTTTGGGCGAGGAAACCGGCGATTTCGTAATAACGCCGAACCTGACCGAGATTTCCGGCTCAGTGGAAGCGAGAAAAAGCTATAGACAAAGGAATCCACGTGTATTCGTCGTAAAAAACCGGCCTTATTTATCCTCGAAATGGAATTATTGTACCCGCTATTACGTTTCATCAGACTTCACGAATCTATCGGTCTTACGATATTTTTTTTATTAATTAACTCAATTGATTTATCGAGAAACCATCAAAATTCTCCTATACTTTCGAAATCGATTTTTCACAACATCCGCATTCCACAGAAAATAATGTGAATTATTTTTGGTAAACAAATTTCGTGTGTAAAAATTACGATAAAAATGTTTGAATTAAAAAAAAATTACTTCATGCCACGCGTCCCCTTCAATTAGTTTTATCTATTAAACATTTTTTCGTAATGTTAGAAAAAAAAAAAAAAAAAAAGTTTAGAAAAAAAAAAAATCGTATGCGTGTAAAGTCCGACAAATGTGGTATGAATCGTCGCCCCGTGGCGATGATGATCCCCGGTATCCCCGACTCGAAGTTGTCCGGGGTGCGGCCCAGAAGTTTTGCGTTCACGATATACCGTCGAGCAATTTGAATTGTTTAACGTATACGTAATCCGGCGCGAGATCTTTGCGTGCATGAAGCTCCAATATACATATATATATATGCATATCTATATATATATACATAAGTACGAACACATATGTCGAGTTATATTCAGGTACACACACACACGGTTAATGTAGCCAATAGTGTAAGCGTCATGAGTGAGTGAGGGAATGGAGGCGCGAGCGTTCCGAGGTACTATAATGGTGGTCACATGCCCCCGAGGTTAGTTTTGCCTGAGCGCAAGAGAGCGGGCAGAGAGCATCATCCATCGGAGCACAGAGAGAAAATAATGCGATGTTTTTGTATCATACGATATACGGACAGTGCGCGGCCGCGCGGCGCTGCTTGGACCACGCGCGAGCTCTCGTTCACTCGTGGCGTATATAGCTCTCGTTCAAACTTAACCCCGCGGCGTTATTCCTCTTGCTGCGGATGTAACGAGGATAGTCCGAGAGAGAGTTTTGCGCCCTCTGGCTTCACATATTTTAGGACGCGCACATCTTCCCTGCACACCTTCCACTTCCCTTCACCCGCGGTTGCAAGCCAACTTGTGCGGCAAGTTGGGTTGCGCATGTTAGGCAGACATACCACGCGGGGTTATGCATTTCGACTTTGCGCCGAGGCCGCGTACGTCGCGTTGCCACAACCCGGTGTCTTTTGAAGCCTCGGTGTCGGGCCCAAGGCTTAGCGAACCTTGTCCTTCGGTCGCTCGGCCCTCGACCCTTTCTCTCATTTCTTTTATCTTCTTCGATCTCTCTCGCCCCGCTGCACGTCGTCTCGTAAACGGCACGTGGACGAGACTCACGTTTCGATTTTTTTTCTCGTTAATGTATCACGCGTTCAACGTTCCCGTTGATCCATCACAAACACGAGTACTCGTTGTCCCCGGCACTTTTTTTTTCGTCACATTTCTCGCGATATAATTTTATGGACGATTTTTTAAACGAACGAATTAAATTTTCAACGAGATTCAACTCATCAAGCATTCATGTTTGATTTTTTTATTGTACACGATAATTTATCGCGTACGGAATAATTGTTTTCGTTTTTTACCGAGGTTATTACAGTGGGCTCCTGCGAGCTGTCAGTATTCTGGACCGAAAAAGCGGGAAAACTGACACCACGCGGGCCTCCCCACCGCTGACCGAAATACACGCGACGGCCCCCGCCGGTGCAGCGCCTCTAGCGGTGCGCGAGGACGAAGTCTGTAAGCCCGGCGGGGGCGCAAACGTGCGGGAGCGTGCAGTGCTCGGGAGTCGACTGTACCGGGAAGTGACGCGTGATCCGAATAGAATTACTTGGTAGGTGTGAAAAGGTAACGTAACATTGCAAAATTAATGATAATTCGTATGAAATATATCCAAGAATTCCACTGATGAAACTTCAAACACATTTTCACGCAAGTCTGTCATCAATATCTTTCATGTTTTGGAAATTACACATTCCGTTGAGAAAAAAAAAAACGAGATAGCAAGAAGACAAAAACGAAGTTAGAGTATCTGTAAAAATCCCACCCAGAATTCAGCTCTTCCTTCGCGCTCGATCGCGCGTTCAATTATCCGTTATTTCTCTCGTCGAGTACGAGGGAAGCCATTGAAATTTTATCTGGTCAAACACATTGAAAAGAAAAAAAAGAATCGATATCTCGATCGTTTCACGTTCGTGGATTGCCGCCCGCGTGTATGCAGTACGTGTGGTTCAATTCCAGAAGCCCCCCACCCCCTCGACGTCTCGTGTCAGTCGCGAATCTCGGGGATTCGTATCGTTGCGATCGCCTTCGCGTTAGCGCACGATGAATCGTGCCGCATACATTGGCATGTCATTGAGGGGGTTTAACGAGTCTGCGGGACGATGCCGACGCAAATAAAAACTAACCGACGTTAAAGGGCGAGTATTATGATGCGTTCGATCCGCGGAGCGTTGTACCTGAGTTCAAAGATATTCTGCGCAGGTAAGTCGATGGAATTATAACAGCGTAGATGTTATAACCGCGTATGTTAGTCCCGATGCGTTGTGTTGGTGCTCTCGGGCCGGTGAGATAACAACGATAGGAGTAAATCGCGAGCAGACTTCTCGACTGATAATTAATGGCTGTTTATACCCGTGAAATCGAGATCCTTTGTTCCGTATGTCGAACCGAAGGCTCTCCTCTCGACAACGCGGCAAAAGCGAGGCTTACGTTTCAACTCCTACACGTCTCTCTATGCTCTCTTCGTTGTATACAGCCGCTACTATACCTAACCAATTACGTTCCCACGGTTAATTAAGAGCTGCCATCGCTGCTGCTGGGCATCCGACTGACTGCCGCACGTATATTCGTCCGTTTACACGTGTGTTGGTGTGTTGGTTTCGAGAGTTTCGACGTTAAGCCTCAATTCTGCCGTAACCAGCAATACTATTATACGGATTATATGGAAAGACGTACATGTTATTTATGCGGGTAATTCGATACATCGCGAAGACAGCTTCCTGCATCCGCTTGCCTTCCTCTCAGTCGTCGACTGACGTTGGGTACGCAAGGATGCAGTTAACTTTACATAATATATTCGGCACTCGTAGAAAGATATTTTATCAATCGCACTCTCGCTTCGAAGAAAAAAAAAAAAAAAGACGCCATTTTTAATTTCGTTTATGCAATACCTCCGAGATATTTAATAACTTTTTTTTTTTTATTAATTTTTTCAAATTCGATAATTCTTGTTACTTGAATTATTGAAAATTTCGTAACAACCACTATGACCGCAGATGCCGAAATATCTCGTCTCATTTCCCCCAAAAACTCGTAGTTACCCCCGTGCATACGATGTATCGGCCATTTTCGTATCGCATCGATAAACAACTCGGATAGTTTCTATTTACCTCGGCTTCCTCTCAGCGAACGTTGGACCAACTACTTCGCTTTATCTTTATTTCCTGATTACCTTTCTCGCCATAATTCAGAATCCCCCACCCCCCTCCTCTCTTCCGACCCAAACGAAACGCATCGATGCACCGTATACGGGGCGTCCTATCTTTTCTGCACGAACCGCCGCGGCGTGTCTCATTCCATCAGCATATCTTTGGTGCCCCGTGCGATTTCTATCCCTCGCAATATACACGTGTATTATACACATACAGTTTACATACACTGTGTATCTACTCGTCCTGCATACGCTATATACGTGTGTACACTCTTTGCACCGAGAGCCTCGCCGCTTCTCGCTTGACCTGTGGTGGGTGTATGTTTAACCTTTTCGATAGCTAAGGCATACATACATTCACAAACACATATAACCCCTTTCCTCTAAAAGAGCCCACGAGTATATTAGACTCGCGAGAGACGGAGATAGACATAGTCCTGTGCGGACTCTCGCTGGTGCTCGGAGGCTCGGAACGTTTCGCGATCGCGCTCACCCACGCAAGCGAATGTAAATTACCGGAGGCTGTGAATCATTTTGAGGAGAGACCGCGCACGGCTGAGGATACCCAGACAGCCCCGGGCCATTCCTCTACCGCACTCTTACATAAGAAATACATACATATGTGTTCCTTTATATATACACTATATGTATATATAGTACGATTCACAAAAAAACATCTGTTTTTTTTTTTTTTTTTTTTTGCAAAAAAAACATTTGAAAACTAAAATTTTATTTTTTTTAACAATAATAATAATAATAATATTTTTAAATTTTAATTATTAATTAACTCGATTTTCACAAAAGAATTAGTATTTACAATAATAACTCATTCTTTCGGATAATTCAGTCAATTAATAATTTTCATTGAAAAATGTTATTGTTGTTATTATTATTAGTATTATATTGGAAAAATACAATCTCAGGTTTCATAGCAAATTTTTTTTTTTTTTTTTTTTTTTTTTTCGGAAATTGATGAAAAGAAACAGATTTGAGATTTATTGTGAATCATACTGTATATACTTCGACGTAGCGTTGTTTTGTATATATAGAGTTTTACTGGGCAGGAAGACTGACTCCTCTCGTTCGTACGAGTACCGGACTTTCAAGTCTGTGTTATCCATGAGAAAAACAGGCGGATCTCATAGAATGGCCGTGGGACGAGCTTCGGGCCGAAACTCCCAGCGTTATATACATAGTATCCGTAGGTACATAAGTATGCATATTCTTGATATCCCGAAGGAACGTCTCAACCCCCCAATGATGCTTATTAGGCATCTCTAAGCATTGGTTTTGATCGCCGATTTCTTCCTTTTCATCGAATCTCTTTTTCTACTTGCGAACGGGAAGTGATGAACACGTTCGCGAAATCATAACGCGCAATCGATTGATTTGACGATCGATAGAACCGAAATCGCACAATTTTTTAACAGAATAATAAAAAAAATATATAATTAATCAAATTACGCGGTATTCGCGTTATTAACGAAATTTTCACTACGATATCGAAAAAAAAAAAAAAAAATTAATACACCTTTCCTATAAAATGAAAAAAAAAAAAAAAAAAAAAAATTTCGTATCAAAAATTTTCTCAAAAAGCTCAAAGTCTCGGAATAAATATTCATCAATTCACAATTTATTCAATTAAAGTGATAACTCTTTTACGACTCCCACGATTATTATTTTTTTTTTTCTATTATTAACAACCCTTATAAAATTTTATTTATAACAACAATATTTGCATAATATATTATTACATAGAATAATAAAAAAATTAAAAAAAATCATAATAAACATATCAACAATTTTTTTTCCACGAGAAAACAATCGATTCTTAACTCTCCGATTGCATAGCCTTTCGGAGATCGAAACAATCTCTCCTCGGGAGACAAAAATCCATAGGCCTCTCGCGATCCTTCCTGATTTTCCTCGTATGTACCTTCGCCTATCCATATAGCATTACATAATGCACTGGAAAAACGTTTCATTGTAGCGAAACAATCCCGTAGCGCCTTTGCTCGCGCGTCGTATATACAACATATCTATATATACACACACGTTGCCTTGATCCATCGTACTGATCGTGTCGGTTTATACCTACTGGTACACTGTTACCTCTTACGTTTATGGTTGCATTGCGATGAATGCGAGAGGTATACCCGAGGCAATTCCCTAATTGCAGTGAGAGGCGGGCGGCGGCGAGTGCAATGCAAGAGGAGTAGGAGGATACCGAAGTCGAGGAGGACCAGCGGCCACGAGCTTATGTTCCTTCTCTCTGTATATATCTTCAGCCTCTCGCTTTCCCTCCGCTTCAATCTCTATCTACACATTCTCTGTGCTCTTTGCATCGATCTCTCTCCATTTGCGCCAAAGCTCCGCGCGTTTCGTCGTCCTCTATCGTTCTTACGTGTTCCGCTTGCGTATATCTATCTCGACTACACTCGTCCACCACGGCGAGCGAGCGAACGCTTCGAGGCTTAGCGTTATAGCGTTCCGTAATGCACTCTCCTCTCTCTCGTTCTCTATATTTCTCTCTTTCTCTCTTTCTGTCGATGTATTTGCGTCTGTATACCGGCATATATGCCTTCTCCCGGGTCGCACCGAGGCGAGAGAGATCCACAGGCAAACCGCACGAGCGCTCCGATATCCTTTTGCAGGCTTATGCACCGCGGCATGGGCTCGCAAACGCCCCCGCAAGCCATGGGACAGGCGAACAGTCGAAGAACACACTCTCGAGCGACTATGCCTCAGTAGAAAACCGGCAAAAGAGATAGAGCGATGTGAAACAGCGCGAAAGCAGTCACAGCGCAATTGTACCGAGTCTGAGAGAACGAGGCACGATCTTCACGAGACCGCCTTCGGGACACCTGCCTATAAGTAGACTTTACGGTATAAAGGTGGAGCGTTGAACGCAAATTGGAGAGGACTGACGAGTTTTCGCTTGAGATCTTCACTCCATTTTAGTTTATTTTTTGTTTCCAATTTTTTTTTTTTTTTAAAGCTCTTCGAGTTTCGGCCTTAAGAATTCAATCTTTATCTTTGTTCTTTTTTTTTTTTTTTTTTTCGTCTCCTTGCGAAAGCATAACTTTTATCGACGAATTGTTTTTTTTTTTTTTTTTTTTTTTTTTTTTTTTTTTTGCGGCTGAGATGCGCAGAGTTGAGAAAAAAATAAGTGTCTCGAGATTTTTTCTCGAAGATATCGAGAGATTTTGCTCGATGGTCCTTCAGGACATCACGGAGACCTACCGAATGGTCCTTCCAAGCCGCGAGCTAAACTCCCGCGGACTTTATTCTTCTCCGTTATATTTGCCGTTTCATCTTTTCTTTTTCTCTGCCCCCTCCCCCCCCCCGCCCCCCCCCCCCCCAATCCTCTTACGAAGATCGTCGAGTCGCGGATTTTCTTTTGTCGCGAAAACGCTGACGTTACATCGAAGCGACGAGATTTACGCGTTTTTGTTGTTCAGAGAAAAAAATTTTATGCGATAGACGCGATGTATATGGGGATTTACGGGGAAAAAAAAAAAAAAAATCTATACTTTGGAGATCAGCGATGTTATTACAATAGGCGAAGAAAGAAAGGAACTAACCGAATGCCCATTGACTCACGGAGATGAGAAGAAACACGGGGAAACGTGTAGGCAGAGATAACCAGTATGGAACACAAGCGCGAGAGTGAGAAAGAAGAAATCTCATTCGAGACGCTGATGGTGTTCGCCCATCGTCCCTTCGGGCGATTTAACACTCAATATTTAAGTTTGCGCCTCTCCTTCGACCTCGTGCTGAGAGAAGTAGTGTATTTTATATATCCGTATACAGTATTTCACCTCATCGGTATGTGTATATATATATATATATATATGTATTATAATATAATATATATTGTTGATCTCTGCACTGTTCCACGGTCGCTCATCATACTCCTTTAGCGATCGGATTCCCAAGATATCATATGGTACTCATGAACAATATAATAAAAATTTCATCAGGATTAAACCATCATATTTTTTTTTCGTGCTTCATATACTTTTATTTAAAAAAAAAAAAAAAAAAAAAAAAAAAAAAAATGAAGTAAGATTTTCGATGTATCGGAAGGTCCCGGTTATTGGCAGAATTATTGGTTCGAGATTTCCGTATCTCGCGATATATTGGATTCGTCGTGCAAATACATTTTTTTTTATTCATAACGCACATGAAAATCAAAATTATAAAAAAAAAAAAATAAATATATATTAATTTCGGCAATTTCAGAATTTTATTTATATCGGTATTACAAATATTTTATAACAATAACAATCCATAATATACTAGTTTTTCGACGACAATATGCATTTATCATAGATATATTTTCGATAAAATACATATAATTTCCATTCATATGCATCGTACCGTAAATAAAATGTAGTGATCATTTTTTCGATCTATTTGGATCGATTAAAAAGAGAATAATTTTTACGACGATTTTTTTTCGATTTTTTTCTGAAAAATCATCTTAAAACAACGGATTCGCGATGGATTACCCTAGTTATGCTCTCGGAAAACATTACCCTACCTTTTCACCATACGCTTTCGTACGTATATACATATGCCAACAACTATACTTCATTAATATTTCATTTCGTGCTTATCGTTTCCTCGGCGAGGCTCCTCGCCGCACTGAACGGCAAACCGTGGCACCGCTGCCACGGATAGCCTCGGGGCATCGTTACTGGCTCTGTGAGCGAGGGCCTTGGTCCGCGCCGTCCGCCCGTCGCCGGCGACCTGCCCGAGGCGCCTGGCGTGCATTGTCTCGCTTTTAGCCCCGGGGACTCCCCCAACGTTTCTCTTCTCTTCACCTCCCCGTAATACTACTACTACCACCACCACCACCACCACGACTACTCCGTGCTTCGCCCAGCTTCCCTTCTCCATCTACTCTTCTCCTTCGTGCCCTGTGTTCAACCCGCCAACGCGCGGTCTCCTCACTCCCCCGCCTCTGCCGTCCTCCGCCCAACGAAGCCGCTATCTCCCGGACCGTTTCCGTACCCGCAGCGACCAACCTCGTCCCTGCCTCGGGGGCTTCCCCTCGACCTCCACCACCTTCACCTCGTTCTCGTCCTCATCCTCGTGATGATGCTGCTTCGGCTTTGGCTCGACTCGATTCTACTCTCTCTCACACAACTTCGAATTTACACTCTCGGAATGCTCTCCGTTGACTTCAAATGAGAGAAATTTTACGCTTAGTTTACTTCGATTCAACTTCCTAAATCCTTACATCTCTCTAATGCTAAAATGCATTAGAAAAATTAAATCCTTCGAAATTTTATCGGTGACAAAAAATTACAAAAAATTTTTGTTTTTTTTTTTTTTTTTTTTTTGGAAAAAAACGATGAGAGGTCACGCCGTTTTAGCTTTAATTATGAATAAACTACGAATTTATAGTTATAGCTTCCCCGAGGACACTATCTGCTCCGATTCCCTCACCGTTTGTTTTTTTTTTTTTTTTTTTTTTTTTTCACGTAAGCAACTCATCGAGGGGATCGCGAGAATTCCTTAAATATTACTTAACTTAACTAGTATAACGACCGAACTATTGAACTATTCGAAATTTCATCGACGAATTATTAAAAATTAACATTTAGATTGAAAATTAATCAAATTGAAAAATGTCGATAAGTCATACATCACGTTTCTCGTATATTTTTAAAAGTCTTCGTTGACTCGCGATCTCGAGGATCGAAAGGAGGCTGTAAATGTCGCCCGCGTCGACCTCTTTACTTTCCTATACTTTCTGCTTGCTACGCGCAAGAGACTTCGGTTGTTCTCCAGCCGGAGCGATATCCTTCGAAGCGATGCATGATTCCCGCGCGCTTCGCCTGAGGGAACAGAAATGGCTGTACCTCGCGTCTGCCTGCATTGCCCCGAGCGAACAAAATCCCCCTTCGATCCCTTCTCTTCCATCCTCCGCGCCATCCCTTCTCTTTCTTCTTTCTCGTTTCCCCTTTTCTCTTCGCAGGTCCTCGGGCTTTTCCATCCTTCGAGACGGAGACTCTTCTACCCCCTCCTCTTCGTATTTTCTTTCGTTTCTTCAGTTCTCTTCCTACCGATATTTCTTATTCGTTGCTTCGTGACTCTTAACTCATGGCTCGGAGTTTTTGCTTGTATCTCATCCTCTCGTTGATACTTTACATATTATATATATACATATCTTTCTTTTTCATTCTCCGTTTCGTTCAATCCGTTATTTCAGCTTCTTTACGTGTATTTCGCTTCGTATAATGACGCGCTTTTGCTTCAATCACTTCTACGATCTCCATACTCCCGAGTTATCCATCTTACAGGGTTTCTTCTTCGATTCATCCCCTATCCTTCGCCCCTTCCAACTCGTTACTGCATCCAAACAGATCTTTCTTGTCGTCAACCGCAACTCTACTATATCTACTGCTGCTGCAGAGTCTCGTTGTCGAGTTTCTTCGGCTTTCGGAATTTTCGAATTTTCTTCCGAATCCCTATGATAAAAAATGAAATATGCGCGCGCAGTTTTCGATTTACGCGCGAAGAGATCGCGATAACGGGACAGAATTTTTTTTTTTTTAAGGAAAAGTTGATAATCTTCGGAATGTTTTTTTTTTTTTTTTTTTTTTCATCGAGAATCGGGAATATAATTATTTTTTTCCAAAAATTTGGAATCATTTCGAGAAATCGGGAAATTACGACGATTATTATAGTAATTTCTTGATAACCGTAAAAAAAAAAAAAAAAAAAATCCATTAACGTTCCCCGTTCAATAATTCAACGGTATGGAACTTTAACAAGACAATTAGACAAGGCGTTGACGTGTTTTATGAATGTTTCGCACGTCGCGCGTCTTATTTTCTATAAGCGTTCGGAGATAAAGTATACGACGAGTTACGTGTATATTCGACGGTTTATCGAAGAGCGCGCGAGCGTCGAACGTTCAAACGTCATTATCAATCTGCGGTGATCCAGTCCCCTCGATCAAGTGTCCCCAGCGGACGCAGTTTAACTCACCCTGGACGAGCTTTCAAATTGATCTATTGAGTCATAACGAGTGCGCGTTTAGCTTCGGGCAGACAAGTTGCTATCACACCGGTTGCCACGGCGCTTCGATAGTTAACTCTATAATACCGGTGCCACGATGACGACGATAGCACGACGAGTATTCTGGAATGCGATGAAATATTCTATACGTTGAGTTTATAGGCGGATTTCATCGCGACGCGGCAGACCTTCGCGGGACGCCGGGTGACATTGGTTACGAATAACTTACGTCCTTTTAACGCTTAATAATAATTTTTTTTTTTTTTTTTTTTTTTTTTTTCGACGGATGTTATGTACCAATTTTGTTACAATTGATTCAATGAATTTTAAGGGTTTGGAGTTAAAATAAAATTTCATAAGCGATAGATATAGTTGTGCAAAAATTTTTTTTATTTCAATTCGTATGGAGATATCGTTTGATGTTTATTTCGTTTTTCATATTTGTCGTTATTTATACCAAAACGCAACACTTTTGGTGGGCCGCGCAATCGACGGCTCTCGCGGTGAGTCTCGCGGGACACGCATCCATACATTGGCCACCGTGTTGACGACAACGGGTTCTGAATTCTTGTTTTACTGCAAAGAAAAAAAAATTTTAACAATTAATTAAAGGAATTTTGACGATCGAAAAATATTGATGATTTTGATTAAAAATTATTTAAAAAAAAAATATTTAGAATAATATATATTATTATTATTATATTAGAATATAAAAACGTAATAATTATACTAATTTGAGTCGTCGAGATAACATTCCATCGATGATAACGACCTTCCAAAGCGTTAATATCGGACGATCGTAATTGTCACACTAATTGGATTTTCTCGATGGCAATCGAATTCTTTTGTAACAAACTTCCGCGCGGTGAGTAATTTTATTCGAAAAGCGCGATAATGCTATTGTAATATTTCGTAGTAATGGGATAATAAGTAACGGGGATGAGCTATGATTATAAATTCTTTGTCACTGACAAATGGCATTGCAAATTTTTGTCAACTTTCCGGTTTACGGCTCGTTATCGATACGATAAAACATTATTTGCTTTACGCGAAAAATATATCGCGAGCGTCAATCGCACGTCTTGTCATTGACAAATATTTCCACTGGCAATTTTTTCCTCAAAGATTTACGACACAATTTAAAGTATCGAAACTTTTTAATGATTTTTAATGAATCAATTAAAAAAGTACCAAATTTCTATAAGGTTTCACGCGCCCGTGTGATCATTTTTTTTCCAATTTTTTTTTTTTTTTTTTTTTTCAAATTAATATTTCGTATCATTGTGTCTGTTAATTTGAATAAAAAATTGATGTTTCTATATTTTTTTTGTTGCTTCGGGATGCAAATTTCTTGCTATTAACGGGTTAAATTGCTTATAATTACCGAGCGAACAGCAGACATTTCCGGAACGACAAGATCCATTGGTGGCTACCGTCTCGCATTGGTTAGCGGGTAAGCAGTTGTTTGATGGGCAGTTATCTTCAGCGTGGGCGATCGCTCCTGAAATGAAAAATTAAAAAAAAAAAACAATGTCAAACAGCGTTTATTAACACAGAAAAATTCTCAAAAAAAAAAAAAAGAAAGTTATAATTTATTCGGAAGAAATGTATTGTAATCATCATTATCGTTGTTATGAACGGATTTATCGACAAAACAGCACAATACGCGAGTGATTAAAAAATTAGAAAAAAAATCGATATTAATATGAAATAAATAAAAAATGCGATGCCACAAAATATGATGATAAACCTATAAATTCCTTCCAATTTTTTTTTAATAATAAAACATTAAAAACACGGCATTAACCCTTTTACATAGCCGTAGCGCACATTTTTGTAAATTTTTTCGATCACAAAATCATTATTCTTATATGTTGAAAAAAAAAAAAAACAACAAGAATTAATTATTTAATTAATATAAAAAAAAACCGTTGTACTTAATTTTTTATATTTTGCAAAAATTCGTTTTTTTTTTTTCCTCAAAAAACTACGTTAGGAACGAAGTCGTTTTATTTTCCATTCACTTTAGAAGATGGATACAGTTTGTATCGAAAAGTAATGACATGCAAAAGAGGAACCCATAAAGTTGCTTACCTTGCGTATGAAGAAGAGCGACGAGAACGAGAAGGAGGAGACCGAAGTCGAGTGACAATGTGGCGACGCGCATTTTCGTTCCGTTGGTGTGGCTTGTGACAGTCGGGACGATTCAATGATCTCACTTTCCCGAACCGCTACCATTATATAAACGTACGCGGCCGGCATATACTCCAGCGCACGCAGCCTATTCGTTAACACTTGCGCGCTTCCACCGGTCGCTCTGTCACACTCCTGTATCCCGTACGTGTGCGCGTGTGTTTGAAGCAAACAAATATGTTCATATGTATAGCGAGGCGTGACACAGTATCGTGCATTTCATTACCTCCCGTCGTCTATGCACGCGTATCACTGACTCACGCGTCGGGGACTATGGGAATCACACACATTATCGGGGACTAACGCGAATAACTCGAGAACATTGTGCAAAGCGTGAAGAAAAATAAAATCAAAAAATTCTTCGCTACTTCCTCGTATCCTTGAATAAATTATCGATGTGCATTCGATGCACAGAGATTCGTAGAAATTTGTTACGATCGGAGACGGCGACAAGGGTTTTCCCTGTCAGTCGAATCTAACCTCAAAACTTCAAGGGCACAAGCGCCTAATTAAAAATTATTACGATCGAGTTTTTTTTTAACCAATGTACACGAAGCACTCATTTGCACAGTTGTTATTATGCCCGATGAAGTACGATATTAATGTCATATTATTCGATCTTATATTGTTTCCAATACATTTATTTTCGTTCTAAACACTTGAATAAACTTGGCGAGAAATGATGGAACAATTAGTCGTTTAATTAATCACGGCAATGAAATTGAGATTGAAATTTCACGCGTTCGTGTTCTTTGTAACACGTGAGATACATGATTTTCGAATCTTTAATGATTTCGCAGGTGTCGAGCCCCCGCGACGATTCTATTTGGAACGATATTCAATCGTTTTCGATCGTAAATTCGACGATTTATGTAAACTGAAAAAAATGATTTTTTACTTTTTTCGATTAATTCTCACGTCTTTACTGGCGATAATACGACAGTAAAAATCTTTTTTTTCCCAATGATATCTACTGTTTTTTTTTTTCGCATTTCATTTTTTATCGAGTACCTCACGAGTGTCACGTTGAGAAACGATTCTTCACGATTTCTACTATCCTCCCCAAGACTAATCGGCTGTAACGGTAATAACTGTAATAACTCAACAACGGGCACGGAGTGTTGCTAACTGAGTGTACGATAAAAAAAAACAAAATGGCCGCTATATGCTATGATTTTCTGAATATATCTCGTCAGTCCCTAAGAAGCCGCGCGATAGTCACAGTTACGAAGGCATCCGTCACGGTTATTTTTCGTTTAAAAGATATATCGTACATAATACCCGAGCCGTGTTTCTTCTTCTCTTGTTTGAGAACACACGTCCGTTCGTCTACTCGCGCTTATTTGTTCAACTTCCGTGTGTCTCCAGCCGCTGCGCTGCGCCTCTCTCCTCGGCAACTCTGTACCCCGTGTCAAAGAGGATATAATTATCGCGAGGACTCCTCAAACCCTCTTACCCGCTCTCCATTCTCTTTCGTTGTATGTACCCGCAAATGAACTCCGGGGCTCTCGTCGTCGTCTCTCCGTCTCTCACTCGTAAAGCAAACGAGTAAATGAATTTACATTGCGAGAAATGCAAGATTAATATTCTTGACAAGCCGACAGAGAAAACATTGACTCTGGTTGCCTTTGACATTTTCATTGTTTTTATTTCGTCCCCCCCCCCCCCGTCTGTTTATTGTTTTTCAGTAATACTCAATTCGTTCGTTAAAAGGGTAGAAAACTCGTCGGTCTGTGCATTTTTTATCGCGTCATCTGAAGAGTCAACAAACAGTCAAGAAAATGTTTTTTTTTTTTTATAAATTTTTTACTCGAGTCTTCCGGTTTAATCCTTAATTCCTGTGATATTAAAGCGATTCAGAGGAAGGTGATGATAAATTATCATAGGACTTTTTTTATTTTTATTAACGCGATTAGACGGATTTAGAGTTTCGACTAAAATGAATAATGCCACCGGAAGGCCCCTATAAAAGTCGAGTTTTTTTAAAACGATAAGTAAAAACACAAAAAAAAACATATCAACGGAATACAGTTAGAGTTGTGTCCCCCAAAAATACCGGTTCTTTGCGGGTCTCCTTCGTATCGCGTTTACGCGCGACAATTTTTATCGCGAGTCATTTGAATCGCGACTACTTCCGCAAGTCATAAATTTTACGAATCCTCGAAACAATATCGGCACCGAGTTGGATAAAAAAAAATTACTGAAATACATTTATTATACGGTTTCCAGACGAGAATTGATTATCTGTGCTTTTGATGCTTTCCTTCCGGTATGGAATCTTAGCGAACTCCATCGTTCAGTGTCAGTTGCTTCGGGAGTCACTTACACGATGGTAATTACCAGCGGCAAGCATTGTATTGTATTCGTAATATCGACGGTATCAGTTTTACATCGTAGATGATGTTGAAAAGAAAATTTGAAGGTTATGGTGTCCGCGGCGCGTTCCAATAATAATCAATTGTAGACGAAAAGTTATGTTTTTTCGATGCGCGTTTTCGAATCGTTCTAAAACTCGTTATTCATGCAAAAGTGCATTTTTTTCCAGCGACAGGAAAAAAAATTCCGCGTCACGTTTTAATAATCAATCTTTGCAAACTTCGCCGTTGTAATAATAAGTCAAGTCGTGCGTTTTCCAACGTTTCTTAACCAACAAATCAGTTGGCAAAACACAGCATTTTTTTTTCTTCGTGAATCACAATTGCAGTCACGTTTGCGATAAATGTCGTCAATAATACGTATAATTAAACATTTTACGCTGTTATATAATCAATAAAAAAACAGACGGTATAACCTGAAAAAAAATGCAGTATACTAACAGTATGTTACTAAAAGGCTAATTGATTCTCCTCACGATGCGAGATATCGAATAGATCGAAATTCAATTGAGGGTTAAATTATTATTATTATTTCCGATCACTGATTCCCGGCAGTGAAAGTATTTCTCTCGATTATCGTTTTCATTGCCATTGTCGATTCGGTACATCGATAAAATCGTTGAATATCCGTCGTTGGGACCTTAAATATATACCTACCGTATTAACAATCGGAATCATCCGTATTCGCCACTATTATCGTAGTGACTTAATCTCGTTGATGGCAAATAACTGAACGACGAAAAAATAAGAATTGAAATGGTCTGCGGAGGGAACAAAGAGGAACGGAGATCAGCTTCTTCGCTGTGTCTCGGCACAGTTCAGAGGTCAATTTCAGAGACTCGTCTCGTTCCGTGTGAGCCGTCGATGCCGCCGATACGATGCTATTTCGCAGTTGCTCCAATCTCGGTAAGTGTTCGGCAAAGAGAGTTCAACGCGAGTTTGCTGCACGACGATCGAAGCGAAGAAAACGATCGAGAAATCCCCCGAAGCGTAAAAAAAAAAAAAAAAAAAACAACGTACTGGCAAACATCTCTCGGTCGATCCTCGGCGAGCGTTTGCGAGAAATGCTAATGGCTACAAAAGACTGAGACGATAAAACCGAACGCGGCTGATCGATTGTCGAGGGCATCGATGCTGCGAGATCGGCCATTTTCCCATGGAAAGCCCCCCCTGACGCTATTTCGGCGCACTTTCCAATCTGTTATTTCGGTACCGATAGAGAATTATAAAATATCATACAAAACACACACATCCACATTGACTCGCAGCCAAACGGATCGAAAGGTCGACGCTTGAGATCGTGTGTATAACTCGAGCCAATTTTTTTTAGATCGCGAGGAACGAATAACGCGAATTATTATCGCGTAAGAACGACACACAATAAGATGATTTTTTCCCCGATTTTTTTCACGATTTTGTTATTTGCTTCGATCAAATCGGTGTTCATAATCGATAATGAAGTTACTAGATAAACACAAGTGCGCGAAGTAATCGTCTAGAAAATCTGCTCATTAGCGATATAATACAAAAAAAATACTTTATTAAATTCTTTAATTCTCAAGAGAAGAATGACTCAATTGTTGGTGATAAATTGATCATTGCAATCGTAAGATTTTTTAAATTAATTATTAATTGTTATTAATGAATAATTAATAATAATAAAAATATTTTATAATTATCGAGTTACGCTGATTGAACGGTAACTCTTAGTTTTTTCATTTGCCAAATGATTATGAATTTTCTTCATTTTTTTGTTTTTGTTAAATAATTTCGCGAGAATCGATCTGAAAAAAAAAAAAATCCGTTAAACACAGACATCGCTTCGATATCGTGTTATTTTGCCATTTCGCACGATTTCTTATCACATCCGTCACTCAATCAATCAACGAAGTCTCGCGACGATAGGAATCGCGGCGATCGATCGAAAACTGCACTACAGTGTAGTTAACCTCGTATATTAATATTTGCGAGATCGTCCGCATTATCACGGAGAGGTATATAATCACCGGAGGCGATGTATCGGCGACAGAGAGTTAGTTGCCCCAATAAAGTTTCATCGCGCACGCCGATGAAGAAATATATTAAAGTTTGTTGCGCGAGACTTTCGCGAGTACTACGGGAATGGATATAAAATCGTCTTTTTAAACGACGATTACCATTAAACGACGAGCCTTTCGTCACGCCGATGCTCCCCGATCGAAGGCCCTTTACAAATCCCCACCAATTAATCGGGGATTTCTCGTCGAAAAACTTCGGGGAATTCCGGAGAACTGAGTCTCGTCAATGGAGGAGTCGAACGAGAGGACTCGGGGTATACAATTATACGAAACTTTTCGTGTAATCTAACGTTTTATTCTTATCACTCTTCCTTTAAGCCTATGGGTTTTAAATCGATTTATAACGACGAAAATGGATTCGAGAATATCCCCGTAAACGAACGGCAGGAAATAATGTGTTTTTTTTTGTTTCTTTTTTTTTTTTTTTTTTTTTTTTTTTTTTTACGGACCCCAACCAAGGAGTATCGATCAGGATATGTATAATGTGCACACGCGCGATATGCGCTTCGATCGAACGGTCGATAATCGTATATCTCGTCGAACGAATAATAATACCGCAATTCAATTAAATCGAACGATCATCAATTGCAGTCTCAATATCGTGAATTTGTTCTACGAAATTTTTTTTTTTTTTTTTTTTTTTGTTTGCTGTTTTATCATTCATTTTTTTTTCTCTTGTTTCATCGATGTATCGAGTTAATCTCGGCGTCTCGAATTATTATAAGTACGCGCTACATACTGTCCGGTTGTGTCGTTTTTTTTTTTTTTTTTTTTCTTTTTTTTTCATCGATATCCGAATTTCATCGAAATGTACAGATTTCGCGGTAAATGATTACCGGTTAATCTTCGCAGATACGATCGCCAGTCGACGAGTGACTCACATCCGATAATTTTTATCCAAAAATCTGCGTGGGTCCGTCGTAACGTGAAGACACACCGGTAATCATATTGATTATATATATATATATAGTGATCTAAATATTTACACATCGGCGAGTTTATGCGATAAATGTTAGATGATGTATCACGTATTACAATCGACTCTCGTTAATTGCCAGAATACAGGGATTTATTTTTCGGATATATATAGAGAGTTTTTTGTGCAGATAAATGATATTGAAGCGATAATAGCTGTGCGCAACGTCGTAATTTAAATTTTCAACTTGAATTCGGTAACAAAAAGTTCAAATAATTTTTACAGTTCAACGAAAGAAACACAGAAGTAAAATTCAACGTGTTTATCTGTGCGATGGTAAGACGCTGAAAATTGCCGTTTTATCGATAAAATTTTGTAAAAAAAAAAAAAAAAAAATTACAATTTTTGTCAGCGAGTCTCGAGTGACAAATAACGATCGCGAATACGGGTTAACGACGTTGTTGTTGTATTTTGAAAAAGAAGAGAAACGAAAGGCTCAGCGATTAGCGAGAGTCGACTGCGACGCGTATTGCGTATATATATTCTTTATACTATATCGTCGTACAATGTTAGTCGATCGTCATGATATTAACATTAACAATACTGTACACAGATTGCGATTTTCATATTTATATATTTATAATATATAATTCATATGCTATTGTTATATTCATATATATTTTTTTTTGTTTTGTTTTTGTTTTCTCTCGTTTCTCGTAGAAATTACGTGTAATCGAACTGACTAGAACTTTCGTGTAGCTGCAAGGCTGCTGCTCGGGTTTTTTTTTTTTTTTTTTTTTTTTCTCTTTTTACAGATCTTAAGATGGATGTTTCAGTAATTTTCAAAAACGGCAATGTCATCGATT
This sequence comes from Cryptus armator, assembly GCA_963971235.1. Taxonomy (NCBI): domain Eukaryota; kingdom Metazoa; phylum Arthropoda; class Insecta; order Hymenoptera; family Ichneumonidae; genus Cryptus; species Cryptus armator. The sequence continues at coordinate 2,895,179 of OZ020234.1, read as the reverse complement.
CAATGCGAATTTGTAACTTCATCGACTCCGATTTATCGTAACAGCAATTTAAATTTTGCATCAAATAACTTGAAAAAAAAAAAAAAAAAAAAAAAAAAAAAAAATTATCCATTCGTCGGTATTATGAATGATAAATTTTTTTTTTTTTCGTATCCAAACAAAATATTAGTTCACATGGCGGCGAATTTGATTTCCGAAGAACCGATAACATTTTTGTCTCTTATCAGAATAATCCGAAAAAAAAAAAAAAAAAATTTTATCGATTAATGGATTTACAGAAAATGTATTAATTATTGAAATATCCATCTTTTGTTATTTTATTTAAAAAAAAAAAAAAAAACGCGATGATTAATTGCGAGCGTAAATTTGTATAAGTATAATGCAAACGCGTTGGGGAGGAGTTTTCTTACTCTACTGCGTATTCTCCGTTACGATACATACGCTTACGCGCCACAATTTTGCAATCGATTCCGTGGGAACTCGGGGTCTCGTATCTGCGATAGCATAGAGACGCTGAGGCCCCGACGGGTTTTATCGGCTCGTCAAAGCCCAGCAAAACAATCGCTTCGATTCTCCATCGTGCTTTTCATTCGCTCGTTTTTTCTTCTTTGTTTCGTTTTACTTTTTTTTTTCTATTTTTTTTTTTTTTTTTTTTTTTTTCACTTAAACAACTAACGATTGTACATCTTCCGAAGTTCTTAAGATTTATGGGACCGGTATGTCGGATTGTTTCGCACTCTCTTTACGTTCTATTCTCTTCTATTATCTCGCGGCGCAACGTTTCTCTTACGCCCATCCGTCGTTTATCGTAAACTATAATATCGTAGAGGGGGTATATCTCTACCCATTATTTTCTCGCATAGTCGTGAGCCAAGGAAAGTGGGTAAACAAGGATATGGATAAGGGTTGGAAATAGAGTTTTCTTTTTTTAATTTATATCACAGTCGAGTGAGAGAGAGTCAGAGATTATGTTGTGGGTCGATAATCGGCTACAACGTTTTTCATGAACGTTGCGATATCCTTGAAAGTCGGCCTCGTCGTTTCGTCTCTCTTCCAACAGGAGCACATCACTCTGTAAACCTCATCCGGGCACATTGTTGGCTTTGGAAGTAAAACCTGTATCGTTGAAAAAAAAAAAAAAAAAAATTGTTAATAAAATTTGCATATTTCTTCCGACGAGTAAAACTCCATTAGCAAATTGCGCAAATAAAATTACGCAACACTGCTGATAAATCAGTCGAATTAAAGTTTTTTTTTTCTTGTCCGGTACTTTGTATTAAAAAATAACCAATTTATTATCGTTAAATACGGGAGAATTTATCGAAAGATAAAGTCACTATATAAATGAATTAAATTAAATTTCGCAAAAAAAAAAAAAAATATAATAATAATAATAATCCCAGCAATTTGTGAATTCTTTTGATACCTGCAACTCTCCACCGTAGTACATGACTTCAGCGTTTTGTATAACTTGTTCGTTCGTCAGATGTTGAAAGGGTTTTTCACGCGCGAGACACATGACTTCCCAAAGCGTTACGGCGAAAGACCAAACGCTACTGGAACACGTGTACCTATCCTGAAAATAATAACAAAAAAATGCCATAGAATATTGTAAAATGATTGTCATTTTCTCACAGTTTCGTCTTCTTATTCAGAACACTATGTTTCGGTAAAAAAAAAAAAAAAAAAAAAAAACAAAATCCTTTGCGATCTCATTGCTTCGGAAATTTGTTATCCTCGTAGAAAATCGTTGAAAAATTTCCAAGCGACGTTCGCACATCGAAGAATGATTGGCCAACAGATTCTCGCAATAAATATTTAAAAATCAATACTCCGATGTAAATAAAACAATGACACGACAGCTGAATGGAATTTGTAAAAAATCGCGAGTCTTTCATCATCGCCTATTGTTACTTTATCGATTCCATTAGCGTTTCATCGTTAGAATGTAAATGGCCAACGGCAACGAAAATATCTTTATCTTGCAAAAAAATAAATACTCCGACTGCGAACCAAGGAGCGGAATTTTTTATTTATTTTTTTTTTTTTGGCAATTTTACTTCAATTGTACGTACGAGGAGTATACTTTCCCACGGCAACCATCTAATTGGCGCCGGTGGTCTGCCACCTATGTCACTGTAATCCTTCTTGTAAAGGTCGCTGCACATCGCGATGTCCGTCACTTTCACGCTGTAGCAACGTCCGACCAAACAATTTCTCGCTGCAAGATCTTTATGCACGAGATTCTTCGACTCGAGGAATCGCATGCCGGATGCTATCTGTGCGCCCATATACAGCAGGCAGCTTTGACTGAGAAAAAAATACAAATATATTAGTTAAAAATGCTTTTTAAAACACAAAAAAATCCATAATAGACTCGGTAAACTCTGTTTTTAGTTAAATCTATTTAATTCTCAATTTTTTCCTCCTATTTACAAGCGCTGATATAAATTCTCGAGATAATATGCAACTCTTTGAAATATCGCCTCTCGTGTTATATCAGCTTAGATTTTCAACCGTTTGATTTATAAAATGGATATCTAATACTATTATTTCATTATTAAATTCCATTCAATTAGCCTATTTTCTATGGTAATTCAATGCCGTGAATTTATCGCCTTTGTAATTTATGCGCGATAAATCAGAATCTCAATGGAAATTATTTATTCGGCCTTTGGCTGTACTATAATGCGGTATCATTGAAAATAAACGTTTTTACTTTATTTTTATTTTATTTTATTTTATTTTTTTTTTATACCTTAGAGCTTTTAAATTGCAACTCGGCCTCAATGTTCCCGTGAGTGGTACGCTGTACTGCAGATAGTGAGCTAAATCACCGAGTTCCGTATACTCCATAATGGTCCAACTCGGTGTCGCGTCTGCCGTACTGCAGACACCCAAAATTCTTGCGATATTCGGATCCGTGAGACACGAGAGAAAACGTACTTCTCTCATTGTTTCGGCCGCACGACCGGTATTAACTCGATCTGTACTCGTTGTTGGAATTCTCGCTACGACGAGCCTTCCTGCACCTGAGACTACTTCGTCCAATGATACAGCTTCGCACACGATCGCCTGTTAATAAATTTTCCATTATTTGTTTTTTCTCGAAATTCAGTTTCATTCAATTTAATTTCATTGAAATCTATAATGTATTTTTTACAAATTTTTTTTATTTCTCGGATTTTCGAGTATTTCGAGTATTTCGAAAAAAAAAAAAAAAAAAATCATAATTTTTTCATTTTTCGAAACAATTTTTTTTTCTTCATTTTTTTCGTTGATTTTTTCTGATTCTAAGATAATTTCGAACGCTACGATTTTTGAAGGGTTGAAATGTTTTTATTTTCTCTAATCATCGTTTGCGTTTCATGCTGATCTACGAAAAAAATGTTACGTACTTCGCCTATGTGACTCGAGCCGAGTTTCTCCACAGTTCGCAGACACGAACGTGGAATATCGGTGGGTTCTATCTCCTTACACTTGTACGGTTTGTTCATACTGGGGGCGATGTTCCAGCTGACGATCGGTGCGGGTACCTGCAAACACGTGAAACACGCATAAACATCGTCTCTAAAACTCAATATCAACGTAATCCAAACAACAAAAAAAAAAAAAAAAGAAACTTAAGCAGAGAAATCGCAATTTTCGCAATAGTATGCACCGGAGATATTTCGCACGGTATTTGTATGCCGCACTGAATCTCTGTTTATCGGATTGCCTTCGGGAAAAACCTCTTGAATTTTGCGACAGAATTCTCGTTGAAAAACTCCGTCAGACGAATCCCACCTCCCGCGTTCCCTTGTTGACTCAACGAACCAAAAATATTGACTGCAATACCTTTTTTATTTTTTTCCACAATTTTTATTACGATTTTAAAAATTTTATTTTTCAGAAAAAATTAAAGCGGCGATTTTTATCGCTGATTATCGCTGATACAGTTTTTATCTTTTACTTTGTGGAATTCTCATCAGCGGAAAATCCTTTTTTTTTTTTTTTGGTACAAATAGAATACTCGATTTTTATTTATCTTGCAGTTGAATGGAAAAAATTAGAGTGGAATTGTTTACCTTGTGTTTTTCTTTAGGTGCAGTGTGCCATCGTTTTGCGTGAACCATATCAACGGAATCTCTTTGATAACTCGACGAATTGGAATTGTTATTTGGTCTGCTTGCTGTACTGTTGGAGTGAATCTGTAGCGTTCGGTAATGTTGCGAGTGGCGAGCGGGCGAACACGCTGGCGATGATGAACCGCTCGAGGGTCCGGGTGCCGGATAATTCGTCTTTGAATCGTTTCTAACGAGATTCGGCTCCTGTTCGAGCACTTCAACGGCATTGACCTCCTTTGGTGGATCTGTTTCATCGTGTATCACGAAAAAAAGAAAAAAAAAAAAAAAATGAACGATGGCGTTAAAAGAGTACATATCGCTTGTGTAACGATTGTTATAATAAAAAAAAATGTGTACAGCAACAATAACGACTCTCACCTGTGTTTACGACCGCCGCGTAAGTCGCCTTGTAAGGCGAACCAACGAGCGGAGAGTCGAATTGTTCCATCGTCAAAGATTCATGCATACTGCCGTCTTCCTCCGGTGGATCAGGCGACACGCGGCCGTTGTCGTTCAGCATTCCGCTCGGTGTAAGATTCAGAAGGATATCCTGCACACAGAATTATAAGGTTGAAAATATATTTTTTCGTGTCTCGTAACTCCATTTTATAGTATTAACCCATTGAAATCGTTTGAAAAAAAAAAAAAAAAAAAAAATTGTCGTTGAGACATAGATATCTTAAAATTTGTGACTTTAGATCCGAATCCACCGAATCGGAATTCCCTGAGTACCATTTTTAGTTTCAATCGAATATAAAAAACGCTAATGATTATTTCTGTAGTTATAAAAAATTAATAAATAATAGATGAAATTAATATTAGTTATTAAAATTGATAAAATTATTAGATAAAAAAAATTAATTTAAATGATTGCATTGCTCTCACCTTCATATTAACAGCGAAGCCAAATGGATTTTTTAAAACGGTCGGCGAACTCTGAAGCTTGTGACGACGACTCAGAAGCAGAATGATGACGAACACCAGTAACAATATAAGGGTTACTGCCGTTAAAACGCCTATCAGCACCTGAACATATTCTTGATCCTCTTCTCGTGCTGTGACTGCGAAAGGAATTAGGAATTGAGTACGAAATCGTCGAAACGAGAGAATCGTGAGATTCAAGAACGATCCGAGGTAAGAGAAAACGGTTTTATCGCTAACTCTCCTCTGGATGTACGAAGGAAATTGCTTCTATAAGTCTCGCGACTGCTTTTCCACGGAAACGACGATTACGATCGAACTTTGCAAACGTAAATTAAATGGTTCTTTATAGATTATCCATTAATTGATTGCGTCGAAATTAAAAACAGTTAAACGTCTGCGAAAAAGAACTTTCTACGAAATCAACAATTTTTTTTTAATAGAAATCTGTATTTCCAAGAAAAAAGATTCACCGACTACGAGAAGCTAAAGAAATCGAAGAAAATATCGCCCTTTGTAAAGATTTCTTTTGTTTTTTCCGAGTATCGTGCGGAAACATTTGATAGTTCATATCGTCGAATACACCCGAGCGAATCGATAAAAATATAAAATAGATAGGAGCTTTTTATTTTTTTGTATTTATTCCCGGGTCTCAGTAACGTCTTTTATCGATTTACGATACGAGTATTGAGTTCAAAGAATCATTCGGAAAAATCAATTTAACGCAACTGTACGTGAATATCGGAAAAAACTTCGATATTCTTTCGTTCTAATAATAATCAATTTTCTCCACGTGCACTAAATCATATCCATGAAATCCTATCGAGAAAAAGACCGAAAAAAATAGTAGATTTGCAGTTATCGTCTTTTTTTTCCTTTTTTTTTTTTTTTCGAGAAAATAACAAACTGGTTCACGAGGGCATAGGCCCGGAGGTCCGGAGGGGTTTCGGCGGAGTTTCTCCTTCCTATTTCCACAGTCTCGCGAGAGAAAACTCTGTCCTATCTCCGGGCCATATTTTTTGTTGAATTGTGCATTCCCCGCTTTTTTATTTACACCTCTACATCGGAATCCGGAAAAATGTCCGTGCGATGTGAAGGAGAATGGAGGAAAGAAGGGAGAATGAAAAAAAGGATAGAGAAAGAGAGTAGTAACCGAGGCTACCGACGAACGCGCCAGAAGCAGCGGAAGATAGGGATTTTCGCTTGCGCGCCGCTCGCTTACTTTAGCTTTTGGTCCTCTCTATCCGGGACACGTAATTTCGCTCTCGACTCTGCACAGCCTGCTTCCACGCTTTCGCGGACGCGGGGGCTTTGGCTCTCGAACGTGCGAGCTTCGGAAAGCTTTCGCACAGCGTAGAGGTCCGCTACGGCGAAGCAGCTTTTCCGTCGTCGTCTTCTTCTTCTTCTTCTTCTTCTTCTTCTTCTCTTTCGTTTTCCCCTCCGTTCCCTTATTCTCGTCTCTTTTACTCTTATAGCACCGGTTTATATATATAGATATACATATCTAACCTGTGCGCGCGGTATCCTACCGCTTAATCCGACTAATTGTTTACGTTACGCGGAAGTTGCTACGTGAATTATAATGCATCTCCTGGGCGCAGAGGCGTTTGCTCGAAGTTCTACCGACTCCTAATCGTATCTTCTCGGTAAAGAACACCGGCCTCATTTTCCTAATGAAGTTGCTACCGTTACCGCAACGGACTGCAATGAGCGAACCTCCTCCGTGCCTCTTGAGTTCCAACGTAGTCGTTGGTATTTTGATACCCGGTGACGAATTTTATTATCAAACTTTTAATTTATTATCTTAAGTATCAATTACGGCTAAGTGAGTACGTAATTATTTTCATCGTAATTGTCGTTTCGGGAAAATTGAAAATTTTTTTGAAAATCTTTTTCCTGTTACGAGTTTAAACATCGATTTGAACAATTAGATTTTTAATCTTTAGAAAATTTATTATTTTTCTATGTTTAAAGAGATTCGGTGGTCAGTTTCATCGAAACGTATCTGTGTATCGCAAAGAAATAATAATAATTATATAATAAATAATATACAGAAATTTTTTAGCCGTAATTTGGATTGAATCTCATCACCGACCCTCCGTAAGGCAAACGTCGAATTTCGCGCGGTTTTTAACCCTTTTTTTACGCCGATCTATCAATTTTTCATAAAAATTGCGAACGAAATTTCCGATACTTACTCGTTTGCAGATTGAGATCTAATTCCGGATTGACGGGTCCTCCGCCGTTCGGATTGTCACCCGTTCCGCTGTCCATTGTTATATTTTCGTACGGATTTGCTGGTGAATTGAATACACGAGAGACGTTAACAATGAAAAAGATTTTGTGTGATTTGCATTTTACCGGAAACCCGCCGATAGTGGATAACATTACAGTCATTACGGTGAAAAAAAAAAAAAAAAAAAAAAAAAAAAAAATGTACAGACAGCGATAACTCGTCACTGGTAAACTTCATCGTTACTTTTTTCAAATTAGAATTTTTTATATATTTTTGTTCAATAATTTTTTTCAATAAGCATATAGTTGGGAAATTAAACAGAATCAGAAGGCTTTTCAACGAAAATCCATCGTCGATATCCGTACGAACAAAAGTCGAGGAATGAATAACTCTGCGTTGACGCATTTTGTTCTCATTAACCAATGATAGCACTCAGCGTCGGTATTGAATCGCCGTGACGAACAATAGCCGTTCGACTAATTACGGTAAATGAGATGACAAACTTTGTTTTTTGATGGCCGATGGACTATGAATTTTTTTTTTTCTTCTTTAATCAACTCGTTAAAATTTGACGTGACAACGGTGACTGATATCATTTTATAATCTTTTTTTTTTTTTTTTTTCTAATTAATAAGCGACTTGAAAGCAATTTTTTTATTATACTTACAAGTCTCGAATGTTATCTCGCTGATCATTATCCATCGGGCAGCGAAATAAAGACGAAGCCTTAGTGTACTCGCGCGTTTGCCGTGCAACGCGATTGAAACGTTTCGCGCATTTTCCAGCAGCGTATCCGGTATGTAGGAGTACGATAGAGGCTCCTCGTCCTCGTAAAATTCACCGTCCTCGGTGAACGAAACTTCCGCTTTCGAAAATACCTGAGAACATCGAATGCAAGGATAGCGGTAAATGCTGTGGGAAGAAACTCTCTTGTGGAGAAGAGGATTTTTTGGCGTTCGATAAAACGCCGAAATGGAAAGGAACCCCTATATTCTCCGACCTCAAGAGAGAAATAGTGAAAATTCACAATGGGGTCAAGTGGACCGCATTTAGAGTAGAATAAGAAGCAAACATCGGGACGCCTTTTCACAGTCGCAAAGTTAAACAATTTTTTTCTTTTTTCTTAAAAATATTATAACTATCGTAATTTATTGTTTATTGAAATCATTTTTTTTTTATCGAAGGGTATTTTTACGGAACGCCGATCTCACCTGAACGTCGCGGGAGAAATAATTGTTGGTATAAATGTGAACGGCGTCGAAGATCTTCACGTCGTAAAACTCGAAGAGAAGATCAACGCAGTCGTCGTTGAAACTGTCGCGCATCCAGGCGACCCATCCTGTACCTGTAATTTGTGATTTTTATGTTTCAGTGATCGAAAACTAAAAGTAGAAATAGTGTCGGATAGTCAATATAAAAAAAAAAAAAAAAAAACAAAACGCCCTTAAAACGGAATTTATGTCGATCGTAATAAGTTGATCGACAAGAAAAACGCGAGTATTGCGAAATCGTCTGGTAGACGTTTTTGCGGAGTTTTGTCAATGAAATTTGATCAGCGAGAGTGTCAAAAAATGTGCAACTGATTGCTTTAACGGTCGTGTAATGAGGGGAAACAGGAAGTGACATCGACGTGCTGCAATCTCGTCCGTTATTGCCAGTTAACGAAGCAGGAATTCTGAAATATCTCCGAGGCAACAACGAACGAAGATGACAGGCGATAAAGTGGAGTTCGGAGGTAAGTAAAGGATAATAAAGACGAAGGCGGAACAGAGAAAAGTGGAGTTAAAGACGCGATAGCCGAGTTAACTATAAAGACGGTAGCAATAAAAATGGCAAATGAAAGCGTATGACAATAAAATGAATGCCTTTGTCTACACGGTGTCGCGATATTTCTTTTTTTTTTTCACAGCAACAAAAGCCTATTTTTTTCGTACTCCATATTGCCGTTTTCTAGTAGTAAAGTTATTTCTTCTGTAACAGAGACATTGCGGAATTGAAGATAAATTATCAATTTCTCATTTTTAACAAATAAATGGATCCAATAAATAACAAATAATTACGTTGTTTGGCACCGCGATTGCGACATTTTCCTATTTAAATTACCTATTATCGAAAGAACTTGAAAATTAAAAAAAAAAAAAATCCAAAAAAACCGTATATACGTTTAATTTACGACACTTATCGACGACATGCAATATGAAAACATAGAAAATCTATGCGTAAAACGAATTCGAAGGGTAGAAAAATGTTACCTCTGCCATAACCGATATCCAGTCTATAATTATCGGCCCCAATTTCGCCGTCTATGAGTCTTCCGAGACCGCCGGTCAGCGTGCCGTAAAGTCTTCTACCGTCGTAAGACACATCGCCGAGTTCCTCTACCGGCGAATCGGGTATCGTGTAGTTAACAACGCCACCTGTTTAAAAAAAGAAAAAAAAAAAAAAAATGCACTATATTTCGATTCAACTAATATCGTGTTCCGGGACTTTTAAATCGCTCTATCAATCATGCGGTTACATACACAGCTACGATACAAGTTGAATGAAATTAATAAAAAAAAATAAAAAAAAGTAAAATTAAAAATGAAAAATCGTGTAATGAAAAAATTCCACGATATACAGTCTCACGATATACAGACGGTGTGAACTTTCGTGTAAAACGTACAGTGAAATTAATACGACAATTAAAAACAAATCGAGCGGATAAAAGTGAGAGTGGGAAAGGAAAAGGGGAGCAACGAGAGAGAGAGAGAGAGAGAGAGAGAGAGAGAGAGAGAGAGAGAGAGAGAGCACTTTAGCGAACGATGTATATGGTAGGTACACGTGCCGTGTTCGTTATGTCCAGAGTGCCTCTCTAACCGCTTGCATTCGATATTTTACGGTTAGTCGTCTGTAGGTACCTACGATATGTATACATATACGAAGTCTCGTGCCGACGAGAGTGCATCGTGGGAAAACGTGACACGCGAGGTGCGACTGGGGTACATTTTGGTAAATGTACTACATATTTACTGATTCGTACACGAATCGCTAACACACAATGTGTGGTGTTCATTTCTGGACACATAGATCATCAACGGGAACACGGAATCGGCACCGGTGTTCATCACGATTTAGAACGGCGCAACGAAACGCACACGTTTCGTCGTTGACGTTTGATGTTATTTCTAACGATTGAATGATGTTTGACCGGTTGAAACCGGAAGATCTGATTAGCGTCGAGTGAAAAGTGGGATATAAATACATCGATCGATCTATATGATAGTATATTTATCTCGCAATTGTTACCTCTGCTTATCCGCGCGATAAACGAGACGCGAAAATTACGATGTGGTAACAGAAAAAAAAAAAAATGAAAATTGCGGAGTGATATATACGCTGGAAAAATTATGGATATTTTTATTTTATGATATATATTATGTACATAAAATACAGGCGTCACGCCATACAATATTGAGGGCAACTATAGTCGATATCGCAATAATAACAATTGACACGCAGGTTCTCGTACCTTTCTGCGTTTCACTATCTCTCGAGAATTGATACAATATCGAAAATGAAAACTACACGCAATTCGTATAATGAAAAAGTGCTGACAATGGTCGATATATACTCGGCGTTTATTGCATATTTATTATTCAAAGGCATAGAGAGCTCTGGCAATCGACGCGGAAGACTCGCGCGAGTTTATCGGCTGAATGGTGTCATCGCATAATTTTAATAATGTAATGCAACCGGATTGGCCACTCAGGACGGCCATATGGACCAATAACGAAGGGGACTATTAAAGGTTTCTACTGTAATCCTCTCTTATGCATTTTTTAGAGACGAAAACATAAACTCGACTCGGAAATTCAAGTTAAAAAAATTATCAAAGTACAGTTGCAACTTCTGAAATATTTCTGTCATATAAACGATAACAGAATAACTAAAAAAAAACAATGTTATTGTCAATAGTCGTCATAAACGTCAAAAAATCCAAATTTCGCGGAGCCAAAAAATCCATTTGTGTCGCTGGATAACGTTTTTTCGGGAAAAGCTGAAAAAACAAAAAGTTGATTAACACGCCACGGGATGAAAAAGTATTACCGGAGAATGTTAAAGTCGTTAAACAACGATAATAGAAGTGTTTCTCCGAAGCCACATATTTTTAGAGTAGGAATCCGATATGAGTTGTCTGGTGCACCGCTATGCGAGATCGTCGTAGCGAATGGTCGGTTTGCAAGCACTCGACGTATTTGCGAGAGGGATGGGGGGAGGGGAGGGGGTGGGGAGGGGGTGGGGAGGGAGACGGAGGTTCAGGTAATCGTACGTGAAACGAGGTCTGTCGGCGACGCCGCAGAAATACATCGGCTCGTGTTTTAACAAGAGAGATGCCGTGCGCAACCCCCATAAATTTCCCATTCCCAGGATCCGAGACTCAGGTACCCCGGGAGCGCGAGACGCTCACACGCTTTGCGAATGTTTCTTATATGCCTACTAGCATCGGCGAGAGAGTGAGAAAGAGAGAGAGAGAGAGCAGCAGCACTCTTATGACGAAATCGCGAGTCGGCACGACAGTGTTACTACTACGTCACGCCGGTGCCTCATATACTTATACATCGATGCTGTGAGGACGCATTGCCGCCGTATTATATGTAAACAAGTATCACATGTTCTTTCGCTTACATATATATAGTATGTATATATAAAAAAAGGCCATATAATAATTCTGATTAGCGAGACTGACCTCACGTGTCCGTATTTTGCACCGATGGGCATTAGCGACCCAGAAAAATCATTTATGCAAATATCGATATTGATATAACGATAATAACGGCGGTGCGCTATAGCAGCGCTTGCGGGCAGCTAACGTAGTCAAAGCTTTAATAACGAATATTGACAGTGTCCAGCGTTCGGTGAACAAAGCAGCAGCTACGAAGCTACTTTGCGCGGCTCGCCAGAGAATAACAAAAAAAAAAAGGGAAATCTCTTCGCTCCTTTTTTTTTTTTTTTTTTTTTTTTTTTTTTTTTTTTTGCGCTCATAAAGCTTTCATACGATAAACTCGGCGATTATTAGTCGATATCTTGCGCGCGATAAACTCGATAGCAGTTGTCACATCGCGTACTCGTCGATAGGTGAATTTTATCGGAAGATTTCTACGCCTATTAACTATGTGAAATTTACACGTTGACTTCTTTTTCTCGAGTAAAACCGCCCGGAGAATTGAGAACAACTGCAGCTGAAGCTTCAATACCCGTGTTTTCGAATCCATTCGTATTCTAGTAATATAATACTCGCCATGCAAACGCGTCGGGATATCGACGTTTTTCACGAGTTATACGTATTTCCCTCGGGAATAACGCGCACAGGAGGTGATCCCGTGTAGAAAATAGTTGTGGAGCGTTTGTTTGTTTTTTTTTTTTTTTTTTTTTTTTTTTTTTTCGCAGTCGAACTTTTGATCGAAGGCAACGTCAACTTTTTTTTTCGTTCGTTACACGAGACTAAAAATTCGCTGAGGTTTCAACGCTCGACGGCACGTCACACTGTCACGAGGAAAAAAATACATCAACTGTGATTATTTGTCGGTTAATGTACTTAAAAAAAAAAAAAAAAAAAAAAAAAAAAAAAAAAAAAAAAACATAAAAGACAAATAGCTCAGTATATTTTGTATATTTTTCTCTCGCGAGTTACGAATGATATTAATTTTCACTCGACGTCGAACTTTTTTTTTTTTTTTAATGAAACAACGATTTTGGTAAAAACATTCCTTGCGCTAGGAATTTTTTTTTTTTTTTTTTATGGAATAAAATGTTATATTTTTGTTAGAGGAAATGGAAGCAAAAAATAAATACACATACGCGCGGCGCGCGCACGCCAACGTACAATGTTTTGAACACTGTCCGCGCGGACAAATATACATCGTATAATTGATAACGAAATTCAATAACGTATTGACGTGTATAACGGATGTATGTAATATTGTGCGATGGGATGCGAGTTGTGTACACATTGACAAAGTACTGTTTGATCCATGCGTAAGGTAATTACCGAGAGAGCGAATGAATTATTCATATAGGCGATAGAATGAAGTAATACATAATTGCATGTCGATGGGAGAGATGAAACGTGGATGACTTGCGCCTCGCCGCGGTACGCGGAACGTCACGCAGGATCGCCGGGGATTCGACAATATAGCGACGTTGCGGATCTATCGGGACGCCAGTGTCTGGTACCGCCAATAACATTTTGCGAATCATAGGAATATCTATCGGAATCTATATATAGATAAACGGCGAACTGCGCCGCTGCATAACGGTAACTATTCCGCGACGTTTGCTCGAGTAATAATTGGGAAATTGATTACGTTTTCGTATAAACGGAGTTATTCCGCGTCTATTAAATACGCGGAAAAAGACATATTGCGCTCGTAACGAAGATGATAGCTTTTTAAATAATTTACCAAAAAGTTTCGCACTTGTGAGACGCTAAACGGCAAATATATTTTTTTCATACATATATTTCCGCCGTGAAAATTAAATCGGGGAGATTGGGGCAAAAAGGACCGTCTGAGGAGATATTACCAAATTAAATTCATAATAAATATATTTCGAGTGTCGGAAGAATAAAAAAAAAAAAAATTGGGGGCAAAATGGACGATTTTCTTAAAATCGTAAAATTTCATTATCGAAGCTTTTCCATTTATTGATATATTACTAATAATGAATAATAATTTATGTATAATTATAAATATCTAAGATATGTGTGGAATATAGAAATTTTTGCCGTAATATACAAAGATTAATCTTTTATATATTCTTACATATACTTTATTTTTAACGACTCCAAAAATAACGTAATTCCTTTGGTGACAAATTGCAAAAGTACACGAATCGAGTTTTCAATTTTTATTCGTTCTTGAAGAACATTAATGGAACATTTGCTATTCTTTTTTTATAAAAAAAAAAAAAAAAAAAAAAAAAAAAAAAAAAAAAGGGCAAACTATTTAATCCTCGATTTCGAGTAGCGAACGCAAACGTACCTCGGGCTTCGCTCGGTCTGAGCGCATTAAAGTTTTTACTACTCGCCGGCGTTCCACAGCTCGTACATCGAAGTTTTCTCGAAGGTACAAAAGCATTGGAACTGAAATCCTTCGAAAGTTTTGAGCTTCTCGTGGAAAAAAAAAAAAAAAAAAAAAAAAAAAATTCTCGTAATATTGTATTCCATAACAAATTGATACTCGAGTTAAAATCGTTTCCAAGTTGGATATTTTTGTAAAAAAAAAAAAAAAAAAAGGAAAAATGAATAATATTCAGATTATGACTTTCGGAACGATACAGTCGTAGCGTACGGCGTCGCGGGTCCGACGTGAATTTTACTTTCCCGGAGTAAATCTGAAGGATTTGAGAATATATCTCCCTCGACATTCGCATATTGTAAAGAGAGACCCTCTCCCCTGTCCCCCGAAGCTGTCGAAGTTCTTGCGCGCATTTATGGAGAAGGATTTTCGCGTGAGTGGTCGAGTTTATATTTGAGAGACGAGAGACTGCCGAATAGGTTTGTATTGCTCGGAGGCATTTCACGGAGTCCAAGTTTTTGCTCGACGTAGAAATGTAATACGCGAGGACGAGGATAGAAAAGGAAAGCGGCCGGTTCTTTAGCCGTTGGGGGTTGAAAATTCGTGGAACAGTTCGAGATATAATACCCTTTAGCTAGTTGCTTGCGTAGCATCAATCGGAGTAGAAGTACCTGAATTCTCCGAAAGAGCGCATATCATCGCGAGTAGCGATTACTGGACCCGGTAATGCGCCTCGTAAATGTATTGAAAAACATCCGACGAGCGCTCAAAAAAAAAAAAAAAAAAAAAAAAAAAATCAGAGAATTCGCTGAAAATATGTTCCACTGATACTTTCGTATTAAAAACGACGAAAAAAAAAAAAAAAAAAAAATGCGTTTCAATGAGAGAATATCGTCACACATATGCGTATAGTAATCGCTGCGAAAAACTATCGTTGCTTCGTAAAAAAAAAAAAAAAAAAAAGGAGAAAAATAGCATACAAGCCTCGGAGCGATGTTTTCTTTTTTAAAAATCATCTCAAACGGAACTGCGTGTAGAAAAAAAAAAAAAAGAGGTTGAAGGCATTCGCGTTCGCAGAATTCCGACTCAGCGTTGTACTAATCCGGTGGCTCTTTGGCCGCGAAAGGGTTTGGAATGCATGGAAGTAAAGGTGAAAGCATACGCCGCGTAGGAGGGAAAGCTGAGGTAAAGCATGCAGCAGACACGAAAGCGTTGGACCAGAGGCAAAAGCACGAGGGGTTTTGCGCGGATGGCATAGTTACATGATGCATGTCTTGTTCCGCCGTTGGATGCGCGTACACAGCAAAGCTGTATAGTATATATACAGACATATATATATATGTATACTCACTCTCATCTTGGCAGCCTTTGAGTTCAATGCGAAGGCAAACTGTACGTCTGTGTACCGAGTGCGGAAGCACGCGGATCTGACTGGCGAATAGCGGAGGTATGAGTTCGTGGGACACGACCGTCGATGTGTCGCTGTTACCCCCGAGGATCTGCAAAGTTTGTTTTAATCATCAAACAACAAAAACAATTCGTTCATAATGGGGTACAGGCGTCGAGGGGGACTTTTGAAGTGCATGCGAAACTTTGCAGCCCACTTTTAGCAGTCAATTTCATTATTCACGCTGATTCGTTACCAATTGATTTCAATGACCATTCAACGCCGGAGACGCTTTTCGCAGTCCCGTTGACCTATAAATGACTCGCGTAGAATATCGGAAAAGAGATTGATAGGAATAAAGTTTTCTTTGTTAGAATGAATATAGAAATTCCCTCATTTTGCGACGAGACACTTGTTGAACGGAGAAAATTGAATATATTAATTTCAAAGTGTTTTGATTATCCAAAAAAAAATTACAGTATTATTCGAGAAGTATATCGAAACGTTGGGATATATCGTTATAAATGAACGGAATTATATTGCAATGTGGAAAAAACAATTTGAAAACAATGTATTATCGAGCATTTTTTTTTATTTTTTTTTTTTTAATAATATACTATCAGCTAATTGTTTAAAACGGAAATACTATTCTAACAGCTGAATCTGATTAATTGAATTAATATTTTTCCTCGTTCACGTCGTCGCGATCGAGTAAACGCGCGTTACGTAAATATATATCTTCTCCATTCGATAAATGTAATCAAATAATCGTTTTGAAAAATATTAATATTTATATTTATATTGGCGAGCGTTCGAATATCCATTACACAGTTAATGGCCGGGATAACGTTACTGTTATACTGAAATTACAGAGTTTCCGAGAGTCCATACATGGAATGACCCCCGCGCGGCAACGAGTTCTGTATGCTCTCGAGTTGTCGGAAAAGCCGGAGCTTTTAGTGGGATTTAACGATGGGTTATTACGCTTGAAAACGCGACGAGGGCACAACGAGAGCGCGAGGGGTTTTACGTTAATAATATTTCGCGGACGGTTGGCCTATGTAACGAGACCAACCCGGTAGCGTTATTCTGTTTTTCGCCCCTTTTATCATATCAAAACTTTCGTTCGTCGAGTTTAATTGCTTTTTTTTTTTTTTTTTTTTTTTTTTTCCGAGAAAGTCGCAATCATTTCGATAATACCTAATTATTTTGCTCTCGAATTTGGAAAGCTTTGCGCATTTTTGATGGACATGAAGAATCCCTCGTACGGCGAATCTGTTTTACCTTCTTGTTGTCCCATCGCTTGTACTGTCGCCACTCCGCGAATCCCGGCCTAAAATACTCGATCGTATATTCCTCGACGTACTCTTGTCCTCTTCCGTGATCGTACCGTCCCTGTGTCTGCACTCCCGTGACGACATGAGGACTGGAAAAATCCACTTGTAGCCACTCGCGAACGCCGGTCTCGATTTGTCTCTTCGGACACCACGCACCACCGGCCGTCTCCTTTCGAAGTCTGACGATAAAGAAAAATGTAATATCTCGATGAACTCTGTTCGGGTTTAGCTCTTTCGATATTCAAGACGAAAAAAAAAAAAAAAAAAAAAAAAAATAAAAAAAATAAAATAAACGGTAAAGTAGAATACTCTTTTAATAACTATCTATCCGACTCTTTTTTTTTTTTTTTTTTTTCTTTGGCCCTCGAGTCTCATCGCGGCGCTACCGCAAAAGATACCACGCAGCACCTGCGGGCTTTTTCTCGCAAATTTTTCATCTTCATTACGACGCAAATTACCCGCCAGCAGCAGGAAAATCTTCTCTCATTTTTCGCTCAACCGCTTGAATTTTATGCGAACGAGGATTCGAGACGGGATGAGAACAGGTCATCCGCCGGATATATGAACGTCTATCTACTACACCGTATTAGAGATTATTAATGTTTCGCTTATCGGAAGCGAAGCATTTTCTTAGCGGTGAAAATAGTTTGTTAATTATCGCTACGATAGTTTCTCGAGAGCGCTGCTCACTCGCGATTTCTTCGTGCGAAAATCATTTTTTTTATCCTTAATTTCAATAGCTTACTAACGAAATCTTTATCAAGAACCATATTTTTCAAATTATTTATAATTTGCGGACGTAGGAACGGAAAACATTATGCAAACATCGCAAAAAAAAAAAAAAAAAAAAAAAAACATAAAATTGATTGGTAATCACGAAATAACGAATTTTCTCCGACGAAATCAATGCGAAATGTTTATTGAGAAATAATTTATCAATGTTTTCGATTTCACGTACGAGGAAACGGCAAACATTATTGAAACACTCGTAAAAAAAAAAGTTTATGCATTTCACGTTGAATTTGTCGCGAAACTCGTCGTCTGTTTTGTTTCTTCGGTACTTTTTGCACGAAGTAAATGTTTGTCTGAAGTATTTTCTCCGCGTCTCGTCTATCGCTTCACTGTTAGTTACGCGAGTAATACAAATACAGTTCCGGTTGCGAACGAGTAAATGGGAAGGTATATGTATAACATTTCTATGTTCGGGTAATGTTTGTATTGCAATTCATTGCCCGTTGCTGTACCTCCGTCGGCTACTCGAAGAGTGAAGGAGAGAAACGCGGAGGAGTTTTACTTTGCGTAAACGACGATTGGACGGGAGGTCTCTTGTACCCGAACGCCACTACACATCGCGCGTAATGGAATTGCTGAATAAAGGATAGAACGAGAAACCGTCTGGTCTTTCCATCATCCGAATACATATATTTCAATATATCGTCAACTGTTATTCAAATCGCGATAGAAGTAGCTGCCACCGGGAATTGGACACGCGACTGGAGACTCCCTGAGCTCATTGAATTTTCCCGTATGTTATTCCTATGTATGTTTCTTGTTCTTCCGCGCCGATGTACCATCGATTTCTCGTGTGATATTCGTTATATCATTGCATCAATTCGAAGCAAATACTCGTCGAGAAGAAAAATTTCGAAAATATTTCATCAGCGTCTATTGAATGAGAAACGATAAAAAAAATATTGTTTTTCCATATGGAAAATCTCATTTATAAATTTTGATGTTTCTCTCGCACCTCCGACCGAATGATTTCGCGAGTACTGTAAAATAAATTGAAAATCGCGGTGGAAGCAAACGCGTCTTGAAAATTCGTCTCGTAACCCATTATTATTTCATTAACTCAGAGTGACACAAACAGCGGACGAATATTTTCTGAAAAGATTGCCATCTGCATAAAATTTACATTTGGCAAAAGTGAAAAAAATTATTAAAAAAAAAATGAAAAACCACATGTATGACTGATGGAACATTAAAAAAGAAAAAAAAAAATGTCTCTCACACGAATGTTTTTTTCAAAGTGGAAATAAATTTTTTTCTCCGACGCAATTACTTTCAATCTCTTTCAAGGCTTTCGTAGTTTTATTTTTATTTTTTTTTGTTCTCTACAGGCGTCGAAACCCCGCTGAATTCGATGGAAAATGACGAGAAAAGGACGGTTGCTAGGGAGAGGAAAAAAAAATAACGTACGTGTGTACGGAATACAAATTTTGCCCTCGTTTTGCTGCCGCTGTGCCGAACTGCTATCGCAGAGGCATCGGTAGAGTACCGCGAGTCTCCGTGATTGATTCTGCAATCGGCAATGCTACGGGGCCGAGAGAGTCTCGTCCGCGCGGCGCATCGAGGTTGACGAGTGTTCCCCAGGCACGAGAAATCCCGTACACACCGGTGTCGGAGCGGTCTGCCTTCCCCAGGAGAATTCGACCGGCTGATCAGTTCGCTGCTTCTACTACTGACGCGATAAAGCGAACGCGACACGGCCGGTACTCAATACCGACCAATACTCCACCACTAGATGCCACGTCATGAACGTGAATGAAGCTATTCTTCCAACAACGAAATCCGACCGTTGCAACGAGAAAAATAAAAATTCCAATGGGAATAATAATACTCGGAACGTGCGAAATTTTTCTCCATTTCTCGATAGCCGAAAATAAAAATTCAAACTTTCTTTCGACTTCTCTGTTCGACAAGCATTTTGATTGAACGAAAATGAAAAATCAAAATTCGAATGAAACGAATGAAAAATTTATGGAAAAAAATGAAAAATTCATATCGTCACACCTACATTGTAGTGGTAAAAGTTTTTGAAGTGCGAAATTTGGTTTTTGGAAAAATATTGAATTAATCTTTTTTTTTGTGTTTGTCGACAAAATTTTGACGATTTTTTTTTTTTTTTGATAATTGTTTCTGTTTTTGGCATGAGCCTCGATATATATTTTAAAAAAATTTCATTTTGTTTAAAAATATTTGACGATTGATATTTTCATTATTGTTGTTACAACAATAATTTTACAATGTCAACTCACCGTCCATATCGTGGGCCGACGTTCGTCACATATGAGGATGATGCGTTTATCGCAGAGTTTGGAATCTCGCCTGATTCCATTCCCAGCGCTGAATTACATGATCCTGAAACACAGATAAACAAACGATTGTACTAACGAGGAACTAAAAGAACATTTTTTAATGTGCTGATTGTGATGTCTGGCGATCCGTTATCTCAATAGAAATAATAAAATGAATTGCCTATTTTAACTTCTATCAACTTTTTTTTTGGCGATTCTGCTATTGAAATATCATTTATATTTCGTAAGAAAAAATTTCGCGTGATACAAAAACCAATAATTTTGAAAGAAATTATTTTTTTTTAACTAAAAGTAGTGACGAGTGGCTCATTGGTTCTTTCGATCGCATGTAAAAAATCGTGTCAACGTTGAACTTTCTTTTTATACGAACGTAATGACAGAAGTAGAAAATAGCATCAAAGAACGAGCCTCGAGTGACTGAAATAAAGATAGCCCTCTCGTATCTTTATTTTGCATCTTGTCTATTATCCAATTCCGGTTGTGCCTCGGTCTTTCAGCGATCTCTTCGTTCATTCACGTTCCAATTTGTCCTCGGTGAGCAACCGTCATTCAGGTGTAATCTTTCCATTAATCTCGTCTTATACGCGTACACAGCTTTGGACGTATAGAGGATTCAGCTTAGCGAGGCCAGGCGTGGCGTGGCCAGTACATCGCGCCGAGACACGATGTTTTCGTTCACTGGGTGCATTCATAACCGAAGCTCTTACACACTTTCACAACCGCAAAGTAACCGTAACAACGTTTTGTGTGCGAATAGCGAATTTTTTACGCTTACTTGGCTTGCGCTTTTTTATTTTTTCGTTAACCGGATGACCGGCGATATCAGCGCTCGCGGCGAAAATCCGAAGCTCTTATCGAGGCATCAGCTGTTTTCATTTTCGTACAATTCACGTTAGCATCTGCGTTTTTATAATAATTTTTTGCAATATTTGAAGCGTGATAACAAATTCGTTTCACTGAAACTCGAAATAAAAAGTAAAATGAATTCGCGAAGGATTGTGTGTAGCAGTTATAATGCCCCTGTTGGAAATGGCCGTAGTCTCATTAGTACTCAATGTTTCCGCGTAATTGGCGCCACATTATTATTAATATTCGTTTTCTTTGGGTCCGGCGACAGTCGGCAGTTCGACCGTACGGCGTAAGGTCGAATGTCACATGAGCGGCTGATAGCGCTGTACGCGTGTCTGAGAAAATTTAACTTTTATTTCCCTCGGGGTTATAATGTACACCCAATTAACTAGGATCTGAATTAAATAAATGTTAATGAATCTCTCGAATAAATTGAAGATAAATAAAGTGCTTTTATGTCCCGATACACGTGAATACGTCTGCGCAGTTGCTGTAAACCACGTGTACCTAAATATATGAATATCCGTGAATTTCCTATCAAGTAGGTTATGAAAGTGATGAAAAAACAATACCAAAAAACATTGTTGAAAAACGTTCGAATGCTTGAAAAACAAACGATATTATTAATACTCTTGACAGAAACAGCCAAGTATTAAAACATTCAAAAGATCGTACGGCCACTTTTTGTCACTCATCGAAAATTCGTTCGGTTAACTCGAGTCGAAACGACCCTATTAAAATGTTTCGCGTACCTCGCGGAAAATTAAGTGAAGATCTTTTCCCTGTATCTTACGATCTGTTAAATACACTTTCGTTGTTCTTGAAACCCATTTATTTGCTTCGCGAAAACCACGAACGATAGTTCTTAATGATCCCTCTCCAATTGCTCGACTGTCTGGGGTTCATCAGGTATCCCATTCGCGCGGTGCTTCCCACAGCAGCCAGCGTCGATAAATCAACTATACACGCTCGTAAATGTCTTATAAAATTCATCAGAGGTTCTCGCGGTGTGTTCCGAGTACGTAGCCCCCTCCCCCCTCCCCCTCCCTTCCCCAACACGTATGGGACGCGACCGCGAAGATTTAGATCTGCCGCATAAGATGGGAAAGAGGAAGTAGTGTAGGTGAGAGCCAATAAACGTCGCCGGATGTTCGTGTTTTCGAAAACGAGAGAATAATCGTCTCTGCTGGAGTGTACTAGGCGAAGCAAGAAGACTTCAAGAGAGAGAGAGACAGCGAATTAGACCAGAACGATAGAGGGAGAGAGAGGGAGAGCTCCGGCTAGTGGAAACAGACTGGAAGCTCGAGTGAGATCAGCGAAGGGCGACCAGACAGCGCGGAAGATTACCCGTTCTTGGTGGTGAGTTCACAAGGCTGGGCGTTAATCCAACTCGGAAATAAATTATCACGCTGTCCTGCTCCGCTATTCTCGCGCTTATTTCGTTTCTTTTCGTTTTCTTAAATCTTACTTCGCCCATTCGGAAGGGAAAAAGAACGAAAAAAAAAAAAAAAAAGAAAAAAAATAGAACTCTGATTTTCACGAGAAAACGTATATGAATGACCCGACTGAAAAATTCGTTAAACCTTTTCTATTATTCTTATCATTAGCCAATTGTCTACTCAGACTTTCAGATCGTCTTGACGTACAGTAAGTCTTTACGTACTTCTAAACGTGTTAACGAATACTGAATTTTTGCAAAAATAATTTTACGAAAACGAAAAAAATTGGTGTAATAAAGAAATTGTATTAACGACAAAGGATTTTTTTCAGTATTCTACGTTTATTACACTGCTTTTTCAGTCGAAAATTTTTTAATTTTGCTAAAATGATTTTTTTTCATTCTTGTAAAGTAATATCGCCCTATGGCGACACAAGTAATCATGCATTGGGTTATGTAGCCCTCTGGCGTGATATGTATGGAAAAACCGGTAATTTAAAAAGACGAAATCGTCGTTGAGTCTCTTGTACGGGTCTGAAATTTTAATCACGTGATATAACGTAAAAAATACGATATGTTTCATCGGATATTCCATTTCCATATGGAAAAATTAACTGTTTTGCAAAAATGTTACATTTTCGAAAAAAGTATAATTAATATTAATTATTTAACGAAAAAAAATTTTCATCGATCGATATATCGATGTGTCGCATTCCGTTAAGTAATTTAAGCGGTTTTTCGAGAGAATAGAACACCGAAAATAATCAGCTGTTTCCAGTAAAACGAATAGTTATAATAGAATATCCAGTAAAACGGCATTCGGGGGTTGAAAAATAATATTTCTGTTGCAAAACCCCAACGTATTCCCTTTCGGTACGTTAAATTACGAAATTTCATAGCTACTAATATCAACGATTAAATTCCATATCCTCATATGTATTTTTTATCCTATAGGCAGTCGGGAGTTGAAAAATAATATTTCCGTTGCAAAACCCCAACGTATTCCCTTTCGGTACGTTAAATTACGAAATTTCATAGCTACTAATATCAACGATTAAATTCCATATCCTCATATGTATGTATGTTCGTTGCATATAACTTAATCGAAATCCATTGAAAATGTATAACTTGGAGGCGAAAGGTCTCCCTTGGTATCGAAGTTCGTGCCGTGTGTTTATCAGAAGGGATGTTATACGAACTATGGCTTCTGAACAAGTCGCAGGGGTTTGATTTTACATCGAATTTAGTTCCCGATGATATCCGGGTTCCGGATGCCGTATATATATATATATATATATATATATATATATATATACGTTCGGTGGCGTTGCGAGGCGCCGGCATTGTCCACAGATCTGTTCGCATTCGTAGTCCGTTGCCAGTTGGCCACAGAATAGTACATACATAATTCCTAATATCTCCCAAGTTCTTCGCCGAAGCTGGAAATCCTACGGCATGGGAATAGGTAAAGGAACAGCTCTTCCTCATTGTTGCGAAGGTACCCCGGGGATACCAAGGGAATCCGGTCGCGTTTCCCAAATGGAATGTTGTGGGTTTTCCCATACGGAACGAGAACTCGCGGGGGGGTTGATGTACCCTGTACCCTATGGAGAACGAGAGAACGTGGGCGTTTCGCGAATTCATTGGAATGCATTCCACGTCGAATAATTCGTCTTAGCCAGCGATGTGACTCTATGCGTTAGCTTTCCACCGCTGCGTGTGCATCCCTCGCGAGCCTCACAACTACCCTTTGTTGCTGAAGTAAATCCGTTCGAAAATTTGGCGAACGGACGAAGGAAAATCGTCTTTCTCTTCCTCTCTCGCGTGGGATAGAATTACATGTTAAAAATGACGGAACTTTGAATAAAATCAAATTAAACAAATGAAAATAAATTAATTTTGGATATTTTTCAATTTGATGCAAATTTGAAAAAAAAAAAAAAAACAGTCAT
Source organism: Cryptus armator (assembly GCA_963971235.1). Classification (NCBI taxonomy): domain Eukaryota; kingdom Metazoa; phylum Arthropoda; class Insecta; order Hymenoptera; family Ichneumonidae; genus Cryptus; species Cryptus armator. The sequence continues at coordinate 2,870,797 of OZ020234.1, read as the reverse complement.
ATAGAAGGTGCGCAGGATATAAATTTTGCGTAATAATGATACCCAAAAGTTATTAACGAAATCGAAAAAAAAATTGTTTATCGTCCGCCACCCTAAAATTTTTTTAGCCGAAATTGATTCGCAATTTTTTTTGAAGACGTATATTTTTTTTTTCGAAATTTTTCTAATTTTTAAACAAAGTATCGATATTTGCTATTCTACGTTTTCCTAGTTGAATATGCAGGGGCGCCATGTTAGGATCATTACGTAGAATGGAAGAGAATCTCTGTAGAATTTCTTTTTTTGCACTTTTCGGGGTCAAAGTGAGTAACTCGGGGAACCCGGTGTCGACAACGGGGACGTAGACGCTGATGCGAACGTGAGTTTCCGAGGGCAGAGGTTAGTCGGGTTCTTTCTATGTTATCCTTGTCCACCCACCTTCCAACACCTGGAGGTAGAAAAGCGGAGTCGTGAGGTGGGAGGACTACGTGCGCCATCCCGTTGGGTCATAGACGCCCCGGAGGTTTTCAATTAGTTCACGTATTTTTCTAGCTTATCGACCCGAACTGCATTGCCCTCCGATTCCGTCTATTTCTTGATTGGGATTCGATGAGAATTCTATCGGGAACGTGGTGCCCCCCCCCCTCTCCTCCCCCCTCATTGCATTTCGAAGTATTGACAAACGTTTGGACATTTTTGTGCAAAAACTTGATACGTTTTGGTCTCTAATCGCACGAATCTTGTGATTTTTGATAATCCGATAATCCGTATTACGTTGATCTTTCACAGAAAGTAGAGCAATTTCTTAAATTTTCGATTGCTTTTCATTTAGTTCGAGTATTTTTCTATCCCAGTTATTTCTGGTTGATCACGATAACATTTTCATACCGTTCGATAAACTCCGATTGATTGTTACGATCTCACGATTCGGCTTTCAGATGTATATACAACTGGGCGCTTTGTTATCAAAAGTTTACTTAGAGTATTATACGAGTGTATTAGACGATCGCGAAACGAAGGTACTTTTGATATTATAGGTATGAGAGACTAGAAACCGCGCGCATGAGGCTTCATTATCCGGATGGGAAGAGAATTAATCGATTTCTGGTTAAAAATCGCCTTTTATATTTTTTTCTCGGTAAAAAAAAAATCATATAAAAAATTCGTCATGGTTAATCGGTTATCAAGGTATTTTCTGACGATATAAAAAATACGTAAAAAATTTTTCACGAAAAAAAAAAAAAAAAAAAAAAAAAAAAAATTCCGTTGTTCGAAATCAATCGATCCCTCCATTAATCAGCATTATACCGTCTTAAAGAAAGTCGAAAGTATCGATTCTTGGATCCGACGCAAAAATGTCGCTGCCGGAAGGGAAACGGGACTTCTGACCGTATTGAGTGCAAAATTTACAATTCAACGCGCAGACATGAATCACCGAGTGACTTCTTGGTCTATGAACGTCTGGGAATGCGATTCAGTTGGTACGCAAAAGTCGCCGCGCGCTACGTAATCTCGAGAGCTCTCCTCGCGGCAGCGTGAAAATCATTTCATCGCTGCCAAAGCCGATCGCGAGATAACTCTTCTATCGGGCGTTCTGTGTCTCACGATCGATGTATCTCCCTTCTGTACCTCCGTTGCGGCTTCTTCTCTTCGTCTAGAATATCATTCTCCGATTTTAAACTCCGAAAAGGAGAGGTTGTGTGCATTGATCGGCTTCAAACGAATTTCCTCGACGTTTCCTTTCCTTTCCGAAGCCCGAATATCGGATATCATTCAACTTCCGCCCGAATCCATTTCTCTATTCCTTCTGCTTCTGGTAACGTACGTTAAAAAGTCAATCGCATCGGAACGCTGTCTGACACGACGCGGTCCATCGCTACTTCCACAGTCGCACAGCACGGAAGAAAAGAATAGTACGGAAACACTGCGCGAGTTCGATTCGACAGCTCCTCGATGGTCTGCCATTGAAGATTTTCCTTTTTCGCTGTCGAACGAACAGCTACTCGCTCGACTCTCTAGTGTTGCCAATCGGGTGTGAATCACGTGAATCACGATTATATCGAAAAAAAAAAAAAAAAAAAAAAAAAAAAAAAAAAAAAAAAACGCGAACACAAAGTTTCAATAACTTCCTTAACGAGGACTGAGTATTCGAAATTCTCTCTGAATCTCGCATTCGGCTGGAAATGTAACGATGCGCCCTCTTTAAAATGGACAAACAACGATTAACGATCCATTTACCGTTATATGTATCCGTTAATCTTTTTTCCCTATCAAACAATCGAACAAATCGTAAAAAAAAAAATCCTCAAAACTGCGCGTTCTCGTGAAACTCCAATCCGTGAAATTTTCACGAGTACCAAAGGCTTTTTTCTACGAGACAAACAAAAATCAATCGAAATAACGTCCCGAACTCGTTTGAATGTTTTCGAGTGAAAGATGAAAAAAAAAAAAAAAAAAAAAAGAAACAAAAAAACCGAAAGAAAGAAAAAGGAAAAGAAAAGCGGCAAGCGGATAGCACTGAGGGACTCGCAACGAGTACCTGGAGTTCATCTCCCGCTTTCTATGCACACAGACACAGAGACAAACATACAGTAGGATAGAAAGAGGATAGGATACGGCGAAACTCTTGAAAACGCCCGACGATTCTGCTGGGAGTCCGTCAGGTGGCGAGGCTATAATCCTCTGAACTGAACTCGAACGGAACGTGGGGGAGGAGGGTGGGATAGGGGTGGAGGGGGAAGAGTTTGGGGGTTGGGCGAGATGGCAGGAACAACCGAACAGCCAGCAGCTAGCCACCGTACATATATCTCGATCTTTCGCTTCAATCCACTCGTAGTATTACCAGTAGTAGAGGGTTAAAGTACGTCGTAGTACTGTCACGTTATACAACGGGTGGGGGGTGCATCCAGTACGAAACTCTCGAGCTCTCGAATCTCTTCGCTCACGAGAGTTCGAGTCTCCTCTCGTGTCGAGAAGCGAGACGAAATAATTCTCTCTCATCGTACCGGGGAGAGAGTGAGAGCGAAAGAAAGGACAAGGGTTGTTTTTTTTTTTTTTTTTTTTTTTTTTTTTTTTTTTTTTCTTCTTTGCTTCGGAGACGAGCGCACTTATGCAGCTACCGGTACACATCGGGTACGATTAGGGATCATCCGACTTTATCCGCCTGGAGGACACGAAGGTATACGTCTTGACCATTCTATGGACTGTACAACGAACCCAATTCGTTGTACCATGAGTACTTCGCTTTTCTTTGTCCTCCGCTTCTCTTTTTCATTCATCCCCCCCTTCTTATAGTCTTATACTCGGGGTTTTATCTTGCTTTCTTTTTTTTTTTTTTTTTATTTACGACCCCTGTGGAGTACTGTATCACCCTGTTAACCTTTCCATTCGAATACGTAATTGTTTACACCAATGGCGCTGTTACAACCAATATGGCCTTTCGACAGAATCATAATGGCGGTTTGGCATGAAAACTCTCGACGTTTCGACAAAAAAACGCTCACGTAGACCGAAATATCTTTATCGGTGGAATTATATCTTTGGAATTTAAATAGCGCGCTGTTGCCGCGTGTATATCGTTTCAAAGAGTTCGCGAGGGTCTAAAATTCAAAGGTTGTTACCAATAAAAATGAAGATTCGACGTAAAAAATGAGAAAACTTTAAGAAAATACAAAAATTATAGCAATTTTTTTATTTCAACTTTAATATAAATTTTTTTCAAATCTCATCTCTATTTTTTTTTTTCCTAAGTGGCCTCTTGCGCCGTACTTTCCTAAATAAATATTAACTAATTTCCCGAACGATCCATCTTCATGAAAAAATTTGAATAATTTCGTATGTCTTGTCACAGGTAATCTATGCCGGTTAATATGGCAGAGCTTTTGTCGAGTCTTTGCGAACTTTCTGTTTACATTTCTCCATTGTCCTCGGCGTCTTTTTCCCTGACCTTCTCAAAAATATCCTCTATCGCTGCAACCCCCGTCGCATTTCCAGGGATAAGCTTCATACTTTCGACAAACATATTTTTCATATTGCGCTCAACACTTCCATCGGAAAAAAGATTGTGTCGAAACAGAAGACGAAAGCGGCAAGATTTAGGGATAAAATTATTTATCAGTCGAGTGTTACATGCGAGAGGTTTCATGCTATCGCGTTATCGCGATAACTTTATCTGCTCTCGTCGGGGCTTCGTCTATGGGGTTCAATAATTTCGTACCAAGTGGTATTTGTAGCGCGCAAGTATCGAAGAAAGAGAGAGAGAGAGAGAAAACCCCTCGGGCACCGCTGATGGTGCTTGGGGTCGGGGTGCGTGCCTTGCCACTTATCGTCCAATCTTACGACACTCGTAGCACCTATCGATTTACTGAACTGCTAAAGTATACCCAGTATTATAGCGTACAACAGTATACTACATTCTATACAACCCTCTTTAGCCCCTCTCCACCCTCTTTCATCCCTCCTGTGTGTGTGTGTGTCACACCCCGGAAGCTAAGAACATTTCTCTATGCGGTCGCAACTCCGCAACTACTACATACGACAGACCCGCCGCCACATCGGTGACACGGAAAACGGAAAGTCTCGCGAAACCTTTTTCTGCCCTCTTCGTGCAAATATCAACGGCGGCAACCAACTCCGTCGAAAGTCCCCGCGCCCCACCCCCCTGACAATAGTATTTTCGTGTTCTTTGTTCCGGTCGAAAGGATCGACCGTTGGATCTATGGTACACGGAGTGGTGGAGAGTAGTTTCTATTTTTTGGGGAGAGGGTGAGGGATGGGGGTGGGGGGTAAAAACGTTGAAAAAGAAAGGAAAGAGTAAGAGTGGATTTCATGCCCATTGGGCGACTCTGGAAGCTTCTGGAAGCTTGCAAAAGCGACGACGTACAAAGTTAGAGGGTTAGTCTCGTGCCGCACACGATTATTGGATTCGAGAACGAACACAGGAAGGGAGGCGGGTGGGAGAAGAGGGAGGGTGAGATCTGAGTATTGCAAGATCAAAGGTGTATCACGGAGGGCCTGACTATAGCAGGGTCAAGCGTCACGGGACGCTTACGTGTAACATGTATGGTCGTGACAAGCTTCGATTTCGAATTGACTTTCGGCATGGAGTGGGACAGTACAAGTGCTTTCCGCGAAACAGGCAACACAATACAGCGGGGGAAGTTTGGCAGGCGGTATACATGAGAAACAGTCGAATGTGCGTGTTCTCTGTTATTATTTGTGGATTTTTTTTTTCGGGGGGTAAAGCATACACGCGCCTAAAAGAAATATTAACGTGAAAAGGAAAAAAGCGATTTTATTATTATTTTTTTTCCCGACGAACGAATCAATCGCAGACCAAGACACGGCCGGTACCGATGATATACGCGAAAAATTTCATGGAAAGGGAAAAAAAAAATAGTTAATAAGATTTTTTTTTTTTTTTCAAGTTTCCTTACGCATCAGAGGATTTTTTTATTTATTTTTTAAACGACGACTCGGAGAGTATGTAAACGTTGAAAGTTACCGGAACGCGGCTGTGAAACGACAAAATCGCGGTGAAAATCATTATGCACTTTATTTAATGCGAGAATCGTTCGGGGAATCTTCTTAGTAGTTCGGTAATCACGAGAAGTGTGTCACGGAAGCGTGAATTTCTGTTGAAATTTCAACAACAGTCGTCCGACTGGCACACCCCTCCCGGTAGAGCTTCCGGTAAAGTGCATCGTTGAATCGTTGTAATCATTAGTTGGATCATTATCGCGTTATTACGAAGGTATAAAAAAGGAGAAAAGACAGAGCAGCAGGCAGGTAGTGCGAGAGGCGAGATGGAGAAAGTTCCTTTGGGCACTCGAGAGTCGAGTGAGATATCCCATTGGAACACTCGGGAAAAGCTCGAAGCTGGAGCGATGGTGGAGCAAAATCTCTCGTAGAGCTCCCGAGAGCTCAAGCTGGAAAGCTATATAGGGCGAGGGATACGACGTCTACGGAGCGTGCAATTTCGTTCCGGACCCCCCCATTCATAGCTCTTTCAAGTTAAAAGTTTTGAGCTCCGTACCGGTGCGCGGCAGTACCGAAGTAGAAGGAGAGAACGACAGAGGCAAAACTGCGTTCGTACCGAATGTCCGGATCCCGCCGCGCGCGCACTGAGCGGAGAGACGAGGGGCATTAAAGCAATTTGCGAAACATATTTCTTATTGCCAATTTGAATTGCGCTACACTAACCTTGCGACGCTTCTTCAGTAGCGACTCTTAGCGGAGTTTAAAGAATCTTTACCTGTATATTACCGATAATTTTTACTTAATAATAAAATATAATAATTACAATTGATAATACAAATTTGGATGCTGTTAATTGCTTCATTGATTAATACTTTGAAAATAGTATATACAACGAATTTATTCGTTTGGCAATAATTTTCTAGGGAAAAGTAACCAGCTTTTCACGTATATTCCATTGAATAGCATCATTTCTTTTTAATTTACAACTCGAACCAATATTTTTTCAACCGAAATCTGATAATATTCGAATTCATTTGTATCGAACCGAGAATAGTTGATTTAAATGAAAAATATTAATAATAATAATATAATCGGCGCTTCACCTCTCTTCGAGAAAATAATTACAAAACATCAAATAATCTGTCAGTACATTTTCTTTCACTATCGTTCCTTCGGTCGACTTGCAATAGGAAAAAAAAGTTACTTCGTTTCTCATTTATTTCCGTTACGATTGAATGCAGCACGCAGCATTAACTCGAGTTATTCGAGTAATGTCGCTACGCATTCGTAATAAATCCCGATAACACGACAGGTAGTGTAGTCTCATGGAGTATGAATGCCAATCCCCCATTCGTGCAATGGGGTTGTGCAAAAGATGCGAAGAATCCAGACTAACGTGTCCTTTTCCCTGCCCTTCCGAATAATCATCACAGTTACCCCGTACGTACGAGTCTCTGATATATAGCAGTGTGTAACTGAAGTTTGATACGTCTAAGGGTGAGGGGAGAGTCGTTCGTGCAATAAAACCGGAAGCACCGAGGGGTCAGCAGGAAACCTTACACTCGCGTTGCAAAACCTTTGATACTCTTTTTTTTCTCGTCACGTCGCTTCGTGCTTTAGAGATTGGGTATCGCAACAACAGTTGCGCATTCACTTTCTACTGTATGAATTAATGTTTGTTTGTTCAAACATTGTATTGAAAGAATAAGTGGCATAAACCGCTATTTGGACTAATAGGATTGAGAGCCACCAATAGGATCCATAGAACCTGTAGAACCTGTAGAACCTAATATAGGATCAATAGGACTGGTAGTATTGGTCCCATCTACTAAATAAGATCAATAAAAACAACAGAATTGGTAGCTACCGATAAGAAGTCATATAACTATAAACCTATTGGTAGTTAACACTCCTATTGATCCTATCCTGGCGATGAATCACAAATAGGAGGTTCTATAACTATAACCTCCGATTGATCGTTCAGCAATCGCTTGGCTTCTATATTTCTCATTGATTCTTCTCTCGCAAGCTTAAAGCCAAAACCGATATAATTTCCTCAAACGTTTCTCAACCAACCGTAAAACATTGATAACTTACGTCTGCCGTTGTACGAATTCAGCAATTACGCAGGTAAATCATGTTTCTGCATGTATAATCCTGAAATTTTGCATAGCCTGAAGCTTTGCATAAAAGGGCAAGGGATGAATTCCCGGGAGCAATAAAGCCGCCGAGTACGCCTGGATGGCAGGAAGCCCCGACGTTCGCATCGCCAAACCCTTTCCTCTATTTACACACTTCACATTCCTCTGGCTCTCAGCGTCCAGCCAGCAGGAAGAGAACGAAGCTCCTTTCGGACTCCGTTTCGTAAGCAGAAAGTTGTGCTTACCTGGAGAGTCCAGGGGGGGCTTGGCGAGTATCACCGAGCGAAGAGGCAAAGGAGTGCAAATGAGGCAAACTGTGCTTTTTTAATGAGTATCCGGACAGCTTCGGACCCGAGGCGGGCAACGAAATGGCGAAAGGGAGCCCCCATCACACAAAGGAAGTGTACTCATGGTGCTAATATACCTTGATAGACCCTCTGACGAGTACGACATTCAAGTTGGAAAACAAAGATATTGATTTTCCGTCGAACGAAATTCTGTGAAAAGTGAAATCAGAGAGATCTTCCAGAAACGACACATATCCTATTTCGGTTCGCGAATGTATTCAACGAGCATTTCCATTGTTCGGTTTCTATTGGCATAAGCTCACTGATGTTGTATTTTCCTGGTTTCCCGTGTACGAACGCAATGCTACTAAGTTATTTACGTGAAATCCGGACACTCAAGGGGGTGAGGTGGGGGGAGGAGGAATCGGATTCCGTCAAGCCGGATGCGGGACAGGAAGAAGAGACGGATAGAGAGGATGATGAAAAGCTGGTGCACGCTTGCATCCTCTCTTCATACCTCGCTTCCTTCCTCGCTCAGGTTAACCAAAGAACCCGGGATGGACTGGATGAGATCCAAACACCTGGGCAATCTTATATTATGTACAACCATATCCTGCTAAGCGTCGTAGCAAACGCGGTTACCTTGCAGCACGGCAAAAGTGTTTCACTTCCCACGTTAGCGTCATGGAAACTCCCGAGGGAAACTGGCGAAGGAATGAAAAAAAAAAAAAAAAAGAAAGGAGGACACGGCAACTGTTGCGTGTCCTGGTGAAAATCAAGATTATACCATGTTGCTGGGTTAGATCCTAAGTTCCGGGGGCGTTTTATCGCCTGGAGTATGTAATTTTTATACCATTTACTACATCTCCCGTGGTACGGATCTGTTTCTGTCTTATGGTTAACTGTAATCAACCTAAAACATGTAATGATTATGGGTGAAGTAGCTTCTAGGGTCGAAAACAACAAAGGCATTCGGTAGATCATCTTCCTCAGCTTTTCTACGAAGCGTTTTAATCTGTCTAGAATTTCAATAGAGTTGAAGGAGAATTCATCAAGAAATACGTGTTAAATAATGTCTCTGCAGGGTCGATGGTAGGAGAACGAACAGCGACGTAGAGAGTCTGCCAGGTGCTCGAACTTCCTTTTGATGCTTTTGAGCGTTTTAGCGAAAATCGACTTTTGTCCTCGAAGCAAAACCTCGAGAATCAACGGCGCAATAAACTAGGAATGCTTTAATGCACATGGATGGATCCTTTATCAAGCAGACTTCTGCGGAGCAGATAATGATAACCAAAGTCTTCCCTATTATGGGTTCATAAAATGACGGAAACAAGTTTATCATATCTCGTCGTTATGCCCTTCATTCCTCTTGTCTTCATCTCCATAATCAATGAATTCGTATTTCAATGTGCGGGGAGACAAGATCGATGGTGATAATTAACAAAATGAAAACAATCCGAGCGTCGAGGCGTTCGATAAACATTTCGCGTAACATTGCGGAGCGAAGAACAGCATTGAGTTCCAAAGGACAACGAAGTCGTTCGATGGAGGGCAAGTAAAGGCCGCGATTGAAGACAGTCGAAACGTAATTTAAAGAGGCGTGACGTTGACTCGCAAACTTCTGTCTCTGGTCTTTCGATCTTTAACTCTTGTAGTTCGAGGACTTTCCAGCGAAATGCTCAATCCCTCACCCCGTTGTTTTGCGCAGTGCCTTTGCTTCCGTGGGCGTCAGGAATTTCTCTCGTATAAACCGGAACCGACATTCTCGTGAGTTTACGCCATCGTAGCTGTTTCGAGACGCACGGGTACAGCATACCCGGGATGAGCGACTCGTCGTCTTGGCAGCGGGAGCAAACGCATCGACGTCATGTCGTTCGTTTATCGCATTTTCCTTGAATGTTCCGCTCGCAAGTTGCTCAACGTTGTAAACAAGAACGCAGCGACAATTAGGTAACAACGTTGTTGAAGACTTCGTAGTTGGTTCGGGAACAGCGAAACTCTCGGAAAATACCGAAGCGGCAATGATTGGATAGTTTTCCACATCACAATAATTCCAGCTTCTCGTCGCCGTTTCTCTACGTTCAAACATTCATCTTGCGAACAAAACAACTCGGAAGCAACGTACAAGTTCTGTTTGCATCCTTTTCTTTTTTCCGTTGCGAGTTTAAGCGAACTGCGATTCAACGATCCATCGAAGAGGAATGAAAAAAAGAAGAGAGCATAATGGATGAAGACGAGCGCGATGACGAGTGAAGACGTTGCGACGAGGAACGCGGCGAATCATGAGAGTCAAGAATTGACGTGACGTATCCCGAAGAGCAACCGGGTGAAAGGATGGGTTTTCCAGTCGTCGGTGCGAAAAGTCCGGGGATGCGGAAGGGTCGGAAAGCGCGGAAGCATCGGGGAAGAGCCATAGTAAGGGTAGGATAGACACAGACATTGCGAGGACCTACCTGACGGTGGTCGATTGTTCTCCGCAACCGACTGTGTCTCATTACTTCGAATTGGCTGGCCAAAGACAATGGCCTCGTAATACGGTTATCCGGTAGACGGTTTTACCTTCTACTTCCCCCAGTATTCCTTCCAAAATCTTGGGCTCCTGGCTTCTTCTCTTACTCTCGAGCTGTTCGTCTTCGGTTCACTCTTGTCACGGCCACGGAGCAAGAAAGCGAACGCCGAGAAGTAAAGAGCACACCCCAGTGCCAGAACTAGAAATCACAGTCTCTCGCAACCCGCAAGGACTATTCTACCCTCTTCACCGATCCTGGCAGTCATATCTCTTTTCTCGCGAAGCGTTAAATGGAGAAAACGGTGGATGGGGCAAGAGGTAGAAGGCGAAAGACCGCGAGGAAGAAAATCGGACAGTCAGTAGTGAGCTGAGAGATAGGTAGGAATGAGAGCGAGAGGAATAATAAGGGTAGCCGCGGAAAGGAAGGGATGGGAACTGAATGAAGAAGCAAGAAAGGAAAGGGGTTCGTGAGAGTTCGCTGGGCCGTGGATTGAATGGACCAAGATTTCATCCGACAATGGGAGTAACCCGAGCGTTCACTCGGGAGTCACGTGAAAAACCCAGCGCGTCGACTTCGCCCATCTTGATACTTGATCCTTCGCGCTGATTCTAGTTTTATATGAGAATTTTGCTGCGTTTCGTGGATTATTGTACAATGAGCAGAGAAGGGGAGAACTCCGAAGATGAGAAACACCACGAAGGCTTCCACGGATGCTGTATGTCCTTTAGTCCTATTCGGACATTGGTACAGACCATCAAGGAAGCCTGCACTCTGCATTTTTAAATCTCTGAGATTCACTGTTTTTCCGCTTGGATGAGCGAAATGAGATGGATGTTCTTAAGCAAATAGCCTACAGGGACGCAAGGGAAAAGACTCGTGCTCCCTGTCTTGGTTTATCCTGGATGATGAATTATATTGTAACGGGAGAAGAGCTAAAAGAGACTCTACCGTTTTACATCGTCGAAGCAGAAAGGCGAAACAGTCCAGCGAAGCTGAACACCGACGAATTTCCTTTTACGCTTGACTTATGAATGTCAGAACGACTACGCGTTGAAGAGTAAACGGTAGAGTTATTACACCACATTACGAAATTGTTTTGTTTAGCATTGTTCGGCTCTTGATGAACGATCCGCACCGAGAGCGGGGCATTGTTTAGCCTACTTTACCCGCCAACAGATGTTATCCATTATGGAACATCTCATTTGCGTCTGCGTAATCGTTTCTTTTAAAACCTTCTCTACTTTCCGCTACGTATCTACGTTTTTATATGATTAATGGGCGTTTTTGCTTCACGATAGAGAAAGCATTGTTTTTATTTTAATAAATTGTTTAATGTTCCGATATGTTGAAAAATCGTATTTAAAATACGTTGAATATGTTTCAATATTCAACTGAAACTTATCACGTATTGCAAGAGGTTAAATTTTTTTTTTTTTTCAAATTTGAAAAAAAAAAAAAATGTAATTTCATCGAAAATGTCTAAATGCCTAAATTAATGTCTAAATTAATCTGCATTTTTTTTATTTTTTTTTTATGTACAAAACTTTGACTCGGCAAACAAAAAACTATATTTTGTTGGGTAGTATATGGAATCTCGTATTTCAAAGGATTAAACTAATTATTTCATGCGCGTGAATATAATTCACGTGAACAGGTCACGTGATATGCTTTTGCGATTTATCAAGAATATTTATATTTTTTTTAAGGATTTTACATTATAGGAATAATTGTGAACAGACTGAAGTCCATAAAACTTTGTTTTTTATCGCAATCATTTAACTCTACAAGATCGCGCACTAAAATTATGTTTATACGAGTATATATCTTCACTTTCACGAAACGAGACCGTCTTTGTAACGCGTCACAAAGGGCCTCCGGGTGCCCTAGACTCGTAGAACCTTTAATAAACGTTTCCGTCGAGGGCGCCCGTTGCTGCTGCAAGGCTATACTATACCCACCAACCATTTCGCCTTCCTCGTTTGTGTTACGTCGTGATTAGTGCGAACACCTGTTCTACAACGGGTTCAGTTTAATTATCGCGCACGCCATGTCCCCGGCGTAACCCCCGGTCGCCTTCGTTTAATTTCATTTATTACATTTTTCATCACAGCGCCTAGTGGCAAGAATACCTCTTCCCAAAATATACCAAGGCGTGAAATGTTTGTTTCCACACTTTGAGATCGAATGGATGCCAAAGGAGGGCTTGTCGGGGGTTTCATAAATCTGATTTACGGCATCTCAACACGCAACCCTTGATGTACCTTTTTGTCTTCAACCCCTCGCAATGCCCACAATTATTTATTACATTTTTACTATTCCCGAAAGAAAAAACAATAATTAAATAAAAATTAAAAGAAACAATACGAACGAATATAATGAACCAATAGGACTCGAGACTCTTTGAATCATTAATTATAGCAAACGGTTCATTATTGTTAAACAATCAAACAACGTTGAAGCAACCCTCGTTAAAGCGTCGAGAGACAAGGCACTATTTATCGAGTCCCCTACACCGTCGAACTATGATAATTCGTAAACCGACTGTAGCCAAAGTGGAATGACGAGGGGTCTGTTATTTCGCAAGGTCTCGAAGTAACGGAACGTTTTCGAAATTCTCGGACGATTTGACCCACTTGGCGACAAAGTTATAACGTTGTTAAATCGCTTCTCGCTGAAAACTCCCCGGCAGTGGCCGAACATGAAACCACCCCCTACCCCCCTCGTAGCTGCTCTGTCCTAACAAAGAAAATGGATAAATCATTTTCATTCAGGATCGATCGTTCAGCGAGCATTCAGAAGGGGCCGAGAGAGCTTCGCAGAAGTCCTACAATGGCTGAGCGAAATTCCTTTGGTATTGTCCCGCGAAAGATTCAGCGCGCACACCACACCATTCCGATAAAGTTACGTTACAGCCCCCTCGTCAAGGTGTCGTTCGCCGAACGGGAAAGTGTATTGGAATACCAAGATGAGCAAAAAGCTGAAGGACTATCTTTCCTCCCTCTCTCTCTTCTCTCTTTCCTCACCTCTCTCAGACATGAATAAATTTCTGTACCTCATAAGATCCCTCAATTCTGCACAAAGACACTCTGCGGGCATCGGTGCTATATTTCTCGTTCTTCCGCTTCTACCTTTGCTCGCAGTTTCCGCCCGCCAGTTACATTAAACTTTGACGCAAAGTTCATTCGACCAGACAAAACAAGCTGTTTCCCGAGATCCTTTTTAAAAATTCATGGAATTAAAATGAATTTGCAATGCACTCCCGGGCCATTGCCGGTGTCCGGGTCATTGAGCTCTATCTCTTCTGTACTCCGCTGTTGGATGCTTCTCTTGGTAGCTATGTCGCATCTGGTGTCCTACGGAATGGAAATCGTACCCCGAGGCAATCCGTGAACTTTTGCCCAACGGAAAATGGACTTTGGCGCGCGGAATCTAAGTGTCTTCAGACTCGTCGTTTCCACTACAGATCCCATTGCTATTTACGCAGGTGACTTACACCAACGTAACTGAAAACGAGACTTGTACCCGGGTTGCTGTTGGTACTGCTGTGCAGAATTATACACGAAGCTCTAGGACCTTTGGGTGGAGGTCGTCTTTTCTTCGCTCTCCTCTTAACCCTTCGCTCCTTCACCTTCCGAGAGCGTCTCGAGCGTTTCAGCGTCAAGTACCACACAGTACCGTGTGTGCGGCTGTACTTATATCTTTGTGCAACTGTTTGCTCACCCCGCGTTAGGACAGAGGTACCGGACCCATTTACCATAACGAGGGAAAACGCCGGACGTTGTTGCGGAAGGTTAAAAGCGTCGCCTCACCTCGACGACGAACAATTCACATGCGCGCGGAGGTTTTTAGTTGCCGCCCTCGTTGTTCGTGGCTGTGAACGACGAGAGGGCCAAATTGTAGAGAGTTTTGCAAAGGCAACTCCGGGTACCAAAGAGGACCAACGACGCGCTCGCTACAATGAGCCACGAATAGTCGAGGCGCAAAGTCGTAAGTCGCTTTATTTATATCGCACTCTACGGGTCCACGTGATGATAATTCATAGCGTTTGCTTCATTGGCATCTATGGCAATTATTTTTCGCGAATCATTTTTTTCTATCTTTTTTTTTTTTTTCATTTATCAAAGTCAGGCAACTAAGGAGAAATGTTCTACTTAGTCAACTTAGTTACGTGGTCTCAACCCAATTTTACAGTAATTCATCGGCTACAAAGACGTAGTATCGATATCTTTTTATTAGGACACGCTACGTCCGCGTCCAGCTTTTCCAGAGAATCCGGTTTCGCTCCATTGTTTTTCACGACGTTCATTCCCTCGTTCTCTTATCTTTGTTTTTTTTTTTTTTTTTTTTCTTTTTCTCACCGGATTTTTCTCCGATTTTCTTTTGCGATTGGTAGTTTCTCGAGCCGAGGCGCATTCGAGGCTTCGCGAACGATCCGTTACGCTCAGTAGTGCGGTGCACGTCGTTTCTTTTCTTTCATCATTTCACGTTTTTTTTTTTTTTTTTTTTTTTTTTTTTCTTTCATTCTTTTTGGGGTTTTTCGTGCTTGTATTGGGCGTAGCAGAGTTTCCTCTTGGTCCTTTCTCGCTGCTCCATTTTCCCCACCCCTCCAAGTCGATTATGTACCCCCCTTTCGTCTGGATTCGAACAACTGCGAGGGCCCAATGCTATCGCTATATATATACATATACACGATGTATATATATATGTACGACAAACGATAATTGCTCTCGATATCCTCGAGTGTCGGGGAGTGGTGTGCTAGTCGATCAACAGGATTTCTTTTGCTTTCTGGCCTCTATTTTCTCCAATTCCTTTCCGGCTCCATCCTTCCGTTTCCCGGCGTAACGTTGGGGCGAACGACCATAGCGCTCTGAGTTTTACCCCAGTTCTTTGGCAATTTGTCGCCGAGTTGCCGGGCAAATGGCGTGGATTTTAGGTTTTTTCCTTTACTTTACTTTTTATTCTCTCGTTTTATATATCTTCTTATTTTTACCTTTACAGCTCGACGATCATTCCGAGCGATCGTTGGGCAAAGTTTCGTCAACCTTTTCACCGAAGATTTCTTTCAGTCAGCTTCACTACGTATTCCGAACTGTCGGAAGCCGTACATTATTTTTTCTATCGTATCAAACGAATCTTACTGTTGTGCGATTTTTTTTCTTCTTTATATCGTAAATTAGCTATTCATAAATTAAGACATTTGCCGAGATGCGAATGCCTCGGGAGACGAAACGACGATACAGAGATCGTTGGAAGATCGTTCGGGTGCACCAGTGCACTCTTTGGAACTCCTTGAAAATTCTTAGCCCGGAATATACACTCGAAGCATCCGAAGCGTCTTGCGCAACTCCACGCGCAACTTTGACTGCGGTGTAACGCTTTGCGCGCGAAACTTCGAGGGCCTCCCATCGTTCAGTGTTATAGTTGAAAATATCTTCGCGAAACGAGCTCAAGGGTTCCAAGGTATGTTCCGTGACGTATTACCGTTTGGTACTCCAAAGTAGTTTCATCTTCTAGTACTCTCGCCCTTTGACGTTATATGAGAACGTGCCGATGCAATGGAACGAGATAAGAAAGTAGGGAGACGAGAGTAGATTTTCGCGTTAACGAGATTAGTTTACGAATGGCAATCATAAGTTTTCATTCAACGGTCAAAGGGCCAATGACATCGAGACGTACATATACGGAGCACATAGTTCGGTGTACGTGGCGAAGGCACGACGAGGGCAGCGAGGGGTGAGGTAAATAAAAGAAATGGATCGAATGGGTAACGAAAGGGCTGAGCAGACGAAGGTTGAGGGAACGAGTTAGCCGGAGAAACGTCTCTCTTCCGAGCTTTCGACGTCGCCTCTTCGCTACTTGGCACGTCGTATAATGCTCGCGAGAAGTTTGCCGAGAAAGCGTGTGGCCCGCGTTAATCCGCTAGGGCGCACCTCCCCCTTCCTCCTTCCTTCCCTCTGCCCCTGACGTTCAACAGTCGAGATCTTTATTACCAATTTGCCGAGTAACGAGTGGCGTGCAGCTCGACTAATCGAGCGAAATGAGAACGGGTAGAGGGGGTGAGAGGGGGTGGGGATTGAAAGAGGCACAGGTTATGCCGAGGGATGGGGATCGTTTGGCTTTCGGTAACGAAATCGCGAGCGTACTAACCCTCGAGAGCGGTATAGTCGTTACATCGGGGAGGTTATAGTTATAAGTTATAATATCGTTGGGCGAACTCGAGAAGCATTTCGTGAAGTTCGCGGGCTCTCGGAAAATACCTGGTGTCTCAAAATTCGAGGAAAAAAAAAACAAAAAAAACAAAAAAAAATCGTATGCTTATATTCCCGTTTCCAAACTCGTCAAAAACTTTTTCATTAAAAAATCGTTTTTTGTTGCAATTTCATAGTTTTCCGAGTTACGAAACAGTCGAAGTTTGACTAATCGCGTCGCTCAGTAGATAGTACTGATATCATCACTGCTCTCCCACTGGCTGATCTTTATTTGCTCGTTACTCGAAAAACTCCATTTTGAAAAAAAAAATATATATATATATAGTTTGGTGATAACTTTTATAAAAATAAAGTATGTCACAATATAAAATGGATATATCTGTATATATATGTAATGGAAAAAATTTTATGTACGGTATATATCGGTAAACGGAATTTTTGCAGATCCCGAACCGAAATTCTGTATTCGTCGATTATTTTCTCGATTTTTTTTTTTCTATATTTTTTGAAAAATTAAATATGTAATTTTTTTTTTCGTAAAACTAAATCGAGAAAAGTGTTGGGACGATAGCCTTCCCCCGTTTCGTTCCGTCGCGTTACCCTAGAAAATAATTGATCCCACGAGGGGGGGTGCGAAAATGTCGAGTCATTATCCGTAGAATGATGGTGCAGTTTTCTGGCGGCTCAAGGCTCTCCATTCTCTTCTCGCTCTCTGAGTTCCTCTACGCTTCTATGTATTTCGCCTCTTTCTCCATCCTACTGAAAATAAAAACTAGTGAGGCGCGCGCGAACGGGTTTCAGTGCCGATGAAAAATGTTTCTCGGCGAGAAAGGAGCTCTGCGAAGCTCGATGGGGTAGAGCCGCGAGCCAAGGGACTTCGACGTTCTTAACAAAAGTGCTTTTCCTTCGAGTGTCGAAGATTACACTGTAATCGTGGTACTCGAATTTAGCTTCCCAAATCATCCTTTCTGTGCTCTTTATACGCGACTCCAACGTCGTTTGTACTTACAATACTATCCGGCGGTGCATCCAGCGAAATGCTTCGCTAACGTTTCGGAGGCCGCGGCTGTTCCGCAGGATATAACACACGGAAACCTAGGAGACCCCACGAGTTTAGTCGATAAACAATCTGCCCAGCGCGATGGCAATCATCCTTTTGTCCCGCTTTGGGTCGATCATTCGAGGTACGCAGAGAGAGAGAGAGAGAGAGAGAGAGAGAGAGACAGAGAGCTAAAGGGAGAGACTGAGATAAAGAAAAAAGTAAAAATGGCGAACGAACTACTAGATAAATGGTAAAAGCATTCTATCGACGTTTCGTCGATTATTGTAATCGCTTCAAGTCGATTAACGATTCTTGCTTTTTCTCTGGACTCTGGCAAAGCCTCACCATCGTCTTTCATCAATTCGATTATTCGTGGAAGCTACAGCGGGGGCGGCTATTGTTCTCCGTTCAGTCGATGAAATCGTAATCACTTTTACCGATGCAGCTTCCTCTGCCGCACCCCTGACTTTCGTTTGGTTATATCGTTTCGATCGGAAAATCCTCACCTTTCACGATTCGAATAAATTCGCGATGAAAAATACGATTCTATCGCAGTACAAATGTATAGCAATGGCCACTCACGTATATCCAATGGCTCGACGCGAGCGACGAGACCGAAGAGTAACAGATGCGCCCAGAATCCAGGAAATATTGGCAGATGATCAGTCTTCATGTTACCCAACGTCGATTGGCCTCATCAATGATCAGTGGCTTCTGAAGCATTTGAAAATGAAAATGGAATATATTAATTATTATTAATCTATTGGATCTCAAGAGTCCTCGGATTACTACATGTATTTATGGTCCGTGTAATAATCGTCGGCTTATAGTTAAATAACGATTACGTAATTGCATTAAAAATATTTATTATTAATTAATTATCGCGCGTATTAATGCACGAAGAAAAATATATGATAGGCAAAAAAATTCCAGAAAAAATGAAATAATACATATAAAAAAAGAATAATAAAAAAAATATTATTATTATTATTTTATAATATTTTATAATAATAATAATAATTATTATTATTATTTTTTTCGACCAATTTTTTTTAACGAAGTAATTAATGAAAATGGAAAAAAAATTTCTTCGTCTATTTATAGTGGCCATTCCTTTGACGTTACTTATTATGTGAATAGACAAACGAGTTGTGTACGGATACCCGAAATTTCGTTAAATAACTACGTGATTGTATCCAAATTATTCGGGCCGTAGTGTGAATACACGTACGTAACGAGTACGCGAATCCGACCTGCATAGTTGAACCGTAACTCGAGTGCAATCCGGGATCTCTATTTTCGCATAAATCAGTGAAGCGATAACGAGCAACCATTATCGATCGCGGTCGATAATTATAATTATAACAAGCCAATTCAGCGAAGTGACGTTAGTTCAATATTTTAACTATATTCGATAACTATCGAACTATTGGAGTAGTAGAACAGCGGAAATGTGATTAGCGATTAGAAACAATGGCGGCGAGACACCGAGAGACGTATTAATTAATGGTTAATCAACAATTAACAGATTATGATTGATTAATAATTGTAAATTCGTATAGTATCGACTGGATTTCTCTTTGACATTCGGCTCTCATTCGTCATCGAATACGAGAGTCACGTGCACAATCGCCGGTTGGCTATTAATGGACGAAAAATAATTTTCTTCTTTCGCACGATCTCGCGTTAAGTAGTTTTTCTTTTTTTCGCCTTCTCACCGATGCTTTTCGCGTTAGTGAGAAAACTTTACGAAATGTCCTCCAGAGAGGCCACGAGTCCTGATCCCAAAAGTCGTGAGCTTTATTTCTCTTTTTTTTTTTTTTTTTTTTTTTCTTTTTTTCTTTTTCTTGGCACAGTTGAGGCTTCGTTGGTAGACCAGTGGCAAAAGCGCTGTGCTATGTATATGGTTGTGGTCCGGAGAATCCAATGGATGCGGGTGGTACGTGTGTCGCCTCGAGAAATACAGAGAGTGAGTCGCGTAATCGAGTCCCCATCCAATTAGCTCAAGCCGGGTACCATCCTTCTCAGCGTCGTTTCGCCTCTCTTTCCGCCCTTTCGTATCCTCGGATCTCACGATGACCGCGTCACAGGCTACGTACAACCGCAGCACGAGGTATTTTCAGTCTTTTTTTTTTTCTTTTTTATTTGTCCGCCCTTTGTACTCAGTCGTTTTCTACTCTCAAGACGGAAATTGCTCTTACCGCCCTCGTAAAGAGCCTCTTTACGACAATTTCTCTTAATCGACCCTTGCCACAAATTTCTTCTACTAATTCAATGTCTCGTACTCGTTACGCGATACATAAAACGTTCGAGTTGACGATAAAGATGATTACACGATACAATCGCCGTTTTGATAATACATTCCATTTGTCTAAGTTAAAAAAAAAGTTTTTGAAAAAAAAAAAAAAAAAAAAAAAAACAGTATTATGGATGGTAATTCTGGGTGCAACAATGTACTACCAGAAATCGGTTCGTTATTACGGAATTAATTTAATTAATATTAGTAATATCGTCATTATTATTAATAATATTAATAATAATTAAAAATGAATAACAGTGATAAATAATTAATTAACATTATTATTATTAAAAACCGAATAATACGAAAAAAAAAAAAAAACGAATAGTCACGTATACTCGGTGAATCTTACGCTCAAAGGGTTGAATTAGAATTTCTCGAAGACTGTGAAACTTTGTCGGCCTAAATGTCGAAACAATTGTGACAATATTGATGGTAATTCTCATTGGTAAATTATATGTTGTTTGATATAATAAACCATTTTGATATTTCATTAATTTGTATATTTGCCGTGCCGTTTGCGCGTGGCAACGTTTTATTAGTAAAAGCTACAAATTCGAATGTGGAACGCGAGCTTATTGTATGGTGTAGCGCGGTTAGCTCGTTAACGACATGCCGTTAATTAGTCTACCTGCAGCTCGTAACTCCCCAAATATCTTCCCCAGTGGTATTATGTAGGGTTACATCGTTATTGCGAACGGGTATGTAACGCCTCCTCTCTATACCAACGTATACCCCATCGACCGCAACTCTCGAATCCTCCCCTTGGGTTTGCTTTCAAGAACCTTGCGAGCGGCTCTGTCTAACAAATCATCATGAATTTATAAACAGCGAGAGAAGAACGTTGATGAAATTAAAAAAAAAAAAAAAAAAAAAAAAAAAAAAAAACAGAAAACAACGAGGACTATGTATGATGGAATTACTGCCACATTGAGATTTACGCTTCGCTAATTACGCTCGAGTGCATAATCTCGCATTGCAAGCTACTCAAAAGGGTCGAGTTTTCCTTTCATTTTGAAGATTTTTAACTGCGATACACATATTGAAGTACACGTACGTAGCACAAGGGGAGATGGGCAAAGGCCACTTAATCGGGCATCATAAAACATTGAAGAGTTTTCGTCATTGATGCAGCAGCACCGGAGTGGTTTATTTTGTCGGCTTGAGTGCACAGCGGAACATCGAGTTCACTGCAAGAACTTTTGCAATTATTATTCAGCCAAAAAAAAAAAAAAAAGACTTCGAGAAGTCGATCGTCAATTAGTGAATGAAAATGAAATACGATAGTAGAGCAAACATTTTTCACGATCGAAAACGCATTAATAGTAATGTGTTTTTTTTTTTTTTTTTTTTTTTTTTTTAATACGAAATAAGCTAAATAGTGAATTTTTTGTTTTCGTTTTTTTTTTTTTTCTTCGACCAAAATGTTTTCCAAATTTGTTCATTTTTATTCGTCGCTGAAAAAAAAAAAAAACATTTCCATGAAGAATAACGTCAGTCAAATTTCGTATTTTCAATCACCGCGCATTTTATCCAAATTATTAAACCGCGTGCCGTATTTTTTTGGTTAATCCAATGAGTTCCAAATGAAGCCGGTTAGTTGAAATTCCGTAACCGGATCCACACAGAGAGAGAGAGAGAGAGAGCGAATAGTCGAATAGTATACTATACTTTAGCAAAGACGATACTCGACCCACATAAACTGAAAAGCGCTTTCTAAAGTGCCGTGTTGCGCGCCCGAACGCGCCGGATATATAACTACTTCTCGTCTCTGGCTTTTCCACACCGTCCGTCGTCGAAAGCTTCGCTACTACTTTTTCTCTACTACTGCCCTTTCCCTCCCACCCCCCTTTCCGCGGCACTCACTTTCGCGAATTTCGTATTCCGGTCGTCTTTCGCATTCTCGCGCCTTTTATCTCTATCAATCGCCTAGACTCGCTGAAGCGTACGCGACCAATGATGCTGACGCGAGGCTCGTTCCCAACGATCCGACGCGTTGGGCGCGTTGCAGAAAAGAACCGGACAAACTCGCTTCACAGTCACGTCGTTTTTATTTTATATATACAATATATATATATATTTTTTTTTTTCGTCGCGACGAGTCTTTATTTCATTTGTCATCGTGAAAATAAATAGACTAAATATAGTTCGAGTGAAAAAAAAAAAAAAAAAAAAAAGTTGAAAATCTGAGTGAAACGTTACTTCGATTACCTCTGCGGATTTTCTTCGGTGCGCACACACTCGAAGTTTAAGTACTTGTTTGCGATTGGTTAGATAAGAATTGAGTTTTACTGTATGTTCGCTGAGAGCACTGGGCGCAACCAACCGAGCCAAGGGAAGAGCTCAGTGGAAAGAGAAAAAGTTTTTCCGCTTGCGTTGCAAAGTATTATCGAGAGTTTATGGTCCCTGCGTGCTACTGAACCCGTTGGAACATGAGGCTGGTCGATTCTACTTGGGTTACTTCATTCGGTCTATCGAGGCTCTGGTGAGGGGAAAGGTGAAAGGGTTTATCAGCCATATTGCCGCAAAGTTCTTATTCTTGACTCGCAAACTTTCTTTTTCCCTCTCGTAGAATCAACGATTCTGTAATCGATATAAATTACAGAGATTCCTTGCGAAAACTCCGTGGTATCATAATACCCACAGTCGGGAGTTTCAAAACCGAACGTAGAAAAATTTAAAATTGGATGAAATTTCGATACGCCGCGATTTCACAACAAATGGATTTCTCGATTGTTCGCGAACGGAATCGGTAGGAAAATATCGAAAACGGAAGCATATGCGGAATAACTGCGATCTCACGAATATGCAGACGAAAATTATCCCCGAAAAAATTCAGTCGTCTCAAAAATTTTTTAATAAAAAAAAAAAAAATCTTTTATTTTATTCGTGAATGAAAAGAATTAACGGTTGGTAAAAATAACGATTGAGTGAGATAACTAATAATTAGTTGGTATTCTACATAGAAAAAAAAATATATATGTAAAATACATCGTCCAGTGATCGAAAGAAAATCATTGAACGGCGTGCTTAACGATCGTCATCCTCGTTCGGTGTCCAAAGTCTATTCACGCCGCGTATTGAATGAATTCTTATCGAAAACCCGCGGGCAAACGGGCGTTGAATAGCCCGATCGTGAGCTCTGCGAGGGTAATATTACAACGTTCCGGGTCCCGAGATATCTATTCGACAGGTACACATATAATGCTGGCATCGACTTTCAACGAATCGATATGTCGCGTATCCGAAGCTGCAGAAATGGACCCGTCTAATAGTGATTTCCAGGTCCAGTTGCCCGAGGCTAGTAGCCTTTTTCTATTGCCGTTACCACTGGGATCCTCTTGTCGTACTTTTCGTTTTTTTTTTTTCGGTACTTCTATTTTTTTTTTTTTTCTTTCTTTCGTCTCTGTAGATTCTGCCGTTTCGGCATCACAGCGCGCAGCCACCTATCGCACCGTCATTATCGCACGCCCCGCGGTTTTAAGCTCTATATCCAAGGGGCGAAAACACGTGAAACGAGATACCGCACCTTCATGGGTGCCGATGGTATTGCCTCTCTCAATGGCCCTATTCCTTTCACGCGAATCCTCGACGACTCGCGCGCGCCGGCCTTTCTTTCTTCTCCTTTGTAACCGTACTACGCTTCTTTTCGCGTTCGACTTCCGTCGAGATAAGAGTATAGCGCCAACCCCGGCGTCTACGAAACGTTGGAATTTCGTGGACGACGCCTCTCGCCGCGTATTCATTCAGAAGCAAACATTATTCGGATTTTTGTGGAAAAACGCAGAAAGTTTAGACTCCGGTAGTCGCGATCGTCAGCCATGAAATGTTGATGCAATTTAATGAACATAATGTGGCGATATAAAAATAGTCAAATATAATTAATATTTTTTATTCATATAAATGTTAAATATTAATTAACATTAGTAGTTATCAACTAAATCGGAAACTAAAAAAAAAAAATCGGATAATTTATTTTCGTAATTAGAAAAACTGCGATTCACAGATCTCTACGCCGCTGTGCTTTCTACCATTTCGTAACAAACTTCAACATCAATAATGATTCGTTATTAATAGTAAAGAACGATTATTAAAATCATAAATAATAACTCTGCAGAGTCGAGCAATGATTATTTAATGATAAAAAAATTCCGAATATTCAAAATTTTAATATCGCATATATAATTCATTAATTAATTAATAAATCCCTGAATAATTTGTAAATTTGTAAATTCCTGTAAATCATTTGTAAATTGTTAATTTGTAAATCCCTGAAATTTTTCGTCGTAAAGATTCGTCAAAAATATTCGATCGATCGTAACTGAATTTTCGAACGAATGCCAATAAAATCTCTGATTTCGGAAAAAAACTTATACGCGTAATAATTTTTCAAAACAATTTTAACCGGGAATACTATTTCCATCTGTGTGCCTCGCTGATATATTCTTCGGTATGATATACGCTTATGCCAATAACTGTATTGTCAACGGCGTCGCTCGCCTCGAATATATATTCCAAAGATAGACGTTCCGCATAACGTCGTTACCATGTGTCGTCGTCATGGATCCTAGACGTTGAATGTGAAAGGAAAAGGTATACGAAAGCTCGTAGTATGAGTTACCGTTCGCCCGGAGGTACTCGAGCCCAACAGCTCGCCTCGCATCATCTGAAACGAGCAAATTTTCCTTCCTACGACCGAGAGACCGTTACGATAAGCCATGAAAAATGTCTTCTCCTCTGTGTGGGGGTAGCGGGTTTCTTCTCTCGACCTTTACAATATATACATTTTACCCGACAGATATATATATACACGTGTGTATGTACAATCATATTATATGTATATATGATAGTTAAGTATCAGTGTACTATGTTCCGGTGGCGCCCTATCTCTGCGTTAGTCGTTTTATTCACCATTAACCGTTACCGAGCCTTTCAAGAATGTTCTCACATTTATAAACTCTCAGGGAAAACGACTATTCCCCGCTGCTATTCACCACTTATTTAACTCGGACAATGAGACGCTCTCTTGCTTCGTTATCTCCTCTCCGACGATACTCTTTCTTTTTTTTTTTACTCTCTCGTTACTTCACGAAGAAAAGTTCTTTGCCCCGTGTTTGCGGATATCTCAAAACGTCACCGAAGTTTCTTTGTTAATTTCTTGAATTTTATTTATTTTTTTTTATGTCTTATTGTTACCGTAGTTTTTGGAACTGCGAGTCTTTGTCGGCTTTTTTTAAAAGTTTTACTACTTTTTTAACTGTATCGTCGTAGCTATGGTAGAAGTTCATTAATTCGCGAGACAACTTCCGGACGTTGCTGTTATTTTTTTTTTTTTTTTTTTTTTTTTTTTAAATATAATATAATAGGAGTTTAAGTCTCTGAAGGGTGTGACTAAGTAATATCTCGAGCGCTAATTCGCGATATAAATAGTGGTATAAACTATTCAATTCTATGAGTATAGAACAGTTGTGTTTGGATATAAATGTCCGGCATCCACCTGGAATGTTGATTCATCGTCGAGGGGACTCGCGAAGTACAAAGCAGGATCTCGGTATAGTCAGTCGACAACGGGTTGAATCGACGGTTGGAGTGGTATCAGCTCTGTAAGAGGTTCAACGATCATCCGTGCTGAGTTTCCTCTCGAGGTCGCGGGAACTGAGGGATGAACGTTGAGCTCTTTGACAATCGTGTCGACCAATGGATTCGAAGAGAAATAAACATTCCGAATGAGAAAAATAAAGGACTCGCGTGTACTTCAACATTTCGGGAAGAAAAAAAAAAAAAAAAATTATGTGAAAAAGAGTCGTAATCGGTTTATCCTATAGGGTTAGCAAAACCACCCCCTGGAAATGATTCACTATTTTTTTTTTTTTTTTTTGGAGTAATAGTGCTCTACGCACGCGATCTCATAGGAATGCAAACCTGCGATCAGAAATTTTATTTTATTTCACGCATCACGCGCACATAGCAACGTACTTTCGTTACGCAGGGGAAGAAAAAGTGCTAAATTCATAGACAACGGCAAAAATAAAATAAAAATTAGAATGCAAAATATATGACGCCACAATTAAACCGATCGAAAAATCCCCCGGTGTTCCGTAAAATAAGAATAGAGTACCGATGTCGCCTCTCAAAAAGATAGCGTTAAACATGG
The DNA here is from genome assembly GCA_963971235.1 of Cryptus armator. Lineage (NCBI taxonomy): Eukaryota > Metazoa > Arthropoda > Insecta > Hymenoptera > Ichneumonidae > Cryptus > Cryptus armator. Next base: position 2,844,695 of record OZ020234.1, on the reverse strand, counting down.
AAAAACGAAAATAGGGGTTGACTTTGTGCAAAGGGGAGACTGAAAGCGTATAATTCCAAGCTTCAAGAATTCCTACATCACGACTATCGCGAATCTTTATCCCGGATTACATTGAAACGTGCCGGCGATGTATTTATCGCGCGGAGATTAAACTTCGCGGTTTTTTTTTTTTTGTTTTTTTTTTTTTTTTAAGTCCCGAGTTCTTTGCCTTTCTGTGCTTCCATTAGAGAATAAGAAAAAGCATACTCCATTCGACTACAATAAAAATTGCACTTTTCCCGTACTCTGATGAAAGGCAACGCTATATCCCCGATGCAGTACACAGGTCGCGAATACTTTTATTTTTTTTTATTTTTATTTTTACTCCGATGCTTTCCGAACCTCGTACACTTTACCGTACAGGGCAATAGGAGGGGAGGGGGTTTTTGCAACGGAGTTTCGACTTCTGACGCTTCTCTCGTCATTCGAAAGCACATCGCCGTCGCCGGCAAAGGGAAAGAGAACGAGCGTCGACCACTTTTAAGGACCACTTTGGGGCTAAAAGTTTCACCTACTCTCGTTCTTTCTGCTACACTCTTTTTCTCCGGCCTCCTCTTTCTTTTGTCCCACTTGCTCGCGCCGCGGCCATCGGCATCGGTCGCTTTTTCCATTCCGCCAGTCGGCGGGGAGGCTCGCCCGACGAACTTTTAGCGGCGGACCGAACCCACCCATTTGACTCACTTATGAAAAAAGGAACGAAAAAAAAAGAAAAAAAAAAAAAAAAAAAAAAACGAGGCAAAGAGTGCCTTTGGACGAAAGTGCCTCTCGCCGACGTGAAGCGAATGACGATCAACGGTTATCTGCGTCGAGTCTGAAGCTACTGGCCATTCGGCAATGTGTAAAAAAAAAAAAAAAAAAAAAATTAACGCATCTGCGTGAATTATTTTTTTGCACAAATACTCATTAAAAAAAAAAAAATTATTTCGTGAAAAATTGACGATCAAAAGATCGCGACCCGAAATTATCTTTTTTTTTTTAACATCAGAAACAACTCATCTCATTCGAGTCTCGCGACGCAATGTTTAATATTTCAAACAATCGCGTCGCGGTTGGTTCGATAATTATTTTATCCCGCGAAGTAATTCGCCGACTACATGAGAATAGAACACAAACCAGACGAACAGCCAGCGGCATATTGGGTCAAGTAATTTTTGTGGAATCGTAAATTCATCGTAACGCTTACGAATAATTACATCTCGTGAATTCTGCACGACGCTCGGCACTCCGTGTTATCGTATTATAGCATTAAATATTTTCCGCGAAATTCAATTACAGAAAATAGTGATGAATTTTATCTCTTCGTACTATAATCGTTGTACGGATGAAAATTACGAAATAACGAAGTGAAAAACTAAATGCGGAACGATGGAAAATTTCGTCGAGCGACGAAATACACAATCGTTACAAAGATAGCCAGACATGGAGTCGTCGAATAGGATATACTGGGTCAGTTATCATCGTTATTCGTGTTCGAATAATTGGCTCTGACGTTTCGTACTATTGGCATTCAGCATCGGGGCGTTGATGTAAATGGAACAGGGGGTTGAGAAGAGCTCGTCAAGGGGTGGGGATTTGCTATCCAGTGGCACATTGTTATTTTCCCGTCGAATGAACCAAAAGCTCAGGGAGTTATAATTCGATACAGAAACCCAGTAGCCTAGTAATGCAACAGTGAATAGCAATAGCTCACCGCCACGAGCAAGTAGAACGCGAGCGGGCAGAGGTCTTGACGGTACGAGATATAACCCGTACCCCCGTGTGTCACACGAGAATTCCGGACCTGTTGAGGAAATTGAAAGATAGGGCTATTCGGCGAAACGCCGTGGCATTCTCCAGTCGGAGTAACGGCAAAGCAACGGAAGCAGCTTTCCCTCGGGTAATCGGGAGGTATACAATACTGTCAACTGGTACGGGGGCTCTACTGTGTCTGCTAATCAGTTAATCGATGACCATTTGTGTCTAACTGGACGCGGACTCGCCGGGTACTCGAATCTCTGGCGTCACTGGTGTTATCTATTCAATTGAACTGAATAACTCTCTCATACTGCGCCTGGAAGTGTCTGTTTGTCTATGTGAGTTCCTGTTTATTATCGGAATCTTAATGGACTCTTTGTTCTCTATTTCTCCTCAAGAAGTATTTATTAGTCAGCAATTAAAGACCGGAAGCAAGCAATTCGGTTTGTCCGACATTTCTGGACTTTACACATTATCCGAATTATGATCACTTGGGTATTTTTAATAACGGATTAATAATAAAACGTATTGTGCGTTTGGAATTTCTGTGAAGTTATCCTTTTCGTGTTCGTGGTATTTTACTGTTCTACATTGTTGAACAGATCGTAAAATGTTCCGGAAGTAAAATGTTAAGCATTTTTTACTGAGTTTTCATAGTTTTTTTTTTTTTATAAAAAATTAATATCATTAATTTATAAGGATAATTCAAGGTGAGTCCCTTCATTTAACAATCAATTATACTTATAAATTATTATTATTATTATTACGCCTATTGTATCCTTTTTTTATTCGCGTTCCCTAATTACATCGAAGACTTTTTGTATACCGTAAAATTATTTCGAGATTTTTAAGAAGTAAAAACCAATGATTTAAGTCGAATAATTTGAGAATTTTGAAAAATATAACATATTCGAAATACGGAAGATTTAAAATTCAAAATTATTACTCCACGAAAATTATCGAATGGATCACTCGATTTTTTTTTGCTCTCTGACGTAATATTATTTTTTCGATACCAAATGGCGCAAAAAAATGTTTATCGATAATTTAACGATTGTCGACAAAACTATCAATGATCACAGATCTTCGTAATAAAATGAAACATTTTTTTTTTCGTCGTTACGCCTACAACGCTTAAACGAGCTTTCAAAAAATCCCGTTCGCCTAATGTTCGCGTTCGCGGGGAGTCACGGACGTTAAATTCTTCCTTCAACCGTTAAACATCTCGTAGACAATAATCGCGATCTCCCGTCAAATTGTCTGCACAGCGGTGTTTCTCTCTCCCAACGGTAGAAGCGCGGGCCGCCTGGGAAAACTCAGGGATCGCGTTGCGGTGTGGAAACGTTTCGCGCAGTAAATTATGTGGTATAATGGGGGAGGGGGAGGGTTGGGGGAAGAGGGAGGGGATGATGCCTTTCTCCGCTCCATCCGTCAATGTCATGAGCCACGCCATGCCCATTGCTTCGGAGCTTATAATACCACCTGGAAAGTAAAGAGGAAGCGAGTCTCTCGGTATATATACATTGCCCCCTAAAGACAGCAAAAGAAAGAACGGAAGAAAAAAAAAACAATACGCCTTCGAGATCTACACCTACACTCGCTTTCTCCTTTTCTCTGACATCCTTCACGTTTTTTTTTTTTTTTTAATTCTTAACCTCCGATACCAGCTTATTTACTTTACAAGTCGTTTTTTTAAGCGTTTTTCTTGTAAGCGAAAACTTGAAGCAACGAAAAAAAAAAAAAACGGAGTGTAAAAAAAAGAGCCACAGGGTTGAAGGCCACGCCTTTCTAGTCCGTGATAATTAATTTTCGCCGTTCGCGAAGGACACACCGCGGCGAAAGAGCCCGTGCGAGCCGAGCGATGGAATAATGTGGCCCGAGCAGCGGCAGCGGAGAGTTATAGACCGCGAGAGAACCTGGTGTAACTATACTACCTCATTTTCTCTCTCTCCATGCACTGGCGCTGCCGCGAGATTCCGTGGTAGTGTGGTGCTCGTGGGCCGCGATTTATCCGCGTCTCTTGCACCGCACTACCGCAATCATAGGGCCGAAGGAAGGAACGGGAGAGGAGGAGGGGGGGGGGGTGAGAGGGGTTTGGAGGAGAGGGTAGAGCGACGGCAAGGGTTTCCGCGTATAAAGTTGGCCGAACGAGGTAGACGAAGTAATTAGTTCGCGTGAGAAGCAACGTGTACGCGAAACTGGTGCTGCCTACGTTTTCGCGTATATATAGAGGGTGTGTGTCCCTCGGACCCTCGAACGCTCGCTGACGATCGAATATTCTTCGGTGCTCGCGGCGTTTTCGAGAGAGATCGTAATTTTCATAAGTTTAAGCTTTCGAAAGGAGGATTCCAGGATATATCTTTTGGTAAAAAAAAAAAAAAAAAAAAAATACATCGATTGAGCGTCTCGACGCGTTTGCGTATAAAAGTTTTGTTATACATAACATTTTTTTTACACGATCAGGGCGAACGGTATAAAAAATCAATCGATTTCCCAAGATTTTCAATAAGATTTTTTTTTTACCGATAAGAAAAAAAAAACATGTTTTTTAACCTAAAATCGTCGATTTCTCATCCTTAACCGATGTTGCGAATCATCATATGAACAGAGTTACTTTTTTCATTTCGTAAAACTCGACGAGACTAATTAATAACCCGAATATTTAATTGAACGGCTAGAGTGCGGTTGCATCGCTATATGTAGTCTCCGCGGGCGAAAGCAGCTTTAAAAGTGACGCTTCGCATTGGTACGCCGAAGGACGCTCGAGGCTTCATAGAAATGAGGGGGGAAAATAGAAGTATACAGTAGCCGGAGTATAGCGAAACGCCTGGCAAACTTCGAAATCAAGTTTAAAGTTTTGCCTCGGCGTCACAAGAGGACCGCGCGAGCGCTCGTTCTCGCTTCCAGCTTCAATTCTACCCCTCTCCGTGCTCTCGTACACCCCGAGTTTCCTCTCGGCGCTCGGTCGCTTCGCGCTTCAACGTGGAAGATCGAAAGTTTGCTGACGTAAGTGACACACGGCTGCCGCCCCTCCGCACCCTTCTCCTCATCCCCGAAGCGCGTCAAGAGGCTCCTGCGTCGAGTTAGTAATGTCACGGGGCATCGAGTTAACCTACGAAGAACGAACGACGTCGTTTTAAGCTCCGTTTTACCATCGCGGGCGATAACACGCGTTCGGGCATTGTGAGTCTCTTCGCCGCATGCAAATTCGTCAGTTTTGCACAACAAAGCTTCACTCGAAGGAAAATTATTCCCATAAAACACCTAATTTCTCGAAGTTACTTTTTTTTTTTTAATGATAAAATTCAGTGGCTAACATTTTTAATAATAATAAAAATTTTATTATAATAATAATATATGTGATATGCGAGATTTTTCACTCTTAAAAAAATACGATTTCCTACGTCTCATGAAACATTCACACCGACACGTCGAAGTTTTATCACATTTTTTTTTTTTTTTTTTTTTTTTCTCCTCGTTCACCATTTTTTGCCAATCTCGCCTGTTCGACTCTTCTGTCTCCCGCGCGAATTCCGATTATTCGAGATAAAATTTCCAACGTTCGACGAACGGCAGCGCGTTCGCCCGGAACTTTTTCCCTCTTTCGTTTTTCACACACGCTTCTGTATGTGTATTGATTGAACATTTGTTTTTTTTTTTTTTTTTTTTATAACTTTACATTCGCTCACTTGCGGCGGAGGAAAGCTAAGTACAACGGAACGATAGAGGTTTTTAAAGTAGCTTACGGGAGGTTTGAAAAAAAAAGAAAAAAATGTTGAAGGGATGTACGGAAGGCCGGCTTATCAACGGAGGATTTACCTATCCAAATCTCCATACATGAATTTAACTGAATATTACATGGTATTCCGTCAATGTATAATGAAATTGAATGATGAATCGTCGAGAGTTCCACGGTCTTCGTGTCGTAACATAAAATCGTAAGATGTCGTGCGCTCACGTGCGTTTTTTTTTTTTTTTTTTTCGAAATTATATAATTGACAAAAAAAATAAAAAAATATTAGCCGAACGGTAAAATAATGTGTTTAATAAAATCTCCTGTCGTAAATTAAAAATAAATAAATAAATAAAGTGGCCAACGACACTGCTGCATTGTTCATCGTAAATCGAGAGTCGCGAGTTCACGGTCTTCATGTCGCGTAATATATAGATTCACTAGACGTTCTGCACTCACTTTGTTTTCTCGCTTTCAGAAAATATGGAAACGAAAAAATAATAACTGAGCGGAAAATCAATGATTTTAGCGAAATTTCTGGTTGCGACTTTAAAAAAAAAAGTAAGAAAAATAAGTGGGCAACAACATTGTTGCGCTGTGTTCACGTTAAATCTATACTTCGAATGATAATACCGGGTTTCGTGTTCGGTAGGCTTATCGTAAAATGTATGTCACGGACAGCGCGACGACGTCGACGATCCGAGAAACATGTATATTGAAAAGTAGAGTTTCGCAATGTTTACATAAACGAAATATTTCACGTTCGAGTGAGTTTCTCCCTCTCCCTTTCCCCGGGTCCCATACCGACAGAATGTTGGAAGGTTTAACGTGATGAAGGAGGAAACGGTGGGATCCGAAGCACGTCAGTTGCGAAGTAAAGTACTCGAGGCGCATTGGCGACCGGCCAGACCAGCGCAGCCTGACGAGGTACCGAGGCCTATATACCTCACACTGCCTCGTGAACCACCCTTATTCTAACGGTCGCGGTATATATACTATATACATATATATATCCGCAGAGTGGAAACATAGAATTCAGGGTGTGTCATTTCGTGCGGTATTCTCGGTGGCCTGCAGCATTGTAGAAAAGATAGAAAGAGGGATGGTGGTACGGCGAGGGAGGGGGAGGGGAGGGGGAGAAGGGAACTCCGAGTCTCTCGGTGTGCTTGGATGCAAATAACACCCCGGTCGAAAGCAATTTGGCGAACGGAGGCGCAATCTACTCTCTAAGTAGTAGCTTCCCGGTTATAGTCAGACGCGACCGTGGAAACAAAGTGTGGGATCGGTGCCATTGGGTTGGACGGTACATTCTTCATTTCTCGAGCCTCCTGGCACATTTCAGATATTTAGAAAAAAAAATAATACAAAAATAGGTGTGAGACGACTGTCGGAAAAACATGTAACAAAGGCGAAAAAAAAAAAAAAAATTTGCGAACGTAATTTTTTTATTATATTCTATTCTCGTTCGACAAAAAAAAAAAACAAAAATTGAAATAATTAAGACTGAAAAATAGTTAAGTAATAAATAATTATTCGCATATTATTGCTGAGGAATTAGTTATTATTAGGGGCAAATAAATAATAGTAAATAATTGATAACATTTAAACACATCGCAGCATATTATTTCGCGTATTTAAGGTTATAATTCACGATGATAAAGTTAGATAATGTCGGAGTCGATCCCAATATTATTGAAATTTAAGTAACAACTTAATTATACTTTTTTAGATTTGTTAAAAAAAAATTTTTTTTTAAATTAGAAAAATTCTTTTAGGAAACGGCCTCTGTAGCGTTGAACATTTTTTTCGTCGATGATTTTTGTTTTTTCACACCTGCAAAAAAATTTTGACATCGCCGAGTTTCGACTGCGATGAAGTCGAAGTGTCTATATTCGTTCATTAGCACCGAATCTATCGTGAAAAACTGAATGTTGCATTATAGAGTATAAATACTCGTTGAACGGGAAGTAACCGTCGAAGCTTCGCGGACGAGCCGTGGCTATTTGTTACGCGACGGGGGTCGAGCTATTTCTCAATTATCCGCGCGGTAGACATACAGTCTCTTTATCTGCAAAATCACGTCTTAATATAGAAACTGTTCATTGCTTCGAGTCGCTCGGTCGTGAGACGATTTCAGTTTCTCAACGTCAACTTGAAATTACTTCTGCTTCCTTAAAAATTAATTTGCCGGTGAATAAATAAAATCATTGAAAATTAACATCAATGCGAAATATATATGAGATAGTTGAGCGCTAAACTATCATTCGCGGTTGTGGAGAGCAACGCGACCTAATAACGTTCGTGTCATCGTACGTCATGGAGAAAATATATCTATGATATATCCAATATATTTATGTCGAAAATCGTATATTAAAAATATATTTTTGCAAATATATGTCACCAAATGGATTAAAAAAAAATTATTGGAAAAATTATATGGTTATATGATCGATATATTAATAATATAAAAATCGCGAATTTCATATATTTCTAATATATCAGCAACAAAAAACAATCATAATTACCTCGAGCAACAAATAGACCCGTAAAAATAATAATATATTTTTTGCATCGATTTTTTTTCCATGTGCTTCCTTTACGACTCTTTCCGAAGAATTTTTCTATTTTTCTCGACACATAAAGCAACTTTGAACCATTATCAACAAACGCTATCAGAAGCTTTCTTATACGAACAGTACACCAGCCTTTGCTTCTTAACAAACGTCGATCCTCTAATTACGTGGAAAAATCCCTCAGCGTTCAATTTCCAAACGATTTTTTTCCAAGAAAACCTTACATTTGGTGTAAAGAAAAATATAAAAAAATGATCGTATCGACTCTTGCTTTCTCCGGGAACAAGGAAAAGCCAAAGGGTCTCCAAGTATATCCATGGATCCCTTGGGTGAGTGGGTAACGCGACGGTCTAAGAGCAATTTGTCGCGCGCGGTGTTCAATCTTCTCTCTGTTGGGTCGACGTCCCAAGGCGTCGTTAGGTTCGCGAGCGCAGAAGGTAGTTGCTGAGTGGCGCAGGGCGGTTGATAGAAGGATAAAAAAAAATAAGAAAAACCAAGCGGAAAGTACCGAATCACCGGCAGAGAGGCATCAGCCTGGTGTACACATACATTTTGAAAAGCCTTAACTGCTTGTACCTTCGCTCTACCAAGTAGAAAAGTTAGAGTTGGATGACCGAAAGTTAGAATTTTATACTGGGCTAATATCGAGAAAAGAAAAGGGAGAAGGGGTGCGCATCTTCTCCGCTCCTCCTCGTTCCTTCCTTCGTTTCTTTTGGAGGAGCGTAAAGGGAGGAAGGTTCGCGAGGCGGTACATCGAAGGAGAATCGTAAGCTTGAGAAGCCCTGATCGGTGCTGCCGCCACCGGTGCGCAAGTTTGAAGCTTTTTTTGGGACAGACCTCGTGCAATGAGTTCTTTATCTGTCGAGGTAACTTCAATCTTCATCCGGCTTCGAACCTCCGAGACGGCAAGACTCACTGTTTTCTTCCTCTCAGTCGAAGCCTCGCGCTCGTTTCTCTCGTTTCTCTCGTCTATTACTACTACGAGTACGTAGTAGCAGATAGTAGTAGTAGTATTCGTTGGTATAAAAAGTAGTACGCAGAACTCGAATAATCTCCACTTGAAAGGATCTTTCGCTCAGGGGATTTTCGACTTAAAGCGAAGTGGGTGGGAGGAAAAGAGCGCGGAAGAGGGTGGAGGGGTACGCTGTACTGTAACCAACTACTGGTACACGTTTTACACAAGTTTTCCAGACTTCAAACTTTGCAATACGCCCGAGTTAACGAAGTAACTATTCGTATTATTATTACAAGTAGACCGAGATATATAGTGCGAATGGCGCGAGGCGACGAGAGATTCTCTATTTAATTCAAAGACTCGGCTCCCTTAATCAAAATCGTTCATTATCTTAACTTCGTTATCAACGCCCGGCGCGATTTTCTTTTGCGCATCGAGTTTTCCCGGTAAGTGTTTTAAAAAGTCGATAATACGCGATCGTTTTTTCAAAATGTTATTGCTATTGTTAAAAATTAATAATAATAATAATAATAATAAAAATAATAAAGTTAATCTTTTTCATCGATAAATTAATATTGTTATTAATTATTATTAATAATAATTAACAATAATATCAATTTATTGATTAAATATTTAATATCTTTTCAAAAGCGAAAGGTATCGCATTTTCTTTCGGATTATCGTGCGCGTTAACTCCGACTGACTACATTGCGCGCTACAGATTTACCGCTTCACGGGGGGGAAAACCCTTTATATGCAGTTCGATTAATCCCCGCGCCAGCGTTAAGATAATCCTTTTGCGTACCCGCAGAACGTAGCTTACCGCCTTACTTATGCACGTTTATTACAAAGTGAGGGTATCCTGCGGCTAAAGTCGAGTCCGAGACGTAGAGAGAGGGGAAGCGAAGTGAAGTTAAGGTCAAAAGTTTAGATCTGACGCGAAGAGCCCTTTCGGTGAGCACGGAAGGCTTTGGTCGGTGGAGCTTTAATCTTGGTCCCCGGGAGTCACTATCCGCTTCTCTACTCTGCTTCTCTATCCCTTGCCACACTTGTTCATCGTGCTTCATAAGTCCGCGGGGATTTCAAGCGCAAGAGTTTTCGATTAGCAGATCAGAGGGAAAGCCGAGTCGAGAAATTCCTGGATGGCTAAATCTAGTCAATTTTGCGGTGAAACCAATCATTGAACGTTTTTCTTTGAGACTGCTGTCGTCTAGTTATTTCACTTCCGTAGTTTTTTTGTCTCGTTTTGCTCGATTGGATATGGGTGACGGTGTTATTACGTATTCGGCAGGTCGCATAGCGCAGGCAGAAACATTAATGCGTCTCATATCTCGAGTTGACAAGCTCTCGCTGCATAGTTATGTACTCAGGAGGATCCAAGATTGAGATATGAAGTTAGAAGGTTATATATCCGTTTGGTGAATGTACGCGATGCGAATAATGGAAAGGTTCATCGGCCTATTGCTGGGGCGTGCTAATGACGCGCAGCGTCGCGCACTAATCATCCCCCCCTTGATTCACCTATCTACTCGTCCCGTGTCATCATCGATTGATGGAAGTACGGATGCCTGAATGAACACCCTACAAGCCGCGGCCAACCTGCCTCCGCTGAACCCCCGAAGGAAAAGCAATCTCGTACGACCCTTTCGTCGTCCTCGAATGAGAATCCTCACACGTCGACATTTTTTTTTTTTTTTTTTTTTTTTTTTTTTCTTTCGTAGCCTCAATCCTTTTTTACCCTTCTGCCTATCCCTTTCGTTGGCTCGTTCCCTGTCAGCTCCCGTGAACGTTGTACCGTCACATTACCGACTTTAGCCTCCCGTCGGTCGCTAATCTTATTGGTTTCGGCTCGTCAAGACAACCGCGATAAAACGAAAATTTCTTTTTAATTTATCAATTATTCGCGACTGCTTTGCTACTGCGTAGCTTATTTTTTTTTTATTTTTTTTTATAAAAGCCATCTGATTACTCGAACCCTTAAGGCGGGATGCGACAAGTTCAGGTGAAAAAGGGTGTTTTATTTTTTTTCGTCGTTAGTTAGAAGCTTATAAAAAATTCTATGCGATTGAATGCTCGTATTTGCGCTCTAATCATATGAAAAAATTCACCGGTCCGACTATAACAATGGATTCAAAAGGTGTTCATTTCAGTCAATTTTTAAAAACTCCTTTTATTAAAAAAAAAAAGGGTTTCCACAATTCAAAATATTTTTATCTGAAGATTTTTTATACATAATCAGAACCCTATTGCCAATGAAAAATTGCAGGCGATTAGCGATACAATTTTTTTTTTCATTGATAACAAAAAATAAAACACTTTATTGCCGGAAATTACTGCGGATTTTAGGAAATTCTCACGATTTAAATGTTTCACGATTCTTAGGTCCTTCGATTTCAATTATGACAATATAATCTTCAAAATGACGACAACTTGGTTCGCTGTATTTTAAAAGAATTTGTTTAATCCAAACACGAGCTTTAATGAATAAAAGTGAACAGAGGCGACACAGGATCGTCGCTCACCCAATCCCGAGTGTATGTCATCCGAGACCGTGAAACAACTCTTCTCCGCACCGGCGTGTAGCCTCATTCACCCACCGACCTCTGACTTATTGCTCGGTTCCTCGATGTTGATTCCCGAGAACGACCTTCTGCTTTTTCTTCAACTCCCAGCTTCCATTACACGAGAGCGCGCAGACGGTAAATGGAGTTGGCGTTATTAAAAATTTCAAATTACAAAGAACCCCCCGGTAACCGTGTCGAAGAAAATGAGGCATCGTTATACAGAGCATAGAATTTTCTTTTTTTTGTACGCTGCAAAGCAGCTCGGGCTGTCTACAGATGTTACGTTCTAAATAGGTCAAGTTTTATAAAAATAGAAGTCTTCATTCTCAGTTCAATATTAGATTAAATAAAACTCATCACTGTCCGCCAATTTTATTATATTATTCGCGGTGAACAGTTTGATAAAATTATTTGTAATACCGACGTAAATCAATATTCCAATTGCTGATCAAATCCCAATCATTTACATCTCTTATTTTCAAATTAATGCCCAAAATCTGCAAAATCTATGATTCTCCGATTTTTCTAATCACACGTATTGTTGCGCCTCTTCACCGCCACACATGGGTCTGTGTAACCCGATTCTTCATCTTTACGAAACATTGTCAAAAATCGATATCTATTACCTTATTTGCACCGAAATCAAAACACCAGAATGCAAGGAAGATGTCTGTTAAACTGTAATATCGATATGATACAAATCATACAAGTTATACATTTTTAAAAAACTCTTAAAGTTACGAGATTAAAAAATCAAGATTTCCTCGAAACAGAGTTGGCGTCGCGCGACACATGACTGATGTTATAAAATTAAGAATCTATCTGTAACAGTCCGGCTTGCCGGACACTAAAAAAAAAAAGATCGTTGATTCAAGAACAGTGATCATCATCGTTCTCGCACGTTTACTTAGCAGTTCTACAAATGAATTGAGGCGCCTAAAGTATGCATGAAATCATTGAAATCCTGTGACACAAGGTAGCGTTAGGTTCGATTGTATGCCGTGGACAGTACAAAGCGACGAGAGTGCGAATCCTGATGGGTCGTGTACGATAATCGAAGGGCAAGCGATGCGTGGATTATTCGCCATAGGCGTTTCATGCCAACCACATTCGAGAGGGTGTGAAAGCACAGTAGTGTGCGGTGGTGGTAGTGGTGGTGGTGGTGGTGGTGCAGGTGGTTACCTGTATAGCACCCGTGTATGATCATCGTATAGGGAGCGCCCAGTGTTCCAGTGTCGCGCCACGCGCATTTACCGTTCGCAATACTAACCCGATTAAACCGGCTAATCCAACGGGAAATGGTCTGGACATTGTAGAGAATTTCAAATAACAAACGTCGACGTAGAAGTCCTTACCGTGGCATAGGAAACCCGGTTGGGAAGTAGAAACGGTAGGGGTTTGAACGGCCGAAGGGGGGTTAGTCGAACCAAAGCTTCTGCAAACCATAACAGAAGGTATATTCTATATTGAAGCAGAGGTTGTAAGCTTTGCAGTTATCTGTTATTAGGCCTCCGGGCCATTATGGTTTTAAGCTTCGAATTCAGACAGATCGAAACATAGCCCCGTACACAGGGCATAATGCTTCTGTACTAATGTTCTAAACTTAATTTCTGTATTAGCGTGAAAACAATTAAAAGACCCTCAGGCGTATAATACTTCTGTGAGCTTCCGGCTAATACGTGGGATCGGTTTCTATCCGTGGGGTTGCCATCAATACGGCTCTGTATACGCGCTGTGTACACTAGGTATACGCATCGACCGATCATCCCTTATCCGGCTATGCAACCCTCGACATTTCCAGTCGGTAAATTGATTGAAATTCTCAGAATACAATATAAATCAATCGCGAGGATACTGAGATTACAATTCTTTGAAAAATCTGAATTTATGCAAAAGTGCGTATTTAATTTTTTTTTGGAGATGAAAAAAATTGTATCTCTAATCCCATGATATTGATTGTCGACAATGGTGTTCTGATTATGTAAAAAAATCCTCCGGTCCATATATCAAATATTGTAGAAGTAAAGTCATGTTTTTTTAAATGAAATTTTATTTTTTACATAATATTAAATAAAATAAAATTCTTTCTACAATTTTTCATATTCGGATCTTAGATTTTTTTTTACATAATCATGCGACCTGTAAATGTAAAGCCTCTCAACTGTAAAATGTGAATAATCATTAGTTATTTCTCTATTTTTTTTTTTTGTTCCGTTTTGTCGTCTTTATCGTTACACTGACGTTGCAGTCGGAACATTTATAATTTTCATAAAATTATTTACGATAGATCGAGCAGAAAAAAAGTCAATTTCACGCATAATTAGTTACGCAAATGCGGCTGATATGTGATACAAAATTAGTTCAATCAGTGCTGCTATCAATATTCCACGGCAACGATCGAGTGTTGGATGATTTTTTTCGATCTCCGACATTCGGTCGTCCCGTCGATTCCTCGTTTCCATGTTGCGCCAATTTTCGCCGTATGTCATTAGTTATATCCTCGGGTTAATAGGACGGTTAATTGAAAGCAATTATTTTGCATCGGAAAATTTTTCTGCTCTCCGGCCGAAACCTCCCATCCCCCGGAGGCTCGGTAGGATATCAACCAGCAACTGCGAGAGAGCGCGGACCGAGTTAATTTCGCATTTGCCGCAAGCACCCTGAACTCCGACAGGGTGATATTTGGAGGGTAAGCGATGCGTGTAGTCGCATCGCGGTTCACCCTCCGCGAAGGCAACCTCAATCGTGTGCTATATAACACACAAACCAACCGAACTCGAAGTACGAGGCTACGCCTACCGTGTGCCGTTGTATTTGCTACGACCGCACCTATGCACCACCACTTCGCTATACTAACCGATGCGTGACATCGTCCCCGCCGTTAATCCTTTTGTACCGCACGTGTTCCCCGCGCCTCCATGTTATAGAGTTACTTCCTTCGACTGCTTATACATCGTTCGATGTCTCTGGACATGTTTTCGAGAATATACGAAAGACAGCCGCGTTGTCGCGTGACTAAAATCAAACTTTCGAATTTCCTGATTGATGCATAAAGCGGAGAAACGGAGAAGCGATTCGGCGATTAGTCACGCGATTGTATAACACAGACTACGTTGATATTAACTCTTCGTGTGTTTCACGGTATGCCAAACACGTCAAAATGTCAAAAAAAAGAAAAAAAAAAAAAAAACAGAAAAATAACTATATCGATGGATTAATGCCACAGAGTCGTATCAAATCCTTCGCTGTTAAATTATATATATATGTAACAACAAATATTTTTTATTTATGCAATTTTCATGTAAATTGCATTAAAAAAATTATGTGATTTTTTTTAACCTCGAAATCTTATAGAAAAACGTTAAATTACTTGTTAATATAATTTTTTTTATTATATTCGTTTATATATATTTCATAACCTTTGGTTTTCGAATCAACGCAATAGCGTAAAATTTCCATAGCGATGTCTTGACACACACATTATTGTTCCTCCACACAGTGAGGCTATCTGCCGTTATACATGATTTAAATATTCAATTACCAGGCTGAAAGATTTTTCATATTGAAACGCGAGCGAGCATTGCAGAGGGGGAAGTGGGGAGGGAGAAGCAGCGAGCGAAAAGGATGGGGGGTTCTACGAGTGTCTTCCGTAGATAGTACGACGGTCGGGAAAACTTTGCACCTCTTATTTACTGTCTCTCCCAGTCACTGCGCACCGGAGTTTGTATATACTGTACAATAAAGTACAAGGGTAGTACATAGGCTCACGCATCCCCGCTTCCGATTTCTCCCCAGTCTCACAGTTTAAAGACGCGAGGGTAAAAGGTAGTGGGGGTGGGCGACGTCGAGATTTAATAAATCGTCGTACATATTTTTTGCATGAACGAAGAAACGGGTCGTTCGAGTCCCTCTTTAAAACTAGAGGAGTGGAACGATATGCTTCTCCATGTATACCTCGTTTATGTATACTTATGTACACCTATATATATATATGTATATGTATACATATATGTAATTACCGAAAGAGTGAAGTACAGCAGAGATGAGTAGAAGTGGCTGGCGAGTCAACCATACCTCTGCGGAACAAGTGAGCTCAATTATAAAATGCTTTGGGTTTGAAGAAGATATGAAAAATCCTCTCATGCACGTGAATGTGCATGAGGCAAAAACCGGTACAGGACGGAGGTCTCGAGGGCCAAGTGGCCCGCTCGTGGATTCTCGTTTCCTTTTTTTTTTTTTTTTTTTTTCCGGCCAATATACATTTGTGGTTCAGCACTTTTTGTTATTTTTCTTTTTTTTTTTTCACATTCATAGCAATAATTGAGGAACGAAAGCGTTTCAACTAAATTGGCTACTCGAAGCGCATAAGAGAAAATGGGGATAATAAAGTTTTCGCAAATTTCGTGTGTTATCCGTCGCGAGTGTCGGCATTGTCGGTTCGCGATTAGCGAAGTTTTTTCGATTTCTCGGGGTTCTCTTTCGTTATTGGAAATTCGGGAAAGAATTCTTCGCGTAACTCGAAAATTTCGAGGAATTAAACGAAGCGCATCGTTGATTTTCACAAGTTTGCTATTTGGTTGACTCTGGAATTCGAATAAATTGTAATGTCGCGCGTTCGTAACACCGCTGTGTGACGTTATTCGAAAATTTACGAGGAACGGTGGGGTACGTGTCGACGATGACGAGAAATTAACGATGATAAAACGAAACCGAGTCGGCGCTCACGTTACGGCGAGTCTCCTCTCGACGTTCGGTTAGATAGACGCCATTCGGGCGATTAAGCTTTCGTAACAATTTATTAATGATCGATCGAGTCAGACTAGCCGAGGTGACGATGGAGTTTAAATTAAATTTTAGATGGTCGACGCGACCCCGATGTTCAGATATCCGCTCGACGCTTATAGCCTTGTTGACCGCTCGAGTTTGAATGGATTTTAATGAGTGGTGGGCGTAGAAGCTTCGTTTCTACAAACGGAACCGTTACACCAACGGCTGAACCGACACTGATTCACGTTGATCCTATCGATTCTTAATGAATTCAGCGCGATAAGCAGACGACGAATTATAAAAAAATATATATCGATCGTCCGCAAAAAAATGCAGGAAAATTCCGCAGCCAAAAAAACTTCTGGAACTGATGTCAATCAATCGTACATTTTTCAATTTTTTAATGATTTTGTCGGGTGTATCTGTTTATTTTCATATTAGAGTAGCTTTCAACTTTCCCTTTGATTTTTTTTTTTTTTTTTTTTCGATATATTCAGTCATTTTATTTGTTTTCCATACGATCTACTGGATGCAAATGATGAATATGATTACCAAAAATTTTCGGACTCAAAAACTCGGACCTGAATGGATGAGTAGTTATGGAATCCACAAGATTATTGATCAGACATATTAATACGAATGTGCCGCATGAATTTCGTCAAACGAAATTCATGAATGGTAGATGATGAAAAAATCAGAGGGAAAAAGCACTCTGGTTGCACACGAAAAGCGCACACAAAAAAATGGAAAAAATGAAAAAAATATATGATAAAAAACTAGAGCTGTGGTACTGTTAGATATTATTATATTTTTTAATATTAATATTATCCGATATTCTTACGAATTTATCGCGTATTTGTGTATTATAATTTGTCTGTACGTTGAAACTTTCCTTTCGATTTATTTTTTTTTTTTTTAATCTATTTTAGCAATTCTATTTGTTTTCTACGCGATCTATTCGGCTTAAATGATGAAAATGATTAAACAAATAATCGCTCGGGAGTAGGAAACTCGGACTCTGTGGATTAGTAGTTTTAGACGCCAAAACATCACTGACCACAGGAGTTAATGTAAACGTGTCGTATAAATGCCACAAAAAAAAAATCGATGAAACGTTGGTGATGAAAAACTTCGAGGGGAAAAAGTAGTCTGTGGTTCTGGAACAAGAAATGAAATAAAACGAAAAAAAAAAAAAAAAAAAAACAGGTTACGATAAAAGAACTAGAGCTGTGGTACTATTGGATATATAGCTATAGTGTACCGTTTTACGTATATACTATATAGTATATACGAACGTTCCACAAAGTGTGCAACGCCCGACGACGTGTACGTTTTCTTTTCGCTACGATTTCAGACATGCCGCGGGTAACCCGTTCGTTTCTTCGCACGCTTGAGATCTCGAGGCGAACGGGGGAGAGGGGAGTTGCTAAAAGAGTTCGCGTGAACGTTGAAAAATATGATATCCCACGGTTCGCCGAGGTTGTGATAAGGGGCGTTTCGCGGTGGTATCGCATTCGCGCTATTCACCCCGCTGTGTAATGGAAACTGTCGACGGTACACGTATACCATACCTCGCCGGTACGGAGGCCTCGAAACTACCCGATAATGATCGCCGCGCTTCGATTGACAGAAGCAATATAACGGACGACGAACAATAATAAAAAATGAACAAAAAAAAAATGGGAAAAATATTAAATGAACAGCACGACGATACATGCGCAACGTATCCGAGTTTTACATTCACACTCGGTAAATGTCTGGTGTTTTATAAACTCGGCTCCGTCTCACCGGACAGAAATGTCCAGTGGGATGGTATCTTTTTACACCGGCATATTTCGCATTCGTTTTTTTTTCTGCTACAATGTTGTTTTATCCATATATACTATATATATATATATATATATTTTTTTTTTTTTTTCGCTTTTTCATCTGAACAATTTTGAAACTGCGGCAGCGACAGATCCCCGACATCACCACGACCGCGAGCTTTCCTGCATCATGTAATAAATGCAATGCACACAAAAACTCTGCTTTCTGGATGCAGCAGACGCGTTTGTACACTGCAATACATTTGGCAATATTTGCCGTTTTTCTTTTTCGTGTTTACTCGGTGCGTTTTCTTTTTTCGTTGGTTGACGTTCACACGGCGATATGTATATTTATTTTATTGTCATTCAGTAACTCCTTTTTTCCCGAATTCGATGCTCTGACCCCCGTTTTTCGAGACTTTATGAAACTCTGTCGTGATTCGTGTGCAATGGCTCTCGTGTAACATAAAAAAAAAAAATGAAATATGGAAAAATTTCACGAAACTCGATTGACAAATTCTGAAATTAAATGTTATCCTGGTGAACGGTAAAAAAAGTTGGACGTAGAATCGTTAGGTTATCATCAACCGATGATCAATCGTTATTTTCCTTAATCGCTTCGCAATTTTGGGACGAAAATAAATCGTGTAACTTCGTAAAATCGATAAAAAAAATAATGATAATAATCATCATCAATTTTCGAGATTTAAAGGGAACGGAATTTTTGTTTTTTAAAGTTTTTTTAAAAGCATTTATCTACTACAAATATTATTATACGTATCAACAGCAAACCCAACACTATCGTTTAACCCCAAAAAAGATCGCGCAATCCATCAAAGCAGTTGTCGATTTCGTTTATAATCGAAATTCGTTTTCTTCTTTTTTTTTTCTGGTAAAGCAAAGGATGAAACCGACCTAAACGTCGGTAAAATATTCGTAAAAAAATATATAATAATAATAATAATAATAAAAAAACACATCATTGACGCGCCGTCTTTAAGCACAAAGCCCGTCGATCACCGGTAGCACCTTATGTCAGAGTGGAGTCTTATCGCCGCAACGACACGAAATCACGCGAGGTATAACGCTTGCCTTCTCCCTCTGCCCGGCGTTGGAAGAACCCCCGAACCCCCACACACTCGGGGCCTCCAAACTAAAATCGGAGCGTCAGTACCCGCACGCGCCCTCGTGCCCATCGTGCATGGTCACTCCCCTGATTTCGATCGCTCCCAGCTTTACTCTCTTTGGCTCTCTTTCCTTTCGAAGTGACTCGTTAAGTCCTAAAGAAAAATGAGGTTTCCCTCCCCTCCTCACCCCTTCTTTCCTCAGGCAGGACCAACGGAATATACTTCGGCTCGACCTACTGGCTAATATCTGCTCTGCACCTGCTCTACTATCATTAAATACACAAGAAAGCGAACCACAGCGAAAGCAGAAAAGTTGCTAAGCTGATGCGGTGTAATCAGTAGACGAAATGTGCTTATCGATTCGTGAGATATTTAACTTACAATTTATCATCGTTAATTGCAAAAAAAATGATAAATATTAATTGAAAAAAAAAAAAAAAAAAAAAAAAAACACGATTTGTTTCAATTTGTTTTGAGTTTCGTGAGTATTTTTTTTTTTTTTTTTTTCGAGATATAAGTAATGAAGGTTAATAGGATAAGGGGAGCTAATGGTAAGTGGCTACTTCCGTGTCTATCATATTTTGGAAAAAATAGGTTGGACGATTTAGATTCATATAGCAAAAGCACGAATGAAAGTTCGGGGTATAAAAATTGAATGAAATCAGAAGACATGTCTTGGATCTTCTCGTCTAATAATTTTCGATTTGAAGCAGTGAATGTTATCAAATATTGCCGAAGATTACCGGAGTGAATATTCCAATTGAATGAATAATTATCAATGGGTTAATTGGAATTTAATGTTATTGATCGCGATTTGTAATACGCGTATTACAAATTTCGGTCTTAGAAATGATACTGAAGAATTTATTAGAATAAATTCATAAAAATTTTTAGTGAATAATATTCGATTCATAAATCGCATTTGTTACGAAGAAAAAAAATAAGTAACACTGCTTTGCCTTAAAAAAAATTCGGGTCCCGAGTAATCGATTTTTTTAGGTCCGCTATTCATGAAACGACGAAATAAATACTCACCCCCCTCGATCGAGAAGTTTCTCTCGACGGCGCGAAACCACCCGCGTCCACCTCCACCTCCACCCTTCGTACTCCTCGACAGTCGAATGCACCGCGACCGGAGACGGTACACGGAACACGCTTCTACGTTGCAATAATATCTCGACCTATCCTGGCACTTTCGTACAATCGTCGCTATCATACCCGCACAGCAGTTTAATTAAATATAAATTAAATAAATGAAAGACGATGCGAAGAAAAAAATAAAAATATGTTCAGGTGAACGAAGAACGAAGAATGATTGGGTATCGTGGTATCGTAACCGGGTGACGAACAGCACGATTCCCTCGGAAAGTTATAACTATTTTCTTCGCATTCATCGTTGAATTACTTTTATTTATTTTTTGTAATTTATTTTTTTTCGATAACTTTATAATTATTTCTTAATCAATTTATCAAAATTAATTACATTTTATTATTAGAGAAAAAAAAAAATTTATTTACGATCGGCACTATTTTTTTTTTGTTTTTTTTTAATCAACATTCCACGCAATCTTAATGCTTTTCATTTTGCTTCTTTGCTTTTTGACGATACCAGTTGCATTTACACTGAATTTAAATATCGTTATTTACGATTGTTTGCCTTATCTTTACGAAGACTCTCGGTGTATGTTGCACGCGCGGAGGCTACTCGCAGACTGACTGCAACCTGCGTGGGGCATCGATTTTAAACCGCGCTCAGGACTCAGGTCGGACGGTACACTCCGGCGCTCTATCGGTGCGGTTGGGCCGTTGGGGGAGGCACGCGGAGGGAGCACGCGCGCGACGAATCCTCCGTCGCTATCGCAAGCGGGCAACACACTACGAGAAACCTAGGAATCAGCAGACGCGATAGCGTAGACAGTGTGACGACCGCGAGCGTAGAGATCAACGAAAAAAATATAAATGTTTCGTGACTTTGACGCACGCGGTACCGCGGAGAGCAGCGTGCGCGTCACGCAGGAAGCCCAGGGGTTCGATAGCTAGCATGAGAGTTACGCGGAGGAAATTTCAACCCTCGAAGAGTTCGGGAGCTGCTCACGACAACAGCAGGTCGAGGGAAACATTCGCCAGTTTTTTTTTGTTTTTTTTTTTGTTGCCCAGTCAGCAAGAATGATTGCGCAACTTCTATTCTTCTTGAAGCGAGATTTACTTTCGTTTTTAGAGAGCCTTCGATCCCATAGAATATATATATATTTTTTTTTCACGCTTTTCAAATCCAGAATATCAAAGATAAATTAATCCTTTGAAATTATTCCGAGTTTCGTTTAATCACCGGAAAAAAAAATGTCCTTTAAACATCGGTATTTTCAATATTTTCCGATATTCAAAAATATCATCATAATTTCATTGAACATTTTTTTTTTTTTTTTTTTTTTAATAATTAAAAAAAATCCGAGAATACCGAGCGGTGGAAAAATATAATTTATAAATATTCTTATTGAAGCCTCAATTAGGTCAATATTCGCGCAGGTGATCTGAAAATAAATGTATATATATATTTTTTCATCTTCGGTAAATTGCTCGTCTGAAATTGCGTTCACCGCTGCTGCGATTTTATAATTCAATCGCTCATGTACCCTCATCGAGATAATAGAGCGGTGCGGTATTAATGAATACCGCGTTGCTCACTTGGTATAATGAAAATTCCTCGACAACAATAATCGACGAATATAGATCGTTCGAAGACAGTCGCGATTGGTAATTGCATAATAATATGCAAAATAGGTAAAATACAACGAGCCGCGGCATCGGTTGTGCAGATATATACACATTCGTAATACACAGACGCGACTAACTCCCATTAGTCAGTGAATTATTCGTAATATCCGTACGGCTCGTAGTCTCGAGATAATTCACCTAACGTAATTGATTCCTACATGTATCCAATGTATAGATCGTTAAACGGATTTGCTCGTTCGTCTATACTCACGAGGGAGAGAATCGTAATTGAATGGTGCAACAACAAGACAATCTTCCTGCACCGGTGATCAAACGAACCCCCGCGCTGAGCAAGTCGGAGAAAATCGACGTCGTCGAAACGCGAAAGACGGAACGGCAAAATTATCGTGTCGAATTTCTACGTAGGTATTTCCACGTTCGGTTGGGGTAAGAAGGCGGGGGTTGGGGGTTGGGGAGGAGAGAAGGGGTAGTATGGGGGTTACTGGCGCCGAACGAACGTTTCATCCTCACGCGACGCGTTTCCAATCGTTATTCATATGCATATGTATCCACCTCTCGCATACGAACTTGCAAGGATTCACCGTTCCGCACGGATTAATTTTGTCGATGAAATATAGCTCTCGGTGTCTACCCGGAGTTGCTTCGCAAATTATACATGTATATGTTCTATCCACCGCCTATATATCAGGCTTTCCCTCCAGCGCTCGCTTTGAATTGTCGGACCACAAGTGTTTCGGACGTTCCCGGTATACCCCCTCTCGTCCTATCCACCCCACCGGCCGATAAAGTTTATTCGCCCAGCATCTGGAGAGAGCCAAAACAGGCGCAAAAAGAGGTTGCTAAAAAGCTAAAGAAAACAGCGAAAAAAAAAAAAAAAAAAAAAAAAAAAAAAACATCTTTGCGGCGAGTCCCTTCCCCACGGGTTGCGCGCGAGGAAACTTTATTGGTAAAGCTGCGTGTAACGATCTCCCCCTATTACCTACTTCGACCACCGTCGTCGCCCGTGTTCATGTATTATTTCTACTGAAACACCGAGATATTGTTTTGTAACCCAAGGGTTCGTGCACTTTGTTTCTACACGATCGTTCGTAATTTTTTTTTTTTTTTTTTTTTTTTTTTTTGTGTAATAAATTTTGCCAATTAGCGCACAAAAGCACAACGTAGATTTTTATATCGTCAACTAGGGTTGACCCAGTGGCCGGAAAATATGTTTGTCGCGAGCGGAGAATCAAATATATAACTTTTATTAGATTCAGAGGAAAACAAAAAAAAAAAAAAAACACATTATTAAAATTGCGAATAGCCGACTGGAAAGTTATTTATTTTTTAAAAGTTTGAAATAGTTCTCCAAACTAAAAAAAAGTTTTCGATGCATTTGGGGAACGTAAATAAAACAATTCAAAATGTGTTTCTCGACTGCATCGTTAACTTTTTTCTAATCTGTACAATTTTTTCAAACTATTCGCAGATTAATCACTTTTCATTCGATGATTTTGCTAAATTTTAGTTTAACTTTTTATTTATTTATTTTTATCGTATATCGGACATTTGGCTTTCTTTCCCTCGTAAAAATAAAGTATACACTGTGATATTAAAAGATATAAAATTTTTTCCCTCAAAATATATGATTTATATCATTTTTTTTCTATATCCGCTATATATACTATATATCTTCCAAAATGTATATAAAATATTGAATTTGCGGTTATATATAAAAATAAATCTTATGTAAAATAAAATATATTAAAAACTACAGAATTCTCGATCTACAATCAAAGTAAAATAAATTGACAAATACCTCGGCATTCTCTACTGAATGAATAATTAAACACTATCGATGGTAAACTAATAATTCAACAACAAAGGTATTGAAACGAGTAATCAATCACTTACGAAAATATCGATTCGAACGGTAATTACATTACGAAACTACAAAAACCGATCCGTTATTCCAAATGTGATAATCCGTAAATCCATTCGTTATTTCTACTAAAAAAAATAAAAAATAAAAAAAAAAACCATTATTATCACTAGAATTTTGTCGAGGGATTTCGTTTCTCTTCGAAACAATATTTCGCACTGCAACGACGCGTCACGTAATGTTTGCTACCGCGCGTTTACGGGACTATTCATTTTCCTCGGTCCCTGTTGAGCGAGCAAATGAAACGAATGAATGTACGAAACGATCAATCATGGGCCTGACGATTCCACGACTTTTACTACTGGCGTTCGTCGTCGTTGTCGTCGGCAACGTGTTCTGGTTCGTAGAGCGCGGCTTGTCCCCCTCCGACTGGAACGCCTGGGGATCGAAACCTTCCAACCCCCGGTTCTCGCAAGAGACGTGAAAATAATTGAGTCCAAACATTTGTCCAGAAAAAAAAAAAAAAAAAAGAAAAAAAAAAAAATGTCTCGAAATGCTTCCGTTCCTTCGCATAGCGTGCCATCGAGTTCGGACTCTACTGAAAACCATTTCCGCGATTAATAAATCCATATTAATCGTGTCGCGAAGCTCCGACACATGTTGCAAAACATAGTTGCAAATAGAGGGGTTGAACTTCCCGGAAATTGGTTAAAGCATAACACCCGTCCATTTAGTGTTCATAACGACACGACGTCTACATGACGTTAGTCTTGCATCGGAGAACCTTGTGTACAGCACATTGATTCCATACTACTTATACCGTATCCGGTATTGATCTCGCTTTCCCCCGTGTGCACCAGTGTGCTCTTTTTTTTCCGAAACCCGAATGTAGGCTCGCCTTTAACCCTCTTCAATTATTTAACGTCTGACCAGCCAGACTGACCGGGGTATACACCATTTTTCCCGAATCCCGGACTCTCCTGGCCCGCTGGCTAACTGCAAGGAATAATTCAGCCGAACAGCAGCGGGACTTTCATTGCCACTTCTCGATTCAACCGAAAAAAACTTCCGGTAGTCACGATTAACGCGCTACGAATAAAATATTCGACTACCGAGAGGACAATGAGAAAGTCGATTTCCGCAAATTTTCGTATTCTCCCCTCTCATCGTTCGTCATTACTCGTTCTCGCGCTGTCGTGAAAAAGCATGAATATCGGTGATCAAAAAAATACCACAAATATACGAGATTCGTGAGGCGATAAGTTATTTAACAGGAAAAAACGGTACATAGCGGGCTCTCGGTAACGATAGCGAGCCGAAGGGAGGTTGAGGGGTCCACAGGAAACGAGAGTTCTCTCCGAAACATTCCTCCAATATACCGCAGACGTTCGGCAGGACAAACGACGGGGTCAACGGTAAATTCTTGACCGCTCTCTCTGGCTTTCGGTCCGTGCTTTCCGATGCATTCCTCATTCCGCTGGCGGAAGATCAGGTATCAGGTATCTCTTCATTATTCAATGCTTGACGCCCAAACATTGCTCAAGGATGTTGGAGGCATAGACTTGAAAATGATGGGATCCTCTTTTCGATGTTAACATACCATTATATATTCATCGGAATCGTCAACATGATGAACCAATAATTTCCACGACTTGCTTATTCCTGAATAAAAATTTATTAGCTTCGGAAGTATTATTTGCTTTGACGTTTTTTTTTTTTTCGTTTTATACGTCGGAAGGTTACAAAGCGCGGAGGTCCTGATAAATGATCGAGAAATTCGTTATGAGCACTTCGTAGAGTGGATTAACCAGTAAATGGCCGTTTAGCGAAATTCTTATATAAGAACAGTTGTTTCGATTGAAGTAACAAAGTATATATCAGTAAAATAAATTTATTATTATTATTATTATTTTTTTTTAAGTTTTTTAAATTTTTTTAATTAGACGAAGTTCATTATAATCGATATATCAAGAAAACGCTGCGACATGTCCCAGTGAATGACCGGATCAACAATAGTGAATAGCCGCCATTTATCTAATAAAATAGTTTATTGGACCATTTTAACGTTATTTATCAACCATTGATTAATAATTCGACAATACCAGTTGAGTAATCCGCACTAATAATGCGCACAATGGTCATTCATTGGTACATCCACCCTATTCTGTATAAAAAATGCACGTTTTCCGTGAAATTCCATTACGAAAACTCATCAAATAAAGGGTAATTTCTTGCGTAACGCTCAATAAACTTCTGTAGAGTTGTATGCCGAACCACGAAGCCTATGTTTACTGTTTGTAAACAAATCCTTTCATAACAAACCCCTATTAAAGGGTAACTTAAGATGTTGTCGCAGGTATGTGTCACTTTCAGGGTGTTGCCTTATTAGCCATTCAGAATACCATCCAAAACAGTTGCCCATTGTTGCTCGAGCGGTTCTCGATTGTGCCACAGACTTCGGTCATTCCTGTTCTCTCGAACATGATTTTGGTGTCTGCGTCTGTGTGTCTCTAATGTATATACACGTCGAAACGATGGACCGTGAACTACCCACGCCGGCGCACCACGTGCTAACTTAACTGAAGGGATTACGAGCTTAGTTAATGGATGCCTCGCGTATATACGGTTAAAGGGGAGAAATAGGGGGGTAGAGTAACCGCGCGGGTCCTTCCGGGAGCTTCTGGTGTGGATGTTGGTCTGAGCTGATGGTTCTGCTGGAACAAGCCGGACACACAACCGCACCGAATAACACCGGTAAACGATGGATTTTCCTCCCCCCCGCGCGCCAAAGTCTTTTAGCGATAAATCTCAGATTATGCGAAAAGGGTTTGGCGAAATCCCTCCCCTCCCCTGCGGTAGAATGAATGAGCGATAAAGAGAATGGAAACGACAAAGAAGGTTTTTGAAACAGCGGAGATGGAAAGCAAGCGTAAGCACCGGTCTTTTTGGTTTTCACCCTCCCCCCCCCCCCCCCCCCCCCCTACCCCCTGCGCCTTGGCCGCATTTGTTCGCGCACACCGCTCGTTCGCGGCCACCAAACCACCACCGACGACGACGCTGCTGCGCGTAGCTGCGCCTCGCGGTTTATTCTACGGGACGAAATTCCGGGAGAAATTCCACCGGCATTATATCTGCGTCGGTACGCTTTTACTACCCCCGCACAGCTGGTTCACTCGCTTCTTCCCAGAACTCCGGGAGCTTTTCCGTTTCGCACCGTAGAGTCGCGCGGGGGAGGTTTCGCGAGCGAAGGAGCTTTTGCACGAACGTTGAAAATAATGAGGATTAGTACCGAGGCGAGAGAGCGAGCGAAACACCCGGGGACCACGCGCGTATACGGTAAACGCCATCAGGCAGGTATACGGGGGCTTCTTCTTCCTCTACGGTATTATTTTTGCGAAACAACGAAAGAGGCTCGGGCTACAACCGGGTGATGGATGAAAGTGTATTTTCCAAAGACAGCGATCGTTAGTCTAAGGCTTCATTCTCTTTAGCTATAACGTCTGTCTTCTTTTTCCATCTCCGCTCTGTCTTCGACGTTTTCTCGCTACTTGCGTCTCGCTTACGCCGAAGAAACTACTTGCGATTTTTTAATTCGAACGTTCGCTATTCTTTCGCATACGCGTTACGATATATTCTCATTGTGTCTGGCGATTCGTCGGACTAATAAATCGAAATCAAATTTAATTCGATGATTGCAACGGCTGATATGTAAAACTTACGATTTTTCTTTCGTAAAATTGGGGAATTATAATTTCTCAGTAAAATGAAAAAATTCAAATGCGAAACATTTTTTTTTTTTTTTTTTTTTTTTTTTTTTTTTTTCAATGATCATCGACTCGAAATTTCTTTCGCGGAGGATCAAGAAAACAATCACCGTTTCCCGATGCAAAAATAAATTGAAAATAGTAAATTTCAAAATTTTTGCAAGAACCATCGTTCTGTCGGTGTGAACTCTTCGATTCATTTGATTTTTCGCTCGCCCTCGCGGATTCTCGAGGGTTGAAAAACTTGAATAAAGTTGGCAAAATTTAGTGAACGAAAGGTTGCGAGAAACTGATATGCAGGACTTAAAAATTTCGAGAGGTAGAATAGCACGGATAGCATAGATAAGGCAAAACGACTGCGCTGCTTTTCGAGGGGCAACGCTGTGTGTGCTATGATCCCGATCCGACGTTCGATGGTCCATGGGATATGAAACCGGTGAGCGTAAATGCCTCTTGCCTCTCCTACTCCCGTCTCTCCGTTCCTTTCTTTCTCGTTATTTATCGCTAGCATTTTAGCCGTTGAAAACTTCAGCCGTGTGATAGCAACGGGCCGAACGGTACGCTCTCTCGGATGGCCTCTCGGCGCCCACAAATCTAAGAAGATATTGGCACACTGACTCTCTTGCAACGGAGCTCTCGGATTCGCGACTTTTTCCATTCTTTCAACTCGCGCGCCTTCGCGCTCGAGGCACACATAGTTCCTCTCCTTCGTGAGAAGCGAGCGAAAGGGCTGAACGCGAGCTGAAAGATCTTTTCCTTCGGGCGTTTTTCCTCAATTCGCGATCCTCGGCCAATGGCTTCAGGGCCGTCCGCGCGACCCTCGGACACCCCCTTCCCCCTTCCTTCCTCCCTCTTGAAAACTTTAACTATTATCAGTGTCACAATCAACGCGAAACGTTGAGCTATCGACTGGTATCCACTTTCTGCGAGTTCGCCGACTTTCTATAGCGGACTCTTCTGGATCTCAATCACTCTCTTTCTTTCGTTTTCCACGGGTTTTCTTTCCCGAGACCCGAGTAGAGAAGTCCGAGAAGATTTTATCCGCAGAGTTCTACCGTTGAGTATCGGCGAACGCGAGAGCTCCTTATGTCTTGTGATTTTAGATTTCATGCGGCCGCCGCAGCGGCTGATGGTGAAACCCATTTTGTTTTGAAAGAGATTTCAGATACTCGATTGCGGTTTCAAATCACGACAATTGAAAGTATCGAAGAGTCATGAATTTTCCGATGATAGGTAATTGTTAATTTAACTCTTACCGATAGAACGATTAATTGATTGGCGTTGTTAGGTAAAATTTTACCGATAAAACGACTACTGTTATTATGAATTAATTGTTACAGTAGTAATTTCATGTGTTTCGAGTATTTTACTTTGCAATATCGACGTATAATTTTTTTACAGGATATTAATGTTTGATGTCAAAATCTCAAAATTATTACGATTTTTTTTATCCATAAAATATTTAAAAAAAAACGGGTGAAACTTCTACTATTACTATCGATTAATAGCAGAAATATTAATTTTGTCGATAAATTTTACGTATTTTCGACATTTTCACATCGATTATTATTATCGCGTAAGAAATAATACGTCGGTATTACAAAGTTGTAATATCGGTAAGAAAAATAAAATACAAAGATTGCAAAGGACGAACTCTTTCAATTCATTCGTTTCCGTTGCGAAAGTGGCACGTTGAACCTTTTTTTCTCATTCTTTTTTAACGCGCCGCAATCGCGGTCGGCGTCAGGGTGTCGACGCGAGCCGCGCGGTCAATTGCCCTCCCGTACACACGCACACGCACCCGGTTTTCCCCACTCATTTTCTCCCTCCGTGCAATATTAATTTCCAATATTCCTCTGCCAGCTTATGGCTGATGGTCGAAGAATCTATTTCGCAAGCCATTTACGCACGGAACATCGACGATTTTTTTTTTCTTTTCATCGTTTTTTTCACCCTAATTCACACTTTTACCAACAATTTCGTACCCGGAATTTCGCGCGAAGTTATATATCAGTACGAACAGAAAATTCATAGCGTTTTTTTTTTTAACCTCTGTAAAGCTTCCGTCGTGAATTACGTCGAGACAAATAAATTGGATGCACTCTGCAATATTAATTCTCAGTAGTCACATTCCCCTTTAATAATTCCCAGCGGCTCTTACGACTCGCGTCTGATACGCAACTGTTTTTTTTTTTTTTTTTTTTTTTTTTGTTTCCTTCACTTAATCGTTAATATTTCATACGAGTTTCATACTTCATAGCGAGCAAAGAAACAACGTTGAGCGCGCGTCACATGATACATGAATAACGGAGCATCAGAGGTAAAATATGTCGCCTCGGGTTGGACTGTATATGCGTATATATAACTATAATAATATGCACACAACGGGGACAAGATAGAGGATCGTATTATAGCTGGCGTGATGACGTGTGTTAGTGGAGCGTAAATGCACTGATGCATGCTGCTCGCAGAGTCGACAAGCCGAAGGATATGGAGTCCAACCCACTGTCAGGGTAATACGGATCATCCGTATTACAAAGCATCTAATATTCACATCGGGATGCAACGTTTTTTTGTCAGCCATCTCACCATCACGAATATCAAATTAACGTGGATTTTGTCTCACGAGAATATATTTGTACGAATTTTTAAACCGAAAGAATTACGACCATTTACGTTCGTCTATCCATCAAACGCGTTTCGTTTTTTTTTTCTTTTTTCGCGTTATCAATAACGCATTGAAAAAAAAAACTTTATTGGATAACATGTTTTTTTTTTTTATTCGAAATCATTTAATTGCGAGATTTCTATTGACGCTGCTTCATTCGTGATCCGATTGTGCGACGGAATAATGCCGCTTAACAAACTCATTCGAGAGTCAAATTGACATTAAATTCTGTAGCGCGATAACGGGCGAACAAATGTTTGCGAGGTCACGTTTCAATATAAAATGCGAAAAAAAAAAAAAAAAATTACGAAAGGAATCATATCATAAAAAATGGTTACTAAGAATTGTTTTGTTAGGTTCTTTATAGGGCTTTTTAATATTTATCAGCAAGTTCGCAAAATATAATTTGTCAGATTCAACGTAAGTAGCAAGAAAATGCGAACTCTTGAGAACTGCTCGCTCGCGCACGGCCGCTTACCGAACGTTTTCGTTACCCCCACTCCGCCGCCATGGATAGCTGGGGGCCAGACGTCGGCGGGACCCCGCTGCGTACTCAGTCGGCGGTAGGTCGCGCGCACGCAATGGCCGTTTACTCATTCTTTCGATTCTTGTCATCGGTTTTATCTGTCTACAACTCCCCAATTGACAAAAGTGTTCACTTCCCATTTTTCTTTAACTTTCCAACTATTAACAAAAAAAAAACACATTCACGTGTTTTTCCAATTGACGATGTTAATGTCCGCATTATTTGTGTGAATAAAGTGTATTCGTGATGATGTTATGTGTTATGAAATATATACGAATTTTTGACCGTTAATCCGTATGATCCAATCCCTTCCCAACCAAAAAGTGCAGACTGTGAAAGTCATAAAGGCACGACGTTGGTGCAAACTTCCGAGGTTAGTTTATGAGCGTCGTGAGCACAGGTTCGCGAGTAATCCGCGAGCCCTTGTAGCTAACCGTCGTAACGAATCGTTGGCGTAAAACGCTTTGATAGTAAAGTTTCTCGTGAAAACATCGACGGGACGCGAATGAAAGACCGAGTACGTGAACGTGGGGGCGGCGGGGGGGGGGGAGCAGTGTAGACAAAAGAACAAAGAAGGAAAGATACAGGGAAAGGTACACATAGAGAGAGCATGAAAACGAGTGAAGAAAACACGGTGCGTGTTGCACGCGACAAAGCTTCGCGCCGTCCACGCTATCTTTGTTCGCTGTCCGCGTGTAGATTGTATTGGCCAACAGTCCGAGCTCACGGGGGCTGATCGTGTGTCCCGATCCGCCAACGCCAGGTTTGACATCCGTTCCTATTGATCATTATTACTTTATATCGCGATCGCGATATCGCACGGTCGCGCTTGTGCTCTCGGCGCGTATTGCGAATGTAGACGAGAACGAACGGGGTAACGCACGCGCACGCGCACGCGCACACGTACACGATTATCCGGGGGACCTTTCTCGACCCAATGCCCAACGATATTGCATCGACGTGCATACCTCGGAATATTAATATCGTTTCGTTCTATCATCAAACATAATTATTAAGCTATTCCTGGCTATCGCTGATGGAATCGAACGAAATTGTTTTCAACGGTTATGTACGGTGGATCGCGATGTTCACTTGTCGCGAAGAATCTCGATGTTTTGTTGTCGGTGAATTCGATACAATTGAATCAAATTAAATACGTTATTTTAGATTATCGAAGGCGTATTTTTTTTTGCTAATGATTTCCTGTTTCTAATCTTTGTTTTCGTTGAAACATGTTTACAATTTTTTTTTTAAATTGAATTTAAAGAAAAATTGAAAACTATGTAAGCGTCCGATACACTTGCGATTTTTTAGGTTATATTGGCGATTTGTTCGCGTCATCAAAAAAAGAAGTAAATTACATTTTTGCATTTATTTTTTTTTATCGGCCTTTTCAAAATTTCGTTTATGAGGACCTAAAAAATTAGCTAACTGACTTATTAAACGCCCATTTGGATTTTTTTTGTTACACGAAACGAATACGGTATTTTTTCGTATTATTCTCGTATAATTTCTTCCAACAATCGATTACGTATTAATGTTATTACTTCTCATGAATTAATAATCTTACCGGAGATCATAATTGATCACAGTTAACCACAACAGTTGTTTTCCCAAAGCCGTGAAATTGGATAATATATCCTGATGAATTCGTATGTACGTTGAGCGAAGGGGGATGATCGCGTCGATGGCCCGTGCCAATAACTCTTCTCCGACGAGTATACTAACAGATTAACATGTTTGAATTGGAAATTTCAAAGTCCGGTAGCCAATCGGCGCATCTGTCTCCGTAGTTTTTAGTTTAAACTCTCCGGGCGTTTGCGGGAAACACTCGGGATATCCGCTCGAAAATTCTCGTGACAACTCGACGAGTACCGGGTGGGGAGGGGGGAATGGCGTCGAGTCGAGTGTAACCATGGAATGCTCTCATTTCAAGTGTCCGAATAATCATTACCACCGGTGTCCTATTTTTGCATACGAAACGTGATAATGTGACTGTGTGATGGACACTCTTGAAATTAGAGACGGTAATCTATATTGTGTCAATTTTATTGAATTATTAAATTGACAGTTCGCTTGGAACAAAATAATACGATACTCGCGAAAAAAAAAAAAAAAAAAAAAAGTATTTATCGCGGCACCGTAATAAATCGATTATTCTTATAATCCTAACCTCATTACAATTCCTCATTACATCGAATGCTTATAGCTGCAAAAAAAAAAAAAATAATCGATTTACCAATCGTATCGAATAAAAGATATCATTTTATAAACCATGTTTTTTTTTCTTTTATTTCGCAAAATTTTTTTGACGTTAACGTTATTTAATTTATTAGTCGAGAATTTTGCGGCGAATATCAATGTAAATTAATTTACATCGTAATGTCTCAAAGAAAAATTCAACTTGTGAAATTCGTCGTAGAAATGGGTTTTCTCATTGACAGTCGAGCGAAGGGAAATAGCACGTGCGAAAGAAACATCCGCGTTTCTTCGAACGTAATATTCACCGTATCCAGGGTACTGGAAACGTTGTTGAACTCATTACACAGACCACGTTGGCCATTCGTTATGGCTCCCGGCGCGCTAATTGCTATCCCCCGCGACGTACACCCGCGAGTCTACCGCGTTTCTCTCTACGTGTTGCTGGCTGACTCGTCGACACTTGGAGAGTTAGTGACGCGCCGGAGCTTTTCCAAGCGTCGAATAAACCCGACAAACAACGTATGGGATGTCGCGTGATAAATTATACAACAACAGTGACGTAAAATGAATTGTAACCGCGTGTCAAGAATTTTTCGAGAGTCCAATCGTCACGAGATTATTAATTTTCATTATTTCGACAAAACCGACATTTTTCAACACTTTTTTTTTTTTTTTTTTATTAAAATTTTTTAATATTATTCGAATTCTACAATTATTAATGTATTTTTCAATAATTATTATTAATATTCATTATTTCGAGAAAACAGGAATTTCGGGATAATGGTATTTTATTTGATTTTTTTTTTATCATCGAAATATATACAAATTATTATGATTCCACGAGAAGCAAGCGACAACGAACTGATAACTTCGTTTTAACGTGAAAAAGCCGAAGGTTTCCTTTTCGTTTCGTAGTATTAAAAGCCTCGCGGTTAATGACGTCTATATCGCGGGCGTCCAATTTGGTTTGCGGTAATGAGGGTTGCGTATAGACTTCGCGGTCATACGAAGTTAAAAAAAAAAAAAAAAAAAGAAAAAAAAATATAACACACACACACACACAAACGATGTCAAGCGTGGCACAGCGGTGTACGGAAAATCTGAAATTCGTTCGTATAAAGGAGCCGACTGGAGGTCGGTTGCCGCGGTTTTGGATGGTGGATCTCTTAAACGTCAGGTCGCGGTTTCCTTTGTCGTCGGATTACCGTGTGGCGTACAGGCTGACGTGTTCAGAAAAGCTCCGCGTCCCTTCTCTACCGACCCGTGCCACTCGTTCATCGACGTTTGATCTTTGCACGAGTAACGCAACGAGATGTCGACGCTTGGCGGTTGACGAAACTTTGCGACAATTCCGCGTATCGATGAACCCAACGTTACGGTGGGCCTCGACGAGACCCTTCGTCCGATTCACCCTTCGCTATTGCGTTCGCTATCGGCCCCTTCGTGTTCCCCTATTCGCGCGTTGCTCCTCGTCGTCTCTCGATGAATTCAATGTTTGCACAGAGGGTAAGTGAATTTCGGGGGATCGTACATTAGTCTCACCTGGTGGGTGTTTCGACTCTGTGTGTACGCGCGCGCGGGGGCTTCGTGACTATCATTTTCGCATTAACCGATAATTTCCATATTCATAACCCGACTATCGACCCGGCGTTGGACCGTATCAAAGTATACATCCGCGTAGCGTTGGACACGGATTATTGTAATTGTTGGCATAAATTATCAACGATGGCTTCTCCCACATTAGGCATCAGAAATCATTCTTATAGCCGGAGATATCGAGACTGACGACTGCTGCTGCAGCGTGAAAATTGTTCGAGTTAATCGATTTAAACTTTTTTTTTTTTCTTTAAATGTTAAAGGGGTGAATTTGCTTGAAAATTTCATTTTTTCCCCTTAAAAGCTGTAAAGGATAATGAAATTATTTTTTTTAAGTAATTCGAGTCGTTTAAAAAAAATTGTTAAAAAACATCGAAAATTAAAATTTTTTTTTTTTCCTTCGGCAACACTTCGTTTTTTCGACGAAACTGATATTTTTTTTTCGATGCCCGAGAAATTCGCGAAAGAATGTCGCAATTTTTAGTTAATTATTAAAAGTGGAAAATCGATTCTGATTAACTACAATCGTCGACGATTCGTAATTGCTATTAAGTTTAATACGTTTTTTTACCGTTTTATGTATCTTTTTCGATACATCGTTTATACTCGCAGTGTCCACCGCGAAAGAAAAAAAAAAAAAAATTTGTTACTCTTAAGGCGGCGATCTGTTTTTTTTTCGATATCCGTTCTTAATTGTCTTTGTTTTCAATAAAAAGAACCAAATTTTTCATTTCCACGGAAGCAAGGAAAAAAAAAAGATTTTTCAATTCCTTACAGCGTCGACGAAGGTAGACGACTTGCGCATTCGATTAACTCGGCTTTTGAGCTTTAGATTCAATCGTATATCGATATATCTTCGGTTCATAGGTGACCGATAATTATAATCAGTCATTGATGAACTACGAGAGGGAAATTTAGGAATTTACCAAAGCGTTGTTTAGATCGTATGCCACAGGTGCGGTAGCGACATAAGACCATAGAAGGCGCAGTCCCGCAATCCCGATAGGATACATGCGCCGTTTGAGCAAAGCTCGTGTGACTGAACGGTCACCTGGATGGTCACTTTGCCAGACACATACGTGACTTCGGCACTAATAGTAGGCATGCAGAGTGCATGCAATCCGTAGTGTTTGCGGCGTGCCGAGGCTCTCCGGTATATTAGACTACGGATAGGCATGCAGATGATATTCCGCGATGGTTAGGATGCAACCGAGTCGCTTATATCGTCATTCTATACGTATCTGTATACGTGGGGAATTCATATACGTTCTCTACGTATAAATACACACATAAGGGACATTCGCGAGAGACAGCGAAACTGGAGACTTGTCCAGAGTACAGAATCGAGCGTATAAGTGGAACTGATAGAAATGGAGAATGAACAGACCGACGGGGGGGAGGGGGGGGGGGAGGGATCGGAAATACAGAAGGGGGAAAGGGGGTGGAATCGAGAGGATGGAAGCTGCTTGCACGTTACCCAATTCGAATTCCTATATTCCTATATTCTCCACATTGCGCGGACGATACTCGTTCGTTCTGTCGTGGCGTTCTCCCGTGTACCGGGGTATCGCCTCCAATGTCCAATAAAATGGAAATGTTCCACGCTGTGACAGGCCTCTGCCTTCCCTTTTATTGTCCTATAAGAGTAGTAAGGCAGCTTGCGCGAGAGCTGAATCCGGGCTTTCGTGGCTGCGGCTCTCTCTCTCTTTCTCTCTCTCTCTCTCTCTGTGCTCTACGATGCTACATAGTTGACTGTACATCGAGAATCCTCGCCACGCCGGAATACACTCGGGGTATTCTCGATGAAAATAACTTAGTCATATCTTTTACGAAACACTGCATTTTTGGTTGGAAGATTTTTTTTTTTGTTCTTCACACGACGATCGGTTATTTCGAGTGGAAAGAATGAGATTTTTAGGGCGAAGTATATAAAAAATAAAAAAATTCGTACAACGTGCGAATATAATATTTAGAAACGTTTGTGTATTTTTATTTTTCGTGGGTTCTGAAGGAAAAAAGGGAATAACTTATTCATAACTTTTATGAGACACTGAATTTTTGATGAAAAAAAAAAAAAAAAAAAATTTCAAATGTTCGTTCTTTCGCACGACGTTAGGTTTGTTGGGGTGAAAAAAGAGGTTTTTAGCGCGGAGTACAAAATAAAATGCGTAAAACGTGCAAATATAATATTTATAAATGGTTAGCCACGTTTTAGGGGAATTTGTTTTTATTTTCTTGGCCTTTCAAGAATGAAAGGAAGACGAAGCATTCATTGGTGATGGATGGCACTCGAGAAGACATGTAACTAAGTAATTGGATGCGTATTATCAACAATATAAAATAATATAAAAGATTAAACATTCTTTTTCTCGGAGAAGATTTACCAACGAAAAAAAAAAAAAAAAAAAAAAAAAAAAGATCGCGAATTTTTTTCGTTACGTCCGCATTTTTAAAAACCCAAAAAATCGCGAGGTCATCGATCGATTTCCTCGTAGTCGATAGACTCGGAATAAAATTCCGGTTAGACAATATATTTCACTCGGTATCAGTGAAAATTCGGCGTGAAAAATGTACAAAAACATTGATCAGTGGGGGGAGCGACGAGGGTTATTTCCATCGATGTATAGCCGGCGCAACTAGAATGGGCCATCAGCGAGAGCACCCGGTGAACTGGCACTCGATAAGGAGACTCCGATTAAATATTCACGGGTGATTAAACGCATTCGTGGGTGTTTCGTATATAGATGAGTGAATGGGACACCGCATTGTTTAGCGGCGAGAAGAGATACGTTATCAGAACTACAGGGCTGTTGTTGCATTGATTGGAGTGTTATGAGATGTAGTCAGCAAGAGTAAAGCGTTCGCTGAACCCCAGAAACCCAAAATTATCGTTATTTCACATGCAAACTTGTATAAAAAAAAAAAAAAAAATGAATTATAAGCCATTAACGAAAATATTATAATTTTTATAAGTAACGTAACTAAAAATTTCCTTTCTGCAAAAATTAATAATAATAATAATAATAACAACATATTTTATCTCTATTAATTACAAATTTAATTGCCGAAAAAATATTTTTCTCATCGTAAAAATGAAAAATGGCGAAATAATAGTCATAATAACAATGTAACGGTATTAATTAACACATTCGTGGTAATCCATTATTCAATTTTTTTTTACGTTTTTTTTTTTTTTTTTTTTTTTTTCGTAGAATTGTTTCTACGTTTCGTCGGTCGGCTGACTCTATTCTCGAAACGTACTACTTTTGCGAAGTAAACGAGCGCTTTCTCCCGCATTCTTTTTGGAGTATTCGCATTATTTTCCCACTGATGGTATAACGCGAATTTGCGTCGTACTCATCTCTCGCGAGTACTCGCAGACTCGCGTTTGTTTGAATGCCTTGGTGCGCTTATATTTGTACTTTACGTATGGTGGAACGTGCTTAACAGTGGGAGATGCACGCAGTCACGAACATCCCCCCGATACTTACGCGTGTACACAGCCGTTGAGTACCAACTTTGCAGGTTGCACCATCCCGGCGCGCGGAGGTAACCTAACTAAATTCAATTTCGAGTATCTTTTCATCTAAAGCTCTTCTTGCGCATACGTTATACTCGGTAAATGAACCGGCTACGTACACCCCGAGGGTTCTATCTTTCTCCCTTTTTCTCCTTTTTCCTCACTGGCACTCGGACGTTATATATATATGTATATTCACTCCTCTTTCTCTACTTTCACGTGAAATTAACCCACGTTAACCCGATACCTGCGAGAGATCCCTGAGACCTCATGGGGATTTCCATCTCTCTGACGTAGTGCTTTTGCACTACGTAACGGAGAATTCTAATTTTTTTTTTTTCCCGTTCTCGCGCGCCACAGCAGATAAAAAGATACATAAGATCGTAACAGTTAATATATGATATAAGCCATTTACCCGACTGACATTGGTTTAATTACGAAAGTGAGTATTTAATATTAAAATCTTTTATTATTTCAAAACGTGAAGAGACATTCTACAAAAAGTCTCCAAACGAATAGCAGTCTTGAGGGGGAAAACAACGTAAAATTCAATATTGCGATATTTTTTTTTTATTCAAACCATTATAATGGAGAAATCCGACGGAAAAAAAATTATATAAATAAATATAAATAAATAATCGTTAATTCCGAAAGAAATATTTTGATAAAAAAAATGTTAATATAAATTAACTGTTGATGACAAATTATGAATATTATTAATATCGTACATAAAAAAATGCAAAAAAAAAATTTCTTTGTAAAAAAAAAATAACATCGCGAAGTGTCACAATAGTCGAACATTAAGTTCCGTAATGTATCGTCGAGTTTCGTGTGTAACTATGGACCGCTAATACGACGACGAAAGGGCATAAGTTGCGTGAAAAAAAAACTTTACTTCTGTCGGAGAAATCCGACAGAAAAAAAATTGTGTAAATAAATATAAATAAATAATCGTTAATTCCGAAAGAAATATTTTGATTAAAAAAATGTTAATATAAATTAATTATGGATGACAAATTATGAATATTATTAATATCGTACATAAAAAAATGAAAAAAAAAAAAAATTTCATTGTAAAAAAAAAATAACATCGCGAAGTGTCACAATAGTCGAACATTAAGTTCCGTAACGTATCGTCGAGTTTCGTGTGTAACTATGGACCGCTACGACGACGAAAGGGCATAAGTTGCGGGAAAAAAAAACTTTACTGGCTCACTTCCAAACAGGTACTCTTTAGTCGAACGTGGTGCGCGTGCTTACAAGCATTGCGGGAATGAAATAAACTAGTAATTGATGACGTCGGAGTACCGCGAACGGGCGTCGAGAGAGAAGGGTGGGGAAAGGACGGCGGGTGGAAGGGTGGGAGGGTTGGGTGTCTCAATACGTGAATGTACGTTATATAAGGACGATCGAGAGGCAAGTCGCGGGAGTGAGAAGGAATTGAGTAGCGAGGAAAGGAGTACGAATAGAGAAAAGCGCAGGGGTTGAAACGAAAAGGGGAGCGGTGAGGGTCGTAGCGAGAGCGGCGGAGGGGGTCGACGGGGAAGAATAAACGTGGACGAGGTGGGCGAACGAGAAGCTTCGCAACGTGCCAAGCTTCTAATTTGTTCGTGCAGAACTCACTATCGAGTTGTATTATAGCGTATAACGCTTGTATATACTGTATATAGATGGCAGTGTGTCCTTATCGTGACTAAAGTACGTGCCTCTGTATCGAGATGTTCGAAACGAGGGTACAGGAAAGGAAAGGCGGCGGGATGGGGAGGAAAGGCAGGGAGGGAGGGAGGGAGGGAGGGGGAGGGGGTGCATTTCCAGTGAGAACACAACGAGAGACATTGCTCGCTGCTGCCGGAGGGTGACGTGGGTTCCCTGTGAACACTGTGTGCTAAAGCTATACCGAAGCAGAAATAGCGGTTGCCACTACTTCGGATAACGAAATGTAAATCAGTACTTGTAGATAACAGGCGTTTGGACTGATCCTTCTCTATGCTGGCGGGCAGATCCCAATGGCATCGGGAGACGCGAAATGCTATCGTACACGAAGAAACTATTGTCACAACGACATTATTGAGTACCGAAGTTTTCCTCAAATAAAACATCTTCAATTCTGAATTGTTATTGGCGGAAGTCATTTCACATCGAATCGGGAAAAATCTATAATAATAATAATAATAATAACTGTATTATTAATATTATTATTATTATTATTATTATTATTATTATTATCGGAATTTTAAATTTTTATTGAAATTGAAAAAAGCTTTGAGCACAAATCAGACGACGAATTACCATTGGCGTTGTCGTTTAAAGCGTGTTATAATATTTGTAAGGATTCGCCGAGTATAATGGCAGTCTGGGCGGATATATTCACCGATAAAAAGGCAGTTCTATGCCATATCGTACAGTACACGTTCGTTTTTTCGTTTTTTACCTCGATAGCATTCTTCGATTTAGAGACGAGGGTGGGGGGTGGG
Organism: Cryptus armator; assembly: GCA_963971235.1. Lineage (NCBI taxonomy): Eukaryota > Metazoa > Arthropoda > Insecta > Hymenoptera > Ichneumonidae > Cryptus > Cryptus armator. Next base: position 2,804,048 of record OZ020234.1, on the reverse strand, counting down.
TCCTCACTCGCTATACTCGCCACGTATACGCGCGTTCTGAAAGCAAAAATTTCGAGGGTGCCGCGCGGCGCGAGCGCGCGAGAGTCTGATGTGCTCGTGCAAGACGACGGTAGAACGCGAGCGACAAGAGCGACGAGACGAAGGAAATGGAATTTCCACACCTGCCCCCCCTTTCCTCTTCTTCTCGTTGCTCACCCGCGACGCTTTTACCGCCCTCGATCCTCTACACCCTCGGCGCCCTACATATATCTGTATACACACAATACACATGTATATTTATATATGTACAGAGCTGGACGTGTTGGATCTAAAGAGGCCTAGTCACGTTCTCGCTTCGACCATCGATCAGTTGCGTTTGAATTTCTACGCGGCGAATTCGCCTCCTCACGTTCACTACGGCCGCGCGACGTATCGACTTTTATCTCGTATTTTATTTTATTTTTTTTTTTTTTTCTGTCAAGTATGACGAAAATACGTTTATCGCTATCCAGCATTAATATTATTACGTGACAGACGTAGAGGACAGAGGTACAGGGAATTCATACTCGCGCGGGGGGTTTACATGGGTTTCGAGAGGGAGCTTTCGCGATGTTTAGACGATGAAGGAATCTTTCGCGGAATTATCTTGAGGATCGAAAAAAAAAAAAAAAAAACGCACGTCGTTGTGACAAAATAATGTCGCTTAGTCTTCGAATGCATAAAACGAATATCTCTTTTTCGTTGGCCCTTAAACGCAAACCATTTTCCATCGCGCACCACCTTACGCGTGAACAACACTGTGAAATCCGTACTCCCTTTGCAACGTCACGTTCTTCGTCGCTTTGTCAGTCATCCACTTCCACCGGTCGTTGCTTACGAAGAAGATTGTAGAGTGTAATGCTCGTACACGAAATTGTACTTTAAGCTCAGTAGTCCGTGACACTAAAGCTCCTTTTCGCTTGTAATCCTAGCAATTCGGATTTTTTTTTCGTTAAAGTTCGCAAATTTCGTTAATTATCCATATCTTTAAACTTTTTTTTTTTTTACAATTCCGAATTTTTTTTCCGTAATTGTACATGTTGTAAGATATTTATTTTTAAATAATATAAAAAAAAATTAAAAAAAAAAAAGTTTTTTTTTAAATATGAATAATTAATCGAAATTTTTATAAAATTTGTCAAAAAAATAAATAAATATAAAACACTATTTAATAGTAATAATAATTCAATAATATTTATTATTTATGTATAATATCATCGATTTTTAAAATAATTTCCAAATTTTTTTTAATTTTTTTTTTTTTTAAATTTGACGAGAACTTAATGAACGAAATTCATGAAATAAAGATGGGAGCAGAAGTTTGCGAGTGTAACTGGCGATATAATATCGGGATACACAGACGGCAACCGTGATGTTTCGTTCTCGTTATGTTGGTCGTACATATAGCCGGCTGGTAGTTCAAACGATTTAAATTATTGTATACCGTGAGGCTCTCGCGTTGTGCTCTGTCGCGCGACGGCGGCAGGTGCAAATGGCGCAGCAGCGTTGTTACTTTCAAATTAAGAGGATTAATGAGGGTGGCTGGCATCCCTTCCGTTCGCAGAGTACATCCCCCGCTGCGCGCGCGAGCCAACTGGCCAACTCGCGTGGACCAAGCAAAATCCGTACGGCTTGTATTTTCCGATAATAGGGCCCGTGGGTGCGATACCGGGAGGGTTTTCTCGTTGGTCAACGACTACCCACGGTAAATATTCTCAGTCACTGCCCGCTGCGTTTTTGTGCGGAGAGACAAAAAAAAATATATATATATTACATACCCAGTGGGTTTATATAGAAAATTGTGTCTCCCGGTCTCGAGCTTCCCGAGGTCCTGTGTTTCTTCATTCCTGAAACTTTATTAAGACACACATACAATGCGCGCGAGCGAAAATGAAAAAATACTGCCAAGTAGCGCTCCGAACGAGATTTTTTTTTTTTTTTTAGCGTAACAAATTTTTTTTTTTTTTTTTTTTTCTTTGCCATTCGCGTTCAACTTCTCTACTGATGAAAATCGTGGCTACTTATTCGATCTGCGCTCGCCGATTTGTTGTTTTTTGAGACTACGCTCTTTACCTTGGCTTTGCCACGGCCTCTGTATCTCTGTGTTTATTTCCCGAGTGTCGTTTGAAGAGCTGCAAGAGAGAGAGAGAGAGAGAGAGAGAGACAGAGACTGATAGAGAAATTCGATGCCAGGTGACAGCGTGAAAGAGAACGATAGAGTTCGTTGAATCTCGAATGCAAATCCCGAATCCCTCTTTAACGCTCACGCTCTAACGCATCGACGCTCGCTCGACGGTAAAACGCGATTCGAGCTGAAAAAAAAAAAAAAAAAAAAAAAAAAAAAAAAAAAAAAAAAACACATTCGCGTACGAGAGAAACGTGAGAGAACTCTTCGCCCCGCTTCGACAGCAGACAGAAAGTGAGTAAAAAGGCGAAAACAAAACGATGTTGCACCACCGAACGGTGGATGAAAAGAAAATGAGATTTTGCACTGTTTCTAAGCGCTCAGCACACTACCGGCTCATAGACAAATGCCGTCGTTTGCGGCGTTGATTTTTTTATTCACATAGGCGGTCCCGACGAAATTGTTTGGTTTACGGCATCGGCGCTTCGTTAACTTGAAGGAAATAAACGCCATTCGAATCGGTAAAAAAAATATCACTTTTCGATTTTTTTTATCGATTTGTTAATTTTTTTAAATGCTTCTCCCATCTGTATGTCGATAGAATTATTAAGCCAATTGATTTGAAACTGTTGATTTTTTTTTTAATACTTCGAAAAACCAGATGTATCGAAGTATTAAAAAAAATATATATATATATGAAATCGGCAATACTACGGGAATAAAGATTCTGCGGAGTTATACCAGATTTTCCGATCGACTATTGATGAAGTATATATAATGAACGGAATCGAGTAATATACTCGGGGATTGAAGAATAGAATCGCTGCAGGAAATTGAGTTTCACCGCTCGAACTCTCGTGGAGTCATCGATCGGATAATAGGACAATCATATTATACCGGATACTTTTAATGAGGTTAATGTAGACTTCACACGTACGGCTAATTTAGCGATGGACACGAAAAAAAAAAAAGTCGGAATATTAAATTTTTCATGAAAGCATCCATATCGAGTTTTCGACAGCGGATGAGAACTATCGTGATTTTCGGTACTTTTTTAAAGTAGTCCTTGCAGTACCGTCGAGTCAATCGAGTTACTAAAATATTAAAAATCTTTCGTACACATTTTATACGAGAAATTCGTCCCTATTAAAGTTAATCCTGATTCAAATATTCCTAATAGTTTATGAATAATATAATGTATAATAAATAAATTTATAGAAAATTAAATTTCACGGGTATATTTTTATTCTATTGTTTTTGATATTTTTTATTACAGACATTTGTTTAAAAAAAAAAAAAAAACAGGTTTACGAAAAAAAAAGTCGCAAATTTAATTTCGCAGAGCGCGTGAAAATTTCGTGGATTAGTCGAAGTGAACTAAATTATTTTTCAGTAAATTTATTATTATACTTTTGTTTTTTTTACGATTAAAATGTAACCTCTTTATTTTTTTTTATATTGTATTTATATTTTTTAAATGTATGCATTATATACTTTTTTCACATAGTAGCGACACAAATGCAACATTTTCTTAATCATCCAAAAACTTATTTTTTATTTTCAAAAATTTTATTAATTTTTTATTGATGGTAATAATTTTTTTTTTTTTTTTTTTTTTTTTTTTTTTTTCTATTTTCACTGTACGAAAAGATATTGTTTACAAAGCCGAGGATTAGAGGATTCAAAAGGGATAGGGAATGAAGCGTCAGGGCGTAGAGGTGATGCTTTGATAGGCGGTGAATAAGCGATTCGCACTGACAGAGTCGTGTGCGTGTTTAGCTTTCAACACCATATCGATATACGTTGCCTGAAGCGAGAATGATCGCTCAAGTTAGTGTAACGCTGAAGGTGGTACAGCGTAGTGGATCAGTTCGAGTTAACCGCGGCGATGTTTCCGCAGAGAGACCCAATGTGAGCGAAGAGGCTGCGTTGACTTACCTTCGATAATCCTTCATCCACCCACGACGACGCGCGGGGGAGCCCTTGCGCCCCCGCGCGCGCGCTCGACCTTCCGGCTCGTTATCAAGCGTCATCGACGTTATATTCCACGTTAGAAACTCTACCAGAATGTCGCGAAGGGGTATACTGAATCCCAACCCGGAAGCTGCAGCAGCAGCAGCAGCAGCAGCAGCAGTAGGAGTTTCGTAATCCTCGTGGACCCCCGGAAAATCCGTGAAGCCCATATCAAATGTTTCATATAGGATTAATATCAACCCTTCGCGACGACGACAACGTCGACGACGACGAAGGCTAACGTTACGTATACCTCGAGGGGCCCCCAAGGATTACAAAGAGAATACGGCTCGGGTTATTCCCTCGCGGCTTACGGTATACCATACGCGCGATCGCATATATGGCTTTTCTATTCAGAATGGACGAGTAGGTGACCCCTGGCTACAAGAGTAACCTCTCAAAGAAGTTCAAGTGCCTTTATCGTAGTTCTAATAATAATATTCCGCTGTACACGCTGCCATCGAGATAAGCTTATTAAATTTTTTTTTAAATCAATTATTCACAAGTTTCCTAATTCTCCACTGCGACGTTTAGATAATACGCGACTTTACCTTGTGAATACGAATTTTTTACGAGGAGTCTGATTATTAAATAACTAAAATTATAGTTGCAAAGCCTGAGAACCATCGGTTTCTCGTATGCATTTCTAAAGATACTGTTGAAAACGGTTCAAGTGCTCTCGTTATCGCTTTAACATGCGCCGACTCTCGTGCTTTTGCGGTACGAACTGTGCGGTCTCGCGACACGCGGTCGTATCTTTTTCAACATCTGTTCCTCCATCTTACGAGATGAGAAGATGATCGTTAGAGGAATGAAATTTGATATTCCGGAAGAAAAATTTTCGATCGCGAAAATACGTAATTTTGTCGTTTCGATAAATTCATTTTATCGAATTATCGAAGCGATACATACGTTGAAGTATTAATTAATGAACTTTATCGTTAAAATCTGAAGGGTGAAACGGAAATTGGCGAAGTGACGTTTTTCATAAAGTATTTATACGATATCTCGTGGATATTAGAAGCATTGATAAAATCGATATCCGTTGTTGATTACCAATTGGAAACCGTTGTCTAGACTCGACGTTATTTCATACGAAACTTTTCACATCATAATGCCGATGTGAGAAAATTAATTTTCTATAAATAACATCGATTTACCATCGAGACAAAAATTTCCTTTAATTTGATTCGTCCTGTACAGTCACTTAGCGTTATCCGACAATTATCACTTTATTTTAACAATTTTTTTTTTTTTTTTTTTTTTTTTTTAGTAATGTCGGCCTTCAAGTGTAGAACTATAAAATAATTCCATTTTACGCAAATCGCGTCTATATTAATTCATCTGTCATTCGGAATCTTTTTATTTGCTTTTTTTTTTTTTTTTTTTTTTTTCATGCGTAATTCGCGGTGTAATAAATTAATAAGAATATCTTCCACTCGAAAAAAAAAAAAAAAAAATTCTTAAAATATATCTATGGTATATTATTAAAATATTAATTATATAAAAACGTCGAACTTAATATCTTTTTTTTTTTTTCCATATATTCGATTTCCACGTAGACTTACCTTTTCTGCACGATTTCCAATGAACCCGAACGAGTTTGCTTCGCAGATAAAAAAGAATCGAATAAGTAATACGAAATATAAATACTGCGAGGATAAATATCGGGGGGGAAAAAGAAACGTAATTGCAATCAGTCGAGCGACAAATCGAAGCGCTGAATATTTATTGAAAACGGATTGCTATGTACAAACGTATTAAATAGACGTGAACATTTATACAGGGTGTAGTTGTTAATAATTAATCGTATTAGTTACAACATAGTCATAGGTATAATAGTACGCCATCGATAACAATACTTAACTCCTAACGCACGTTACTGCGACGGTTGCGTGAATGTTTTTGTGCATTATATATTTACATTTTTCATTTTTCCATTGTTTTTTTTTTTTTTTTTTCTTCAATTATTATTTGCTCTCGACGATATAGTGTAATATGATATTCTCTATTTTTTTTTTTTTTTTCTTTTTTTTTTTTTTTAGTATGTGGTGTCACACGTGTTTAGAAATATCGACATAGTTGACGATGAAACGGTGCTTCGACCATTCGTTTTTCGTTTTTTTTTTTTTTTTTTTTTTCCTTTCGTTCATTATAGTTAAATGTATTGATGAATTAACGAGGTCCCGAGAGCGATATAACTTTGAGAATCTTATATAATTCCATATTTAGCTTTATAAATCGTAACGAGGTTAGAGCATGTGATATCCGTCAACGATTATTAATCATTTGCACACCGATTCATTATTTTTTTTTTTTTTTTTTTTTTCACATCTTATTGTTCATCAGCATTTGCGATAATCTTATTTCCGGCACACATATTTGTCTACGGCGATATTTCGCATTTTTCTTCGTGGTTTTTTTTTTTCTTTTTTTTTTTTTCGTCGATAAGTACAGTAAAAACCGAAACGACTTGTTTCTGGTGACATGAGCGAAATCATTCATTGTTGGAATTGCAATTTTTTTTTCCCTCATTCGTGCATTTGTTATCACATTACTTATAGGTACATTCTTTACCAAGAGCTCGATACTACATTAACATTATGCATTTATTTCTCGAGGATGCATTATCGACGATACTCTTTATATATTTTTTTTTTTTTTTTTTTTTTGAGAACTGTCGTCGTAGATATGTCGAGATTCCCCCATAAGTTAGTGAACCTGCACCGTAGCGCACTTGCATTTCCGTAACGAAAGAAAAAAACAAAATCCCAATGAGCATTGAAAAATTTTAATTCTACAATAATATTCTCGCATAATCGATTTTTTTTTTATAATTTTTTTTTTTTTTTTTTTTTTTTTTCTTGAAAGAGTTTATTTGACAGCAATGCAGTTTGAAGTCGACGATTAAAAACAATGCCAATCGAATAATTTATCGCGAACGAGCGCAAGCGATTTTTGGTTATGAAAAATAAAGTCCGCTGCAAGGGGATTAAAAATTGTATCCGGACGGACACTGTTAGCGGGTATCCATGCAAAGCGAGAATTCGATGATTAATTTATTGATCATCGGAACAAAATGGAAAAAAAATAAATAAATAAAAATAACAACGCGGTGAGCATAAATTTGAGGACAAAATTTTTTTTTTAAATATTCATAAATTTTTTTCGCTGCATTGCCGGAAGTCCCTTTAACACTACGTATAGAGAATTTTTCGCAATAGTTTTTCTAAATATAACTATTTCTTCTCTATTCATCATTTTCGTCAATCACTCGATTCACATAATTTTTTTTTTTTTTTTTTTTTTTTTTTTTTTCAAGAATTCATTTTGTATGTTACAACTCGCTGCCCACGCATTCGTGTCGTTCGCAACGAGAAATGTAAGTACAGTTGCATACCGCAGTAATAGGAAAGTTTGAACACAGGTTCGTTTAGCGAGAACAATGCCCGGTGCACATCGAGTTAGTTGTGAATAGGTGAAAAACAGAAGCGAGCGGTATGAATTGAAAACTGCAAACATTCGTTTTGTATTCCGTGTTACCCATATTTCCGAAATCCTCGCAACTCCCACAGTTTGTTATTACATATATATATATAAAAAAAAAAAAAAAAAAAAAAAAAAAAAAAAAAAATCGATGAATCAACAAGCGCCCCACCCCTTTATTTCCCGAACGATCGTATCTACTAATTGCTTCGTACCGTACGAGTAGCACTGAATACACAGTTGTTGTTTCTGTATACATTTTTTTTTTTCTCCAATAATCTCACTTCTATGTCCCTATTTATCGAACACTCAACATTATTGGACCGAAGCTTTTGCGAATCTCTCTATCGTGTTCTCTATATTTCTCTCCCCTTTCTCTGTCCTCCGCTCTCAAATACACGCTTTTTATTCGCCACGTGAAAAAAAAAAAAAAAAAAAAAAAAAAAATCGTGTATAAAAAAAAAATCATCGATGTGTAACGTTTATATTTTTCGAAACATCATCAAAACCATAAGCCCCGATCAATATGATCTATGGTACAAATTGCAAGCGTTCGTAAAACGTACGGTATCATGTATGCGTTATTCATGCACTCTAAAATTCATATTACGAGGCGCATCAACCCTCCCGCCATTTTTTATTTCATTTCATCTCTGTTTTATTTTATCATCATGTATACTCTACCTATATCTATGTTGTATGCATAGGTAGCGTCGTGTATGACTGAAACACACACACGCGCGCGCCTCTCGCACACATATATGTTATATGTATATGTATATATCCTGCAACCTCTATTCGTATTGTCAAACATTCATGCACTTTGGCTAAGCGCATTTTAAGCTTACAAGTAGTTTGCCAAAAGACCAATCTAAGTTTGTCCGCAACCCCCTCCCCCACCCCTTCGCCGTTCTGTCATCGTTCTCGTCTTACGTCTTGATTTTCGTGTGTTTCCTCCATAGCGTTGTATACACCCCATTTCCCAGCCTCGCTACTTCAGTATGTATACGTCTCGTATGTATAGCTTCGAAAGATTTTACGACGAAACATTTTTTTTACGTACAAAAAGATTTTTTTCATCGTATAGGACAGTTTTGCTCGCTTTTTCGTTTTTTTTTTTTTTTTTTTTTTTTTTTTTTTTTTTTTTTTTTACGTCACTGAGTCATCGTTTAGATTGGACGACGCGCATCTAACGTAAATGCATCGGGTTCTCGCTATCTTACTACGAATGATTTTTTTTTGTTCCTTTTTTTCTTCAGCTCATCTAATTTATTCTTTAGCTTTCATCCTCTCGGTATTTTAATGCCCGGTACAAAAAATGTCTTTTTTTTTTTTTTTTTAATATTACATTAGTATTCACGCACTATATTCTTTTAACCACCTAACGCGGTTTAGAATTGTACAGAAATTATGGATATCCGAGATGAAAAGAGTCTCTCGATCGCGATAAATAAATGTTTGTTCAATTCATTTCGCGCACTTACCTCCGAAATGCTTGAAGAATATTTTTTTTTTTTTTCATCGAAAAATCATTAATTATTATTAAAAAAAAAAAAAAAAAAAAAAAAAAAAATCTACGCGAAAAAAGACACGATTTTTATGTTCGGTCAATTTTACTCTCGCTATCATCCGTCAGCCGTTTCTGGTCCGTTCGTCGATACGCAGATATCTATTCCCGAGATATATCATATCGAAATCCATGAAAATGACTCCATAGCTAACCCCCGTTGTGGTTTCGTCGCCCGAGAATTGTTTCTCGAATATCAGAGACCCCCTTACACCCCCCCGAAAGCTACGAGACAGTAGAAATCGATCTTTCAATTTGCCACTTTGTCACAATTCTATCCACGTCTGTGGTTCTGACTTATGACTTCGTCGTGTTAGCCCTCGCGTTGGATGGTTTGTCTCGATCGGTGTCGTCGTCGATTCTCCTCCCCCGCACCCCACACGTTTCCAGGTTTCAGTGGCATTCAGGGGAATACTCTTGTACGCGAACGAGATGAACGACGCAAGGCATAACGGCGGCCAGATAGGCAGATCGTGCGGAGAACTAGAAGCAAAGCCCTTGCATCGAACACAAGGGGCGAAGGGGGTGAAGGGTAAAGGGAGAGGGGCAACGATGAAATTCAGGCGATTTTGTTATTGGACCCATATATATTCGCGACGACGTGACTACGGAACGAACGGAAGCAGGCAGCAACGCCCCTCTTCCAACCCAACGGATGCCCCGCTTTCATCCCCCTACCAGAGGGTATCAAATGCTTGTTTGCTGACAGTATCAATTTCGGAATAACATACGCCGGATTTATCGAACGTATATCCTCGAACCCGCCGCTACGCTCAGCATCCCTGGTTGCTATCTGCACCAGGTACCAACTGCCACGGAGGAAATGGCAGGCAAAACATGTCTATCGATAGTACCCTTCCGCGGTTACCGTACGTTTGACTTTGTGGGATGAAACGTTACCGATTTTTTTGGCCTCTGTAACCGATGTTTCACGTAATTCTGTTAATATTGCATTCAGCATGTCAACACGAATTCATCATCTTTTCATCTCGTCAACACGCGCGGATTAACACGGCAAACGGGTCAAAGCCATCCGACAATTTTCGGATCAATGTTGGAATTGAACAAAAATTGATGGAATTGATGCTTTAGGGGTTTTTTCTTTGATTGGAAAAGTTGTTTTTGGATTTATATACACGTGAGGGGTGTGTAACGAGCTGTAGATGACATTTTACGAATACCAGATTAGGTTTTTTAAGGTTAAATACGTATGTTAAGTACAAGTAGGTCGACGAGTGCGTTGAGTTCGTATTCTTTGATCGTCGTCAGCGTTCGACGTGGTCCTACAGAAGGAAACATCCGTCTGATTCTCGTAGGTTAAGACGAAACACCGGCAAACTTACGGGTAACTGCACACGTGGTTTTGAAGGTTGTAATGTTTATAACCCTTTTGCACGATTGTTAGACCCGAACTGCCTGTGTTAGTCTCATCCCGGAGATCGACAAAGACGGCAATGAATCGCTGTGATTAGGAAAAGACACAATTACACCAATCACCGCGTATAAACGGCATTTTGGCGCGCAGATTCATCGTTCAGAAATTGTTTTTTTTTTTTTTTTTTTTTTTTTTTTAAGCAGTTTTGGGTTCACGAAAATGTAATCTTTGAATTCAGGGATCGAGATTCGTCGATTACTCGCACTCTTTGAAATATTGATGTTCTAGAGATTTTTTCTTTTTTTTTTTTTTTTTGTGGCGACGTTTTAATGAGTTTCGGTACACTACCGATTGGTAATGTTTGTTTTTTTCTTCGGTGAACATCGCGATGATAAGTCTTCTACGTTTCATAGAAATTTTCTCGATTATTACGATGTTTTTTTGTTTTTTTTTTTTCTTTCGATATGTTACGCAGCGCTGGAAGATGCGACGTTTTATTGTCGTTTCGTTTAGCCATTACGTGTTTCAGTCGTGCCGCCCGAATTTGTTTTTTGTTTTTTTTTTTTTTTTTTTTTTATAGTTTTATATTGTTTGCTTATTTCGGATATCGAGTTGTTTTCTTCGTTTTTTTTTTTTTTTTTTTTTTTTTTTTTTTCAATTACATGGTTGTTGATGGGGGACAGCTCCACCAATTACCATTCAATTCGCCGATCATAGAAAGCCGGATAAGATTCCAGCCTTCCAGTTCTCTGTATCAAGTGTCGTTACCCGAGTTTGGCTTGTAGCCGAGATTCTTGCGTTGAAGGAACAGATGAATCTCTTGAAATGTCGGACGATCGACGTCGTTGCGCTGCCAGCATTCGCGCATCAAATCGTACATCTCTTTCGGACAGTTCTTCGGCAATGGAAGAATCATCTGCGAGAATGGGGCGAATTTCACGGATACTGGTATTTTTTTTTAAGTTTCCATTTTTTTTTTTTTCGAAACTCGATTCGACTTCGCGGATTGTTCGTCAGATTTGCAATTTTTTTTTTTTTTTTTTTCGGGTAATAAAAAATAATTTTATTACTCACCCTGCTGTCCTCTTCCTGGTAAAAGAACGTCGCGTTCTCAACTATCCGATGATCGGGCAACTCTTCGAACGGTTGTTCTCGTGCGAAAGTCAAAATTTCCCAAAAAGTCACGGCGAAAGACCATACGTCACTTTTGGATGTATTCTTCCCCTGAATCAACAAGTTGTCACATATTTCTTTGTATAATAGCATATTGCAGTTAATTGCGGGGTGTTTCGACGATTTCCGGAAAAAAATCGTTTTATTATCAAAAGTGTCGTTTTTTTTTAATAGTGTTTACTTTTAGTAGTAAAACTCGTTTTTTTACCAGCAATTATCAAATTAAAGGTCCTCACTAATCATAAATATTATAATAGTCAACGCTAAGCGTGCAATAAATTATTTTTATTTTATCCGAACGATCGTTTGTTAAACTTTTCGCAAGAAATTAATACGCCGAAAAAAAAAAAAAAAAAAAAAAAAATTGGGTCCCATCGCCGCGCGAATAATCGGAGTCTGAAGATCTCATCTCCCGTTGAATGTCGTAAATTTCGAGAGCAGCGAAAATTCGTTCCGTATCTCGGAGTGTTCTACGAGATATCAAAACCCGAATTTCCATGTTCGCTCATTAAAGTTCTCGAGACTCGCGCGGTTCTTGTAATTTAAAGTAATCGTTGGTCGAAGCTTTATCCGAGAGAACGTACCGGATACAGCGACACGGAGAGTAAGAGTCAGCGAACGTACACGCGTTTCATTAGCGTTATGCCGGAAATCGCGGATAGAAGTATAGGAGAGGCGCGCATAGTACCCACACAACGAGAGCTTAAATCGGCGCGGTTACGTTTCCGGATAAATAAATGGGTTATAATGAAACATTAACGACGCGGTCGATTTGAAACAACTATGCAAATGTATGCTAAATGTTATATTTCAAGGGAGTCGCGCGTGAGCTCACTGCGTCGTCGTCGAAAACGCTACCGGATTCGCGGGGGTTTCGTTCTGTCCGCATTGTCGTGCGATTGAATCGACATTAGGGATCTCTCTGTTTGTAAAATCGCCCATTTACCATCCATCCATCCATCCTATACGTTTATTCGATCGAATTAACATTTTTTCAAAAATATTCCGACAAAACGCTCCCCAATCGGAAGCATTGTTCGGAGCTCTTCGCGATCGGTCGGTCGGGTTATTAATGTGCAATTAAATCGTCACGCAATTTGTCCGACCAGAGGTCGAACGACAACTAGCAGTTCGAAACGATAGCTGTGGGGCAATTGTTAATGTTTAACTAATTCATCATGTAAATTACGCGCTCCGAAATAATTTTACATAAGCAGAATCATCCGAATTTCGACGTTCATTTGCCCCGCGCGTTGAACTATATTCGCGCGTTATAAAAACTTTTTTTTTTTTTTTTTTTAATAACTTAATTCCGACTGACGGAATAATTCTCAGTCCATCCGCGCATTAGCCGTCAGTCGATCTGTCAGTTATAGTCACGGCGTCGCGTGATTATCGGATTTCCAATTAAATTTTCGACGACAACTTTTTCGCTCTGGTCACGTGTGTGTATATTATATATATATATATATATATATACTTCGATTATATTGCGCGCAGTTCGGGAGAGAAAAAAAAATGTCTAAAACTGTGACTGGCATAGAGTCCGCGAACCCGTGAAACTCGTGAAAAACGGACACGTACGTGTATCACGCTTTTTCGATCCCTCACTGAACTTCGATGAAATGCAGTTGCATCAAACTCTCGCCGTTCTCACGGCCTCTCTCCCCCTTCCATTTTCGCCGCCCTCGGCATAACGTGTCCGATGCGTTCGTTATTCGTTACGATCGTTGAACGAGAAATTTTTGCTATTTTTTTTTCATGACCTCGGAGTTTTATTCGGCACGTCAAGCACTACACTACAATCGGTTACCGCACCTTGCGCGTTATTGGCCCGTCGAGGGTTGGGAGGGGTTATTTTACGAAAATTTTACTAAAAATCATTTACTCACCAGTAGCATCGACTCCCACGCCATCCAACGTATCGGTAGAGGCGGTCGTCCCTCCACCTTGAAATAGTCCGCAATGTAAGCGGTTCTTCCCGGTCCCAAGTCGGATACTTTAATTGTGAAATTTCGATGCACCAAACAGTTTCTGAAAAAAAAAAAAAAAAAAAAAAAAAAAATCATTTGGCACGCGTCACGACGGGCATTTTTATTTATTTTTTTATTTATTAATTTATTTATCCATTAATTTACAGGATGAAATTTCAACAATTTAGAAACATCGAAACTGTTTCGTTTGATATTTCTAAATTATCTAAATCACGAAATAATATCTCAGATAATGCAAAAAAAAAAAAAAGATTTTTTTCTCTTTATAATTCATTCGTAATTGAGAATTTTCGAAAATAATTGACGCAAATATAAAATCTTTCGAATGATTTTTTTTTTTTTCGATTTATTGCTTTCAGTGAATTCGCGAGAGTAGCAGAATAATTTTTTTCCCAGTTATATCCACGGTAATGAGGCTTTTCGTACGAGTTGCGTGAACCCAAATCTCGCGGAGGGTTGGGGGAAAAAGTGAGATTTGTTGGCTCAGTTTAGTCGGCGGGGAGTTTTAATTTTCATGGCACGTTCTCCGTTCTTCTCTTTGGGTACTCATTATTGGCTCTATTAATATTTAATGGGATCCATTAACAGCTTCGACGTGATTTTTTCTATTCATCGCTACCTCCACTTTCGGATCAATAGTGTTAATTCATTGAAAAGGAAAATGCGCTAAACCCGTAGAAAAACAGGTGCGGATTAATCGAATGGAATAACGGTACGAAATAAAAGCTCATTGTTCGATAAGTAGAAGCGACTAATTTTGTTTCAGTCGTGTGGCTGATTCCAACGTTAAAAAAAATTATCGACACCGACGAAAAATCGATTGGCGATTCTAAATCAAATGAAATATAAGAATTTCATTAATACTACAAAAAGTACTGTTGTATCCGAAATAAATCGAAAAACAACAAAAAATCGATAAATATCGTTCAATTCTCAAATTAAAAAAAAAAAAATTTTAATAAATTTTGGATGGAATTGAACTCCTCATCGATTACCCCCGCTGGGTACTTATATCTTTAACGCATTTCGTAATTATTTTCAAACATTACCGCGGAATGTTTTTCGTCGACAAATATACCATAAATATGACTATAGTATGTCGCAAAAGTATGCGGTAAACATTCGCTTGATTCTCGTTTGCTAACCGGTTTCGTAACGCGTTTGCGCGGCAACACGGCGAACCTCTTGATTTTCGGGAAATTTGGGTATTCAGTTTATTCGATATACTTTGTTCGGTGTATATTTGCAAATATGCGGAGTTTACACGGAATTTCATCGTACCTTCCTTCCGGGCTGTAAATTCAAATTATTATTGTTCATCGAAATAAATAAAATTGAAAAAAACAATTGGAAATTTAACGTTTTATTTATTTTTTCAATATCTATCTGATTTTTTCATTTATTGCTATCGAATTTTTCATTCGAAAGCGTTACGTACCTCTTTATTTCGTTTTTATTCACACAGCGCGATGTATGCTTATTCCCGATTCGAGTCTATAGCTTGTATTACAATGGGTCGGGTGAAGGCAAAGCACGATACGTCGGGGCGATATCGCGGGTTACGTTAAGGGTGAGAACACGGGTGTCGAGACAAGCGATAAAACGATGGACTGAGCTAATGGAGCGATCTCGGTTTCTCAACCACTCGTAACTACTCCACCGGAACAACGTACATATATACGTACGTACGTACGTATATGCCGGTTATACCGATCCTTGCTCCCCCGTAACACTTCGATCCCCTTCGGTTGGAGCTTCTCACCGCTCCTTTCCAGAAATAACATTTTCCCGACCCAAAGACCATTGGCGTTTCAATTACAGTAATGGACTAATGTGCGTCAGTTTGCAATAAAGGTCACGCTTTATTATTAAAGATCCAAAAGGGACGTTTCCCAATTTCGGGGTAACTTTCGAGAAAATTTTTATCTAAGATTCTCCGTTATCCGAATTTTACTGGAATCGACAAATCGATAACGGAGCAGAATGGAGTTTGCCATCGATGTTGGGATATTTATTTTATTTATTTATTTATTTTTTTTATTTATTTTATTTATTTATTTATTTATTCATTTATTTATTTATTCATTTTTATTGCCATTTTTTAATGCTTTCCCTGCCATTTTAATATTCATCAACTTATTGGGTTGAATTTCGATCTATAAGTCGCCTATCAAGAATATTTGGCATTAAATTTCGCAAGAATCGATAGAGTGATTTATAAAATTCCAAATATATTGAAAATCGACTAAGGTACCTTCAACCTCAGCAGCAGTCTATCTACCGAGCTAAAACATGATAATTTCATTTCTAAAGAATTTAAAAGTTGATACATTTAAAAAACTAATACTCGTTATCCCGCGGCAAGAACTGAGTTCGATATTTTCAATTTTCGCAATTTTATAAATCAAAAGCATATTGAAAGATTTCTTTTTTTTTTTTTTCTTTTATTCGCAAGAATTACGGAAGTGAAACAAATGAACGAATGTGTTTTCTAACGATACGAGTTTTGTTACCAAAATAAATAAATGCAATAAAAAGATGATAATGATGAATTTTCATAGTTTTTTTTTTTTTTGTCATTTCGTTCGCACTTACCTCGTTGCGAGATCCTGATGCACGAAATCCATTTCTTCAAGGTATTTCATTCCCGATGCTATTTGCGTCGCCATGTATATCAGAGTGCTAAAGCTGAAACAAAAATCGTATGGAAACCGTTGACACTCGTTCTCTTCATTCGAAACAGCCGCACTATTCGGCATTTGGTGTTTTTTTTTTCCAAAGCATCAGCGATCCAATTCGTCTGTTCGGTTTCTCACGTTGTCGCTTTGTCTTTCGTCTTCAAAGTCGATTACAAACACAGCGTACGATTGTGTACCGCGAAACGGGAACGGAAATGGATGAAAACAGCGAATGGAAACAGAGTGGGAGAGTAAAAGCCAACTGTGCAACGGGGAGAATCGCGATAGAGCCGCGATATACAAACGACCGTAAGCATTGGCGTGTGTACTGAGAGACGATATTTTAACGCGCGAATGCTGCAACGAAAGCTTCGCCATAGCATCGGTACCTCTATCTCCACATTCCCGGTGACTCTCGTCTTCGGCTTCTTCGACGTTCCTTTCAACTGCGCGTCTTCTCGCATCTCAGTGAGTACGGTGATGCATTAGAGAATTTGACGTATGCCGTAACCGCGGCACTCTGTTCGCGCGTATATTTCTACGTATCGTATACACGCTATCGCTCGTAGCTTCTTTCAAGATAGAGTACCGCCGTTACTTGGTTTTTTTTTAAATTGTGTTGAAACTTCCGGTACACATTATTTAATGTACTATTCAATCATCTGTGAAATTTTAATGCTCTTTACTGTCCCGAAGTCGAGATATTAACCCCGAAAGATGGCGCTCTATACACGTAGCTTAATGAACGAAGGATGCAGGAATGGTACATTTTAATTTATATCTTCAAAACTACATGTAGGAAGTTAATAAAAAATGAAAGGAATCTAAAGAAGGATGTTAAGAATACGCTGAAAAAAATTGGGGGTAATTCACCGTCCATTTTAAAAAACGGAAGCTTCGCAAGATCGAGTAATCGCGCGGAGAGAAGTGCAAAAAATGAACGTTCTCTGGCATCGCAAAAATAATGAATAAAAACAGTTTTGCGTTAGTAAATAATATTCCTTGTATTTTTCATTTGTACCGCGTGAATATTAGATCCTTTATACGTATTTTTACATTAACCCGATAAAATTCTCGATATTTCAAAGATCTTTAAAAAAAATCGTAATTTATAATACAAAAACGTTATCGTCGCCAGTATTCCAGTAATCGACAATTCTGTTTTTCGAAAATAGACTTTGCTACAGTTAAATCACATCGTGACGATTATTACACCGGCGTTGACTGGGACTTCCACTTTGTATTTTTATTTCATATAACAAATTTCGTAATATTTCCGCGCAACGATTATCAATTATTCATTGCCGGTTATCCAATTACGCGGGAGTTACTCCGGTGCGATCATAGCTCTCGCGGTTCATTGTACGGCGCATATATTGGAACTCATTGCATTAACGGTATATTCCTCCTCTCTCGAGAAGCTATTCGCACAATGTAATTTGCCGCGAATCCCTAATGGGGATACCGAAGAATGTTCACCGGGGGGCGGTGAGTTCGGTAATTTTGTCGAAGTTTGTAAGTGCATTCGGCGCTCGTCGCGCACTCATTTTATATACACATTTAGCATATCTTCATCGATAGTTACATCGACACCCGGATATTCTCACCGCTTTACATATATACACATTCATATATATATATATGTGTCTCCTATCGATGTAAGTGGTGAATATTCAAGTAAAACTGGCAATCGAAATTATATATTACCTGAGAGTCTTGGCGGTGTGTACGGTCGACGTCTCGGCAATGTGGCTCTGTAGATATTGATTCAGATCGCCGTACTCTCCGTTTTCCGATACAATGCACATGGGATCATCCACGAGGCTGGCACCGAGTAACCTCGCTACGTTCCGATCGGATACCCGCGCCAACCTCTTTGCCTCTTGTTGGAATTCTATCCTAAAATACACGAAGTATATACGGCTTGGTGAGCAGTCAAAAGTAATATCTTTATGGCCCATCTATCTATACGTATTGTGTATTTTATATCGAAACGCTATACATATATGCGGTATACTGTGTATCGTTCAGTCTACAAATGGCTTGACTTTCGTTTTGCTTATACCCCGCGCACCATGGGATACCGTATCGAAATGCAGAATTGTAAACGACGGACTTTCTCTCGCCGGTTCTCTACTTCTTTATAGACCTCAAACCAATCGGCGACAAGCCGATGAAATCTTTTTTCTTGTTAAGAATAAGTTTATTTCGATGAGGAATAATCGACGATACTTTCCGCATTTTTTGCATTTAAAGTTCTCGAAATTCCAGACGACAAAAATAAAATAAAATTTATCAGCGATTGGTTTTTTTTTTTTTTTTTTTTTTTTCATTGATAAACAACTCGTATAAACATCGCAATATTTGTTCGGTAAAGTGTAGGAAAATGTGTATGAAAAAAAAAAATACTGTCGGAACCGCGTTGAGGGGGTAGGAAATTGGATAACATTTTCCTCCGCACCTGAAACACCATCCTGCGAAACTGTTTGCCCTTAGGAATTTGATTGCAACGTGGATACACGAAATCACGAGACACGGGGAGAGCGAAAACGGAGCGAAAGGGTAAAGGGGGGTTGGCGTTGATAGACCACGACGATCGAACGGAGTGAATCGTTAGCGGGGCGGCGGGGAAGTGGCCTACGAAAGCTCGCAACGATCAATCTGTTGATCTCATATACAATCGAAGATCGCGATTCTCGTCGGGCGTTCAATTGCATCGATATAATCCTGAGATTCTCCTAACCCGATGGATTCACAACGGTAATCGAATGAGATCTCTCCTTTGCTTCCCACCCCCTCGACAACCCCTTAACTCCAACCCGACCCTCTCACTGATAGCATCCCTTTGGCTTTATTGTTCTTACTTCCGATGCCGGTCCATACTTGGAATCCGTGGAAAAACAAGCAATCGCAGTACGCGAACGGAGCAAAGTCGATCTTCCACACCTGAGAACACCGATTTTCTCATCCCTCGTATTTTCCCCATTGGTGAGGCGATCGTTCGGTACGCGATACATGCGCGACAAGACTATAGAGCATAAAACGAGAGGAGTTAGTCGTGCGAGGAGACGAGATCCCGTAGTAGGTGAATTCAGTGGAAAGTGAAATTCTTTCGAGAGTCTATTCTTTCCGTCTATCCATTCGGGGGACTTGGCACAGCTGCTGCATAAAATGATACTTCTGCGGCGTTCGTAAAATACTCGATAAAATTTCATTGACAAGTATCTATTGCTTGGAAAAAAGAAAATGATGATCTATTGCGGTTACATAGAGGATGTTTTGCGGTTTGGATCGTCAAATCGCTTTTTTTTTTTAGTTATTTCGAAGTGAAATTGCAAACGAATTTTTTTAAATCTTGTAGATGTCCACGAATAGGATTTTCCACTTCATCTACAGCCGAATCACTAATAATTCTTCGGTTAGTTTTTGATGCAAAATTTGCCACGGGACTTAGATAGAGTATCTGCACGAAGGCAGCGGTCGTTCATCTTGTTTTTAGACATTATTGCATGCAAAATTAGAGGGGAATACGGATTTCAAGTTCGCGTAGCGGGTCAACCGTTCTTCTAAAATTGTGAATATAATGTGCAAATTTGTATATATTTTTTTCAAATATTGTCAAAAAAAATAATTTTTTTTTTCTTTTTTGAAAAGGAAATTGAAAAAAAAAAATAAAAATCACCAAAAAAAATTCCACATTTTTCTTTCCGATTTCGATAATTTCTTTGCCAAAAATATGAATGTTGCATCGCCAGAAAGTATCCTCCAAAATTTCATAGAATTTTAAGCGTTTTCCGAGTTTTTTTCGTAAAAAGGAGTTAAAATCACGTCGTTATAAAATCGTTGCAGATTTTGTCAGAAAACTTCGAAGAAGAATCTTAATTTCTGTCGACAAATTTCTATTATAACTTCCGAGTTATAAGACGCGCGTATCCATTAATGCAGATGTGTCCCAAAAGCTTTACAGCCCGAAGTGGTTGATACTCTTTGGGATGCGGAGTTTCTCTCGCCGAAATCTTCTTTGCTTACCGAGGTTAATGGATTCACCGCATCAGAAACCGCGTTACGAAGCCTCCTCGACAGATTCGGAATCACACGACGAAACTCCGTGAATTTCCACTTCTGATACACATTCCCAACCGTTCGTTCTCATGATTATTTAATCGCTTAGAGTTTACGTATATGTATATTTAAATTGTCAATCGCTTTTCGTGGATAAGCTATCCTATCCTTGGGGGGGGATATCGTCTCCGCCTATTTCGTTGATGTTTCCGAGATGCCGCTTTTGGTGTTTCCCGTTACCATCGTCGTGCATCCAAACCCTCCTTAGGGGAGTGCATTGCGGATTCGAATGCATCTGATCGTTGAGTATCGTCGCGCATAACTTGCGTTTCTCTTTCGCATTCGCGTACGGCGATCCGTATAGTTTCGAATGTACGGAAAGTCGACACCCCGAGAAAATACATCGCGGATCGAGAAAGGAACGATGGAAAACGAAGCGGAGCAACGAAAAGCGAAGCATCCGTTAATCCAGTCACGTTCGACGTTCATTACGTGGTAGGAAATTGCGATATTAGTTTAAAGGGGGTTGAGTAGCATACATATATATCTTAACCCTGCGCAGCGCGGAGTTATTAGTTATTAGCCATACGGCGATCCTTCGAATGAAAGCTGTCGAAGTTCTTCGATGAGCAATACATATATCGTTATTTTACGAAAATGCTCGGGAATGGCGGATTGTTCTGCATGTAGAAGAGGGTGTGGTACATACCTTAGAGTCTCCGATGAACCGGGACGCAGGGATTTAACGACAACAAGCTCGCTGCTCGTGCCCCTGAAGATCTCGTCGTAACCGGGAAACCTGTCGACCTCGCAGAGGTGAATGTCCCCATAGTAGCCGCAACCGAGACTCTCGACTATATTGAGCCTTTCCCGGGGGAAGTCGAAGATGCAGCAACTACCCCCGACACCGGCGTTGACGCGACCTCCTCCGACCCCGAGGTCTTCGTCGTCCTCGTCCTCGGTAAGCATGTCCTCGGGACTGTAACTCGCCAAGCTGCTGGATGCTTTTGCGCTCATACTAGCAGGTGCCGGTGGTGTGTTTGGACTCGGAGGTGATGGCGGTAGCGGTGGCAATACCGGGCTCTGTAATAATAATCGATAAACTCATCTCACCGGTTCGTTGAAGTTTCAGGTAGCTTGGCGCAGCTGTGGCGAGGGCCACTATGCGTTGTCTACTCTCAACGGACGCACAGGCAGAAACCTCACTCCGATCTCTTGTATACTATATATATATATCTCCGTGCAGAAACCTCGATCGAGTACTCATCCCTCAGGGATCATCGACGACATGTAAACTCATCCCGACGCTTCTCGGTGTATTCACCGTACAATTAATTATTTCAGACGATACAAACGGAATTCCAATCAAGATATTCCTCGATGTTCGATTGAACGTAACATTAATCGTATAAACTTTAATATTTTTAGGATTATTTATTTATTTTTTTTTTATAAAAAAAAATAAAAATATTTTTTTTTATAAAAAAAAATAAAAAAATTCCGTATATACTTTTAACGATACAGCATTTCTCAGGCTGTTAAAGTACCTGTAAATCTTCGATTCCTAGAAATTTGAAATTTACCAATTCCGTGTGTAGAACGAACGTTTGCGCATCTTGTGTTGTTGCAGAAAGCATTACGATTGTTCCATTCAATTTCTCTGTGTACACAGTTTGTATACTCTCGTGTAATTCTGTTTGTTTCATCGACATAATAATCGATACAAATTCGATCCAAGTAGCCTAACTGATCGGACGAACAAATCGATCTCATTGGAATATATTGTGTAACGGATTCGCAGTTAATATCGATGAAAAAAAAAAAAAAAAAAAAAAAAAAATTGCCGATTTACCAAAAGTTTCTCAATCGTTTTCAACTCTGTTCGCTGTTCCATTTATCCACTGATTTATTTAATCGTTTCCCATGAATTTATCTTTATGATTAACGTTGATTAGGCAGCTGAATATATTACAACGATTATTAGGGGGCGTGTAATGAGAAAGATTGGAAAGTTTGCAATAATTTTTACGATATCTTATTAATGCACACCGTCAGGCTATGTACCCGTAGAACCGATGGTTGCCTTTGCACACTTCCCGGGAGGGGGGTGGCGAAAGTCGTGCAGGGATCAGGCGGGGCCCAAGGGGTGGATTAATTATAATATGAATAAATTGCTCCGCGGCTATCCCGCACTCGCGTAATACTTTCCCTGCAAAACTTACCTTGCATATCTCCGTACTGGCGTAATACTTTTCCGGCGGTGGTGGTATAGGCGGTGGATTACACGGATATTCCTGAACCGGCGGAATTGGCCTCGCAAGATTGATTGCCGTGTTAACCAGCAGCGGAATGATTGGCTGTTGCTGGGCTGCTGCCTCCGGAGTTCCTATTTTTTTTCACCGCCAAGCCATGGGAATCGGTACCGGTGGTTGTATCGTCGGATGGTGAAAAAAACAACGCGAACGTATACCGAGAAAAGAAAACAATGCAACAGCGCGCGATCATATACCTTTATGCTTATATCCAAGCTGCAGCAAGCAAATAGAAGCACCCGGAGTTTACGCTTTGTCCGAGATAAATTATGAGATTAAAAAAAAAAGGAGTGAAACTTTGTTTTTTTTTTTTTTTTTTTTTTTTTTCTATGCTTCGTTCTCACCTCCCCTTTGGCGTTACAATCGACCGTTCCCGGCTACGAGGTTGCAACGTCACGTGCCACTTCTCTATATCGAATGAACAAATCGTACGTACGCACGATGCTTATGGTTCTAAGCGCGGAATTGTTTATTCACGAACGCGGAGCGAAAAAAAAAAAAAACAACATGATCACGAAATGGACATACGTCGTTTAAAGATATTTATCATCCAGATAATTTTTTTGTTTCGCTTCTCCCCGTAAATCCCGTAAACTATAAATAAATTAATAAAACTTTTTTTTTTTTTTACGATTTTTAAATATTTTTTGGCTCACGTGGATTCTGAGATATATAATCATAAAATTAAGTCATTCAACTCGACGGTGATGTCCTTTGTAACTTAAAAAATTAGCGCTGTTCCACTGCGAATCGTAGACGAGAATACGATTTTTTCGATGTATTGTTTGCGATGTTTTTATAATGCAATAATTTAATAAAATTTTCGTTAGGTACGAGGAATTTTTTTGCGTTCGATTTTAAATCAAATCGTCAACCGTCCGTCTGTCTGTCCGTCAATTCCATTCTTCAACATTTTTCTATTACAGTCGCGAATCATTTCTCGGAGATTGAAACAGTTATTTTTTATATGAATCGATAAGAAAATAAATTTTTCGATCCACGAAGACCCGCAGCTTCAATTATATTCCCAAGACACGTTCGCTTAAAGGAATCCATACTTGTTTCGTAGAAAACAACGCAATCTCTCGTACCCATCGCGGTCAAGGCGAACACGAAATTCAATTCCGACACCGCTATATCCGTATCTCGAAAAATCGAAAACTCTCCTAGAATCGAGTTTCCAACGTGCATCTACATAAACCTTTCATCGCAAGTACCGCGTACTACGAGAGCGGTATATAGTACGAACCACGAGCGGTCTAATACATGGGTGTGTTACACGGTAACGCTTTGTATCAGTTCTTTCAAATCACGCGAAAGCGATCGATAGGTTAGTAACGCTCCGGGCGAATGCCAATAGAAAGAAGAATAAAAAAAAACACAAACAGAGGAAAAAAAAGAAAAAAAAAACAAAAACAACGTAAAACAAAATGAAAAAGAGAAGCGAAGCAGCAACGAGAGTTGCGTGCGGAAGGTACAGCCTCGCGAGATTTATTTTCACAGAGTGCGAAAGTGCGGGGGCCACGATGCCGCGATATAAAAACGAAGCTGACCCATCGTATCGCGAGGTGCCACGGATGTTCGCGGGGACTAGTGTTTGGGGGTGCAGTAGATCGCTTGAAAACATTCGTATAAACCGAGAGAATGTTTCGTCCGCGTGGTGTGGTGAACGTCGATGCATCGATACAGTACGTCCGGGCAAAGGCCGTCCCGCTAATCGCCGGCTAGGAATAATTTACAAGGATGAACTCGTATACATATATGTATACATATATATACATATATAAATCGAGGGAACGTAGATGGAAGCGACGGATTCGACGCCCGAGCAGATTACATTCGGCCCAAAGCTGCTAGTAGCGGTGACCAATCGCGAAAGGGTGCACGTGCGGCGAGCTTCAACCCTTTACCCTCTTCCTGTCCACTCTTCCCAGCTACATTGGGGGTGGAAGGGGTCTTCGACGTTTTCAATCCCATCCCCACCGAGTTCCGGAGCTGCTGACCCCTCCCCCCTCCCCCTCCTACCCTCCCCCCACCTCCCCGTATACAGAGACTGTTCGAACGTGCGGTTCAGAGTGCGGCGTAACGAAATAGTTTGTCGACTATTCAAACTACCCTATCCAGCAGGGCCCCGGTCCGGCGTTGCGACGTAAAACGCCCGCGAACCGGCGTTTCGAAGCTGTGCCCTCTCTATCCACGATCACCCTGTTTCACCGTCCTCGTCGTCTCTATTCTCGCGTTCGCTTCTATATCACCGCGCAAACGCCTCCCCCCCTATCTCTCTCTTCCTCCCTCATCGTTTCCGTCGTTACACTCTCTGGGCCTCCGACCCTCGACTCCGCAAGTTTCCCAACGACGAAACTATCCCGGATGATTCTGTTGGGCACCCCGTGGCTGCTACCTCTGTTGACTAAACTATACTGCTGTTTCCAACGGCGCACGGCATGCGACCCCTCATTCTCTCATCCTTTTCGTGTGCAATTTACCGCAATTTTTCTTATTATATCGTCATAAATGGTTTGACTAATTTAAAACGCCGGAAAAACGCGAACAAAAACAAAATGACGAGTTTCGGAAGAATTAACAATTAATTAAGGGTATTAATAGCTTGTTGGTGGAATCAATTAGTTTCGAAAAATAGACGTCCCAATTAACTATTATTTCTACCAACTAATTAATTTTTTTTTAATTTTATTACTTCGAGATTCCGCTCATTCGATTGTCATGATCATTAAATACGAGGATACAGATGACGCAATTCTTCTGGCGATAAAAGCGGATAAAAATAAAAGTGTCGGAGAAAAAAAAAAAATACGCGGATAAATAAATTAAAGATAGTTGATCGTGAGAGTCGCACTTGATTCATTGTTAATTCACGTAGGTCATGCAGGCGTTTCTTTTTTATTCCGTATGGCCTCTACCCTTTGGATACTTGATACTCGAGTATTCATTGCATTTACGTGTCGAGTGATGACAGTAAAGAAAAAAAAAAGAAAAAAAAAAAAAAAAAAAAAAAGACGAACAGCATACAACCAGTTGACTCGAGGACGTCACGGGTATCAAGAGCGATAGATTGAACGTTACTACTAGAATACATATATACTAACCGGTATATTCGGTGCTGGTTTTGTGTAGCTGGGGCGTGGTGATTGTGGCATTGGTGGTGTTGTAGACGCCTGGCTGATACTGAGCTGGAAGGGGTGGGCAGATAGGTCCCTTGTCCGCGTTCTCTTCCAATGCTGAGACCTGCCGAATATACTATATAGAGTTTCGCGGATGCGGGGGCGGATGGGGGCGATAGTTGAGAACGTTATCGTTAATGCATGTGACATTTATGCGCCTCGCCGAACAGCCGGGGACTTCACGTTGAGGTATCGTCGAATATACATATACCCGACGTTCATACATATACATTGGATGCATTCGATGCATGTATTTGATATATACGTATACACAACGTCCGGAGGATCACAGGGTAAAGCTGCTGGAACGAGTGTGAGAGAGAGAGAGAGAGAGAGAGAGAGAGAGAGAGAGAGAGGCAGGTCACGTTATTCATAGTCGATGAAACGTATACCCGAACCTAGGCAGAGGGCAGAGTCAACCGAGTTGATATTACTCTCGTCAGCTCATCCGAACGAACGAACGAACGGACGAATGAATGAATGAATGGACGTACGAGGCATCCATCTATCAATCTTCCCCCCTCGCTTTTCCCTCCCATTATTGTACTTTTTTTTTCGTGGATAAAACACCTCTTACTTGTTGTTCACCTTTCGGCGTGTATCTCTCTATCTCTCTATCTGCACATCAAAGCGATCTCGTATCGGGTGCTATCGAAATTTGATCGTTATGTCGAATTCTTTAATGAACTAACTATTCCTACTTCTCCTATGGAAATTAAGTATATACCGCGATATAGATGAGAAGTTGGATTTTTTGTCAACAGGTATATAGCTGAAAATCAAATGATTACATGATGATCCACGGAGAGGAGGATCTGATAAACATTACCATGTCGTCTGGAAAAAATTACTATAGTGGCGCTACAGCGCCACCTATGGCAGAAAGTACGAAACTTGTAAGAATTTTTCCTATAACTATGAGAACTTTTTTTCAGAACTTATGGTCAAAATTGTTATAAGTTTCGCATTTTCAGCCATAGGTGGCGCGTAGCACCGCGTTACTAGACACTATAGTAATTTTTTCCAGACGCTATGGTAATGTTTATCAGATCCTTCTCTCCGTGTACATGTCATGTTTCCGGTTATAGGGGATTCTTTATTACGATAATATGATATATACGATAACAACTCCCCAAAACATGTATCAACTGTTAAAACCACATTTCGCGGTTTCCATATCTGCCAATCCTCAGTCAAACGAGATTTGCGGAAGAAATCCCTGTCATAGATACATCTCGCGACCACTCGACCAGAATCTATAGTCAAACATTTCTAAATCGCGACACATTTCGTCGAATGTGGTACCGGTTGACTGCCTCAAGAGGAGGACAATCGACGTGACCGCTGAGTAGGGAAATACGTGATCTTAGCGGCCACAGGGGGGTCAATTGTTGCGGTTTGGATTCGAACGATACAGCACGATGGTTGGCCTCTCTCCGGGCTAATTGTCTGGGGAGACACAGGAAGCCTGCATTCCCGAGGAACTCAGCAAGTGCCCTCAACGAGTGGTTGGCTTGTTGCGCCGGGGATTATTATTCCCAACGTAACAAGTGCCCAAAACGTCTCCGTGTAGCCAAATTGCTTCGCTGTTAAACGGCAGATGTTATCAAAGGTCTTGTTGCTCGTGTGCAGTCTCCCTATTACGTAGAAGTAAGGAAATGCCGAAATATCTGGTATGCCACAAATACGAGAAGCAGTTCCGTTGGCTCTCGACCCATCATCATCAAATTTAAATGTCGTCTTGTATCGTGTTGCCTCTTTTAAAAAACCTCGTAAGTTTCAAGTACGTCATCCGTAATCCGATGCGTCATCCGACAATGGTAAAAAAAAGTCGTTCTAAATGTTAAAAACCTATTCAGATCCGTTTTCAAACGACTATCGATAATCCTACAATCGCTTGATTGGTATGCCACGCAATGACGTTCCCTATCGAAAATAGGTAATCGGAATACTCTCGAGACCTGTCTCGCGACGGTTAATTTCTGTGAAAATTAGCATCTTCGCGCGATGTTCCCCTTGGAACGTTTCTGCACGATGACTCGAGGCAATTGGTACGAATGTCATTTGAACGTTCCAAATGGGATCCCATCTGGTGCCATTATCGATGACGATTTTCACGACGCATCAATCGAGATTGTGCAGACCGTGGAGAATAGAACGAAGGGAATACATATTGAAGCAAAGTGTACATCAGAATATCGGTCGGATTTGAAGCGTATACGCGTTCGACGGTTTACGCGTACGCATTCATGGTGCACAAGGTGTACACGAGGACGTCGAAGCGGATGGACACAACTGCGACGAACCCCGGTGAGTAACTATCGGCATTTATTGCCATTCGCGATGCGAATGGCCCCTGGAGATATCCTAGGGTACGCATAGGATACGAACGTAGTTCTGGTTAGAAATCGTACAGGAATTTTAGTATTAGTGCAACCGGTGTGTAAGTATGAACCGCAGAGTTAACCGATGGTACAGGCGATGGCAAGTCATGCTAGAACGATGTAGCATACACGCCAGAATCCACTCGACGTTGAAATACGTCCCCGATGTGTCCAACACGCCAGGGTATAGCAGACCCCCCCGTCGTACACTCTCCTCATCTCTCGTAGCTTCTACGCCGGGCGTATATGCAGAGTCGAATAGAGTGGAGTATGGAACAGACCTCCGCGCGTCCGTCTAATCTATCAGGGAGATTATTGAACATAGCGTGCCGGGGATATCGTGTTTGGGGTAATTTCGATGTTCGCGCTCGGCAACGAGCAATCGTTGACTCTGCCTCCCCCCCCCTCCCCCCCCCTCTCCCATGTCCGCTCTCATCGGATACATCCCATACACCAAATGTGCATTCTGATGCATTTCCCCTCTGGTACTCGCGGCATATTTGCTGAGCTGTCGCGAATTAGCGGCTCGACGATTGTTTCCAATGTTAGCGGTGCGTTTGTCGATGGAATAAAATACCTCTTTTGACTAATCAGTGTTGTGAGAATTTGAGAAGCATTCGTTAAGGGGTTCCGTTCTCGCAGCTCGGATGTTCATTTCTTCACCTTGGCTTATCGATATGACAAATTTACCATTTTTTTAAATGTTTTAATCTTTATAATTTTTTTTTTTTTTACTGACTAATTTACCGAAAAATTATTATTTTTTTTTTTTAATAAAAATAAGAATAAAGTTTTTCCTGACCGTTGTGAAATTGCATTTTTTTTTTGTTACATAATTTACCGGAATTTTTTTTGCAACGTTGTGAAATTGGATGGCATTGTTTTCAAAAATTTTCTGATCGCTCATACGCGGGGATAAAATAAAACATTTTATTTTCCATCGTGACAAGCAAATTAATATCGCGCAACACTGGTAAAATAAATCGAAGTTCCGTGTACGGAGACGGTTGGCCGGTGGAGTTAACGAGTCGTGCGTTGAAAAATTATACTCATTTATGTTTTTATCGGGTCTGCGGCTCCCTTTACCGTCGACCCGCCATAGTCCATGGGTTCGAGCGAACAGTTTTTTTTTTTTTTTTTTTTTTTTTTTTTTTTTAATTCGTTGGTCCGATGTATCGACACACCCTTTGTGAAAGCTCGCGGGTACAACCAAAGCGAGAGACTGTACCAGTGTGACGGAGATGCGTTTATAGGACATCGGGCTTATATTACCATACAAACTGCCTCGATATTTCCGCACGTCGACCCACTAAACGCTCGCGCCACGGCCTCCGATATATGCAATACAACACGTATGTCTATACGTGTAGCGTATCCAACGGAGTGAGTTTCTGCATCGTGTGTCAGACAACATACAGCTTCACACTCCCTCGCATTTTCCATGTACTATATGTATATATGATACTTATATACACGGAGATTGTATATACGCACGTCTGATCTATCACGGTGATCATTCAACCGGGTGGTGTCCGGCAGTAGCAACGAAACAGCACCAACACCAGGGTAATTCGAGCTTTTTTCAGCGTACCGAAAGTGTTTCACATTTTTCGAGAAACACAAGAGCATTTGTTTCAGTTTTTGTATGTTTTTTTTTTTTTTTTTTTTTTTTTTTTTCTACCACCTCTTCTCTCCGTTCGCAGAATCGCAGTTGCGTTTTCCATTGTCACTAACGAGTCGTAACATTAACCGTAATCGCAACATGCCGCTAGCAATAACTAATTCCGTGATGCCAAACGTCCCGCGTTCGCTAAGAGTTCTCAATTTCTCCATCAATCGCTCGTTTGGACATAGGGTTGCTGTTTAGGATTATATTTTCATTCGTTTGATAAATTTGTCAATGCCGACCGGTCAATCTAACCTCATTAACTATACGCGATAATCATTCCGTTAGTTTTGGCAGTGCAATTATAATTGTGATTGATTATCCTCATTGATTATACGCGATTAGTTTGAAATTAATTTATGGAGCAGATATAAATTAGATATCGTGAATTTCGGTATCGATTCTCAAATCACGTCAAATCACAATGACGAAAATTCGATGATTGCATGTTGCAATTTAAGTGAAAATACATTTCTTACGCAAAAAAAAAAATCTGTATATACAAATATATATAAATAACGGAATCCTTTTAAGCTTAAGATCATTACGAGATAAAACGAGAAAAACCTAAATTAAAATTTTGAAAAAAAAAAAAAAAAAAAAAAAAAAAAAATTTCGGCTGAAAAGCCGTTTATCCGTAAAAGGAATGAAATCATTTAACAGGCTGCAAAATGTCTTCGTTGAAGTTGGGAAACCCGAAGAACTCAACAGGCATTAATCCCACTGCATCGGCAACTTTTGTGTCGCCGATAAAATTATTACTGTTATTCATCTTTTTTACTACGATTTTCGAGATCTTCGCCCCGATCGCCGACGAAACGAAGTTTTACGAAAAAAAAGCTGATGGATAAATTAACAAAAAAACGCGTTACGGTGACTCACTTTTCATTTTAGTTGCATGTAAAAAAAAATGTGTGAAAGTCTGCTGTACAATGGTAAAGAAGATTTCTCTATCGTTTCCCCCCTCGCGCAACGACAATGATTCTCTCTTTGATTCGTTGCGTGTCGTTCGTGCGAACGGACGCTAATTATTATGCAAAACACCGGGAGAGACCCGTTTCATCGAAAAGCTAACGATTAGCCTTCCCATTGAATGTTGAAACACACGATACGTCGGAAACTCTAAACAGTCACAACGGTTATATTGCTCGCGTACCTAAATACATGCGAAGCAACCTCAACGCCGAACGATCTATTACGAAGGTCAATGAACGCGATTCCGTTAGCATCATCGGTGGTATAGTGGCAAATGTTTGTTTTACAACGAATCGAGTCCTCTCGATAAAAGCCAAATAGAAACCGCAATTAGTTAGTAAACTCATTAACGACTCGCGTGGTACTACACATCTGTATCACCGACAACATCACTTCTATCGATGTTTATACGCGAAAAGACCTTTTACAACGCACATAATTTCGTCAGCTTCGGCTTTTAACATTTGCAACTGAATAGTTAAATATTCGTGGATTACAGATTAATTACCAATCGAACACAACATTTTCCAATCGAAAAAATATATATTTCTAATTATATTCCGAAAGCTGAATTAATAATTAAATACGACGAAATTGGACACATGTAATTCAAATTATATTAAATAAATCAATAATTTCACGAATAAAAATGTATTGGATATCGAAATATATATGGAAGTATGCGTTGCGCGAGTTACTGCAATTTTTTTTTTTTTTTTTCGATACTTCAGATTTTTGTGTTCGTAATTATTAATTGTTCTGCCTATCCGCTGCTAATCAAATAGTTAAGTCAATATCGACTGATTCTAAAAAATAAAGGGCCAATATCTTGCGAGTCATTGCAAACGCGATTCTCTTTGTTTTATTTTATTTATGCTTTGTTAACGGAAAAAAAAATCTGTCCGCCCGTGCGGTGCTGTAGCAATCCATTAAAGTTGCTCTCAACGTATTACCTGAGTTTGCCGAGTTTCCAAGGGATACTGAAGTACGCTACCGCACTTAATCGAAGTTTCTACTGTAAATGTACTTCGAAATCCAATAATTCTTTATCGATCGCGGTTCCGATAGCCTATGTGTATATCATCAGTTATATTAACTGGGGTACGCGTTGGCAGAACTTTAAATTAAAATAATAGTGGCGACGCACGGCAAGCCATACATCGAAAGAATTCCAAAAAAAATTGTCCGACTCGTCGACGAATTCGGAAGGTTTTTTTTTTTTTTTTTTTTTTTTTTTACAACCCTTTTTAGTTACGGCAGCGTTTCGCAAAATTTTCTTGAGAATTTCCAGAGCCATCAAAAAGTTTGGAGCAACTCGCGGTATATTTCTCTCGTTCCGTGAAAATTCAGTGCGTCGCAAACTATGCAAGGATTCCGCGCGTCGTCAGTTATTGAATTCGTTACGGGTGGATCGTACTTTTGCCTAATGGAGCATAAAATCCGGTATCTCGAACCCGGTATATAGAAGAGACCGCTACGGTATACATACGTACAATCCTACAGCGAGACTCTGACTTTATTGCAGCGTGCGAAAGGCGGCTGTGAGGGTTAAAGAGGTAGTCTATAAGAATCGTACGCGACCCTCATGGCATTGCCCTTATCTCGGTGCAGTGGTTCCGAGGCGCCCTGATGTTTTACGGTGCACCGAGAGAGAGTATTCGTATTTCTCGGCCCTTAACTTCTCTCGCAAAGGAAAAAAGAAGAGTTTGAACACGAAGAAGGAGGAAGAAGAATTGTAGAAGTTATGGAAGTAGCTGAAAACCAAGGAAAAGCGTTGGGGGAGGAGAAGAGGGTAGGGGGTGAGAGAACATCGCGATCTCTCGCTCTCGTTTCGCGCGAACTCTTCGACCTTTTCCAGGAAATTAACATTTTTATACCAAACAATTCGTGCGCTGAGGCTGCGGGACCGAAAAACCGATAAGACACAGAGTTGTTCGGATAAAGTATCTGGGAAGGGGTGTCATAGCATAGGATAAATTGGGAAAGATCGTCGAAGAAAAAAAAAAAAAAAAAAGAAAATGAAGGGAAAGATGCGAAGTAAGAAAAGAATCTTGAGCAGCGAGAGGGGAGGCAAAAGCCATATCATAATAGAACTTGTATGGTTTTATAGCCGGCATTCACGATGCGCGCTACTCTTTCCTCTTTTTTTTTCGATGGGGTGGGATCTTATGATATATAATATCCATTGATTTTTGTGTTGGCATCGTATAAAAGCCAACGTATTATACTTACAGATACAGAAGCGTCGATGCTTTTTTGCGTGGGAGGAGGTGAATGCGATGGTGATGCCCGGGACGGTACGAAGGAAGGGAGCCGAAGGGGGGTGGTGTTAATTTCCGTTTAGGGTGCGTTAGGGAGCGGCGACGAGGAGATGCTGCTCGCCGTTAAGATAAGATAGCCGAGCACTGCGCGCGTATAGCTATCATGGAATTCTGGTTCAGTCATACCAAGTCGCTTTACTCTCCCTCCTCCCCCTCCCTCCCCCCTTCCCCCACCCTCCCCGCTGGGAACGAGGTGTGTATAAGTGTCCCCATTTAACGTTGCGTCAGTTTTTATCTTGTTCTCTCGCTTATTAGTCGCTTTCGCGGGGACTACTTCAGTCAAAACTATTCTCGGCGAAATATTCTCCGGCGTGAAGTTTCGGAAAGTCCAAATGTTCATGTAGTCATCTCGAATGTGTTGTTTTATTATGAACAACGGAATTATCGAAATTAGATCGTCGCTGTGTGGAAATAGGTAATAATAGCAATTTTCGAAAGTATGGAGCGGAGGGAACAATACCGTTTTTAAAATTTCAAAAATTTCCTTTGTCTCGAGAAATTTGCTTTGTCTGTTCAAAAAAACGGATCAGTGATTCTAAATTCAAATTTCATCTTACCGCACATTCTCGTAATCTTAATGTTCTGATGCTTAACAGAAATAGGAACCGTTTGTTGAATTTGGTAAAAGTCTTTAATTTATAAAAAAATCAATAACATTTTTAAAAATCTGTTAAATTTTAATAAAATTTTTTAAATATTAAAAAATTTGATGGAGTTCTCAAAACCTATTGAAATCCAATAAAATTTAAGAAATTTATCAAAATTCAATGAAATATAAAAAATTAATCAAAATTACACGAAATTTTTTGAATCTATCGAAATGTACGGAAATATTTATTTAAATACGAGCAAAAAAATATCGTGAAGTCTTCCGAATGCCTTAGATCAACGTTAACTGGATAAAAATCCATGAATGCCATCGGAATCATCGTTATATATTTTTTCACACCAAAGAGTAGATTCGAAGAGATTCAAATTCCCCATTTCCTCAGAGTTTTGTGTGGATTTCTATCGGTTTCGTTTCACTCTTTGCTTTCTTCGTGTCCCCCTGGCGTTCGAGGCGTATCTATAACGACCTTCGTCGTTTTCTCGGACCTCATGGATATTGGTAGTCGTCAGAGGGCTCTCTGAGCTTTCGACGCTTTCTTGTCTACCTTCGGTTTACCCCGGAATGCCGCGTATTCCCGAACGACGATTACGACCGACCATTTTCACCCGTTCTTCGTGATATCACGGTCACGCGCGCGCGCATACGGACGTAAAAATATACACGAATACACGCGTTCACACGTCGTCGTAGACTTCAGAGTGTACAGCATCAGGTGCCAGACGAACAGACATGCCAGAGGTTTTTAGTAACGAGCCATATTAAAGCTACGTGATAATGAGATGAAAAAAAAAAAGAAGCATAAAGACCATGGAGCGAAATTAAACGGCCCGCGTTATTAAATATTTCGTTCCTCGTCCTCTTTTCGGTCTCCACTACCTTTCCTACCGACCTCCTCCTCTCCCGCAGATGTATATATTCACAATTATACGGTGAATCTACGAGAACTTTTTTTTTTCCTCCGTTTCCCTCCGCCACGGTAAATGAGGCCCTTGATTTCAACTTTCTTTTTTTTTTTTTTTATCATTCTCGTTTTCCATTTACACGAAGGATTTTTTATTCGCGCCGGCCACAGTAGAAAGGCTAATCATGCGTTAATAATTTTGGTACTTTTCTGCTTATTGGTCATTTTTTTTTTTTTTTTATAATTATTGAATCGTCGATTCGAAGTCCTTTTTTTTGTTATAATTAAATAACAGCGTCGAGTCAAATTTAATGAGCGAATTATAGATTTTTTAAGCGTCTCGCGATTTTACTAAATGATATTCCGAATTTATGTCCGGTTACCGATCGAAACGAATTTTCATTGAATTGAAATACAGGAGATTTTCATCGCCTGAATATTCGTTCGGGTGATCTAAGCTCTCTGAACTCTGGCAGAAATTGTACACTTTAGTGAAGCGTATTTTGATAGGATTGGCGTGTATATACCATTGTTCGTCCAGATATTAACATTACAGTAGACAATAATCGGCGCACAACGGAAGGGGGCGGTACGTTCGCATTAATAAATCCATTTGCGGTGATTACAGACCCCATTAGCTATCTCGTTGATCAAATACGCATCGTTAAATGCATAATATTAATTTATAATACAATATGGGCGGCAATTGGGGTTAAAACAGACTCAACAAAGCTCACGATAGTCCACGGACTTGTTTACGGATTGTTCCAATAAAACCCAATTATTTGATGCGGAATGATTTGATGTAAACGAATTTAACGCGATTCGCTCGAACGGCAATAATCGACGATTAATCCGTACGACGGTGAATTTTTGTTTATTTCATTCATAATGCTGGGCGTTTGTTCGATTGAATAGTTTTAAATGTAACCCTTTGCAATCCGCGACTCAATTATTATCCGCTGAAGGGATCAAAATTGAAGTTTATTCCCGCGGAAAGAAAAATTCAATATTCACTATTGAAATGTCGTATCGATGTAAAGTGTTTATCATATATATAGAAATGAAAGCAGAACATCGCGATGCCTCGTGTAACACAAATATTTGTCGCAAATTCAATTCGCAAAAATTGGATTTGCAAAATTGTAACCAACGCCTCGATTCAAGTCGGGAATCACAGTTTGTTGCTTCGGATTGACGTAATTTGTTTTCCGTGGCGGGCCGCTACTGTGCATACATATGCGTATATAGATATATATACGCGTATATATGGAACAAACAGGAGACGTACGCATACGTATATATCGGCGTCACTCTTGCTGTGTCCGGAGGCCAAAGTCGATAATCGCGTTAACTCACTTTGCGCGCATGGCGTTCGCACGCGCGGGCCATAGGTTTGCTGTGAAACGTGGACGCGAACAAGGGAAAGGGTGCGAGAACCTCGCGCGACCCTTCGTTGCTGTACAGTACAATGATTATTCGAAAAACGAGAGGGATGTTCTTCGACACCTCGCCAAATGGCCAACGAGTCACTGACGCAAATAATACATTACAGCGATATATATATATACAGATACGTATACTACTGTCTTTATTTAAATATATTTTTTTTCTCAGCGAAAAAATTATTATTTTTTTAATTGCACGCGCATTCCGTGTCAAATTCCGTTCATTATCGTATGATACATTTTTTTAATTATTTATCGTTATTATTATTATTATTACATAAAAATATATCGAATTACCAGTAATTTCGGAATCGACTCGACGGAGAAAAATTCATTCCCCCGGTTCCGTAATTTATACATTTTTATTATTTAATTAATTAGTAAATTTTTTTTTCCCCGCAATTCTTCGAATAATTTCTTTTTTTCGCATCAAAATCGCGATGTTTATCGACAGGACTTCTCGATGTTGATTCGAATTTATCGAACTTTTGGTTTCATTTTGAATGTATCGCAACGATTCGCGATATGTCTCGTGGGAAGTCGCGGGACTTATAGGCGCGTATATGGACAATGCATGCGGTAAAGAAAAAAAAAGAAAAAAAAAAAAAAAAAAAACAGTAGCGATCGGTGGGACCGCTCATGCATGGAACGAACGAATCGATACCGGTGTGTGCCATGCCGCTGGTGTCGCGAATTATTCTACGAAAAATTTTTCAACGAATCCGGACGAACGCGCGGTACCAACGAAATAGTCGCGCTGCGCCGGTGCATCGAGAGAGAATTTTATCCAACAGCCACCGCTGCATCCGTGCGTACGGATTCTCTATCGCGTTCCAATCAATATTTTACACGGCATAATTTGCGAGAATCTCCCTCGGGATATATGCCATACGATACATACCGATCCTCGCGCGCGCACACATCTACATTACGCAGATATACATATATATGTATTTATATGGATATATATCTATATACACAGAGTCGATGGACACATAGCGGTGGAATTGAACCGTTGAGGCAGAGAGAGAGTAACGAAATGCGAAGTTATTTCACATTTAGCGTTTGCGATCGACGAATGCCATTGCAACGGGGGTCAACCGTCACGAGAGTTTGCCGATGATGATAACTAATTGCAAAGAGTGGAAGTTCTCTGCATTCTGCTATATGCTCTTTACTGAATATATGAATATATATATGTGGATATATATATATATACTATGTATAACTCGATATATATATATACTGACGATAACGCCATAGCAATTGAATAATTGGAGACAATTTTTTATTCGGCGTGAAATAAAAGCGATAAAGTTCCACTCACTATCTAGTTGATGATTCGCGTAACATATCGGACGGTAGGAGAATAAAATATTCCATCAGCGATTCGTCTGGAGCACTAAAACTCCAAAAGTCGCCGAATTACGGCATTTATCACGAAAAAAAAAAAAAAAAAAGATTTTGACTGTTGATGGAACGTTTCGTAACGTTTTGCGGATCATAAAGACGATAAATAATTTTTTTTTGGTTCTGACGTTGATTTTCATATTTAATATTGATAAGCTCTCTGAATTCGGTCGTTGAACTTTACCAATTTTAGATCGGAGATAATTGAAAATACTTTAATCGATTAAGAAGAATGAGAGAACCTTTGGACGCCTCGAATATCCGATAATATCCGAAATGTCTGCTTAACTACAGTGTTATCACGTGACGCTGTAAGTAATGAGACGGGGATTCGTTAATCGCTTTTTGGTTGGTTTGCGATTTCGGAATTGCGAATCGAATCAGACGGGACGGAGATACCACGGTGAGAATAGTTCACTAAATCTTCCACTTGGATTTTCCTTCTTTTTTTTTTATTTCTCAACCCTCCTACATTCGGGAGAACGCGCGAAGAGTGCACGGGGTCGAGTTAACCCCCTCGAAAAATGCCCGCTAACGGCGGCTGCAATCCCCACGGATCGCGGCCTCTGACCGCCTTTCTTTCGCGCAACACTTGTCTTTCCAAAGCACCGATGTACTATCGAATATCTCGTCGTGTACTATCTTCACTTACGTGACGAAGTTCGGTATTTTTTTTTTTTTTTTTTTTTTTTTTAAGTAAATTATTCGATTGGGGTAAATAACGTGACCAGCGATGCATCAATAAATTTTAATAAATTTGTTAAGTGTATAATAATTTTTGATATTTTACCTTGAAATCGCCGTGACGATCGTAGAAAGCAGCCGGCATGAGGGCAGCCTTGAGCCTTCTGTTTCTATAGAAAATGAAGAGAATAGCGGCGAGTAGCATAACGATGACAGTCGTAAGAATCCCGATGACGAGTCCTATGAATTGTTTTGATTCCGGCGATTCTTTGCTCTTGTCTGGAACTGCGAAAGTAGGTCGCATTCATTATCGATTGCGCGACGCGAAGGGATGTAATAATATACGCAAGAAAGCCGCCGCCGTCGAAAACATCGCGCGATCAACAAAACACTCGTCTAGTTTTTTTTTTTTTTTTTTTTTTTTCTTCACGCCGTATCGATCTCGACGAATTTTTGTTGCGAATTAATGAGTTTCTTGAAACATGAGATTTGAAATCCCGACGTTGGGTTTTAATGACGTGGATATGACGGTTCGAAAACAGCATCATGTGTTTGAATTTTTTTCCGCAAAAACTGTGGAAGCTAATAAAATTATTTTTTTTCTACCGGAAGAAATATCTGTTGAAAGCCTTATAAAAAAAATATCGACACGAAAAAAAAAAAAAAAAAAACATGTCACTCTTTCCGCGTCCTTTTATCTGTTATTTGTTTTAATATTTTCGCCGATTTTTTTTTTAATAATATTCTCAATCTTATTTACCTATTTACTTAAAAAAAAATAACTTCACGACATCCTATAGTTTACGAGGAAAAAAAAAAGCAAAATTTCAAATTTCAGAATATACTTTTTTTAATACACTATACGTGTATCGTACTCATGGGATTACATGATTTCACTTGATTTCCAATATTTTCCCGTCGAATTTTTTGTTTTTTCTGCAATAATTAATTAGAGGGTATGTTCGTCGTAGCGGCATTGATTGTATTACTAATTGACTCCTTTGTTGAAGGGCTCAGATCGTCGCGCGTGCAATTATGTACACTGGTTATTTCTCTGACGTCGTTTCAGTACACTGTACTCAGAGCTGTCCAGTAGGTACCTACGTGAATGCCTCCATGCGTATGTTTGTATTCAATTATTAACGCGTCGGGAAAATACCAATGTTACACGCGGCAGGGACAACGTTTGCGTTCGCAAAGCGGACAGTGTAAATATACCGTTATTCGCGTCACCGAAAATTATAAACTGTAGCTTATCAACGGTGCATATATGAACAAACAATAAAAAAAAAAAAAAAAAAAAAAAAATTTCTTTCGATAAAATTTTTTCGAAATATTTTTCAAAAAATGTATATTACTACTTACAGACATTGTGATCGGTGCCCTCCTCCTTATTTAAAGTTGATTTTACTTCGTCCCTCTGCAATGGACCCTCGTTATTTTGATAGGGACTTCCGGTCGCGAGAACGATGGCGCTTCGGTTCTTCGCCTCGTCCTCGTCGGTATTGTTCCATTCCGATAGCACTATCGATCCATAAAAAAAAAAAAAAAAATAATACCTTCGTAATCACGATTACCCACGTAAGGAGTTTATAACATTTGCATAAGGCAGCTGCACTGGCTGTGGGCATTTTCAGTGCAAATTTCTATCAAACCGCTGGTTGGCCACATAAAAAAAAAAATATATAACATTTTTTTTTGTTTTTCTCATTTTTAAAAATTATTTTATTTGTATTTCTATAAAAATACAAAATTATCGATTCGCAGTCATTTATATTCAATTTTAGTCGAAGTTTTGTTCTTTCAAACATGGCGGCCGAAAATTGAAAAAAAGGCGTCGTAACTACTTCTACCTTAACGTGTATCAAAGTTTTTCGTCGATCGCTATAACGGCCGCGAAATAACGATAACTAAAAGTACATTTGCGAAACTAAGAGAAAACGTAGCATGTTATATTTCTCATATAATGTGACTCGTGTAAACAACTACTTGATCCGCGAAATGAGCAAGTTTCACGACGAAACGAGTCCGAAGTGAGTAAATATACTGAGAGAGGCCCCGTAGCCTCGCCGTTAGCCTGCGCTATATATATACCAGTAGTTTGCTGAAATATTCACGTGTACATAAGAGCGTAAAATGCCGTGTTATACGATTCCACCACAGATGCACACCGAGATTGAAATAGCCTCTGCGATTTTCTCTCACTCTGTACATACGCTGTATAAATATATCGCAATTCTCTGACCTCTACAAACGCTCCATATCGTCCAACTTCCATTAGAACACCGGGCAAACACCAAGTTTTTGGTATATCACATACTTCTCTTGTACGTTCATCCAATTCGTTTCTACGCGCTCCCTGTTCTTCATCATTATTACAAAATTTTCGTTTGTTTGAACACCGTTTGCACACATCTGCCGATGTCCAGATTGAGACACTCGAGCGTTTTACTACTTTACAGTAAATTTTACTCAACCGGAAAGAGTCCCGTCGCGATTTACGACAGAGTTAAATGGAGTCCTTCTCTTTTAACTACCGTTTCTGTGTTGCGTGCACCAAAATTATAGGAAAAAAGGCACCGGTACGCTCAACGGTAAAAAAATAAAATAAAATAAAATGCAATTCAAATTGTTCAATTTCTATTGGGACACAAAAGACGAGAATTTTTTTTTTTTTTTTTTTTTTTTTCGTATGTATCATTACCGTTTCAATTGCCGAAAATAGTGGGTTCTCGGAACAGCGATGTGCCACGAAATCTCATGCAATTCAAAGGTCTATCTCGATAAAAAAAAAAAAAAACAGCGCAATCATAAAAAAAATCTTTTGGATTCAGTAAAATTCAGATAGAAATGATGAAGAAAACAGGTACTCTTTTTTCATGTTAAAAATCAATGTATGATATTATTCGGAAATATTTGTAAAAAAACTGTCAACGATCGTACAAAAACAGGCAGAAAGAACGCGTAAAAGCGAATGCATAAGCCGCGATACTTGGTTTATTTTTTGCCGCGTGCATTTTTGGTTCTATTTGCGATGGCTGAAATGTTTTTGCCCGGATGCTCATTCATGCAAATCTTTTTTCACGTCAAAAGTCCAAAGTAAGGTATTATTTGGTAATAAAAAAAAAAATGACTGAAATAATCGAAAAAAAGACACGGGAAAGCAGCATGTAAAAATGAACAAGTAAGCCGCGATTTTCAATCCATTATGCCCGTCATATTTTGTTATTAATTTCCATCGGGACACGAAAATCTTGAAATAATTATCTATATTTTTAAATGCCGACTACGCACCAGTAGCAAGAAGACGGGAGTTATGCGTTTCACGAAGACGAGCGATTGCGTTGTCCGGTATCATCTCGAAAAACGGCTAAATACTACTTAACAGAATTTAATTCAGCGATTCTATGACGTGCGGTCAATGTCATTTGCAATGGAGAATTTAAATTAGTTGAATATTCGTAGAGAAAAACACATTTTACGGAATAGTTCTTTAGATATATCGAAGATTATTCGCCATTTTCCGCGATATATTTTTTCGACTCCCGGCGGCTCGCAAGGCGCTCGATCTCTGTGCGGCATAACCTCAAATTCACGGAAGTCTAGATCTTCGTTAAAATTTCTCTTTTTTTAGAAGAATGAAATAAAAAAATTTTACAAAAATGAAAAAACTTCCGACTGAAAAAAAGAGTAAAATAACAATTAATTATTGACATGTTATAGTCGGGAGATTTCTATACTCAATGACGAAGAAATAATACGACTATGACATGTGAATAATAAATTGTAATTTCGCTCTTTTTTTCAGTCGGAATTTTTTCAATTTTAGTAAAAAAAACATTTCCGTATTCATCATCATTTCTCCAATTTTCAAAAATATTCGCTTTTTTGAATAGCAACGAGTCACGAATCTGTGTTTTATCAGGAAAAAAAACCGCCTTCCCAATAATCGTGCAAAAACAGGCAGAAATAGCGCGTAAAAGGGAACGAGTAAGCCGCGCGATACTTAGTCCATTCTGCGTTCGATGTTTCAGTTTCTATTTACGATTGCAGAAGTGTTTTTACCAGAGTACTCAGAGTGCTCATTCATTCAGCGGATTGTGCAAAAGCAAAGGATCCGCGAAGATTATACCGAAAGACTATCTGCGTCAACGCAGATCCGGTTCTGCTGTGTAGCGATCCACATGCCGCATACATTAGTTACAGCTTTACATGTCGCAGGTTGCGTATCAATGTTCATATATGTGCCCCGGTGCCGTCACTCAAAGAGCTGCAAGTGCATGTGATGCTCCTGACTCGCCTGGTGCGCCACATCAGTCATTTCTGTTCTTCGTCTTTATCTCCCTCATTCCATATATCGCTTGTTTCGCAACTAATGGACCGGTGGCCGAGTTGGTTCGTCGCTGTTGACTGCTTTTGCTTTTGCAACGGCGAACCGTGGGAGTGTCTAAGTGACGGTGTCGTAGGGTGGGGACTCTGTAAAATGTTGGAACCGAGGGTGGCATACGGAGGAAGAGGATATGAAGGTTTCAAAGAGAACCGGTGCAAACGTAAGGGAACGGTAAATGAGACAAGCGGCGAGTGTCGCTAGCTGCTGTGATGCCTTCTCTACCTTTCTCGATCCTCTTTACGGCAAACCTTTCAGTCGCAGCGAGACGACGAACCCTCGAAGCTAAACTTTCCCCGGCAATACGACGCGAGTGTGTAATCCGGTACCTCGGTCCTTCATCCATTTATTCATCGCTTTATCAACTTTTATTTCAATTTCGCTCCCCCTTATTCTTTTTTTTTTTTTTAGTCCCTCAAACGCACGCATATACACCAAATTATTTGATAACATGCGATTCAATTTTCGACGGAAAATTTGCAAATCTAATTTACATGCCCTTTCTTTGGGCATCAGAACTATTAATAGTTTTTCGACAGTCAATTAACGAATGAACAGTGTGCCGCAAGAAAGCCCCACGGAGCCTGTGCTGTGTTTACACTATACCAGACTTTCTCCGAACCGTTTAGAAATTCCATTCACGTATGTCGCACGCAGTAGAACGAGAACGCGTTTGGTCAGACTCCGGGTGGAATAGGGATCGCCTGGGATCAAACCCCCTTCTCGTCTCTCGCTTCGTTCGCTTCGTTCGCTCTCCACCCACGCTTGATCCTACCCTCGCGGGAACCGAATTGCTCTCCCGAGGAAAGTCCCGGTCTTTCTGCTGCCCCTGACAAAATATGTTGTCGCTGTTCCCTGCGCTCTGATTTATGAAACGCGCTTCAATGATTTTGTATTCCGGTAAACTCGGAGCTCTACGCTTTTTTTTTTTTCCACCATTGTTCAACGATGTTGACGGCAATGATTAATCTTATTTGAAGAAACGTTGTTACTCTTGTTTATGAAAAATCAACGAGGGTGCGTCAAACTTTACTTTATTACAGTGAAAATATTGTTTTCTCTGGTATTGGAAGCAATCGATATGCATAAATTGAGTTGTACATTATAAACAACTGCGTCTTGAAATTTTTAAATACTCTTTGCAATATAGCGAAAAATTTCGTAATTACGATGTTATTTTTTTTTTTTTTTTTTTTTTTTCATTT
The DNA here is from genome assembly GCA_963971235.1 of Cryptus armator. NCBI lineage: Eukaryota > Metazoa > Arthropoda > Insecta > Hymenoptera > Ichneumonidae > Cryptus > Cryptus armator. Next base: position 2,760,072 of record OZ020234.1, on the reverse strand, counting down.
TAGAAATATTTTGTAAATTTATAGACTATGGTATTTTTATTTCCGATTAATATACGATGGTTATCAATTTTTTTTTTTTTTTTTATCGCGGAGATTGAATTTATTATTATTTTTTACAGTGTACGGAGATGCAATACGAATAAATGAAAAATAAGGGGGTGTGCCGCGCGCTGTAAAGAAATAGCAAATTTAGCGTACCGATACTGGAATTTTTTGTTCATAAATTGGTGTATTAGATTTTTCCTTTTTTAGTGAAGCATTCGTGCGTTAAGAGATTCGCAGCTCGTAAGTAGCACTCGTAAGTGTATTGGTTGGTACGCTGCCGTGTCGAGGACAGGTTGGGGTTCGCTAGGGTATGCCGACCGGAGAAAGCCAAACGAAATGAAGCGAACGAAGCTTGGCCCCGATTCCACGGATGATTAATGGTGCCCTCTCCTCTCTCGCCTTCCTTCGCATAACTTTAACTCTGGCTTTTTCCTTTATCGTTCTCCCTCTGTTTTTTTTTTCTTTTTTCTTTTTTTTCTTTTTTGTCCGCTTCTTTTTCCCCCCGCTACGTCCACTTCTCTCCTTTCCGTTTGTTCCCCCCCTCACTTCCGTTCTCTCGTACTCCCTCTTTTCCTCGTCTCACGCGACAGTCAACAAGTTGAGTTTTCTGCACGGAAAACTTTTCCAGCTGAATGCGCCCTTGGAGCTCACAACAGCAGCAGCCACGCCGCTGTAAAGTTGCCCACTTCATTTCTCCACCCCTTTCCCTTGCCGTCTCTCTCACTCTCTTTCTCTTTACCTCGTTTTCTTTTTTTTTTTTTTTTTTTTTTTTTTCTCGACGTTGTATCAACATAGAAACCAGCATAGCCTCTGCCCACGTTTGCTCAGTCATCGTTACAGATGTACATTTTGTGAATGAGGTTTGTTTTTCTTAGCGAACTGGAAATACTGATGGGCTTGAAATTTCTTTGGGTTAAGCTCCCGTGTACTCTCCACCGCTGTGACTGGTCTATCCCCCCAATAACGGTGAAATAAAAAGAAAACGAAAGTAGAGACATTGCGGATAAAGGTTTTTTGTTGTAGAACAGTGTACACCCCGGAGAAGAACATCGGATTACGTTTTTCTGTGTGAACACGTTTTTCAGTGTAATCCGACACTGCTTGCTATCTTGGTTATTCGCGTGTTTTTGATACGGTGCAACGCTTTCATACAAACTGCCCATGAAAATCCTTCTTTACCTTCCGAGTGGCGCAATCCGTACATTTAACTAATCTACTTTCAGTTAAAATTGAATAAATCGTAAATAAAAGTCTCCTGTGTGGTTATTTGGTGGTTAAAGACTTCTATTCTATCGATTCTTTATTATTATTTGTTTATAATAATAATATTTGTTATGTTGTTTTTTTACTGAAAAAATTACGAAAAAAAAAAAAAAAAAATTTTACAAAAATAAAAAAAATGGTTAATATTCGTAATTTATCGTGACACATAACTTACCAAATGTTTTTTTAAGACACATTAAATTATTTCGGAAAAAAGTCATGACGACGAAAACGCCAAAAATGGCGGAATTACAGTGAAACGTATAAATTCCGTTTTTTGCATCGGCGAAAAGTCGGGAGTTAAAAATCGGTATAACCGAAGATAAAGTAAAGTATTACGATATTTGCTGTAAATTGGATTTTCCGACTGTACGGTATACATTTCATACGTTTTTTTTTACGTATACGTATTACATCGTACAGAGTGTTGAATATAGAAGGAAAACCACGAGAGCACTCGTTATACAATTCTCGATGGTTATTACTGCAACTGGCTGCTGTGAAAACGGGCATTGCGGGGGTTGTACATCGCGCTCTTACCTGATTCGAAAACGACCTCGCTGAGCATGATCCATCGTGCGGCGAAGTACAGCTGGAGTTTGAGATAACGTCCGGCGCGGGAGTGCAACTTTATTGTGACCTCTCGCGCCTGTTCCAGCACCAGATCCGGCATATACGAGAAATGTACGGGTTCGCCGTTGAACTGGTTATCGCCTGGACTCAGATAGACTTTCGCGTGAGAGAAAACCTGTGACGCAAAACACAGAAGAGTGTTGCAAACATTACGAGACGATTTATCAATTTTCACGTCGCGTAAAAAAACTCTGCGTAAACGTCAGAAATCATTTTAGCAGTAACAGTTTTTCGCAGTAGCGGTTTTATTTATATGTTTATTTTTGTCGGTTTCGCGGAAAATTAGACTGCCGTACGCGCCTCGAGATAGATGTGACCGTAACGATTGTCATTTTTTTAAACCGGATGTACCGAGTTTCGATGAAAAAAAAAAATGATAATCATAATAAAAATCACAATGAATTTATACGATTTTTATATTTACGTAATTTCGCGTAAAAATCACTGTCGCGAATCAACGTATGAAGAATGATGAAATTTTCGAGGAAATTCAGAGTGAAAGGATTGATGAAGATTTATCTTATAATAATAGATTACAGGATGGAAAATTCGAAAAAAATTCACATTCATCTTACCTGAACGTCTTTCGTAAAATAATTATTCGTGTGTAAATGCATCGCCGTGAAGTTTCTCAAGTAATCGAACTCGAACGTAATTTCGACGGGATGGCCAATCATAGTGGGCGTATCGTTTCGCCAACCGACCCATTCGTATCCTGACGACAAAAGTTATGAAATAAGCATTTGTATCATTCGTTCGCTTCAATCGACACACAGAAAAATGATTATTCATGTAATTGTCGAAAAAAAAAAAAAAAAAAAAAATCGGTTGATTGAATCTACGAAGACAACTGCAATATTCATTGTGGCGCTTGCGAAAAAGGATGATGCCCGACAGACTTTAGCATTTTGTACAATGCCGGGGTGCGCGGTAACTCGATCCATCTCTCCTCCCCCCTTTCGCCGCTTCCGCGCGCTTTTGCCGCGCGGCCACCCGATGGAATTCGAGAAGAGCTTTAGCGTTTTACGAGCGCCCAGCGCGGCATCAACGTGCCCACCCGCTCTCGCCAATTCTCATGGAATCACGCAATAACCAACACAAAGGGAAGTTAACGACGCCGCATCCACGCCCGTCTCGTAGTTTCCGTAATTTCGACGGATTTTCAACTCGCTCTCTCTCTCTCTCTTCCTCTCTCGTCGTCGTACTTTCGTTGCTCTCGAAGGTGACGACGGGAGTGGATGAAGATTCTCTGACTTGAGCAACCGGAGAGGAGAGAACTCGCTTGGATCTTTCAACTCCCGGTGCGGCACCAGATAGAGAATGTATAGAAACGGAATGAGAGGAATAGTTAAGCTTCTCAGTCATATCCTACTTCGCGGAACGAGCACACGGAACTGTGCGGTTTTCACCGTTTCGAAAGGCTCGTTGCACCCTCCGATGATTTACGAAAGACAGAATGAAAATGGGTTTCCGTTGAACTTGGGAAAAATACCTTCGCTCCGTGTTTATAGAGAAATTCACCTTGAGAAACCTTCGATTTCGATTATTATCGACTAATACACCCCTCAAAAATAATGAAGTCAATTCTTTCCGAAAACGCATAAATCTCGAGATATTTTTTTTTTTTACGAAGGTTAAAATAGTATTTCACTACTTATCGACACCGTAAAAAAAAAAAAAAAGGTGAATGTAATAAAGTTTATGCATTGAAACTTCCAGTAGCAGACCATTAAATTTACAATTTTTTTTTCCACGTTATCTTATTTTAATAATAAGAAATACCTATTTCTTCGTTTTTTGTAAACTTATTCAGTAAAAATTTAAGACGAAATAAAAAAATATAAAAAAAGAAAAATAACGTAAGAAAACGCAAGTGTAGTATATTTAGTCTTTTCTTGTACGAGAACGACAACGAAAATGTAGACGCGATTCGAGGACCGCGAAGATGTTCCACAACGGTGGCAGCGAGCTATACCGTTGGGCCAGCAGCAGCCGTCTTGCGGTCCAATATAAATGTAAATTGAAACAGATTCGAGTGTATGGCTGAAGTGCTTGAGAGGAGTGCGGGGGCGTCGTCGGCCGGTTGTGGTTGAGTAACGTGTTTGCTTCCGCGGAGTTCTGCGCCGCCTACGAATTCCTTATGCGTTCTGTGCGCGCGAAAGATGAACTACGTATACCCGGAGCCGCTTTCGGTACAATTTTCTTCAGCCTATGAAACACGGACGATGCAACCCCTTCCTCCCTCCCGAATCGACAGAAATTTCATTTCCAACTGCCGAGATTTCCATCGCGAACGAGAGGCGTACCGCAAACCTCGTCGTATATAAGAAAACCTCGGCGTTCGCATCGCAGTTCGTGGAAAAAGCACGTTTCGACAGGCTGCACTTTTCCCGTCTGAGAATCGATGCACTTATAAAACGTTTCGACTTCGTTGATAACTGATATACACACCAATCGCTTTATCATTTTCATCCATTTTTCCATAGATTCGTATTCCAAACTTTTTATAATATCCGACTGAACAGCACGCGTGAGATGCGTTTGCTATTGCTGTGAAATTGTCTTTTTTTGCAGTTGTATCGGAGACGTTTTACTAATCTGTGTTATTATTATTATTATTGAAGATCACCCATTTTTTAGTGGGAAAAAATGTCGGTTATTGGAAAAATTTTATTTTGCTTTTTATTTTATTACTCAACGACGTTGAAGAAGGTGGCGGCATTAAACATCAGCTTATCCGCGGACCACACTTCCGGTCGGCAATAAAAACTGTAATATTCATTTTTCGAAATCCTCGAAACTCTGACGTCGAATGAAAATAGTCTCACATTGAAATTCTATTTTCTTTAAACCGTTATATTCAGCATTTTCAAGAAAAAAAAAAAAAAAAACATTTTACAGTTTTCATTAACGAACGTGAAATGGCACTTCACCTTAAAAACCGTTTTGATTCTCGTTGGCGTTAACCTAAAATATCCACTCTGAATGCTATACCTCGGCACACAAATACCACGTTCATCCGGCTATATCACTCCGGAGTCGGGTTTTCGATAGAGATAAATTGCTGGTTATCAACGAACCGCCAAAGCCTCGACATCAAACTGGTCATCGATGAGTTTCTACTCTGTATTTTGGCAACCGGATACCGTTCGAAAATACGCTTTTCGTTTCACTTCCCAATCGCAAACTAACCGTTCATACACGTCCCTCAGAACTCCCTCACCGGATAATGGCAGCGGATAAACTCATCAACTTTCTATTTTCCGCTCTTCTCCAGAAGACTTTTGCGACAATTTACCGATCGTTTATTTTCTCCGTCGTTACTTTATCGATTGGACAGAAATATCCGCATTGGGTAAAGAAAAACGACGTCAAAATAATCTATTCTTTCATTGAAATTATTATTTTAACGTTCTATTTTCGTGAAAATCGCGTGTTGCGATATAAGAGACTCTTTCGATATATATATCTTTTTATTTAATTCTGGTAAAACTCTCGGGAGTAGTGACTGTTTAAGGAATTATTTATCGCAGTATGAAATCTAATTCTTCAGAATACCATACGCACTGCCGGAAACTTTTAATTTTTAACGATGTTGTTTCAACGAGCGTCTCGTCTATCCTTGTAAATGAAAAAAAAAAAAAAAAAAAAAAAAAAAAAAACGACAACTTGTATCGATAAGTGGTAAAAACGTTCGTTACCTTTGCCATAGCCATTGCCGTCGAGCCGAAAATTGTCCGGTCCCCTTTGTCCGTCGACCAGTTGACCAACGCCACCGGAGAGATAACCCCCGTCTTCTCGTCCGTCGTAAGTTCTGTCGGTGAGATCGATCTCAGAACCCCGTTGGCTACCCTGAGGCATCGAGTATGAGACGAGACCCTCTGTAAGGAAAAATAAAATATTCTTCGTGATTAACCCCTCGCGTGCGGGTAACGCCGCGGAATACGCTGCGGGTGATACGTCCGGATTTTTTGACGACTTGTTATCTTCAATTGATTTCTTGAGATATAAAAAATCGTGAAATAACTTTGCACACAATTATAGAGTTGCCGCGAAGTGTTGATTTTTCGACGATATAAGAAAATTTTTTTTCGAAACTTTCGTATTATTGTTACGAGTGAAAGAAAGCGTCGTTCCGAGTTGCAAGAATTTATTGTGCAAATCTTTTCGCGTCTGAAGTACAAGGAAATGCGGATAAATGTTGAGTCCACTTGACGCGGTATGCGACATATTCCCGACTAATACCGGTGACTAATAATTCATTGATTATACACAGAGTTATGATCGTCAATCATAGCGCTTTACGTCACAACGCTTTTCCAAGAGGTTTCCCAGAGGTTTCCTTTAATAATAATAATAACAGTGTCTCTCCATTCTTCTTTCTCTCCTTCTCCAGCGCTTGGGCGCTAAGAATGAATTATTATTGCTTTTAAGCCCGCGAAGCTTGCGCCTCTAACGAGGGTGATGGTGGAGGAGAGGGGGATGGAAGGGCTTTTGAAAGTATTATACGCTGCGTTCCCACGAGGACGCCGCACGGGGAGGTGAACGAGAACAGTTGCAACAATCGCTTTTGTTCTCGTCAACCGTTCGCTGTGTATCGTTCGGCATTCAAGCTCTCGCGAGGAATCAAGAGTACGGATAAAGTATAAACGCGAAAACGTTTCCTCGTCCATTTAACGAGACAATAATGGAGGACACGCCGAGTCGGGTTTAATCGTAAAAATATTCAAACTAAGATTAATATCAAAGAGGATACATGCTAAATTATACAAACCGGTGATTTGCCACGAAAAAAAAAAAAAAAAAAAAAAAAAAAAAAAAAAATTGTTGACTCATCTCGTTTGTAACAAAACCTATTGAAGATCTAATGAAGAAGAAAAAAAAAAAAGAGAATGAAGGCAAAGTGGAAGAAGCGCCGAGAAGAAGAAGCGAAGGTTGATGCCGGCGAATCGAGTGTGCCGAACGAGCAACCCCTGCCGGGGTGATCGATCAAACGGTAGAGTTTGCAGTGCACCTGGTCCCCGACCGACAAGAGTGCTTCTTCTTCGCTCCTTCGCCTCATTTCCCTCATCTACCTTCCCTTCTCGGCTACTTTACTTATTTTTCCCTCCCATTCAGACTCCGTGTACGGGGAGGTAATTATTTAACGCTTCCGCCGCCGCTCCGGTGCAGCGAGGGGAGTTTTTGCTTTTGCTTTTGAAGGTTACAATTTTCCGTTTGCGTGGATATTTTTTTATGTTTTTCTGACGCCGATACTTCATAGCCGCAGGAATTTCTCTACATTTCAATAAATTCCGCGAAGTTGATATTCGAAATGAAATTATATCGCGGTAATGTGGAATAACCGGAGTGGGATATTCCGAGAAAATAACACTAACGAATCGTCAATCGATATTTCTCATCAGTAACGATAAATGCCAATAAGATAACTGACGGAATGAGAACATCGTAGAATCGAATATAATAGAACGCGAGAATCTATATCTAAGGAATAAAACTTTTCAATTTACGGACCGGCGAACCCGATAAAAATAACGAGATATAAAGGTCTCCCGCGATGAATAAAAACAGAGGCGGGTGAGCGTTGATTAAATTTGCGTACGTGAAAAATGTTTGTAGATTATACGTCTTCAAGTGTCAAAGGAATGTAAGATTCCGATCTGTTCGACACGTCGCATACCTCCCAAGATCGGCTCTCATTCGTCTGTTCTCGCTTCTTAGTGGCAAAGTTTCGTCCTATCGTTCGCTTAAACTCGCAACTATCTTCGTCTCTTTTATCGCTCGACGTTACTATATTTCCGGGTGTTCGAGCGATTCACGGGCGAATGGCTGAAGCCCGAATCCCTCTTCCGCGCGCACATATACAGACATACACTACAGTCAGAAGCACAGATGGCCGCCGCGAGAACAGGGGTGTGCTGTTGCTCCTGTTGTTGCTGCCGCTGGTCCGTTACCGACATTCACTCGTTGCATACCTATTCGCGTGGACCATTACGGTACGGATTAATGCAGACACAGCTGCACCATTGCCTTGACAGCCCGACCGAACTCTCGCGCCCTCGTCCGACCCCAAAGCGGTCATAAATCTAAGTTAATCTCAGATAGGCGCCATCGCAAAACTACAGAACTGGTGGATTCCGCTGTTCGAGTAGAAGCAAATGCACTCGTCAAGAAAATAAAGAGCATAAGTACCGAGTATAAAATGCCACGGTGTACGGTAGACATTGTGCAGTAGTAACTCCCCCGTCTATAGTGTTATACCGTTAAAACGTCCGTTCAAACCCTTCCCCACCCTCTTCACGTTTCGGTAAACGTTAAATTGTTCCCAATGGTAGATTGCCGCCGGGGTCTACAAGCGTTGGTCATCATATATGGGCAGTTATAAGGATCGAGGGTTCCGCGAGTACTCTGTATTGGTTAGTGCCATTTATCTATGGCTATTCGATGGATCTTTCGTTTCGACGTTATTACCATTTATGACCAGTTACGTTGAACGCATCCCATATCGATCCCTCTCGACTGTCGAGATTCTTCGCACGTTTTCCTCGAGTATTTCACGGAGTACCGAAACCTTCCATATTATATACGAGAGGCTACCGGCTTCCCGCACTTCTCGAGATTTTTATTTGCATAGATTTTATTCACTCGCGGCGACACTCGAAGTTTTAAGTTCGCGTAAAACGACTGGCCGTGCGACGATTATAAAAGCTCCCCACTTGTACGGCAGTTTCGGGAGGGTTTTGTATTCTGGCGTTGTTTCGAGTGGATATACTGGTTTGTTACGTATCTCTAGTTTATGGACACAACGCAATGCACTTACCGTTCCATGGACATCCGTATAGCTCCACCCGCATGCAAACTATTCGGATGTGCGATGTGTAAGGGATGAAACGTATTTTCGTCGCTATTATCGGCGGATCGAAGACCTGTTCTTTTTCTGTGTAAGGATTGTTGTTGCCGACTAGAAGCTGCAACAGGAATAGATTGAAAAATTAATGGCAACGAATGTCCGACCAATGGCTTTTTTAAATTATTTAACACTTTTGCATATCTTGTTTCCTCGTAGGATACTTTGTTTTCATGATAATAATCATTTTTTTTTACGGTTTTTTTGGTAAAAAGGCGTTCGAAATTTTGCAAAATGCGATGTCCAATGGTCGGTATTGATTTCTGCGGGTATCGATTGAGCCATTTAAATTTCAAGAAATTCTGAAATTTTCCAGAAATATCTGTTAAAGCGATAGTTACTTACTATTTTCGAGATATCGATCTCTAAATTTCTACAGAGACAAACTGTTACGACCCAACAGTCGGTATCGAATTTAACGAGAATCGATCGCGTCGCTGAAATTTCATGAGATTCACAATTTTTTCAAAAATGTCTACTAACCCAATATAATTCTTGCCATTTTCGTGATATCGGATTAAACATTTCTATACTGGCGAACTATCGCGACTCTCCGTTATTAAAATTAATTTTTTCTGTCATATTTGCAATTAAAATAGAGAATTAGAAAAAATTATACATAGATTTCCACATCGCGTTCCGTTTTGTTTTTAAGGTTACAAAGGTTTATCCATATGGAAGGAAAAATGAATTAAGTAATTTACCGATCTAAAAGCTTTGCAAAACGATAAAAAAACAAAATGAGGAATATCTGCAAATCCAATGAACATAATTTTTTTTATGTCGCACCAAAAAAATCAATCACCAATCAATCAATCAATCATCAATTACTGCGTCACGTCGTTGATCTGCGATACGGCTTCTCAATTGATCTGCAACGTTTCACCGAACACCGAATGATAATTATCAATGGATGAACGGCGTATATCCAAAAAACTAAATCGTCTGTCGAGACTCGAGAGTCGAGTTTCTTACACAATTTCGCTGAGTCTCTGTCTTGCGTTAGTTTTCCAGCGAGATATCCCAGAGGATCGCTTTCTCCATTCGCTCTCCGGTAGACGCCGGAGCGAAACAACGTGGACAGAACGGGTATGTCTCCACTTGGGTATTCGCGATTTTATGTACCTTTGGGGGGGAGGGGGGGCGTGTAGACAGAGAAAGAAGATTGTTGGTGTGTACGCGGTCAATGGAGCGTGTTTATAGCACGTCCCAACGAACGAATCTCACGCGGCGAGCGTCGAGCACCGGAGAACTTCCATTTTCTCGGGTTTCGCATCCCCCGATCCGATTAGTATACAGCAGCAGCGTGGCGAAGGGGTCCCCGCGTAGGCGCGCGTCACTTTCTCTCTCTTGCTCTCTCGAAAGCTTCTCTAAATGTAAATTCGAGCGTTAAATCTGCGAGAAGCAGTTATCCAACACAACGTTCGCAAGCTCGACACACAACTCCGCCACCGTTGACGGCAGTATGGGGAGAGAAGGAGAGTGAACTCGTGTGGATTCTCTTGCTGTTGGCGCAAACTTCTTCGCCCTCGTGTCACCCATCTCCACCGGTACACTCTACTGTCTGCTGGCTTTTGCTCACTTTGCAACCACTACCCCCAATGAAATATGAATGTATAACTTACGATGCGATTGCTGCCTCGAAACACGTGCTCTGGGAAATTAATGCTCTATAATACTAAAATCAAAGACGCGAACTAAAAGGCATTAACGGGGTTACAAATTAACGACTGTTTCATGAGGTTGTCGAATAGTTTACGAATAAATGAATAAATAAATAGATAATGAAAGAATCACTTTCGTTGTTAACTATATATAGTTTTGGCTTTCGGATTATTTTTAACCACATGAAAATACATACAACAGGACGCATAGATTTTACATGCATCATGAAAGACATATATACATATAATATTTTTGCTCGACGCCAGGGATAAAAAAGGCAGAGAGATAGATAAAAGCGACTATGTGAAACAAAAGCTGTAAAAAAAATATGAAACGAGAGAGCGCTGTGCTCACACGATGTCCCCGTCGATAGTTTTTTTTTTTTTGTTTTTCGTTGAATACGAAATTTTAAAAAAATTCTCTCTATCTCGCTAAATCCGTGGATTATAAACTCCGCACATGTACCACCAGCAAGGACTAACCACACATTCTTTTTTTACGTAAATGTTAATATTTTTTTGAAATATTTATGCGGTCAAAGTAGTCCTGTTTTTTTTTTTTTTTTTTTTTTTTTTTTTTTTTCATACGAGAACCCGTTCTCAGCGATATATGTTGCGAGCGCTGATCGTCGAAACAACGGTATCGCATATCCAACCCTACGAAGCCGCGAAAAATCATCCCCTTTGCGGGTTACTTCTTTCTATAATTATTTTCTTCTTTTACATTATATCTCTTTTCACGCCTCGTCCGAGTTCTCTTTCAGCGGCGATGCGCGTTAATAGAGCTCCTTTGTTAAACGAGTTTCACAGAAACAGTATAATATACGTTCCACGCGTTATGTTTTTTTTCTGAAAGCGTATGTTTCCGTGTAGTTAGTACGTACTGCACGTTTTATCGTGACACCAGACGCCCTCTTTTCAAGCGAAAATGCACGACCGTTTTCGTACTTTGTTTGACGACGTTAACGAAGCCAAATTGTAACGCGGTGTGACGAATCAACACGTGGAAACTATGCTTCGAAAAAAAATTAATTTATTCAATTTCAACGATTTGATTTGTTGATTTGTTTCGATACCGTGGCCCGTTGGATACGATATTTTTTCACCGACGATATTTTACCCTCCGGACATCGTATATCGATGCGTTCGGTGGCTCGATCGACGAGCACGGAAATAAAATTGATGGAAGTTTCACTAACATATTTACTCTACAAACAATTTTTTTTTATATTCGTATTCAATCGTTTGGCGATTATTATTATTTTCTACAATAGCAGTCGGTAGTGTATACCAAAACTTGTGATTTTCGGGACACGCGATTAAATTTCTAATATTGATTGACACGATTTTTTTGTTTTTTCGTACGGAATTTTGTTTTTTAGTCAACGGATAAATAGTGAAATAACGAATTGTTGTTCCCATATTATAATCGAAAGATTCGAACGGTCAATGACGAATAAATTTGCTTAAAAATTCATTATTACGCGAATGTTTCATTTGGAAATTTTTACATTATTCGGTAATCATTTTATCTCCTATCGATCTTCGACTTCGATTAGATGAGCCGTTTGATATCAAGATGGCCGTGTAGTGTTCTCGATACCATTATCCATTTCCGCGGCGCCATTTTCTCGCGACGATATAATAACCATTTTGAATAGTAAATCCTCGTATTAGGCGTACATCATCTCTAAATACCATTATCAGAGGTAATTTGCATTCACGCCCGTCGTATCGAGTGGAATGTGCCTCTTAAAGCTCCGAGGGTCCAACGAGCTTCGGTCATATCGGTCGTCGGATATCGGCGAAGGATCCCACCCCAGAACGACCGCAGACGCATTGCAACGGAACGCTTGGAGCGTTCATCGGAGTGCAGTGCGGTGAGGCGAAGGCGACTCGCACGCGTACCTATACTACTGCAAATGTTTGGGGGTTTGAGGTGAAATACAACGGAGACTGGAGAAACTCTAGTGCTCTTGCGCTTAACTCTGCTCTACGTTACGCGACACGAATAATTAATACAGTCGTAAACAAGGATGGATCCTCTATAGACGATAGGCTCTTCGATTATATTGCTATATCCAAAGGCGAACATAAAATTGATGGAAATTCAGTAACGTCCACGACAGGCGGTAGAGTAGGATGTAAAAGTCATAGACGATCAATGCATAACAAATTAGACGTCCAGAACGCCGGGATGTAAACTGGTTGCTTCGCCATTGTCAAATTCGACTCCACGGGACCTATTTCTGCCGTCGTATCTTTCGTTTCTATTTGGATTGGATGTTGATGACGCAAATGAAGCTTCCGCGTAGGGAGGATCTATGACGACGGTAGAAATTCGGAGTGCCGTCTGACCAACGGCATCCTCCCGACGCCCACCAAGAAAGGCCAGAAAAGCCGACACTTCAGATCGTCCTTCACTTCGATATGCCGGAGAACTCTCTCTCTCTCTCTCTCTCTCTCTCTCTCTATCTTCCCGGTTGAGTGGCACTTTGGACGCAAATTCGTGACTTATTCAATTTGCTCCGAGGCGATTTGAAAATTTGTGTTGCCTCCTCTCGCCACTATGCGGAAGGCTGCCCCGCGCGTAAACGAGGGTTTCGTCCAAATCGATAATGGTGGCCCTCTTCGTCACCTTTCTCCTACCAAGCTTCGTCGGGCGGCAATTCTGGAGACTTCGACCTCCAGCATTCACCAACGAGAATACAATCACCAAAGAAGGCAATCAAGACTCTCCGCGGAAGACAGAAGTCTCGAGATTGTAATTATGATTTAGATACGATCGACGAAAGTTGAATCTGATGAAAATCGAATTATTCCCTGGCATTCAAACCTATGCCGTTATAATTCGAAGCGGTATTCTCATCCTTACGCGGGAAACTTGCGATTTTTTTTTTGCGACATTATAAAAAATCGAAAAAATTCACGTGAACTCTAAAAGACCTTGAGAAAACGGTATCATACATGATACAAGTCTAACTCTGGTTTTGGTTAACTTTACGAGGAATTGGAGCAAAAGTGTCAGGAAGAGAAAAAGCAAAAGTTCAGGCAGAATAGCCGAAATCCGCTTATAATCACATCTCAGAAAAAATTTGAAACTGAAATATCGACTGTTTCTTAAAAGACTCGCGAAGCCAGCGGAGGGTTATTTTATCCAATCAAAATTACAACGGATGAAATAATTTATTGTCGAGGGGAATAAAAATAGAAAAATGCGCGTCTTGTAATCCACGACTGACAAGTATTGCGCTTCGAGTTTCCCGGGAAACTCATAATTAAATGTTTCGAGTCACCGATGCGAACGATTGGTTGTTAACGTCGTCGACGGTAGAAAAATGATAAAATTTAATACACAACAATTTTTCCTTGCGCTTCCGACAAATCCGCTTGTACAAGTCCGATATACCGGGTTCGTTGGGTGTACAAGGGTATGCCGTTGGAAACTTCTCTCGGGTTACTGGGTCGAGCGTAATTGTGTCTTTCCATGGTACACTTGAAAATCACGGTACACCCTACGACGTCATTCCGGCTCAGGGTTTGTCGGAAACTTGGTATTGGCGAAGAAGGAAACGAGAATGGGGGATAGAAACGCCGAGACAGATAGTGGAAGAGAAGAAGAATCCAAGAAGGACAAGAAAGCAAAACATCGTTGCTGCGTCCACTTTCTATTTCCGGTGAGAATCGGGATCTTTTCGCAATTACTTTGCGCTCAACCAAGGAAACTGAGTAACCCGTTGCACCATCATCCTGTCGGCTGACTTCATTCTGCTCAAGTCTAATCTGTTTGTCACCGAAATTGCTGTTGCACTGTGCGGCTAACGTGCATTACTGTTTTACCACCGGAGGGGGAGATTCGTCCAGATTCCGAAAACCGCTTGAAACTTACGAAAAAAAAAAAGAAATGTAGGAAAGAGTGAGCGGATGCCGGCAATCCAAGAGATAACTTCATTATTTTGGTTAAAAAGTGAGGATTTCATACAAATCATGAATTGACTGATCGCCTCGCTCTCCCCTGCATCAGTGTTCTTATCCAAGCGAAAAATGCAAAAAGATAACATGATAAAGTACGTATCAACTGGAACCATTGAATTTTGTTGACGGTACTTTATTCACTCGCACGAAACAAACGACAGAATCATAAGAAAAGTAGAAGAAAGTACGAGACGTAGGAGTACACCGACGTCAATTTAAACTTTGTCAGTTTCGTGAAAACTTTAACAATCGTTGAAAACTCGTTGAGGAGACAGGCGATGCCTTGGCTTGGATTCTTGATATAAATAGAGAATACACACTTCACCTGTTCCGTCCTTATTGTTTCGCGGATGGCCTCGATTTATTTTACCTTCGCGAGGAAGAAGTAGAAGACGAAGAGGAGAAGAAGGGAGAGGGGAAGGTATACGACGCGTATTTCAGTAGGAAAACTCTTCGCTTTCGGTAGATGGGCCATTTGTGCTGCTGGTGCTGCTGGGCTTTACAAAGTTGCCTCGCCAGGAACAATATTATCGCGCACTCCGGAGTCGTAAATGAGGTTGCATGGATTGTGCGAATTCAGGATAGCGAGAGATAGAGAGCACTCGGAGGAAGGAATAGACAAGATATACTAACTCCGGAGTTCCGGGAACATCGAGACCTATGGTGTTTCAGTTAAAAATACAATGGCCGTGGTAGAGTCTCTTTGACGTATCTGTTATTATTAGCACTGTCGCGTGTAGTTGAATTAAAAAAAAAAAAAAAGAAAAAAAAAAAAACTCAAAGAAATCACAGTTTTTTGGGGTCTTTTCCGAATACATCGATCAATTAATTGAATTCGCAATGTTAACGACGAAATATTCATTTTTCATTTGTTGCGCACCGTGTATTGATCGACGCTGGGATTGACGGCGAATTAATCCCGCGGCTCGTCGGCTCGAAACGCGAAACCTTGGTGACGCGGGCCCCGAGGATCGAGAAGGAAAGACCGGGAAAAAAAAAAAGAAAAAAAAATGGTGGGGAATACCAGCGTGGAAAATAGCTTCCGGGCCATGAGGTAATCCGCTAATAGCATGTCCACGTTCGTCGTCCATAATCCGTAATCCGTCGATACAAGCCGAGCTTTCCGGAGATTCGCTGGCAATGTGGAATACACGAGAACATGAACGGGTGGGGAGAAACTCTGGCGAAATGGCAATGTGTGGATTCGTTTCCCGTGTGTACACCATCGACGATTCGAAACGATTGGCGTATGGTGA
Source organism: Cryptus armator (assembly GCA_963971235.1). Lineage (NCBI taxonomy): Eukaryota > Metazoa > Arthropoda > Insecta > Hymenoptera > Ichneumonidae > Cryptus > Cryptus armator. Next base: position 2,744,329 of record OZ020234.1, on the reverse strand, counting down.
CTGCCGAGGAATGTCGGAAGGACGAAACTCGAAATATACACGGTACACCGTACAGCTAAGCGAATAGAGAAAAAGAACGAAATCGCGAGAAAAAATTGTATGAATACGCGAGACATATGATAGCTTTTTTATTTTTTAAATTTAAATTGATTAGAAATTACTAATAAAATTATCCTTTCCAACGTTTACCTATTCGGCAGGGAAACGTAATTTTCTTTTTCCTCAAATATCTATGGTTTCGAAATAGCATTCATTACAGCTTTCGTTACCGACAGAGTCTATTCACGTCACCGTAAAGACAATTTAATACAACTGACTGCAACTTTCAATGTCACTTTTGTCTCGACTCGGCAATGTAATTACAGCGCAAAGAGATTTCTTTGCGCAATTTAGTCGTCGGGCTGATTAAGATAATTGATTTCTGCTCCTGTCGTACACCTGCGCTTTACCAGACGGTGTAAAATTCGATGTAAAGACAAGAGAGTCGTTTGTACAGACGCGCTTATAGCAAATAACAACAGAACGACGTGAACGAAGAAACAGAGTTCAAAGTAAGTGGATGAACTTGTAGCGGAGCTTTTTCATTAAATTGACAAACTGAGAGAGGAGAATATACTGTAATACCAAAGACGAACGATTTTCATTTCACGATTTTCTTCAGGAAGGAAAATCGTAAAGCAAAAACAAAATGAAAAAAAAAGAAAATGAAAAACTTAAACAACAAAAAAATACGAGAGAACTGTGCAATCTCTTGTTTCCAATGCGGAACCCTAAAGCGTTCCAATTTAATACATCTCATACGCGGTCGTGAATTTTTTTTTTTTTTTTTTTTTTTTTTTCCCCCATATCTGGGTCAGAGATTTCGGGAGCATCGGTACAATGTACGAATGTTCTGAATGGCACATGTGGAGTTCCCGATAATCACTGCAATTATCCCGAAGGCCCCGGCGCGGTTGTAAAAACGTATGTTACAATGTTACACACGAACTCATGACTCTGTAGGACGGGTCGAGCGCGCTTTGCTGGTATACATAAATTCCCTCGCGTTTCTCTATCGGCGCGTACATTCCTGTTGCAGATATCCCTCTCGTGAACGAAATTTCGAATTCAACTGAAAGTGGAAAAGGCGCGTCCCGGACTCTCTCTCATCCCGCGACCCACGTCCCGCCGGAATGAATATGTTAATTGACTTTGAAATTGGCTGTCCCTATGGGTGATTGATTAAAATTCGATACGTTGAACCTCGGCGCGATCACCCTGTAGGTTTGAAAACTACTCTCTCCCCCTCCCCCTCCCCCCAAACCCCTTTACACCCCCTTCTCCAGTCTCCGGCAATTCTCTTGGTGTTCAGCATCTATCGGGGAGTTATCAGCAGATAAAAGGATCTTGAGAAAGGATTATCGTCGTTATATAGGATCGTCGGACTCGAGGGAAATTTTCCCGTAAAATTAGAAACTGACAATTCTTTGATTTATAAAGTTTTTTTTTTTTTAATTATCGATTCGCTCGATCCTGTTAGAGTTCGAAAAAGAGGGAAAAACAAATAACAAAAGTTGTGCTTTCATTTGGCATTGAATAATATAGAAAATTAAATCCATTTTTAAGCCCAATAACGCTACCAATAATTTAAAGTTTGTAATTCAGTTTAATTTAATGTAATTCATTGAATTATTTACTTTTAGTGAATTTAATTCCTTTATTCCTTAATTGGCTCTTTATTTAAATTTTCGTTACTTCGATAAAGATAATTTTCAAAAGTTTTCTTCGCGGTGAATGCGTATACCGATTTTCGCAAGTGTGTCATCACCGTCAAGAATTTCCGTTCGCGAAACGTGCCTCATCGTCGCGTTGATCGTTGCCCACCGTTCATTTCCCCTTCGCAATACGTGAGGTGTACGTTGGGTCCCGTTCGCCACTCGTCTCTTCGTCGCTAACTTTTCCTCTTGGGATTTATCGCCGCCGCAACGTTGAGATTGTTATTACGCAGAGGCACGCGCTTGGCAAACCGTGTCCCTCGTTTCCCTCGAGCGACGCCTGTCTGTTCTCTCTCTGTGTATAACGTACATACCGTGGTACCCTTTGCGTTTCGCGTTGCATGCATGATCCCCCCCCCTCCCCCCCTCCAGTGGCGTGAGCTGTCCCGCGGAAAGAGCCCCCGATAAATCCCTCCTAGCGGTTTCGTCCGTTTCGAAATTGGCGCATGAAGCCTTGCGTATCGATGCCTCCTCTCTGTTTGATCAAAACGCGTGTTGACGGCATCGTACATTCATCAAAAATCGATTGATCGATTCCCGCGCTATTTGATACCCCCCCCCAAATCGAGTTATGAGAATGACGGGGAAATTATTCAACGCGCTACTGGGCGCCCCCGCTATCACAGCGGGATAATATTCTCTTTGACTGACACTATAAACTGTCATGCAATTTCATCCCAGCCTTCCAATTTCTACCCTGACGAACCTGAATTCGCTTGGTGAACGATATAATTCGGAAATAGATCGTATAACCGGGTATATTTCGCTTAAACGAATTGCGTTAAAAGAACTTGCCACTCCCGTTATCCCGTCATTAACTTCTCAATCGAATTAAAAGAAAAAATCTTAATCGACATCAGAAAAATCAAAATGGTTACCAATTTCGTAATATCCCACACCTCTCGATGTGCTATAACCTCAAAATTTCCCAAAAATTATCCTGGATAATTCGCGACTGAAATTTCAAGTTCAATCGCGTCCCAACAACGTTGATATCGAATTTTCATCAATTAATTACAACGAAATTCTGTCCCATAGGAAAGCTGCCCACGCTATGTAACTCTACGCGCTATCATAACATTTGTCCTATTCTACCATTTCATATTTACCATTCCAACTGTCGTAACCACGGAGAGTGATGGAATTTCGTAAACTATTCCATGTGTATTCGCTTAATTCGATACAACCGGGCAATGTTTGTGTGGTACCAGTTAGTTGTCAACTGCACGATGTCTACATGCTACTATAGGCCATCAGGTCTTATCGTATACGGTATTCCAGAGTACACATAACGGACAGCCCAGACAGGTTGTCTCATTGGAATTCACACGAGGAAAGTACAAGTATGCATACACAGTGAGTTGCATGAGGAAGAGAGGAGTAGAGAAGGGGAGAGAAGGTGAGGGGGTGAGGGGGAGGAGGAGGGTTGCACCTTGATGGATATAGAACGAAATTCGTACAGCAGTTGCTGGGTATGCGTTGTCCTTCGCGACCGAGCGAGTTCTCCTGAAACCATCTACCGAAGGGGACGTGGGGGGGTGAGACGGTTGGGGGGTTGCGAGGGGGTGGTTTTCTCGTCCGTCTGCGGCGGGACAATTGCCAACGTTGGACGTGTTTCATTAACGCGGACACAGAACGACGCTTTGTACGAAATATACCAACATGTATATAGTACCAACATAGCATCAGGGTGGCGGCAACACAGGAATAGAATGGGTGGAACTAGCGGGGCATAGCCACTCGGCAACTCGTCGACTCGTCTCTCCTCGTCTTCGTAATCCAGTCGTTACTATACAGGACGTAACGCCTCCGTCGGGTATTACAACATAGCAAAGCAACCCAGGAATCCCCGAGTACCCCACGATCGTTCCTCTTCGCGCTCCTGTCCCACTTCCTCCCATCTCTTCCGTCGCTCGCGACACCGAGATATTCTCTCTTGCCGCGTTGCTGGACCCCAGAACTCAGCGAAGCTTTCCAACTCGCGCCACTACCATTGCCTTCGCCGTGAACCTGTCTCTGCGTTGCTTTCTCTCCATTCTCGCAAAACCGCTACGTAATAATAGTATACACACTGTACATCTGTATTAGAGGATGCGGACGACGAAATGGCGAGAGGAACAGAATGCTACTGCATTTCGTGTCACAATTTAACCCCAAGCCGAGAGTGTTACTCAGTTGACTTCAAATTGGCCAGGAGTTTCGCAAAGTTAATGGAAGATCGCGAGGGTGAAATGTAACAGAATTGTGTCTGCAGCGCGATCATTCATGTCAATCATAGACACGAAAAATGATAGGAGAACTCTTGGTGTCGCAATCGCTTTGAACAAATATACTGTTGATTTTTTGTTTTCTTTTTCATTATCTTCTTTCTCTCTGTTCACCTCTTTCCCGTCTCGTTTGGTCGTTTAACCCATGTTCTCTGTATCTATCCTTTGTCCCCGCGTTTTATACGGTGAGCGCCTAACGCAACAGCGAAACTGCAGCAGTCGGATAAAACGCCCTGTAGAGCTCGAGTCACGTACGGCAAGCGATAACGCCGCACACCGGCGTACCGTATTCAAAGTAAGCTTGCCTAGCGGTGCACGAGAGAAAAAAGAATGAAGAAAAAGAAAATAAAAGGCGCAGGAGTGCGACGCGAGAAAAAGAGGATCGAGTTTGGAGGTTCTTGCTATTCGTGCGCTGGTAGTGGCGCGTTCACCAGAACCTCTCTGTAGAGCTGGAAGATCACATGCTACGCGAGATTGAGGCTGGGTAAACGGTCGTACGAGCACCAACCCGTTTCTAGTCTACCGTCGTCTTCTTCGTACGTCGAAAGCACCCTTAACCTATTCTACCACAGCTTTTTCTGTCTTCGTATACCTGATGCTCTACTCCGTTCCGTATGTGCGAGCGAAGTTTAAGCGCGTCCCCCGCGCTTTGTGAAAATCTGCGTGACAATGGGGCTCTCTTCTGGCGTAACTGCAGTAGGGTTGGAAATGCGAGGGATGGAGAAGAAAAGAGGATGGGATCGTCTGTGTCTTTACCACGCCTCGACTCGCGCTCCATTTCCAATCAGTGCCGCTTCGCGGCTGTCTGTATTGTTAGCTAACCCATGCGTTTGCAAGTACTTTCGCGAATTACTCCGCGCGATCGATCGGAACGTTGGAACCCTAATTGAAAAATTCTTTTTCTATCGAGCTTTGCACCAAAAATGATTTGACGGGAAAAAAAAAAAAGTGAATTTGTAACAAATTTTATCAATAATTATACAAGTCTGTATCGTATTTTGGATCGTTTTACGAATCGAAAAAAAGCAAAATCGTCAGGGAATTTTCGATTGATTAAAAAATTCGTCATTTTTTATTGCGTAAAAAAAAAAATTATCCTCGCAGTCTAGTATTCAGTTGAGGATATGTACTTTACGAAAAAAATTATCCCGAAAGCGAAATATTTACGTCACCATAAAAGATCCACAGTACCAGGGGTTTGAGGTTTGAAATTTCTGCGAATACATCGTTAATCGAGATAACGAGGGTTTAGAAGGAAATGCCTTCATTTCAATTTCCGGTAAAGACTCTCATTCATCAGTTTATGAATCGTTAATGAATGATAATGGAAGCGGATGGAAGCATCTCATTTTCATAGATTTGCGGTCAAACAAGCGTCAGCCGAAGGAATGGCACAGTTCGATATTTTATGATTCGCCAATATATATGCGAAGAGATGCATTGTCGGTCGTAATCTCTTCACAGGAGGGACGATCGACCTCGATGTATTGAATGCATACGAAACTCTACGACTTGTCAATTCGCGATACTCGGTAGTTCGGCAAACGCCCGTAGGGTTCGCGTAAAATAGATCCATAGGATTCGGGCGGTGTACAAGCTTCGTCAATTAATTTGCGATCGTCCAAGCTGCCCGTTAACGAATCGACGATAATGATGCTTCGTGATGCCACGCGCTCTCACTCCCCCGACTGCCTATACACGCTTCAATTCATCCGGAGCACAAATTGTTTCTCACTTAATCACGAATTTACGTTTATTATTAATTGCCAATGGATATCGGCGGGACACGAAAATAATGCGTTCAATAACGTTGACAACATTGATTGTAACCTCCTGCGTTCCGTGAAATCCCACCGTCGCAATTGTATTCGAAAAATCGATGCATACATTATACGAACGGTTGACACACGTGGGATCTCTGTTCGTACAAATGTTATCAATCCAATAACTTCAATTTGCATTCGTTTAAAATTCTATGTATATCGAAACTATGAATTTGGTGGAAAATCGACCATCACCTTCCGTGTTTGTATCATTTATGTATATATATCGTATGTATATATATTTCGTAAGCGGAAACTGCATGAATATATATAGTAAAATATGATTTGAAAGGGTTGTGATATAAAAAAAAAATATTTGAATGAAAGAGTTTCGAGAAAACGAGTTATGGATACGAAGAACTTACGTGCATACCCCGTCGATTTCTCCATCGCACCCACTTGTTGAAACCCGGCCTCCAGTACTCGATGAAGTATTCCTCGGTGTATTCGACGCCGTGGCCATTGCCGAATCTACCCTGAGTCTGGGTGGACGTTAGGATACGCGGATTGTGGAGATTCACTTCGAGAAACTCCTTTCCCTCCTTCGTAACCATGTTCTTTGGACACCAGGCTCCGCCTCCTTTATCCTTGTGCAACCTGTTGGTTGAAAAAAACATCCAAAAATGACATTTTTTTCCGATGAATTATATTCTCGTATTTTTATTCCAACATACACTTTAGACTCGTGTTTATTAAAGTTAAGTTTGAACTTTAGACAGAACTTCTATTCTTCTGCCAAAAGCCTCAAAACATCGAAAAAGTTTTTTATATATTTTTTTTTTTCAAAAGCTCCAGACGATAATAAATTTATAATTTTTTTATTGAAAAAATACATGAGAGTTTAAAAAAAAAATGGTAAAAATATATTGGAAGAATAAGACAGATTTATTTTATTACTTGCGATGGTTGTTAAAAACAAACAAAAAGATCGAACATTAGACTCGGCTTCCGTGTAGACGTGAAAAAAAAGGATTCCAGGTATTAAAAATCTCATTAGTCTGGAGAAACTCGCGATTGTTTATGAAATTATCGTCATATACAACAAGGTTTCCTTTTTTTTTATATACAAATTACTCGTGAATTTTTTTTTATCAGCGTGTACCGCGCGCATCGTCGAAAGCTTAACGAGACGATCGTTAAAGCTTTGCTATTACAAGCTGAATTTTTTCGAAACGCGCTTTCGCAGACTGATATTTAATTCAACGGCGGATATATGCGGAGGTATATCCGGCAAATGCAGCGACGACAATCGCCATGCGAACATTTTTCATTGGGTATAAACTCGAGAGTTGTGCAGCGGTGTGTTATCGGTGTCGTATCGCTTACCGTGCTGAGGGGGGGATATGGAAACGAGAGAAACAGAAGCGGAAGGGTGCACTCGCATATTAACAATAGAGCGATTAAAACATCTGAAAGCTTTCTCGGTTAATTAGGCGCCGAATTAATATTGTTCCGCGATTCCAGGGAAATTACGGATATGAATCCCCGTCCATTGCTCGACCATTCCGTCTTTTTTTTTTCTTTTTTTTTCTCGAAACAAATCCCCGAGCTTTGTCGCTAATTAATTCTATCGCGCACACGCGCATTATTCTCTATGATAAAAAAATAAAACTCTAAAAATGATTATTACAAGTATTATTACTATAATTATTTACAATATCTCGTTTTATGACGATATCATAACCAATTTCTCTTACAATGGCTACCGAAATTCTACAATTTCTTCGATCGCTAACAACACGAATAAAATTCGATTAGCCACCACTAAGTTTCTCATTAATGAGACCGACGCAATTTGAAAGATATGCTGTAAAAAAAAATCGAAGATTTCGCGCAGTGCGTATAGCTAAAGAATTACTGGCCATAGTATGCACTCTAATTTCATAGAGTAGCGTACTCGCTGAATGAAATCTTCGATCTTTTTGTTGCGTCTGTTTCAATTTGCCCCGGTCTTCTGAATTTTTTTTTTCCTCCGTAAAATTTCATTGTCTCGCGAATCCCAGAATTAGAACTATCGATAACGTCATAAAAAAATATTAACAGCGATAATAGTACAATAATGGACCGATCTTCGGTACTCTCGGGCTTTTGACTCGATTCCGTTCGAAATTTACGATAACGACTATTACCTATCTCTGCCATAAGGTAGGGTTGTTACACGAGTGTGTAATTATGCTGCACAGCACCGAGGTCTCGTGTATAGGTCATACGCGTTGTCGAGAAATTCACAGTGCGGAAGCTGCGAGGATGACGTACAGCGAGACAGGGAAGAGCAATGGAGATAGGGAAGTAGAATATATATATATATATATATGTGAGAGGAACAGACGCAGAGTGAGGTTGTAGATAGCAAAGCGAAGGGTTGGTTAAAGGGGGCAGAGGGAACGGTATTAGAGGGGTTGTGGAAGAGAGTAAGGTCTCTGGCGAGGAGCGTATATAGCGCCCAAGCAGAGGAGAGAGCGTAATACGCCTCGCCTCATCAGAGACGAAAGATGCATTAGCATTGCTAATGACGACGATCGTTACCACCACATGCCGTGAGAGCGGCGAGACGAGGACGCGCGCGAAACGCCGTTCCAACAGAACCGTTGAGGGCATAGCTCGTCGCGCCACTGGGCTTTCTCGTCGTCGTCGTCGTCGTCGTCGGTCGACCACCTTAACGATTCGACGCTGCTACGCCCAATTGGCAGAACAGCAGGACGGTTGCAGTTTCGCCCACAAATGGCAGAAACTGAACGACGACCGTGACGACGGTAACTATAATAAGCTGCAGTGTGCATCAGGGTAGACAGCAGATAGACAAGTACCAGTTTGTCTCGTTCTCTCTAGTTTTGTCGCTCGACGAATTTACAGAGCAAAACCCTACCATTCCGCGTTTCGACTATCTTACACCACAAGGATTGAGCGACAACACTGACTCGATTTTATCTTTGGATGAGCATTTCGTCGTCTTGCATTCGCTATTATTACGACTGTTTTTACACGACGAGGAATAAAAAAGGCATCAGTTATATGTATTTGATGAAATGATGTCTATTCAACGACGCTACTCCGATATTTATAGTCAAGTAAAACCGGAAACAATTTTTAAAAAATTGAAAAACTATCAGTTTAAAAAGAAGTTTAATAACGAAATTATATTATTATTATTTCACTTTTATTTAAGTGAAAAACAAAACGGAACTGAAGTTATTATTATAAGCAAATAAATAATAATACGCAAGTCGGCAGTTGAAACAAATTCAGTAAAGAGAGTGAAATAACGAAATAATATATGAATTAGAAAAAAAATAATAATAATAGATTGCGATGGAATACACTACAGCGTCAACACAGCTATTACAGATGACCAACCAACTGAGTAATAGTCTCGGAAGAATTTTTTTTCCGTTACAATTTATTATTTTTAAGATTATTTATGAATTTCTGGTGCTTTCTGAAAACTTGTCTATCGCTCGTGTCCTTATGTTTTCTTGATCCCTGTCCCCTGTAGAATTTCCATCGAATCCCCGAAGAAATCCTTTGGGATGTGAAAAAAAAAAAAAAAAAAAAAAAAAACCCAAAGCGATCGCTAGCAACGGCGAGAGTCTGAGAGACATACTGTACATATGGAATAAAAAAAAACGAGTCAACGTAGGGGATGCGATTGTCGACGTTGTGTGCCCGAGTACGTCGCGCAGTCTTCGTATTTTCATCCTTTTCGCGAAGCATGAAGCAAACTCGACGGGGTCACGCGCAAGGATGCTTACGATTTCCAATCCGGATGAAAGCCGGGCGTCCGGTAGACGAGAGGGGAATAGGTTGGGGCGACAATGGGAACCTGAGAGGAAGAAGGAACGAAAAGATATATAGATAGAAAAGCTTGGGGATGTTAAGCGAGTACCGAAGAACGCACCACCAGAAAGAGAGTAATCCGAATCGATAGAGAGAACGTGTACGAGACAACCCCTTTTTCGCTCTGACAAGATGCAAGGGTGGAGTTCACCTGTACACTCTGTCTCATTCGCGAATCTCTAAGGCAAACAGAAGAATCACAGCCGCTGTGTATCGATTCCATGAAACATCCTACGAATATTTATCATTCTTTCGCACTTCCGATCCAAAGGCATAGCGAGTGTTGAACTCTTTCCTCTCCATTAATTTTTCTTATCGCGCATTATCGGCATATACCAACACTGATTGTGTGGATTTTGACGCACTGATTGTAAAGAAAAGTCTATAGTTTCGTTACATTCTCTTTTATTCATTTGTAATGTGAAGAAAGTGAAGAAACTGAAGACCGGGGCTAATTGAAACACAGGGTACGTCGGAATAGACGAGGTATACATATGGGAAATTTTTGCAGTGAATACAAAACACTTTTATTGAATTATCATGGTATGCAAGCTAATTTCGTAGAGAATTATACTCGGTGTGTAAAATTTCTTTTTAACTACGTGTATTTCGATTCACATCGATTTCCCCTAAATGCAGACTGTAGGGTTGTTTTCAATAGTGCTATCGAGTAAAAGCGTCCGATGCGAAACTGAAAAATGCATTCATATAATGCCTTTGATGTTAATTGAAGGTATGATGTTAATTAAAGATTTTAAAGATTCGTATGAAAAATTTGTCATCATATTCGGAAAAACGCAGTATGCATTCTGCGCGTTGTTTTAGGTTCCACTGGTTGGTATCGTTATTAAAATGCGCTTTTTCGAGTTCTTGGAATTGGAAGTTAATCCTATTGGTATTACCATCCAGTGCATTACATTCATGAGTATCATTGGAATGGATATTATTTCATGAATTTGCAAATTTATTAGAGATAAATTCAATTAATGTAGAGAACAGTGTACATCAATTCGATGACAATATTGGGAATATTCATCGAATATTTTATTTTATTTTTTTATATATATTTTTTTTTTTTCACGTATATCCGCGCCGCGGGGAATATTTTCATAGGTACACACGGGATGAGAGTATATAGCGGAGAATGGAAACCCAACAGCGTGGATACAGAATTCTCCTGATTGGCGCATCGTCGCGATCTACCACCTGTGCGTTTGTGTGTGTGTTGTTTGGTCATTTTCCATGACTGAGTTGCATTGTTTCGAATGGCATCCGTTCGCTTTTCGAAACAATGCAATCCCTCGACAGCTCGGTCCCCTCTTCCTCTCTCTCTCTCTCTCTCTCTCTGTCGATAGGAATGAGAAATCGCGGGCTTCCAAAGCCATTCAAAATAGCCGCGAGCCACATGGAACGCAGCATTTCGAAGGTCGGAAAATCTCCGGAATTTCGAGAGAACACGATATTGATCGCTCGTATTGATAAATCAATAACATCGATCGATCCTATTATCGTTTACTAAAAGGCGAAAAATTTTAAAAACTCTTCCGAACCCTCCGTCACCGATGGTTCTCTCGTCTTTAATTGTATCGAAAAGAAAAATTCTATCGTGATGGAATATTGTTCTTTTTTACTTTTTTTTCTCAAGCGAAACGAGTCAGCGTATTCATATTCAACGTGAGCTTCGTGCGCAAGCACGCACCCATCTGCCTCTCCCCCGAGTTCTTCTATTATCTCACAGGTACGTGCCCCGCTCCGTGAAGGAAGCTAATTAAATTTTTCCATAATACGGCAATTCCGATGATAACGACGATTACAAAAGAGAAAGATAGAATGCGCGAAAGAAGCCGAGCCACTCGTCGAAAGTCGAGGGGTTCGTGTTTTTTTTTTTTTTTTTTTTTTTTTTTTTTCGGGAGCGTCCTTTTGGACGAATATTTGACAGTGATAATTCGGCTTGTGGGAGGAAATTAATGTCGCGATCGTGGCGATCATTTGTTGACAGAAGTTGTTATAACCACTTTAAGGGGTCGGGGTTGTTCGCGTGGATGCCGTCTGGAATACGTTCTTTGTTAATTAATTTTTTTATTATTATGATTATTATTAATAAATGTTATCTGTTGACTTTCAATTTCAATTTGGAGTGAATATGGATGACGTTTAATTTATACGCTGTTTTTCGCGTACTTTTTCAGTGTTATGAACTGTGAAAAATATTTTTTTTTTATACTACTCCACTGCAATAATAGCGATCGCGTAGTTTTATTTCACGGAGTAATAATATTTTATATCGATAATTCGAACGGAACATCGGGAAGGGGGTCAATGGACGCAGCGGTACGAATGTGATGCAATCTCGACGGTGGTTCGACCGTTTATCGCAAATATTCTGACCGTTCGAAATGCGGTGTCGAATATGCCATCAGGCAAATGATCCGTAGAAAATTCCGGTTCGCCACGACGGCAAGCAATTTTACGCGCTGCTACCACGCCGATCCGCCGACTCTCTCTCTCTCTCTTTCACTGTCGAGCATTCGCGCGGCGATGTGAAAAGCGAAGAAAGCAAGAGTTACGACGTAAAAGAGAACGCCGAAGGTTCGCGGCTACTGACCGGTTTATTTTTTTTTTTATTATTTTTTTTTTTCTACCAGGAATTGCAAAAGGACACACTGCGAGGCAGTATGACCTATCGATATTAAAAATTCTCTGCATGGTACAATGCCCTCTATCCCGAAGCCGAGCGAATGCTTGACAATGTCAAATTGATTCTTTCTTTTTCCTCTTTTTTTTCTTTTCGCCGCAAAATAATACGCGGAAAATTCATGCGATCTAATATTCAATGGAGCAAAAGAAAATTGATAAAATTACATTGAAAATCTTAGAATCGTTTATTAAAAAGTTATCGAAAACAAGAAATAAAAGAATGGAAAAAAAAAACTATAATTGCAAAAAAAAAAATTACGACTAGAAATTAAAAACAAAATTACAGTATTTTTTTTTTTTTTTTTTTCTGTTGAAATGTCAGATTTGTCGATTATTATAATTATTATTACGCTGGAGATCCAACTTTAATGGAATAATTGACAAGAATCGTTAAACAGTTTTGTTTAAAGCATCGGAAATCTTGCATTCGCATATAAATAATTGCAATGCAATGAAATTCATCGTAATTCATAAAATGTCGAATCTTTTTTTGATGCATAGTCAAGTGAAGTTTAAAAAATCTATTTTCGAGTAAGAAAACTCGCTTTATCTTCTGGGAAAACGAGAAAAAAAATTGGGTTACAAAAGTGCGCTTTCGAGTCGTACTTTAGTTCGCCCGATGCACATTCTACGACGTCGCACCGTCGAACACGATAAACAGCTCTCTTCTCCGTCGCGTTCGGTTCCGGTATAACCGGAAAGTGTACGCGCGCGTACAACACTATTTCAAAGATGACTTCGTCGCGCACCCCGCTAACCGAGAGATAAAAGCATTTTCGACACGTAGAGAAGAGCACCTAACGTCGTTACTCTTTTCTCGTTTTCCACTCTCAGAGAGGGTACGGAAGAGCAGCAGCTTCGCGAACGGCATCAGAAGCTCAGAACACCAGAAATGAAGAGAACCAGAAGCAACACAGCTATTATATGACTTATACATATATCGAAAGAGCGCTATATTGGCACTATACCCCCGTATTATATAGAAACGTGAAAGTGGATGCCGGGCGTTGGTGGTTGGAATGGTGTGGCAAGTGGAAATGCTATTCGGGAAACTTGGTCATGGAAACGCAGATACCCCGGGCAAACGGTGTGCTACTGCGCTATTCGAAACTCTCTTGCTGGACGCAGAAACGATTCGCTTCTCACTTTACTCCGGCTTTGTCGCGCTTTCTCTCACTCTTCCCAGTCGAACCGGCTGCAAAATCGACTACCAGAGCGTTCATACGCTTGACTCGGCGTGATCGCAACCCCGGTCTCTCGTCCCCTCACCCTCATCCCTTGTCGAGGGGGAGTGGACGAAGCGACGAAATAGATTTTCGTTATCGCTCGGTATATATCGTCTATACTACGTTTGCATTGCTCGCCTATACAGATATGCCATATACTTCGTTATATACCGGGGACTACTTTTTAAGGATCTGTACTCGTGTATAGAGAAACGTGGGGTAAGACGGCTCAATATAACGAAATAGGTCGAGAGGCGCATCGCCCATATGAAAATCAAATACATAATAATATATAATAATCATAAATAATTATTTTACAATTAATTTGAAGAATTAATTTTGGAGAAATACATTCTGAAATATATCCTCAATATATAATTTTTTGGTGAAGATATATTGCAACTAAAAATAAAAAAATAAATAATTAATGAAAAAAAAAATATATTTTTGATACACTTTTCATCTGCAGTTATTGGCAATATTGTTTATTGATTTTTACTTCACTACATAATTTACCGTAATTTCAAACCGCGAAATCACAAATTTTTTTTCGTGCGATTTCGCCGATAAAAACAGTTATTGATTATCCATATCGAAACATATATTAATTTCGTTGCAAACAATAAAAAATTGATAATTATGCATTTTATGCATGAGAACAAAAATATGAATATTTAACTATTTATTTTGACTCCAGTATCGCGTGGTTCTCATTAATTTACCACAGTGCGAAGTTTCGAGAGTCCACAACATAAATTCTTATTATTAGAAACGTTATCGAATAACGCAAAAATAATAATCACGATAACCTCGGGAGTTTAAATTTGCGTTCTAAAGAATTTTCGAATAGTTAAGGAGGCGTCTTTCCAAAAATAGGGGACCTGTTCATTGTTTTTAACGCGTTTAGTATTAATGGTAAGAAGAACTCGACATCGCATTGATTTAAAAAAAATTTTTATATATACGTAAATTCGCTTTTTTTAAATACGCGAGCGTTTCGGATATTGCAGAATGAAGTACCGTCCGCTGGACAGTCGTCCAAAAGCGTACGGCAACAGAAGAACCGTAGAGAATGTAGTATACGGGACAGTAACAGCGAACGAAGCAGCATACGGGTAGACGAGGCCAGTTCTCTACGTGTTCGGAAAACTCCGATATTCAATAACGGTAGTTTCCCTTCAAGCGAAACTCGTTCGCCAATGAAGTTTCTACAGATGCCTTGAATAAACTTGAAGCTTTCACTCCGGGGGGTGTATACGCGGTTAAAAAGAATGGAAAACACAGTGAGACGTTTCTCGCTCGTCGAGTTACTGCGGGGATGTCTCGAGGCGGGCATATGCTCCAAGTATTTTTGTAATTCTGTAGCGCGGTGTTGCAGTTATTTGCGAATCGCAGCGCCGTTCGAATATGTTTTTTTTTTTGCAACACCCATTTTTACTCGGGAAATTTTGGTCAAATAATTTTTTTTTTTCAATTGTTAATAATAATAAGTTAACAATAATTTTCGTCAACATTCCAAAATTTTAACTAATTCAAGATTTCGATCGAATCTTTACTTTACAACTGAAATAAAAATAATAAAGTTTTCCCTCAGGGGGCCGATATTCGCTCACTTTTCTCTCGTATTTGATTAGTATACATCTATTCAAGTCCGTTACATTCTGTTGTTATAGTCCTTTACGTATCCCGTAGCGAGTGTAGTGACCCAGTTGAGGCTTAACGACGATGTTAATTTAACGACGGTAAAAACTCGCAGTAGTCTTCGTCGAATGATAGCGGATAAGTGGATTAAGTGGATAGAGGATCGAGGATCTGAGCGCCAGAGCTTTATCGTGTCTCGTCGGGTGGTCCTCTTTTTCTCGTTGCTTATGGACTCAGTTCCACTCGCGACTCGAGTGACGCATACACTAAGGTATACGAAGAAAATATACTCTTGCGACATCGCGAGACAGCGATAAAAAGCGTTGGATTTAAGGCGACAACCCTGTAAAGTACATTCTTCGAGAGATTCTCGTTTCTTCCGCGAAACATACCGACGATCAGTCGAGATAAAAGATACGACAAAATAGACCGGAATAATGACGAGAATCACACGACTGACAATCGAGAATGTTTTACGATGCAATTAAATTTCCGTCGAAATTAATTTCGAGGGTCGAAAAAGCAGATAAGATAAGAAAGAGAATTGGTATCTCTCGTCGTAGCCGGAAGTAAGGGTGGATGTTTATTAGGCGATAGCATCTTTAAAGACGCGCCGACAATGGTGCGCG
The DNA here is from genome assembly GCA_963971235.1 of Cryptus armator. Taxonomy (NCBI): domain Eukaryota; kingdom Metazoa; phylum Arthropoda; class Insecta; order Hymenoptera; family Ichneumonidae; genus Cryptus; species Cryptus armator. Next base: position 2,728,458 of record OZ020234.1, on the reverse strand, counting down.
CGATCGTGAATGGAGCCAATGGCCTGTGTCGTCGTTGGATTTAAGAATAAAGTGCAGTATTCCAGATTTCTTTCTGTGTGTGAGTCGTTTTTTCTTTTTTTTTTTTTTTTTTTTTCTTTACAGTTTCCGGACGAAGGCATCGAGGAAAGGACTGAGGCAGCAAAAAAAAAATATATACAAGGTCTATAGACCGGTGGAAAAGCCTCGTGGCCATTACCTCAAACGACCCAGTAACACACGCGAGGCAGTAGTGGCCTATTTTCTTTTATATCGAATCGCCACCACGCCGCATAGTCCCTCCGCCCCTCTCCTCTTATACTTGCAGGAACATAGCTCGGGGCCCAGTAGCTTTGTGTTGGGAAATGAATTTGTTTCGTACAATTCGCCAGGGATTCGCGAGAGGCAAGAATACCGGAAAGGTACACATGTATACATACGCGCGTAGCACACAGGTTGGAGAAAAAGCGAAACGAAGCACGGATTAGAGTGGGGAGTGTATCGCTTGAGCGAAATTAAACGCGTTAATAATATATTTTGCACCCGATTGAACATCAACTGGCCGCAGCTTCGTCCGAAGCTCCCGTTGTCGGTGGAAAAACAAGGGATTCTAGAAATACTTGGATAATCGTATTAAAGCAAATTTGTTTTTTTCATTAAAGCTCTCGTTCTTTCTCTCTCTCTCTCTCTTTCTCTCGGCAACTCGCTTGCGAAGCTCATTGGAAAAACATGTGTTGCCGGTTCTTGGCGCAGAAACATTCAAATTCGTTTAACTCGGGTTTCCGCATTAACCGCGGAAATTCAACATTTAAAGAACGAATTTAATTTGCCGAACGATCCGGTGTGTCCAACACTGTGGACCGTGTGAAATACTTTTTTATAAATTAATAGAGTTTCACATGAGTATTGGATTAAGTAGATGCGAAAAAAGCGCGGTGAAGATTGGTAGAGAAAAAAAAAAAGGAATAAAAGCGGCGAATGGCACAGTGGCACAATTTCCCATAGCGATAACTTCGCCTGATGGGTTCTCGTAGCGTCTTTATTTTACTTCGTTTCACTCGTATCTCGAGGGAATTTTTTTTGTATCTCTGCAGTAGACATTTTTACATCTCTTTACTTCTGCTGTATGCTAGTAGAGCGGTGCGCAGTGCGTTACAAGGGAGAAGGGTTCGGGCGCAATGCTTGTACTTCATATCGTACACTTCTTTATGTCTCCAGTGTAAGGGGCTATTATGTTCCGGATAAATTATTGTGATGAGTGAGTGGTCGTCCGAGAGAACGAAGCATGGAGGGCAAGTGACAGTGGGGAATGTGAGCGAAGAAAAAAAAAAAAAAAAAAAAAAGTTAAAAAAATGAGAGAGCAGAGACGAGGACGAGATGAACGTATTCGGAACATCACCCTCTGGCAATGCATGTTTTTTTATCAAAAGAATCCGCTATTCTTAGCACCGAACACTACAGATAGATCAGAAACATGGGAAGAGGTTGAAAAACAAGGAATAAAGACAGAATGAAAGAATAATGAAGCATTAAACAAGGGCCGGCATGGATGAGCTCATTCATATACATCGCGCTGTTCACCTGTGTGTTAGAAAAAAAAAATACCTCTTTTTTTTTTTACTACTGTCTGTGTTTTTGTCAGTTATCTTCTCTTTTTCTCTTCTTTCGCGTACTTGTTCCACATCCAAATGAGAACGAATAAGAGAATGGTGCCGAAAATATTTTTTTCGGAGCTTTCGATTTTACGTGATAAAGACGAGTGTGACGAGGAAGCCGCGTAATTTTGAATCACAGATTTTTTATTTCTGCAATTATATTTGTTTTGCAATTCCACACGATTGAACCAATTGAAAAAATATACATTCGATTAAAAAAAAAAAAAAATTATTTACGTATTTATTTATTTATTTGACTTTTAACGAATTTGGGACATTGAACCGGAAATGAAGAGATGAAAGTATACCATTTTAGTGGATTATTCTGCCCGTTCCAAAACTTGTTTGTGTACGTTTCCGATACTACAAAAACACGTGTACCATATTTCAGTTGGTCGAAGTTAAAGAGTTTGTCACAAATCCATAGAAATCCGAGTATCGATGGAGAGAGTAGGAAAGAGGCGAATAAGAAAAATACGAAAGCATCAGGAAGTCTGGATACGGAGTAGATGGAGTGTAACCAAAGGAAAAGCCGGAACCGGGCGTACTTTCTCGACGGCAGCAAGCGCGTGGAAGATTGCTTCGGAATGTGGAAGGGCATCATTTTTACTTTTTGTATCATTCTTTATCTTTTCATTCCCCGTTACATCGACTGCATGATTTCGGAAAAACGTAGAAATAAAAAAATTACACTACAAACATTTTTTTTTTTTTTCTTAAACTCCGAAACTGATAAATCGATGAATAATCAAATTTTACACGAATTTTTCGAAATCGCGAATGAATAAAAAAAAAATATTGGAATCGAAAGTGCAGCGTATATTCCAACAACCCGCACCAACTTGGTTCCCTTTTACACAACGCAATAATTTTGCCTGCAAATAATTTCTACATATAAAGAAACGTGTAATGGAAAAGCCGTATTTCGTCCGCTTCGCGACATCAGAAGGTTTTCCGAACGATTTTCAAATTAACGAACACTCGGAATGAATTTTGCAGCATACGCCTCCGATGAAATTGGCTTTACAGTTCGACTTCGCAAAGCGCAATCGTTTGGAACGGGGGTTACAGTTTACGGGATCGTGTAAGCTCCGTCGAACGTTCCGCACTCGCTGTGTCGCGGCTGCCCGCACCTAAGTCCGTAGCGATCCCGGACTTATTCCGATGGGCGTGTCAGAGAAGAGGAGGGTAGCGATGCAGGCGCCGAGTTGGAGAATTAGCAGAGGTCGTTGCAAGAGAATGGGTTGCAGTTTGCGAAATTTCAGTTTGTCGCGACGGATTGTATTTGACGCGAATTCGATACTCATCGTTTCGAGTTATTCCATCATCCTAACGTATCGAAGTGATACTTCATCGGACATTTATAATCTGCGGAGCCTTCAAATTATTCGATCGTCGATGGCACAAATACGATATCCAGCATCCACCATATTATTTCTAATTCAGGATAAGTTCTGGCATTTTATAAGTCGAAATATCGTTCAAAATTCCGACATCCGAACGACTTTGTGACAATCAAACGTTTCCAACGAATCTTTGCTCTTCCATGTCCCCATATTGGGTCACCAGATATCTCGGAATATTGTCATATTGTATTTTACGATCGGCATGTAAGGAAATATTGACTGACGTTCTTTTCCGTATTAACTGATGGTTGACCGGGTTTCTCCGCTTTGCCGATTTCGCGAAATTATCTTTATTTTACGGTAATGCCTACAGACGCCGCTCTGAAACGCAGTCCTGTCGAGAATATTTTCCATCTCCGGCTTGCAAAGCTTCCCAAATATCGTTCTACATTCGTCGGTTATTGAATTGCAAAATTCGACCTACACTCGCCCACTTCCGGGTAAATCGTGAAAATCATTTTCGTCAATCTTTAGTCGGTTAATACAGATTTATCGGGTCAACGAGAGTTCTCGTTGGAGAAATGCGGAGAATGAGCCTCGGGTGCTCCTGATACCGGCATTACGACAGCGCTGAAGCAGACGCACGGCGTCCGGGGAAGGTAAAGAGAAATTCCAACGAAATTGGAGGTAATTTGTTAGGGCGTTGCTGGTACCGTTGTTCCCTGAGGTAGCCTTTACACTTTGTCTGACGTGGACTTTACAGTTCTACTGCCGGTCTAGTGAGAGTAACAGCTCGATCTCTGGCCTCCGCCATCCACCCGCCAGTGCACTTCGAGTAAAACGGAAACATTCCGTCTCCTGCGCAAACTGACACGCTGCAGTAAAGAAAAAAAAAAAAAAAAAAAACTCTACCAACCGTATTTGAGAATTTCGCAGGTGTTGCAGACATAAATGGCACGATAGTAGATGGCGCAACTGTAATTATTTTCTTCTACGCAATTACCGATACCTATGATTAGCAATTAAGGTAGTAGTACCGCGCCAATGTCAACCAAAAATACATTCATACGTAGATCTCTTGAAGATCAATAATCGGAACAATATACAAAGATTTATACAGAATATAATAATGATGTGACACTGATGAAAAATATAGGGAATATTATTTACCGCCGCAAGACCTCGCGCATTAATTACTCCTATGATGCTGGCGAGAGTAAACTCTTTGCTAACGCTTCTGCGTACTTCCCAAGGCTACATCTTCAAAATTAGACGGTAAATGATACTCAATTTTTTTCGAAGTATTCCTATAAACCCTTTCTAGCGAACTTTCGTTTCTTATACACTTCTTAAATGTAGTTTTGACAGTACAAATTAAAACAGACCATTGCTGAATGCTTCATTCATAGATTACGTGTAGCTATAGCCATCTTTGAGTGTAATATCTCTACTTCGGGACAATAAAACGAGTTGAAATTTCACAGATGTTCGAATAGCATTCTAAGTAATGTGTATTCCAAGTTAGAACACATTCCCAGAAAAACTAACCTATGGCCAAACTTAGAATGCCGTAGAATTTGATTTAGTCGCAATGAAGCTAAGACATCAACATTCCCTCAATGACTGTCTCCATCAACGTAGTGCATTGTCGCTTACCTGGCGTGCTTTGGTCCGAGGCTAGGATCGTACATAGAACTCGCTGTGATGTCTTCATCGGGTATTTCACCGTTCTCCATGCCCAGTACCCCGTTGCATTGTCCTGAAACAATAAGACGCATCGTGCTTGATATATCGAATCGACGAAGCATGAGTAGGGGGAGGGAAGGGGGGGAGACATGAGAATACACAGGATACCGGGTTAGAATAGGGGAAGGGAAATGGCGGAGGGGAAACATAGAAGACAGTGGTATGCTCTGGTTATGTCTATATCTACTCTCAATCACATGCTCAATCTATTCCTATCCTCTCCTCTAGCTTCTCGCCTTCCGTAAACTCGCACACAAACACAGACAGACACATGGGGGAACTGGTAGCCTCTGTAGATCCACTTTCCACGTTTCCTACTGTGTATAGGCGTTGATGCTGTATTGGAGATACGACGCAGTGATTGGTATCCCTCCACTAGCGACAAACCTGTATTGATTATCCTACGGATCGCATTGAATGGAAATAGACTCGTGGATATCAATATAACTTGTCGTTGGACTTCTCATAAAGGGTGGATCATCACTGTTCACCCTATGCCGGCTCAACCGCGCTTTGTTGCTATCTAGATGTGTCCGCTGCTGCACCGGACACACCGCCGAGTTTCAGTATGCTCTGTTTCAACTGCACATCTCCCAGAGTTCTCTCGAACTATCCCAACGGATATACATTCCACGTATTCCCCGGTGTCCAGTTTGAACAGAGGAGAACAGAACAGAGCAGTTGGAGAAGTAGAACTAACTGTCGGTTTGCCGTAGTTTCCGTCCGCAATGAGAAATACAATGGGCTTCGAACCAGTAGTGTCATCCATCGATATTTTCCTCTTCCTGACGCGAATTCTCCTAGTCAGGGCTCTCCATCGGAGTTTTCTCCTTGACATGTGTTATGTGCCTTGCCGCGAATGTCGCAGTTATTTGTTTCAGACACGAAGTCATCGCCTCGGTTCTTCGTAGCTGTTCGAATACATCGATCGCGTATCCCATTATAGATTCATTGGAGCGCTGGTTGTGTAGTTGATATGGAAACTGTGTCGGCTCCATTCACATCTCGCGAAGAGCTTCATCGATTTTGTATCACCCATAGGAGGGAATCAATGGTTAGTTGGATAGGAATCGAAGCGAACCAATCATCGTCTCATATTGTTGTGTATTCTGATTACTGTTTGAATCATTAGTATAGACAAGCAAGAGCATTTCCACGTTAAACCGGATACCTTCCAATATGTAGTTCATTCAGGTCATTCAGAACTGCGTGTAAGGGTCTGCCGCAGGGAATTGGGTATGATGCAAGCGCCAACGCTAATGCCCTGTAGCATCGCGTTGAGTTCTGCAGCGTTGGTTTATCCAGCTCTGCTACAAGACCATGTCAGAAGCAATGCCACGATGTTACGGTACTCAGGGTACTGTAATTGCGTGGAGTACACTACCGTCAAATACGGGAACATTCGTGGTGCGATCTGGGAACAGGAGTCTGGAGGTATCTGTAATATAATTGTTAATATGGAAGGCGATGGGCTGTTGCTGGAAAGGTCGAATCTCCAGGAAGTCAGGACTTCCGGAGACGTGTCAAAAGGGAACTTTGGTGGATTAACTTGTCATTCAACTTTAGAAAGAGTCATTTTATGTGCTACAAGTGACAAACTATGCTGCCTAAAAATTGAAGTAATCTGGAATTGATCGACAGCCCAAATGATCGGATCCGCATCAACTTCATCGTTAGATTATCTTTTCAATTATACTACCTTCGTGAATAAAAATATACGTAAATAAGTAAATAACAGGGCATCAACATATTTCACTGCTGATACGGCAATGACATCATTTACCTTATAATAATAGTATTTTTGCGAAGTACTTGAAAAAAAGCACTCAAAGTACTCTTGTTACATGTAATTCCTTTTTCTAACATTGCCTTCCAGTGTTGCCTTAATAAATGTTTGGCGTGGAGCCGTAAAGGTTGCTTACAAACACATCCAAAGTTGTTCTCAGTCGCTAATACACCTGAGAGAGAAATGAGCACGCTAGGAGAGAAAATAGGCAAATAAGGAGTCTATGTGTGTGCGTATGTATCGCGTACAAGCGTTTCCACAAAGAAGGTAGATCCGGGGCCAGCGTCGCTGCCCTGCTTGTTTCGTCGGCCTCTCGGCTAATCCCACGTCCGCTGCATTCTGCAGTTTTGAAACTTTCCTGTGTACCCTGAAGCTCGCAACCGAGAGCAGCCCCACTAGTCGCACCACCTCTCATGCCTGACTGTGTAGTGTACACTTCCTATCCTGTACTGTGTATATCCCTCGTAACCTTCCGAAACGCGAGGCGAACGGGCGGTAACTGCAACGGCTGTGTGTAGCTTAAGTGCAACCGGCTACAGGAGGTGAGGTGAGACGAAGCTCACAGCGAGGAGGTGGTCGCTCTCTCGCCATCGTGCGGACTCTGCAATTTATCATGGCCTACGTCCGACATTTTCACTGGAAACCATCGCCAACCTCGACGGTAACGCGTGCCACCCCCTGTGTCCTCCTGCGCTCGGGGCGCAGGAGTCCTGGATATATTGGAGAGGTTTGTGCACCTCGCCCGGAGTCTACCAACACATTCACCTCCATTATAACGTCCACTCTCGCTGAAACTCGACCCCTACATCCTTACCAACACGTACACAATACCAAGCGTAATGCGTATATAGTTATTTTCAAAAGTGCATCGTGCGCTTACCAGCCATCACCTGCTATCCTGGATTCCGCGGTTTCCGAAAATTCTCTACTCACTATCCGAAATGCTCCGGTAGAGTCTTCATGCATACTGCTATCTTAGTTGCGGTACGAAGAGGCAACGCGTATACATTTGTCTTATTGCGTTTAGTTGAACTTATGCTAAGGGAATTCTAAGCGACGTAAGGGTACGAATTCCCTGTATCGCTGGTAAAAAAAAATATATGAATGCACCGTTATGACAAATCCAAGAACTGGAAAACCCACTGTGCAAAAATTGAGCGATGAGGCCAATACAACATTTTCCTTGTCTGTACGAATTCCGACATTTGTTACGCGGCGCATCATTTTTCATGCGCAATGACGTATATACTGAGATGTCTACAATATACAGAACTTTTGCTGCTTTATATATTCCATTTTTTACATATACTTTGACATTAGTGACCCATTTTTGCGAAAAAATATAAATTTCGCGGTAACAAAAAATATTGTAAATTAACTGAAAGCCGATAATTTTTTCTAGCAATCGGTGAGATTCAATTATATCGATCTCCTCTGTGTTCCAAACATGCTTTCTCACATATTTCGTACACCTGCATACAAACTGACGTTGAACAGAGGATACTGAAGCATATATTCCCGGAGCCTATTCTCGCACAGAGGTCTCGCGAAGCTTCCCTGGTTCTCGCATAGCTTGTAGATTATCCTGCGGGAACGTGATGCTATGGTGCAGGAATTGGCCCTGTGAGCTCTCGTGCAGCAATATCGGAGGCCAGCCAGCAACCGTGAGCAAAGCTAGCCTCACGGATGACTGAGAGAGGATCGGCTCCATCCGGCAACCAAGCGGGAGGTCGCGAAACCCCAAAGACTGTGCAAACATTGCGGTATTATACAACTTCGTTTAACGCCCGCATCTTACGGCTCGAGACTTCTACAGCGAACCCTACTCTCTGTTGCTCGTTCCCGTTCTCCCCTTTCTGTATCTCTGTCTTCAATTCTGCTTGTGTCTGTCCTGTGGTCTGTCCCTCGTGTCTGTTCATTTGACAAAGAATTCACGTAGAACGGCTGAAGCTATACACGAGGCGAAGGGATAATCGGAGAAGCGATGGGTTGTCGCTGTATGCAGACAATACAGAGGCGATGTCCTTCCCGTTTAAAATATAATTGCGGGGATTGTACACATTTTCGAGGACTCGGTATATTCAGACGCTTCAATTACGATAGAAGTCTTCACAGTTGGCAAACCACATATACCAAATTCATTATAATTATAGTCTCTTTATTTTTAAAGCAAATTTTTATTGCTGCGGTTCTTTATTACGTTTGCAGTCTCATTATCTGCGCGTCGCGTGAAGTATTTCTGTCTCTGAACGGGAAGTGAATTAGATAGTATTGTTGATTCGTCGTGCTTCTGACATTTCAATTGCCGTCGTATAATAGAACGTTAGAAGCACAATCTCTGTGTCGTGACAGGAAAGTGCGCAATGACCATTATTATTGTGTTTTCACTGAGAAAAAACGTGAGAGACTACAAGGATAAAAAAATAATAGAATAATTATATAGAACTTCAACTGCAGTACGAATCTCTGTGTCTATGGTATCCCAGATGGAAAAAAAGTATATAAATCTGTGATATATGCAATATATTTTCATTAAAAAATTACATATTACGAATATATTAAAAAAATATATAAATACATTCAAAAGGTCGAGTTTAATATATTTTTCTAATATTTTTTTGCACAAATTTGATTTTAACGTGCAGAATACACGTACCAACTTTACCGCACGAAAAAAACGCGTGTTTTCTTAAACGTAATGTACAAATACGAATTTCTTCATCATTCGTATTACTCTCGTTGTTCCGCCCTTCATAACCAGTGTAACCAGTGATATCGTGAGAAAATAATGAAATAAATAGAAATAAGAGAAATGTCGACGATATTTTCAATGCTGCTGAGTATTTTTTCGCGGAAAAGCGAAGATACAGGGAAAGCTGCGGGAAATTCAGCCCGTGGAGATATTACGAGTGCCCGCCTGACAAAAATAAAGAGCAGATCTCTCGGCGCGCGAACTTATTGTCGTTCGGGAGTTGGATAGCCCCCGGCGAAATAGCGCTGGATGAGCTATGCCTTCGACGACAGTGCTTTTGCTATATAGTATATATAACCCGAAAGCTTTCTCGCTCTTTCGGTCTTTCGTCGAGTTTCTTCTTCTATCTCCCGACCGTTCTCATCCTTTTCCTAGATAAAGGTACACGTACGAGGATTGTCGTCGGTATTGCCCGAGATACGGCTAGAAATGGCGAGGACGAAGCGAAATGTACGTTTCGCTGCTCCTCCTCTTTCTACTCGTCGCTAGTCGACGACGCGTTCTCTACGACGAAGCTTGCGCAAGCCGGAGTTGCCGAGATATCGGGATTTTTAAAGAAAGATGAGTCTCCAACCCTCCGGTACGTACACGACGAAAAGTTTATAGAAAGTACTGGATAGACGCTTCCGCCAATATATCACGCCGATAATAGAGGAATATTTTGACGCTCGTGTTTTATCGATAGTTTGCATTTACATTCTAAATTGAAACACTCTCGTCAAAGTTTTTTTTTTCTTTATTTTATTTTACATTCATTCGTCTTCAACGATTTAAGAAGAATACCAGATAGCGAAAAGAAAAATCGTCGATTGCGGAATAAACGATAGAGATCGGAGTTTTTTTTTCGCAAAGATTTTGTGAAACTCTTATCGAGGGACGTAGGAATTGGGTTTACACAGCAACTTTCGGGATTCTATGGTCTTTGCGCGAAAAGCCCAAAGTGGCGTTATAAATTTTATTTCGGTGAAAAAAAAAAAGGGGTCGAGAGAGATACGCGACAACGAAATTGCGAGTTTTTCGATTTTTCATGCCATTTGCCAGCGGCACTGATCTTATTTCCTAACAGGATTCAGATGCTACTCTTTCCGCTGAGGTGATATCCTTCCCAAAATTCGAATGGGATATCGAGGCGTGCGACAATCCTCGGCTCTTCAATGTGTTAGATAATACACTATACCGTGTATTGTATATAAAGACATTCGCGTGTGTGTGTGCGTGTGAAACGGGTTTCGGAGGGACGGCCCAACGCCATTACCAGTTGTATCGAAAGGGATAACGCCTCACGCAAACGATACCCAAAGCGATCGTTAATATTTATAACGCATGTATGGCTGCTGCCACATTACATACGCACGTGTGCATATATCCAGAAATTCGGCAAACAACCCAATGTACGTTAAATAATGACTGTGCTACGGGTTTTTCGCGCAACATTATACTAACAATGAAAACTGCCCGGTCGAATTTATTAGCCATTGTTTGCACCCTTATTTTTTTTAGGGTACGCGAGAGATTGAAAAAAAAAAAAAAAAAAAAAAAAAATTGTAAAAATTCAAGAATTGAAAGATACTTCGAGTTCGAGAGAAACTGAAACTTGTCTAGTTAACTCCTTCGTACGATATTTGACGCGCTGATAAATTAACTATTTTTTATTTATTTATATTTATATGAAAATTGGACGGGTATAATTAACAAGAAATTATAATAATATTAGTAATAATATAATATAACGTTATCAATATTAATGAATTATTAATTTCTATGTATTTTATTGGTTAAATGTATTCCATTATATATGTAAATAAACTGTATATAATCCATGTAAAGTCTTTTCGTTTAGGATTTTTTTTTAATTTTGTACCAAAAATAAATCGATCAGTTGAGAATTTTTTTTTTTTTTTTTTTTTTCGGAAAGAAAAAGGTTTGTTCTATATATTGTTAAAAACTCACCCAGATCCACGCTGCGAATCGATCCCAGACGGGACAGTAAAACGAGAACGAACAGTGAGAGTCGGTGAAAGCCGAGATAACGACGTTTGACATGCTGTCCATGCTGCTGTGACTTCAGCTTCAAGGTTGGCATGTTACTCCGTTCGGCCTGTATTATTGGCACCGGGTCGATTGGTTTCGCATCGCAGATACCGGGGAGTCTCTGCTGCGACGTATCCAGCCGATGATTCTCACTTTATATTGGCCTTCGTTGCAGTACGCGATGAGGCATTGAGTGCAACGAGTATTTCCACATCGTGTGGATCGATAACTCCCACGAAAAGTCTTCAGTTTTCAAATGTCCGCAAATTCTTTTCTCTTAAATCTGCAAACAAACGAAAATACGACAATTGTCGTTAGTATCGCGACAAAACATACGTTGAATTGTCGATACCGAAAAAAAAAAAAAAAAAATTAGTTGCCGCTAACATATTTTTGCTAATAACAATTAAAAAACGAATCATTAAGTTGAAAATTAAAAAACGATTTAAATAACGAAGATTCCATCGATTATAAACCGATTGGAGCACAAAAAAAAAATTACAATATTGAAGAAATATTTCCTCATTTTTTTCGATCAATTTACGAATTGATTTTTCGGCAGTTTCGTAATCATTTTACGGGTATCATGAGCGATTGAAGCGTTTTCCCGACATGTAGTAAACCACGCGTTGGGAGAGTGGGAAGAATAGAGAAAGCTCTTGATCGTCATCCACCTTCCGCAAGCTCAGTCGATGTAGGACTCTAAAAGCTGCAGAAATCGGGGTAAAAAGTATGGAGGAAAGGCTGTTAACTCGCGCAAGGAGGAGTAGTTCTCACGGTGATAGCCGTACACGAGCTGCAGTAGCGAAGCAGAACGAAGCGGTGGGTGAGGAAGCGAGGAGGGAGGGGGAGGGGGGGCGTGATGGTCTGATGCATCATTCACACCTTCGTGCGAAAGCAACGAGAGGCAGACTATTTTATTTCGCGAGTGCAGCTGCAGTTGCAGCAACGCTGAACTGGGGTGCACCTGTTAGAACGGTACCGTCGTCGTTTATCCGTTTCACCTCGTACTCACTGTCGTTCTTCTTTCCTTCGTTTTCTCCGCTTCTCCCGAAGCATGGAAACAGCGAGGGGTTGAAGATACTCGAACTTAGAGTTATTCAGCTCGCGTCTAGCGTCGCGCTATGTACACGACAGCGACTACAAACGTAGGCGTGAAAGGAAGATAGACGACGCAGACGACGTGAAAAGTTGCGCTCTGCGCTTGCGCGAGGGTCTCTACCCCAGTAGATAAACTAAAATAAGTGTGTCGTAAAATATAAAAACCTTTTGTTTTACGTAGAATCTACGAAGCAGTAGTTGTCCCTGGAAAATATATATCGCGCGGTTGAAACAACTGTATGACAACGCAGAAGCCCCACAAGATGTCTACAGAGTTTCGGATCTCTTATGAACTCGAACACCTCTATTATATTTTTGCTACTCGAACACCTGTTTTGTTCACGAAGTCGTTTTTTTTTATGCATTTTTTTTTTTTTAAGAGATGCTATAATGCCGCATGAAAAAAAATTCTATGCAAAAAATGCATAAGAAATAAATAAATAAAATAATACGTAATAAAAAAAAAATAAAAAAATATATTCGTAATATACAATTTGTCGATGAAAATATATTTGACATATCATAGATATATTTTCTAATATATTTCTTTTTTACGTGGAAACTCACTATATGTATAAATATCGAAAAAAAAAATTAAACGAATTGTTGAAACTTCGAGTTAATCAGTAACATCAGTCTCTACCATAAAACACAAATACCAAAGTTAATATATCAGGCTGGAAAGTATGTTGTGAAAAAAAAAGACGTCTGCAAAGTATAAGATAGAGTATGAAACTTGTAATTACGTACGCTCAACAAAACTCATAAGTTCAGGTACACTGGAAGAAGTTTCAAAGCCATCCATTGCCGAAGCTTCCAATGTTATAACAAAAATAATATTCTCAACATTTTTATTTTCGGTTCATTTCTCATCAGCTACATAATGAATAATAATAATAATAATGAAAAAAAAAAAAAAAAAAAAAAAAAAAAAAAAAAAATGGCTAATGCATCACATTGGACCGTCGGGTGACCGGGGATGAACTCAGGTGAAAGGCGACTAGACAGGCGGAAGGCGAGAGCCTATATATGTATCGCTCAGTCTGCAGACGAACCTCGAACCTCGACATGTCCACCGTTGCAACGACGGATGATGGAGAAGCGAAGCGCGAGGCTCCCTGCTCTCCCTTCGCCCTGAAGCTTACAGGATGAGGTGTCTCGACGAGGGACGCAAGAACGACAACGACTAAGAGAAGGGCGAGGGGGAGGGAGAGGTGTGGGGTGGGAGTACGGGGATAGGGGGATGAAGCGTCCCTGACGTTCAACGGAGAAACGCGAGAAGGAAGATAGAACAGTGAAACCGAGCAGCGCGGTGAGAACCAGGCGAACCCACCAGAATGGACTGGTTGGACAGTATGAGGGTAGAAATTGCGGCGCACCGATCCCTTTATTATGACACCGAGGCTGTCGCTTATCAAACCCTCTGGGCGCGTCTACTTTCCTCTCTGTCGTTTTGTTCATTCTGCGTCATGAAGGTGCACCACCGGCGCGCACATCTATCGAACTCGCTGAAACTCTGTCCTGTACCATGAGAGATAGAGAACACCGGTGTTTGCTATAACGGGCTTTCGATCGTCGCGAAGAAGCAAACACGTCTGTATAACGACAACAATAATAAAAAAAAAAAAAATTGAAACTTTCATTAGACGAAGTTGGTTCAACTTTTTGCATCAGCCTCGAAGTATCTGGATACAGTACGTAACTTCAACAAATGGAATGGAAAAATTCAATCGAATAGTGTTCGTTTGATAATGTAAAAAAAAATGTTCACGAACCGATATAAATTTTTGTAGGATTTCCTTTTTTTATTTAAAATATTATTATTAAATAAATTAAACATATTATTATCATTATATTGAACAAATGGAAAACATCGTACGATTTTTTCAATTAGAATTTAGACAGTGCTTTACACCATTACAGCACATCTCCCACCCCCGTGGGGAAGATTTTTTATACGATATTTTTACGGAGAAAAAAATGCAATTTTTTTTGATTCCGTAGATCCGGTGGGATTCAGTGTTTTCAGGCAAAAAAGCGGTTTTCATTTTTTTTTTATATGTAAAAAACACCATTTCACTAATCCCATGAGATTGCTTGTTCGATCGTAATGAAGTTTTCATCATGTGTAAAAATCCCCAGAATACAAAAAATTGTTTCATTTTTTTTTTTTTTTTTTTTTTTTTGAAATAGAAAAAATTGTCAAAAATGATATTGAAAAAAATTGAAATCTTTACAATTTTTGTAAAAAAAAAAAAAACACTTTTTTAATGAAAAGTCCGGAGACCCCTTAAAAATCGATATTTAAGGAACTCAAGTTCGTACCACGTTGGTGATTATAGTACAGATCTTTCGATGATCCATGCAAAGCTTCCAACATTTTCTTCATGTGGCTAAAGTACGATATTTTCGGCTCCTCTGCCGCTAGTCGCATCGTCTAATATCGAGGCCACAGGGGTAGCCAGCCTAGCAACATCCATCCCATATATGTATTCCCATCATATAGTTCTATATTGTGCGGCTTGTACTCGTTGGCGTTATCCCGCGCATCCTTTCTACTTCACGGGCGATGGCCCCGAGAGCACGATCACGTCATTACCCATAGATATTCAGTTCGAGGGGCAGGAGAGACGGGGGGGTGTGAGTGAGCGGACACGACCTAGCGGACGATGTTGCTGCTGCAAACTCGACTATAAGCAGAAGGATTTTGCCATGCAAATTTCATTCCGCTTCTTTTAAAGCCGGGATTTACTTGTCGTTGCTACCACAACGACATTGGACTATGGGTCGAGTAAGGCTAGTAATGCGTTATCGTATTCTCGCGGTTTTAAGATCGATTTTGTACATTCGCGAATCTGACTCGTCTGACATGGAAAAAACGTATGTTGCCCAATATATCTACGATATATCCAATTTATTTTCGTTGAAAAATGATATATCATAATATATATCTGCAAATATATGTCACCAGATTTATAAAAAAATTATATGATTAATATATTAATTATATAAATGCGCCAAATTTAATATATTTGCAATATATTTTTTGCATATTCTTTTTATTTCATGGGGTCGTCTCTCGTTTGAAAAAAATAAAAATAAAAAAAATAAAAAATCAATAGATTAAAAGCACCGCATTCCCGCCAGTGTGAGAATCAAAATATGATTTAAAAAAAAAGTAACCGCGATCGTTTTCTATCGTTTCTCTGCGGTTTTATTCGAGAAATTCCCGAAGACAGAAGAGGAATGTTGGAATTAAAGAGTGATAGGGGGATGGGAAAGCACGTCGGCGCGAACGGAAGCTCTCAACTGCTTTATCGTTCACTCCGACCGGCTTATGAATAGCGATAAGTGTTGACGCGGCTTTTGATGCGCTTGAAATACCTTCGAGGCTTTTCATTCCTCTCATTTTTTTTTTCCTTTCTTTTAACCACCATCCTTCTGTTCGTTCGCCTTTGCTCTCTCAAGTAGTTCGAAACATTTCTAACTTTTCAATATCACGCCGTTAGACTAATGCCGATGCCGCGAGTGTCGATTGATTGAGAGGAACGGCCGAGAGGGAATAATTCGGCTTCACAATGGGTTTGGAAAAGCGCGCGGGTTAACGTTGCCTCTAATTTGTACGCGAAACATAGAGGAGAAGGAAAATCTAAACGCTACGAGTAATAGGAAAGCATGACAAAGCGTGAGAGAACGCTGAACAGCTTTACTGCGTTTGGCAGGTTCGCCAGGTCGCTTTTGTAGGATTTCGTAGGGAGAAACAGTATTTACATGAAGGGTTGGAAGCTCTTTGTCTTTCATCCGACGTTTCCCAGCCACAGTTAAGGTCCTAAGGGACCAGAAATGAATACAGAAGATGAATAAGAGTACTGTTTATGCCTCACGATTGCTACTCATCCACGGGTTATTGGTCCGCCTTGGTAGAGTCATTGCTCCGCACAGTTTCAGGATGATGAAATAACTTTTCAACGACCCTCGAGGGATGCACAGTATAATTGTTTACCGCTTTTATTTGCCATTGTCTGGATCAAAGTATGATGAAAGAAAGCTCCGCGGGGGACAAAAATAATGTATTCCATTGGCAAATTGAATCGACCAGATTTCCAGAGGCCTCAACCGACTGCCAACTCTCCTTTTGGAATTTCTTTTATTCCAGTGTCTGACCCACTGCTCGAGAGAACCAGATTTAATAACCTAATAGATCATATACATTGACTGCGACGAGGTTGTTGAGGTAATCAATAGGATTTTAAATACCTTCCTTGATTGCATTGGCAGCGGGGTTGCAGTCAATTGCAGAAATAAATCCGATCGACACAAAGAGTACAGCAAAGGACTCGCTGGGGGGAGGGGGGGTGGGGTTGGCTAACCGATTTTACATTCTACGATTCGGACACGTTGATGAGGGGTATTCAGTCCGTAATAGAAGGCGATGGAGAGCGACTTCTATGCAGTGAGATAGCGAGTTTCGGATGAACTCTCATCGTACCGTCAGGCCACATCGTTGCGCACATCGTTGGATTTCCGCCAATCGACGCTGCAATTAGCAGAATTCATCGGACAGGAGAGGGCGAAGCCCTCCGAAGCTTCCCGTGACGGTGGCGAACGCTTCACCGACATCACGAGCTTTCGCTCATCGCGCTTTTAGCCTTCCCTTACTCAGCGAATCCCCGAAAAACGATCCGCCGAAATTGCGGATAGGCAACTGACGGGGCAACGGGAGGGAAGAGGGCTCGCAACTGTTTCTGCAGTATAAACGCAGAGCTACAACAGTTGACGATGAAATTGTCTTTATGCAACGAGACGTTTTATGCCTCAACGGTAACTATAATAAACGTACCAATTAACGTAGGACAGGAGCATACAGGCACGTGAATGTGGATAGACACGCGATTCAAGATTAGTCTTGACAAGTGAATATACTCGCACACTGTCATTTTTAGACGTTCCCTTTTACCGACGCAAGGGTTGTATATATTGACAAGAAAAATAGCTTCTTGCCCTACTTCTCAAAATAGAAAGATTCGATCGATTTTGGGTACTCATTGCTCGCAAAGAAATATGCGTATGTCAAAGTATGTAAAATATCGTATGTCACAAAAATGACATATAAATCTTGCAGACAATAATTCGATGTTTTGGCAATATATCAGTATATACGTCGTTTCCGTGAGTTTTTTTTTGAAATCTATTGCATACGTGAATCATTCTTAATGCCGCTGTTACCGGTGTATGCGTAACATATCGATGATTGATACATTCATCATTTTTTTTTTTTTTTTTTTTTTTCTACTCGTGTGAACTTCTGGCCGGCGTTACTGTTTCCACGATTGGTTAATATCAATTTGAGATTTGGAGGGATGGAGAAGGAAGAAGAGTGCGAGAATAGGGCGGATGGGACGGCATTAGCGTCGGAAACCCGGAAAATATACGGGTTTTCGAGTGGATGCTGGCCCACTTTTCCGTTTTCGCACTACGAGAACCAACGTGCCTGGGTATGCAACGAGAGATTCCACTGCTGTGCACATAAAATACAACAACCCCCTTACGAATGATTTACGTACGAGGTAGCAGCATCGTTGCTCCTCTCGTACTCCGCTGTCCCTCGGCCACCGCTCCACTCTCGTTACACCCACATAGTTTTCCGGCAACAAGATTATTTCATTAGCATGTATATAGATATATATAAAATATATATATACATTTCGCGCAGCAATGTATATGTATAATTGTTATATTCAATGCATTCCAATGACAAACTCACCCAACGTCATGTATAAATATGAAAATCCCTTTTTTTTTTTTTACAGTAACTTTTCCCCGAGTGTTCACAGATTTACGAGACACCTGATCGCGTATAAAAATAGTTGAGAAATAATCATGAATTTTTGAAAATTTTTTGAATTCTCTTTCGATAAAATTATTTCGTAATCGTAAATGCGCTTCAGAGATTTTTCGATAGTTGTCATGCATTTTTAATTCATAATAAAGCGCATTGATCGTTAAAAAAATCTTTATTTACATGTCTTACATTCCCCTATAAAAAATATCGAAATAAAACAACCCGAATAAGACAACCCTTTCGAAAGGAAATCTTTCTCAGTTTAGCGAGACCCGGAAAATTAAGCAACAATTTTCGTGTTAAGATAACAAATTACCGTGCGTGTTTGCATTCGCCTCAGACATCAGATTGAAAGTTAGCATGATGAGACGTTTATAGTTAAGACAAGAGTATGCGGGGCGGCAGGGGGCGAGGGGAGGCAATGTTGAATCTGTAACGCTCGACTCGTCGTCCTCTGCCACTCCGGCCGAGTTTGCGTACCCGAACAGGAGGAGACTGTAAACGATGCAGGTTGGAAGCCCATAAACTCGCCTCGTTTACGAGCTTAGTCCTTACGTGTGATTTATGCGCGCGCTAGTGAGGTGCCGGTGCTCGTCTGCGTCATATCTCAACTTTAATACCATATCCTTGGGGTTCTAATGCACAAGCTAATAGTTTATGTATCCATCATCGAATACGCAAGCAATAATTATTCAAAACATGTGTCGGTTATATATTTCACGGTCTGTACAGGTATCCCCACGTGACCGGCACTTGCGCCGGTTCGTTGCGCTTTAATTAGAATCGAGCATTAAAATCATAACAGCATCTTCGTTAGCTCTATAAATCGTGACATAGACGAGAGAGGAGGGTCGATTAAATTTTCACGACTTGTAGAACTTTCATTGGGGGAAGAGCGTCAGCCGAGAACCGAGACAGAGATCACGGGACAACCGACGAAATAAAGCGTTGACCTCGTAGTTACTATATAACGTAGCTTAGCCATTACCGCTGGATGCTGCGCAGGCGAAATTTTAGCTGCCCGCCCGGTTAATTTCCGTTCAAGTTGGCGAACGCGAGGGAGGGGTGGGGGACAACGAGTGTTTCTGACCAGCACGTTTCCGTACGAGCTCCTGGCCAGGAGTATGTTGCTATACACTCGGCTCTCTCTTCCTCTGTGCAGTTGCAGCGCAACGACGAGGCAACAGCGGTAGCAAACGTGTGAGCGCACGTACTACACGAGTAGTAGGTACATAGAAGCTTCTAGTTTCCACAGCGTCCTGCATGTACCGTAACTATTCAGCGTCGTTCTTACTCGTCTGTACCGCGGGCTCTTTCCACCCAAACCCACCCTCCAACCCCCACCCCTCCCGCGCTCGGGCCATATCCATATATACTCGTTGTATTAGGTATACACGGACACCGTATTCCGAAACATGGGCCTGCATAGCGCGATCGTGAACCACCTCGAGCACCTCTACGATATTTTGCAACGTTGTAAGCACCGATAACTAATGTTTCACGTGGACAGAGTATAGTTTCGATTTTCAACCCCCTAACCTCTCCCCGACAAACTAGCAGAACTGGATTTAATAACGTAGAACCTGTGACATAGAATGCAAACGAGGAATAACATCCCGCGATATATGTCGATGAAAGGACGTATGAGAACATATCAAAGCTCCGGGTTGACTCTGAACCACTATGACAGATAACAGACTGAAGTGTCAGCGAGTACCTACGGAAATCAATTGGTTTCCTGGAATACGTGATAATACTGTCGTACAGTCGTTACAGCGCGTTTATAGTTCGGCGAAACGACAATAGTTTCGATTCGGCATTCTTGAGGGTTACGTGTACCTGACGGTTCAAAATCCGAGGATGATGTGACTATTTTTTCGATAATAATATATAGAAGATGATGAAATTTTTTTTTTT
Source organism: Cryptus armator (assembly GCA_963971235.1). NCBI lineage: Eukaryota > Metazoa > Arthropoda > Insecta > Hymenoptera > Ichneumonidae > Cryptus > Cryptus armator. The sequence goes on along the minus strand of OZ020234.1, from coordinate 2,708,285 downwards.
TTTACTGATAGATACAGGTATTCGGGATGTTAGAAAAAAATTGTTACAATATATGATGAGAACAAAAATTGATATGACGGCTGGAAGAGTGAATTGTTTTTTTTTTTTTTTCGAGACGTTTGGCGATGAGTTCGCTGCAGTTGAAACAATGCATTTTTAGTGAAAAAACAAAATCGGTTATTCAAGGTAATAACCATAATGAGTCGGAGACGATCGCTTATTTAACATTTTTTTTTTTTTTTTTTTTCAAAAATTGGAGGCGAATTGACACTGGAGAATGAGTAATCCGTGAAAATCGCAATTTTTACATTTGAAAAGAAGATCAGTCATTAAACTCGCGCTTTCGAACCAAAAAGTAAATGTAACCCTTTCAATGGAATTTCAGCGCGAAACCTGGCAGACGACTTCGAATGCATAAAAAATGTTATTACACAATTTGGGTTACAAAAAATTGGGTTTCTTTTATAAAATAGTTTGAAAAGCGGCTTCGTCATATTTCTGAGTTAACGCGGTGTGCGTTCACTTTAGATAGAAGGATCTCCTGCAGCGTCCCGAGGATATACAATAACATGCATCTGGAATTTCCCCTATTTCCATAAATTGCATAATCCCCCCCCCCTTCTCCGTGAAATACTCAGTTTCGTTATCCGTTCTGCGTCTAGACAGGCCTCATATTCTCAGTATCTTTCTGGCATTTTGTAGTGAAAGCCGCCACGAAGTTATGAAGCAATTCTTGTATTGTATACCGCGGGTTGAAGCATTCCGGCATTGCATCCAAAACGTCGCGTTCCGCGTACTCTTTGATTGAGGCATTCATCACGGATGTTGAAGCATGCAGCAACGACGAAGGGGAAAAGGAGCCCCGAGAAAAGCAGACGCAAGGCAACCGCGTGAGAAAAAGACCGAGAGAACTACTTCAACGGTATACCCCGTTAGCTTTCTTCTGACATATCAATCTTTCGCGGTTCGAGACGAGACGAAACCAACAGCCCCATAAAATAATGAAAGCCGAACCGCTAAAGACTCTCCAAGAAGATTCTTGGAATAATTTCGCTGAGAGCGAACGCACCGGTATCGGCGTGGGAATTATCAGCATCAAGAGCGGAGCAAAAAAAAAATGATGGAATTCTCTTAAATAATTAAATACAATCGATATTATTATTTAGAAAATAATTTCAGAAAAAAAAAAATGTTGCAATTGAAAAAAAAATTAATGTAATATATTTTACACGAAAAATGGTATATTGCGGATATATTTTAGAATATACTTCTAAAAATATATCGCACTAAAAATGTAACAAATTATATGATGAATATATTATATAATAATTATATACAAATGACTATAATGCAACTATATCGAAAAACGCCGAATTTCATATATTAATCATATATTTTTCGCATATATACTTTTTTTTCCATGTGGAAACAAAGCGACGACGAGAGATAAAAGTTCACAGCATGCCGGACAGTATAAAATTCAATCCAATATGTCAGTCGCAATGGTGAGCTTCGTCGTGAGTGCAGGACAATGCAAGAATTATTTACAACGAGATATTGTCCGATAAACAATTGAAAACAATTTCCATTCAATTCTTCCATCTCGTCATATTCTGTTACTGACGAACAATATATTCATTATAGGAATAACAAATAAAAACTACAACACGTATTACGTATAATTATTCGGGGGTTTTTTTTTTTTTTTTTTTTTTCTTTGTTAGATGTTGATTATTCCGAGAGATTTTTTTTTTCTCGCGAGTATTCTCGTGAGTATGCCTATCCCAGTGATGCTATAAACGTGTGCGGTCGTGCCAGAACGGTGATTTCAGTGCGGTGATGATGGCAGAAGCAGAAGCACCAGGCGGCAGGAGTACCGACGAGGATGAGGCTGCAAGGGGGCAGAGGGGGCCGTGGGACAGAGGATGAGGCACTGAAGAGGACGGCTAAACGACACTTCATGCAGGAGCGCGGTTATCGCGTCTGCCGTGCGCTGATACCGGGCGGGTGCGCCCTCGTTCCACCACCATGTCGTCTCGCTTCTCTTCCTCTCCACACACACTCCCCCCCCCCCTCCCTCCCTCCCTCTTTCCTCACCCCGAACTACCCCTATACTTCGTCGTTCTCGTTCTCTTCGTAGTCGGGCTCCACAGTTCAGTATGCCCTACTCCCCCAACTCTGCATCGTTCGACCTCTCGCCCGACTCCTTCACCCTCTCTCTATGCCTCATTTTCACGCTCCCATCATGCCGGGTTCATTACTCACGGGAAAATATACGCAAGGACACGACAAACCTTCAAAAGAAGAATTTCTTTCTGTCATATCTTACCGGAGGCCTCCCCCACCCATGGAACTCTTGAAAAGTCGACGAAATTTTTTTTTTTTTTTTTTACTGCTCGTCCTTTCATTTCTCAAGACTGCCGTTCGCTCAAAGTTCGTTCGCCACGATTTAAGGATAGTAATCCACCTTTTCTTTACTATTTTAAGCACAATTTTTGAATTTCGGAACTTAACAATTTTTCCTGTATATAAATATACAATTGAAAAAAAATAGGTTTCTCTGAAATGTAGCGGCGACTGAGGTTGACATTTAAAAGCGCAAAAAGTTAATCGACATGAAAAAAATTATAAAGCAAAATATATCTATGGTATATCCTATGAGCAAATATATTTTTATTTTTATTCTATTTATTTTTATTATTTCTAGTAAAAAATATTGTAAAAAGGCCATTATTTGCTCGTTTATAAAAAAAAAAAAAAGAAATTAAAATTCTGAAAAATAAAAAACAAAAACTGAGTCTGGAAATTAGTGCGAGAAATTCCTTTGACGATTGCAAACTTATCGGCAAATTAACTTGTACACGCGTTCGAACAGTCGTGTCGAAATGTCAAAGTGACGATTGGGAATATTTGAGATAATGGCGAGGTACAGTGTCGGGTTCGCCGAGAGAACGAGACAAGAGGAACGCGAAGAGCGAATGAGTAGTATTGAAGGGATATAGAGCGACCGAAGGAGAGAAGCATACAGCGGGACGAAGGGTTACGAAGTGGATGAGATGAAAAAAAAAAGGAGAGATCTGTATTCCCGACAGGAGCCCGGAACACTCAATAGTGTGCTTTAGAAAAATTTCGTGACAGAAATACGAATGCCGCGGTGCACAATTTACGTTATTAAATCGGTCGCACACAAGCCACGGGTCGCTCTCACTCGAAGCAACCCGAGTCCTCCCCGTATACGAATGCGCCGACTATTCAATACGATTTCATGTTAAAATTGTCCCTTTTTCCAATCCTCTCCTACAGGCAGCGATAGAATCTCGACGAGATCCATAAGATTTCCCAAAGAGCCAACTGACAACACACCGGCCAAGCGGTTCAACTCGCTCGTCGTCGTTGCCAAATTCTCGAGCTCCAGAGTGCCCATTCCTCTTCGATATTAAAGCCATCCCTCCCTCCTTCCCTAATCGAATGGGGTTATAAAAGTTCGCAGAACGAAGTAAAAATAGTCGAATGAAAAGGTCGAAAAATATTTGCAATATCTCTCTCTCTTTCTCTCCTCGATGGGCAGATAAATTATTGCACGTGAAACGGAACAAACAGAGTTTTTCTTCGTCACACGCGATGTGGGGCAAACAACCGAAACAGAAAAACGACGTTGAAGAGATAAAAAAAAATAAAAAACAGTACGTCGGTCGAACTGCAAACGGCACGTAAAATACGAAATGGCTGCTACTCTCCGGGGGTTGCGGGATGCGAGAATGCCAGTAGGGTAAAGTGGGACGAGTCGAAAGTAGCGAACGCGGATCCGTAACGACCGTAAAGCCGTAAATATGCAGCAACCGACTGGTCAGCAGGCCAGTTTCCCGGTGGTGGTGGAAAGAAGTTTGCTATGGCAAACAAAAGTGGCGGAGAGTCAGAGAAGGGGAGGGATTGAGGGGTTATCCGTACGATTTATTTACCATAAGCTTTCATCAGGCACCGCGCGCAAACAAACATCATCGTACATTCCTATGCCACAAAATATAGTATAAGTGTAAAAAAAAAAAAAAAAAAAAAAAAAGAAAAAAGTTAGACGTATACGTATTCGGAATGTCGTAAAATATATCCATGAAAAGAGTATAAGCTATTGCAGAGACGGACGGGAAATATGAGTGAAATAGAAGTACGCGGATATAGCCGCGACGGAAATTTGCATGTTCACATGAGCGTAAAGTCAGTTGAGAGATACGGGGTTATAGGAAAATACATGTATTGTCGTATCGCCGGGAATTCACGCTCGATGCTCGCTGATCAGACGCATTAATCTTCGACGCTTCCTTTGCTTTGACCGGAGAGCGATATTGAAATTTAATAAAATGAACACATTCAATGAACAAAATTATTATCCATCGTGGAAATAGAGTATATACTGTGATATAGAATTTCTTGCGACAAACTACATAATTCTATTTATTAAGTTAAAAATAATTTATCGTTATAAAATTATAATATCATTTTATTTATAATTTTTTAAAAATGTCTTTGATTATTTTATATAAAGACATATGTTTCGTATATTCTGATTTATACTGCATTTTTGCCTTTCTGACTCTTAGCTACCAGATTGACGATAAATATAAGCGGTATATGAGCAAAAAATCATGCCGGTCTGTAATAAACGCGGAAAGAAATGTTACGATAAGGACACAAATATCTGAATAAGAAGGTATTCCGTGAGTGTATCACTATCGGATTCTATGTCGCGAACAAAAGTAAACGTACTTGGAATATTGAGCGCTTCTCAAAGAGCACGAACATTGAAGACGAACGATTGAAGCAACATTTCATGAATTATTGAGAAGCTTTGGCGAATTGGAGCTTCAAAAGTAGCAATAATTCGAGTAATAGAATATTTATCATACCGTAGGGGGCGAAGTATCGGAGTATCGTTTTTCTTTCTTTTTTACTCGGGAAGAGCGAAGGAAAGGGTAGGGGGAGGGGAGGAGGCGGTTTACAGTGAGTGTGGAATCGATGCGGGATATCATCCCTTGAGTTCGCGAGAAACTCCAGGCAACGCGAAGTGAGCGCGCGGGTTACAAGGCGAAATACAACTCTACTTTCTTCCGTTCGCTTCTCGCCCGTGAACCATCGCCTGCGCATTCACCTGACTTTCTTATTGTCGGTGCAAAGGGCGATTTCTCTTCGAAACGACGTTACCGTACTCAACCCACCCGACGTTGCGAGAGCCGCGGCGGGGAACAAGGAGAATTGAAAACGAAGTCACGAACCGCTCCGTGGGCAGATATATCCGTTCGGATAGTCTCGCGAGTCCGGGTTACCGGCCTCCGATCGGAAACGGATCCATGTGTATTATCGAATGCTGAACAATTATTAGTCTTCGTAATGTTTTATTGATTTTATTTTTATTCATTGATTCCTTATTGTTTCACTGTATTTATATTCATTTTTATCTTTATACTATTGTCGTCGTATGTAAAAATCTACTAATTATATATTCTGACATATATTTAATTTCTATGGGGACCAATTAATTTTTTTTTTTTTTTTTAAAGGCAAATTCGTCAGTGTCTTTTTTATTGAGGGATACGTGATACGTGTATTAATCGATTTTTATTTATTCGCGAATTTTATAGATCAAAAGTAAACATTTGTTAAGTACTTAGAACACTCAACTCAATCAATCAGAATTGCTGTTAACCACATTGATTGCTTTACTAAAGTATGTTTTGTGTCATTGTCAAGAATTATTACCAATTTAGTTCCACACTTGTGTAGCGGCTCGAGTTAATCCGAGTTCTAAGCTCAAAAGCTTCGGCTCCGTGTGTAACGAGCGTCGAGAAATGGGTCACGTGTGTTGGTCTGATTCCAGACCGATTGAATTATACAACCAAAGCTTTCGAGGATCGTAATGAAATCCATCTCCTCGCTATCCGAAGGAAAGGGAGTTTAGGAAAATCTCTTCGAATCGTTGCCGCATACGTAAAGACGATTTGCGACGATAGTGCGGAATGCGAGTTCATAACGCTCGATTTTTCATCGCGAAATTTCGAGATCGTTTTCCAATAGCTCTCGCGATTTCGCATTCCCGTGAACTATTTTTATTTTAAATATCCGGATATGATCGGTTCTCGCAACGACGAAGAAATTTATGAAGTCGAGGAAAAAGGCTCGTTGAAACGACGTCTTCCTCGGAATCAAGGAATATTTTTTTTATGAAAAAAAAAAAAAAAAAAAAAAAAAAAAAAAAAATGGAACAGACAGTGTTATCGGTAGGAAAACTTAATGGATCGAGATATACTAGTCTTCCGCACAAATGGATGCGCTTTCACATACTGTCCAGCGATGCAGAAAATTAAGAGATCGGCTTGGCGTTTTGGGGACGGATACCTTCCCCTTCCTCGTCCGTGAGAATGAATGAGATTTCAGTCGTCGCCGAGAGTGCAGTTGGCGAATGCAGTAGCCGCGCGAGCGCAGCCGATGCGCCGTCGGGGGGTTAGGAGCGAAACGACTGGCTGTGGAATTCAATTATCTTTCCGTTCGTTCGCGGCTAAATTAAATACTCAATCTCATCGTCGTTGATGCACTCGAGTGTTCAGCGTACTCCTGCCAGTTCGATTGCCGTGTGTACACTCGTACAAGAATTTTAATTGGCGATATTCTTCGCTATTCATTCACACGTGACGAATAATGCAAACAAACCCGCCGGTTAGTTATAAATGCCTCTCAAAATTCTTCTTATCAATTTTTTTTACGTATATAAATTGTATAAAAAAAAAATTATTTAAATAATTATTATTACATTTTTTTTTACGAGATTTTGAAGAAATTATTTTTCCGATGACAATGAAAATAAATAAAAAATGGACTGTGATTTATTGAGCAGATTTATTTCAAGCAATAATTCAATTAGAGGTCTTGACGATTATCGTAAATTTTTTTTATAATTTTTTTTTTATTGCACTCCAATAAGTTAACGTTAAATATTTGATTAAATGATATTCGTTAAATGATCGTCTCGATATCGTTTATCTCCGATCGTCTCGTGTACATACGCGTACTGCTTTTGATCGATATATTTATATAGATTGGAGGCAGTTGTCACGGCGAGAAATCACGCCCAATCGTATTTCGACACGTCGCGCGCGGTACGTAACACCAGAGATCGACGCTTTTGAACGGTGAACACGAGCATCACGTTTCTCTATCCCTCCGGTGTGTCGCCCGATGGTGCCGCGTCATTGCCGCAATTCCCGCTTTACGTGCGTGCAATTTTCGTGGTCGTACCCCGTTCGATGCCTCGATGAAGCAACGGCCGTGACGCTCTGGCATCGAACGCGTACCCCGCGCGGCATTGCCAGCCGATCGACGAGACACGGATAGAGCCGTAGAGTTCTCGGCGTTGTGAACACTCGTTTCAATTCCCCCCCGACGCTCACCTCGCCCTTTCCCAGTCCCCCTTTCCCGCCAACGGAACACGCTATTTGATATTTCGCGAAACTAGGCTCCGTGTAAACCCACCCTCGTTCTGTTGTACGTGATGCGTCGTATCTTCATGCCTGACTGCTGCTACCCCGACGGGTTTCGCGCGAGTTTTTCAAAAAAAATGTTGAATTTTTCGTTCTGCCAATTTTTTTTTTTTTTTTTCTTTTTTGTCTTTTTTTTGTTCGTTCGCACAATAGAAATAGCAGCGGGACTAACAGCGTCAGGAGCGGTAGAGAAAAGTATTTGTTCGCGCCGGCTGCTCCTCCATCATCTCGCGCACTCCTGGGCTCTCGGTTCGCTTTTCGAACGTCACCCGTTTCTTCCTTTCTTCCTCGCCCTATCTCGATTTTCACTGCACGTAGGTACTTGATATACACACGCGGCGGTACGTGACTCGAAGACCGAATATACACAAAGCAGAAGAATATAACTATACCACGAAGAGGAGACGAGTATATTCGCACGGATGCGTGAGACTCCGGAGAAGTCGATTATTAAAATAGAAACGTCGATAGGACGAACGACGGATACGTCGATGCGAACGCAGAGAAATGCGCGAAACTATCGTTATAGAATTTCTCGCGACACAGAGCTTTTGCGTCATTGCCACTCGGGGATGCGCTCTTTTACGATTTCTAACAAGTTATAAAATTACGGAAAAAAACGATCGCACTTAGTCTCAAATGGAATTTCGTACTCTGAATAAATGGCTGTAAATAAAATTTGACAAATTATATTCTTAATAAAAAAAAATAGTAAATAATAAATCGCCGTTTTTTGTCCGGCGGATAATCGGGACTTAGAAATCGATTTAAATTCACTACGAATAACATACGGTGTACCTATGATGTGACTCTTTCAACATTACATCGATGCTTATTCGAGTAATGAGAACAATTTTCAATACTTGTGAATAATCGACGCACGGATAATGGCACGTTGAATACGAAATACACTCGATATACCAGGGGATTGAATTCCCTCGTCCAGTTGCATGAACTGAATCATCGTCCCACCGAAATACCAAAGTCCGCAGTCGAATATAGCGAATACGAGAGGATCGTGATTCCTCCTGTTAATAGCCGGCGCATCGGCTTAATCCAGCGATGATTAATAATTTGTTGCAAGTTCCGCACTCCCCCTCCCCCTTCCCTACCCTCGCGGCTTACTCATTCACGGAGTTAACTAGTGCTACGCGTACGAGAGGATTTAACATTAATGCCCAATTCGCATCGGTAATAAGATGACTTTGTGCTCATTTGGCCTTCGATTCTCGTTTGCCTCGATGATTCTTGTTTTCCCGCGCTGTTCTAACGAATGTCTAGACACCGCTGAACAATGCATTAGCGTTACGTAAAACGAGCAAAACGCTTCCTGCCATAAATTTTATTGCTATAGCTAAAAATAAAGGAATCTCGAATACCATGTACATCTTTATTTCGACGAGAATTCCGTAAAAAAATAAAAAAAAAAATAATAATAAAAAATCACTCAGTACTATCCGTGCTATTAAACCTATAAACTAGACTGAGGGAACATGAATTTTCTGAAGAGTCCGGCGTGCCCCCAACCCACTTTCATCGTCTGCTCGTGCTCTCTGAACCGACGTGAAACGAAAAACTTTCTCGAGTGGGTGAGCACCCCGGTTCTCATCCCCCGGGCGCAGTCAGGTTCGCCTCTATCTCGCTCTTTCGTGTATGGAGTTGGGGGTGAAAAAAAAAAAAAAAAAAAAAAAAAAAAAAAAAAAAGTTCCATCAGACGCGCCGGGTTAATATATGGCACGAATGGAAAAGCGAGACAGAAGGTTTTTATAAAAATTTTAAACACGGACACTTTGCAATTACCGTGCGCAGGCATATTGAAAAAAGTACGAGCTGTCTGGGGGACAAGAGCGGGGGGGGGGGGGTTGTAGAGAAGAGGATAAAAAAGGGCGCTTCGGAGATTCGGTGATCTATCATTACTCGGCTTAGCGAAAATCTATCATTTATTAACTTTATTTTACAGTGATAATTTTTTTTTTTTTTTTTTTTCACGTTTTCGGACTTTTTTTTTTTTTTAATAGGGGATATTGGGGGATGTTACGGGAGTATTTTCTGGGGATAAGAGAACACACTGTGAGAAGGTATGCGAGAGATCGACCGTAGAAGGCGAGTAGCATGTCCACCTATCTACGTGACGAACGATGCAGAGAGAGCATCGTTCGTACAATATCGATCGAGCAATTATTCTCAACGGTGAGTTACGGTGTACAACGATCGTGAATTAGATTAAGCCTGTGACACATGGTGATATGAGTTACGGGGATCAAGTCGGTTGGCTCTCGCTACGCTCGCTTTGCCGTGGCGACCGAATGGGCCGAGAGACACGAAATCGGAATCTCTGAATCGGACATGTGAGCGAATACGGACGTTGGGAACGCTGTATAGATAGCGCGAAGGGCTACACGGGTTGATATCGTTATGATGTAACGTGTAACAGATAAATTTACGTTGAGCTGCAAGAATTGTGTACGAAGGGCTTTATAATGAAATACCGGAGATACAGGGAAAAAAAAATGAAAAAAAAAAAAAATAGTAATAATTTAGTTGCCAAAAAAGCGAATATTTCCCCAAAAGGCGGTCGCAATTTTTCCCTACAATCTTTAATATTCGAAACTGGCGATTTTCTTACAATATCAGAACACCGTTACCAACAAAAAATCGCATGGGATTAGTGAGACGATTTCTTTTTTTTTTATAAAAAAAATCGAAGACGATTTTGTGTCTGAAATGGCTGAAACGACCCATAATCTTTTATAAGTCACAGGTATTCTCCCGAATCGGCAACTTTTTCCATGAAAACACGTTACGGTTTTGGTTTAAAAAAGACGATCAATCATTAAAAGTTGACAGCGGGGGGTTATCATTGATGGATAATTAACAACTGCGACGTTGACACAGTATACGACCGCTCGTTCGTCTTTGGATTTCACTTCAACGCGAATCATCTCCGTCGCTTCGTACGTTCGACTTAACTAGTTCGGAGTTTGTGCAAACGTTGGGGTATACGGTACAAGTGAGAGCGAGGGAGATAGTACGGAGATAGCCACGAGAATATTGCCGAGGATTAGCCAGTTATTACGAGAAGCTGGATCCCAGCGTCAACCATAAAGTGGTAACTCGGTTAACCGTGATTCGGCTCGCTTCTTGGCCTAAACTGTCGGAGTCTACGACTCCCTTTTGGTTAACTCGCCTCAGACGTGTGTCAAGGTGCGACTAAACTGGTAGACTATGAGATACAGATAACTTCGACGATCTCTAATTGTGGCGAACGAATCGAAACGTTGAGAGACATTCACGAGAAACGGACGGGGTATTTAAAAATTAACCAAAACTCCGTATTTTTCAAAAATATAAAATAATTATTTCGTGTTTTTTTATTGATTCAAATTCGAAGTGAAAACGAAGTTGTACGTCGGGATAAATATAACGGAATGAAGTAATCGCAGAGTCGAAAAAATCGTATTTTCCGTGGTCATTGGACAGTATGAATCAGTTCGATTGACTGAGGTTGAAAGCCCGCGATAAAGTTAATCCGAAAAAGACCCGCCTCCCTGCCTCCCCGCACTCCTTGCCTCTTCCCGAGCGCTGCGCTCGTATGGTTTCTTTACCGCTTGACTTCTTCATCGACATAGAGGAATTGCGCGAGATGAAAAGCTACATTTACCGCGTGAGCCGAAGCTCCGTCTGACATAATATACGGGGATCGGTGAGAGAGAAAGGTCGAGCGGAGGGTTAAGAAGCTCCAGACAGGATACCGATTTAAGAGAAAAGGACACTTTAGAAGGGATGGAGCGAAGTGGTACGCTCGTAATTCGCCTGACTTCTCATCGACCCGTTCCCCGTTGTAGAAAGGGGGATATCTTTCTCGCGAGAGAACGAGCGCGGAACGGTCCAGCGGAACGAAGATGTTGAAAATCTATCGATTTAAGCCGGTAGAAGCATCGCACAATGTAGATATATAGGTCGATACCGACGGAGGAATATAAGAGTCGAAGCGTAGTGGAAAAAGGCAGCGAGTCAATGCTTCCAAGTGCCTCGGTGCGCTGAGGTTACCTGATAAAGAAAGATTGATTCGCTTTTCGTTCGCGCATAATTCATGAGATTTCGCCTGTTATCCGTCCCAAACAGTCGAGCAATGAAACTTCACGACAGACGCCGTTCAGACAATGAAATTCGTCGCGGTTTCTCGCAAACCTGTTGGATTTTCTTTTTTGGTTCTTTATATAGTGTCACAGATGTCTTTATAGAAATTTATTGAACTCTTGGCGCCTTTCTCTTTGAGATTTATTTTATTATAAATACAATTTATCATGTATAATTATTATATTCCTTAGTCAGTCGGGAATTTTTTTAATACGGAAAAAAGATTGTTTTGCCACTTGCAGCCTCCAATAATTTCGTGATGCGCTGATATTGCTAGTTATTTAAAAAAATATATAAGGTCCTTATATACTCTTTTTCTGAAGTTTATATATTGAATATTCAACTTTACCAAACGTAGCAGAACCTAAACTAAAAAAAAAACAAAAAAAAAATTCTACAATAGTGGGATTCGAACTTAGTACCCTGAGATTTAAATTCCGCGAGCTGCAAAAGCTGATACCGAGAATAGTTGCATAGTTACGTGAATAAGGATAGCGTGTTCTACTAGCAGAATGAATTTCTACAATATTCATGTATGAGATTTCCGCGCAACATAGACGACTGATTCGATGGAGGAAGTTAGCTTTACTCGGAAGGAAAGCGATTTCGTTGCTACCGCTCTCTGAATCGAGATAGGATACAAGACTGTGAACCCGTATGCTTGTTGCTCTCCTTGTCATCGCTTCGCGCTTTATCCTACTTCGACTTGTTTCCCCCGTCTTCCGTTGGAAATCGCAACTGATTATTTCCACGCCAGGTAATGCATACTGCTTCGCATTAAATTCGAGTGCGAGAAGTGTGCGGCGCGCTACACGTACGATACGAAAATTATGCAGATGCGGTAGACACCGGGGTACGAGAGTTGCTACCGCGCGAATCGACGATGTAAGAGAGCAACCCTTCCCCCGGTGCCGCAGGGAAATCGCAAGCTCTGGCATATTAGAATGAAACAACCCGTATACGTGTACGCAAATGTACGAGAAACTTGGAATAGTAACCAGAGACTTCCGAGAGTTTGCTGAGTCTATAACACGTCAAGGATCGTTGAAGAACGCCGAGAGACTGCAGCTTATTCTGAGATTGTTCGTCTGCGAGAGGATACGATAGTTCTAAGTCGTGTCGTATACGGTAAAGCGATCGGGCGAATTCGCCAAGGGGTATCGCGATCGCAATCGGATTCATTTTACACATCAGCAGTTTGTAATTCAGCAAACTTCCCCCTCGAAATAATTAACAATAAAGGGGTGAAGAGTTTGATATTCTGTTTGTTGGAATGAAAACAAAATGGTAAAAAAAATTGTCATTCTTCAGGCAACGAGGAACAACCGAGATTTTCGTAGTTTCCTACAGCGGATGACTCGAGTCGCCCGAGCGACGGTGAGAAACTGCGGCTTATTCGTGGGGCTTACACTAATCCCTTGGAAAGACACGATAATCCGGTATCACTTCGTACGTCTACAAAACACGAAATTAAGTGTCAAGACCTGCGTATAGCATCTTTTAATGTATTTCTGCGACACGTACCGGTAGATCGATGTGAATAAATCGATTCGAATCATTCGACTTTTAATAATTTCGCACGCGGCGCAAAAAAATATTCTTAAGTTGTGAAATTAAAAACATTCAACTGATAGGTTTGTCAGACTTCTAAAAAAATTTAATTATATAATAAAGTTGAAAATTTTTTTTTTTCCTCGATCTTTTTTCCCGATGCGTGAAATACTGCATAATTAATTCAATCGCAACGGCGAGCCACGAAACTGCAGCTGTTGGCTTATGTCGGAAAAAGATAGTAGAAAGTGTGATGGACGAAGTGGACAGATGATTTGCATTTAGAATTTTCCCAAAGTTATTGTTTCGCAACTGGTTCGGTGGCCGAAATACGGTCGAATAATTATCTCTTCACCGTTCTACCATCTATTTTGTTATATAATCCACGAAACCGCTCTCATCGCACTTGTATTAAAGACTCACGCGGATAGCATTGATATGCAGACGGTGTACGCGGGTCTTTGTCAAAGTATACAATGAGCGCAAAAACACTGGGGATGGATGGTTTGCGAAATAGCAATTATAAAACAGGCATTTTTCCCCCCCTTTGTTCTGTCCGGTGCGGATGGTATTCGTAAGCGATCCATTGAAAGTGCGAACCGCGCTTCTGTCTATGCCATTCGACCTCAACAATACGATTTCTGCACAAAGCTCAAAACTCCCGGAATGACGAGACGGAGAGACGGAGGAAAATAATAAAACGGAGGCAAGAGAGGATTCTAATTCTTAAATCGGGTCACTGAACGATTAAAAATGTTGAATGGCATTCCCTTGAAAGCTTATCGTCGATTCTTGTCTTTTTTAACGATTCTTCGCGAAAAACGATGCTTCTCACCCTCCATCGCTTTTTTTTTTACACGAAAGACTGCCCGCTCAGGCGCGAACGCGATGGTTTGAATAAATCCTATAATTTCACTCCTTCCGCGAAAACTCTCTCGTGTTCCTTACAAAGAAACACCGAGTATACGAAAAATGGACGGAAAATATAGTAATTTCTCGTTTCAAGAAAACATAATAAAAATAAAATTATTTATTTTATTTATTTATATAAAATTGATAATATAAATATTATCTTTTTTTTTTAATTATTTTTATTATTATTATTATTCTTAATAATAATAATTCATTAATATTTAGAAACGTGTGAAACATTGGTTTTACGGCAAAACATTTTTCGGCACTTCTAGATCTGCCGGTAGTTAAGAGGTTGATATATGCAAGACGATTTCCCGCCGCGCGGCAGCTCTCAGTGACTAATTTGACTCGTACAATTGCGAAGCCTCCGGGCTCACGCCTTGCCCTTCGTAACAAAGGGCAAATTCCAGCAGAAAGCAATACGTAACCATTCGCAAACAAGTAAGACAGTCGTTCGTTTAAGACTGTTTTAGAATTCTGTTCGTGAGGGGATGTGACTTTGGAGTGGTATGGCATTTTTTGTACCCTTTTCCCCTGTAGACTCACGAGACTCGGCGTTTAAAAGGGGTTCACGACAAGAGAATATTCTGCGACAGACATGACGATGCTTCTGGCGAAAAAAAAAAAAAAAAACTAAGCGTTTTGTATTCCCTCTGGTGTGAAGAGCATCGTCAAAAAAAAAAAAAAGTAGAGTCGCTGAGACCGAGAATGACGTACCGATAAAAGTAGAAAATGAGTGTATTATACCGAATCTGCGCGGCCCGGTGTGTCAAGACTTAAAAAAGATAAAAAATTGCCTTCATATCCTTGACGTTTTGTAGATAGCGCCAACGTCGTGCCGAAATTTTCTCGTCTCTTTTGGAAAATAGCAAATTCAGTTTAGTTGCTAATAAAAACATTTCTATTCTTTTCATCCCGAGCGGAAAATATCGATCGCTCAGCTAATGGATTAATAAATTTTTTTTTTTCAACTTTCGACGTCCTAATTGAAGCAAATAACGTTGCGAACAAAACCATACAGCGGTAGGTATCGATTCTTGATAATCGGAATTTTTGAATGTTTGTAATTTGAACGAAACCAACTTTGTTATCGGAAAACAATGTCCCGAAGCCGGTACAATAGAACAATGGAAACAGAACTCATCAGTTTTGTAGGTGAAATCGTGTAATTACAGCCGTCCAATCAACGCCCCTGTTTTTTTTATGTTTCCTAAGTAACCGATAAACGATTGGAATCAGAATTACAGGTTTGCATTTTTGTGTCAAAGGACAGTTGTGAATATAAACATTAAAATTATCGCGTAATTTATATAGCAGTTTTAAGGGATTCGGCAATTTCAGGTCAAAAAGCGTGTTTTATTTTTTCCGATCGGTAAAAAAAATCTCACAAAAGAATCCAAGCGATTGATTGTTTGTATCAATGTCCCAATAATGTAAACAAAAATTTCGGCTTCCCATGTACAATGTGGGAAAGTATTCAATTTTTTTCCCCGAAAAAAATTAATAAAACGCATTTTTTCCCCCGAAAAAATGATTAAAACGCATTTTTTTTCCCCTAAAAAAATTATTAAAACGCATTTTTTTCCCCCGAAAAAAATGATTAAAACGCATTTTTTTTCCCCGAAAATAATTAATACAACCCATTTTTTTGCCCGAATTCGTTAAAAACGTGATAAAAAGAAACGACTCAGATTTTTCAAAAATTTTCATTTAAGCGACGTGCTTTACTTGTGTCCTTTCCATCCTAAAATCCTCGAAGAACAACCCTACGAATTTTCATTGTAAAATCCTTCCCGCTCTTCGTTTCATCCGCGACTTTCCACACCCAACTCCGAGCGATCCTCGTACTATTTCTATATATCTTTCTTGAAACAGCGTCTCCAGCAATTTCCCCGTTTTATACTCGCGTGCATGACCCCCACCGTGTATTCTAGACACATAACACGTTTACGTTACAAATACGTACGTTTTAATATCTTTCAGCGAGTGCCAGGTGAGAGGTTTTATAACAGTCGAGTAAAACAATGTGCATTATACAGGTGCGCTTGTAACATAAACACGTTAATTCTTCTCGAGGCCCGTGGCTTTCGCGAGAGGTAAAATTTTAAATCGCAGTCATGTTTTTTCAGCGTCAAAGTCATTCATTATAGTCATAGATCTATGCATATACTTTGCACGCTGTCCTGCGCACATAAAAGAAACACAGACACCGGTACTTCGTAGTTAATTATAAAGGAGAAACGAGAGAGTCCATTAGAAAAGGCGTGTCGCACGCTTTCTGTCTTCAACATCGACGTAGACACGGTTGGAAGAACGATGAAATGGATTGTATACATTGGTGTTGGAACTCGCGCGATCGTCGCGTTTGGCCTGTTTCCCCCTATGAGTAACGGAGCCAGAAACTGGGCTCTCTCCGTGAGTGCTCGTTGCACGCGGCAAAATATAGACGCGATCGTTTGCTCGCGATGCATGCAAATCGTTGTGTATATAGGAGCCGATGTGGCCGGGCTGTACGTACAGCTTTTAAATCAATGTTCTCACGTGTGAGTTAAGAGGAAAGCACGCGACTTGCGTGCCACTGGTTCACGAGATCCGAAGGCAATAGCCCAACAGCGAGGTGGTAGTTTCAAGTAGAAAAGGCTGTGATAGCGCGGCGAACTCTGGACTTTCTCGTCGTCGAGCGGACGAAAGACGGAAAACTCTGTCGAAGCATCGACTTCCACCCAAATCGACGCAACATGAGAATAAAGGAGAAAAAGAAGAGGGAGAAACCGGATAGCGGATTGAAAGTTTGCAGAAGAATCAATGAAGAAACAACAGTCATCGACCGGGAATAGCTCTTGGAAAAAAAAAAAGCTCGCAATGTAATGAACGACGTAAAGGAAAAACTATAGTGAATGAAAGGAACGCAATGCCGAACGAAAAAAGCGAAGAACATTTGTCACTTCGTAAGATACGGATAAAGTAAGAAGGAAAAGAACCAACAATTTTAAAGTAGCTTATTGAAAGTTACGGAAGGATTCCGCGGTATTTGCAACACGAGAACTTACCTACATCTACCTGGCAGTTCGAAAAGCAGTCAAATGTTTGATTTTTTTTTCTCAGATACTATGGGAAGCAATTAAATTAATTTTTTTTACTGAAAAATATATTTATTTGAATAGAAAAAAAAAAAAATCAACGTATATTGAAAAAAAAAAAAAAACCGTGAAATGAATTCCCTTAGAGGAAATAACGAAAGATCGAATCATGTTTTCATGGAAATTTCGATGTGGCATACGAATTTATAACGTTTTATTGCATTTGATATCCCCAAGACGACGACCCGCGCAATTGTAGATTTTTTATCCTGTATCCATCATCCACGCATGCGTAAAAAGGCTCAACCAAGAGCGATGAAAATGGATAAAACGGTTTTCGTTGCCGACTAAACAAAGGGACACAGAACAGATGACGAAGTTATGCGAGACAGAGATTTCATTCTCGTGCAATACGTGAGCCCTACGTGCCATTTCATGCGTGTGCGTACCGCGGGTACGGAGAGTAATGTGCGCTTTGAGGGTTGCGCATCGCGGGGATATACGAGTATAGGATGAGCGAGCGAATAAGCTCGCTGGAACACGAAGCCCATGATATCCGCTTGCGAATCGCTTACTCTCTCGTCCGAACGGCGGTACAGCTCTATCGCTTACACGTACGATAGGCGATTGTATGTACGCGGCGCGTATCTCGTGTACACACGTTTGGCGCCTCTACGTGTGCGAAGAGCAGCCGGTCGGCGAAGGGAGCGATCCAGCGCAAGTAATTAGGTGATGTGTTTATCGCGCATCGACGAATTACAGCGTCGCGGTGACTCGCAAAACCTTCGTATCCTACGTGTACCGTCCCATGACGAACTAACCTCGTAATCGATTATGCTGCACACTTGGAATCGAATTTTTCACGGTTCGTCGATTCGGGGGATGTTACCCGGGTGCTGCTCTATTCGTTCCGGTAGAAAAGTACATCGCCCAGAGGAATGCGACTATCGATAACAAGTTGTTACATCACATCATCGGATATCGACGAACGAATTGTAACAACGTCTCGGCTCGTCACTTACGAATTTCTCGGAGATTTGCAATCTTCAGAGTTCATAAATAGAAATATATGCAATTCGAAAGCCGATTATCGAAGTACCCTTGAATTAATATACCTTACGAAATTTGAACTTTACAAAGCCCATTGAAGTTCACCGCAGTACTACAGAACAGCGCGCGACGGTATGGGTGTATAAGCCGCTCTTTACTTTCAAGTAGCTCAGCGCACGATCGTTGGGCCCTCGCGTACTTTGAATATATTCATCCCGGTCTCAAGAGCAAAGAGTTTTATATATCGCTTGATAGGACTATAACGGTATAAGTAACACCCAACGTACAAGAGGAACTTTTTTTGTGCCAAGAAATTTATGAACAATAGCTACGCCATTACTTAATAGCATATCATTTCGAAAGTTGCGACAATACGTCAATGTCGATTTTTATCGTAGCACGACGTGGCACGTGGCGCAACTCAATCGATAACGATAGTTAAAAAATAGTAGGTCGAGTATGCGAGGTTATTGAACTATCAGTTTTTGATAGACACAATAATGCTTACCGATCCCATATGAATTTTTTCAAAACGTCGAAAAAAAATGATGAAATAATTTCTATTACTTAATCGTTGCCAAAGCTGCTCAATTTTTTTTTTTGAAACTTAGCGTTTTAATCGACTAATTTTTGGAAACCATACTTTCTTCCACCATTTGCTTGGAATTTAAATAAATATTTATATTTCGGATTTAAATAAAATAGCATGCATTTTTTCTCCGAATTTCAGTGGCCCAACAGAAACTTAATAACAAGTCTATCACGCGACGAGGTGAAAAAAAAAATCCCCCGTATTGCAAAATACGTCGCCAGCCACGCAAAGACGCACCGATTCCAAAGCGATTCGATAAATCAGTGAGAAAAGAATCAGCTGTGTATCACTCAGTGTGAATTGGTGCAATTTCGGTTGTTCCCTTGACTCGACCATTCGCTACTTGCTTCAGCATTATAAATGCTACCGTAACCTCGTCGAATACGACCTTTTAACGATTTTCCACAGCCTCGCCATACAACCCCCGAAGCGATAAAACCCCTTTCCTGACTGTTTACGTACGTGAATTTGCACACGAACGCACGGTATTACAGTTTACCCCCTTGTCGTTGCCTGTAAACCGGCCGGCGAAACTCTGTAACCAACTGAAACGCGTTGCCGGGTTGTATTGTCGCGTCGCAAGCACGAAACATGACGTATACTCCTGTCAGCTCGCGTACAACGCGATAATAAAAGAGGGGAAAGAGAATTAATTAACTGTATGAAAGCTTTCCGCGATTTGCGCCGGGTGCGCGTACCGGCAACACAAGAGATTGACATGGGATAGTCTGTTTCTATCCCCCTCCCCTTCGCTCCCTTCACCCTCTTCACCCGAACCTTTAATGACTATAGATCACTATATACATATCTATTATCGGTCTCCGAATTCCTCATTCATACGACTCTATTGATGATCTTTTGTTACGAACACCGAAAAACCATTATTTTTCATCATTTGTACACCACTTTACTTCGCGGAACCTCGAGTGGAATTAAATTGAAATTATGAAAGAAGGAAACAATAGTTAGGCGACAGTGTTTTTTTTTTCTGTACGACGATATTATCACGGAAAACACGCATGAGAGACCGGATTCGAAAGTACCGAGGTTTTAATGTTACATACCTTATCGAAAACTTATTGCCGGATCGGTCGCGCGTCACATCGGGACAGAGTCATTAGAGCGATACCGTCCGACACAGTGCACGATAATATTAAATAAAAATACCGAATAACATTATACTCGGCAACCGGAAAATTTTTGTTCAACTAAAACTCCATTACGTCCCTAAAAAATTATTTTAATATCATAGTAAAAAAAAAAAATTTTCGTAAATAACTGTAATAAATAAATAAATAATAATATAAATTAATAGTATATAAACATTGCATCATATAACGAGAAAATCTCTGGGTCTTAGAAAAACTCGCGATTCCCGTTTTCGCCATGCCGAACAGCCAAAAGTAAAAAAAAACGTTTTTTTTTTTTTTTTTTTTTTTTTTCAAACAATCGAATACTTTTAGATCCGCGAAGAATCGATATTCGCACAGAATGCATGCCGCCGCTTACCGAGACTTCTGGGTTTCGGTTTGACGCGGGTAAATCCATCGTAGAAGTTCACCGGTGGATGGATCTAATCCAATGCAAGCAGTATAGATTTTCTACCGTACCTGGTATAGCTTACATGAGAAGCTTCAACTCCCTCCCCGAACCCCTTTTAAATCTTGCAGGATGCAACCCACCGCGCATCACTCTGAATCCAGCCTAACTAACCCTAACTCGATTTGTTACTGGAATGGGTCATATCGGTAAATCCAACTTACTCGTCGTCGTGCTCGTCTCTTCCCCGAACACGAGGAATATAGCCGGAGCACCGTCTTTGCGGTCTTGCGGGAGGTTCGGGAGCTTTCGTGTGAAGCTTCTCCCAAGAAAGTGAGTTCGCAGCGAGCTGTGTTGGAATAAGAGACGAAGCTTTGCTCTCTGTGCGACGTCGGTGGTTCGGCGCGATGCCGCACTTCAATTAGACGTTTCTCGGGCCCCATCGTCATCTCCTACCAGCGGGAGCGAATCGCAATGAGTTTGCCACGGCCTCGACTCTCCCTACAGCCGTTCCTTATAATTCCTAACTCACGTTCGGCGCGTTTTACCTGAGTTCTCCTCCCCTTCCCACCCTCTCGCCCTTCCTCGTTCATCTCGTTGTCCGTCGCCGCTGCTGCTTCGCAAACTAAGATTCCTTCGGAACAAAGCTTCGCCAGTCCGGCGTTAATTTCGCAATGACGTTTGTGGAAAATCATAGGGCCCGCATACACCCGCGTCTTTGATAGGATGAACGAGATGTAGACAGGACTCGTGCTGATCACGAATCACAATTAGCCTACTTTCCAACGTCTTTTCTCATTCCGTCTCTGACCCACTTTGGGAAACGTGGTTGGTGAAGAAAGAATAAAGACGCGATGTATATACGATGTGAAATAAATTCTTAAAAATATTTTTGGAAGAAAAACATGTTTTTTTTTTCGCGGCGATCCTAAGGCAGGATATTTAAGTTGACGTTTATGATAGTATCGATTAAATGGTTCTTTTGTTCTATTTCAGTAAGTTTGATTATTGATAATCGAACATTTCATCGGTCTCATCGAAATAGTGTCGTTATTGGGTTGTTTTTTTCGAGAATCGGTTCAAACTTGCGGTGCACATTATTTAATATGCTGTTCAAAGGCCTGTTAAATTTAAACGTTTTTTATCGGCCCGAAACTGAAATATTAACGTTCAAAGGTGGCATACTTTACACGTAGACTATGCAGAAAGCATGCATGAATGATGCGTTTTAAATTGTAACGTTAAAACCGCATTGTAACATGTTAATAAAAAACGAACATGCGCTCGAGAGGATCTATGTAAATACTCTGGAAAAATTTGAGGATAATCTGCCATCTAATTTGGAAGATGTGGAGAAACGAATGACGAAAAAGTTTATTCTCTCCGCCATGACTTTCATAATCAATGCAAGAAGTTTCGCGCTTAATACTGTTCCCTATATTTTTTACGAGTACCGCGTCAAACAGAAGAATTCATTAAAAAAATTATAATTTGTGTTGTATCCAATCGCGATTTAACGTTAAGACGTTAATTCCTTATGCAGCAGACCAGCTTGACGTCTGTACAATATGAACTAAAAATATTTCCGTATAACCTCGTGTTTGCGCAGAGAAAAAAAAATCGAGGAACATGAGAAAAGAATAAAAAGTTCTTCTCGGTGTGGTAGCTGCTTCGCTCGCGTCGTTATGTCCCACGCCCGCCGTATCAAAGTGGCACGTACAAGTTTTTCAATTTTCACACTATTCAGTCCCCTTCTCCATCCCCCTCCCTCTCACCCCTGACGAGCGTACTTCGCGCAACTCAAGGCGAAAACGAGTATAAGGAGAGCAGCGAGCGTATAATCTCACCTCGCGAACATTCGTGCAACGTCGCTGCGTTGTACGTAAAGTACTCGTATGCCGGCTGTTTGAAGGACACACAACCTCGGGTTGGAGAAAGCGTCACGCTAATCTAAACCACCGTCTGGTGTATACGTAAGGTTTTGAGTGTTGGAGTCGTTGATGTGCACGAGTGCCGTAAGGAAAGTACTGTAAGTAAAGGGTGTACACGTAGAGAGGAGAGGGGGAGAAGGGGTGGATGGGAGGGCGGGGGGGGGGGGGGGGACCTTAGTGGCCTCGTGTAACTTAGCACAGCCATAATTAGTTTCGCCCGTTAAACGACTTCGAAGTTAACTTCGACGCGATAAGAAAGTACGCGAGTTCTCGCGACATCGTCGTCTCATACACAAGTAGACGCCTATATCTACGCGTACTCGAGTTACTTGTTCGACTTATAACTATGTATCAAACTATATACTATATAATTGCGATGTGGATGAGATTAAACAATTTCTCAAATGAGAATGTCGCGCAGAGGTGTCTTGAACTTTAGACACGATGCCACTCGTGTCACAGATATGAATGTCAGTGAAGAAAAAAACACATTACTAATTTCCTGTATCTTGCTGTGCGGAACGGACAACCTTCGTTTGAATAGTTACCGAGAAATCGTGCGGATCTGCTTCGATAATGCGATATCTATCGTCTATACGCAGAAACAAGTCTTCAATTCGTCAGTCTCTTGAAGTGCCTTCTACATTATTATTATTATTACATATACATACGCAACCCTCACCTATTCTCGATAATTATAAGTCGACTTTGCATCCTCCGACCTGATCCTCGCGATGCCGCAGCTTTGAGACGGGGATTTAAAAAATGAAATTTCAAATGTCGACGGTCTTTAATTTCGAAAGGATGAATCAAAGATCAGCAGGGAATGTTAATATTGAATTCAGGAATGTAGTCTATCAAACGCGAGTGCGCGAGTCACAAATCCGCTCATGAAAAATAGATTCATAAATGAATGATATCGCAGGAGAATTATATCGATAAATCTAAATTTCATGCTTCGATTTAATCGCGAGCGCTACAGCGAGAGAGATCGATGCAGACGGTGGGATTTCAGTGTGATGTGGTGGAGCTCGATGAAGGGAAGTGGCGTCGAAGGAAGCGGAAGGTACATAGGGAAGAGGGAGAAGGATTATATCCCGAGGGAGTGAGTCGTTGGAAGGAATCAGCACGATCTCGGCGAACGACCCCAACCGCTGTACGTACAATGGACGCGGTCATTGTGAATTACCTCTGGTTCGCTGGGCTATCATGCGGGGACCCAGATTCTGATTTTACCGGTTTTCCCCACTTCGGTATATGCGGTGAACGACGTCGGAAACGCTTCGCGCTCACATGCAATTTTCCTATTGTTTACACCGACTACCAACAATGCACAGCACAGCACAATGCACAGCATCTCTTGACGATCAACAACATGTCTCTATTCTTCGTTGATTCGCTTTAATTCGAACGTTTCGTCATATGTTTCACGCATCGTAGCTTTGGTTTTTAACAAGTTTGTTAACTCGCAGATTAGCGTCGAATACTTGATGAAAACATGTCAATGGTATAACAGACGATAAAACATATGAGACTTAGTAATTAGTCCTATCAGAGTGCTCGGGCGCCCATTGAAAATCGGCTCAAGAATCTCAAGACTCTTATTGTCTTTAACGAGATACATACGATCCAACGTCAGACACTGACTCATTCGCGTTCCACAAGTTTCGAGGCAATTTCCATCGTCGAATTATAACAACAGCGAGAGAGAGAGAGAGAGAGAGAGAGAGAGAGAGAGAGAAAGAGGGGAGAGGGGAGAAAGAGGACCAGGCGGGGAAGAAAAGTAACACTGGTCTTGTCGGGTTGTTCGGTGCGATTTTAATCCTTGGAGAAAGCGAAATACCAGACGGCGTTTAAACGCCGACGAGCTTATAACAGTGTGTACTCCTGTAAGCTCGGAACAATAGCTTCGGGGGTCGTCGTATCGCGAGGCAGTTGTGTATTCTGAGAGAACGGGAGAGGGAGAGGGAGGGGGTGAGAGACGACACAGAGTGCGAGTTAAAGGCGCAGACTGTACACCAGTGGGGGCCGGTGATGCCTTCGCCAGCCTCAGAACGAACGGTAGAACGAAACTGAGATGCGAAGTTTAACGCGGAATAAGACGATTATGACATAGCTTAGCGCCGTTGCTTCATCGTTTCACTCCTTGCACCGTCACTATCGCACTCTTCCGGTATATATACACTGAACTACATATATCTCGGAAACCACCATGTCCGCTTTCTTACTTCTACCTTTACGGCTTCGAGACGACCGTTTTCTTTCTTACGCCAATTCCGACCAACGCGGCAACGATCTTCACTTCGAGGAAAACTTTAAAACGTCGTTCACCAACCGTCTGACTTCGGTTTCCGTAAATGCGTGAATCCTCGAGAGTTTTATACACCACATATAAATATGGGGACATAGCGCGTGTGTGTGACAACGCAGACGCGAATCTAACGATAGCGGGGAGCATCGAGCTTGCAGTATGGTTAGGTTTCTATCTATAGTATCCATGGATGCGAAGTTCATATTGAGATATATACCAAATATAGAAGTTTTTGCCGTATTAAGTTCTGTAATTCGGATATAATTTTTTTTCAATTTATGCTCTATATATCGAGCAGATATATGTTTTATATATTCGGATATATACTATACATACTTTGTATACTTCGTGGGAAAACCAATTAAAATTGAGGAAATGAATCCAAATTTTTCGTTATCCGATGGAAACACTTGCGAAGACCGAGATGAAAATTAATCGAGTAATTCGCGTTGAATTTCCGACTTTTGACAAATTCTCGAGTATTCGCAATGAGTACTGAATATTCGACGATCACACAAGTAAATCTGAGTTACGTTCATTTCTGATGAATACATGAAATTGCTTTTACCAGTTGGAAAAATTCAGATTTCTCTATAACCGCCGTCAGTCAGCTTGACAGAGGAAAAATGCGAAGCTCTCTGACAGAAAAAAAAATTGACTTTCCGTCCACTTTTTCTACATCGTACCCGCATAATATTTCAGGTATACGTATACTCATGTGTGCTCTTCTTTATCTATGCCCTTTAAATCCCCTTCTCCCTCTCTCGCTCTCTCTCTCTCTCTCTCTCTCTCTCTCTCTCTCTCTCTCTCTTCGCGTTCTGTGTTCTTTCTCATATTTTTATTCCTCTCCTCTCGTCGTTTTTGCGGATTTCCGTTCCGTAACTGCATTTTTCCACACGCCGGCTTCAAACTCAACGTCTCCGCGGGCAAAGAACTTCCGTAATTCGTTTACGCATTCACAATGGATAGGTCCCCTCTCCTGGTGGCTCACGTTTTCCGGCTTTTTTATATCATACCAGCTTATCTCTCGGCTGGCGGCGTGGATGGCTCGGTGAGAAAAAACGAGAAATGCGGATGAAAGTGAAAGAAAAGGAAATGGTGAAGGGTTCACTGGATGCCATAGCAATACCCGGACGATCCCGATGCTGAGTTCGTGAAGATCGTTGAACGCTCGAGGCGCCTGCTTTTTAATTCTTTCGCCGAGAGTCAACCGACATGGATCGTATTCCGAGAACATTTATTTTCTCCACTCAGACACTCGGTCATTCTATCCCCTTGCCCCACCCCTCCGCCAACCCTTCTTTGCAACCCTTGGAAACTTCAAACTCGCGACGATATCCGAGACCATTCGGAGTCGATTCTCGATTTTTCATTTATCTTCTTTTTCTTCGCGATTGAGTAGAAATGATTAACTGCTCATTTTAAAGCGTTATCTCACGGTAAATAATCGGAGCGAGTAAACGCTGAATCGATGGTCCCCGAAAAATACGGAGTGCTTCACAAGCGCCGACGTGCAGCTCTCGTGGAATATTTTTCAATCAATCCTTTCGGTATACACGGCGCTTCCGATACGGCAATCAAACAGAAAAACATCACGAAACAAATGATATTTCGAAATTCCAAATAAACATGTATATAGTTCAAATATTGGCAAACTGTGAACAGCAAAAAAAATGCGCAGGGTTGCCCCGCGGGATAGTCATTTTACCTCGATTTTTCGTTATTCGCAATATATATTTTTTTAAATTTTCAATAAATATTGATGAAAAATGTTATTAAACGATCGCGATTTTATTTTTTTATTATTGTTATGAATATTATTGTTATTTCTAGGCGTGTAAAATGAATAGCTTTCATGGTGATACAATTCATTAAAAATTGTGTACGCAAACAGGTTGTTACGATTAAGTGAATTTTCGCCATGAAACTCGTTAGCGCGTTAACGAAAAGTTGTTTAATTTATAAATAGGGTACGCGAGAGTCGTTTGCGCACGAGATTCGTGGCTACACTGCAGTTTATAAGTGTTTTCACTGTTGATTCTGATGTACACAGTCGTCCGTCTATTTGCGTTACCGTGATATTGCCACCCATTATTAATTTAAACAGTCAACGGTATGATACGGTCATTTTACGACATCTCCGACGAGACACCCGACCACCGACTACTTCGGTCAACGTCCTTATGAATGATTCAACGATCCGAAACTCGCAAGTTTTAGCGTAACAACGGCTCGCTGCACTGCCGGTAGACGTCAAACATAGAGCCATTATTATGTTATAACGACGAATTAAGTTAACGCAACACGAGAACCAAATGATGACAAATTCCGTTACAGCTGCGGAGTGCAGAAGACTCGGGTTAACTGTGCCTAAGGTCGACTGTAACAAAGTTAATCGTTTATTGTTGCGCCATCGTCAGCTTGAGGCATCGAGGGATTGGATCATCGAAGAGAGGATGCGCAACACTTTTTATTAGCTCAGCGCAAAGCGTAGCCGTCGGTATTGCGAGCATTTGGTGTACAAATATACGAGGTTTTCGTTCTTTATTAATTCATTGAAATTGGTATATCGATTTACCTGTCGATCTGTTGGTGTTTTTCTACTCTTTTTTAACACCATAACCAACAAAAATAATAATAATAATAAATATTAATAGATTCCTCTATTCCTGTTTTCAAATTGAAACAGAGACTTCCCTACGCTGTAAAATGACGTAATACTTTCTGCAGATTAATCATTTTGCAGTCAGACGTTTTCCTGCGAAATTTCGACGCTATTTTTTATTTTTACACGCAGTGAGACATAAAAAGATTAAGCGTCGAGAGAATCTCAAGAGGGACGCCATTCCGACAGTATCGATAGTAACTACCGTCAAAGATCGTCGAACTGCTCGATCGATTTTTAGCCGTACTGCCATTGGCATTCGCGCGCTTTCAAGCTTCCGGCAAGCAAAGCATCGGGAACTTCCCTCTGGCCGACCCGAACCACCCTCGCTGGTACTACCTCTGCTCCATATGTATTTTTATATATCGCGCCGGTTGCGTCAGTGATATCCTTCTTTATCATTTTTATTGCCGAGTTAGAGGTCGTGAAATGAGCCTCCATTTATCCCGTAGCCAATAAAACACACGCCTCGCGATTTTCCGAACGGTCCCGAAGCAATATACCTACGTAAACTTTCGGTGTCCCCACCGATACGAAAAGGTAACAGTACTTTTGCTACTTTCCTCAGCTGCGCATTTCTATCTTTCAATAAAACTACACCTTTTTTTTTCTCCATGTTATTGCGCATTCCCTTGTCCATCGTTGTATCACTCAATGTTCGCAACCGTTTAGCCTCTACGATGCTTCAAATACATCGAATACTTGACAAATTTTTGATTTTTTTTTTCGAGTTTAAAAAAGTGCATATAAATGCAAAATTACAATAGGCTTTTTGAAATAAATAATAACCGCGCAGCCACAAAAAAAAAAGAAAAATATTAATGTGGCGGTTGAATTTTAGATGCGGGAATGTACGTGCAGTGAGAGCAGTGAAGTGTATCTCGTGGAGTGTGCTTTGCACGGCGGTTTACACTTTGCCAGTGCCCTGTACACATCCCCGGCATCTAAGGGTATTTACGTTTTGATGCTGCGCTTCGCCCCGTGCAGTAGTGCAATATTGAATTAACGGAGTAACAAGACAGCCCGCAAGCTAATTGTTGGCTGTGGGCTTCGCGAGGTTAACTTCCGGTGCGCAGCTAGACTCGCATTTTAAGTGAGATTTTCACGGTAAAAAAAAAACATTCCAAAAGCTCAAAAGGCTTTTCCCCATTAGCCAATTAGCAAAAAATATTAATAAACAGTACAGAAATTATTCATTAATTGAGACGTCGACGTTGAGAAACTAAATTTGTAATTTCAAGATTGCGGTTTTTTAGCGTTGATAATTTGCATAATAATAGTAACGATAAACTGCGCGACGAGTTCGCGACTCACAAATCGGGAATGAAAATAATTGAAAGTCGGTGGAATTTTCAATTCAACGATGAATTTGGACAATAAATAATTATGACGTTAAGCTTCTCCGGGCGCTGCTCACCATAAATTTAATTGTTAAAATGCTCGAAGCTGTTTTTGTCAACGATATATCGGATTATCTTTGTGCGGTTAAGTAACGAATGGGAATCTTAATTGTCGGTATTGTTATTCACACCGTAAAACTGCCGCTGTGGCACAGGTAAGCAATTTAAGAGAAAAAAATCAATAACGAGCGAATAAAATTAGTAATAATTGTGTTACGGTATCGAATAATATTTTCTATAAAGTTAAGTGAATAACGATAATTTTACTGAAATCATCGTCTCGTTACATCGGGGAATTTTGTATAACATCGCGAAATGATCATTATCGTCGATCCAAACGTCGTTTTCGTTATACACATTCGTGTTTTTACATTAATAGGAATAAAACGTTCGATGTTTTCGTTCGTAAAATTAAAAAATCATTTGACGACAAAAGTGTTACGTATGTATGGATTTAATATTTATTAATTTGGAAAACATTACGATATCAATGATTTACGGAAAACGTATGTCCAGTAAATTTACTAATCATGTAATTTGTTATATTATTTGATGACCCATCAGAAATATTTTATAACATATCTTCTAAAATATATCCGTAATATATAATTTTGCGTGGAAAATATATTCATATTAATATCATCATTATTTGTTTTCATTTATTTAAATATTTTATTTATACTTTTTTTCATGGATATATCATATAAATATATTGCGATATACTTTTTTTCCATGTAGAGACGATGACCCATCATTGCAGCAATATCAATAGAGCGTCGATAATTATTTTGGTTTGCATGACAACATTCGAACAACGTGAAATTATTGAACTAATTTCCATCAGAAACATCAAGCGAAGTATGTGCATATGGATTCTTGCAGTATGTGGAACATTCAGAGAGAATCAATGAAGGCTCCGCGAAGAGAATATCCCATTGCGACTCCGATAATGCAAGATAATCCTAGAGTGGCGGGTATACCGAATCCCCCGCACGTTTACACGGGAAATTACGTATGACGTGCAATTTGATATTGAATCGTACTATATTTCAAGGGAATGGATATACGGAGGTACCCGTCCGTCTCGTCAACAAGAGCGATCATATTCTATTCGATATGATCAGAGAGCTGAGGTATAGATGATAACGACATGTACCCGAAATCGATGGTAAACCTTTAGGTATACCATCCATATAATTTGTGTTGCGCAGCGATTATTACATATCATGAACTTCTGTAAGCATTGAAACTATGTGTACGCATTTTAAATTGAAACTGAACTTCAATTTTCTAATAAAAAGAATTTTTCTAATAAAAATAAAAAAAATATTTGATGATATATTTGCCGGAATATATTATAAAATATATCCGTAACATATGCGATATTTCGGGAAAAATATGCATTAACTATAATCGAAGCCGCATCGCAAATACACAAACCGTAAAAGTAGATTCTGGATAAATTGGACTTGCTGAACCACGAAGTCCTACCGATAGCGCTGCCGTTATACCGACAACGAAATAAGATACTTCGCGAAAGTAATTTCCCGTGAAAAAGTAAGTTTTCTTCCGGAAAGTAATGGGTTTGTAGGAAAAGACGACGATGTTTGGCCAGAAACGGGAGAGCCCCCGTTTGTTCGTTTCGCGTCTTCTTCGAAAAGCCGCCGGCACACAGTGCTTCCGCGCGAGAGGAGCCGAGTTTCTACGCTGCACACAGTGTAATGGCGGAAAATATTCCACCTTTGGTTTTCACGAGAGCGAACACGCGGCGGGATGGGAACAGAGAGGGCAGAAGTGCGGAGTTTTGAGGTCCTATGTGTAACTTTGCTGGTGAACGCCGACAAAAAGCTTCTCATCTATTCGCCGCGGCAGGCTGCCTCGACGAACAGCGAGTCCTACCACTTGAAACTTTTTTCTTGCTTCATTTACATTTGACTACGATGTGAATTACCGATTCTACCGGTTTCGAATTATCGAGCACTATATTGAAGAATCGAAGTTGTGTTGTTGTTGATCGTTTTATACACAAGCAGATAAGAATATACTTCGAGACCCGAAAAAATCCTTCAATGCAATACTTCAACAAAAGATGAAATAAAATTGGAGAAAGTATTATGTAAAAAAAAATGTAAAATAATTTGTGCTTTGAAAATTCGATTATAATTTTTTTTTTTTTTTTCGAAGTAATTTTTTTCTAATTCATCATTTATTTCAATTTTTTCAAGTTATTTCTGTTTTATTTTTTAAATTTCTTCTGAAATTTTTTAGGTTACTTCTGTTCCCATATTTTTTCTCGAGTGCCCGTTTTTTCCCGATCTGTTCTACTTTATTTCCATAAGGAGTCCGTTGAGGTGTACGTTTTCATCAATGATCAACGCATCAAACAGTCGGACGTGGAGCGTCACATAAATTTACCTGTTAGAAGATTTCAATTACGCTATTATTGTTCCTTAATACTTCGAACGATCGCTTGTACTGGCGTTACCCTATAATCTGTGCCATTTACAGCAGAGTATCGCTTTATGATAGGCGGGGTGACTATCAATGATAATATTGAGTAACGAGACGAATTTATTCGGTACACGTGTGAAGAGACCGAGGTACCGAGATACAGCCAATGCGAGCGGCGGAGTGGAAGAGAAGTACAGAGGGGCAGTGAGCCAATTAATCGGCGTCCCTGATTACCGTTAATTATCATGAATAATTCAAACTGGCCGTTGTGGCCGCGTGCTGTTGCTGGTGGCTTTACCATCCAGCTTTAGTTTCTATGCAGCTACGGTCGCGGGATATCGCATGTCATTGTTTGCATGTCGGAAAGCACAGGGCTTTGGGTCAATGCAGGAGTTGCCGTTAGCAAATTGTACCTCCGAGAGTAAAAGCCACTAATGACCCCGGTAGCGCGAAATCGCCAATGCTAGCACGTCGGAGCCCTTTTCACCTACAGTCCCCCGACGATGGCATAAATTTGTCCCTTATCTGTGACGTCTTGGTATTAGGATCTCTCTTCCGCCTCTCGCTTTCTCGGTTTGCTGATTGTTCTATCCACCGCAAACGATCGTCAACAATCAATTTTCATTGATATATCGCGGCATCAAATCGTAGAACCGGATTGCGACATTGAAAATTCCGTATCTAACGAATCATCAAGTCAAAGCCACGAAAGCCGAGTTTGCCGCGATTATAAACGACCACGCAGAGGCGTGAATGCTTCGGGGGGTTTTTCTTTTTTTTTTTTTTTTTTTTCATATTTTTGTTCGAAGTTAATAGTCACCGCAAACGCGGACAAATTATAGACTACGACAGACTAAAACGCCGAGCAATAGCCAGCTAAGTTGAGTAAAAAAAAAGGAAAAGGCGAACGGTCTTGTCATCCCTCATTTACGTGGTTGCGAGGTACGAATAAGTAGAGTGAACGGGAGTAGCAATGGTTAATTTGCACGACGGTGTAAACGGAGTCCGCCAGTGTCACGACGTGACTGTCGCGCGCGCGGCTCTGACTCACCCGGCTGTTACGCGTGTACGCGAATCTGCGAACTGTAAAAGCGTCGCGACCCGTAATTGTTCGCCACACGAAAAGTCTAGACGCACAAAAGGGCAGTGCACGCCCGATGGTCGGGTAACGCGATGGGTGCGAAGACCGTAAGAACAACTTTCAACGTGAAGTTTGCATTCGCACACCCTTTCTCGATGCCTTTCGTGCACTGAGTAAATGTATTCGCTTCGCTCGTACCCCCCTTTCCCCAACCGCACGAAGGGTTCAGTCGTCAACCCTTTTTTTGTTTCTTCACTCACTGTAATTATTTCACTATCGCACCGGTGAATCTGTGAAGCAAATGAGATGAGAGAGGGATCACGCATAATCGCGTCGTCCGATGAACACGCAGTGATGTTTCGAATGTTTTTTTTTTTATCGAGTTTAATAATTATAAAAAATATGGGATGTCGTTGAAACTAAATTTCAATTTTTATATAAAATTTCGAAAAATATTTTCGATTTTCTGGTCCATATTAATTGAGTTCTAACGTGAAAAAAAAATAGATGCAAAAAATATATTAAAAATCTATAAATCATGGAATTTTTTATATATATTTCGTGATATATACTTGCAGCCATATAATTTTTGTAATATATCATATAACAGATATATCTTTGATTTATTGACCTAAAAAATTATTAAAACGTATCACTCGATGTTAAAAATTTGATTATTTTTTGTATATTACATTTCGGACGATAAAGTCGATTGTTTGGTTCATTTAAATTGCGTTATCTCGTTATATCAACGACGCGGATCCGAAGTGCCTGTTGTTCGATGAACACGCGACATTCGAGTATTTTGCATTGTGCTAAAAAATTATAAAAAAAATATGATTTGTCGTTGAAATTCCGCTTCGATATTTTGCATTAAATTGCAGACAATAAAGTCGATTGTCCGGTCCATTTGAATTGGATAATCTCGTTATATTAACAACGCAGATCCGAAGTACCCAAACGAAAAGAGAGCTCTCGACGTTGCGGGCATATAAAATCAATATCGCTTCCCGTCGACGTTAACTCGTTAAATTCATAATGTCACGCGTCCGGAATACTTAACGCATGCACTTCGTTGACACAACGCGTACAGATGCGCACCTCTTCATATTAGTTTGTTAATTTAAAAAGGAAAAATGTGTCAGTCGCATTGTACTTCGGCGATGCAAATCCACTACTCTTCTTTCTCTCAACACCCCCCCCCCCCCTCCTCTCCCCCTTTGGTCGGGAGAATTATTCGACCCAATTCGATAACATACCGAGAAACAAGATTTCCCGAACAATTCCATCGCGTCCGGGGCGAGGCGGGGCTTCCCTTCGAAGTAACGCTACCGACGATCACGGAAATTTCCCTCAAATGTCATCCCTTTAAATAGTCATTAATACGATTACGTGTGTCAAAACCCGGAAATTTGTCGAAACGCGGAACGAGCGAGTAAGTGGAACGACGATCTCGAGTCTATGCGAACTTCCAAGCGGGGAAACGTTGCAATCCTCTTGGGAATGTACGCTTCCGGTTGAAAGCACCCTTCGTCGTTACAGTCGAGTTTAGAAATTCACTAATAAGTTTTCGTAGGCATTAATTAATTGAGCGAATGTGTTTTGTTGAACTATTAACTCCTTCAATGAACTTTCGCGCAGACGCAAAAGATTTGTCGATTAGAATAATTTTCCATTATTAATAACTCCGATACTTAGGATAAAAAAAAAATTATTAATTGGAAAAATGAATAATTAGTTGAAACGTGTACTTGAAACAAAAATTCTCTCAACTCATCATTTTTTCCAATCAAAATTAAATTATCCATCATTTCCCAGAAATTTGGACTTTCGCCCTTTTAACTTTCGACGGACAATATTTTCACGCAAGTATTCGATATTCTGTCGATATCTGAGCATCACGCCGTTACGCGCCGAACAATACCTGCGTGATATCGAATCGACTTTGCCCACATAATTTTTTTTTTTTTTCGTTTTATTCGAGATTCAGAAGTCTTCGATGTTAACGGCGGCAATAAACCGAAAATATCTCGCTTTATTTTTTTTATTTTTTTTTTTTTCGCGAAGCCGGAACAAACCGTGATTTTACTACTGCGTGTCTTTATCGAGTCACGGTAGACCCCACCGGAAGACTAGTCCACGGAGTAGCGAAGGATTTCGTGGCTCTGTCCCCTATCCATGGATATATACAGATATACCGGGTACACGTGCTAAAGCCTGGATATAAATGCCGCGTGTATGAGGACGCTCGGGTCACAAAATCCCAAGGCTGCAAGATCCAAGGTGCCTGCTGCCGTTGCCGGTTTACCCCGAGACTTCGATGTTCTACTCTCGCCTACTGCAAACTCGCTTGCCCTGGCTATGCCCACCCCCCTTCCCCTCCCCTCCGTGGTATGTTACGACGCAATAAACCTCCATCCGGGAATCATGCCAGACACCTTCGAGATTAACCCTCCCTCGTACCCGCCGCCGCTGCCGCGCGTTCTCGACCTCGCCTCCGCGACCCTTACTACCCCTTGCTATACCTCCCTCATCCGCTTGGCTTGGACCGCGCGCTTGGTTGATGTTGCACGTACAACAGCTTCCGCGCTCTCACCTACCTCGGGGTCAGTCTGTATACACCCGTGGAGTGCACCGACTGCACTGCTCGACCTGTCCAACCCTCCTCCACCGGCCACGCTACTGGGCAACTGTGGTGTGTAGATACATAGTGTACCGTATAGTAGTCGCATTGCTCGGTGCGCCCTGAGCTCTGTCTGGACGTTATCCGATCGGGCGAATTGAGTACGAGGTGTCCGAGAACCCTCGGAACACTGGCCCTGTAGTCCATACTTCAACCCGCTATTCACAACAGCAACAGAATCTGTTTATGCACAGATTTAGTGCTGTCACAGTTGTACCGTCATTGTCAGCGTTTATTAACGCATCTTGGGATCTCCGTTATGGTCAAAACGTAATTATACAACGTAATTTTCAAGGATATCTCAAATTGCGGAATAAAAATTTCAGAGCTTCGTAACGAAAGGAAGGGTTCGCGAAAAAAATGAAACGAATTAAAAGCAATATGAAAATTGTGTAAAAAAAAAAGACTGACCGAAAAAATTATTAATCGGGTGTTAAATTTTTTTTTTTTTTTTTCGCATTTACGATATAAATTTGATTCGATGCGAAGAAAATTGCACATTTTATTTCGAATAGACAGAAATAATTTTTAAATAGAATGACGGCACAGAGCCGAGTATTCGAATTGATCTTTTTATTCGAGAAGGTCACGGCAGTCTCGGCGAACGATCCTTCAAGTACCGCGGAATTAAGTCCCAGAGGAGAACAAAAAGAGAAATAGCGGAGGAAGATAGAGGTAAAAGCGTTGGAGATTGGAGCTCAGCGTGAAATTCCGTGAGTGCGAATAAATCCTCTCCTCGCGAGTCTCTCGCCGGTTGGGTGTGAAGCAAAAGCGGGAGAACGGAGAATTAGGGAAGGTTGGTGCTTTCGACAGTAAAAGTCGTAAATAACTCTTTTAACGAAAATCTTTGTTGCGATTTATGCTTGAGAACTGGCCGGGGACCACCGGGATAGAAGATTGCTAAGATGGGTAGTAAATCATTCGGTGGACCGATGCGGGCAATTAATAACAATTAAGCTGACGCCAGAAGAGTTCGAAGAGATTCTTCGCAGTGTTATCTCGACGGGCGGACGTGCCTGCTTTCCTGTATTTTTTTTTTTCCTCTTTTCACCCGTTTTTCTCGTTCTCTGATACCGCAAGAAGCGAAGTAATAAGTCTTAATAAGCAGAATGGTTTGGTCGACGGTATGCGGCGATGCAATGTACCGGGAGGCCACAACCTTGAAAAGCTCTTTTCTCTCCACGTCGTTGAAACGTTCGACCAGTCACCGTGGCCCCGACTCTCTTGTGAGAATTCTCGTGCCGCACGAACGACTCGCGTTCTCCGCTTTCAACTTTTATGCACTCGGATAGTATGGGACGGAGAGGAGGTGGGGGAGGGAGGGGGGGAGGGGGAGTGGCCGTTGTAGTATAGAGTTAGTACGAAGTATATGGAATAGTATAGTGCGATATACACTTGGCTCTCTCGAAGCTGGCGAACCGTATCGCTCCGCTTCCGAGGTGCACTGTGAAATTAATGCGACTTTCCGACTAACATTAAGGACCCCGCTTCCTCTCCCCGCTTTTCTTCGCCCACTCGACTCTCTCTCTCATACCTTTTTACTCCCTTCGTTACACCCGAGCCTCACGGTTACGTAAACTCAATCTCAGCCGAACACGAAAACTTCGAGTTTCCTCGGCCCGTTCTCTTTCAGTTTTCTTAATATTAAAAAAAAAAATAAAAAGACCACAATTCTCCACCTCGGAGGCTTCGACCAGCAGCCTTTTCTGTTTTACTAACGCCGGGATAGTGATACTCGAACACGCTAAAAAAAATGGAACACCCGAGTGGTCAAACCCGTTCAGTCACGACAAGGCACACTTTTCAAACCCCTCTAAAGTAGCCTCTTAATCCCCGATTCGACGTCGTCGTAGCGACTTTCTTCTTTCAGTTTGTCGTAAAACTCGAACTTGCCTGAGTCCTCGATATTTTCAAGATTAACCGAGGCCACGGAGTTGTCGGAGCTTTTGCCAAGAGTGGTTTTAGAAAAAAAAAAAAAAAAAAAAAAGTTGAATTTTCTCGTGCGGCCGAGTTAATTCGTGTATCGAAGCAATGAATG
Organism: Cryptus armator; assembly: GCA_963971235.1. Classification (NCBI taxonomy): domain Eukaryota; kingdom Metazoa; phylum Arthropoda; class Insecta; order Hymenoptera; family Ichneumonidae; genus Cryptus; species Cryptus armator. Next base: position 2,671,332 of record OZ020234.1, on the reverse strand, counting down.
GGGTGGGCCGGAGTTACATGAAACACGGGACCAGTTGGAAAGGGGGTCAGTTACTATGGTAACTGATTTCTCAGAGTGCCATCCTGAGTGCATGAAAGCTCCGACTGTTGCCTTATATTCCGATTAAGTTCGGTTTCCCTCATTTTCTCCCGGCGACGAACAGAATAAAAAATATCAAAACGTGGATTCACGAGCGTAGAATTCCAGATTAAGACTTTTCACAGTGCCAAGTCTTCGGCATCGATTTGGAGGAGTTAAGATTAAATCTCGTAGGCGAACAAGTGGTTAAACGTACCCGAACTACAACGGTTGTACGAAGCAAGTAGTCGAAGGCAGTGAACGAACGGGCAAGAGTCCTGCGGGGAAGAGGATAGGGATATAGAAGCGCGAGAGAGTATAACGAGTGAGATCAAGGATTCTCTCGTTTGCCGAGTACTTTACTTCGCGTCGAGAGCATAAAAGACCTAGTCATACTCGAGCGTCGTTCTCGTCGGTAGTCGACATTGCCAGTGGCCCACGTCCTCTCTCGCTACCAAGTGAACCGGCCGGATGGAGAAGGAGTGCGGCGAATGGAACGAGAGTCGATTCGAGTGTCGTCGTTCCCAACGACCGACACTATCTTCCTTCTTTTCTTTTTTTTTCTTTTTTTTTTTTTCTCCCATTTTACCATTTCGTTCTCACACACTTGTACGTCGTTACTCGAGAGTTTTATTCCTCGGTAGAGTCGGTCGCATCCAGAATTAACGAATCGCCCGAAGCCGTAGTAACGAGCAAAGTGGTTTCAAGGCGGTATAAGAAGAAGAAGAAAAGAAATAAATTAAAAAAGAAGAAAATAAAGTTACTGATAGAAATAAGGAAAAGTATCAAGATGGAAAGAAAAGTCATCAAGAGTAGGTGAAAAGTCGTCGAAGAGCCAAAGATGAAGAACCAGATAGACTGAAGAAAGAGCCAAAGAGACATCGGGGGATAGACACTGCGGCCAAAAGAAAAAAGCCTCGTTCGCACGAAAGCCTTTCATCGCTACTTCGCCCACGTTCTTTTTTTTTTTTTTTTTTTTCTTCAACGAAGACGCTTTCCACCGAGTTACGAGAGCGTTTTATATAACGTGATGAAAATTGCGGTTGGACTTTGCGGGTCGCGCGGGAGAGAGGAGAGTGGGGAGAGAATGATACGATACGATATAGAACACGAACGAAGAGAAGGGTGGAGAAGGGTAAAGCCAGGGTGAGGTGAGGTGAGTATAATGCTTATCTCAGCGCAGCATAAAGTTCAAGTGCATCGAGGCGGAATAAAGTAATAACTGTAATTGATCTGATAAGTTATCATCCCTCCCGGCGCGGTGCGGCATGAGCCGAAGCAAGCGATTCGCGGACTGCGCGGCTCATTCCAGCTCTGCCTCGAGTTCGCACTCGTTTCTGTCTTTCTTCAACTCCCCTCATACCGCAAAACCGTCCACTTGCCGTCCTTTCAACGCTCCCCAGAGTCGGCGATCCTGGTGTTGGTAGTCGCAGCACTGGTAATCAGACCGGGGTCACGGTGCGAATGCGCTTTCCTCCCCCTTCCCTTTCCCCCTATGCCACTATCCATCCCCGTTCTCCCGTATGTTCACTCATCCCCCGTTCGCTAACCCGCTCGGCCGCCTCTGTGGTCCGTGGTTATTATTATGCAATAACACCACACCAGCCTGGTGTGCGCTACCGCCGCTACCGGGAGCTATAGAGCGCCGTTCATACCAGTGATGATGCTGATACTCCTGCTGGCGATGTCGGGCGGTTAAAGCGTTAACGGTCGATTTCTTTATCGGCCAATAAACATACCTCGGTCGAGACCGACGAGTCGTTGCTGAGGTGAGCAACCGATATTATAGCTCCGCATAGTGTTCGAACGGGATGCATCATCGGTAGCTCCTCGATTCGTTAACGCTATTCGATACTTCTGTGGTATAATACATGCATTTGCAAGTCTCTCAGTCATGGTACACCGTTATCGGACAGATATCGATCCTAATCGAATCAAATAAATGATTACTTGCGGAAACTGAGCGTATTTCGCAGTATTTCGCATGTTTAATTGTATACCAGTAAATTTTTACGAAAAATTCGTTATTAATTATTTATTTATTTACAGGATTAACTATTTTATACCGAACGTTGATAATTTAGTTATTATTAAATGTAAAAAAAATTATTTCAAATTAATGCACTAACCGATTATTGATCGGTAAATAAAATGTTCGTTCTTATTATATTATTACTATTATTATTGCCTATTGAACTCAAAATACAAAAATTTGATGCCAAAAAGCAGTCATCAACGTTATTGGTTCCCGTGGTGAAACTTCGTACGTAGCGATGTGTAAATTTATCGACTTTTTTTTTTTTTTTTTTTCATTTTTCTCGATACGGAAGTTTTAAGTACTGATATTTTAATGGTTATGGAACTAGTGTAAAGTACACTCGTGGATGGGTAGACTGTTATAAGTATAAGGTATTAGAAATGCGCGTCGCTGCCCACGACGAGAACGGTGAAGACGAAGGCGACCCCGTTCGCAACCCCCGCCCTCGTTTCATGGCCATAGAACTTCTCGAGAAGTTCGCAAAAGCCTTTCGTCCCTTGTGATTCCGGGACGCGAAGCGGTGTATATCAAACTGAAACCTCTCTCCGTCCTCTTTGGATAGCAAGCGCGAAAGGGCAAAGGACGAACTCTCTCGTTCACGTTTGACAAACTTGCGTCTTCAATAGATACTCAATAAATAAATCCCCTTTGGCATCCCCGGGGAGGATGTCCCGTTACCGTTCGACGGGCAGACACATTGGCCCCAGCAATAACAGGACAGGTGGCGAAGAAAAATTGAGAAAAATCGTGCTCCGCGAGAACCCTCTGGATGTATCAATAAAGTAATTACTCGTAGGAAACTTTCATTAGCGGTTGCGGCCGAATCTCATTCCACCAAAGGGGTCTTTGCGGGATAAAAAAAAAAAAAAAAAAAAAAAAAAACGAAACCGAACGAAAGAAAGATAGAGGTCAATGTATCGTTCTTTCGATTCACGTAGGGTCTTCCCCTTTGCCTGAAGATACTGGAAACAACACATTGGCACGCCCTTTGCTCGTAGTACTTCAGCCTCTGACTTCGTATCACTGCGCCCGGTGGTTGTACTTGCGCCCACGCTGTTAATCTCGATTCGGCAATCTCTCACGGTAAACGAGACATGAAGACAAATGTAAGCTATATACCTGAATAACCAGTTTCGAGGTTTAGTGCTATTGTTCTATGATTGTATCATTCGAATAGTTGAATGCTATTTTCGCTCGTTCATGTTATCGATGCTTACTTTGTAATAAAAAAAAATGTTTTTAACACTATATATTGTGTGTAAATGATGGTATTATTGGGATTTTTAAAGTCCTCGTAGAGTTGTAATTCTTCGTCGAAATCCATCGAAAGCGTTTATGGCGGTGATAAGCCAATAGAGATGCTATGCGCAAATGAGGAAACGGGTTTCCATGCCGGACGTAATCGACGGTACGTGGGCGCCGGCACCGACAGTTCGTCGTTCGCTCTATCGCAAAGTAATTCATACGGTTCGCGAAAATTACGTCCGCATGTTTGAGAAGATACGGAGCGTCAGAGTATCGGATGTTCCCAGTTCTGATTAAGCGAGCGGAAGGGCCGACCGTTCAATTTGCGGAGCTAAATTCCCGCGAGAAATTAATGTACGTTTACTTAGATGATTTATCTTTGGCTTCGTTTCGTTCAACTTGAATTATTGCAAACCTTTTAATCGGAGTGGGTTATGCTTCGTAAGATTTTATCGTCAGCGGAAAAAATTTGGATTGAGCAGAAGGAAGATCGGGGATTCGTTGAAACACGGGACGAGTCGAAATGTGTCGAACGGATGTGGTAAAAAAATGAAAGATTCCTCGGAACCAACAATTTTTTTGCATCATATATTCTCATTCTTCGGCCTCTCAAAAATCATAACCATTTTTCCCAACAATGATTGGACGCGAAGAAATTTAAAGTGCATTTGATCATTAAAAAAAAAATGGGAAAACTGTTTAAAAATAAATTCCCAAAAACGCTGTCAATTTATCATAAAATGTATAATTCAAAATAAAGAATTTAAGGTTAACATCTCGTCATTAGAAATATTGACCGAACAGCTATAATAAAAGTTTCGCCGCTTTCGCAACAAAGTTTCATCGATGTTTCGTGAACTATCCATTAGGGGGTCTGTAGTTCCCGAAGCTCGTCCAGAGCATATTGGAAATCCCTGTTTAATGTATAGCGCGTGCATAAGCGATCGATGGTATGATAAACTTTGAATCAGGCGTAGCGAAGGAGGCCTCGAAGTGTTACGGGGAAAATCAAATATCCAAGTTTTCCCGGGAGGGGGGAAGAGGAGGGGATTGATTGGTATAACCGGTAGAAGACTGCGTTACCGATCATGCCGATTCTGTTTATAAGTGAACAGGATGTAAGCCAACACCACTTTCTCATCTCGCGATCGACGAAGAAACCTTCGCTCGTTCTTAGAAACAGTTTGGTGGATCCTCGAGAAGCGAGCGAGCCGCCTGGTGAAGTTGCACACTTCAATCATCGAGTAGAGTACAGTTACGTATACCCACGGTATATATACATCTGTAAATGCTTTACTAACTGCAGAGTATATAGTCAGCGTATATATGAACCCGTATAGTAGAACTCGAACTTAGAAGCTTGCGCTGGTTGAGGGTTAAAGCGGTTCGCGTTACTCTCCACTGAGTAGGTGATTAGAGCACAGTGAGGGAGACTATATAGTGTATACTCTTGGCCGGTGGTCGTGCTGCTCGTGTCTTACCACCACGGACCGTTACTACTTCGAGGCCGAGGACTTGCCTCGCCTCTCTCGGTTTAGCGCCCGTTTTACCCTCTGTGCCACTCCGCTTCTCGCTTTTCCCAGTGTGCAACTAATCTTCTAGAGTAGAAGCCTAACGCCGGAGCAACTATCGCGCCGTTACGCTATGGTATATTAAGTAACAAGGAGAAATTGTGCGGTCTGAAGCGCTTGACTTTACCCCTATACTGTGCGCCGCACTTCTCACTGTCGGACTTCGCAATGAACTCCGCTGCGAGCTTTACACTCCGCGTACGTTAGGTTTTATGCAGTGGAACTTGAATGACGAGAGCACGTTTTCAACGAGCTGTCCGTTCGTTTCACAAAGGAATGTTCCGAGGTACTTGCCGCGAAGAGTTTCACTAAACGTTATTCGAAATTATGAAGTAATCTTCTGTACCTCGACGGAAAAATTGTTATCATTCTTCTTCGTCAAAAAAAAGAAAAGAAAAATGTATATGCCGAAAATATAAGAATATATGCGTTTTTATATTATTATTAATCTGCAAAAAGTTCGATATCTTACATATGCCTCAATATACACTCCATTTTCATGAGGGTAGAGAACACGTGTCTGCCATCGAATGTCGAGTTATATCAGCGATTCGACAAGAACGAGAAATGTTCGATAGAAAGTTAAAATCTAACGTTGTACACTGCAGAATTAACTACAAACCTCAGCGTACAACGTCGTACCTCAGGCAATCCACGAACATTAGCAATCATATAAATTATGACGATAGTGCGTGATACCGAAGCGTATAGAGCTCATTTATCCTTAACTTGGTCTCGGATTTGCAAGAATCTCATGCATCAGGCAACTGCCATCCCCTGGTATCCTTGCCCCCGGTAAGGGCAACTTGCACTCCAGTGGAAGGTGATCAGCAACATATAGTCCGAAGCTTTCGCGCACCTCGTGAGAGTCTCAGATTAGAGATTGGTGATGTATTTAATGACATTATTAGGGTAGCTTGTAGGAAGTGGTCCATTTCCCGGGTTATCCCCAAGGTGACTATAAATTTCACGTCCATAATGGAAGCTAACCGAAGTGGCGCCGATGCTATACTCGGGCACAGAAGTGTTAGATGGAACAAGAAGGAGTGAGCATCTAGAGCAACGACGTGGTTGCCGTTATAACGCGTCCCACTCGCGGGGATACGTTCCACCGTATCCCGAAACGCTTCGTCCTTACCTCCCAGCCACCCTGTCCTCTCCGTTGCCTCACCCCTCTACCCTACTTACTTCTCGATTACTCCCAAGATGTACGTAAACTCGGCGAACATGAGCCCCGCTGAACCTCCCCGTTCTTCTGCGCCGATGCACCAACAAGTTTTGCTCAGCATCCTTGTCGTCGTCGTGTCGTACGTGCTATGCACGGCGATTCAACGGGGCCTCTATCCCTCAACCTCTACCGTCGCTCATCAACGTGTAGAATATTGGTAATTTCCGTCTCGCAGGAAATTCAAAAACTGTCGAATTTATTCGTCATCTCGAAATTCTAACCTTAATTAATTTCTTAATAGGATTCTTTTCTCACAATGCTAATATTATATTAATATATTGTGTATATAATGCATTTCATAACCCTATAGAAATAAAATATATATTGGAACAGTTAAAATATATATCTTGTACATTTCTGTCAGATATATAGCATACATTTGTCAAAAAAATAATTTATTTTTTCATTTATTATATAAATATTGCCTCGAGGTATCTATATAGTATATATTTTAGTTATATAACAGAACGAAAAAATTGAAAACTTTTCACCGAAATTCGACATAGTAAAACCGTAAAAACATTGAAATTTTCATTTTTTTTTTTTTTTTTTTTTTTTCAATATTTGAACATATTTCTAGTTATTCTTATTTACCATACCGCAATATTTCAATCATTTCCAGAAATGTCAACGCGAACGTTTTTTTAATCAGAATAGTCCGTTATCTCCGCGGCCTCAATTTTAATAAAAATCTAAAACGGCTACATGTCGGTGTGGAGTTAGAAAAAAAAAGGTTTCATCGCGAAAAGTTTGATCAGCACACCGGTACGGTAGAGTATACAATGGGAGTATATAACGAACGGAGTTTAGTATAGTACACCATACGAGAACGAGTTTCGTCGAGGTAACAGGTTCATCGCGGCCTTCGGGAGGACGAGGACTGAAGCGCGGGAGCCCCGTGGGGTCGATCGAGAGGTCACGCAAAGCCTGAGACCCGGGTTTGGGGATAGAGATAAACTGTTAGGGGTGACAAGTGGATTCGCGGCAGTCAGTGGATATAGCCGGGGGATTCAACGGATGTGTGAGTAGCGATCAAGAGGGGGGGGGGAGGGGGGAGGAGGGAGAGTGAGGGAGGGGGATGTGAACAACGGTGAGTACAGAAACGTGCTTTGGTGAAAGAGACAGACGGACAGACAGACTGGGCAGACCGCGACGAGGGACATGCTGCCGTCGCGAGATGACGAACTATTTTCAGAATCGAGTTTAGTTCGTCACCGTTGGCGAGAGAGGGATGAACGTCGAGAATGGGGGATAGATGGAAAATGCAGAGAGGATGAAAGCCCGCGGCTGGAACACGTGCCGGTTAAATCAAAACTTTTGGGTTTGCACCCACAACCTGCCGGTGCTCGTGGTGGTGGTGATGGTGGTGGTGGTGCTGCTGCTGCTGCTGCTGCCGCCTCCTCCTGTCCTGCAAGAAGCTGCAATGCTTCTGGGCCAACGGTATGAAACTTGGTCGAGCTTTCAAATCGGTGGCGTACTATAGTTTCCTATGAATTTCTGGATGCCCTCGAGAGGAGGCACCGGCGAAAGGAGCATCGAGGGAACAGGGGGCTCGTGGAAGCGAATCGCGATAGTTTCCAAGCCAGAAAAGGATAGATGTACAACGTACGGGAACTTGGAACGGGAGATGCCTGAAAGTTGCACGCTTTCGGGAAGCTCAGCTGTCAGCGATTACTTTGCGTTGAGCTGTAACGGTAAGAGAGGCCTTCCTTTACTGGCATCTCAACTAACGCGGCATACGCTCCATTTTACGAAGGTGTACCAAACAGTCATCGTTGTATCAATGACTTTGGAGAACGAATGCCACATGGAAAAAAAGTATATGCAAAAAACCAAAAAAAAAAAAAGAGACCCATTCATCTACCCATTTTTCTACTGCAAACTAATCATTTTCGTATCTAAACCAGCGACCAATACTACTCTGAGGAATATGTAAATCATTTTGGTGTATAGTTTCATCTGAATCGGGCATAGAGAGTTATAAAATGATAGTTAACGACTTGACTACGGTGTTCATGAAGAGCCGAAACGATTCCCATTTTTATTTCTTTTCCGGATTTCGTGTAATAAAAGTGACCCGGATTACCCGGAAACTACCGTTGCTACTGGTGCACGATATAGTCTGTAACAGTCCGTTCTCTCGTCGTCGTCAACTTGGAACTCGAAAGGATGAAGAGATGGTTGAATGTGATCGTATGTGTGTGTGAGTGTGTGCAGTTTCCGGTGGTGGAAATGAACGTCGTTGCTACCGGCATTTCTCTACTCCACCGACGAACTGCGAGCTTTATCGCTTATTGCTCGGATTATTAGGGGTGGAGGCGTGCGGCTAACGGTTAACGGTCGAATTAACTGCAAAATAGCTATGCCCGTGCCACCTTGGGCTTTCGCTTCCTTATATCGTCGTATAGCGAACATTTCCGGCGCGTCGAAGCACGGTACTTGCGATGCTTGAGAAGAAAAAAAAAACGATCTTTATATCATAAATCATATTTTTCAACGCGACACTATGCACTTGCCGTGTAAACTTTTTCATAATACGAAAGCACCATCTTTACCAATCCATTTTATCGAACTTCTTTTTTTTTTTTTTTTTCGCATTCGCGAAATTTATACTCGCGATGAGAAAATTAATTTATATCGCATATAAATAGCACTCAGATCGATGGAACAGACAAAAAACTAAAGAAATTATCATTTTTTTCAAATTAATTTATCAATAAACGCCACAGTTAAATTAAATCTTTTTAATTCTGGTTATATGAGGCACACCGCTCTCCTTCGTTATTAGTATTCACACTTTATTAACAGCCGGCCAACGGGGCGAGAGAGACGATACGAGAAGGAGTATCAAATTAGTCTTAAGTAGGTAAAGAGATTTAATACAGAGGCAGAGAGAAAGCGAGACAAAGTTATCGTGAACTGCTTCTTCTGCTTTCTTTTGCTTCTCCTCCAACAGCAGCGGTAGTAGCAGCAGCAGCGGCAGCAGCACTAGCACCAGCAAGAAAGTTTAGTAATCCGATACTTCGAAACGTTGCACCGTTCCATGGATATCCAGTCGCAGTGGTAGCAGCAGCTTCCACGTCTTTCGCATTTTCCTCTCGTTAAAACACCTGTGTCCGGGTTTCAGTGAAAAAAAAAAAAAAAAAAAAATTGAACAAAAGTCCTGGAATCGTAGAAACCGACTTTTTGCGGTTAAAAATCTGTATAATACGCTCACTTTAAATGCTTCATTCAATCTCTAACTAGCTGGAGAACGGTGCACCACTTCTTAGCAATGAACAAAAAAAAAAACAAAAAAAAACAACAGCAAACCAAAGGGCAAACCGTTTGTTGGTTTGTTCTCTCACGGGAAATATACAGGTAGAAATTAAAAGACTGCAGTAATTTAAAAAGCATAATCGTCGTTCATTTTTTCGAAGAAATTTTCTTTCTTAATTCCTCATTTGTTCGTAATATTTTTTTTCAATTTAACATACACGACAAATGCTTTTTTTCTCATTAATTTTTCGATCTTTTTCAACTATTCACCATGATAATGAAACTCTAAATAATAATAATAATAATAATTCGATTGAACCCAATTATACGATATACGTTTATACATCGATATTACAAAGTTTTCTGTGGGAAAAACTTTGTTCGCAGTTCTATCACTGAACCAACACAGAATACGAGGATTCAACACTTGAAGAAATTCAATCGCTTCAGTGTAACCATAGTAGACCAGTGTTCTGGTAAATGCGTACAAAAAAAAAAGACACCGGAACTAAACGTTTTTTGGATGGAAAGTAAAGCTGTAGTATACGCCCGAGGCGTTGCAATTAGCAGTAAAGGAAGAGTATATCGGCGCAAGGTCTGTAACGATGGGATTAAGTGCGTTACCGCGCTCGTGACCGTTTTAAACACAAGCGCGGTCGAGAGAAGAGAAAACGAAATAGAATCGACTTATCGAGGGGTATACGTGCCCTATCTGGGTACATAGTTACAAGGCAACTCGGTAAGTAGGTGTGTTAACGGTTTCAACTGATAATACTCCTTGGTCCCCGGCTGCCGCTGCCGCCGCGCACCCCCGTGGAGACGTAAAATATTCGTGAAAGTCCAAAGCTGCACCCACATATTTCTTTCTGCTAACGACCACGCGGTCTATAGCCTTTTATATAACGTCCACTTCCTCCCCGCGTGACCCAGATTCTAATTATTCAGGAGATTTCTATCCTATCCACGGGTTCTTCGTGATATTAAATCGCGAGGTGAGGAAAAAAAATCTCGAATGCGGTAATTTTAGCAATCGTCGCGTTAGGTTCGATGAGATTTATCGATCATAATTTAAATTAATTTCTATCAGTCTCACGGGTACGACATTATTCACACACAGTGAATATTCATTTCAAAATCAGTGACAAGCGGTTTTATTTTCTTTTTAATTATCTAGAGTGCCTCGGAGAATGCATAGCCGGAGTCGCTAACGGTTCGCGGAATATCGGAGATTGTTAGTTTGGTACAATTTTGTTCATGACAACAAGCGAAAGGTAACGAGAGGAATCTTTTACGAAAATATCGTCCCTGGAGCGTTGTGAACACACGCACGCCAACGAGTGGTTAGTCCATCGGGAAAACTCTATTCGACAAAATCCACGCAAGTACGAAGTGTGTCTCTTTTTTTTTCTTCTTTTTTTATCACTCTAAACGCTTCGGCGTCTGTGTCTACATCCTTCACGCTTTCCACCTCAATCGCACAGTTTTATCTCCAACACTTTTTACCCCCCTTACGCCGTTACTCCCTCTCCTCACCCCCCCGACGCCGCGATGCAACGTGTGGATACCGAACCATTCTTCTCGAGAGTTTTTCTCCTTGATTTCCCGATTCGTCGCGACGAATTCCCGAACGTTCGATGCACACGGCGTGACCTGAATTCGAACGACATCCCCCCGGGGGAAAAGATTGCAAAGACAGAAGATCGTTAGTTAGCACTGCGATATACATATATCTCGTCGATGAATATATAGAATTGTTTTTGCACCTATGCAAAATAGGGCAATTACCGTAATTGCAATGTTAATTGTAATTTACGGAATAAAACTCGTAGTCGCGGTCGTAGATGTTCATAACCCAATTGAATTGATTGTTTAAAACAGAATTTTTCTATACATCCAACACATTTTTAATGCTGAAAAAATTTAATTAAAATGATAATATAAATTGTTTTTATTATTATTATTATCGTTTTATAATATAGCAAATGCGATGCATTGTAGCGTATTTAACAAATTAACTATTTTTAAAAATAATTACACGTTTAATTGTTTAAAACATTAGTTTTCTATACATCGAATATATCTTCAATAAAAATAATAATTATAATAATAAATATCATTAATATAATTTTTATTTTTTTTAACAGTGGATATGTATTCGTTTTGTTCTAAACAATTAATTGTTTAGAAAATTGTTCATTTGTTTGAAAAAACAATATTAAAATAATAATAATATATTTTTCAACCGCCCGAATAAAAATTGTGGACCCATTTACCGTTGCCAATAGCTAAGTAGAACAGGAATGACATAAATCTGAATTTTTGATCTGTTTATCTCTTGCATCGTTAGAATCTCTTCGTAAAGGATTATCAGCGAGCGTATTATAATCTTCAAAGTCGTCGATACGATGAAAGCTCGTATTTCGAAGTTTCTTCGATCCTCGACAAAGGATCCCGAGTACTTCATCCTTTCAGTCGAGAATAGATAACGAGTATATTGCCATTTGGAAACGCGAAAGACGAACAACACAATCTCACTACGTATGTATCTTTCGTATCTCTATTACGAAAACCTCCTTCGACAATAAGGACTATCGGCGTCTGAAGATATCAAAAAAAAAAAAGAAGTCTACCGAGATTGTCGGTAAGCTTCGTCTCGACTCTGTATCCCACTTTACTTTCCATCCAAAGAAATATATCCTCGTTTCAAGTTGCCAATGATGTACCCCCCGCGCGACGCGAGTGTATGACCGGCATCGTCATGCATACAGGCGTCTATCTTGCCTATCCCCCTACACCCTTCGATAACTAGGATAACAAGCACTGATATAAAAATATATTTGCGACCCCGGGAGCGCTGAAGTATCGATAGAAAGGATGAAAGCGCCGCGACACAGAGGCTCCTCGCACACACTCGTGGGATACACAACGAAACCCCCCCGAGATCGCAGAAGGACGCTGGAGTCCACCAAACAAGATGTTATCCTTGGCTGGGCTGAGCTACTCGACGCGACTACCCTATCCATCCCACATCTTTTTCTTCATCGACATCCTTTTTTTTTTCTTTTTTTTTTTCTCCTCTCTCCACGACCAAAAGCGAAGCCCAGACCAGGCCTCGTTCAACTCATAACTCGTTTTTTTTTCCTTTCTTCCCTTCGCGGTCTTGTGTACCCGTACGTACGGAGAGGCTTTATGAGTTTGGTGAAGGAGTCTCCTGGTGTCGCGAGACGCTGTCCTGAAAGTCCGAGTACTGCGCGCCTTATCCCCTTGAGACTACGAACAACCGGCAAAAGGAGAGGACAAAGATATAGGCTCACAGCAAAAACCTCTGTGCCTGGTGTCCTCTCTCCTTGTATTCTATACCGTGGAAAGGTGCCTGAGCTCTTTTCTCCGATATAGCGGTAGATTGAGATAAATAGATTGCCGCGAAATAGGAGTGCGGGGAAAAGCCGGGTAGAGGAGGCAGAACGACCGGAAGGATGGGGTCAAAGATCCAGATGAAAGATGATTAGCGAATAGTCGCCAGTTCGCTCCATTCCCGTCGCCTCCGGGGGCGGCGCGAAGGAGAGGTTTTCCCTTCGGGTTTTAACGAATTGGAAAAGACCGCAGACCCCTGCCGCGAATCCTTCGTTCGAGGTCATTCGGCAACAGTTCGATTAACGTCCTTTGGTCGTCCGAATGAAAGATAAACAAAAAAAAAGGCCCTATGGTTTTCCAGTTCATGGAGCAATCGATCGAATCAACTCTCTTCGAGAATATAAGAGACACAGAAATTTTGTCGCGATATCTACCATTGCTTATGATTTTTTTTTTTTTTTCTTTCTTTTTTTACAAAAAGCGAAATGGTTTTGCGAAGCGAAACGTCTAGTTGTTTTCTCATAATGAAAGTCCCCATCGACCCAAGGGTATTTTTTCTGTTTACTTCGACTCAACTACTAACATTTTTTTTCTGACAGACCATTTTTTTATATCTCCTCCGCGCGGATATTCCATGGATGGGGAGACAGAGGAAAAAGTAAAGACAAATGAAGTACACTGCTCTTTACTGGGAAATATTAAAGTCGTAAAACCGGAAAGCTTCGTGTTTTCAGAGAGCACTACGCTTATTGCACGAAGATAATTACCACTTTTCTTCTATTCGAGGTACGCGATAATTTACAATGCGCGAGTTCGCTTATAAATGTTCATTCGTCTTAAGTTAATCATATTATATGAGAATGCGATTATTTTACTTATTATTTTATTTTGTGTATTTCCGTTCGGTAGAGTTTGGCAATTTCAGGTCATAAAAAGTGTTTTTCTTTTTTCTTATCGAAAAAAAAAAATTATTCGTCCCCTACAATTTTTATTATTTAAATCGGAGGATTTTTTAATATAATCAGAATAATCAGTAGTCTTTCGTCCTAAATACGACGGTCTGTATCGTTGAACATTACATGGTAGGTTTACATGGTAGAATAAGAAAAAAATTGGTAATGAGGAGTAAAAAAAAATGTATTTCAACTATTTTCCTTGACATTCACCATTGAGAAGATTCATTCGAGTAATACTCGTCTTTGATAGCAACCGCCACGTTTACGACTTCAACGATGTCTTGAAGCGCATATCCCTGGAGGAGTTGTTCAGGTCGCGAAAGTACATTGACGAGAGTCACATTGCACGTACATTCGAAGCTTCTTTGTAGAGATTCTTAAGCTTTCGGTGAAAAAAATAAATAAATAAAAGTCCAACAAGTCAACAATTCCTTGCACTCCTCGACATCCTCGCGTTCGTCCAAAAACCCTGAAGCATCATTGCGAAAGCAGAAGAAGAAGAGTTGAGATAGTCGAGTCTAACTTTAAGCCGAAGTGAAGAAATGGCAGAGCTAATGAGGTTTTAAATTATTCCTGGTTCCGGAGAAGAATAGAAGGCGGAGCGGAGAAGGCGGTTCTGTCGACTCGCAGGTCACCGAATTCTTGCGGTAGTCACCGCAAGGTACGCAAGAAGTACGAAGGGTGAAGACGAATGATGGGATGATAAAACTGGAAGAACGAGCCGAGACTATAAGAATGCGAGTGAAAGTTGTGGTATCTCACAGACGAAGCTTTAAAGACAGAAGAAGAAGAAGAGAAAGAGGGAGATATTGATGAGAATAGTCCCTTAAAATGTATTCAAGAATGCAATAAGTCAACTTTCCTACGATAGTTCTGCCAACTTGTCTTTAGTATATATATTCTACTTGCTATACCTTGAATGACGTGAAAACCGTGCAGACTACAACTCTTCATGGTGCTCCCAGATATCTGTTAACCGCCGACTGAGAATAACTATTTGTTATTTCACTCTTTTTTCTTAAACCAATTTCTTAATTTAAAAAAAAAAAATCAATAAAAATAAAGTACACTCCATTTTCAGTTGGAAGTTTTTTAATTTTGTCAAAATGTTAACCGTATATCGCGATCCAAAAAAATGTTAATGTTGATTTACATTTTCCGTATTTTTTCTAAATTGCTTAAACCCGCGAAGATGCTTAATCGTGGCAATAATCGTTTGTGATTCCTGTCTAGTTTCTCGCCCTTTTTTTTAGGGCGAAAGTTGAGGGGGAGGGGAGTGAAGATGCTCGAGGGGTTAATCCTTCGTTTGGACGGACGGGAATCCGGGAGGGAAGCAAGAGTACGGAGTTTGTGGGATTTTCGTAATCCTCCAAGCGCTGGACGAACTTGATCCGCGGATACCTACCTAGAATCTCGAAGTCGCGGAGAACCCGGGGTTTCTCGACGCTTATATGTGGTTCTCAACCCAGTCGACGAGGATATACCCCGACACTGTTTTCAGATCGACTCTGCCAGACCCTCACAGATTCTCCTTTTGGACGCTAAACGGAGATGGTATGAGCATCGAAGCTACCAGCAATTCGCCACTTTGGAAGAGAACAGTTTCCTAATACCCTCTGCGGCTAAGAGCTTGAGAACTCATAGAACAGCTACGGTAGCAGCCCATAGAATCGATGCTTAGACTCCTTATTGGCGGCTGATTCGGCTCACGTTCGGGTATTGAAACGATCGACCAGGTTGCAAAACTTCGTTCAACTTCAACGTCTATTAGAATATAATAACGGCAAACACAACTCGCCAATTGCTTGTTGATGACTGTCCTAAAACGTTTCGAAGTTCTGCAACGGTGCAGTGAATTTTGATTGATTGTTTTTAAAAAAAATTTAATCAATTTATCGCATCTGTCCATTAATTGATTAGAGAAAAATGTAAAAATGAACAACACGGCTGCGATTCAGTCAAATGTTTATAAAATAGTGTGCCGTGTTATAAAAAGCATCAAGAAGGTGTATTAGCGCTGTGATCGACTCAGCGGATTGATAAGACAATAGAAAAAGAGCGAAATCGCATTAAGCCGTTAAAAGAACAGAAAAACTTTGAATTTAATTACTCACTCGGATCCCTCGGGATTTCCGAGATGGACAGCTAAGAGATAAGCATTGAGAGTGGATCTGGAAACGTGAAACTGATTGGGAGTTACGAGCACAGCGCGTATAAAGGCTAAAATAATAAGATCGTACCGAAGTGTAGTAAAGGGATTCTGGACACGGAAAATCAGAACGTAGTGGAGTAGAATCATCCCATTCTGTGAGAGCATAAGACGTAGACAATAATAATATCGTTGCCACTTAAGTGTATACGTATGTGACCCGGCGGAAAAGAGTAGGTATACGTATATCCGCAGCCTTTCTCCTCTCCTATAGTAGCCCCGGTGCTTTCTTACTTCCTCACCGTATACTACATCCCTGTGGAATACGACGGCCACGTCGGACCAGAACGTAAACGTCCTGTGGGACTCTTGATGCCGAGGTACCCAGCGGAGCTCACTGTTAGGGAAGAATGGCGCACAGATAGACATATAGTCGTCGTCGAGTCGTTTAGCTGACGGTACGAAACGACCCGGCGAATTTCTGGTATTGCAACGACAATCGTCAAGATTCTAAAGATTTTCGTGGTAAAAAAAATTACTTCATCGTCAAAAGAGTTTGCATAACCAAAGCTAATACCGTTACACAGTAAAAAAAAAAAAAAAGGTATAATCATCGCTACGTTCAAAATTAATTAAGCTTCGATTGGTCCCAATGATTTCAGCATTTTTTAATGATTTTTTCATGAACCGCATGGCTTGACAAGCCCTTCATCCAGATTTGTCTTTGTTCCCATTTTCTTATTTAGGTCACGAAACCTCCCCCTCGACTTCCTTCGACGTAAGCGCGTTTGGGAAATAACGATTGAAATGGGATAATGAAAAAGTATACGTAAAGACAAAGTTTAGGTTCCGGGAAGACCGCTATTTCAGATCGTGCAAAGCCATGTGAGATAAAGAGGATCCGACATGCAAGGATGGCAACTCGACGGGGTTGGGAAACTACAGGTTATAGTCGTACGCTTGCATATGTATTCGTGAATATTGGAATAACTCGAATGCCGCCTTTCCTAAAGGCGGGGGAAGCGAAAACACCGAGATTCTGGGTATCCAACTGAGAAAGGGATGAAACATCATCCCCTTCACAGATTGTCAGAAGCGAGAAAGACATAGCGTAATGGAACTCGCTTGCGATTGCCAGAAACAAGACATTCTTCGAGGTTTCATCCCGAGGTGCCGCCGTCACGAAGATTCTTCGGATAGTACCAACCTGAGCGTCGATTCGTCAGCAGTTGCGAAAGTAGGGGGTTGAAAGCTCGAGAAAGAGAAGTTAAAACAAAAGCAGGGAATAAAGAAGGAAGCAAGCGAATTGTGAAGATTCTGTGGGAAGATCGAGCGGAGCAAAGAATGCTTCTTCGCGTTGGTCAGTCGCGCGCATCAGGCTGTTCGCGCGGCGTGAACTAATGCCAGTAGCTCCACATCGTCTTCCTCATCGTCGACCAATTCCGCACGGTTTGCTACAGTATTTTTTTTTTTCTTTTTCCGCGTTTCTCAAGCACCTCAGATCGCTTGGAATCTTCGCGCTGACGATGTTCTCTCAGACCGTATGATGGCGATGAAACGGTCGAAATCAAATTTGCATAATCGCATAAGCTACATTTTTTCAATAGCGTGCAAACATCTCACGGTATTGTTTGTTTTATCATTTGCAATCGGGTAATAATAATCAATGATTGGAAGGACACTGTCACTGCGTGAATTTGCTTGAATCCGCAGCGGCAAAGACGACCATTTCGAAACAGATTTCGATATCGGACACGAAGATCTCTGATTTCAGCTTTGTCGCTTCACGTTGCATATAATACGATTCTTAACATCGGAGAAATCCACTGGTACTATACTTTCTCGGCTTTAACAGGATCACTATGCCAACATTTCCAATGTTTTACGATCGCCCGTTTCCGCGATATGCAACCGTCTTTTATTCGACGCTCATCCGGCAAGAGCGGGGCGGCTATAAACGTAAAAACAATAAAATCTTATTCTCGTCAATTGGAAATTGCTCGCGTTCCAATACTGCCGTCTCTAGCTGGACGGTTATCGTATTCTAAACCGGTTGAGAGCGGCGAAGTGATGCCACCAACGCGGAGGAAATATGCGATGTTAGCCGAATTACGACGACAACGACGATCGTCTAGTTTCACTATTGAGTTTGACAACTAACACAGCTCGTTGCCAACGTCTTCGGCATAATTGCGTTTGCGCTTATGATCATTACGAAACGTAAACAGGAACGCCGGCGTGGCGTTCGCAATCTCTATCGCATCGTCAGGTAGGTTTTGCGATGCCGATACGGCAAACGAGGGTTGTACCAGGGTTATAACCGTTCAACGAAATGCGTTCCTGATCGCTCTAATGGTAAGTAAGGACTGTTATCAAGGGTTTTAACGATACCGTAACTGAAGCTTCCGTCTTACATTATCATCGTGAGATTCTCGTAACTACCACCCATTTCACGGTATGCGAAACTTTGTATCGAACTGCTATCTTTGCACCTCGATAAAATTCGTCACACATCTAACTGAAGCTAATGGAAAAATCGTCTACAAAAAAATACGACGTTTATTATTTAAAAAAAAAAAAAAAAAAAAAAATCCCGCAATTTTTTACATCTGAATCTGGCGATTTTTGGAAATGCTTCAATTTTTTTAAATCCTTATGATCAATATCGTGTAATTAGCTATTCAAAAGCTTCCATATATTCCTGATGATCAAAGTGCGACGAAAAATCGATAATTTACAAAAAAATTATAATTGTAAATAAATTTGTTTATTAATCAACTTTGGAGTCTTGTGATTCCTAAGCCACGAATGTGGTTACAATAATTCGGGAATCAGGGCACGTAGTTACTGTTCGTTTGAATTTGGTACGGTGCCTGGTTGTGAAAGCGATATAGGTAGAGCCGCTTCTTCGTTATCCCGAGGGCTTCGCGGAGCGATAGGTAACACATTACTGCGAACAATTTCATCTCCGTGCGAGTAGCAACGGGGGATAGTAGGTAAATGAATGGGGAAAGTTCGACATCGACGAAGGGCAGGGTACCGAGAGGCCCTGCGGATGGCGGGGCGTTAGCAACTACGGGAAGGTTGGAACGGCGATTAGAGCGTATAGAGGGTGCCGAGGCCGCGGCGTACCCGGTAACGGGGGATTGGGCTGCTAAGTAGCATTTAATTGAACGCTCCATTCGAGTTCGTTAGCGCCCAGCGCAATTATAGCATCGTACGTATACTATATCCATGGCCTATCTATTAGTAAGAGTCTGATTATAATTACCAGGCGGGCGGATCGTGGGTGCGAGAGACGATGAAGGGGATGGAGAGGGGGGAGGGGGGGGGGGGCAAAAACGGTGGTAACGCGATATCAGTTATGCGGCAACTCCCCTTTGCTTATCAAGCTGTAGCTTTAACGCTGCGTAAACATTCACTGTGATAATTCCTTGATGCGACTTACAGGAGAATATCGATTAGACGAGGGATGATTAAGCTTTGGAGGGTAAATACGTTTCCGGTAATTGCGTGAAATCCACATATGAGAAACAGAGGTCTTCACTCCAATGTTTATTATATAATTCAAATTAAACAAAAGGAAATTACAAAAAACAACGAATAAACAAGATAATTGTCAGTCATTGAAATCTAAATTATCAATTTTTTTTTGCTATCAAAATCAATATTACATTTTTCACGCGCTTATTTCTATGTGTACCGATAGTCAAAGAACGTTCTGGAGAATTTTCTACGATGGTAAGTAAAGCGGAAAGAAGACTCGAACTCAATAACCGCGGATCGGGCACTGCGAGTCGATTGTTTTTCCATCCCGAACTGTATTGACAGTGCGGCACGGCTAATATTTTTTCACCGCTGCCACATGGCCGTTGGTGAAGTGAAAGAGAGGCGATATATAGAAAGCGCGGACAGCTAAACAAACGAGCGAGCTTTCGGTTATATCGACACGCCGTTGGATTTATCGTTCATTGTTTCTCATACGATACTGCTACGCTGCCGTGGCTGCTCGCCCCTCCCCCCCCCCCTCTCTTGTGTATATATGACCTGACGATTTTCGATGTTTCTGGCAGGAGAGGCGAATGATTGTTTTGCGTCGCAACCGCCGGTCTATACACTGACCATATACACGCCGTTGAAAAGCTCTCGATACCGACGAGTCGAAAAAAAAAAAAAAAAAAACGCAACGGACTCAAAGCTAAACGAGTATGAATTCACAACCGCGAAACAAATACACAAATCTATGAAATATTTTTTTCCTATTTAAAAAATTTTTTATTATTGAATAAAATAGCTTAATACCATTAATAATTCTCAATGCCGACAACCGGCGAAGTTATTTGTCGATATACGATAATCACTCGTTATCGATGGTGATTGCCGGAAAAATTACGAATCATTCGCGAATTTTTTTACGAGAACCCATCGTTTATTTCGCATGATTGATGTCAATGCGGACGAAAAAAATAAAAAATATTGACCGGCGCTTCGACAGTAAAATCTCTCACACTATTCGTCATCAGATTAATAGGCTCACGAGTAGACTAATTCCTAATCGTCCCTATATTTTACGAATATCCAGACGACAGCAATTAAATCAGCGTTGGTATTTCCCAAACCTTATCCGCCTTGTAACAATCGTTTATTGGGTCCTCGAGATCGAAGCAGCTATGAGACATTACACTGTACAGCATCATAGTTTATTCCGTTATGATGGCAAGGGCTTACCGAGCGAGCGCCACGAGACCTACGAGGAATAATAAAACCTCGGAGCGCGTCGACGAACTAGCAAAATCGGAAAGGGAACAGCCCTTGGTTTGCTGGTCTCTGGCAAACGTTGGGATTGGTGTGTATATCAAGCCGACGATAAAAGGTTGAACGCGAAAATTGGGTTGGAAAACGAGTAAAAGAGTGAGATATCGCGGCGGCTCGTTTAAATCACGATTTTTCCGTTAGCCCCCCGTCATTCGCAGTACAGCGCGGAGGTTAGCTTCGGAAAGCAGAAAGGCTCTCTACAGCTCGATAACCTGCGAGTTGGAGGACGATGTTAACAGGAACTTCGAAATCCCGTGCGCTCTACTATAATGTGGCGTTCGTGTATACACCTCTATCGCCACTACACGTAACTACGAAGCTTGAGAATCCGACGGCCACTAGAGGGAATATCGATTTTATTCGGTCAACCGAGGAACCATCCGCGTTTATTCTCATGACGACGATCGAAAAAAAAATCATCCATAGACGCTTAACAAGCGGTATCGCAAAATGCAGGGTGCCATTTATCGGGGGCTGATTCCTGGTACAGTTGACGACCGCGTAAGTTACCATCAGATACGATAACTCTACCAGATATTCGCCGACTCGCCCTTAAGTTAAGAAGAGGCGAATGGATAAGTTAAGATTCTCCTAATTGTCTAATTGGTTCGGTTTCCGAAATATCAACTTTTCCGGTCTTCTACTATACGCGAAAATCGTATCTACCGGCAAATGTATCCAATTTTATCCATATTTCGACTGCGAAAATAAGTTTACTTCAATTTTCTTCGCGGATCGTTCGCGAGACTTCAGTTTCGTGTTGCAGTTCATACAAAATACGGCTGCACGTCGAAAGCTCTCTCGTGGCGTCGCCTGTGGCAATGGAACTTCGCGGTACTCGGTAAACTTTGTCTTCGGTAAGGAAATTAGAGGGTCTATCCGGAATTGAGAAGAAACGAAGGAGAAGTAAGACGTACAGTCGTCTGAAATAAACCGGCCGCCGGGAAAGCGAGGAGGCAGCTAAGAAATTGAAAAAAAAAAAAAAAAAAAAAGGAACAGAAATGCAGAGCTGAAAAAAAAGACGCAACGGGGATTTCGAGAAACGCCGAGCTGGAGGTATAGCGGGCGTGGTATTAACTACATAAATAACACGCAAGCCGCGGGGACAGCGCGGCACCGCCGTGGCTGCCGCCACACACACACCCCGGAGAAGGGAAAATGAACGTCGAGCTCCCGAGAGAAAACCTTCCTCATCCTCGCAGCAAGGACGGGCGGAGGATCGCAATCCGTTCTGTATTCCTCTTTCCAACGCTATTCGTAGACATTTTTTTTTCTTCTTTTTTCTATATATATTCGGAACATCCATGCATGTAAACGAGTTCCAGTCGGAAACTCGCATGTTCGGGTGAAAAAAATGTTAAATCACGGAATGAAATATGCTGCAAGTATGGGCAATGAATTTTTCATAGTATATGACACGTTTAATTTAGAAAATATTTTTTTTCGCCCGCCACGATCAAAATATCGAGTTATGACAAGGAAAATAACTCATTTTATCGTGACATTTTGAACTCTCATCGACCCAATTATCATCGCGATTAACTGGCTTCACGATGTCTGCTTTATTTTCGTTTCGTGACATATTTTACTATTTTCGACCATCGAACCGTCGATGAAATCTCCGGTGTTGACGCTCCGGGATCAATATGTATGTGTCAGTGAGAATAATTTTTTTTTTATAATTTTTTTTAATAGTCGTCGCAAGCGATCGTCGATGTCGACGAATTTTTTGATTTCTTTCACGTTTAACGCCGAAACAGAGTCGAATGTAAACCGGATGGAAATTATAAATGATGAGAATGATTTAAATCGGCATATGGCACCTCACGATATTGTTTTTATGACAATTGTGATTTTTAAATCCCGATGTTTTTACGAATTTTTCTTTACTCCCCTGTCGATGAGCGGATCGAGACAGCGGCTCGATGCTCGCTTCAGTCGACGAGCTTCGAACTTTTGGGAGATCCATGAAAACCTACGAGGTCCCGAGTCAATATTTGATGAGGATAAAAGTGAAAGACGAGACAACAGACGGCGCGATAGTTTTATGGCAAAGGAGGGGATCGAAGGGGTCGATCTGGTTGCCGATTAGACTCGAGTCGATTATCATTGGCCCTTTATTTTGTTTGCACGGAGGCCGAATGAAAGTTTGTTTCGTTCACGGAGTTTATGGGCGGAGAAAAGAATGGAGACGGGAATGAAAGGAACACAGCGCGAGTCCACTTGTAGCTTTTCGGCGACTATCAAGAGTAACAGGAGATGGTCCAGAGCTATACGAAGCTTAAATTGTATATACGAGTTTACACTGTAGCAAGTTCGACTGGATATAGTCCCAGAAGCCCCGCTGGTCGTTTGGCGTTTCTCCCTTCCATCTCGATTTCCCTTATAGCCACTGTAGTATATACCGCGAATCGATATCTCGTTTAATAGCCAGCAGTAGCGGGCCAACCCTTCAGGGAATGAAAGAGCGATAGAACGAGAAGGATCGCGATCCTTCTCGTTCTATCGCTCTTTCGAAGGGTAGGGGGGAGAGGGGGGGGGGGCTACCTGAATAATTCGAACGACGCGTCGTCGTGTTAAAATGACACCGCACACATCGCACGTGACAAATGCCAACGGCGGAAAATTTCGATACTATGTAAAATGTTGTGTTTTTTATCGAGATATCGATATACACTTCAATTACTTAATATGCATTTTTTTCTCAGCAAAAGGTCCAAAAAATATTATAATCATTATTCAACATGAAAATATGAGTGAAATTTTTTTAATTTTTTTATGTTATAACTAATTAAATATTATAACTAAAGTATTATTATTTATATTCGTAAAAAAATAATAATCAGTCGGAACGTGAGATAATATTTTTTCTAATTCGATCGTTGTACACGATATCGTTGGTTTAAAGAAAAAATTAATTCACATATATTTTAAGGGTTCTATTAATTATTTGAAGAAATTTATGTTGTTAAGATAATAAAAAAAAATGTGTAAACGATTCACCAGTGCGTTTTCGAGATACAGCCGGTTGAAAACATTACCGTGCATAATAGCGGCTCTTGTTCGCTATCGCGCTATAACTACCTTAAGAACCGTTCGGTACCGGAACTTTAAAGAGGATTATTATATTTGCCTGCGCGTTATTTGAAAAACGCAACCGAGTATGAGGAATAGGAAATAAACAGCTTGAGGAAGTTTACCGAAAAAGGAAATTTGATTGCAAGTCGAACGGTTGGGCTTAATTTAACGAGACGAACGTGCCGACCTAAGCTCCGTTCTGAAAGGGTCCCTCGTGATTTTCGCCCGAAGAATGTAACAACCGCTCCCCCGCCCCCACCCCCCTTCTCGCCCCGCGGGAATTTCTGTTATCAAAGTTCGTCGAGGCTGACGGTTCGTGGGAACGATGTGGCATTTTCAAAATGAATTAATATCGTCGCGCCTCGCAGATTCTTCGGAAGGATCTCTCTGTGCCACCATGCGGCAGCGGGGGGCGAAGGATCCCCGCGACGCTCGAACGCTTGCAATAATTGCAATCCCCTGTGTCACGTTAAAGTCCCATCGCGGAGGTCATGAATTTATTGAGATTTTTTTTGTCAACGTCCTTGCGGAATTATTAAAAAAAAATTATTTTCATGAAATTTTACACGCAACACAAGAAAACAGATTTTTTTTCCATTAATCTCCGAGATTTATCAGTAAAATTTCGAGTCTCTTCGTAGCCTTGTATAGTTCCCCTTTTTCACGAAAATTTAATTACATTTTATAGGTAAATATTACTCGTCGCGGTCAAAGATTCTCGTCGAACAAAATATCGAATGAATTTATATACTATGGATTTTTTTTTATCCATTACATATCTGCATAGGAAAGTGCGCGATCGCTCGACGGTATAGATACGTTCTCTGTATACTTTGTGCCACGGATCAATCGGGATCGAAAGCTGGTTAAAGGCATGAGACGAGAAATCGGGAACGGGTTAAAGCTATATTGCCATGCAAGCGAGAAAAACGCCCGATGGAGAAGAGGGAAGATTGATCCGGTGGATGTAACCGCTTCATCGCGGCGGTACATAGAGATAAAGGATAGAAAGGAACAATGGGGGGGAAGAGAGAGCAGTGAGGGAGAGGGAGATGGAAGTAAAAAAAAAAAAAAGGATGGTCTCGCGGCTGGCCACCCGTTCACCACGTTCCTCTCTTCATCCCCCGTGTAGGAGTCATTCACATCGCGTTTGCGCTTCTGCCACTGCGCTCTATGAATGCTACCCTTTAACGTATGCGATTTGAAAGAGCGCAGGTGCATGGATACATATGCACCAAGTGAAATGGAGAAGGGTGGCTGAAATAGAGAAACGACTAGAACGCCACAGAGTCACGATCGGGATCAACAGCCGGTGCTATGCTGCGATAGCTACGCTATACTAAACACCGTTAAGCTATGTTCACGATCTATTTATCCATAGAAATAGGGATGGACTGATGTTTATCTTTCTGTCACGTCGCTACTCCCATGCAAGGGGCGGGAATGAGTAGATGCTTCAGCGATTTCGATCGAAAAGCGTGTTTTATTTTTTTTATAGGTGAAGAAAAATTGTATGATACCAATTCCAGGCGATTGTTTATTGGTAATAGTGTTCTTATCATATAAAAAAATTCTCAGGTCCAAATATTAGAGATTGTAGGAGATATTTATGTTTTCTTTAAATAGAAAATATCGAAGGAATGATATTTAATAAAATGGAACTCTTTTCAAATATTGCTGTATCTACTATCTGAGAATTTCTTCATGTGATAAGAATACTGATAGGAACCATCGAATGCATTAGATTTTTTAAAAGATTTTTTTTTCACCGATAAAAAAAATAAGACAAACGTTTTTACCTGAAATAAACATTACAGACATATCAGATTTGTCGTAATTAAAATGAAAAGCCAAACGCGTGAGAAAAGCTTAAAGGCAAACGTTGCGGAAACGAGACGCGAGAACGCGAGTAAAACGGAGAAAAATGAAAGCGAATAAAAAAAAAAAAGGTTATAGAGAGTGTGCACATGCCAGGATCCACTCGCGGACCCGTCGATGTTTCAAAACGTTTTTTTTTTTTTTTTTTTTTTTTACCAGCATCGGTAATCGAAGCCGGTTTCCCATTGTGTCCGTCAAATAATGCGTTCGATCGGGACCCTCTACGGTGAGCTCGCGTCAGAGACGGTGATTGATAGCCAACGGGCATCAGCATGGATGGCATCATTCCCGAGCACATAGAGATTTATACAGAATCGTTGATGTATCGAAGCGGAATTCGTAATATCATTGCTATGAAAAATATTTTTCACTCGATAAAATGGTTTTTTTTGCCGATACCGCGAGACAGCAATTCGGGATTCGAAGAAATTTTGCATAGTGAATGCAGTTTTCCGCATCGCATCGATAAATGAGAGAATTACAATGAATTTATTTATTTGTCGAAAACAAAACGAAGATTTTTCCAGCTCTCGCTATCGGACCCGAATTTATAGTTAATTTTCGACGGTTGATAAAAATGTTTATATATTTTTTTTTATTTCCAAAAATTTAATCGAGGTCGTCGAATATTTGCATTAAATCAATGTATTAGGAAAAGAAAAAAAATCAAACAAAAATCACGGCGTGTTTAAAACGACAAACTAACAAGCTGGAACGGTAGAAGTGTCAGATAAAGTGGAGCACGCTATACGACGTACCGAGTGACTGAGTTCTTTGCCAACCCCGGCATTTGCTCGGAGAATTTCTGTGCCGGTAGAGCTTGAGTAAGAAACTTTGGCAAACTTATCCGCGCGGATCTTAGCGGGGGATCTCAATTTCTGCGCTGGCATGAAGGGGACCGCGCGGCGGTAGGTAGCGCGCGGCAAAGGGTACAAAGTACAGAACGAGGTGTAGGAGGGACGAGGTAAGCAGGTGAGGAGTAGAGTAGAGTGAACGGCAACGGAAGGGTGCACGCCACATGGCCGCCGGCGTTTCTCGAATACCGAGTATACGCCGAAAGCTTCTACCGTCATTCCAGCAGCGGGACGAGGCAGGCGGGCCAGCAGACTGCGCGAAAGCCTCGGAGGCTCGAGGCTATGCAGCCTGGCGAGAGTAGATAGAGGAGACGCGGTTAATGTGGGTCACCTAAACGAGAAATCATAAATTGCAAGGAACATAAAAAAAAAAAAAAAAATTAAAAAAAAAAATATTTTCTTTGATACCGTCGTTAGAGCGATAAATTTGTTAGAAACGTGACAAAAATAAAAAATTTGTAGTAAAAAAATGTAAAAATGAAACGCTGAAAAGAGTCTCGAAAGGCAAACGCAAAATATAATTTATCTACACGATTAAATGGCCTTTAAAAAAATTATTTCTATTTGAAAAATTATTTCTGCATAAAAACAAATGAATGCGTGAATTTACTTTAATAGATTTCCCACGTGATTTTCCTGAGTGCTTCACCGTGTTGCGAAGTGTTACCTGACCATTGATGGAGCAGTACGAGCTGCGTATACAGATTCAAGGGCCGTCAGCCTTATTTCACTTAGAAATAAGGTGTTAAAATTGCGCTGAAAAGCATTTCCTTTTTCTCTCGTATCGTACGCGACTATACGCCTGTGAATAGAATACGGTGGTCAGGGAGGGATAAAAGTACGTCGTCAAGCCTGCTACTGGAATCCCGCAATTGTTCCGGCTTCGCCGTTTCGCGCTGCTTGTATGCGCGACGACTTTCAATAAACACGAGCGTCGCGAACAGCTAAAAGGTGGCGAAAACAAAAGTCCGAACCAAATGGCGGACAATCGAATGAGCAGCAAAGAATTAATGTACAAAGAAGAAATAAACGAAGGGTTGCTTTGCGTTGTACATCGTAATTTGACTCCTCTCCGCTTCTTTCCCCAACACTCCCTATATCAGTTTTCGCGACTGTAATATCGTAGTCCACCGGAGTCACGGTAGTTTCGTACGAACGTGTGCAACTTCCACTGCAACATACGTACTGTGTAAGTAACGCGAGTAAAGTATAGCGGAAGTGTACCGAGCGCGCCGCGGTGGGGGGGTGAGCTCTCGCAAGCTTGGTAACTGGCAAACGATAAGAAATAGTGGATACACGTGCAGGTGTACCCTTCGTACTGTGTAAAGATATATTACCGCGAAGTGTACAATGCACAGACTCGCGCTACCTTTAATATGAGGTACACAGGTACCGTATTCTTTAGTTCGATTTATAACCTTTTTTTTTCTGCTCTTTCACACATTACTCGATTAAAGAGAGAACCTTTACCCTGAAACTTTTGCTACATTCGAACTAAGTCCACGAGGTTGAATGACTTTTTGCGAACTTATTTTGTTTATTTATTCGATAATGTCAATTCCAAGTATTGTCGCGACCCGTATTTTATGACGGAATTAATAAGATTTCTACGAAATGATCGTTTATTGAAATTGGTATTTGAATCGAGTTCGAGTTTTTTTTCAAAGACTGTAATTGTAATTGTAAATGTTTATTGGTGTATTAAACAGGCCACGCGCGTAGAATTCCTAGTAACAATAACCCTGACCAGTAGGTCTGACCATACACAGCCATTACTACTTGACGCCTCGAAGTCTGAGGAGATGCGCGCAGCCCGTTGGCCTATAGGCGCTCGACTCTAGAATGCATTAATGCCGGTCGTCGTAACCAGGCAACCGAGGTATGAATTCACGACCACCGCTCGTTCGCAACAACGAAATGACTAGTAATGTTCTCAGCGCGATACATGCGAAAAATAAGAGAACGAGAACAGGTGTTGATGACAAAAGATTCGCACATTCCGTCAAGAGTCTCTCCTCTCTACGCGAGACGAAGTTGAAGTGAAGAATACACAAGCGTCGAAGTGAACGTGAAAGAAATTCAAGGGCTTTTTTGTTTTTTTTTTTTTTTTTTTCACGCCTTTGAGAACGAGAACGCTCTCGACACATCGTAATACGAATCTCTCCCATCCCCAACGCCAACCCTGCCATTGCCCATTATACTTGACAACTATTTTTACACTTTTCTTTCGACCGGCTAACGGCACAGAGAACAGAGTAGTTGCGAGAGCAATGGAAACCTTTTTTTTCCAGCCTGTTTCATTCGTACATAGCTTTTGCCATCCCCCTCCGTAGCAATGAATTGCATTCCGGAGCTCCAGAGCTACCCTCGTTTCGCGTTCGATGAGAAAATCACGCGCTCACGTAAACTGCGAAGCTTCGGGGCGGGTAGTACTCGATGAGAACCAGGCGCGGAATCGTTCCGCGCCTCGCTTTTCCGAAGCTTTTTTCTCTCTCCCCCTACCTATTGGCTCCGTTCGTCTCTCTGTCTCTAACACGCCGTGATCGAACAGCTGCTGATGCTGCGTGTGCAACGAGACTAAATGGAAATTTTAAGTGCACCTCGGCAGCAACATCATCTCCCGCAACCGTCCCCCTTCAGCCCAGTAGCGTAACGGCATCTGGGCAGCCAACGTTGAATATATATGTGTATATAAACATGTATATATGTATATATACGATCGGGTTGGAGAACACGAGTGCGCACAACCGATCAAGCGAAAGAACGAAATAGGGCGTGGAGGAAAAACGTTGAGAGTGAATCGCGAAATAGGGCGTGTAGAATATAAACGCGACGTCGTCGTTGATCTCTGGCGAAAAGCTCTATCGTCCCCTTTTTTTTTTCTGTCCTATATTCACTGAGCTTACAGAACGTACGGCATAATTCGTATCTTTGTCTCGTTACATCAGTGCATTAAGCTTTCGGACAACGTGTGGGCTGAAATTGATCAAGGAAAGCGGTCAGAGACGACAAGGCGACTAAGATCGAACGACCCGAGGAGATAAATAGTAAAAGAGTGAACCGAGAAAAAATGGGGGGAGGATCGAGAAACCCAGTAGGATGAAAAGCTCACACGCGTTCGCGGGCTTAAAGTCTCGTTCTTATCACGAATTTTTCAATCTCGTTGCCCGTGGGGGCACCGGTACGAAAAGTATGGTCTAGCGATAGCGGAAAATGAATGACTAGGCATAAGTGTATTCCCGTGTAGAAAATCGTGTGGCGGGCCAACGTTATAGCAGCGTATACCTTGCGAGCTTCTCGTGCTGGCGATCGCACGTACATTTCATACTATGCACATATATAGAGTATATATATATATTTTGCGGGTCTCCTCGACCTCTCGTGACTCGGCGGGTTTAGCCCCCCGCGGCCCCGTGGTACTAGGATATCTCGAATCTTTCAATTCCCCGCACTTTTTTACACATGCCCCCGTGAGAGCCTTCGCTAAGAATTAGAGAGAAGGGAAGAGCGCGCGTGAGGTGAAGAGAAAAAAAAAGAAAAATAGTAAGATATAATAGAATCGTGAATACAGAGAAATCGACGTCTTCGATAGTAGAATCTACACGCGTTCGGTGAAGCACACGGAATAAGGCATTAAAGGTTCTCTCACGATCGATCCGCGAAGTAATTGTTATCGAGCCGTTGCCTTCCACGTTGGTACCGAGTACAGGAATTTCCAGTTCCACTTTCCTTCTAATAGGAAGTCTCTTTCCGCCTCTCGCCTCATTTATTTATTTTCTTTTTTTTTTCGTCCCTCTCGCTTCTACTCTTATTCGTTCTTTATTTATATTCCGCGCTGTCCTTCGCGCGTTCGCCTCGTATTAATAAAGACAGAAATATTGTACGATGGCTTTTACTCGCGTCCAGACCTCCCCACATAGCCTTTGAAAGCACAGGACGAAACGGGTTCGTATAGGAGCACTAATAGCTGAATTCCGTGTCGCGAGGTCGGACCACCTAGAGCTGATGGCTACCCACCCCGAAGGAAAGTGTGCTGGAGGGTGCGAGCGCGATAAGGGTCACTTCTAGAATACTATATACTACCATCAACCTCCTCCTCCTCCTATCCCCACCCGAACTTCTTCGTGCCAACGAGTCTAGTTTAGGTTATAGTCCTCAATAGTGGTTACGCGTTAGGTCCAAGTATATCCTGCGTGTCCCCCTCGTTAAGGTCAATATGCTCTGGACTCCCGCTGTGAATTCCCTGCCTACTAACTACGAATACGAAAATGTCTTGGTCGCGTGATGGCATTCCACGAAGGGTGGAAAACAGAAAACAGACATTCGAAGTTACTGACTCAGTGTCGTGGACACGTGAGTGATTTCATTAATTTGCCAGTCGAATTTACGAACAATATTTAAAACGAAATTCATTAACGATCGGTTATTGTCAGAAGAATATCGATCTATAAGAATAAATGCGGCAGAGCGTAAAAAATTCAATTGTTCACGTCTAGACTCGAGTCATTATGTCTAATTCCTCGTCGCATGACCGCAGCGGCCGAATAACGGACGATTCTAAATACGGAATGGTAAAAAACCTTTCAGTGATCAATATGAATAAACAATCATTACTGTATGAATGTCTGATCAGAGGTAATAAAGAATTAATAATAGCATTAAAAAAATTCGAGATAAATTTGAAGCACAGTACGTGTAACAGAGTATTTTGGGAATCGAATGAATTTTTATAAAAATAGATAATTTGAATTTAAAATCGTTTACCTGTTTATAAATCAATTTGGCGAATTGTCGAACTTGTAAAATCTGTAGTATCTTTGACCATTGGGCAAACAGGAGAATTTCCCTCTATTTTTGTAGCAATTAGCACCGAGTAAAAATTGTAATGTTAACAATGTACAGTGGTACCATTACTTTACGTTCCTTCGGCACATATGTGTACAAAATAATTAGTCAAATGTGTAACAGACACACTCGTTATAAATTCAAAAGGAAGTCTGCATCGCTTCCACTCGCTATTCTGGATGCTTGTAACATTAATGTAATAATTTCACCGGAGATGTACGTGGGGGACGTGTAACAAAGTCGGTGCATAAAGTGCCTCATTCTTGTGAGGTCGAAAAAAAATGGGAAAGAAGTAGAGGACGAGAGAGTTATAGTGTCAGTGTGAGTGACTGTGTGTGTGTCTGTGTTTGAGAGTCAATCCGTGCCGCCTT
The DNA here is from genome assembly GCA_963971235.1 of Cryptus armator. NCBI lineage: Eukaryota > Metazoa > Arthropoda > Insecta > Hymenoptera > Ichneumonidae > Cryptus > Cryptus armator. The sequence continues at coordinate 2,639,614 of OZ020234.1, read as the reverse complement.
CCGGGCGCCGGCAACCGCACACGGCAGCTCGCTTGCACTGGTGATATTATTTTTAATCCTCTTTTCCTTGCCGCACCGTAATGACAAGCATTAACCAATTAGCGCCACTGGATGGTTACCCTCTCTCGGTTGGGTTCAAGATCCCGAGACTCTTCAACCGCTAGCCAACTTTTCCGCTGGCCAAATGGGTCTGAGAACGGCTAAGACCGGTGTGCCCCGCAGGCTGTGGCTGACCTATTTTTGCCACGAAATGAAGTGCATCCCGTTCTCATGGATTGGCGCGATAAACCGCAATCTTTAGATGCACTTTAGTTAGCTTCGCCCGCTTCTTTACGCCTTTGTTGTAACATACCGCCGATTATTTTTCCAAAATAACGAGAATGTAGGAAATCGATTTATCGCAAGGAAACACGTTGCAAGGTATAGAAGGTATATTAGGAAGGTATAGTAGGAAGAAGCATGGAAATTGTGGATACTGCAATAGTCAAGCTTTCGAAAAAATAATTTTCTTATTACGACCTCTGTATTCCTGTACGTAAATAATCAGAGGTCTACCGGTAATTCTACATCTCGAGAAGTATCGAGCGATGCATTACCGAGACATGCAGTGACTTATTAGTTTAGGAGAATTCGTTTTACAAGTTTCCGCCAAGACAACCGACTATTAGTATTTCATAAAACCTGGACGACCATACACGCCTCTAGCGCACGCGACTCGCTTAATTTATAGGACCTGTAATTTTTATTCTGTTTGCTACATCGGCATGGCGCCTTAGCAGATATATCGCGTTGTACCTTACCATATCGATTTAAGTATTACCGAGTTGAACATTTTATTTTATTTTTTTCGTGAAAGTAAATCAACTTTACTATTAAAATGAAAACATGGGCGATGTTAGTGGGTTAATTGATGCAAAAGTGTTTATTCCATTGACTTCTATTATCATCGATCCATTATGCATGCGTATCCGTAGGGGTGTATTATCGGTACGGATGATGAGCACGTGTTACACGCCTCGAAACAGCTTTGAACAGGTGAAAAGACGACGAGAGAACGATATGGAATAAGGGGAAGAGATGAAGTGCGCTCTCAAAGGGGTCTAGATATGCCAGTCGAGTGCTCCGCTGGCGATGGTAGTGACATATTAATTCATATCGCACGAGCTAACACTGGCGCTGCGAGCTCGAAACACAAAAGGGCGGTAGGAGTATGGGGCGTATGTCGCGCAACTCCTGCATACTGACATCCAACCGGATGTCTCTACTAGTTCCTCTATCTCCATGAACGTAATTAATTTTCGGGGCGAGCAAAATTCGTAAAATTACTTCGTATATAGTCAAACTTCATGTAAAAATGCAACTTCGAAACTTTCGTGTCATCGATACAAATACAATCGAATAAAAATTACACTATATACCATTTTTCATGATAAATAATCACTTGGTTATTAAATTTAATTTTTTTTATTGAAATAATTCTGGAACGTTATTTTTCAGTCTATCGCGTCAAAGTTTAACCGAAAACCCATTTTCGCCAATGATCATTGAAATTAAATAAATTCTTGTAGTGATGACTAAGTTATTTCGAAAAATTTAAACATATTTTTCAAAGCACACTGATGTTCTTTTGTAAAAAACCACAATCAATGATTGATGTGATGGTCTAAATTTCGATGAAATTGATGAATTTTGATGAATATCGATTTCGATGAATGTTTTTTGGCTCATGATGCTGAAGCCATATGAAATTTACTAGTGAATTAAAAAAAAAAAAGTAATTTTCCATGACCCGACAAAATCAAAAACGAATTTCCAAGATCGCTAGTTTCGTAATATCTAGTCGATAAATCAATAATCAAAAAACATCTCACCGACTGGAACACTCCTGAAAAAAATGCCGGTTCCTTGTCGCACTCGACGGTTCCGGAAACGATGCAACACACACTCACATCACTGTCCCGCGAAACACCTTGCCGGTTCTTAGCAATAAAGATGTGTTGATTTCGATGACAAGTCACAAAAAAACACTGTTGTTTGCTGATTATCGTCCAGTAATCGATTGGAAGATCGACAACGCGCCCTAATGTCGCTACCAAAGTCGTAGTAAAAATCTTAGAACGCGTGGTACCTCGTGCGATGTCACTCGTTGGAGTCACGGAGTTGGATTGTATCCGTTAAAGTCTCGCGCGCGCGCACATCCCCCACGTATAAAACGCGAAGGCGACGTAACAGTGGGTTGATAACGGGGCGACGACGGTCGAAGAGGAACAGCGGAGACCTCTGTCCCGATGCGCCGTTCGAGTACGACTGAGTGAAGCAAGCCCCGCGCGACCCGCGACCCGAAACCCGCAAGCAACCAGCCACCCGACGTACGCGCGATAGACCCCTCCGTGGACGCACCAATCGGCGCTGTCCTTTGCGCAACTACCCCGCGGACACCGACCGATTGACCACATGCTACTCCACGTCCTTCATGTATATCCAGTACGGCATGCTATACCTATGAGGTTGATGTACCTCTCGGCGCCTTATACCCTCATCCTAGAAACGTATGATGTCAGTGTACCCGAGAAACTACCACCTAGAACTGTGTGTGACTGGGTCTTTGGCCGCTACCGACATTGGCCATACTGATGCGGAGGAATGACGGCGGGTGGGATTGGGAACTCCTCATAATTCCTATCGCGGACGACCGGCGAAGATTGGAATTCGACCGAGTTCCCCGATTCTCTGGATCCTGTCGAGCGGATCGGGGCGAGATGGAAGGTTGGATAGCGAACGACTCGCAGAATGGAAGCCGGGACGAGAGGAGTGAGAACCATGGTCCAGTCACGATAGGATTCGACATGTTTAATCGTCCTGCAAGAAACTTCGCTGAATTCGGAGATGGAGAGAGAGAAGCTTAACGTGAATGGATAGGTCAGAAAGCTATCCAGTATTGAGTGGAATGTAACTTTGACTTCGCTTACGAAAAACGAGTTACTTGATGTATTCCAGAGTTGATTGAGTTCTCTGATCATACTGCCGGAGAATTAAGATTAAACACATTTTCTGAGGTTAAAAAAGACGTCTGACATCTGTACGAACGGCAGACGTTCGATTTTGATACATTTAATTCCGACAGAATCTTCATGACACGCTTTCAATGATTCAATTTGTTAAAGGATTTGAGATGTTTAATAGTCAGGAGCTGTTTAATTAACCATATTTTACATTTGTATTTCCGACGTGTCGTTTGCGTTTATAATGAAGTGAAAAATTGTCAACGATTGAAATAATCTGATTGGTGAATAATAGTTGGAAACGTACCTCGTACTTCGTTGGAATACTCGTTGAAATTCTCTACAACCATCCGTAAGTTCGAAGCGTCCATGTTATCCAACAGAATCCACTTTCATCTGAAACATGGAGATAAAATTAGATCAATTATTTGCTGCCCTCGTTGCAACTTTTGGAAAGCTAGTTTTCCTATTTCTCGGAGGTTGATGCGGGTCGAAAAATGTCTTGAAACCTGAATTATGAATTCAGATAGGAATTAAGAGTTTCCGGAACTTTTTCGACCGCCCCGGAAGGAAATAATCCTCGCTGGTGAACAAATACACACACGCGCGCACACTTACACAGCGGTAAGAGTGAATGGGAGTCCGAAGCAGCTTAACCGCAAAAAGTAAGTACACTCGGTCGCACGGGGTGGAGGTAAGGTACAATTAAAATGCAAAAGAAGATATTCCACGGACGACGCGGCATGAGAGCAGATAGAGTTTCGCGCAGAGAACGATGGGTGCTTCTGGGAGGGTTGTGATGTTGCTACTTTCAGCTGCTAACACAGCACGGATGAAATTTTGTTAGTCAGACGAGTCGAAAATTCGAAGGAAGAAACGAAGCGGAGGTAAAGACAGGAAACTTCCACCTCAGACACAAGGACTTCGAGGGCGCGGAACGGAAGAGAAATTTTTCCATTAGTTGGTATAGGTATATATTGCCTTGTCTAAGCACGTTTACTACGTGACTTCAGTCTGATGCGGTATGAGAAGACGATGTGTAAGCAAACAGCGAACTGACGCCGAGTACCACGTTAGTGAAGCGGATCATGGATCAATACTCTGAAGTATGAAGTTGCACTCGTCAAATTGTGATATTTCAGGCGTACTCGGTAAGTTAATTTGACTGAAAAGATGACAATCATTTCCGCTAGGAATCGCTCAGATAATATAATCATGGACGCAAGGTAAATGGCTTAATCCAATCGTATCAACAAAACAGCTGATCGAAAATGTCGATAATTCAATGAATATCTCCTGACGAATTAATATTCAATACAAGAGAACGCAGCGATGGTGAATCGTAGAACATGCTGGATCATCCGTCAGCTGCATATTCCTTGCAGTTGCGTCTATTTGAGTATACTGTACATCTTCGGGATCGATCGGTATCGCGCATCTCTCTCATCTCTTCGGCATACATATAGGACGATAAACATTTGCTGTTCCAATACTTGGATTCACAGACGGGTGGGAGGGGAGCGAGCGGGTTGAACAGCCGGTAGTTCGGTTATCCAAACAAGAATATAGTGAGGGGTTGGGTGTTGAGAAGAGATCGAGGTCGAAGGGATGGGAGAGGAGGACTTCGAGTACCTACTTACGCCTGCCATATCGGGCACGATCTAGAGGAGTGGAACCCCGAAGCGGGCATCTTACGTGGATGTCGAGTCCGTGTACATTGGCATTGCTGGCACTGGTACAGTGTATAGTATAGTTATTGCACGGTACGTACGCTACAAGCCTGAGATGTAGTGGCAGAAGCGGCAGATGGATTTGAGTTGAGCCTGAGCTAAGAGCTCCGAAGAGACAAGAGCAGGACGAGGCTAACGCCGTTATCATCCCAGTACCAACATCTTCAGACATGAGAATCCTAGATCCAGGGTGTAGCAGATGCGAGTGGCTCGGACGAAGTGGTGGACCGGAATTTCCGGCCGAGTCACGCGTTTGCGACACCCGCATCTAATTTGTTACCAACCGAGAAAATTATGACGATTCTTACGACCTGAAGCAATGATTCCAGATACGTCCCTCATGGGCCTAAGTTCAACGTCCTTCAAGAAATATCAAACAATCGAATTCATTGTAGTTTGTGAAGTTCGTAGAATCTCTCAAACTTTCTTAATTGAAATAACTCTAAGAATTTGGCTTGTGGGTTCTTTCATCTAGAAGTTCTATTAAATTCTCATCTGCGTAAATAAAGTTATGATGTTGTTATACGATGTCGGACGGCTATTTGGGGAAACACGAGAATTTAGTGGGTCGAGGATCATATGAAACGCTACAGTAGGTGTATCATAAATAAGCGAATAGTTAAGTGCATGCACAGTTGCTGCATCGATTACACGCGAGAACATCGACCACACCGACTGGAATCGACTCTACTGTAAATATACACGAAGGAGGTGGTGAGGTACCGCATTGATTAGCCGCTCGATTGTGCGCTCGCTATGCGTAAATCAGGCAGCATGCAACATCTATAGATTGATGCTGAAGCTACCGAGCTCTTGGATACTATGCCCAGTGCGAAACTCGATCCAATATAGAGATCGTACGCTGCCCCGTAGGCTACAACTACCGGAATTGATTACAACCAGAGAGACCGAAGGCGTCATATGCATGCATGTATTGATCGAGCAAATTTAACCGATGCACGTATAAAGAGCGAATCAAACACCGAAATATGATGAGCTTCGATGGTCTTGAACATAGTACCAAGGTAATCGAACATACGAATATACTACCAAGGTACAATCGTAATTGCAATGATCTCGACACTGCTACGTATTCAAAATCGTTATGTATTTGTTTTTCTCTTCATATGTACGGACAATGACGAAAATGCGACGCTAGATATCATCCAACAAATTGGAGAATCACGAAATACCAAAAATGGTAGTGTTACGAATTCTCACCCCGTCCCGTATTTACGCCAGAACACCCTGGCCACAGGCTACATTACTATGTATGGACACAGTGTAGCTGTCGTATGCATACACAGATACGCGACAGAGCAGAGTGTCAGCCGGCACACGTACACCCAGTACCAAACGAGAAGGGATGTTTGTGCGGCTGTTAGAGCGACGTTGGTGGGCGCGTCTGGCCTCCCTTCTGCGCTTCCGCTCGTCTGCCCAAGCCCCAATGGTCGCTATTTTGCACCAGCGAGCGGAAAAGCGTGCTCCGGTACCAGCAGCATCATCATCCCTTCCCCACCCTTTAGCCGCCGGCGCGGCGACGCTGTTGGATAAAAGCGAAGAGCTACGAGGCGAGACAGACAGTGAACGGGGGCGGGAGGGAATGAGAACGGTCTCGGGGACAGTGAGGAAATGAGACAGTGAAAGCAGAAATAGTGCACGCGACGAAAGGACAGAAGATTCGATAGTTGCGTGCTCTTCAAGTTGAAAGGAGATGGACATAGACGACGATACATACATATTGAAAGGATTGAAATGATAAAACGTGGAAAATCGTCATTATGGGATATAGCAGAGTGACTGAAGGGGAGGGGGAACGAGGGGGAGCATTAATGGCAGCGCTGTTGTGAAGATTCCGTGTGCATCGTTTGGAATGGGTTTTCCATTCCCATAGCCAGCTCGGTAAACCCCTCACCCCTAAACTATGTTACGTTTCCACTTCCTCTTTCCACAGGCAGTGCTATAATCGCGCATTCCAGCGTACCTCCAATTCGCGTGTGCTCGCAATTCCACATTAGGAAGGGTATGCGCCAGAATATAGTAATTATGATTCGCACATAGCATTCTGTGAGAGTTAGTGGAGGGGCGGAAAGGGAGAGAGGTGGGGAAGGGGGTTTGGAAGAGTGAGCGTGCAAGGGAAAGGTTCACCGGACAGAAAGTAGGAAAGGGGGGAAAATGGACTTGCTGGCTCTCTGACACGGGACTTCATTAACGGATGAACGCGGGTTGAATAGACCTAAACATCCGGTAGCAGTAGAGAACAGCAAAGCGAGGGAGTGAACTCTTGCCACCCCGTCGCAGCCCCACCTTTGGATTCCAGTAGTAACGGCAAGCAGAGAACTGAGCAGCACGACGACGAGCGGCACGCTGGGTCAAGCGATGATTAATTGCTTCGTAGTCTTCCCCTCCCCCGTTCTCCCGTTGACTAATTAGCAATTAGTCTGTGCTACAGCTACGACGTTGTACGACGTCGACGAGCCTCGGCAGGGGGGTGAAAGCAAAAGAGTGGTTGTTTTTTTATGAATTTCAGTGTACTTCATTAAATTCAGTAACATCGTCAGGTTGTTGTAGGAATGACGATGCTAGTTTAATTTTTTAATAACCTGCTACTGCCAAATGAACTGCCCGTCGACTGCTTCTGACTTGAATAAAATTTTCTGTTATTAATGCTCTTTTGGAGCATTTGGATCAACGTTGTACGGGATGCATGAACATCGTATTTTGCTTGATGAAAGAGAAATCAGATACGAATATTTTTAAAACACGATATTTTTCAAAATTATTTTTATATTTATAGTAAAATGCACGATATCGATAATAAATCTCGTCATTGATCATGAATGTGGTTGTACAAAAAAATCGGCAACCAGTTTTTTTTACATACCGGATATTGTCTTTATGTCTTGAAAAAAAGATGTATTTCATCGAGGCATTAATTTTAGACGCGTTTACTTTGTAAAGATTTGTTTTATATTCGAGAAGATTGTGAGGATGTAGAGTCATTTTACTGAGGGATTTGTTCGCTCGTCCGAACCGCGGAAGCCGGAGGTCTGTATTTAACGTTGGCTTTTGGATCCGTTTTTCCCCCCACATATCCATTTCCCTTGCGCTCTTGGCACACCATCTCTTGGCTTTCCACGATGAGAAGACCTCTCGGTCGCTCCGTGGCATCACATATGATATTTATTCCTTTGAAGGCGAACGAGCGTAAATATTTCAAGCGGTTCAGCTTGCAGAAGCAGGCCCTTTGCCTTCCTGCCGGGAGACTCCCTTTATGCGTTCTATATATCGCAGTTCAAGTGCAGCACCGGCCTACAAGGCTATCAGTATCGTTTCATATACTGCATTACGGCGTACCACGAAACGTATATGCGGAGTGTCCATCCGAGAGCCGTCGAGAGCTTTTACCGTATGCCGTGGCAGTATCCATAAACGGGAGTATAGCGTGTATGCCAAAAGCCTTTCCTTTTCGTATACGCAGAGCGATCAGAGGAGGATCAACCGAGTGAAATATCCCGCACGATCGCCGAGATTGAAATCGACGATAGACCAGGCGCACCCTGCGCGCACCGCACATACCGATCGATCTTGCCCTATCCATATCTCTTTTTCAACACTGGCAGTTTTTCATAGTTGATTTCGCCCCGTTGCCATTCTGTTCAATCCGACGCTGACAGGCAACGAGACTCGCGCGGATCGAGACAAATTTCATCGCCTTTTCCGAAGCGAAATATCTATTCTATCTCTGTATCTCCGATAAATAAACCCTAATTTTTTTTCTTATTCAGCAAAAAAATCACGATAAATAATGGAAAGAAAAAATTAACTACAAAAAATGAATTAAGCAATAATCAAAGTTTTTCCTTTAGGAAGCAAACAAACTTGTGATCATTTTGTTAAACTTCTCTTGACCTTCTGATCGGACCTTCCCTACTTTTAGCCACCCTCTGCGATAACGATGTAAACAAATTTCGTGATCTGGAAACTACCCACTCTCCGCGCGTATATAATACCGCTGGGCTGTTGTGGCCCTCTAGCGGTACGGATACCACGCAATTATCGATAATAAGGTCTGTTAGTTCTACGAGGGTCTAATACGTGTTGTCCGCGTATCTACCATGTGGGGCGGTTTTGTACAGCAAACTTTTCACAGAGAGTAGAAGAACGAAGGAACGAACGTGTGTATAGACAACATGTGTATAACCCACCCACTTAAACTCGCGAAAAAAAAAAAGTTGGGTGTCTAGAGTGAGAGGGAGTAAAAGGCATCTAAAGTGAACTTGAATTAGTCAGGTACCCGTGGTATACCGTAATTACGTGTATATAGTCGAAAAGCTTGATTCGTCTAGGCGCTGAGCCTCTCGACATTATGTGAGGGTAGGTAACTACGATAATAACACCACTTAAAAGTCAGAAGATGCTCTCGAACCTATTATTTTTTTTATAACAAGTAAAATACGTTATTCGAAATTTTTAAAAGAGAAAAGAATCGAAATTATTGAATGTTTTGTCGTTTTGCCGAACGAAACTGTGACTTATAGAAACTCAACGAAATACCTTTTGCGAATTTCTCACACACCCCCTTCAATAAAGTGCCCATGGTAGAGCTTCTTCGTTTAAACCTTGCAAAACGCGGAAATTTCGTTTACACACCGTTAGTATGTATATTTATGCATAGGACGCTTGTCGCGCTTACGAACGAGCGACTAGGAGGTCGTCGACGGGAGCGGGGGGCGGTTGCCAAAGACGTGCATCTCGACGGCTTGCATGCAGGGGTGGGCGGCCAGACATACCCGGAGATCGTAGTACGCTTGGAAAGCTCTTCCTCTCGTATCTTCTGTTCCACTCGTTCCAACGTTTCTCCATCGCCTTCTATCAAGGATGCAGCATATACAGTGCTGCGCTCTATCTGCCCAACATCCTTCAATCGCTGTTGAAGACGTTCCTGTTTCGTTTCTCACCCTTTCAATCCTCATCTCTTATCTTGCTTGCTTATCCCCTCTTTCCCCGTCTACTTCTTCGCTTTCGCACTTACCGTATAACCCAATACAGTAAACGCCGGAACGATGCAGAGAGGAATCCCCTACAGACAGAGACTCGAATGTCATCTCGTCGACAAGTTCGCTCCAAACTTGTTCATCTAACATGATTAACAAAACACTTGCAACTTGTTCCATGGTATCGTAATACCTTGGGTCGTGCAACGTGATTCGCTTGACAGCATCGCATAGAACCCGTCTAATCCGTTGTACCGATTACGTAAGATTTCACGTACTGTCTAAAGTGATACGGGATATCGCGTTGTGATTCTTCGATATGACTCATTGTCGAGAGAAACTTAGGGTAGTTTTTGCGATATCGTCAAGTCATTAGGGTTCAAAAAATGGGACAAATAAAAATAAGATATCACTTCAGTCGTCACGAGTTTTTAGAAAAAAAACGTGTATAAATAATTTTTGAAATTAATTTTCAAGTTTTTTTTTTTTTTCAGTATAGTTTTGCGTTAACTATGCCACAAGAACTACTTTAAATAACTGAAAATGAGTTTAGTAATCAAATTTCATTTGCCACAAGTGATTATACGATTCAAGATACCGATTGATGAATTTCATTAATTTTCAATGTGAAAAAAATTGTTTTTGAAAAAAAAAAATTATTTTCGGACGAAAGTCATCGGCATGGACCGTTCCACACTATACCTACTCCTCGGCGATCGAAGACCGTCGAGATTTTCAATTTCCACACGAGTGCCACTTCCGGTATCGCGCGAGATACATACACTGTGAAAAATATGTATACCAAGAAATGGAATCGAGTTGAAAAGAAAGACGATAAACGTGCTCTTTTCTATCGCTAAAATCAAAATCGAAAACACTGTATCGTGCCGTGGTACGGGAATGGTGGCGAATCGTGACTTTTCGAACGGGTGTGAGCGGTGTACGTGCGAGTTTTTCCCGCCACTGTTAGCCAAACTCGCATTTCGAAATCTCGAAAGTGCACCGAAAAATCTTTGGCGAAAAAGTCAATTTTACGTACGAGAATTTGTCGGTTCTGGTTGGTTGTAAGGATATTGCGCGAAGCTGGAGAACGGAATTGAAATAACAAAATCCGTATCGATCGAATATTTCTATTTTCTTGGCCGTGCGGATACGGCATTTGGTTGAAGTTCGTTCCATCCGTTTTGCCACTCCTGATAGGACGTGCCGGTAGCGGGTACAAAGCTCAGCCGAAGCTCCAAAGGGATTTTTTTTGGATACCTCGGTAATAAGTAACCAGACTATAGAGAACGAAGGGTATCGGTGTATAGAGAATAGATGGTACTGTCAGGGGAAGGGTGTTATGTGTTTTCTTACCTCCCCTCTCGCACCCTTCGATTCCTCTCAGCTCGCAAATTTTCTTCGCCAAGGCGGAACGAGTGTATATAAAATGCATGAAATATATTCGACCCACAGGCCGCACGACGGCGGTTCTTTCCATCTCTATATCGCGTGTGCGAAAGGGGAAGAGGAATACGAGGACTTTCTGCTTATTGTACGGATATACGGTGCGAGTAAATAAGACTCGACTACGTGCAAGTGTGCGGGGGCGCGTGTCTTTTTTTATCTTTTTTTTTTTACCAGGTCCATTCTACGCTTTCAATTCCCGTTCGAGACCAGCTACCATTCTCGCGCTGTGCACTTTCTACCGCGCGTTTACCCTCCTCCATTTGCGTAGGTATGGCACCGTTGAAAATTGACGCAGGGAGGAAGCACGCAGCAGGCAGCCACGACCCGGGGTTTTTCTTGTTAAATTTAAATTCAAATAAATTAAGAGAGAGGGAGGAAAAGAGGGAATTTTAAAGGTTGGAGTAGTTTTGGGAATGTAGGTGAGTCAGTGGGGGGTGTGTAACCAGAATGGAGTGAAATAGGAAAAAATAAGATTGCAACCGGTGGACCAGCGAGCTGAGAGGGTAGAGGACGTAAGATGGTCTACCGGTGCAGCATGGCGTAAGGGGGTGCGTTCTCCGTGGAGACGAAACGAGGAACTTGAAATTCAATAAATATGACTTTCGAAAAAAATTTCGAAAACCTTAAGGTGATCGATTTGACTATAAAATGTCGTGAAAAATTCTTTAAAAAATTGGACAGCAATCTTAAAGTATAAATTGTCTTTTAGCTTAAATATACTTTTTGTAGAAAATATTTTCAAAAGATATTTTTAAAAAATGGAACTCTTTCCATATATTGTTATATTCACACCTACTTTTTTTTTTACCGATCAAAACAAACGATTTGACAGTTAACTCATAGAAAACAGTCGTTGTGATTTCCGACGAATTCAAGGTATACTTCTAAGTCTACATTTTTCGCCACCGGAATAACAAAGACAATCGTTCTGGAATGCACGACGATGAGATTTGAACACCGGTTTCTATACCTTCGGGGATGAGAGAGAGAGAGAGAGAGTATTTTTAACAGACTTGAAATAAGGATTTGCATAGACAATAAGGGCGGTAGCGGTTGCGATATATCGCCCGGCGAACTTTTAACGTAACTCGGTCCCACTCGCTCGGTGGAATGAATAAGCCGTAAATAATTCCATCCGCCTACCGAGCCCCCCCGCCGCTCGAGTGAGAAGAGAGCTTTTTCCTCAGTCTCTTCATTCCTCTTCCACAACGCGTTCCCTATGAATGGCTCGCGCTATGCCAATCCCCCTTTTTCACCGTTCAAAATTCATGCCCCGACGCTATCGTATATACGAGAAAGCTCTTCGAAATTTTCATCCACAACGAAGAACTCTCGGTCTGTTCCTTCGAGATACGGGCGAACCTTGACTGACGTACAATCTTCGAGAACACGGAAGGGGAATGGCAGTGAGCGGGGGTGGTGTCTCGAAAGCACCGGCCAATTCAGCTACCTCAATGCGGCGAGGGCAATAAAGCATCTTTTATCGTTTCGCGAGGGGGACGAAATGCATGTAAGGCAGAAATTAAATTTAACGAAATCTGCGAAAAAAAAAAGGAAATAAAGATATATATATCGAGGGCGGAATGACACAAAGTCAAACTCCAGCAGAATTCAGTCACGTAGATGAAAAAAAAATTTTAATCTTCACATACCGACTGAGCTGTATCGTTTTCACTGGAACCGGAAAATATTGGAAACATGTATCTGAACCGTTGGTAAATTATACGTCTTCGACTGCTATACCGATCGCGATCTACTCCAATTCGGGAGAACCTCCGAAAAGGAAGGAAAACTCGATACCAATATCTCGAAGGGTCAAATTCTCGAAATCTACTTTACCGATTCTTCGTTACCGACCGTTCACTCGTCGAAACTTCGACCTCAGTCCGTTAGGAATGAACAAATCCTGCCAAAGAATGATTTTACCGTCTCTGAATGCGCATAAGCTTAAGCATTGTTCTTCGAGATGACGACAGCGGTATTTGAAAAAAAAAAAAAAAAAAATCACTATCTACGACAGCACGGGATTCGCGGTTTCGACTCTTTCATGCCTCAATTTGCGTCCTCTAAAACTTTGTTAAACAATTTTTATAATAAAATTAAACTATATTTAAAAAAAAAATATTTTTCGAAAGGACCCAAAAAATGTCATCATTTGTAAAAATTACTTTCAATCGAAAAACCAAATTTGCCAACTTATCGTAAAATTATTTGTTATTATTATTATTATTAATATTTTTATTAAAATATATATATTTATTAGAAATAGTCGCTGAATAAAAGATCGATAAAGTTTTCCGGGTGCATCGGTTGTTTTAAGGCACAGGGAGGGAGGGTTGGGGGATGATACGCCCTTCTCACGTTAGAGACCAACTGACACAGAAGTGGAACCGAACACCGGTCGTTAGCAAGTTGTCTTATTAGCGAAACGTATAGAATACCAGTTAGAAACCTATTCATTCACTGTCTTCGAGAGTGACGTGCGTTTACCGCGACGAGCACGAGAAATATCGATCCACTTTTCTCTTCAGCTTTGATATATGACGGACTGCAGAGGTAAAGAGTGTGCATGGAGAAGCCGGGAGCAAGAGGCATCTCGTCCATAACGAGAGAGTGAGATAGGAACTTCGAACCGGCAAATATTTCGTTTCGCGAGAGCTCTCGGGCGGACTCACCCCCGTAGGCTTTTGGCGGGAGAGTGAGCGAAATACTATAAGCGAGAACAGGGAGGATGAGACTCGAGAGTCATTACTCAAATTCTCATTAGTACGCACGAACCGAACCAGCAGCGAGTTTACCAATTAACGACGGGAGCACAGGCAGTGGCAGTGGCGAGCACTCGATATTACGCACCAAGTCCTCTCGGCGCAACGCGCTTCAGCGAGAAAAGATACGCCCGAACGATCGATATATATGTATATAGATATAGATATATCGACACATATAGTATATATATTTCGTTTTCACAGAGGGGGGTTTTAATTAGCGCCGAGAATAAATGCAACAACATCGCGCATGGACAGCCAGCAAACGTATTTGAAAATGAAACTAAAGAAAAAAGAAAAATTAAAAAAATGCACACCAATATAATAACACGATGGATTGGTCGAAAGAATTATCGATACAGTCCGAGGATACTTAAGCTGTCACGATACAAACTGCCTATAACGTATGTGTATTTCTGAGCGCAAATACATTCGTTGCAGATTGGTTTCGCCATTCGTCTCTTCAACGAGAAGTAAAATATTTCGTCGTTAACAGCGATCGCACTGACTAATAGCCGGTGTATTCATCGGGGCTCGCAATATGAGATAATTCGGTAGATAAATACATAGATACGGGAAGAAACAATTCTTATCGATGCTCACGAGGTCGTAGGAAATTGCTTTAACCACAACCGTTGCTATCCTGTTGTTTTTATTTTCGATTTTTTTACATTCTTTGCACTCGATATATTTTTTTTTTTTTTTAAATCTTCAAGATTTTTTTTTTTTTTTACGAGAAAGTAATCTTAGAGATGCAATTTTAACCTGACAACGCCATCAATAGTATTGCATTTAAATGTAAAAATTTGCATTACAATTTGTCGTATCGCTGAGCTTTCAATTTTTTTATCAGCTCGTTATATCTTCTGTGAGCGGTACGGAAGGGAAGAGATACGCCGGACAGCACCTGTATATACTTATTATATGTATATATTTTTTTTATATCTATGTATACATATGTAATAAAATACGACCGCGATTTTCGCGAGTAATAGATATCAGCAGCCACCCCAATCCTACATTCTATAGGTAGAGTACAGGACACTCAGCCTTGAAGCTCCGTACCCTCAGTACGAGAGCCGGCGGCGGTATCTCACATCGTTCTAAAGATTAGGAGGGGTTCACTGGGAATCCTTAAGAATGGAGTATTGCTCTCGGTGCTATCCTATAATCGTAAAATACCGTTAATGCGTCCTCCAACCCCCGCGTGCCCTTCTTCCCGTGTATCCCAGTGTCGGGTATACTGTGCAGGTACACCTCTACATAGTATCAGCGCAGTGGAGTATCGTATCGATCCTCGAGCGGTCGTCGCGCACGGCTTTTCGTTCGATATACAATGCGCCGGTAGAACATAACGCTCACCCTTACTGCCTCGAGCCCGGCAAAGGGTGCAGTCGATGCCACACGTGTTCCCTATACAATTCTTCGACTCTTTCTTCCCACCGTCGACGAAGTTAAAAGATAAAATGACTGACGAACGAGGAAATGGATCGGTTATAGAATTTATCATAAATTATTGCTTCGGCAATATTTCGCATTATTTATTTTCATATTTTATCTTCTTGTATTTTTTATAATTATTGAAATTTTATTATTATTTACATATCTTTATAATTTCGAAAAATTTCGCGATGAACTTTTTTTTTTCTTTCTTTTTTCGGAACGAACTCACAGGCGCAGCTATTCACGAAAAAAATGATTTCATAGAGGGTGCAATGAAGAAATTGTATTAATAAAACACAGTTATTACTCTATTTTTTTTAATACAATTTGTTTATTGCACTTCCCTTTCAAGGAAATTTTTTTTAAATTTTTGCAATAATATTTTGTCACATATTCGATCACTGTTGCCGCCTAACGAATTATAAAAAAAAAAAGGATAACGATGACATATCGCGCGATCGTCATATATAAATGTTATATTTCACCATACATTTAGGATACGTAGTATTCACGTACACGAAAAGCCCGCGTCTCGTTCGCTCACTTGGCTTGGCGTGACGTGGCATATTCGCCGCCGAGAAATTTGCTCCGGCCTGTGCACACGCGGTTTTTCGGATGATTAACGATCTCCTTACCAACTCCGCTCTGTTGCTGCCACACATAAAAGAAATACAAGAGCCGGTAGAAGCGGTTGAAAACACGCATAGAGAAGTGTAGTTATAGGTAGAATAACAGTGTATCCAGCCAGGTTGGCAGTGGGAAGGGGAAGGGAGCACAAGGATGAGAAGCTCGCCGCGGTCTTCTCGTGCGGAGAGCATAGGATTTTCTTTTCGCATGTTTCTGACGTGTTTCCGCTATGTTTGCTCAACAATTAATGTTTCCACGGCATAATAATGGTATAAATCATTCGGGCGTAGAATGAACGATCAATTATGGCGCCGGAAAGAAAAAAAAAAAAAACGAAAGAAAGCCTAAAGCGAAGCTCGCTGTTCCGCGCACGTCACAGCCGCGGAACGTGGCCCTTGACTCGACACTGTGGTAAACTCATGATGCATTTCGCTGAACGCGAAGGCGCGGAGACGGAGCAAAAGAAGAAAAAAAAAACAAAAATTGAACCCGTCTGGGATAGAAAATTGTGCGTGTGATGAACGATCGTCGAATGATTGCCAGATATTTGTGAAAAAAAAGAAAATATATATAAATATGACTCGATGCCAGCGTCCGTCCGAAACTCTGCCGTATTTTAGTTACGATAATATTTCGTTAAACACGATAAGATTGAGAGCAAAAAATAAATAAATTCAAGGAAAAATCTGAAGCAGGAAATTGTGTGGAATGATGAACGATCGGAAGGCTGAGTGATCGTTCGATGAAAAAATAAGAGGGTCGAGGTGAAGGTACGTAAAAAGAAAAACCCTCAAGATGAATGCGAGTCATTTTCCTACATGCGTATGTAGTGCGAAAAAATTAACATTCGCTCAGCAGATGCGACTGTAGCCTCGGGATCTCTCTTGAAGCATGTATACACCCTCTGGCATTGATTTCTAGGACCTCATTAGTATTAAACGAACACGATAGCCCAGATTCTGGTGAAAAGATCCATTTTTTCCACCCTTACAGGAGTTTCGTTAGTAGCGCAAAGTGAGCAGCTCCGACGGAGAGCAGAGAGACGAGACTTCGGTAGTGAAGAGATGGATAGAAGCAAAGTAGTCACTGCGGCGGGGATGGATTATTCGCTGGGCGGGGAATCCCCATTAAGCCGAAGTACGGCAATACTCTACTGAATCTCTCTCTCTCTCTCTCTCTCTTTCCGGCTCTCGCTCTCTCGCTCTCTTCGACTACCTTGGAAATTACCTCGCGACGCGAACGGGCGTTTCATTAAATATGTACATAAGTTTGGCAGCTTCTTAATTAAAAGAGCACTCGGGTTCCTAGAGCTTCCAGATCTCTTTCGCGAGGAAGAGCCGCATACCGAGCGACAGATCTTCGGGTCTTTTTTCTCTTCACTCTTCTACTCATCGTCCACGGGCTTTGCACTCGAACTCAGACATCCCCTTTTGCTTGCGGCAGCAGTCGCCAAGGCAGTAGACATCACTCGATGCCATTTCACTTCCGCAGACAGGAGATCAGGACTAGCAATTCGAATAAAAACGAAAAAAAAAAGGGACTCGCGTTTCAAGAGTGTTCCATCTTCTCTCCATCCATCTCTCAGTAAGGGGGGTACACGATAGATCTTCTGATATAATTTATAAAATAAGATATCAGTTATAAAATAGCTTAAGGAGAAGTTCGCTAATTTCGTCTCAAAATGCCTGTTTTATTTTTTATTATCAGTAATCAGAACACCATTACCAACAAATAGTCGCATGGGATTAGTGATACATTTTTCTTCACCTATAAAAAAAATAAGCCATATTTTTTGCCTGAAATCGCTGTACCATTCAAACTTAAGTCGGAGCGCAATTGCTGATAAAACATTTTTTTCTTCATTTACGATATCATCTAAACTGCCAAAAACAGCACAGGGAAAAATTGCAAAGAAAAAAAAATGTGGTTCGTCTTACTCCGGGTTCGTTCGAGTTCTTTTATATCCATCTATCTATATCTCAGCAACTCGAGCGACACTTTCGAGGAAGCTGATGTAGTTCGCCGAGCGGGTAGAAGTGGCAATAAACGAGGTGGCAAGTGTGCTCGGTGTGTCGTGCAACGGATGATAGAAGGTCCCAGATAAGTGGAGGGGCGGTTTATAAGGCTCATAACGCTCGAGCGTTTCGCCAGGATTCAAGCTGCTACTAGATGGTGTTGCTTCTGACGCTGTCCACGACGCGTTTTCCTGCGCTCGGGCTGTGTGTTCTAGAGTCGCCTAGATTGATGTCCCCGCGAGTAACATCATCACGCGACGAGAGAGACCAGAGAGGAACCACCATCATTCCCCCATCCGCCACCATCCCCTCCTCCCCGGTCCTACCCCCGGTCATTAATCATTTGGACGGTGTTAACTTCACCCTCAAAACAGCCGTCTCGCGACTCTCTGCAGTTCATGACCCGCAGACAAGGGGGTGTATGTACAGTTGGCAATCTGCGACAAGAGCAATCTGCGCTATCGTTGCCCGCTCCACGTAGATTCATAGTCTGTTCACTCCAATGAGACATTGGAGCGAAGGAAGGCAACAAACTCCATCAACCTTTTGAAACCTAGTCGTTCGTTCATCGATCCTCAATAATTAGCGAAAAGGGGGAGAAAGCGAGCGAAGGTAAAAATGAAAAAAAAAAAAAAAAAAAAAAAAAGATTAAAAAAAGCAAAATTGGCGGAAAAATTCCGCAAGCAGCAACCATCGATCACTGGATTCTGACGGGTTGACCGCTTATTCGCAGAATGAATTAATGATGAAAGGCTGGCTAGTCGCTCCCGCATACAATATCATAGTACAGACTCGCGTTAGACTGCACATTGCAGGATCACTCGACTCGGAGAAAACGAAGTAACAGTTCTCTCAGCGCCCCCAACGTTTTTCTGGCCTCTCATGAAAAAAATATTTATTCTTACGAGAACTGAACTTGACGTATGAATAATGTAGGCGCGTCTCGCGTAGGCTGCAAGCGAGTACTATTAATCTGACCAATGAAAGAATGATTAAAGCGATTCGCGATTCGCTCACGTTCCGGGTGAAGATCCGGAGCAATCGTTTGATTAACATCTCGATCGCGTTCGCACCGATCGTGCGAATAATTTATCGCTCGTCATTTGCTCTCGACGATGAACAATGGGTTCACAAAGTGATGAGTCATAGTCACAGGTGTTCTTATGAGTTGTAATGTAAATAAAATTAAATAAAAAATTTGATACAATAATTATTTATTAATTTATTAATTTATTATTAATTATTTTCCTCCAAAGCGAAGGACGAATATTGTATCTACATTTTCGTATTAAAAAAATTGCCCAATAAATTACGACAGATGAGACAATAATTGAAATCAGTTCAACGGTTTAATAAATCTCAATTTCTCATACTCCCCCCTCTAGGATCTCGTCGAATATATATAATTTCCCATAAAAATTGGAAAAAAAAAAAAAAAAAAAAATCCAATGATTGAATACCCGTTTCGCATTGTTTTCCCCAAATTCCTTGTACTTTGTGGCGTCACGTTCCAAAATTGAGTGTCATACGTGATAGAATGATTCGTAGTCACGGTAGCGTTTCGACGTGCAGTGCGTACAGCCCTACAAACCCGCGTTGAAACGATATCAATGTACGTATGTAATATACAGAGTGGATGAAGAGGATGAGAAACAGGCATCCAATGGTTTACCATAGGGTGTTAGCAGCCCTCCCCCTCCCCACCCTCCGTCGCTCCGATGCTGGAAAGAGGGGCGGGGAGGGAAGAGTGTGAGTTTCTCTGTAATTTATCGCCTACGTTGCATCCGTACCGGAATTACGCCCAGTTCGGTACAGCGACCGGGATGGGGGAAACACACGGGCGTGAGCGACGCGTCAGAATGTTACCGCGTTGATATAGCCTGCAACGTTGTGCTCGCTTTCCTGCACCCTACGCTCGTTCACCGGCAGCCCGAACGACCGAAATCGGAGGAATGCCTGTCACCCACCCCACCCCCCCCTTGGGTACTATATCCGGCGGTAGTGATAGGAAGAACTAACAGAAAAAAAATAGCCATCCACCTGATACGCGTATCGACAGAAAAGTTTCAATTCTCGTTCAGCTTTCGTTCCAACGACACAAAGCTGTTCGGGAATATTTTAGTGTAGTATCGATTCTACATAAAGATGGTTCGCGGAAAATTTTGCAGGATATCGATACTGCACGGCGAAAGGATGAAAAAAAAAAAAAAAAAAAAAACCGCACACACGCGCGAGAGAGGAATACGGCTGCTCGAGCTATTAAACGCCGGCGCGTGGGTGTATTGGAAAGGGCTATTCTGGTAATACCAGCGTAAATTGACATTAGCTCGAGCGAGGAGTGGCACGAGCGGCGATATAGGTATATAGAACGTGTGTGAATCGTTGTTGCGTACGCTCGATCCTGCGGGTTCGCTGTGCGACCAGGTAGGTAGGTAGGCAGAACTTTACGTCCCGTACATAAACTGTTAGCTGCCTCGTCGTCGTAGTCGTCGTCGTCGTCCTTATACCCCGTAAAACCATACCGACTACACACTCCGGTAACATCGTATAATGGCCGGGGCTTACCGACAGATACCTTATAGAGAATGTCACCGGTTGCAGAGAGACTCGTTCCTCTTCTCTGCACAATTCTAAGCTTTTCTCTTCTCTCCTCTCCTCCCCCTCTCCAACCGCCACTCGCTCGTTTCTCTATCTCTCTTATCGTAATATCGTACGTTTTCCAAACCTCGTCTACGCGCGTTAACTCCCGTAACGAGAATAATATGTTATACACGTCGGTACATTTAATGCTCGACGTGTTTTTATTACTGTAGGTACTACCCGTACACCGCACTGGCTCCCTGACTACCTTTTCTCGTCAAAACATTTAAACTTCCGGCGATGCCCATACCTCTCGAGAGTTTGAGTGCATGAGCGGGGGCTTAACCCTCCCCCCTCCCCCTCCCCATCCGATCCTCGCCTGCACTCACTGTCAAAACAAGAGGATTTATGCTATCGTAAAGAAATTCATTGGCAAAACAGTATAGAAATCTAACGGGTTTTCTCGTCGGGTTCGGTACGGTTCATCGAATCCACGGAGATTTTTTCTACATTTTTCTATGAATTAGTTTCATACGAGATTATTTGTTAATTATTTATATGCTCGTTTGATAGGATTCTCGACAGTTGCCGAGTGTTATTCTTTTTTTTTTTTTTCATTGTGTTCGAAGGATTTTCTACTGGTCGCTCTCATCTGCTCTTCGCGGCAAATCCAAACATACCCATTTGTTGAACGCGTCGGACCACGAACTTTCAGAAGCTCCTCTATTCTCTAAGGACGCGCGCACCGACGCCGTCGGTACGTCGAATTTCCTGAAACAACACGGCAGTTACCCGTCGGGAGTTCCCACGAGTATTGACGGAATATTGTTTTTACAAGTAAGGAGCCAAAGGCGTCAGGAGGAGTATGGAGACTCGAGCTGCTGGAATTGCCCTCAAGCAGACCAGACCCATCGACCACAGCGTCCTTGCCAACCGGAGACTGTGGAACTGGCGCCTGGGATCCCTTAACTAACTCGGTAAACGCGTGCGTAGTACATACATACACTGACATGCGGTACACGTGTTCGTTGCACTGTGTACCTTGTTCCAACCGACCACATGGTGACTATCGCGTCTGGGAGAGGATTACTCTCTCGTTTGATTTAGCTTCTGTTAATTTTCAGTGAATTGCAGAGAAATACATGAAGCGGAGTATCAAACCGTTCGATGAAAAAAAAAAAAAAAAATACAGATGTAAAATAGAGTAGAAGGGCGGTAGAGACTGTAAAAATTGACCCAAAGAAACACCGTAAAGCGAGAGAAAACAATTTTTTTTCCAGATTAACCACTTATTAGACCGGAATTTTTTCGCTAATTCTTAATTTCACTTCTTTGTTGCATGTGACTACATTTTTTTATCCGTTAAACCTTTTTACGACATCGATTATTTTGAGTTATCGGTTAGCCAATCATTTGTATCCTCGTCATTCAGCGTTCATCGTGAGTGTTGCTTCCGTCTATTAAATTTTTCGTATATCAGACACATCTAAGATTCCGAAGAGTTGATTCATAGCTTCAATGGCCCCCTCGGTATTGTATTTCGCCCACAGACACACGCATTTCATTTTACCGTCACGATCACATACACGAAAAGGATCTGAAATCCGGTGAGTACTGTAAAATTCGTGTAGACACTCTTGAAGAGCGAGAGACGAGCGCCTCGAAGAAGGGTGACCGAGAGAAGAAGAAGCATCGACACAGGGAGTACAGTGGGTAGCATCACCGCACGGGGATCCTTTGATCTTGATGATCTTCGCCGCGTCACGAGACGTAAAAGTTTTAGACAGCTCTCCGCAGCGAGCATTCGCCGCGAAGTTTTTTTTCTTTCTCCCCTTTCCGTCCTCTGGAAGGAAACATACGGCAACACACACCAGCGTTAGATATTGCATGCAACAGCAAAAGCTTTCGCTCGCTGGAGCACGCATTCGCCGCAAGTGAAGAGTAGGTATATCCCACCACCAGCGCGAACCGCAGAGTGAGTGTATACCGGGTCCGTGGTTTAGTCGTCTGGGAATACAGCCATTATCCTCTCGGCGTACAGATGAAAGCGAAACCTGACCGCGGAATGGATTTATCTCGTGGAAAACCGTACGGGTCCGGAAAAGGAGGGGACAGAAATCTCTTGTGCTTTCCTCTCGGAAAACCCAGTCACTTTGTCTCTTTTACTCGCTTATCGTCAGCAGAAAGCTCGTGTCGCTGGGTTTTGCGTCGCTTATCCGGAACGCGTCGACGTGAAGAAGGGAAAAAAAAAGAGAAAGATAAAAAAAAAAAAGATCGACACCGGATAGAAGCTTTGGTCCATCGAGCATATATGGTCACTTTGACTTCGAAATGTTACTGCGATAGTCCGTGAATAAAATAACTACTCTCCGTTCACCTGCAACGAGAATTTTCGAGACCAAGAATAGGTACAGTATATGCAGTCCAGTCGCATATGCCATTTTATCCAAATCCTGCTAATTACGAATGCCGTTTGTGGCTTATTGAGTGAAAAGCATTAAAAAAAATGTCGATGAAACATTTCCATGAAAAATATCCATGAAATACATTGCCCGACATAAAAAGCACCCAATGGCGCGGAGAAAACCGCAGCGATAATATAAAATTCAGAAGTCAGACCGGGAAGTCAATTTTGCGAAGGCTATGTACATTCGTTAGCGATGACTGTGGATACTCGTTTAGGGGTAAGTTTTCCGTGGGTTTGCAGAGTCGATCCAGCAAGGATTGGTCGGGTATATCTCTCGGGGTCATCGAGCCACAAGCCCGCAGTACACAGTACGAGAGTCTCGGGTTCACCGCGAACGAGGAACAAAGTAATACAAATAAATCGTCAATGGTATGTGGGCAGATGGTACTGGGTAGGTACTGCTGAGCTGAGCTGATGGGGGATTGTCGTTGCCTGCGGTAGTAGCTCAGCCCGACGAAATAGGAAGGCGCCGAGCGGATAATCCCGAGGGAGTCAAAGGCACCAACGAACTTATAAGCCCGCAAGCAATGCGACCAGCCTGTTCACTGATAGATGCAGTGAATCTATAGCAGCAACAAGCAAATACACCGAAAAAAAACGTGGAGAGACTCATAAGTCCACCAAATGGTCAAGAACAAGAAAATTGCGCTATTTGTCGGATTGCTATAAGTCTTTCTATATCCAGCAGTTCTGTCGATTGATACCGATGACATTGTAGAATCAAAAATAATACGCGTATTTTTGAATGGACAAAGCAATTTCGCACCCGAATGAGCCGTCAAAAATGGAGACGAAAGGTGTGAAAATAAATTCAGCGAGTATTCTTTCTGCTAAGTAGTGGGGAAGTTTATATACGACCGATACTGATGGTTATAATAGATTTGTACGGCGAGGCTGCTGACTCGCAAGCTGTGTCAACATTGGCGCGAAGAATCGAGCAATACAGAAAAAAAGAATCACATTGCCGTGGCGTACTTGTTTATTTTATATGAATTGGCGATTGAGTTGAGCCAAAGATGTTCCTGGCGTTGTTCCGCAAGTACACAGTGGAGTAGCGTTTATAAAAGGACATTTTTATTCATGATGCTGACCAAGTGGATCCTACCAGCCATCGAATGGACCGAAAAAGAGAACATTTTTCTCAAATGCCCAGGTTGCCAGGCGAAGCTTCCGAA
The DNA here is from genome assembly GCA_963971235.1 of Cryptus armator. Taxonomy (NCBI): domain Eukaryota; kingdom Metazoa; phylum Arthropoda; class Insecta; order Hymenoptera; family Ichneumonidae; genus Cryptus; species Cryptus armator. The sequence continues at coordinate 2,615,364 of OZ020234.1, read as the reverse complement.
AATCTTCGAAACCACTTTGCGAAATGACTGCTTTAGGTCCACCTACGCCAGCGTGACTTGGAAAAATAGAGGAAAAGTATACTCCAGAGACGGTACAATGGCGGACGCGACTGTGTAAACCGTGACCGCTGTGTCCGAAGGCTCAAACAGGCCATACCGAAGAATTGAATTGAACAAAGTGATTCGATCGCCAAGGAAGAAGGGTTGGGAGGGGGGGATACCGAGGCATTCTCCGAGTTTTTCCTAAGCTCGGGTTGTGAGACGACACGACTGGTTCCCTATTTGCAAGGTCCATTCGACTCAAGAACAAAGACTGACGCGAAAGAACGAAAAAAACAATGATAAAAACAATGGCAGCGCGGAGAAAAGAACGAGAGGCTTTTCCATCAAGTACTCGTGTCTGGGCTATATTTCCGAAGACAACCCAAGAGAATGGAAACGATGAGATGAGAGTGGTACAGGCATTCTTCTTAGGCAATAATGGACAGGTCAGAGGGTGCCCCTTGTGCCTCATCCGGAATTCAACAATACCACCGCTTTCGTACTCGACACACGTGTTTCTCAGAGATCAATTCAAAGGATCGAGCAATAAAATATAGTGTAGCAGAGAAAGAAATAGTCTTCAGCGTAGCAAAGACAGGGGAGGGCAGTACTGGTGTGACTTGATCTTTCGACAAACATATCGACACCAACCATTGGTGAGTGCCGCGGCGTGAAGAGCAATTGATACTCTCCCTGGCATAGTATCCGGAAGAATTTCTTCGTATACCTTAAGTGGTTGCCGTAGTCCACGCACGCGGCTCAACGTTTTTGCCCTTCTCATTCTTTCCAACCCCACCGATCCTTCCAGTCGTCTCGACGACCACGTTTTCTCAGCTTTCTTGTCCTCCCCATTGGCTTCCCCGTACTGTTGCTAGCTGCTAGAAGCTCGCGTGACCAGAATTTTAATGTCGAAATGAGGAAGGTGCTAGGTGGAAAATGTCGCGAAGAGTTCCTTCGCTTTCCGGGAGGTGTTGAACAAGGGAGGGAGGGTCGACTGGAAGACGAAGTCGAGACGGAAAGTAGAGGCGCAAGATCTCGTCTTAACTGGTTCCGGCGATGCGTCAGCTTCGTCGAAGTGAGTGCGAGAAAGTGATCGATGGGAGACATACGTCAACGGGCACAGAACGGATGGTACCAGGTCGACGCAGCTTGGTTCGTATTCGCGGCAACGGTTACTCGTCGCGGGCAATTTCTGTACACAAACGAATGGTGGACGCCGTGTTGGTATAGGACAGTAGTATCGAGATGACTGCCGAGTCTGGATGGGAATGGAGAAGCAGGCGAAGAAGAAGAAGAGGAAGGATAGATGGAAGAGTGTACGCAGTGGAGAGAGGTGCAGACTTAGGAATGAGGGTGCCTTCAGTGCTCAAGGCTGGCAGTCACGAGCTTCTCGTGGAAGGGTGACGTTGGTGTGCGGCTGCCAGGTGGCGAGACAACATCTAATGTGAATACAAATTACTCCTGGCGCGCTTCGGTTACCAAGCTATCGACGAGCACCAGTTTTCAACAGCTTTCTCATTGCCTCTTCCTTCCTCTTTACCGGTTGACTTCATCGTCTCTTCCTCTGCTATCCTTTGCCACGGTTTAACTGGTATAATGTAAAGCACAACTACCATCGTGTTTCGCTGTTGGGGGGGATACGCTGTTTTGGCTTTGGTTATACCAACGGAGCGACGTGGTATGCCACTGCCAATCGCGTCTTTCTGGATCCTCTTGGTCGTGAATTAACGCGGGCCGACTCAACAACCACGAGCCATCAGCCACACTGGATACATGCCTTCCCGCTTCGACTTCGCGTCAAGTCAAGGGAAACCACGCGGCCCCGCGTGTCCCCCGTAATTGCGATAAATTATGCGAGGCTGTCGCGATCAACCCTGCGCCGGGGAGTTGACGAAAGTGCTGGGCCCGTCAACGACCACGACGTCTATGGGGAAACAGCCGGTCGACTCGACTATTTCGTGCACGCCGGGTAATGTACAGAGCTTTCAGGTGGATTTAGTCCGTAGTCCTCGTGGTAGAGGGTTAGGTCTCTCGATTACGATCTCGTGGGAGTCGAATACCTCGAAGTCTAGGTGTTGCGTTAGCACTTGGGATTTAATTACTCGTACATATTAGGACTATAAACCAGCAAATGCTGGTGACTTTAATGCCATATTATGGAAACCATATTACCATTTTAAAAAATGGTAATATGGCCACGTGGCTCCAGTTGCCACGTGGGATAAAAAAAAAACGCAAAATATATCTATGATATTTTCATCGAAAAATCATATATTGCGGATGTATTTTAGAATATATTTCTGTAGATATATGTCACCAAATAAATGACAAATGATTTGATTTATATGTTAATTATACAAAATCGCCGAATTTCATACATTTCCAATATATTTCTAATATATTATTTGCTTCTCTTATTTTACTCGTGTAGGCAGTACAGAAGACTTCTTTACTAGTCGGCAAAATTATTTTAAATTTTTTGCAGATTAATCACTTTTTGTTCGGGAATTTTTTGCAAAAATTAAATTTAGCCGTTTTTGAGTTTACGATTTTGTCAATAAATGTGTTCTTAATGCACGAAAAAAATAACTCTTCCTGAGATAAAACGAGAATGCTCGACGGGTTATTAAGCTTTATAATCTGCATGGTTGATAGCTCGAAGTTTATTCATAGCTTATATGACGCGGGTATTTTATATCGTGCCATGAAAAGAGTCTCAAGAGCGTAAGCGATGCAAGGACGAGCGCATTAACTAACGTCTCTTGGGTTAAACGACTATACCAAAGGCACAAAGAGGCGTTCTTTACGTGCGTGGTCTTCGTGGTTAGCCTCGATGGCCAAAGAAAACTCGTTGGGTTTCAGCGTTTTTTCTTTTTTTTTTTTTCCCTCTTTTTTTCCCCGCCACCGACGAAACACGCTCGGGTTGATGCCAGTTTGCCGTACGCGTGCCGCTTAAGGTCTTGAATCCATATACGGTGCTCGCGCGAGGAAACACGTTCAAAGTGAAAAAGCGTTAAAGATGATTAATGATATATTTCAACCGTTTTTCTTTTTCAAACGTGTTGCTCAGGTGGTCAACCGCAGAGACGATACGAATCTTTGAGTGAAACCAGAATAGAAGCGGTGACGTAGCATCGATCGACCGGAAATTCAGGTACGAAAAACCCCTACACTCCCGAAGCGCGATAAGTAGTTACGTGCGACTGCTGCCAATTCGGAAGAAAACGGAGAGAGAGAGAGAGCGCCAGTCAAACGCGAAGGCGATACGTGACCTAAACGTAAAATCAGAAAATTGCCGAAGCTATACCCGAAGCTTGTGCTGGAATATCGACCACCGGAGTCTCGTAAATCATTTCCTAATCCGACAAAATCCTTCGCTAATGTGTCGAGAGGCAGGAGGCACGGTAGCCTCGCGGATGAATGGGTCCAAAAAGGGGGCCCTACGGGGAACCCTCCAGAGTCACCTACTGTCAAAACCAACCAGCGAACTCTGTGACCCGCTATTAATAATCCTCTGTGTCCTTGCATAAGGGAAAAGTATCAGTTACGGATAAAAAATAGTACCAATGTCACGCGCACAGGCCATGTGTTAGGTAAACGCTAATTCAATTCGTAAATGGCGTCGACCCAAGTTATCCGCTATTTGTAATATATACATTTTTATCGCCCATATTTTTACAAAAATAATCAATAATAATAATAATAAATAATTAATTATTCATTAAATAATAAATAAATTATTTAACACGATTGTTATTATTATTATTATACATGTACATTTAACTATCCATATTCTTTTTCGAAAAAAAAAAAAATGCAACATAATAGAGAATTATTACTAACATTCGTCGCCATATTTTCGGCAGTTTCGACTCTTGTTACTTTACGATTAAAATTGTGCTTCTACATGGACAGCTGCTACTGTTGCCTTCCTTGCCATACTTCGGCGTAGAAGTATTGTCCGAAGGTATAATGGAAACGCCTCGAATTCCCCGCAGAATCCGGAAGAGAACGTGGACAGTGTTGGAAGAGGAAAAATAGAAAAAGCGACATGCAATACGGAGATGGACAGAGGAGAAGGATAAATGCCACGGAAAGCAACGAATTCTCACTCGGTTTCTCGTTTTCGACTGTTTCGCCTTTCTGCAAAATCTATTCGAGTCTCTTTCTCCGGTCGTCCGGTGTTTCAGGTCCGGTATACAGCAAGAAAACGTAAACTCCCGTGTGCGGAATCGCATCATCCGGATCCACGTCCCTCTGGGCGTTGGGTTTGTACTCTCACGTCCAAAATTGATAAGACTCTTTCCTTCTATCGCTATACTGCTTTTCTTGTCTTTTCCTACTATCGCCCTCTTACCTTTACCCTTTCTTTTTCCGCCCACGTTACTACCGCGAAATTTATTTTGCCCGGAGCACACCTTTACGAATTCGAGGGCACGCGCGCTCCGTGGCCCCGTACGTCCTCTACCCTATCGAACGACCGTCTGACCTATGAATGCCGTCGGTGGAGTACAGAAAAGCTTTTCGTTCGTTCCGTGGTGCGGCCACGACAAGCGTACATGTATGCGCACAGAAGAGAACTTATCCCAAGGGATAAGGTGGAAGGGATATTTCACATTGGGTTATTCTCTTTGGAAAAGCCACCAAAAGATTTATGTGAAACTCGGAAAATTTTTCATTGAAGCACTAGAAAAGATTGTTTTTCTGTAGCAGCCGTATGAAATTATCTCTTACTAATAATAATTTTATTATTATTTTTTTTTCTAATTAATCATAATTATCTTAGTCGAAAGATTTTAAGATAAGAAAATGAGGATTTTTTTTAAAAACGGAAAATTAATAATAATCGGTCACTGTGACGATAACTGATAAAAAAAAAAAAAATGCTTATTCAAGAAAGAATTTCCCCATTGTAAGCTTGAAATCTGGATCAAGAGACTCGACTTCTGAGAGTTTCCGCGCTCTTTCACTTCGATGATATCAATATTTTTTTTTTTTTTGTTTTTTTTCTCAAAGGACGTAGAACTCCTGGGTCGCAGCGGTTATGCGAGTGAAAGAAAGGTTTCCTTCTACCGCGACCCGGTAGAGGAAGCCTAAAGGAAGCCCGCGAGTAACCGTGCCGCGAGTTCGATCAGTTAACAATCCTGTTTTATCGGATTCGAGGTCTACGGCTAGCGATCTTATACCTGAGCAAAAGATGCCGGGAGGGTTTATATAGCCGGTACACTACGGCTTGTTTATTCGACAGGACGGCTGCTAACGGCACGGCAGCGCGTAACTCACTACCCGATCGTCGTTGTCGAGTTAGAAAGAGATACGCGAAGACACAGAAAAGGGGAGGGGGGAGGGGGAATCTCGGGGTTATACATAGTGTACAGAAAGGTACAGCGGGATATAAGCAGAATAAGAAGAATGTCGGAAGCGCGGCCCGAGAGACCCTCTGAGAGGCTTCTCGAATGCATCAGTGCTTCGAAAGGGTCAAAGAGAAACGCTAATCGCCGAAGAAGATCTCTCGATTCCGGCACGAGCTACGAGAAACACTACCGGCAACAGGCCCCCATCCGTTCACATCGAATTATCGATCTTATAAATAACAGCGACGAATTAATTTGTTCGCCGAATCGTAACGCTTTATTTCAGTCTCCGCTACAGCGAAAGCGAGTAGCGTAAATCACACGATCATTAGAAAAGAATATCGAATCAAAAACTAAATAAAAATCACGAAACCCACGTGGAAAAAAATTATATGCCAAAAATATATTAAAAATATGTAAAATTCGGCGTTTTTATAAATATTATTATTATTTGCGGCGACGTTTGAGAAAATATTTTTTCATTCGATTCTGCGTCGTCGTCTCGTATGAAATCGATTAAAAAAATTGAACAAATTTATGGGTCACGATAAACGAGGCGATTGGGGATTTATTTTACTTTATTTTATTTATTTCACGGGAGATATGTCAGGCAATGGAACGATGATGAAAGTGGACGTGGAGAATATGACAATGGATGAAAGGTCCATATCACCTGGAGCCCTCGTCTCCCGATCTGTTGAACGTACGTCAGGCATGTGTGTACCTATACGTCAAGTATATACATATGCTTGCGTATGTATTCGAAACGATCGAGAACCATTCTACTCAACACGCGAGGCCTTCGTCATGGTTGGAGTCAAACCCCAGTGACTTTGATATCCACTCATCGTCATAGAGAGCGCCGCATACTAGCTGCGAGGAAACTCGAACGAGCTATGACATTCGATAGGCGCGCATCTGGTCGTCTCGCAAACACGTGATACGGATCCCTCGTTACGAAGGCGTCAAGAAACGGGGCGCAGGGATTTTTCTTCACGCCTTCACACGAAAGGTGCGATATCGAGAAAGGGACCGACAACGTTTCCTTCTCGAATATCCAAATTTTTGTCTTTGTCTTGAAGAGCAAAGAGAACGTAAAAAGCAATCTTTCTACATGACGAAGAAAAATGAATGGATAAAAAAAATCTGTTATAGTATAGAAGTGTGCAAAGGCTTTGATAATATTCATGAATTGCAGAAACAGTGTTAGTTTGTCGTACCGCTATGTTCTGGAAAAAAAAAAAAAAAAAAAAAAAAAAAAATGCAAGGGGAACGAAGTTTAATTTTCTCGGGCGCCTGTAGATTGAAAATTATCGAAATCTACGAAGGTTCGGTGGTCGATCGTTTTGCATTTTTTTTCGACGGAGCCACTGCATTCATTGGGGGAGAAACTGATATATTATGCACAACAGTGCGCGCGCGCGGGTTCGCGACTGGGGATGAGAGTTGCGCTAATATATCGTCACGAAAGACACTCGGTGCTTCAACCCCTCGCAATAATATATCGAATAATATTTCAATAGATAATTGGATCTTCGGTACTACACGCAGATCTTGTAGTCTGACATATTTCTCTAACCTTTCATTACTACCACAACAGTATAATCATCAATCATTTACGAAACCCTGTGGGATAAAAATAACGAAACACATTGAAGGGGGAGGGGGGAGGTATGATAGCAATGCGACTAATGGCATCAGTCGCTACGGAGCCAATCCCCGTCTGAATCGCGAGTTCGTTGATGATAAAACTCATTGCTTAAAATTGTTTTATCGCGTGACTAGCGATGTACAATAAAAGGATCGAAGGCGAGGCAAACGAGCACCTGATCCTGTAATGTAATAAGAACAAAAAAAAAAGAAAAAAAAAAGTATAATAATAATAATAGTGGAGTATGCTAGCGGAATAGCATATGACATCGTTGACTGGAGAACAAGCAAAAAAGGCGGCAGACACGAGGAAAAGTAATTAGAACAGCGTTGGCCTCGGGGACCAAGGGGGCGCGTTATACTATTTTTTCTTTTTTTTTTTTTTATCCGGTTCCGTAAGTAAGCTCGTGTAGCGAAGTGAGACACGAGGTAGCAAAGTCCCACGGGTGACCCTCATCCGAGGGCTGGTCAACGCGTTTCCTTCAACGCGTGGCCCTCTCGTTCCCCGTCACACCTCGTCGTCATCCCTCTGATATCTATCGCGAGAGGACATCGAGGGTAGTCGAGAGTCGAGGAAGCCACCAAAGACCCCCCGGGAAGCGCCCCGAAATACCCTGTCATCTCCGCCTCATTCTCTCGCCACTTCCACGTTCTCGTATATACGTGCGCCTCCATGTATTAAATCATCCCAAAGTTACCGATACACGAGAAACATGCGAGAAGACTTTGCGGATCAACGCCCCGAAAAGAAAAAGTCACATGTGATCATGTCGAGTTCGATGGAACTGGAGAATGAGGAAAGAATTTGTCAAACTCGAGTCTTCTTTTTTCTTCGATTTTGAGAGTTTTGGAAAAATCAAATTTTTTAGTTTTAATATTTTTCGCAAATAAAAAAAATTTCGAGATTTTTTTCGAATTAAAAAAAAAAAAAAAAAATAATAAATTTGTAATTATATCACAAATTTTTTCATTGAATTGGAATAAATAATTATCATTATTGTTATTATTAAGCGCATTTGGCATCAAATGGACCGCACATGTCTGCACGATCGTTAAATTTTTGCAGCGTTATAAAATTTTATACAATTTGCCATCACGCGACGATTCGCGGAAGACGAGGATGATGCAGTTACGACTGCAGTTTCTTGCTACATTAATCCCGCGCCAGGGATACCATGTGGACAGCACATCCGCAGTGTATCGTACACGCGTTACACACGCGTATCTACCTATAGCTACGATTTATTTCTCGTCGTCTCAATTTATGTCTCGATCTCGACGGGCGTGCAGCGAGTGCGCGCGCGCGAGAGTATCCGACGTTTTAATCTTGTCCAGCAAAGACGAAACACGACGCGAGTTTCGATAAGGACACGTTGAATGTCAGCGATAAGCGAGTCAGCGAACTATATCTCAACGGCGAATTCTATATATATTTCCTGACGATCATTCTCGGGGCGTATCGAGAAACTGTAGATGCGTGGGTCCGCGAAATATACCAATTCGATTCCGCCAACTCCCCCGCGTGAACATATATCGTACATTCGCGACTCGATGCGCGCGAACAATACGTCATCCTTGAACTACGCGCAGCGCGAGTCTCCGCGGAGCGTATCTCTGTGTGTCGATGACAGCGCGCAATTGTCAGTCGCGTTTGCATATCCGCGGACCGCCCATGCTTTGCATACTTGCAATGTCACGCAATATCTATAACCCGTGAATGCAATATCTCCCTGTTACCCGGTAGAGTTTCGTTATCGTTGTATTGCATCAGTTTTCATTCATCCAATAATTATCAATGTTTCTTAGAGAAATCAATTCAGTAGGAGGATACCGAAGATACGGTGGGTAGGAACAGTCATAAGTCATAATACCTACAGTCAGAAACCTGTATAAGGACGACTGCAAATACTTTCGTCAGATTTTATTGAAGAGCCTCAGTCGCGTCTATAAATTTATTTCTGATATTTCTATGTCGAAAAAAACATATAATTTGATTTTTGCAGTGAAAGTTACTTAATTGATTATTAATTAATCATTATTATTATTAAAGGAATTTTTTAAATTAATTAACATCAATTCATTATTACAACTGTGATATGTTAATTATATGAAAACGCTAAATTCAATATATTCTTTGCATTTTTTTTTTTTTTTTTTTCATCTGAGTACCACGAGGGCATTCCTTACATTTATTCCATGAAAACACGAGTCCGACGGAGAACATCGATGGACGGCGCGCGTATATATACCAACACCAGCGCGACGATGCCGTATACCCGATGAATTGCTGACCTTGTCCTCGAGGGACCACCCAGTGACGAAGACTGAAGCGGAGTAGACTCACCAGAGCCAACAAGAAATAGTGCACCCGAGTATTCAACTGCATCAGCAGCCGAGTACAACTACACACGAGCGTCGATAATACGTACGAATGTGTACACTGTGCAGTACTAATCCCACACGTTGTTCACTTTTGGTAAAAGGTTCTCAATGGGCCGTGGGCTCTCCCGGGAGATTGAGTGCACTGGAGATACGCATACTTTGTCGATCTAATGATCTCGGTGTATAAATCGATTTAGTTGCTACCGAGAACTCCGTAGCGTGACGCCCGGCTTTTCATTATTCACTAAACTCCTATATTTAACATATCCGACTTCAGTGAGAATCGCATTTATTATTTTCTGGTTAAATGCGTATATTTACTTGATGGTTCGAAAAACGAGCGAAATTCAAATTTTTTTTTTTTTTTTTCGCGTGTTATTGAGGGAAATTAAATTTTTTTTACATAATCCGAACACCATTACCAACAAACAATCGAATGGAATTACCGATATAATCTTTTTTACCCATTAAAAAAACGCACACGCTTGTGTCGGAATTAAAAAAAAATATACTATTTTTTGTTATCACGGAGTCTCGAATTATTATTAACTACGCGGCGCAAGCGGACGTTCATTGATTTCAATGATATTGAGAACTATCGGGACAACAATAACACCGCACGTGTACGTGTTGCATCTAATGAAGCCGTTTAATCGAGCGAAAGAAACAAAAGTTTAAGTTCGAGAATCAAGAAGGCGAGAGACCAGCGCGAAGCTTCGATGCCAGCGGGCGATGATACTTTAGCAAAGCGATAACGATCGACGGTGATAGATTATCAAGGCGCCGGGGTTATCTTTTCGAACGAATCCAAACGCCCCCCTCAACGACCAAAGGATTCTTTCTTCTCGACGACAACGACACCCACGTTGCGCCGTCTCGTCTTGCTATCCTCTTTTCGGTCAACGCCTCATTTCTCGGTGGCCTGTTGAACTCACCGAGAGAGTCACTCGATCCCTTTCTGCATACAACTATGGATCGGGGTGTACATTTGTTTCAAACGCAGAATGGAGTATTATCTTTCCTCGAGACTATTGCCGCGTAAATAAAATACGATCGAAGGCATTCATAAAATTTGTTGATTCAAAAATATCAAAAATTGCGCTTCGGCACCCTTAACCCGAATATTAAATTAATGCACCCGTCGCCCCCATGAAAATCAAGTATTTACTAAAATCCAAACACAATATAAAAATTCATGCCGCGAAATAATAATAATAAAACTTTTTTACATTTTTTTTCCGAATACATAACCTTTAATTTTTCCGTTAAGGGTTTCGCTGATATCGTCATTGTGACGTCTTCGACGTTCGGACGATCGTATATTCTCATCAGGTTCCACTTATGTGTCAACGGCCAGTGGAGACCCGAGGAACGGGGCGTTCCTTTTCAGTTCGGAAACGATTCAACCGCGAGCGAGAGTCACCGTGTTACTTGACTTCACTGTGTACGCAAGCATCGAGACCGGTGACCAACGAGCCCACAGCTTCTTCGTATACATATCTTTGTTGGTAGAGTCAGTCGGGATATACCGGGGATCTTTTCAGGTGTCAATGGCAAGTGGGGTAACGAGCTCCGACGTGCACACGAGGTTGAACGTCGTCGACGACGACGACGACGACCGAGAGGCAGATAAGCCACACAGCAACTGCTGGACGAAACCGCGCGCAGGGAACTCACGATCGTTAAACTAAATTCTCGATTCGACGGCTCGTTAGAGGCTCCCGAAGTCGCGTTCCACCTCTCGGCGACTTCGAGTTATATACCCTCATCGAGGAACGATTGACGGGAGAATTTAATTTCACGCCACGGACACACGTGGCGCACGGAATGAAAAATCGAAAGTTATTGCACGAATGAATTTTTAAGACAAATAGGCTTATCGGGGAGAGAGGGGTTGGCGTACACGTAACAATCCTTCGCGCGATTGCGTAGGACGCACGATTATGCAGAGTTCCTGGCCGAGGAGACTCCGAGGCCTCGTTAACCGTGTGTACAATGTAGGCACGTTGAATAAAAAGATTTAAGAGCGCGTGTATGAAGAAAGAAATAAGTGAAGAAAAAAAAAAAAAAAAAAAAAAAAAAAAAATGAGTGGATGGAATAGCCGGTGGCTTTGGAAGCTCTCGGTGGCGAGATGGCAAGGAACGATACAGGGTGAGCTATGCGCCGAACCGGGGCGCTGGCAGCGGCGCTCCAAGTCCTCCTTTGCGCTCCAAGTGAAAACGAGACTTCTGTGCTAACCATTTATCAAAGGGAAGAAAGGAGCGAGAGAGAAAAATTGGGACAGAGACGCGGAGGAAGGATGAGACGCGAAAATCGAAAAGAAAAAAAAAAAAAAAAAAAAAAAAAATGAGTAGCAAAGAAGCAAAGAAACTACGAGAAAGAACGTGAGTCTCCAGAAGAGGTATAGAAGCCTCGAACGAGTAAAGGAAGTGAGGAAAGTAAAGACAGAAGACGAGAAGAAGAAAGAGATCCGCAGAGGGGCTCTCCGTGGAGAGAAGCCTCACAGAGAGAGCGGTGCCGGCCTCTTCGCAAACTCATTCGGCTCGTGGAATAGCGGCTCGTTATTTATCCGGCGGCGGTAATAGGTCCCGGTCTATAAAGTCGCGGGCGCGCGGGAACGGCCCGGGAGCGTTGGTGTGCCGGGGTAGTGGCGCGCGGCTCGTTGGTAATTGGGAAGAAGTGGGACGAAGCCGACTCCGAGAGCTTTCGAGGCAAAGAAAGAAGGATGGAAGGTACGTGTGTGTGTGTGTATGTGAGTGTAAAGATGTGAAATGTATAGCAACGGGGGATCGGGGAAGATGCAAGAGAAGACACGAGGCGAGTCGACGGGGAAACGACGAGTTATCCGCTTTTGCACACTTGGATATCACACGGTAAGACTTCAGCCGCGTCTTGCCGCGGCGTTTCCGGTCTTTGGGTTCACGCCCCCGTGCCAAAGATCCATTACTGTATACGTATGCACTCGTCGAGCGCGTATTATATCTTAGCGTGTGGTTATACTTCGCGAAACTCGCAGGAAATGAGCAACGAGCGAACGAGCAGTCAATGCCACTCAGATGTTTCGAAGACAAACAAACGTAATTGGAAGTGTATGAGATATAAATTACTTTGTCCGCCAAAGGTAATGCGACGCTTGGAAATTATTTTCATCGTATATCCGTTCATACGGGTTTTTCGTAATGCACTGAGACATTGAGTCGGCGGGAATAAACGGAACGAAAGGTAATCTATCGTAAACATCGTTTTCTTGGAAGCATTGAAAATTGGATTTCGTAAAAAAATAAAAAAATTATACATTTCTAAGATCATTACGTTTTTGAATTGAGAAACTCGATAGAGTTTTGCTCCGGATGAATAAATTATTACAGACATTTTTTCCAGATTACTTTGGATCATTTGATTGGATAACGAAAATTTGATTTTCCGTTTCCATTAAAAAAAATTTTTTAAAAATCTTGAAAAAATTTCATGACTTTTTTTGATTAAGGAACTCAACAGAGTTCCGTTCGGGATGAATTTACCATTCCAGAAATTTTTTCCTGGATACGCGAGACCATTTGCTCGAATAACGAAAATTTGATTTTCCTTTCGACTTTTGACCCCGATATCGTCCCTTGGAACAATCGTGCAGTCTTATTTCTCGCGAGTCGAGTTCAGGGTCGTTCCCTTAGCTCCCAAATCGACCGGACGCTCCCCGACGTCTTTGCATTCGAAATGAGCTTTCCACGAATGAGCTGCGAAGTACCAGAAAGGAGAAAACTCTTCGCGGCGCCATACCCGAGTAGAACTTTCTCCACTGTTACTTCGTAGTCGTCCGGAGAGAGCCCTTTCCTTCTCTCACGATCTTCGGGCAACGCGAATACGTGTCGGTGGAACGTGTCGAATCGCTACGATTCCAAGACTCCGGCGTATTAGCGCCGCACCGGGTTGGGTATAGCTCTGTGTGCACCGTTGGAAAATCTTGGGTTGAAGGCTTCAGCCTCGTTGTGGCAGTATCTTAAAGCCCCTTACAGTATACTTATACGAAACTCGGTGCACTTTCACGCCTCGCTTCTCGTCGGTCTCGATTCGCTCCGAGAGGGTGGGGGGCTTGAAGAGCGGAAACGTTGAATCAGCTATTCGCGAATTACTCCCACTTTCGGGTTCGGGATGTGAGAGACAGAGAAAGTTCGATTCAACGGGCGAGAGACAGGTCCGAGACTTACACTCCTCTCGACCCTTCGCGTATTCTCAGCTCCGGTACTCTCGAGTTACCCGTCAATTTGTATTTTTTTTCTTTTTTTTTTTTTTCTTTTCATTTTCTTTTTATTCTTTCGCCGATTCGGCAATTCCGACCCTAACTTTTATCTCGACTATTCCACACAACGATTCTTCTACCGTATTCCCTTTTATTCCTATTCACCTTGTATTCTCTCTCATTCTTCGTCGTTCTCACAGCATTTGTCCGCCTCCGCGGCTCGACTAATTGTTAATTTACTTCGGTAAGAAGATGGTTAGTCTTCGCCCATTGTACTCGCGCGTATTCGCAAAGACTGGATGTCCACGAGCGCGAGAGACATTACTCAAATACTCATTAGTGCGGTCCAAATAAACCTGCGGCTTCTGCTGTTCGCTAATTAACGTCCGCCCTGCCGCCAGTGTACTTCACAGCATATAATACTGCGTATGTATTCGCGTGTATATATATATATTGAGCAGCTTTTGGAGAACGAGAGAGACTCAAAGGAGGGTAATACTACTGGATGTTTCGCCGCTTAAGTTTTGCAAAGATATTGTGTGTCGCGTGCGAGTGACGCCGGGACTATATTAACCGGCAGGGATTTTAATTAGCGACGAAACGAATGCGAAATTCACGTGACCAATGCACGGAATTTCTCTTGGCAACTGATGTTAAGAAAGCTTAGGGGGAAGTTTGTGGAGTAGCGGCTTGGTAATGTTTATAGTGCCAACACCGCCGCGTCAAGTATTCAATTTTTTTTAAAATTCCTTTTACAAGAGTTTTGGCGATTGCAAACAAAAAAAAAAACGATTTTCAGCTTTTTTAATATAAAAAAAAAACATCGTATCACGGGGCAAAAAATTTTTTTTTTTTTGTATCGTACGAAAGAAAAGTCTCATACACTTGAGAAAAAGATGATATTTAACGACAAATTACAGATTTAAAGGGTTAAAGAAAATAAAAAAAAAATGCATCATTGTTCGTTGAGTTTCCAAAATTCCAAATTAGTGCCCATAACTTCATTAATACTCGGAAAAACGAACAGTTACATACCAAAATAGCTGAACTTCTCTGGTATCTCTGTGCGCATTGACCTCTCGGGTACTGACTCATTGTCGTGGGGTACGTTGGAAGCGCAGTGTTGCTGTAAGCAGTAGAAACAAAGCGTAAAGTTCAATATGCAGGAACAGAAACAAAAAAGAGGTTGAATAAAGGGACGGGGCAAAGGGAAGGTTTGGTACAACGCTTCCGGCGTTAGGATCCACATCGACCCACACAAGCCTCTCTCATTAGCGGATCTGCATGTCTCAGTCCTCAATTATCTCATCCTCCGGCTCGTCGTTCTCGGGCTTCTCGTCGGTTTCATAGCTACATAGACCCAACGATTCTCGCTTTCTCTTACATCGACGTTACCGCATCTCGTCTCCGTCTGTTTTCTATTCGAAATTCTCAGGTAGCCCCCCCCCCCCTCCCCTCCCCCTCCCCCTCCTTCCCTTCGCTTTCCCGAACCTTAATATAATATACCAGAGTTCATTTCGTGCCAATTTGCATGTACCGCTGCACGCCGGTAGGACGGAAAGGGTGGGGCGGGCGAGAGAGCGAGGATAGCTAATTCGGCGAAATCGAGTTTGGCCCCAGAGCTTCTCACCGAGAACCTCCACGGGGGGCTTTCTCTACTGTGGCTGATGTTACTGTTACTATTCCTGTGGCTGGTCTTGTATGTTGAACCCAGTAGCACGTGCCCTGAGACACCACTGAAGGGATAGCGCGCTGAAAAGTTTTTTTTTCCTTTTTTTTTTTTTCGTTCTGTTCCTCTCGCGCTGGCGGATGGTACATGAATAGACTAACACTCGAGTTTTTAACGCGAATCACGTGAGAGGGTTGCAAAGAGCGCGTTGATGAATTTGATCCGAACGAAGCCCGAGTGTCTCCGATGCCGCGAGACTTTGTGTGGCAATGTGTCACACAGGTCGCATGCATTTTAATCGCTCGTAATATTATACACGATCGAATTGAGTTTTTTTACCCCAGAAAATTTCATTATTCATTTGAGTAATTGAGGTCTCTGTGTTCTCGCTAAATTTTTTTTTTCTTTTTTCTTCGTAGAGTTCACGTTGAACGAAAATATGAAACGAAGAAGTTGCCCTCAACTTTTTCCGCCTCCATCGCGAGTACTCGGATGGAAAAACGAAAACAATAGATAGAATACGAGTTTTCTAACGCGCAACGACGTTAAAATCGGGCATTCTGCGATTCCTTCGTTGCTATTCGCCGAGAAATTTAATTTGCTTAATCGCGCCACAGGGTGGGGGAGGAATATACGAGGAAAAAGGAACGTAGGAGAGTAAGAATTTGTAACTGAGGGGAGCAGCGGGATGGGACACGAGGGATCGAGAGGAAGAAGTAATTCGCGGTGGCAAAACCCCCGGTGTAACTAGGCGCGCGCTTTTACCAAAGTTTGAATAGAGTTGTACCACAGTGTTGAATGAAGAAGAGAAACGGAAAATTCATAGGCGTAATTCGGTGTTTGTTTGATCGGAATCTCTCGAAAGTTGATTCAACATCGGATCGGATTCTTCGAGAAATTATCTATATATACTTACACTGTTAAAAATAATAATGAATTTCATGCTGTCGAATATGAAAATTGGATAATCATCGTACATTAACCATAAAAATCATAAATTATAAAAAGAATTTTCATAAAAAATACCAATTTGTTCGATATATCATATAAATGAATATTATATTACAAGAAATTCACATACGGCTATTAATTTTTTTATGCATGAATCGTGTGTTGAATTTCAAAGAAATATGTACTGCAATTTTAAAAATCTGATTTCTGTTCAATTTATTTTACATTTTTTTAAAAAAGAATTCCAATTTACAGTACGAAGTATTTAAATTTTCCATTAATTCATTATTTTATAAAATTCCGAATTTTTTATTGCATCCAATTTGGAGGAATTTTTTGCTGTGCAGACATCGAATGATTATAGAGGAAAAATCCTTTGAAAGGGCTGATTGCCTGGCGATGAATGATATAAACGCGTGATGCGTTGGCTGGACGGGGCAAAGCATCAACGGGGTACATTTCATGGATAATGGACGCTCTGTACGGCGCAGTAACGGAAAAGCTTCTAAAGCAGTTTGTGTAGAGAGCATAAGGGATTCCCGTGGGATTACTGAACCGCCGCAAGAGTGTCTATGGTAGGCGGGTAGAAAGTAAATAAAATGTAGTGCAGATCCTCCATACGAAGTGGAAGATCGCCTACGTGGACGAGTTAAATATTTAAAGTCCACTCTCATTTCTCGCTTGTGGCACTTCGCCGGAGGTACTCTCAACCTTTCGCTCCGACGGTACCAGTGGCACCCGCGAGTGCAATAACATATCTGGAAAAGTTTCTTTTCCGCTCACTGGACGGGGGTGGGACACGAAATTACGAATATTCTTAGGCGATTGTTTTTGATACACAGTAAGAGAACAAACAACGTTAGTACGCCAATGGCCGGGCTGACGCACAATGCTCTTTTCCGCGGGTGTGAATGGCCTCTAAGAAAGCGCGGCGCGTCTCTCCGCACCGACGAAATACAATAATTACTCCTCTACCTCGGATTTACGAGGAGCTGGAAATTGAAATTTTAGCGGCACCGCACTCTCGGCTCCTCCGAATTCTCCGTTGCTTTTTCAACCCCTCAACCCACCCCGTCGCATTCACCGGTACGCGTAGACATTCGGTGTATTATCGTATGGTATTATATAACTGTATATTCCAAGTGGCGTTGAGAACATTTTCAATTATAGCATTATATAATTTGTTTCCATTCTCAACCCCCTTTTCTCTGCCTTCGTTACTTCGCAGTACTGGTATATCTCGCCTCTCAACCCTTCGCGAATGTGTCCGCTCGCCAGATCCGTTCGTGAGAGTTTTCATATTAATTTCATTTCATTTTCTCTGATCACACTGCGAAATTTCAGACCGTAGGAAATGTGTTACACAAAAAGCAGAATAGCTGATATTTATATTTACTGGAAATTAAAATTTTTTAAAAAACATATACAATGTAAAAAAAAACAATATAATGACAATATTGTACGATAGATGTATTGGAAAAACCAAAAAATTATACAAATTGGATCATTTTATTTTTAAAGTCGTTTAGTCCTCTGAAAAACGGGAAAGCGATGTACAACTCTAATTAGCGCAATTTTTTTACGACCAATCTAATTCCAAAAATGCTAAAATAAATTAACACCGACAATAGAATATTATCAGTAAATTTCTATGAAAAATTTCAGTCGAATATCTAAAAAATCGTAAAAGTTATCGTGTTAACAGAATTACATTTCAAATACTCGAGACTTCATCTACGAATTTTTCGAAGTAATATACGTTTGGTGGAAAGTAATTATAGGGTAGCTGGAGGCACGAATTCGTGAGTATCACCTATGCGGATTACGTACACATGCCGCTCCCCTGCGCTCACAATTTTTTGTGAAAAAAAAGGTTCAACGTCTAGAGAAGGAGAAAGAGGAACTCCCGAATAGCCTGAGGGCTGGTGGATTCCATCGTTGAATATAGCGAAAGTGTGTGCGCGGTATATATATATATATATATACTATGAAGGGGTGGGTGTGGGGTGAGGGGAGGAGGGGGGGGGGATGATGCGAAGCATATATAGAAGCAGCAGCGGCATGGCGAGAGCCACCACGGTGGAGTGGGCGGCTAGTGTCAACATTCGCTCACTTTGTGAACCGCCAACTCGCCAAAACCGTCAGCGCGCAATATTAACGTTCGTCCCTTGCCTCCTCGCCGCTTTTGGTCACCATACCCCCTCCCCCCCCCCTTCTCTCTTCCCTCCGATCCCGTTCACCAAGCATCAAACCCACGACACAGCTTCCTCTCCTCTGTCCTCGGCGTTCACTTAAATAAACATCGGCCATTTTTATTTGATATTTTACACATGACTCGGCGATAAATGAAATAACTCCCGGGTTGCTTTGTATGCGGTCGGTGGTGATACGGTTATTGAGTCTCGACGCAACGCTTCGGTGGATCATAGAACTACCGACATTGCAGGTTTACGTACACCTAAAATCGTTTCTATGGCGTTTACTCACCCTATACAATAAGTAGTTACGGCTCCGATACTCGATGTATCGACGCAATGCCTGCAGACTCCCGCGGGTCATCGCAAACACTCCTCCATCGCTTCGAGTGTTTTCTCTTTCGTACAAAGCACACGGGCTATTCTGCTCTAATGCCGCAGCCAAGAGGAGAGAAAGGGATTACGCTACAACGGACTGCAAAAGGGTTTGCGACTCGTACACGGTTCGTACTCGTAGTCACGGTGTTTGTCTGCTACGGGATGGGGGTTGAAATACAACTATTAGCCATTTGTGTGTACTAAGCCTTGTGGCTGGCAATCGTGGGGGTGTTCATTATGTTGAATCGGTTGAAACGTTGTTGCTTCGGAACTTTAATATTACGATTTCTTTACTTTGAAGATTATCCGTCTCGACGTTTGACTTCGAAACGACAGAACTACGATATTAATTTTTTATTTTTTAATATTTTTTATATTTATAATTTATTTAAATTTCTTATTGTATTCAAAAGTTTATTTTGTTTTTTATTTTTAATTTTATTTTATTAAAAAAAAAAAAAATTGTCATTAATTTCAATCGTACTAAACGGGAGATTATCGGTGGTATTTTCTTTTATTTGTCGCACAGGAAGTATGGAAGTATAAGCGAGAATCGGCTATTAATAAATTGATATTGCGATATGTTCGGAAAGCCGGTGGGCGTTGCAAGTTTGGATGATTTATAGGTCGAGTAATTAGGCGAGTCTCGCATACCTACACCGGGGTTAGAGCGTATCGTAACGGGGTGCGAGTTGACTAAAATTTTCGCGAGTAAAGCTCTCCGGCTCTCTCTCTCTCTCTCTCTCTCTCTCTCACTCTCTCACTCTCTCTTGTGCTGTGCGTATACCCAAAGTCTGCGGCGTCGCGCTCCGTTTGCTCGTTCACTTGGTCGTCTTCGTGGAGGAGCTTCCCTTACCATCCAACACCGCGATAGAGAACACCGAGCCGAATTGTGTGTTCATCGCTGGTACGAACGAGAAAGTCTTGGGGGCCTGCTGGCGGCATTAAAATCGCGATATCGGGCAGTGATGAATCGTTGTTTCCCAACTTGCCGCCTTTAACCCACGAGGATGAGAGAGAGCGAGAGAGAGAGAGAGAGAGAGAGCAGAAGCCGGAAACCCGCGGGCGCAATATATAAATCTTATAATTAATGACGACGATCATCGCGTGACGAAGACCTCGGTGATTCCTCGGCCACGCGACACGCCTATTCACCGCACGTCAGTATGAAATGAAAAAAAAAAAAAAAAAAAAAAAAAACTCTCACGAATGTTCGTGAGGTATTTATAATAGTATTTATTCTGCAATTATCTTACGTGTCATAATAATTCGGTGCTTTTTCCCTCGACGCCTCCGTCGACCCACTTTATTTTGCTTTCTCATAAATGAATTTTTTTTTTTTTTGTGACTTTAAATGTTCGATTTAATCTATTAAGATTGAGTGGATTTAGGATTATAATTTTTTTTTAATAAAATGTCTCTGAACTCTTGAAGTTAATTGGATTAATGATAAATTACCTTTGATACATCATTATCTACGTAAGATATTCGTTTTAATCTATTTATTAATATCGGATTAATATCAAATTATCGTCACGATTGCGCGCCAAAAGATAAATAGTAGATTTTGTATCGTATCAGTAGAAACGGGAGGCAGTGGTCTCAGCATTAATATTACCATTTCTTCTTAATTCCCCTCTCGCATGCAGCGTCATTGCATTGGGCGGTAATCCAGGACTTAGGCGGATATACAAACGCACCTGAGTCCTCGACGTAGAAGAAATAAAAAGAAAATCTAATATAAAGAGGCAAGCGGAATTGAATTATGGGTACATGTGGTCGGTTGACAAAATATAATATGACGTGTGTCCAGTCGTAACGCAAGGGAGAGAGGCAAACCAGCGCTCTACGTAATCCCCGAGCGCAATTCACGTTGGCGTTTTCATGATGGATAACATCGTGTCGAGACGCATAGTTACATGCGCAGAATAAATAAAAGTATATATGTGTATATATATGACGCGAGTGGGTATTATTCCCTCGAGATTTTTCGGGTTTTTCGTTAAAGCTCCCCGTCCCACCCGCCGGCCTGAGAGTTACCCTTATGCTGCACTGTTGTCAGAAGGGCGTACAACACGTTTGACTCGTTTCTCCATGTATACGTCCGAGCGAATGCTTCACGCTTCACAAAACAGCAGACACAATGTCTCCCGGAACTTGAAAATATTTTTGTTGTTTTATTTTTTTCAAAATTTTATCCTCGATGTCAACATTTTTGGCGCATTGTTTGTCTACGTATTTATATTATATCGGTATAACTCTCGCAGTGTCGATCTCATAATCGACCAGCCGCAACGACAAATTAATTTATTCGTCAAAACCACCACAGCTTCTCTTTCGCATTAATACGAAATAAAGCTCGCGGCTCGTACGTGTCAAGTTACGAAATTTTGGGCGAAAAACATTATACGCTTCCGGCCGATCGCACGTCGCTTCATAATTGTTTAACGATAATTTCATAATAAAATTATGTCAAAATCGTTCACGTAGCGAGAGATTGGGGAAGAGGAGAGAGAGGGTGAGAGTGGGGCGCTTGCGAAAAGTGACGCGCGGGTTGAAAATTCGGTAACGTCACAGCGGTTCGGATGCTCTCTCGTCAGCGGCGCATTCGACGATGTAATATGATATTCCGATGTAATTATTATCGCTTGTCAACATTTATTCAAGGCAACATTAATTGCGTGAGCGCGTAATACCGTTTGTCCGCTTGCGGAACAACGGTGAACGCGTTATTTTTTTAATGATATGTTCGCAAATATATAAAATGAAAATACATAATAATAATTACGGCTCGCGGGTGACTTTATTTTCGCGGATTGTAATTGTTAAATTTATTAATGTATCTCAAATAAATTGCTGATTATTTGCATTGGCATGGAATATCGTTAAATAAATTTCGATAATTATTTCGCGAAATTACGTATTTGTTTTATTTTTATTTATTTTTTTTTTCGTAGAGTTAGAAGCGAATACAATTTTGTGTGTAAATAAAAACGGGTTTTATGCTGTGGAGAAAATTTACCGACGGGAAGGTGAAGGACTGGGGGTGAGAAACGAGGATTAAGCCTCTCGAAGGATCAACTTCGCAGCGAAGGACCTACCCTACGTGTATTGCAGAAGGGATTAGACTGCCTTATGTCGTCTCTAGACGAGACGAGGAAAGCACATAGCACACTCTGACTTTGCGGGCTCTTTACCCGCCGACTCGTTCAACGTCACAGACGGCACGTATATATATAATGTAGGATTTCGAGGGGTTGTATTCCGTGTAAATGCCAAAAACGAACGATGACAGACGTCCAAACATCGATTTACCCCCATTTCCTCGGCATCGATTACATAATCACCCTGAGGGATAAAACCGGGTGGTCCTCAGCTTCGAAATGAGCAACAAAAAAAAAAACTGAAACTTTTTCTTGTCATATAATGCAGCGATTTCACAAAACAGAACTTTTTTTTTGTCACAATATTAAAAAAAAAAAAAAATGTCGGCGTCAACGTGCTTAGGATTCTCTACGTCAACGCGTCAACGTGCTCTAGGATAAAACATAAACAAAAAAAATTAAACACTCAATTAGTGATTCGATTTTATTTATCACAATTTTCCTTTCCAATGATCCAAATTGAAGTGCGAAAAAAAATTGCAAAAAATAACTCGGTATTCAACGAAATACTCTCGAGAATTTCGCCAAGATTTTCGCTTCGTAAAATCAAAATTCTTGTTCACCTTAAAAAAAAAAAGAATTATTTTTGTTTATATTACATCGAACGTTTTATCGTCTGTATCGTTCGAAAATTGTGATCATTCGAATTACTCGCCAAATTAGCCTGTCAACTCGCCCGTTACTTACATTACTCGGCAGCATATGTCGGATAGGCGTTGCAGTGCGGTGCATTTACACAGCATCCATACTTGGCATGGAGAATTATTCGAGGGGGTGAAAGGGGAAGGGAGGTTGGGTCAGAGTTACGGCGTTGCTACGATGGTCGTCTAATACTCACGGATTCGCTCGGTCGCTCACGCATTGACGATTAATCACACGAACCGCCTATATGCGCGTTCTGCGTCAGGAATCGAAACCCTGAGTGGCACCGCGAGCGGCTACACACATGTGTCGGGGGCAGCGCCCCAGAAAGGATCGTCAGGGGGAGAGCGAAGGGATATTCTAGGACACCACATATAGTTGTATAGATATACAAAGCTTGGGGTCCATACAAGTCTCGATCTGCGTTCGCATATTCCCCGCGCGGTTGATGACGTCAGTCTCCATTTTTCTCGGTACATTCACAGAAGACAAAGCTCGCCAAGCTTAGCCAACACCCAACACAATATCCTTTGCCTACCGCAGGAAGACTGATATATAGATATATATTTTATGATACGTTCGTCATAGCGAATCGTATACAGTATTAGAACGTAACTGAGCGACGAATCCGTGACGATCAATTACAGAAGGAAAGGGAGAAAAGCGAAGGGGTGGGTTCTCTCAGCACGCACGGTGAAGCTGACGTTGTTTTTACGCTGTATGAGTCAAAGCTGTGGATAGCATTGCGGTATATTGGGTCACTTTCAACGCGAGGAATACGCGCACATAGGCATCGATGCAATATTAATAACGTCGATTAGATTGGGAAATGAAAGGTGGTCCTGGGGTGCGTTTCGTTCGAGCTGTGGCTCAGCAAAGTTACGATCGTCCGGCTTATTTATTCCGTCGCAGCGGGAATAAACAAGATTCTCGATCTACGAATCCGACTACTTGCATCCCTCGATGCAAGAACCTCTTCCCCCCCGAGTAGCGAGAAGAAATCCATTGTTGTATACGATACTTCGCTTTTCTCGCATTTCGAGGATACGAACAGCTGCACCGCGGGTGGGAAAGGGGGAGAAAAAAAAACGTAGTGGATACTGGCGTGCGATCACGTGTTAAGGCTTTCTTGGTTCACACGGGGGCGCGCGAGGACACGAAGCAGAGAAAATGGGACTGCTCGCTGGGCGTTGCGCCCGTGGATAAGCGACACAGTCAGATGGAAAATGTTTCACTTTTTTTTTTTTTTTTTTTTTTTCTTGAGCTTTTTCGACTATCCATCGCTTTCGTTTCACGGATTTGGTGTTTTACACTTTTGTACGAACGACAGAACAATTCTCGATCTCGAAATTCAAGGATTACTGTTGACGGCAGAAATAATGGTTAAATAGACTCAAAAAAAAAAAGACGTACAACAACATTCATAACCAAAAATTTACGATTACGTTCTCTACTGTTTTATGTAAATGATTGCGCACCTAAATCCGTATTCAGCGATACAACAATATTAAAAAAAAAATTCGACGAAAAATGATTGAGCGATTATTCGTCCAAAACGATACGTTGATATCTCGACGAGGAGTACTTGACGCGAGGGGTTTATGGATCCTTTTGATGAATATTCAAAGCCCAAGCGTTACAACATTGCAGCTGAATGAAATTTTGTCCTCGTAAAAAAAAAAAAAAAAAATGTAATATTTTTTTCGGCCGGTGTAAGCCATTGAGACTTCTGCGTACTTTGATAACCGTAAAATATCGCAGCTGTATCGATGTATTAATATGTGTTTCGGTAATACTTCTGAATAACAAAAAAAAATGCGGAACCTATCAGATTTGGTAAACGAGTTCGAACGCATCGAAACACACGTACTTCGGCGTCGAGTTATATATACATTTTTTTGTTTCTCCTCTTTCAATGAAATCGGACACAAAACTGTCGGGCTATCGAAATCAAAGAGGACCCACCTACTCCCTTCCCCCTCTTCCCTCACCACTCTAGTTGGTCAGCTTCCTACTCCAATTCGTATATCTCTTCAAACGGAAACAAATAACGCGAAACGTATTGGTACTTGTGCCATCCTATTGAATATCCACTGGGATACTGTGTATACGGTGCATCAATGGTTGCGGCGAGGGGAGGGCGGCAGGTTTTCGGTATGAGAATTAAAAAATCCAATATCGTTGGCAAATGCTAGATGCACGTGACAGATCACAAGATAGATATTCAATCCGTCCACTGTATCCCATCGTATCAAGAGGAAAAAGTATTATGGACGCAAAAAAAAAAAAAAAAAAGATCGCGAATATGTGCCGAAAAATCTCTCGTCAACTAATTCGATCGAACTGAATACATGGTATGCGAAAAGAGAAAAATCGTAATTACAAAAATACTCCGTATCACTTCATAGACTCATATTTTACTCATTGGCTCTCTTTGTCCGTTTCCTCGTTGATAAAAAAAAAAAAAAAAAAAAAAAGAGATATCTTTAGCATAACATACGAAGCGAAGAGTGCGATAACAGGAATAAGTACACGAGTGTCTACCGCATGCATGGGGTGGACGAGAGCACGTAGTCGAGGATATGGGAGGGATGAGCAATGAACGTAGGGATGGAGAAACTCGGGGTACGCGGTACGTACGTGGCTGCGGCTTCGTATCCGTCATTGAAAACGGATACTCGGGATACCCCGGTCCGGCAATAATTGAAACCACATTCTCCGTGTCTGCTAATGGTCCCCACCGTACCACCTTTTCCCTCTCGACATTAACCCATCTTTGTTTCTCTCCTTTCTCGTCGCATTGATATCTTCGTTATACTCTATGTTTCTGCACCTCGTCGCTCCGCTGGTCTCTGCCAGTTGTTCCACTCGGTCTCTTCCCGACTTCGTTCCTCTCGTATCTACTTCGTCGCTCGTGCGCTCGAGCGGTCTGCCTATTTCATCGGCCGCGTGTCCCACCTCCTCTCGTCCTCTTTTCCATTATAGCCTCGTATAGAGTAGCCCCGGTGAAACCTATGATTTGAAAATCCGCACTCTCTTCGCCGACGTGGCAAAAGCTCACGGAACTACAGTGTACATGTATATACATATGTACAGAGCGGTGGATTTATACGCGCATACGTTTGGTGGGTGTGTACACATGTATGCTATATCCCTTCTAGAGGTACCGCCAGAAAGATAGGCTGTGGCACAGAAGATATATATGTGGGTTACCCGGAAACGGCCAGACAGGGGAGAGAGGGCTTCATACAAATTGAATTTGTGTAATTACGGCAGTAATTACGCCGGGATTAGGGCCATTACCGTGGCGCCCACGGTACTCGCAATCGTTGCGCGCAGAGTCGCCTTATAGGAATCGGCGTATATACCTTCTACCTTCTTCTTTGCCTCTATCTTCTCGAATTCTTCCACTATACATAGCTAAACTTATCCAAGGTAAAGATTTTCCTCGCAGATTGGCAAAGTCACTTTTCTGGTTGTCGATTAAATTAAATTGAAATTTATATTAATCAAAAGACGCGCGAATCTCTGTAAAACGGAAATTCGCCAATTTCATTTACGGTTTATAGATTTTGATGCGATAAACATTAAATAAAATACTATTACATTGATGGAGAGATGTGTTTCGTCTGCACGAAAATTCGCACAATCGAAATATGAATATTCTGCAAATATCTTCGAGGTTCTTTCGTACCTCGACTTCCCGAGGGAGAAGGGGATCCGATCGGTTTTCACAGACAGATAGGTAAGTCGAGGTGGATAATGCGAATACGTGAGTATCGAGAGCCCACGAAGGCGTTTACCATTCGACGGAAAAACACTTGAGTTCACTCGGTGAAACGCTGACGCACACCGAGAGAGCATTGCATTCGCATGCACCTTGTGAAAAGTGCAACAGCTGCACAATGTCAAAGTGGCACGGTGCTGCGCAACGAGTTATCGGTATACGTGTTCCGGTATAGAATGATCGTGGTATGAAAAAAAAAAAAAAAAAAAAAAAAAAATACATCGAGAGACTGGCAGCAGCAAAAACTGACAAAAATATCATAAAGTTGAATTTAAATTGCATGATTTTTTTTAATTTGTGAAATGATTGTAAATTGACAAAAAAAATATAAATAAAAAAAACAATTCAACATTTTTTTTTTATTTTTCAATTTCTATTTTAGATACCAAAAATTTGAAAGTATTGCATGATTAATTAGATTTTTTTAATTTGTCAAATTGCCGGAACAAATTTTTCTCGCAGCATCCGATAAGTGTTCGCGGGCCTCGACTCTCACCCTAACTATACATAGTTGCCCACCGCGGCAGAAAAATCAGCGTTATCGCTCGCAGCTCGTCTGTCTTCAAGGGCTACGATCACTTCTGCTTGTTTCGGCCAAGAATAAGAGACGCCTCGACTACGTGGGCCAAGAATGAAGGGGTGCATATGGGAATGGGTGTTGAAGTGAACCCGGAGCCAAGGCTCGAGAATAGGGTATCGGAGAAAGGAAAGAGCTCCGCTTCGTGTTCTATCTCGACTGAGACGATGCATACAAGTTGCCGAGGTATAACGGCAACAGCTCTTCCCGATCCTCGTGAGCTGCTGCGGTCTCTCGCCAAACAGTTGTAAAGAATTTGCTGTGTGTACGAGAGGACAAGGAAGAGTCGAGCTCATTGGGTAGGGAGAGAGGAGGGAACAGACGCTATCTCCCCTGCGCAGCTTTCACGCCAACTACCATTATCACTGCGCTATTCTTCTACATCATACGCTCATCGTATATATGAGACTGAAGCTTGGCGAATGTGTTGGATATAACCGATAGGCTCGCAAGCTGCGTAATCAATCCCGAGTGGTCTACTTGATATTTTACAACTTTTTCCACCATCTGACTATCTCTCTTCTTCTGGTTGCATTTTTTTTTTTTCACTGGAATGAGAAGCCAAGCGAAAGATACAGTCGAAGCAACGTACACACGGACGTGTCCCGACCGAATATCCGTTATCTTCCCTCTTCATTCATGCGCTGTTTTTGTTTGATTTTTCTATACGCCTGTGTCTCTCCTTCATCCTCGAAATTGATTGTAACCGATTTCGAGAAGCACGCAACATTTTGAAAGGAAAACGATGGGGAACGATTCCCCCCTTCGACTAACACAAAAAACCAGAGGCCTATTATAGCTATCGAGTGAATGGAAGCGCGAATACGTGGCGATAGGGGCTCGTGGGGAGTGTCATCCACATTTCGAATTCACGACACGGAAAATTAATTCACGCGCGATAAAACAGGCTAACGGATTCCCTAGCGCAATGTCTGCTCATTTTTTTTTTTTTCCTAATCGACGAGACTGTATACACTTGTGTATCTTTTCGAATCCAGTAGTTCGGAATAATGCGAATGGAAAATCAACCACGAGCACTGATTGACTTTTCGGTCGATCGACTGATTTTTTCTTTAATCCAACTGATTATCAGACACTGGTTGGTAAGAAATAACAGTACTTAGAGAATTTTCAACGTGAAACTTGGGTATAACTTCGCGATAGAGTTTCATTGTCAACGTTAAAATTAAATCTCATTGGGGGCGATTTCGATGAAACGCCAAGAATACCTCTCTTCCTCGCCGTTTTCGTTATCTTCTCCGCTTTCTTTCACGATAGCGCGTGAAAAGCCAAAGCGCGGAAAGTGCACGAGAATGAAATGCTTCTCTGGCGTTTTTGATAGAGGTCGACAATGCAGAGCTCGCAGCTTTTGTTTCCGCGACGACGTGGCCGCGGAAAACCCCCGGAAAACTTTGCACTGCATCGCTGGTTGTGCGGGCGCGGCGCACACGTATTCCACCACGTGGAGGGGGAGAGAGAGGCCTTAATAGACGCGAAAATATTGCGGTAGCGTTATAGGTAACGAGACTTAACGAGGCACTTAACGCCCCGAGAGCCCACCGCCAAGTGAAAAGGATCCCTACTTCCCTGAACTACCCTCCTCTCTCCGAGCGAATCCCTCTTTCTCTCGTTCGCCGGTAACGCTTTCCGTCCTCTTTCCTCTCCTCTACCCGGCTTATTATTCTCGTTCCATTATTCAATTAATAGCCCCGGCATTTATTATCATCAAGGGAGGAGGCGTGAATCGAATAAAGGACACGCATTGTCGTGGATAATGTTATGC
This sequence comes from Cryptus armator, assembly GCA_963971235.1. Lineage (NCBI taxonomy): Eukaryota > Metazoa > Arthropoda > Insecta > Hymenoptera > Ichneumonidae > Cryptus > Cryptus armator. The sequence goes on along the minus strand of OZ020234.1, from coordinate 2,586,552 downwards.
GGTCGCACATTGCCCGGCTTTCAGAACGAGAACCAAGACGAGATGGTATGAAAGACACGAAAGAGCCACGTGGACCCGAAGAGCGAACGAAAGAGGCACTCGTGGCAGGTTCGAAGTTCTTATGTTGCATTGAGGCGACCTTTTGCGAAAAGCATTTAATTACCAACACCGCACTAGCGACGTTCCCTTTTACACCTCTCTCCTCTCTTTCTTATTCATCTTGCGAGACGTTCTTTTGACTTTAATAATAACCGACGATCAAGTCACGCCTGTGCCAACTCCGGGGTCCGTTTAATTAATTAATATAAAAGCGGGGAAGCTAACGGCGAGAAAGCGGAACAAGAAATTGTGGTACGCCTGAAACGGCAGATGGGGTAATAGGTATAAGTATATAGCGACGCGAGAAAAGGAGTCGGACAAGAAAGAGACGCGGGAGCGTGAAACGGCGTCAGAACGAAATTCTCCGTCTCAGCGGTTATTTCATTTTGTCTCACGATTTTTTTCAGAATTTTTTTTCTTTGCCATTTTTTTTTCTCTTGTCCGTTCTGAAGATTACATTTCTTATTTTACGTACAAAGGTACGTGTGAGCAATTTTTGGTGATGTCGTTTCGGCAAACGACAATGGAATTTGCGGCTGAATTTCGGCGTTCTTCGAGAGTTTCTGGTAGGCTAGTTGCAGGTCTGGAACCTTTCAAAGGATTTTTCTAACATGACAAATTCAGTTGCGCAATTACTGACGCGTAGATGACAAATATCCTTAACTCAACTCCATATTTTCGCTCAATATAGTTGTCTATCCTAAAGACCCGATGGAAACGACCCGGCAGAAAGACTGAGTCGAGTCGAGTCTCCAATACAATTTCCACCAACGTTCTTTCCGTTCTTAATTAGAAAAAAAGCATCAAGAACTCGGAACATACCTTTGCGCGTATAGGTGCATCAAAGAGCGAATGAAAACTGGATGAAACGGGATATACGAGGGGTGGTGGGAGAAGGACGAGAATATGGTGAAGGGAGGAACGGATTGATTAATAGGGGGTACATCTGTTACCGGTGGGTGAAGAGGGGGGATGCAGCCGAGCGAGAGAGTGAATGGCAATAGTCCGTTCGTCGACGGAGGGCATGGGACTCGTGGGAGGCAGCAAGGGAGGGATAGCTCTCTCGCGCAGTTAGCATTAATCACTGCAACACGCCGTGGCTGAGAGCGTCCGTTGCCTGACTGCCGGGATCCTGGCCGGTAGGTATAATGCTCACTATACCGGTGCCGACTGACCAATCCAGTTCGCTGGTCAGCTGCATCCATGAGCATAAAGCGACGCTGGACACCGTTTCACCATCGTGCTATAACCCTCCTTTGCTTCTACCGTTCACCGTTAACGTTCACAGTTGACGGAGAGAGAGAGTATCTTGATTGAAATCTATCTCCCTTCGTCTCACGATTTCACGGAATCGAGATTTGATGGGAATCGCGATGGAAGAGGATAGATTGCGCGGTTAACACGATCGTAGTATATCGTCATCGATTCATCGTAAGGATCAAATACATTCAGACTTTCGAATGAGTGCTGATAGCATTGTCAGTAAAACAACAGAAACAATAGTCATTTTATTATCCCCCGACAAATGAATGAATGATAGTCAATCTAACGAAAGCAGCAAAGGACAAAGAATGTAAAAGGTTGGTGAATTTTTAAGTTTCTGCCCTTTTACCGACTCAAGGAGTTCAGGCAGATTGAGGGAAGTACTGTTCTATCTTCTTCAATAATTGATTGCTCAGCCACGCAGCTACAAAAGCTTCGAACCGTTCCATCGAGGTAAATGCAACGTATCAGAGTAAATATAGCGAGTAAGCGCTGTTACATAGCGCGGATAGGGAATGGCAAGGTATCGACAAACTAAGAGGCTTAGCAGAGAAAATCAGAGTAGGTAGTAAGCAAATTCGATCGCTCAAAGGCCACCGATACCGCATGAGTCTCGTATGTACAGCTTTGGTGAATAGTACGAAGAGTATCGATAGATATGTACCGTACGAATTCATGAAGGAGAAAGCAGTATCTATCGGGGTTTCTCGGAAGTGAAATCCTTAGTTTCAAATACAGTTCCGTGTAGAGTTGCGCATCAGATTCATCGCTCGTAAAGCTAATTGGGTTTTGCCAGAGGTTTCCTTGTGTTCTAAGCTATATTAGCAATCACGATGGATAGAATGCAAAGGGAACTCTGTCTCGGATAATAACGTGTTTGTTGATTATTTGCTGCAGAATTGCTTACTTCGCATTGAAGAGACTCTATGAATATATTGATAGGATAATAAGACGCCATTGAAAATGAGTATTACGATTTAATTAATTGAATCGAACTCCCAGTCGGAGAAGCTGCACAATCGTTTCATTCACCATTTATGAACTTTCGTAAGTATAATCTTAAATGTCTATTCTAATACGTTGACTTTTTGTCTGTGTGTTTGTCTTATCCCTCTCGTGCTGCTTTCCCTTTTATAAGTCAAGTTTCCGACCTCTTATACGTATCAATATACTCGCATTAGATTCTGCATAACATCGTCTTTGCGATTGATCTCATTGAAATTCTCGACCAGTCCGCAATTCCTTGTCACGTGTCTCGAGACTCACGCGTCTAATCCTAAACTACGGGATTCTCCGAAGGGGTGGCAATTAAATTAAATTCAATGCACGACTATCGTCCGCAATCCCCTCGGGAAAATCAGTGAATGAGTGAGTCTGCGAAGGATAACTGCTTGCAGGCAGAATAATTTGGGATCCCCATAACCGCATATATACCGTAGGTAACACAGGGAATTATAAGCATAAACCTCACGCGACGTCCACAGTAAAGGCCCATATCGTCCGAAATTCGTCCCCCTTTAAATTTGTCAGCTAGAGGGGCACACGCCGGAGCCATTCCTTTGCTGCAAAGGTAATTAATGAAGGCATCCAGAGTGTTACAATGGCAAACGTGTGGAACTCTCGCTGGAGGGGCGATTCGACGACAGGAAAATGAAAGCTCGTCGACGCGAGGCTGAACCGCAAGGGCTGAGAGAGCTATATGTGTAACGATGCTCCCAGGAAAGGCCTACAACGACCGCGAGGTTGTGAACCGCGCCGTTAGGAAACGTGCGAACAGCACCCTTGCAGAGGTTCTGTGTACGTTCAGCACACATTAGAGCTGAGGGTAGAGGAAGTACAATACGAAATGTGGCTGAAAGTACGAACGGCACAGAAGCATGGGGACCATTGTGCGTGCGTACACTAGTGGGCTACTGCATCGCACAGCATAGAACCGCGTAATAGTAGAAGCTTGCGTAATACGTAATACGTCAAGACCTTTAGTCGTGCGTGGGGTAATGACGTGGCGTTTACATCGGTCCCGGAGAAAATTACCCCAATTAGCCAGCAGCAAGACCTTTACAGACGCCGCGGAACAAGAATGTGGAGAGACTTCCACTTACACAATGCAATGCAGGTTTCGGTATCACTTTCTCCTTCTCTCGCACGTTTTACTATGACTCGCACGATTTTCCATCGCGTTTCTCGCATGCTTTTGGCGAGATTGGCTGCAATGCCGTTAACCATTATCTTCCTGGCATTGGACCGCGAGGGTGAAGCTGAAGGGATGACGAGATGCTAATTCGCATGGAGCTCTTTATGTTCGTTACAGAGAGGATATTAATACGATATAATAAAAATTAAAAAAAAAATGTACAACATTTTTTCATCGCATGATGCATCAGCGTATTCTACGGAAACAACAGAGCGATAAAAACGCGATAAAAAATGAATACTTCCATTTTACCATTTTTGGGAATTGTGTTCGTTAGCGAATAAGTATTAACGAGTTCTCATCGTGTAGCGGATATATGCTGATACCGATTCGATTAATTTCCATTCGTTCATCCCGTGATTCGGTTAGTCGGAACAACTGAAATTTCTCTTCGCTCAACAAGTGTTTCAATTGTCCGGGTCGGCGTGTAGTATTCCGAATCCGTTAGGACACACAAAGAAAAATGTTCCAATTGAAAAAAGCCGCTCTATGACGGAACAAAAAGGAATCGCGAATCATCCCAGTCTCGTCGGATCTCTCTGATATTAGCATGCCTTTCCGAAATAAGTTTGACGTGTCTGATGGTTGGTAGACTCCTCGACGTTCCTCGTATACCTCTAACGTTTCGTGATTCTACTTTACTCCGGCAGAGCTCGAGCTCCGAAAGTTTCGCAATTAAAAATTTCTACGGAGTCCGAGAGAGGCACGGAGTAGTGGAGAAGCGAGAGAAACTCCGGTGCGGCTCGGGGAATGAGAACGGAGCGTCGCGAGTTTCGTTCGTTCTCGATCTATAGATGAAGAGAGGGGGTCTAGTCGAAACCAGTGCGGAATGAGTTCGAAGGGGGCGAGAAGTATAAGAGGGTGCGTCGCGGAAAAGTAGGTCACCCACCCCCCGCCCCCGTTCCTTTCTGACTCTTCACGATTTCCACCAAAAGTCTCGGCGCACTAACGCGAGGGTTGGAATTTTTTAACGAATTTAACTTTGCCTCGAATTTCTTTGCGAAGAAACACGCCGGTAGAACGGAAAAGCACTTCCTCTTCCTAAATCACGCGGAACGCGCCCGTTGAGAAATTCGAGTTTTGAGGCATTTTATATACATATATATATACAGTTGGAAATAAAAATCACCTTCTCACACCACCCGCCGGTAGTTCAGGATCCGGAGTCGGTATCATTGGGCCGGTTATACGAGAAATATATATATATATTTTTACGAGAGACAGGAAAGAGATTTTAAAGAGTCGTAATAATCGCATCAACCGCCAGGGGTAGGTAGGCCTGCGGATTCTACCGCCCTTTCGACTAATGAAACGGAGAGTATAATGTCTGCTGGCATCATAAATTCGACCACATCTTTCCCCCAGCTGTACAACCCGAAGGTCCTCCTCTCTCGTCTCGCGCTTCTCTCGCCCGGCCTCTCGTCATCTTTGCCGTTGAGTCCTTTAATTTTCCCAACGTGCATAATCTTCTTAAATGATTTATACGAGGTACGCACTGCGAGACTCGGAGAATCGTACAACTCGCGGTCGTTGGAACTAAATCCTTTTCGGGAATTCGCTTCTCGTCGGGTATCGAAGCGCGGAATAAAAAAAAAATTATAGTCACTAAAGAAAAAAGGTATTAACGAAAATACTGTGCGGGATTCTGATTGATACTACAGAGAGTGGGAGACTACAGTGGGACTAATTAATGAGAATTCGTTAAAAGTTTTACATCTCTGACATGCCTCGCAGAAATTCACGTATTTCCTTTTTTTTTAAGCGATGAAAAAATCATTTAATAAAAATGTAAAAACTGTCCAATGAAAAAGAATCATAATGAATAAATTGTACGAACAAAAAAGAGGAAATAAACAAATTACAGTCGGGGAATTTCATCATCAAGTATGGAAATCTCCCGACGATAATATACCAAAAATAATTTATTATTTCAGTATTTTGTGTCAATACATTTTCCCGTTACACCCCTTTCTCTGTTGGGAATTGTTTAATTTCTGTAAAATTATTTTTACCGAAGAATTTCTCCATCATTGGTACTGTGTATCATCCAAAAAATCAGTAAGTTGTAATTATTTATTTTTCGTCGAAATTAACCAATTCCCCGAAAATTCGGAAGACATCAGCGTTGACAGACGATTACCGTGTGCTCGGGATGCAACGTGAAAACTCGCAGCCGCAAAACCATTAATCCCAGTCATCAAAGAGCCAACGAGTATCGAAAGCTCGAAAGAAGTGCCGAGTGGATGACAGGTTGTCAGCAGACTGCCAGAGCGTTTGTTGGCGTGCGGCCCGTGGCGCACTTGAGACACGAGAGGAAAGCGGGTTTAGCGAAGGCAAAGAAGTAAACACAGGAAGCCCACTGAGCGTCCCGATCGGTAGGAACGTTTTGGTTTCAGGAAGCGAAGAGGCAAGAGGCGATCTCCACATGGCTCGAGGCTCCGTGCTGTTCCTCTCGCATGGGCGTTCTTCCAGATCCGTGCGAACCGTTCCAACACACTTTGCTTCTCATATTTTTCTGTTCCAATGTCGTCGACATGCCGCTTCGCGTTAAACCGGCGTGCGGAGCCCCTCAACCACGGGATTGTTGATATTTCGCGTTCCCGGTAAGACGACACCGCGACGTTAGTGCGCGGCATGAGGCCACTGTTGCCTCTTAAAATATTCCCCGCGTCTACTGTTACAAATTTATTCGTGACGGGGAAGGAGGAAGAGAAACTCAAGGGTGAGGGGTTAAAAAACGTTGCTAAGTAGAGCCGTGGGTACGGATGTAACTGTCGTCATAACCTTGCGAGGGTTGCCAGAGCGAAGTAAGCAAGTAAATATACAGTGAAGAGACACTGCTGTCTTCTGAATTACTGTCTTCACTAATTGGGAACAAATGTTTTCGGTCATTCGGCGAAAGCAACACTGAACCGAACAATATTCGTCAATTATCACACGAAATCAATTTTTCTTACGATAACTTCGGCATCAAAAAAAAAAAAAAAAATGAACAGATAAAATCTCAGAAAACACACATTGAGAAGAAAAAATGTCGAAAAAATTTTTGGGAAAATAGTTCAACAAATGCCTAAAATGGATAAACGAAACAATAGCATTATTGAAAAAAATCCGACACGTTCTTACGAAGAATTTCTCTGCCTTGTTGCGGTACGTATCGACGATTGCAAATCGCAGATATGAATTACGCGATGACGAGTCCCGTTGTACAAGAACATCACGGGAATTCTTCAAATAGCATTTGATTGCTCAAGAGAAATTCATCGATTACCGATTGTTGCTCACAGCAGACAACGTTTTCGCTGAAAACGTTGCATTAAATTGATATTGTGGTGTAGTATTACACAGTATTGCGCAGCGCGTTGCATTGTGTTAAATCCGAATATACTACGAATGCCCAGAGAAGTTTATCGGTTTAACAACATTTACAAGCAATCGAATACAAAAATCTACCGGAAAAACAAGTAAAACTGATGCATACGTTGGTGGTGAATTTTAGTCCTCTTTTACGGATTATAGTTTCATATTATCAGCCTTATAGTATGGTTCTCTGGTAACGGTGTATACTATAAGATTCTTCAATGATATCGACTTGGATTCTTCGCACAAGCCACTGTCTTTTCTTTTTCACGGTTTTTTTTTTACTAACCCACAAGGAGGTTGAATTCGGGGTCACCGAGGCGCCGAAGGTAACGCGCGATATCTTGACGACCCCGGAGGCCGCGAGGCCCCTGACCCCGTCCTTCCCACGCCTTCGCACCTGATCGCGCCAACTCGCAGCCAGTACTCAGGCATTCAGCCCTTATCCGTTCGGCACCAAGCGCACGGTGCAAATCGTTTTCATCGATTTTGCCCACACATACAGACCCACAAGCGTAGAGAGCCTCGCAATAGAACGAACAATTCTCGTCGTCGTCACGTTCGACGCTCGGTATTTTACTGTACGATTTTTATCATCGAAACCTGAATGGCAGTCGCTGAGTTTCAAGGTGCAGAGCAGACACAATCTATACAAGAGACTTATCGAGTTCCACTCGCCAACGGGAACCGCAAGTACTCGGCAGGAAACGAGACAAGATCACGTAACGATTATCTGTCACCCTGACTCTATGGTATAAGGTGTGTTATCGGCAGTTCGCGTTGATAGAGTAATTTCCCAACTGGAAAAGCGAAAAATGAAAAGACGAAAAAAAAGAAAGAAGGAGAATCCAATCGAGTGAAAACGATCGAATGATAGGATAAGGTCGTTCGGTTGTGGTATGTTCGACAGTGAGGACAGATAGAGCCAATCAAGGAACCTATAACTAGCTTTCCATTTCGAATGCAGAAGAGCTGAACGGAAGGAAAACCGAGAGTGACCGGAAGCATACCATGATGGAGGGAGCATGATGCCGCAAAACGCTGTAAAATAGCCAATAGCTGAAATACTCGTCTTAAATATCTTGTATCCATAAGAACTTCAAAACAATATGACTTTCAGTGAATAATGTTCTGACTTTTTCAACATCATCATACTGTGCAGACGATTCTGAATCTCATTAAGATTCTGAAGTCTTATAGACCATTACAGGATTTTTCTTGCCTCATTAGGGTCAGTTCTCCGGCCACGTGCCTACTCCCTTCTATGATATTTAGTCTTAAAGGCTCATCGAGGTCGAATCCTACAAAGAGTAGGGCTCCTAGCCTGAGCGCCGTGCAGTCGGAACGGGAAGCATGGCAACTTAATATCGATCGGGTAATTCTCGCGGCTCGTGGTGGTGCCGGCCTCATCGGGCTGGTAGCAAGCGCACAGCTACTATACCTCTTCATCCTCCTTCTCGTCTTCCTTTTCCCTTCCTCATCGACCTTCTACCTCGTAGCAGTCCTTCGTTGTGCCCCTGGCTCCCTCCCTCCGGCTTCCCTCATGGTTTCCTCTTCTGTTCTTCCACCCTCCCCTCGGCCAGCGAGTTCGCGAGTGCAACGGTAGCTCACTTTCCAACTCTAGCAACTACCACCCTACCATCCTCACACCCATACCAGGGGTTTGAAAGAGAGAACGAGAAACAAGTGCGATAAAGCGAGACGGAGTCAGTCGCAATCGATATGGCATCCTACTTATCTCCATTCCAGGTTCACTTACCCCTCGTCGACGCGGACGATCGACCGACCGACCCATCGGCATAGAGAATTACGAACGGTCTGAGACTTGTTTACTGTAAGAGAACCTGTATTTTGGCGTTTTTGAAGCCTTAGAATCAAACCCTATCCGCTGACCGCAAACCACATGAACTGGATACATCCATGTATGCACATGATGGGGTAGAGATACGGGCTGATACTTTTTTGGCAACATTCGGAAACAAGTGCTGGACACGCTGCGATCACTGCAGGGCTTGGAGGTTTTTGTTGCCTCAACAAATCCTGAATTCTGATTCAAAATTTGACAACAGGCTTCGTTGCAATCCTTTGTCAGGTTTTAGGATAAAAATATTTATGCATTTCGGGACGTAGGGATTAGAATTCTGGGATATGATAATTCGGATAAAATCCGCCAACTAACAGAAATACATTTTGATTTTGCAATTATTGTTATTAAAACAGATTATATTTCTTAACATGCTGTTATATTTGCAGTGACATTAAATAAAGAATTTTAATCTTAAAGATAAATCGAATCAAAGTAGATGAACGGGTAGAGATGAGACGCCATAATTCGAATAATTCCTGTCACATATTTCACGCATTTACAAACGTAACGAGACAGGTTCTCGTCTCTTATGACTTCACGCGCGCGTTCGTAACAGGCGGACATATATAAAATGACGTTCACCGGGTCTAGTGGTCCGCGTTGCATCGTCATTCAAGGTAATGGCGGTCGGGCGGTCAAAGCGCGAGCTGATTTTACTGTCATTTTATACTGTAGCCGAGCGGTCACCGGGCACGTTGGACTGACCAGTTCTCTCGCGTTGGTACGACCTATTGTTCCGTGTCCGATCCGTGGCGTCGGCGACTCACACACGGGACCGACCCGCCGGGCACGTCAACTTAACGCGCGCACACCGTACTCGATCATAAATCACGTACGGCTTCCATTGCACCGCGATTTTCACGGGCTTCCTCCTCGTTCTCGTACTTCCATATCGGCCTTGGAACTCGTCTATTGCGCTCACGGCACCATATACGCGCATACGACATAAACTTTTTGTTTTCGCCCAATTTTTACGGTACCGCGCGATAAAACCATTTTCGTACAGGTGCAATAAATCATCACGCGTTAAGATTAGATTTCAAGCTATGAGGTCAGACTCCAAAGTGAGACGCGCAATTCAAGAACATACTGGAGAAACTCTAACAGCGAAATATAATCGGACATTGACGGAAATTTAAAAACTTTGATCTCCCAAACACTTAACGTCATAGGGCTGAAATCTAAGGCAAAAAAAAGCTTTTTTTTTTAAACAAATATAAAAAAATTCTAGGAGAAATGTAATTTTTTTTAACGCGAAAAATGCTGCGCCCCAATTCGAACAATTAATCGTGCAATTTTTTTTTTACCGATAAGAAAATATAAAACATGCTATGTGCCCTGAAATTGCTGAACCCCTCTTAATTAAAATCTTAAATCTAATTTTTCCATTTTTACGAAGCCTCAACCCTCGTGATATAAATCTTCGTCAGTTTCACTATCGATTTAAACCCCCCCGCCCCCCCCCCACCCCCCACCCCCGCGAAAATTACGGTGAATATATAACGTAGACTTCATATTTCGGCTTTCCTTGTGGCGTCGATGTGGATCGCGCCTGTTTCGCACAGGTGCGAGCCCCAATATAATCCCGAGGGTTTGGCGGTCGCGGGGATGGTTTCGGGACCCTGGGGTTTACACTATACCGCATTCTAGTATAGCATATACATGTATATACATAACACACAAGAGGGAGCAGGGAACAGTAGGAGCACGAGCCGCTCGTACGTCGCGTGGGTTAAGCTCGTTTTCGCGATATTTGCGAATTCCCCTGAGGGGGGTGGGTTGGTTAAGAGAGGGGTTGGGTTCGCCCTGGTCGTACCGGTGGAGCCGACGCCGAGGCCGTCGCCGCTGGGACCGGTCAATTGCAATGCAACGTAGGTAGGTACTACCCGAGGTAGTTGCATGCATGCATGTTGCCATATAGTACCCAACCACCACTACAATCCTCGCTTTACTTCATATACCAATACACATACCAATACTATAACTCCGGTACAGCTTTACTATCGTGGTATTATGCATGTGTATATATGTCTATATCGAAGGAGAGAACCTCGCCGGTTCGCGAACAGATGCGCGGCACGATCGCGAGAGCCCCGATGTATTGCGTTTGCTAATCCCCGACATGGCTGACAGTATAATACACCGCTTTGCAAACAGTGCTGCGTCGCCGACGTCGTCAACGGGTACAAACCTTGCTGTTGCAGCACCAAACAGCTTCCCAGTTTGCCACTGTAGTTGCAATGGCAATACCGCCAGTGCCGTTGCATTTGCTAGTGCAGCATACTGGAACCGACCTCTCACGTAGGCTCCTTCGGTATTCACTGATGCGAATCCGAAGTCTACTCTTCGTACGACTATCCTGTTCTCAGACAGTTCACTCGAGTGATCACGTGAACTTGTCACGTTTACGAGGGGTTGATGCTAACTTGCGAAGGGCTTCTACGCGGTCAAGGCAACTATGAATCTACCCAATCTTGCATGTTCATTTGGACCTGTATGCAAATGCAAACGTTCCACGAAGGATTGGCTATGATTCTGTTTGATTTGTCAATCGTTCTCGTGAAAACAGAGGTGCCGAATAGATATCGCTTGCTACTGAGGATTCGTTCATTAACCATTTACAGCTTTCGTTGCGCCGCACACACACGAAGCTGCTATGGAAGACCGGTAAGCATTCGAATACTGTGAAATCCTTCTATTGAAATGTTTGCAATGGGAAGTCAATAGAAAGTCTATCTTAGTAGAAATTCGCAATATATTGGCAGAAGGCTCGACCTCGAGAAATATAGTAGTGGAAATATGATAACATTTACTTGGTTATCGAACAGGAAGCCTATTCAGTAAGAAAATAACACATTCTTTGGTAAAAGACTCTTAATGAAAGATTCTCGTTTTTGGGAATTTGGCGAAAATCCACAACTTTAACACTGAATATACCCTTCAAGATGATCTAAAGTTTAATGTGTTCGTGTGCTAATGAACGTTCACTAACACGCCTCGGGGCAAGAAGACGCGGACAGCACTGAGTTTAAACAATAAGCATATTGCACAAAGAACTCTGGTATAAAAGATCGCGAGAGATCCCCCTTCAAGATCGTAGTTCCTTCTCTCGTATTCATCTCACTGGCCATTCGTTTCTTTGAAGGACAACCGTGCTAATAAAAAAAAATGTGGAGCAGCGAAACTACGGTCTCACGAAATGGTTGACACAAAAAAAAAGGCTGCGTGAACGCGTCAGAGAAATCCTCATCTCAAGTTATCGGCTACGGTGGATTCACCGAGGCCAACGCACTCGTGGAGTCTCCGTGAATCGAGACGTACTCTGCGACACATTCAATGCGATCACCGGAGAATTGCACAAAAGGTTGAACAATGGCAGCATCGCACAAGGGTCCCGGGGATGTATTCATAGGTAGAAATGCTACGCTTGGTGTACCCACTCTATGGCCGTATATACCCTCATACCTCTCAATACGCGAAGAGATGAATAATGTGTACGCCGGGGGCCATGCTAACACGAGGATTCGGCTCGTACCTCGAAACCCTCTCGATAGTTCCGCGATGCGTGAGTACTTGTACTACATTTATTGCTACGCTAAGAGACGCAAAAACTGAACCTGTGAATGGAACATTGAAGGGAGATAAAAAAAAAATGATTGAACCTTCTGTGCGCATTCGGATAATCTCCCTTATAATACCGATCTGGAGTATCTCGAGGTCCTGAAGGGCTGTCGAGACAGAGATTTCACGTTATCGACCAACCTGAAAGCTGCAGCCGACAAATGAGAGATCGGTAGTTAACGATCGACATCGCTCGTCAACGGGCAAAGCTATTCTGCAAAATCGGTTAACCGATTTTCATTGTTTTACGTTCTAAAGCTTGTTCAACGCGGAAAGGAGACGTAATTAGACACGTTAGTTACTACTGTCTCGTCGAATAATTAAGATAACAGAACGGGCTTTTAAAGTTATTACTGAGGCTTCGTCGTCGCTAACAAATCACAGTTATCGAACAACTACTGTCCGGTGGATACAATTTTATGTTCTGCGCAATTCTGTGCGGAAACGATTCGAATCCTTTGCTTCATTTTGTTAATAACATTAGACGCGCAATCTCGTCTCGATCGCAAGTGATCGATAGGCACGATAATTGATAATAACCAATTACCTTATGTCTGTCTAGTTTTCGTTAGGGTCGGTAATGCAATTTTTGAAGACAGCGCACCCTGTGCAGTATTAATGCAATAACGTAGGCAAAGAGGGGACAAGGAAAAAATATCCCACGAGGTTGTATTATAACTGAAAAGTGTCTGAACGCTGACTGGGGTCGCCGCGATATATAACTCGAAGGCTCAGCGGCAACGGTGAGGCGAAGAGAGCACTTTCTGTACTACAAGCGTTGAGTGGCTGATAAAGCGTTTTAAAATCCAATTAGAAGCTTTTTAGTACGTATCGGCAGTCTCGTGGGTACGACACGTCTCGATGGACAAACTACTATTTTACGCATTTTTCCTCCATGCCGCGATGTTGCTCCGTCCGGTACTCGCGATTTTTTTTTTTTTTTTTTTTAGTTTTTCTTCTTTGATTCCATCGACGAGCAACGTACACGGTTAATAGCCCGAACGGGACGAGCTTCGATCGATCGAGCTAATTTGTGGCAAAATGCTTTTTGTTAGTCATAAACGCGCCTTCAACAGCTGCGCGTTTAGCTTTATTAATACATCGTAAAAGCGGATCTAAAAGTCGCGCATTCCCGAGCGAACGTTTATAGCCGCACGTGCGTTATGTACCGGATGTGAATGAAACTAAACGTAAAACTTCTCGCGGCGCGCACAACGCGCTTTTGCTAATTCTTGACGATTCAATTAGTCGAATAACCCTCGAGGGAGTTTAACGTTATGATCGGTAATGAAGCGACGATTAAAAATTGTCGAATTTTTTTGAGATTGTGAAATTGAAAGGGAATAGACGCAGTGGCTGAACGAAGTGCAAAGTGAAATCTGCAAAGTGAATCTGCGGTCTGAAAGAAAGTTTTCCTTTTTGTCTCATTATCCTAAAATCAAAAAGAAATTCTCTTTTGAAATAAAAAATTACGGTTATTACGGTGCGCAACTTTCCATCGGAATGATAATTTTAATTTTTGTCAATCGGCGAATTTTCATGAACATTCGCTGTGTGTGAAAAAGCGTCGATTTTTTCACATTAACGATACCGAATTGGTCGATATTCGAGGTTAAAGTAATCTCGGGATCGCGACGGTGAAACGTGAATTTACCGATCTCAATATCGACGCAAGCGATTCTCAATTCTTTCGAGGGAAAACGATGAAAACGTCGAGGATAACAAAACAAAAAACTAAGAATATTAAGTACGAAACGATTTTCTGATATTCCGTCTCGGTAACGATTCGATGCAAAATATGCAACCGTTTTCGTAACATTCTGCGCGAACTGACCGTAAAATCTACGATAATCGTAATAAAATGGCGCGCGCCATCAAAACTTGTGATAATGTATACATTTTCTCTTTTCCATGGTATTTCGCAAAACGCAAAACGTCGATCAGAGTTATCTCGAGACACAACGAGTGAAGTTCTCCGGTCTGTTGCAATATAAAAGCGAAATTCTCTGCGAGGCACGCGTGGCGCGCTTCTCGAATGAAACGTTGATAACGACGAATAAAAATGATAAGGACTGTCTCTCAACGTTTCTTTGTCTCTATAACTCACAGAGTTACGTCTCGTGATGCTTTCAGTCAATTCTCTCTCCGAGACTCCTTTTATTCCACTCTTTTCCATATCGCTGAAACTCGCATTTCGTCCCCTCCTTCCACTCCCCCGGGGTCTGGTATACTATAATACCAATTTCTTCCTCAGATTCAAACCACCGACGGTCTTATCTCGATATTTCTCTGTACGTACGTACTATTTTCACGGAGCTTTACACTCGGCTAAATAAACAAATGGAATCGAATTGTCGATTCGAGAGAAGCGCTCTCGGCGTCAAAGGGATGCATTTGCATAGAGCTTTTCGAATAAATCTCAACACGGCTCGTGAAAGAAAAATCTGCGATACGAAATAATAAAAGAAGGGTTCTCCTACGAGCTGTACGAATAATGGAATTTATACGTTTCCGATACGTTTGTTAAGAACAAAAGTAATCGCGTAAAAATGATTTTTTCACGATTACCAAAATGTTCGTAAGAATTCGAAAATTTTAAAAATAATTATTCCGACTTCGCACAGACACGGGGTTTAAATTTAAATATCACCGGGCTGATACCACACGTGGAAAATCGGTCGTTTGACTTTGTCACACAGAGTCATGCGAAATTCCAGCCCTTTTCTCCGTGTGTCCTGGCCGCCTGCGACTGAATTTCGAGTGTGCCTCCGGGGTGTGCGAATGAAACGAGCTCACCGCAAGTGAGGGAATCTATATATATAGTACGTGTATACACATTCGTGGAGAAGTGACTCGAGCGTATATATGTACTCGGGGGTACAGATACTCCACAGGATGGCATAGAGGCGGTAGCATCAGCGGCAGAAGCAGGATATTACGAAGGCAGGTGTGTACGTCGCTTAACAAACAAGGAGTGATTAATAATGGAGCTCGTTGGCCTTGCGATAACGCATAGTAGATTGGGAGAACAGAGGAGGCACCCGCAGCAGCAGCCTCGTCGTTGTGTGTCATCCCCCAAGGCGTCATCGCAACGCAATCGCACCCCCGAATCCGGTTCATCCCCTCTGTCCCGTCGCTCTCGACGCCGGGACCTCTCTGCACTCTCGTACATCCTCCCTCGTTGCTCCTCCACTTCGTCCTCCCGAAAACCCCCTCACCGAAACCCCGACGATCCCGCGGTCCGCGAGTCAAGCCGGAGTGGCAACAACGGCCCACCGGAAATTACATTTCACCGCGCGGGGTGTACTATAGTTATAGCGAGTACCATATCGTCTATATCGTTCCCTTTCGGCGTAACTATAACACCCCCACTGCAGATAGAGAGTATAGACGAGTCGATGCCCCCCCCCCCTGCCCCTTCCCTTCTACCGATCTGGATAGTTGTCACGATCTACAATGGGGAATGCTATGGGGGTTATACTACGGTAAACCGAAGTCTATCGGTTGGAAGTGGTTTTTGGGACATAAAAAAAATAAAGTGACTCAATGCGAGCGCTCGGAATGTTGGAGATTTGCAAAAATGAATGTCGGTGTGTAGAAATCTGCTCGGGATTTACGTTCGCGAGGCAATCGAGTGATTCGAAAATTGTTTCTTTTTGTTAATTTTCACTTTAATCTATACAATTTTTTTTAACGTTACAAGACTGAAAAAATATATAACGAAACAGAGCATAAAAAATTATTTATACATTTTTTTAAATAAAAATATATTCATATACGTTTATTTTTCATAATACATAAAAAAATATATTTAATTAATAAGTTTCTCTGTAAGACGCGAAAATTGAAGCCGTTTTACGAATCGGATAATGGGCGTCCGAAGATCTGTCGTATATTTTACAGATAGAAACGGTTTGAAGAGGAACTTGAATAACCGAAGTCTCTGGATTCGTATTCCGATGAAAAAAAATACTCGATGAACAGTGAAGGGAAGCAATATTGACAATTACAGAAAAACGAAAAAGAATCCTTGCAGTAAGTACGGTGGTATATATAGACGTACTTTGATTCGATTGAAAGAACAAAGGGGTTAGAGCGCCAATTTTTTTTTTTTTTTTTTTTTTTAAGAAAAAAGTTGGAAGCAGAGGAGCCGCATCGTCCTTTAGAGTTCACTGTTTCTCCATAGAGAACGAGCGAAGTGGAAACGAAACACTTTGTTCGCGAGGGCAAAAGCTTGTAATTACTGGTAAACGCAGAAGGGCCAGAGAAGCAAGATTGTTCGTTTCTGTTCAACGGGGAAGAGGGATGGGAGGGGGGGGGGGCTGTTTTGTCGCCATCGTCGATTCGACTTTCGAACTGGTCGCCATTCCGCCGACGAGCCACGAGCGGCGCTGGGGAACCATTAGCAGATTGTATCTTCCTCTTGCCGCGTAGCAGCGGCAAAGCTTTCAATTAATCTCGGAGTCGAGTCGTGGCGGCGGCCAGTGACCAGAAAAGTGCACCACGCACCCATCTACCTACCTACCTTCACCTTTTGCTACCGTGTAGAAGGTACTTCGTCAATTACGCTAATAGATTGAAATACCGTGAAGATCGATCTATATCGTTCCTGGAAACTCTATCTCGACTAATTTGCAAGAAAAAAAAAAAAAAAAAAAAACACTATTTGTCGGATTTTACTGATGTAAATAGTTTCATTGAATATCCAGCCGTTTATCTATACGACTATATACTGCTGTGCACTGCCATATACTACTATGTATTACTATGTACCACGATATGCTGCTATATATGCTACTGCCACTGAATCTTCCTTGTTAAATTTCTACTCGTAACACTCGCAACAACAGCATTCCCAGCGACAATACGGCACAGAAACGAAGAAATAAATCATTTCGATAATTTATTATTGGTCCTAATACAGGAAGCGGGATGTACGATCCGACAAATACGACCACCGAATCAATCCTTGGAATACTATTATGAAAATTCTCCGAAGTACGTATATAATGTATAACCGTAGATATTACATCAGAATCATAAATCACTGTCGAATCCAGACTAATCGAGCGGATTCTCTGTAAGTTTTGCGCTTCGTTCGTAAAAGACGAACCAATATTGATTCTTACGAGAGGATAGAATAAGTGCAGAACCGGTGGCTGCGAGTATAATCTATATAGGTGAGTTTCTGCACCGCCCGGTTTCCATCTCTGCTCTGGCTTCCCTTTTCTTCTCGTTCTCTTACTCGCGGCGTGGAATGACGCTACGTAGTATAGTAGTAGACGCACCATGGAAAGAGCGTCGCGAATTTCTGAAGCTAGTAGCAGCAGCGCCAGCTTTCCACCCCCGAGTCCTCCCCCTTTCCATTGAGTACTGTGAACGGCCACCCCTTGCAGTAGAATAGCAGCGGTCCCTTCGCGCTTCATCCTTTCCTTTCCCCTCGGGCCTTCTTTCTTTCTTTACCTTTACTCTCACACTCCTCGTACTTCCTTATCCTCGCCTCCTCCCCTCGACATTGGCCGTCGTCACTGGCCTTCAACCACCCTCCGACCCCCTTAACGTTAAGTGCACCTCGTCTTCCTTCTCGACCCTCCCGACGAGAAATTCTTACCGCGAGCCGCCCCTCTTCTTCTTCTTCTTCTTCTTCCTTATTCTCGCGATGCTTCGTTTCTTCTGTTCGTTTTACTTCGGTTACTTTTTTCATCCCCCCGGCCACGTCAATCAAAAAATATCAAATTTTCCTTCATTCTTTCTTTTTTTTTCTTTTTTTTTTTAGGTTCTTCTCGGGGAAAACTCGGTCTATCTCGTTTACGCCGTCATGCCTGGTGGAAGCTACTCGATGGGTAGAAATATGCAAACTTCGCGGGAGATTAGAGGTGGGGACTCTTGCCAGTGGAGCGCGGAGGGTCTCGTCGCGAAGACGACAACGCGCGTCGATCATTCTTCGACGAGGATGGAACGCGGTTTATATGTGTGTGTGTACCGCAACGGATGCTGGGATGCTTCTGACTGTTTTCGTCTTCGAGTTGAGTAGAATAACTAACAACGGTTAATCATTTGTTACAATGCGGATAGTTCGTCTATTCGCGAGATTGTATCAACGCGACAATTAATGATACTAAAAGGATGATCGATTAATGGGGAATTGGTGAATAATTATTAGCGGCTCCTTCCATCGATCGTATCTCGCGATCAGATAATAAGAAACTACTGTGGCGGAAGATGAATTGAAATTCTCAATGACTCGCGATAACAGTGTCGTCGTATTTATTCACGCAGATTTATCGACTGAATTGACAATCGAATTATCAATCTTGCGAGTTTTTTTTTTTTTTTTTTTTCATCCACCGAGATATCGCGATTGTTTATTCCACGTGAGAAAATTTTCGAAGAAAGAAAAAAATATTCCGTAAAATTATTTTAAACTTTTTGCCGACTAACTATTTCCCAATTGAGATTTTTTTCAAATGCTTTTTTTTTTATTTTTTAAATTCTGCTCTGTATTTTTTTTCTTTTTAATGTATGTAATTTTTATGTAAGTGTATCTAACTTACTTCGACACAGAAACAAATTAAAATGATTAAACGGTTCGAACGAAATAAAAAATAAAAATCAAAATAAAAATTTCCGATTAAAAAGCGGTTAAAATTATTCAAATGCATTGAAATAAAAATTATTTTATGCTTTTTCCAAATTACTCACTTTTCCGTCGAACAATTTTTTACAAAATTTTAATAATTTTTTTTTTCCGCTCAATATTAATATCATCATTATTAAACCGTAAAATATGTTCCGGTTCGTCCGAAACGTGTCTCTCGACGTCTGTCATGTCGCTTCTAGTTCCCAGCCACGGGACATTGCCGAAATACTTTAGACGAAGTTGTGCTTAGGCACAGTGGCGCCCCGGTTAGACGTTGGTCTCCCGTACGCCGGAGGGAAGGAACATCGGCGTGCCGGGTTTGCCTGCTTGCTTGCTCTGCTTGTTCGCTCGCTCGTACTCCTGTGTGCATGCCTCGACATAAAGGATAGCCTGGATGGTTGGAAGCGGTCCAAGTTGAACAGGGTCGCCGTTGTATGCCACTAGCGACGGGCAATGGGCCGTGCTAATCGCTCTACTCCGAGAGAGCAGCTCTTTGTCCCCCCCGCAATGTGAGCGCACACCCCCGCTCTCCCTCATTCACATCTACTCCGTCTTACTCCTTCACAAACTCATCGCCCAACCGTGTATCCCGAACACACATCCATACGTATACACACAGCGTCAAGGAACCCCTCAAGACTATTCTCGCTGTCCTCCTGTCTTTCCTTCGCGCATACATTCACAAACCCACAAGATCTACAATACTCCTATCTCGGTCGTTGCGTTGTCCCCTGAAATTGCGTGAAATCATATCGTACCCGTGTGCTTCCGTTCTCCGTTCTCTCGTACATAACCTGACCTCCTCTCCCAAGTTTCTCGACCAAACTGTGAGCACTTTTTGTGCAACAGCGAGATTACTTTGCGTTCCGGAGTCTTTGGCTGAAAAAGCTGCCCTGCATACATCCCCCGACGATCTATCTTTGCAGGAAATATACACAGAGCCTCTCTCTCATCCCACCCCTTGTAGACACAGGTGAACTTTTCTTTACCTTTTATGCCCCGGTACTTTATAGAAACATCGCGAAACACCATGGAGAAGACGCATGGAACCTCCACTACGTAAAGTAGCCTGGAAGCTATTGGGAAATAGGATTTTTCTACGAGCTCTCGGATTTTCCTTGAAAATTTTTACGGGAAATATTTACTAGATTTTTTTTTTTTTTTTTTTTTTTTTTTTTCGCGGACCACGTCTCCTCTTTGCCCGGAGGTGCTTCATCTCTGTATAACGAAATACATTTAGAATACTCGGTGAGCAGATTTTGCAGAAGGTTTTCGAATTATAGCGGTATTTGTCTCGTAAACTTCGCCTGTTTCAAGACTATTCTTGTATCGAGTTTTTCTATAGATCGTTGTTCTTTAAGCATTTAAGGGGATACTTTTATCTTCCGGATAGAAAATCCGCATAAAATTCCTCAATTTTTTTTTTATTTTGTAAAAAAAAAAAAAATCGTAGATATATCAACGACCGTCAACGACTCGTCATTGTTATTAAATTAAATAATCTGTTTTGTTTTTTTATATATTAAACATCGTTTCCCATAAAAAGTGTCGACCGTCAAACGCCATGAAAAAAAAAAAAAAAAAAAAAAAAAACAAATCCCCTTCTCCAAATTTTAAACCGCTGCGTAAATGTACTTAAAGTTTCGACAAAATTCGAAAATAAATACTAAAATGTATCTTCGCCTTTGCCTGATAGAATAGCGGATTTATTACCTCCGTAGAGAACTCGGTACTTGTGCAGCAGTCTTCGAAAGATCGAGTGTCTCGCGACTGAATAAGAGAATGTCGCTGAATCGACCTCAAAGAGAGCCTCATCGAGGGGGTTTAATAATGAAGTCGTAGTCTCTCACCAGCGATTCAAGTCGATTCGCGTAACTGGAAAAGAAACGGTCGAGGAGGAACACGAGAGAGGGGAAAATGCAGAGACGGATATAACTCCGGTTCGAAAGGGATAAAACTAGTCTCTAATGGAGCGGAGCAAATCGAGTCTCATGGACGTAGAGAGCAGGAAGAGAGACGTCTATAGCCGAGAGACGTAAAGCAATGAAGACAGAGAAGCCATGGGATGTCTTTGATCATTCCTCTACCTCGTGCGTCTTACGGACTTCCTGACTATAGGAACTCGAACGAGAGAACGCGAGTGATCAATCCAACGGATAGCCGAACAACTTTTTTTTTCACTTGAATTTCAAAATTATAAAACAAAATATGTTACATTGTCACGTCATCCGCGCATTTTTTATTTACCGAGATTGCGAATTAATAAAAAATCTGGTAGTCAATGAAAAAATAAAAGAAATAAACAATTTACTAATTATTTAATTAAAAATTAATATAATTAAAAAAAAAAAAAAATTTAAATAAATTTGCGCGATTTAATTTTATTTTTTTTACCAATAAATGTTATCATGAAAAATCGATAATTTTTCAGATGTATTTTCGACATAATTCCGTACTTCCCGCCATGAAATATTGATGCATTATGATTCGATTTGTTATAAATTCGACTCGATAACTTGGTATCTCGTATATTCGACTTATGCATCGCAGTGTTCACTGAATTCGATGGTTGATGCTCATTTCTCAGCGACCGAGCAGTGAGGCTATCTTGCGACCTCAATGTCTGCCTTCTCCATCCACTCCAAAGATCTCTCACAATTCACGAAGCGAATGAGCGAAGTCTCCGAGTGTGGAGAGGGTGGAAGGGGGTTGGCGAAGGGTAGTAGTACATGCTGTTGCAAAGTGGGGAAGGAAGTAGAGGATAGCTTCGAAGCCAAGCGAGGAAGTAGAAGAGCTTGGCGATGCGGCAGCCGCAGACCGCAAGATAATGAGGAACTCGCTCGGCTCGCCTCGCTATCTACCCCCGGAGAGTTCAAGGTTCGCCGCAACGTCTGTTGAACCTCAAAGAGCATTTCCGAGAGCGCGAAGAGATAGACAGCGGGGGCTGCTTCTCGGTCAACACCCCCGCCTCGTCTTGCTGCTTTTGCCAGGATGGGTGGGTGGCGAGCCGAGGGGTCGAAGAGAGGCAGGGGGGGAAGGGGGGGGGGCTACGAGCTCAAATTAGGATGTGATGGAGCGACTTGCTGATATCAGGCTCTCACGAATTTCCGTGGTATCCGTATAGTTAGTGTGAACGAGAATGTTCTCTCCTACCCTGTGATGCTTTAAATGCCTTTGATCACCGGTCAAAGTATTTGCGGTACCCTGTGAAATTCCGAACAGCTTTTACCCTTGATATTCAAAAATCTCGGAGAAGAGAAAATTTTCCTATCGAAAACTTTCAAATTCGCCATCTCTGCATGGATTCCAACCTGTGCTAAACTATTTGCGTCTGCGCCTCGATACGTGATGACTTTATGGGTACTGCGTAACCGCCAAAAATCGTAGAAAGAAATTGGTGGAGTTAAATACTGTTAGGGGAGGAAAAAATATTTCACCATTTTTTTTTTATGATTTTTTTCACGAGGGCGTTCTAACGAGAACGCGAAAAAAAACGAAGAAAAGTCTTCGTCTCGCGAGTTTTTGAAATATCATATACGATGGGCGATGTCTGGTATTCTGAAAAGCGCATAACTCGAGAAACGTCTGTACTGTCTTCGGTCGTCGTTCCGTCGAAAGATTAGTGCCGTTTAGTTCCATCGCCGTCAAGAGCTCAGCATGGAGAACGACGAAGATCTGCCGTTTCGAAGAGTCCCGAAGCTCGGCGTACCAAACGACGCTATTGTGCGCTACCGGGGAAGACAGGAGGGCTTTGATTACGACATTGTGCGCTTGCACACGGGTACTCTAGAGCCAAGAGATTCGAATCCTCGGTACTGGGCTTCCAGCTCTTCCCTCACTTACTCGGAGGGGCTTCTGTGCTTCTCAACTCGGTATGACTTTAAGCGTTCCAGTCTGATCCGTCGCTACTAGCAGGCGGCCTCGTCTCGCACTATCGTGTTTCCTTCCACCCGAACTCCCTATCACTCTTCCCGTATTCCAGTTATTCCCGGTCAGTCGTTCAGACAAATTTCGAATAGTTCGGTTGCGATAAAAAAACAATTATCCTCGTGTATTCGCATTTAAGAGAAAACTTATTGGCAAAGAAAACTTAAGAATTTTTTTTTAATATATAAAAAAAAAAAAAAATTTGCATAAAAATGTATAATTACTCACAGTTTGACAAAAATCCATAAATATATATACCCCATTAAATTCTCCCCAACGCTATAATTGCGAATGCCACAAAGATACGTCCGAAAACGACGCGAGTCCAGAACGGGACTAAAATGTAAACAGGGGACCCTTCCGAAAATTGCAAAATCCTATGCAGATGAGTCCGACCGGTGTTGTCGTTGAACACGAGGAATTTTGCAATTATTACTGTACGGGAACGCAGAGTCGAGCGAATGAATGTAATGCTATGCATTTAATGCCGACGAACGCCGATTGAAATTCAGTCTGAAAAAGGGGGGCGGTTAGGGTCGAGGGGCGGTGAAGGGTGTTTCAACAATGCGTGAGGATAAACAACGGTATAAAATAAAAAAGAAGAAACGGTTGAACGAGGAATGACGGTGGGGATCGTCATGTATTTTATTTTATTTCGTCGAAACGCATCAGCTGCGACCTTTTTCGCCTGAATTGAAACTGTCGAAAGCGGTTCGATACATAAAAAGCGGTAAAGCTCTGCTGGATATTCCGCGAGCGCATGTATAATTACCCGACATTTCCAATCGAGTCAGGTGGATTCCCGGAGCCCTCCGTTACTGGGCATCGGACGTAGAGCATTCGATCGTTCACTCGGTACCCTTTTATGTACCAGGATCGCGGAATCGATATAACGATTCGATACAGAGATGTTGATCGAGCTGCCGCTCTACCGCTGCCGCGCCGCTGTATATCGGAGGGCTCAGCTCTGGTCCTCGCGCAATTTACGAGATCGTAATTGCGTGAGAGAGCGGCCGAGTGGGCGATGGGAAAGCGGTAAAGTGCCGATAGACACACAGGGATGTAAATATCCAATATCGAAGCGGGTTATACTCGCGCGCAAGCCCCGCTCCACCCATCGCTCCTACATTTCTCAAACGCTTCTCTCGCTCGGTTTCTGGTGTACGCTGTGTAACATGCTATGCATCCCCCGTTCGCTTGTCGGCAAAACAATTTTCATCGATCTCTCGTACATTTTCCTCATCTCGCGTATCACGATTATCGATTACGGTTACCGCGCTAACGCTATCCTAAAAATTCTAATAATTCCTTTATCGGTGAACTGCGTTTCGGATCTCACGACGAAACGTCGAGAGAACTCTAACTTTATTTTTTTTTCGCGAAAATATATTATTTATTATTTTTTTTCGATCAAAGTTTCCTTTTTGAAGAGGCAATCATAATTATTGTGATTTCTACTGTGATATTTCTCGTTTTTTTGAAATAATCGATTGCGAGAAACCTTATTATTTTTCAATATCACACAACTACTAATTTGCTTTATCTTCTATCCACTATTGTTCCGAAGTCCCTCTCGCTTACTTCTAAACTCTTGAATCGTAAATTATGATACCCGTCCATTAGAGAAAACGTGCCGTTTAGAGAAAGATTGATCATCGAGTAAAACCCCATAGGCTTCGTTATATAAACTCTTTCGTAAGTATGCCGGAGCACAACAGCCGATGGGGTTGGTCCGTTATGGTGGCCGCCCTCTCGCACAGGTTTTGTGTGCTGCGTGAAAGACAAAAGTAAGCATAAGCATCAAACCTGCTGGCTGCCCTGCCTCCCGCGGGGAGATCCGCAAGCAAGCAAGTCGACGAAGCAACTCCCCTCGGGCAATTAGTGAGGGGTGAGGGGGCGGGGGGTAGGAAAAGGAAGAGAAAGAAGGGTCTCTCTGTCCCTTCCCCGCTGAGAGGTGGGTGGGTTCTTAATTATATCCTTCTAAAATATCGGAGTTAAATTGAAAAGTCGTCCCCTCAATTATTTTGAATGTATACCTATAGTATAAATCTATACCCGTTGCACCCGGCGCATTATTATTCTATACTACACAACCCGTCTCTGTATTTTGTATACCTGTTACCTATATCTATGAAAATAGAACGACGGAGAAAGCCCTTCGACCTCGTATTGATTTATCAAAGACCCCCGCCAATTACCTCTCCGGGGATCGTCGGCTTGGTTAATACTTCGGGACCCCTTGTAGCTTCCCCGTTCCTTATTTCCCCCGGCGCCCCCCTCTATCGCTCTTCTTCGCTCTTCGGCGTAAATACTGGGCGCGCGCGTAACGTGCCGCACGATCGTGAATCATAATCTTGAGCTCTTTAACGAAGCGCGTCTCTCTTTGCTTTATCCGAAAAAGGGGTGGACGGCTTTTCTCTCGACGGTACTGACTCCTTTGCCACGCATGGGAATTGCCGAAATGGCGGGTAATGCGAATCACTTTATAGGAAAGTTTTCGGCAACGCGAAAAAAAAAATAATCTACGTAAGGGAGAGAAGTTGTTCACGAAGAACTCGAATAGAATGATTGCTATATAAAGTTAAAGTATAAGCGAAAAAAAAAAATTTTCTTCTTTTCAAATGTTTTGCGTGTTCTTGGAGACTTAAGTAATACACAAAATATCGCTATATGCACTAACCTCTCATTTCCCTCCGCTTCAATAGACCGGATTTCCGCTTTTCTCCATGCTGCGGAAAATTAACATTTTTCGTTATACATAATAATAATAATAATGATGAGATAGTTAATGGTAATGTTACTGTTATTACTTAAGATAATTTTTTAAATAATAAAAAATGTAATGAATCATTGTTTATGCATCCTTAATTTCTCAATTTTTTTTGCCACATTAAGGGTACCGTAATTTTTTGTACAATTTCTTTTTTTTGTCTTTGAATGCATATAATTTTGAGTAAAAAAAATCATTTTATTATCTCCCATAATTTTTGAGAGCAAAAAATAATAAATTCGACTCGGATTTTGAACGATCGGGTAGATGTACCGTTGCTTCTTGAACTTCGTGACAATTTCGTAAGGCTGTAATTGCACGAAATAAAGAAACTAATAGTTTTAGGATCATTATACGTCTCTCCATTCATTCCACTTTACATCACGATTCCGTCGGTATATTTTTCACTCCGTCATTAATACAAAACCGTTCATTAACGAAAAGTAAAAAAAAAAGGAAATTCCGAAACTCTAAGATTTGATTACGGAAATTCATGTTCCTCGTATTATAAATTCTCCTCGGTTTTTCCACCGTGATTCTTCATCGTCTACTTTTCAACTCGCTTTCATTTTATTCCACGGTCCCTTATTAATCAGGCAGATATAAGGTACTTTATAGAAGTCTATACACTGTATATATTCTTTTTACTCTCCTTCCGTCCCTCTCTCGCTCGGCGCTTCTCCGTCCACTCGAGAACTTCGATGCAACTCATAAATAAAATATTAAGCAACCAATTAGAAAGTCCCACCGAAGAAATTAATGAATCCCACCGAGAGACGCTGCGGCGACCGGGGGAGGCGAAGGCAATAGCCGCAGTGGAGAGCGGAGAATCGCTCTTTTACGAATGTAGGAGGATCCCTCGCACCTTATTATCAAAACGGTTTGTGCATACGTGATGTTTTTTTTTTTTTTTTTTTTTCTTTACGAAATCGACTAATGACCACTCTGATGATTCTCCAGAGACGAATTGAATTTTTATTTATTTATTTTTAATTAATGTGTACATAGACCGAAGCAAATATCAACAAACCTACGGATCTTGTGTGATCGACAAAGTTCGTTAACTTTTTTTCACTGGAGTTCGCGAAAGGTCAATCGTGTCTGGCCGATCGTCAGAGTCTCGAAGCTCGAGAGGTCGGAGGATCGTTCGTAAAAGCGATTTCCGTCGTAACGTATGCACCGCAATGTGGACGGCGTTGTTTATACTACAGACAGATGCAAATAAATTGTTCGGTCGTTATACACCGAGATACCGAACGATCGATAGAGGAGACGATCGTATTATCGATGCGATCGGATCGGTTTTAATGAATCTCGGAGGGGGGACACGCGGCACGATCAAACAACTCGTCGTCGAGCTACAAACGAGAGAAACCGCGTCGACGCGAAGCGTTGAGTACCGTGAAGAAGATCGTCGGGAATTATCGCCGATCTCACTTGCCGATTACCATCGAGAGCATTGCGCTCCCCCCGGTCGATTCTCCTTAGCAAAATTAAATTCGAAATCGTCGACGATGGAAACAACGAATGGGAATTGACGGTAAGCGGCAGATCATTCGTGTTTAAGAATTCAGAAGCGACGAAGAGATAAAAAAAAACCTGGTAGCCAATGACGACTCTAAATACACGAAAAAGAAAAGATCAAGATTACTTCTCTCTCCACGACAGTACGTGGAAGTAGCGTCGCATCTTGATTTCGGCTCTTTAAAGTATTTGAGAAAAAAAAATGTATCACTTTCGCTTAAAAATTGAAAATTCAAACTTTTCTGATCATTGAGAAATCACACCAATCGACGATGAATGATTCGTACGAAAAGAAATCAGCAGAATTTATTGGCACATAGTTTCTTCGTTATTTAAAAAAATAAATCAGGAATTTGTAATAAATCGATGATATTTTTGTTAATTGAAAAACAAAAAAATATTTTATTTATTTTACCAAATAAAGACGCTATTTTTAATTTTTCAATGTCATTATTTATACGAAAAAGAAAAATGCAAAATTAATGTGCTCTTTGTTTCTTCGTTGTTTTTCAAGAAAACACATAATATCATTGAAAATGAAAAAATGATAAAAAAATTTTGCTTGTGGAGCAAAAGCTTTGCGAATAATAAATGATAGTGAAAAAATAAAAAAATAAATTAAAATACATTTTTGTAAATAAAAAAAAAGTGTTCTTGCCCCCGATATGGAATTGTTCTCTTAGACGAGCAGTTGTACTCCATCAGCGAAATCGAATACATAATCTGAAACGGAAGTTCCCAAGAATTTGTTGCAGCAGCGACAGAAGTAGTTCGATGACTATCGTACGATATCGCTCTTCAGTTATCGAGAAGCATAAAGCAGCATGTAGTCAGGTAGATAAAGGTGGATGTCCGATCGCTTTTGTAAACACTGACGAGGCCGATCGGCATGCACTCCGAGAGATCGATGTCGATTGGATGCGACTAGTTTCACGTTCTCATTCCCCATTCAACGAAGTATTTGGAACGTACGGAATGGGCAGAGGCATGTAGTCAAGCGTTCTCGAGAGAATCGGGACGATCGATTGTGCCTAATCTCGACCGTAGCTTCGCCTCCAACTTCGCTTTTCCTCGACTAACCCACACCAAGATGTATGCACAATACCCTCCTGTGTCTTCCTCCTCATACACCCAAAACTGAACCCCCGTGAGTGTGTGTACTGAAATTTACCTGCCGTCTATCTCCGCTTTCCATCGTCCCGGCGACGTGTCACCTGCTACCTGCTACTTAGTGCACTCGAGTGCAACAGAACAATTGCTTCGTGTCACGACAAATAAACGGTGATATTGTTTGTTACTTCTATCGTGTCATTATTTCCAGAGAGATATATGTATATTACGAGCGCGAGAAACCCAAAAAAAATTCCGACAGTGGACTAAAATATTTATTTTTATTTTTATTATTTCTTTAAGGCTATTTTGTCGTTAATATCGTTGAGAAACGAAGGTCGTTTTATTTTATGTAAAAAAAAAGCGACATAACATTATTTCTATCGGAGTTACATATCAGTCGGTTACGTGTGTACAATCCTGAGACTAAACGAAGGCAATAACTTACTTTAAACTGGATATCCCTGCGGTATCTCAGTCTCCCATCGTGGCGACATGACACCTTGCTACCTGCTGTACACACACTTTGTGCCATAGAGCTTTGAAGGCAAAGAAACCTTTGAGTCTGGCGCGACGACCGGGCCGAGGCTCGGCGAAGGAAGAATAGTCGTAGTGCAAGTAGCAACTGGTAACAGAACGAGAAGAGATAGGGAGAGAATCGTCGTGTTTCCAAGAACAGGGAATCCACTTGGTTCTCCAACAGAAGGCCGTTAAGATTATCTTTTTTTTTTTTTTCGTCTCATCCGAAAGAGCGGCGAGATCACGGTATCGACGAAAAATCCGAGATAACAACAGCGTTTTCGTCTCGAGTTCGAGGCTTACGTGAAAGAGCCAATCGTTGCACCTTTTTGGTTCGTGGAAACTTCGGAGATGAGCTCCCTGATCGCGGGTAACTGGCAAAATAAGGATTCGTCTAATTGGAAGAACGAGAACGGCTCCAAAGCTTGTTAAAGTCTTTGAGACTTCTTTGCTTTTGGTACCGTTAACGATTTTTGTTATTTTTGCAACGCAATTACGAGAAATGTTGAAAAATAATTTTACGAAAATAACAAAAATTTCCGAATGAAAAAAGGAGAACAATAAATAAATAGTGTAAAAAAAAAATTAACACCATCCACGATTTTGTTTTACATTATTTTCGTGAAATTCGTTCGTCACTGAGTGGAGAAATCTTCCGAAAAGACTATTAAAAAAATTGCCAATTTCTTTACCTTTTTTATGTGGTAAATAAAAATGGAGGAAATAATTCAGAGCAAAAGGGGGTTAGTTTACTTTTTATCCCTCAAAGTAAATTATTGTTTTAATCGATATACACTTATTTATGCCGATTTTCGAATGGATTATGCACAGAGGACGGGTCAATATTTTTGCTCTGAGGTAAACGGCGTACGTAACTTCGAGACGCGGGATACTTTAGGGAAGCTCTCTCGAGTCCCGAAGAGCTTCCCGACCACAGGCGACGTTCCGCAAATTCTACCCGGTAAACTTGCGAACACACTTTAACGCCCCGCGCACATGCGGGCGTTCGTCATTTTATGAGGAAGTATAACGCCCGCCGCGCGGTGCGGCAGACG
The DNA here is from genome assembly GCA_963971235.1 of Cryptus armator. Classification (NCBI taxonomy): domain Eukaryota; kingdom Metazoa; phylum Arthropoda; class Insecta; order Hymenoptera; family Ichneumonidae; genus Cryptus; species Cryptus armator. The sequence continues at coordinate 2,556,603 of OZ020234.1, read as the reverse complement.
ACAGAACGCCTAGCGTCGGCAGTATACGGTATAACGTTGTACAATATACTTATGAAATATTAATACCTGTGGCAAACTTTCACCGCTGGGCACGGAAAGGCCCCGAAGCTACGCACATTAGGTATTAAGCACGTGTATGCGTGTGCGCGCGCGCGTGTATATGTGTGTTTGTAGACGCAAATGACGGCGCTCTATGTTGGAACAATCGTTATGAATATTGAAGTCTTCGGTGCTGGCGAACGTTTCGAGACTGTGTACAGTAATAATTTTAACTCGTCGGTAGGGACAAAAAAGAACTCCCCCCCCCCCCCTCCCCACCCCCGGTTCGTTAATCGTAGTCTCTCGTATTTACCGAAAGTTCCGACTTATACTCAATGATCTCATTAATCAAAGTCTCTCGGGATAATAGACGGGTACCATTATTATCTGCAATCTATGATAACTTAACTTTTATTAGAAAACTCGTTTTCGCTTTCAGCCATTTTTGAAAAAATTTTTTTGAAAAAATTATTTTTATTATTTTTATTTCTATACAAGTTTAAAATTAATTAATTAATTAACTCAATTAATTATTTTATATTATTTGTGTTATTTTATATAATTTATGGCTTAAAAAAATCTGAAATATGTTTTGACGATGGTTTAGATCATTTGAATTTTATCAATTAATTTAATTAAATTTTGATTGTCTAAGACGCCGATAGGAATAAGCTGATTTTTTTTGTTTTGCAAAAATATTATGTAAAACAGTCAGATGAAAATTTGATAGATTTTTGTACAATTTAAAACGTGTTAAGGAATTTCTGACCCACGATTGCTTGAGGGGATCGTCGAACTTCGGATAGCTAATTTCCGTCGTTTTCTCACGAATTTTAACTGTCGATTATTATAAAACTATGCTGCGTCTCCACAAATATCAAAGGCTCACAAGATTAATCATAAAATGATGTAATATACTCGAAGCTAAATTACTTTTGTCACAAATGTTGTAATTTTTCACTCAAACGAATTTGAAAAAATTCGTTTTTGCGAAGCCTTTGCGTTTATTACGTTATTATAAATTTTAAGCTTACGTCACAATTTTCGCCATTCGTTCAACATTAACGAATCGCTCGGTCGTGACGCATCGCAAAAAAGGCGACAATAATGACACCTCACAATAAATTGACTAATTCTTTTCTAACTACGCATTCGAAGCGTCCATTGCTTACGATCTATAATTACCGGGCGTAAACCAACCAAAAAAATTCGAGACCTTTCGCGGCAAAAACTTCGACATTCTCATCGCAAGAATATCTTCATCAATACAAATAAATACGTGGTTACGACGACACCGCGAATATACGTTTCCATATTTCTCGATTTATTCGACAATAGAATCGGACGGTCAATTGTCGAAGAGGGTGGAAACGAGCTTTTTTCTCCCGACCTCTCCCCCCTCATCGACATATATTCCTTAATATTCTCTTCCACATAGTTCCTTAACCGTGCAGCAGTATATTTTCGTACCGTCGACGGCTCGCAGCCGATATTCCCGGTATTGATAAAATAATGAGTGCATTATTAACTCGGCTTAGCTTTATGGGCTGTGGGGGGGTTATATGGAGTTCCAACGGGAAGGGAGGGAAGGCGCGGTAATGTAATGTGTGCCGGCATGTGAGGCTTCCCGCGAATCGTTCGTACATAATATTGTATGTATACATAACCCCTCTCCTCCTCTTTCTCTTCCACGATTCCTCCTCGTTATGTACGAAACACCCGCGCGCGCCGGTTTCGCGATCACACAACGAGCTTATAATGTAAATGCGTACATGCCGCTGGTACATAACCGCGTATACGATACACGCACGCGGAGAATATACTCATCGATGCGTATTGCCGTCGTACCTACACATGGCACAAAAATTTCTACATATTCGCTGATACGTTTCGGAGGGTAGAACCAGAAACGCGCGAAAGCATAGTCGAGGGTGGGTTAGTTTGAGAGGACGGGAGGGAGAGAGCGCTTTGCGTGCACGCGCTCTATGGCTATATCGATCTTCACAAACGGCGACGGTGCGTGCGTACCTGAGAGAAACTTGCATACTTTTTCATACGAACACGCGTTCTACGACCTTTTAATCTCTTCTACCTCCGCCCCGTTTACTTTCGATGTTGTGTCTTCGTCTTCGATTGTTCTGTGTCACGATTACCGCGTCCCATGGGGAGTCATTCGTCGCTCGTGCCGGTACAGTGTATACAGGTATATCGAAGAAGAGTGTTTCAGAATGGAGGGTGTCTTACTGTTAGAATATTGATATATGCTCGCTGCCAAAAGATGCTGCGGCCGCCCAAACGGAACAGTTTTATATAGCCTATACATAATTTATATTTTTATTGAATTCTATTTGCGAAAAAAAAAAAAAAAAATTCGAAAAAAAATTTAATTAAAATTTGAAAAAAAAAAAAAAAAAAAAAAAAAAAAATGTTCAATATATATTTTTTTTTACTAGAAATTATAATATAATTTATGCTTTATATAAATTTTAGTTACGCGTAAATGGTTGAATTTCAAAAAATGTTTAAAATGTTAAATTTGCAGAAAATTACATTTTTCACGTATTTATAACATTTTTTACATCGAAGAATTTACGAGATGCATGTATGTGGAGTTCAACCGAACAAAAGTATACATTTTTTGACAAAAAATACTGCGAGATTACATTACAAAAAAAAAAAGAGGCCATTTTTCGATGGTAAATTGTTTATGTGACCCCTGTATTTGTGACAATAATTATGCAAGTTTCGCGTCGTTTTATTCGAGCGGTTCATTAATCGTGCGTTTTTTTTTTTTTTTTTTTTTCTTCTTTTTACGAGCGATTAATCAAAAATTGAAAAGGAATGAGATAGAAGGGGGACACACAGTGTCGATGCAAAATTATCCATAGGACGAAGAGAATCGCTCGTGTGCTTTATTCGCGCGCGCGAGCAAAAGCACAGAGGGTTCGTTTGTTGGGACGAAGGGTGGGGAGGTACGCGAAACTGCCGGGGTAATCGTTATTCGAGCGTAAAAAAATGAGCTACCCGTAGTATGCGTGCAAGCGGAGTGAATCCGTGGGGGGTTAGCCTTCGCGCGAGGTCTGCTTTCCCGAGGGTCGAAGCCAAGCACACCTGAGTCCCCCTCCTCACCCTCCCCGCCCTTCCAACTGCAGAGCATGCTAATTCCCGCAGACGGGCTCTTTAAGCCCCGTTCTCTGTACAACCCCCGTCTGCTTTTCCCCAGAGCTTCGCGAGAGCTCGCCGGCTCTCTCTACTCTTATTGTGCAGCAACACCGGAAATGTAATGGTACGGAACACAGGAATGGCGCGATAACCTGACTTTCCACCAGCAACTTTTGATAATAAAAACTGTCGTTCTATTCACTTCGGGGACTTTCACGCCTTTCGATACATTTTCCGCTCATTATCCCGCGAGGAATTTTCAAAAATCCTTTCGCTTCGGAATTTATTTGCCGGAGGTTAAACGAGAAAATTCCTTCGACTGAACTCTCAGCGAATTTTTAAACGAAACTCCACGAGACCACCAATAAAATATGCTTTTCGGGTATTTGCGATAAAATTGGATATTCGATTATTTTTTATTTATTATTAAAAAAAAAATTTGTTTTATCAAAATAATTACGAGAATTCAATGAAGTTAATTAATATTTAGTTATTAATTAATTTAAAAGTTACCTTTAGTTTCGCTTGTTTACCGATTACGATTACGAGGAAATTCGAAACTCGAAAAATGTTTCGTTCGATAGTTTCTCGTCTTCGCAGCAAAATGTTTTATTTCGCCCGACAGGTTTCTTTGTTGCGCGCGCTAAAACGGCGTAATTACGCGAATCCGTTGTAATTCAATATTTTCTTCGATCAAGTCGCTTCTAGTCTGAGAGAGTTGTTCGCGTTTTCTCAATTAAGTCGCACAGCGTGCATTGTGGTAGAGATGGAAGGCTGGTCGATCCGGAGCCCGGAAGAGAGAGCGAAGGAGAGCCCGAGCTCTCCGCAAACGAAGTAGAATCAATTTGCTCGACTAGAGCCTTTGAGTCCTCGACAAATCCCAAGAACGTAGTTTCTCCCCAGCAGCGGCAGTGGCAGTAGGAGCACCAGTAGCAGCTGCAGAAGCAGTAGCTCCACCGGGGTATTAAAACGTCGAGTTACCCTCAAGAACGAAGGTGTTCTCGGGTAGCGAATCGATTTGAATAAAAATGAGAAACGAGCGATAAAGAAAGAACGCCATAGCGCGTAATAGCAAAGGGCGAAACGAGCATTTCTTTCGTACTTCTTCACTCGGGAGTCTGCAGCGAAAAAAAAAAAAAAAAAAAAAAACACGTATAAAAAAGAGAAAAAGAAAAATTCTAATTCCGTCCGCTTGCATTGCCCGGTCGGTTCGCGCTCTCTTTTCCGCCTTTTTTCAGTACCAACGCGCGGTGCACGCAATCGACTAAAGATTTAAAGGAGAATCTATTTTTTTCGTTTTTCTTTCGTCATCCGTGGAAGGCTGATAAAACTTGCTACTCCCTTCCAACGCATACGACGGACTTTCCATTGCAAGTGAGGCGTAACTTTCGTATACATAGATCTCAAAGAAACCTTCAAGAAGCTATTGACGCGGACTGTAACACGCGAAATGGCGATTTAATCAGAATAACGAAAGTGATCATTTTGTCGCTTGGATTTTCAATCGCCATTCCAAAGAAGATCCTTAAAAAAAAAAAAAAGTTCGATCATTGCTTCACTTTTTTTTTACTGATATCCGCGAAACTTTATGAGAAAGAATTTCGAAAAATATTTACTTTCACCCAAAAGATGTGAAAACAATAATAATATGAATTATTATACATTAATATTATTATAATTATTGTATAAATAAAATAATTCAATTTCTACAAATCAGAAAACGCAATTAAAGACGCAATTAAATTTTTTATTTATTTAACACGCTATTTTTTTTTTAACGGTAGTCGTTATGCAATTTTTTCACCTTCGTTCTAATAACCGCGAGTGAGGCTCGTGCGTCTCGGAGTGTTTTTTATTTTTCGTTTTTTTTTTTTTTTTTTTTTTTTTTTTCAGGACTCAAAACATTTACCATAGAGCGAAGAGGTAAGTACGCGCGGGGTGCCACATCAAGCGAAGTAAAGTGTTTCTACAGTGAGAAAGTGGCGCCCAGGCATCAAAGAGCTATAATTGGACGTCAGGTTGCTCGAAACTCCCGTCTCGAACTATATTTAGGCCAAAGCCTGAACTACGAAAGCTCGGAGTCTCGTTTACGAACGCAAGGAAACCGCGAGAGACCGCGTTTCCTTCGTCTACGGTTGAGTCGGTGTTAGGCCCTTCAGGTCCTGTTTCTCGTTGGCTCGTGAGACAGAGAGAGAGAGAAAGAGACCTAAGGCAGGCAGGCAGACCTCTTAACGTCACGAGAGCCACGAATTATTGCGCCATTCCGGTCACTTAGGGTGCGACCGGCCCTTATTACGCGGGCACCTCTACCACGCACGTTTCTTCCCCCTACTCGCGCGCGTCAACTTCCCACGTACGTTTCTTCGATCCTCCACTCTCGCCACCTTTACCGATCCACGAAATTTTCCTCGCTCTTCGTCTTGTTCGTCGTTTTCGCTCGCCACTTATTCGTTCTACGGACTTTTCCTATCCACACTGGTCTTTTGCTTCTCGCACCTTTGACCCATGACCCTACGCACCCCTCCTAGTTACCGATCGATCGACCTCCTTAGCCCTGGAGATTAAGGCAACTCCTCGTCGGCTTTTCCCTACGGTATATCATGTATACAGTCACGTGGTATATACGATTCCGGCCTATCGTAGTGAGATCGTCGACTCTATAATTGGCAGGGTGATTTGTGTGTCAAGTTTGTGATACTCGTTTCGGAATTTTATTGATTTACTTCAATCTCCTCGACGACGATCGCGAAAATTGCCCGATCGCGATAAAGAAAACCGGGGCTAATCGAAACGCAAGCCGTAAAAAAAAAATCGGTGATTTTACGCAGTGAGTATAGTCCTTTAAACAATTAAATACCGTACTGTTTCAACTGACCCCGGTCTCTTCTACTTTCAAATATCGCATCGCAAAAATGTCCCGTAATAAATAATTTCCTAAAAAAAAAACAAAAAATGCCGACGCAGGTCGACAATTTCTAACGGAAAAAATTTATTCGCAGATTCATGCGTCTATTAATTTCTAGATACGCTCTCGGTACAACGAGCAAACTAATAAAGAAAGCTCAGCGCGACAAATGAAATACCGTCAAAAAATAGTATTCCGCGAACGAAAAATAAAAGCGTATACTTGAAAGTTATTGTACGCCCGGCTAAGCTGTTGGGGGTGCGATTAACCGTGAAATTTTTTTTGTCTTTTTTTTTTTTTTTGCAAACTCCGCTGAACGCATGCATGCGGCATCGCGCACCCTCTCGCCGTTTCCAGCGTGAAACGCGTAGGTAAACGGCGAGGTAGCAACAAGGGAAGCGAGAGATGAGTTGCGATATACGCATGAACCAACGAGTACCCAAAGGTTTCGCGTGAACATATTACACCGGTGAGCGAGAGAGGAAAATAACAATATTTTGTGTCCGCGCGTGTGTGTGGGCGCGTGTGCGCACGCAGGCAGTGCACAAGTCGCGAGGCATTCAAGCTTTTGCTGATGCTGTTGATGCAACACACGTCGGCCCCTGCGATATCAAGGGTTAATACATGAACGCGCTTGTGCAATAACCTACTCAGTGTGTACATCAGTATACACACGGTGCTTCGAGATTCTCCGACCTGTCCGAGGGCCGTTTTCATCGCGTCAGGGGTTCAGTTCGCGGAATCGTGTGTCTGCCAACCGGGAGAAGTGAAGAGAAAAATAGAAGAAAAATATGCCATGAGCTTTTCGAAAAACCGCAAGTACTCGTCTACACGAGTGAATTTCCTCGACGTGACGAAATTGATAAGCGATATTCGTATGAAAATATGTGAAAAACAATTAATCCGTAGGAATATGGCGTATTAAGGATTACCGTCTGTTTGCTATCATGGAGACCGGGGCTACTTGAAACACACGGCTAATCGCGGAACTGCGCCGTAATGGTACATTGCGTAACAAGGTACTCGTGCAATTGGCAAGTTTAGGTCCGTGTCATGCACTATACTTTTTGTAACAAGCGCATCAATATTGGTGCTTTGCATGGGCAGTTTTGCAAAGGCGAATAGTGGGTGATGCCTTCAACTGCAATGAACGTGCTGTGGTTATCGTTTTCGTCTTACAAAATTGCCATGCAAAATACCACTTTTCATGCACGTTTTACAGAAATAAATTAGAACTTCCAGGTGTGTATGGCACTCTGAGAAATTACCATAGTATGCACTCCAATTCCTCAGGGTGCGATTCTGACGACGAGAAACCTCGTATTTCTTTAACAGCGGGACACCATTTTATCTCGTGTTTCAACTGACCCCGGCCTTCTCTGCAGACGAAGGCGATGAAGAAATCGATAACTATTTGGGTCTCTTATCGCGCATAGATCCGCAGATATGATCGTTATCCTTGTTGCGTTTAACGCCGTTCACCGGAGAATTTACATTTATAAACACGTATTGTAAATCTGCCAGATCCTGCGAGAGAGGAAACAAGAAAGAAGAACCAGACTGGTTGCTCGAGCTCTTTCTGGATTACGCTCGGAGTCAGAACGCTGCAGACGTAAACACAGCTTGTCCCGAAGTGAGAAAGATATGAAACGCGACGCGGAGAGCCAGGAGTTCTGTCGGATTCGGTATAAAGATGTGACAGGGGTGAGACGGATCTCCATTCTTGAATAGGATTAAGCCGACAGGAGAATTCAAAAAAGCATCGTTGCTGGTACGTATTTATGTACAGCAGCAAGCAGCAACCCCTCTGGCTTCGCTGCACCGTCCGGCTCCGCCGCTCTTCTTTTCTCGTCTTTCACCACCCGCTTCTTCGTTCGCTTATTTCTCAAATTCTTCCATGCCTTTCCTTCACATTCTATGGAACCCGACAGCTTAATACCCCCGATCAAAATCTAAACCGGCCATTTAGCAGGCGCGCGAAAGGCATCGGCTCGATGATCGTCTCCCTTTTGTATTTTTTATTCTCCTTACTCTTCTTGGGGGTGCAATCGTGTGCGAACGGGGAAACTCGAGATCGGGGCTTTTCGACGATCTCTAAGATCCTGAATACGTGAGGTATCGAATCTTTGGATGATTTTCCGAAAACGCTTCCAAAGTCTCGGCCCTTTGAAAGTCCGGACGACAACATTTGAAACGTTTCCAGAGAAGGACTCCGGTCTCCTGCTCGCGGCCGTTGGGCAGTCCGCATTTCAGACAGGTTGTCCTTATGCCGAAGTAGTTTTTTACATTGGCTTTTGAAATATCGCGGAAAAAGAATAATACGATTGGAAAAAAGCAAGTTTTCAAAAAATCAAAAAACCTTAACGCAGGAATTTCATAAGACAATTGCCGAAGGATATTTGCCGTGGGACTTGAGTCTGAATAAACACCCATTTTATCCTAATAAATTATTAAATTTTATTAAACATTGAAAATGATTAAATTTCTCGAATTTTTCGTTAAAACAGCACACGAAGGTATTAAGAGATTAGAGAGCTGAGTGTAGGTCGAAGTTCATTCTCTCGAGTTCGTTGCCGCCAGTGTAGTACTAAAACGCGCAGTTGCGAAGTCTACCTGGTTGATGCCTGTTTGCTCGTCGAGTATTCAGTGTGCTTCAGTAAGGTTGAAATTCGCGTTGGGGGCGAAGCGCTGAATCCCGCATTGTGCCCCCGGGAAGGATTTTCTCCGTTCTCCTCACCTCTGGGCCTCCATCGTGGCAGGAGTTCCGCAGAGTGGTGCGTAACCCCCTTTTATTCGGATCTTCCAAAGAAAGCCCTACGGGCGGTATGCGTATTTAGAGGGAAGGGAATGGGGGAAGGGATTATTCTTGCAACTAGAATTGAGATACTACTCCAAGAATTCGATATCGCAAGCCAGACACCAGTATAATGTGAGAGTTCATTTGATGAACTCTCCTCCGGTTAGAATTCTGCTAGAAATACGTACGGCTTAAAAAAAAAAAAATGAAACGACATTACACTTCTTCACGTGAAAGGGATTTTTAACCCCATCGTTGCTGAATTTCGTATAAATTCTTCTGAATTTTTGAAGAGCTCCGCGAATGAACGAGTTTAACTCGGCTTCCAACACAAAATTGTTGAAGAGTTCTAATCCTTTGCTCTCTGCTTTCGTCTAATCCAACGAGCCCCCCAAAAACTTCGTAATCCTCGGATTTACGGATTTTCATTTTCCTTTTTTTTTTTTTTTTTCTTTACTCTGAAAGATTCATCTCTACATATACATCTCTCGCCTACGGGGTTTCGCGAGCGTTCTTTTGATAGAATTTTATTCTTCCTTGCTGGGAGGATAATACTTCACCCTTTCGTTGGAAATTCTCCATGAACGCGTGAATATTCGATAGGAAAATTCAGAAGCTGAAAAACTTTCTCATGGATGCGGACGTTGCACGAGAGATACGCAGAGAAAACCCAGGTGGAGGGGAAAGCGACGGCTCTAACCTTATCGAGAATAAATAGTTGCGGAAGCGTTTCACTCAACGTCATAGCTACCCCCTCGCGCGTTCGTTGCACATACGAACCGGACTCGATCCTCGGAGGGACGGAAATGTTTTTCGTTCGAATTTTCTAACAGTCGGAATCCCACGAAGGCATCAGCACTTTCGAGACTCACAAACGCACACAACGGCGGCGATAAGATTACATTATTGTCCTACATTTATTGGTGCACTACTATATGTCAGCTCGACATCGCTGACCCACTAATAAAAATATAAAACTTAAGGCTTTTGCACCGAAGTTGTTGACACGATGAATGGAAAAACAAGTTTTTACGAGTGATCGACTGTAGATACTCCCATTTGAAGCTTTTCGTGTAAAATATGTTTTCGTTATTTATTATGTTTTTTTTTTTTTTTTTATTAAAAGAGTATATTCAACAGTTCGAAGACTGTGTATTCGAAAAAAAAAGGTCGGAAGAAAATGAATATTTTTTTACTAAAAGTTACATGTGTTGAGTTTTTAAAAAAATACTGTCAAGAAATAGTGAAAAAAAAAAAAATGGCCGACGGAAATTTTTTTTTTTTTTTTGAGACTTTTGGCAGTAGACACTCTCCAGTGTAAACGATGCATCTAAATCCATCGAAAAAGGTTATCTTATCCCTTCGATTTTCGATGTATTTAGAAAATTTCGCTTTAATGTTAATGAAGTCAACCAGTTTTCTCTATGACTAAGCAAAAGCTTTAGTTCTCAGCGCTGATTTCGTACCCGGCAAAGAATAATAAATAAATCCTATAATCCAAGAACTGTCCCTTCGCGGTACGCGAAATAACTTTATAAACGAAAAAAATTCCCCTCTTGATAGAATTCATTTTCCCCATCAGAATTCCAACCGCAGGAGCAACAGAGAAACAAAACCTCGGAATAAAGGAAAATCCTATACACGAGAAATCCAGACGAGTGAAAGTTGAATTATTTGTTCCGGAAACCAATCCCAGAAAAAAAAAAAAAATAAAAAAAAAAATAAGTCTCCGTTGCTCGCGGAGAGAATTTTCTATCTCTCCCCCCAACCGGCAGAGTCCAATGTATCTCATTTTTTTCTTGTTCGCCAAAGGCCACCGGCACGCTCCCCCATTAGCATATTCGTTTTAATGTCCCGCCATCCATTCGCGTAGAAGATAACGGGCGATGAGGGCCATAACAGAAACAGCGGGACCAGCAAAAGAAGAGAGGGACACACATACATACATATATACAATGGTAGAATAGACGCGAGAGAATCCCAGCTGGTGGGCATTCCCGTTTGAAAACATTTCGGTCCCGAAGTCGCAGTGAGAAAAAAATATATACGAGAACGGTACGGTATCGAAGGTGTCCCTCGAGACTCAACGAGGAAACTGTGGATAGGTCCAGAGATTCTGTACAGCAGAGAAGAACCTGTGTGCCCCACAACGAGGATATAACAGCGACAGAGGCATAGGAAATATAGGGAGGCCGTCGATCTCCCGGTGGCGGCAAAGCCTCCCAAGCTTACCGATGTAAGCTTCTCTCGCCACGAACACTACGTTTCGTTATCCTCTGTCACGAAGTGAGACGAAACGTGAGCGGAGCCACAGACAGACACACACACAGATACAACTGTATCTCTTCCACCATTGGCCTCCTTTCCATCTGTCGAGAGATGGCTTTCTCGCCAAAATCTCTGGACAACCCTCTGTCGCATTTTTCTCATATGTGAAAACGCTTCGGCCTCTTTTTCTCTTGGGGAAAAGTCGAATGTGTATTCGAAGGGGTGGCAGCAGGAGGGGAGGTGGGTTAGTCTCGCTTCGTATATATATTGAAAGTACAAGAATGAGATCGACGAGGAGCGAACTAACACGCGATCTTTCGACGAGAGGCACTTCGCTATATTATTTCCTCGACTCAGTCGTTACGATAGGCTCAGCTGAGCCGGCGGGTGCGGAGGGATTAGAATTGCTTTATGGAGAAAGGGGCACATATGCGCTTTGACGTTGAGCTCGTGTAATGGATCGGAATAGAGAAATTGTGAACGCGAAGTCGGAGTGTACCGCGTCAGAACGGAGACTGATCGTTTTATGGTCGTTTCTCAACCCAATGCGTCTTCTACTACCGCTCGATGTAGTTTTTCCACTTTATCGGAGGGAAACAATGAGATGATAAGATGAGCCGTTTGCTTTTGGAGCGATGTAGTCCTTCGCCTCTTTTAGTTTGGAAGAGACTCTCGCGTTCTAACAACGTTGACATTTGTCGGCGTGACAAGAACGATAGAAAAAAAAAAAAAAAAAAAAAAAAACGAAAGAAAGAGGCCCTTCCGCTTTCCTCACAATATATTTTCTCGAATTGAGTCATACGGAGACATGCTTGAGGCATGCGTACCTACCCCCGGCGCAGAGAGGGGGTTTTACAATATTTCAGGTATGCATGACGCTTTTCTCGATAAGATATCTCAATATTTACACGAGGGACCGTTACTATTTACCACGGCGACGGGCAGTCGTCTTTTGTCGTCTCGGTGGAAAAAGCGCGTACGTGTTTTGTGAAGAAACTATTGAGAAAACGTTTGGATTGCGCAACGCGCGGGGAGGGAGGAAGTATACATATTTGTACGGATTTCACCGAAGTGATTGTATTTCGAATGGCGAGACGGTTGTCGGTGCAACGAGAATACAGAACGTATAAGGGACAATGTACGCGTTTGCACTTTCGTATTCGAGATTCAGCAGTTTGTTATTCAATAGCAATATGTGTTGAATTATTATTGTTTTTTTTTAATATATATAGTACAGCAGCATTGATCGGGTATTACTTTTTAATCGAAAATACTTGGTTTTCATGAAAATCCCTGTATTATTGACCTTTTGCATGCGAGAAAAATCGGAATTGATCAGTTCCCATTCTTCGATCAATTCGAATGTGAATCAGAAGCAGTACCATCGATATTTCCGATAAAAATAATGAAGCGCCAGTTTTTTTAAGATTAAGATAATACATTTACCGGACGGTTAAAAATCCGATTTTATTTTTGATTTTTCTTTTTTATTTTAATTTTTTTTTTTTTTGTGATCCCTGGTGTACCCCTTTGACGTAATACAATACGAATAATATCTGAAATTTGATATTTAATTTCTTAAGCTTTCTTGAATTTCCTATCGAATCGAATTTTCATTGACTCGTTCCTTTGTTACCGGACTTTTCCGACCCGTCGTTCACAAAAGCGAAGAATTCAGAAATTCTTTCTTGTCTTCCGATATTCGAGGAATGATGCGTCCAACGCTGACCAGCGTTCGTCATCACATCGACGAAACGATAATTCTAACTCCCAAAACGCTTCGTCTACATCTACACCCTCTTTCATTCGGCCTATGAATAGGCGTCCACTATAATTAGTGGAACCCGACTTAAAAAAAATCCACGATGCCAGAGATTGAAAAAGAGAACACAGAAGACACCGGGCAAGTCTCGGAGAGAAGTCGCCGCGGGATCTTTTGTTCCGAAAGCCTGTCGCCTTTTTATTTTTCAAAAGCCCAACGAATTTGAGATGAAAAGACGGAAAAGTGGATGTGTAGGTAGAACTACTAGTGGTTCGTTATACTGACGTTACCGAGAAGCGACAACGAGTACACAAAAGCGAGACTGCGTCCAGTCGCGTCTCGACGACTTTGCTCGCGCATCGTCACCATAGAAAATGAAATCCATTACCGTTGATGCAACGGACTCAATTAACGAGGGGTCACGCGCCTCTCGTCTAAGTGCGCGACAGGGGCCTTCGGCCTTTGGAACTTTCGTTATTTTCACGAGACGCCTATACAGATCTCGTCTAAAGAAAACGACGTTGGGCGTCGATGAAACATCTTTTCTAGGACTTTGAAGTGTAACCACCACTGATGTCGCGTCGTTTAATCATTATCGTTGTGAGTCTCCCGATGACCTCATCGCGCGCTCCGCTGCGCGGGCAACGAGTGAAATTAATTTGATCCACTTTTTGCATTGCGCTAAATTTATAAGAATTTAAACCGATTTACGACGAGGATCGATGGCAAGCGCAACGCGAATATGCGTGAATCAACTTTGATTATGCTGGTTACCGCATCTAATTACATTTTCGTCGCTAGCAGTTACAAATACGAAGAATATTTATACGCGGTAAATACCACTTCGTTGAATTATATCAAAATTACATTGCAATATCGCGTCGATCAAATCCAATCGCGGTTAACGCAATATTATCCTGCGAATAATTAGCAATTTAGTAAAGCTTTCGTTATTAGCTGAATGCTTGCAATCGGAATGAATGTTAATTACCTTTCGATTGAAAAAAATAATGGAAGGCATATCGAAACTTTTGATTGTTTTTAATTTTCGTCTTATACACAGTACAGAATGATTAGTTGGGAGAACTAATAGTTAGTTAGGAGAACTAATAGTTAGTTGGGAGAACTAATAGTTAGTTGGGAGAACTAATAGTTAATTAGGAGAACTAATACTTAGTTCGGAGAATTGCTTCGTAAAATAAAAAATTGGTTTTACCAACTAACTATTAGTTTTCCTAACTAACTATTCGTTTTCCCAACTAACTATTAGTTTTACCAACTAACTATTAGTTTTCCTAACTAACTATTCGTTTTCCCAACTAACTATTAGTTTTCCTAACTAACTATTCGTTTTCCCAACTAACTATTAGTTTTCCTAACTAACTATTCGTTTTCCCAACTAACTATTAGTTTTCCTAACTAACTATTCGTTTTCTCAACTAACTATCAGTTTTCTTAACTAACTATTAATTTTCTTAACTAACTAATGGTTTTTCCAACTAATTATGTAAATTATTACATGAAATAGAAAAAGTCAATTTACAGTGGTCTCTGCCATTCAGTTTTGTTCCACAACCTTCAACATAAGGAACGTGTGCACTCGGCGAGTTCATTCACAATTCTTAATTACCTTCCCAGCGTTTTAATCTCGACGTTGTTTATTTTGCAAACTTCGTCACGGATCAGTGACAAGCCTCCCGTTGCTTTTCGGTCCATTTCTATATAACGGTACGAAAGTACACCGAGAGGTAACGGACGAATTATCAAGGAAAAATCTCGCGTTTTCTGGGAATGCCAGACGAGCATGAAGCGGACGACGACGTTTTCCGTCACAGTGAATTCACACAAACACAAAAACGCGCGCGCACACTCGTGTGAATTTTTTTGCCATTTCTACCCCGAGTTTAGTTCGCCTCGAGTAATTCTCTCGTTCCACACAGTGAAACGCCGTTGCGAAGAATTTTGTACTGCTTTTACTAGAAGACTTTCAAGCCGCCGGGGTGGAGGAGGGGGGGGGGGTCGAGTGAAGAAAAAAAACTAAAAGAAAGAACGAGCGAGTAAATGAACGAACGAGAATGCGAGAAGAGGTTCAACGGGGCGCAAAACTCTGAGTTAAAAAACGGTGGAGCTCTCGTGGGTAGAAGAGTTTTGCTTGCCACAGGGATAAAGGATACGCTTCGTTCCTTTTGGATATCCCGAGCGGGTACAGAGGTGGTGGCACTAAGCAGGTTGGCACTGAAAACACCGGTAACGCCGGTGCGAAGTGCAAAGGTCTCGGGCTTCACCTATGTTGGATCCTCGGACGTATCCGTGCACCGACGAGAAAACACCTGCGGCACCTGCGATACTTGTTAGCTCCCCCGCTGGGTGCTAAACGAAATACGAGCGTCGAGAGACGCTCCGAAAAACCTCTTTCTCACAGACTGGTGTGCCACTTCACGAGCGCTCGGAGGGCTCGGAACAAGAACGTGGCCTATGCTGATGCTGTATTTACCAGAGATTAGCACGCGCGCTATGCAACAAAGGGAATACATAGTTCGACAAGTGGAAACGTAGACGTAGACGAATATTCCTTTTACACATTTTAAATTATCCTTATGCGCGGCCTTTTATGTCAGGTAAACGCTGCAATCGCACATTGAAAAATTAAATAATTTTTTGGTTGGTTAACATGGTTCAAAGTTATGAAATAAATAAAATAAATAAAATAAACTTGAAAACTCTCTATTTTTTTTTATCGGTAACAAAAAATCTTATAAAAAATTGCATGTTATCGTGCGTTCGTACTGGTGTCCCGATAACGTGAAAAAATCCGCAGCAGCGAATATAACTAATTTTAGCAGTATTTTCATTTTTTTCAAAAACAATTTTTTTTTTTTCGCTACGAAAAATGACAATTCTACTACAATATTTAATATTTCTAATTAACGATTTTCCACTGAAGTCGATATTTCATTACGATTAATCAATCGCATGGGATTACTAATAAAATCTTTTTATTTCCGTAAAAAAAAAATTAATTTCATTTTTATCCTGAAATCGCCGGATCGCCGGAAAAATCGCGTTTTATCGTCAAAAAATTGGTTAAGCTTTCGGATAAATTATGCAAAGATGCATCAAAGGGGAGGTAACAAGTAACTTCTTTGGAATCCATGAAAATAATATTCATCGTTCATCGCGAATATTATTTCCGTCACCTTTGTGATATCCACCGAAGCGTATTACGATTGAGACGTGACGGAGCGTTGAGATAAAGTTTCTCTAATTCAAGAGTTTCCTTGGTTCCGTATCGTTGACTATAACCTAACGCCTCTATAACACAATTGTGTTGGAGTGTCTACGTACGAATGTACGCCACGTACACCATAGAAAATGAAACGGAAGTCCCTCGTGAGCATCGGGGCGTGGGTTCCCGGTCTTCGTCGTCGTCGGCGTCGTCGTCGTCGTCGTCGTCCCGTTGCCTACGAAGCTCGTCGAGTTCTCCGCTGTGTTGGCTTGGGTATTGGTGTGCACACGCAACGCAGTCTCGTAATATAATGTTTCCATTTAATATCTTTATGAGCGCCGAGCGAAAATGATGAGGTTTTCTGTTTTTTAATAATGTACCCCGCGAGGCCGCAGCACCTGAGCCTCGTAACTCTCTTTTTCGCTACGTCTCGCCTTCCTTCTTCCCTTCAACCTCCACCCCTCTTTTCTATATCGTTATATATACATATATATGTATTTACCCACATATACAGTTAGACTAGTATATACGTAGCTCTTTCGCGCGGCTCTCAGAGTCGCGACGCACTTCGTACACCCCGGGGTTGCTCTCGCCTTTTTCACTCTTTCCCCTTCGCTTCTTCTCCTCGACGGGCTACGCTTTGCTTCGCTTTTTCGCGAGCGGCACCCTTTCGCCTTTGGTTCAACCCCGCCTACCGCCCGTTTTCTCGTATCAATTTTTTTTTTCTTTCTTCTTCTGTTTTGTTTTCTTTTCTTTCGCAGTGCAAACCCGAACGCGCTAGAGCCCGAGCTAACACGCGGGGTTGTATACACGAGAAACGGAAGTACGAGCGTATGTCGGCGCGGAAAACGGGCGCAATTCTCCTTCCCATTTAATTCTCTTTTTCCGACCCTCCGCCGTGCTTCCCACCAGCTGTGGTATATCTGTGCGACTCGAGTGAGCGTTTTTTTTTACCCCAGATATGCGGATAAGCGTAAAAGAGGTCGAAGTCGCGAGTTCGCTGGCGAGAGGTAAAAACGCGAAATTCTGGTGTGTACCGTAACACGCGGTACAGAGAGAAGCATGCCGGGGCTCTCGGTGTCGTTTTCTTTTAGGTTCTTTTGGAGTCTCGTCTTTCCATTTGTAGATCTGAAGTATCGCGGACTAACGGCGGAATATCATTATGCGGATGAATTTTTTTTTTTTTTTTTTTTTTTTTTTTTTTTTTTTAAAGAGAATATACGAGAGAGGCTTTGACGAGAACGACGAGAAACCAACCGGGTAATACGATACATACGCAATCGCATATATTTAATTTTTTTTTTTTTTTTTCTTTCCGAAGCATGTTTTACGAGCAAAAGAAAGATAATTCGAGTTGATCGTGGGGAGCAATGTGTTCTTTGCGGAAGTAAAACGAAACTGTCGTAAAACAAAATTACTCGCGTGAATATGCGACAATCACTCGCGGAAATAAGACACAAACAAAAAAGAAAAGTTGTTGAACATTTTTAAATACTCGATTGTGTAACTTCGGCATAATAAAAACATCGAAAAATAGATAATTGCCGTCGGAATTGAATGATAATTAAAATTAATGGCTTCGCGAAAGTTTAATGATCACAAATGAAACGAAAAAATTATACGAGATAAAACCATTTTATTCGATTCTTCGCTCGTAAGTGAAATAAAACAGTTTTATATTCGATTGAATAATAACCCGTCTTTGTATTTCTATCGCGAAACGAGGCACGTCGGGATAATGAAAGTCTTTATCCGAGTGGAGCGCGATAGCTCGTTAGCGAAAGTATACGCAAGAAGAGCCGAAGCTTTTCTTTACGTAAGTAATATATATTCCGAAGCGTACGAAGAGAGAGGTAGTCGTCGCGTGTACAATCCAACGAGCGAAAGGACATACATTGCGGACGAGAAGATTTCTACGCATCTATTTGAGTGCCCGTTGGGGGCACCGAAGGTTTTACGATCGAAATCGTCGGCGTGGAGTCTCGTGCTGTGCGTAGGTGACGCGCGTTATCCAACTTCGCCTTCGCTTCGTTCCCAATCTGCTTTCTACCATATATATACCCCGAACAGTACAGCACACGTATAACAATGTGACGACGAGGATCGTTTGTGTAAACACTAAACGGGTGGCTATCACCCGGCGCGAGAGGATAACAACGCCCGTTCGCATCTTCACCGCTGCGTTCACGATCTCACGAAGATCCTACGGAGACACGAGGCTCGTTTCTGACTCTCGGAGATGGTGGTTTTCCACGAACGAGAGTAAAAGAAAAAAAAATCATCAACTTGAGTCACAGCTGAGTCCCGAACGGACGGAGGCTGCAGGGAGACGAAGGAATCTCGAGAGGAGGCGAGGGATCGGTTTTGATCTTTCGGAACGTTTTCTCATGGTGGATAATAGGACACGAATCTCGTGGACCACCGCATCGCAACCTTTTCATTCCGCGCAGGAAATTTTTTTTTTTTTTTTTTTTTTTTTTTTCCGATCCGTTTAACGAATAGATTTTTCACGGGCGTTTTCATTAAGGACCTCGTGAGTGTGGAAAACTGGGATTGATCGTTTTATTCAATGTTCTCTCACTGGAGATCTTTGAATTCTTCGAGATACAGCGCGAGTGCGGGTGGCGGATGGGTGAACCGGTAGCCAGCTGTTACCGATTAACGTCCTTTTTTTTTAAACGGCCGAAACACTTTATCGTCACGATGAAAAATATTTATGTATTTAAAACAGAAATAAATATGTTTCGTATGAGTTTCTCTGATGATTTTATGATCGTATCTTTGGGATCGTTCACTACCGTGTGTGCGGAATAACGTAAACAAAAGTCGGTTACATGTGGAGCGGATGTCGAGTGAAATGAGTGGTTGGAGACTTCTTTCGGGCGGTGGTTCTGCGGTGACAAGTCGGATGCACCGTAAAGAAATTCGTTTAAAAGGCCCAATTTGACAATATCTAAACTTCTGAGTGTTTTTTTTAATCTGAATGAAAGCAGAAGCAGTTAGGTTTCCGTTTCATCCAGAAATTCGATGAATCATCGGGTAAACGATCGAAATTTTTCACGGCTATCGTATCGTTATTGCGCATTGAAAATGCCGGCGAAGTTGCAATGACTCGATGTCGGTTTTCCTCAAAACCACAAAGGAATGCTGACTGCTGCTGCCGCCGGATGAAATGTAAAATTCAAAAGTCCCAGAATACGGAAATTCAAAACCCAAGCAACGCGCACAATGGTATCAATACTGGGGGCGCGAAAGAATACGAGATCTCGTTGGTAACGGTATACCGATGCGGCCTTTACAATGGAAAATATCTGCAACTACATAATTTGGATCGAGGCGTAACGATGTGGCATCCATTGCAAGCGTAGCGCCGTTCGCTATTGTGTTTAACTGCGAAAAGAGAGGAGGAAAAAAGTACGAGAAAAAGAGAAACACGGATCCCCAAGCAAAATACGATGGAGGGGTTTCGGTGTCATAGAAGCCGCAAAATCGCAATAATCACGAAACGCCAGAGTAATATTGGTAAAAAAAAAAAAAAAACCGCGTTCCCAGCATCCGGTCGAATCGACGAGAAGAAAAAAAAAAAGCTTCTCGTCTCAATTCGGCTCGCGTGGCGGAAAACTCTTGAGGTAAAATCGACGAATGTCTCTGGAAAGCGAAGGCACGAGACAGCGAAGAGCAGAAGATTGAGATCTGAGAGAGCGACGGATAAAAGACGGTGCAAAAAACGGATGCAGGCAAAAGCACGAGAAAACTGGTATTTCAGCTCAACTGCTATGAAAAGATGATCGTGAAAACGGATAACTCACTATCCGCAGAAGTTGCGATAGGAGTTGATGTTCAATTGCCGAATAAATGAATTTCCATAAAAATTGAACAGTAACTCGATTTCGATAACATCGGAGCGATTGTTTAGAACAATTCGTTCGGTTAATATCGCGACGACACGTTTAATGGTAATTGCTTCATAGTTTAGTGGATATTTTATAGATTTTACGATGGTTTTCCTATGTTTATTAGAATTTTATATACGCGGCTATGATCAGCCCTCTCGGCTGTGCTGTCGTGTTTCCTACTCATAAAAAAAGTCTCTTGTACACCACTGTCCGCCACAATCTGATTTATCGGACTGGTCGTGTGTCACGGATAAAATATTAAGTCTCCGCCAACCAACCGCGTCTTATCGATCTCAAGTTTCCACAGAGCGCAGAGAGAATATTTGGCAAAATGAAATGAAAGAAGAAGAATAACTTGTTACACGGCGGCATCTGGATGGTTGCGAGCGGTTTCGAGAAAATCTTAAATTTTTAAAAATTTCTCGCTTCACATCGTTTTCAAAAGCAGGTTACTTCTGTAATTTGACTGTTTTTACTCATAAGCCGCAAATAATTATAGAAGAATACCCTCTTTTTTCTACACAGTATTTCAATGATTTTCCGTTACATTTCTACGCGTGTTACGTTTAATGCGATTTGTTTGTAAAGCATCAGCACTTAGCAGTTAGCAACGGTCATCTTCCGGTTTCGCGTCTTTGAAACATCAGGCTATTCGGCACGTGAAGGATACTTTCCACATAAATCCCGAAAAAAAAAAAAAAAAAAAAATAGCGACATTTTGCCTAACAAGCCTATGAGTTTTTTTTTCACACTTCTCCTCTATCGCAATGTCGTTTTACGAAAAGCGAGGCGAGAGGAATGAACACGCCTACTTCGAAATCTCGTTAGTCGGTGACAAGGAAGCGTGCGTAGATCATCGCTCGGAACGATGGGGCAGCAACCAGTTTCCGGTACGAGGTCCGGTAGCTACGGGACGCACGTCTCAAAACAACTTTCCTCGGCACTTTGGTTGTGTACTACCGGTTCAATGGGTCCCCAATGGGCGGGTGTTCGATGCTCCGTTTTGTTGCACGGTGTTCGCTCGTCCCGACAAAGAGAAACGAAACGAAATACACGTCTGTACGGTAGGACCACGTGTTGGAGGCTGACACTCGGTCGCACGCCTATCTCCTACCAAAAGCGTTTCGGCAACGTGATCTACAGAAACATCTCGCTATTCGGTTAAACGAGTTTCCGTTATCTACTCGTCCAGAGAAACCGGGAGCGATGGTTATCGTGTACGGGACGACTTTTACGAGACATCGAATTTTTTGAAACGCCGGTGGTATCTTTAAAGCTTTTCTGGCATTTTGCTAGACATTGTATGCGTGACTACTTTTTTCAAATTCCCGACTATTTTCCTACATTTTCTCTATATATATCCTGCGATTTTGCAGTACCAGTAACTTCCATAACCTTTAAAAATAAATACTAAAAATAAAAACAGACGAACAGAAAAAATTCCATAATTCAAAGGAAAATCCCCCGCTGTTGGAGTTTTTATTTGTAACTCAATATGAATTTCATTTTTATATTTATACCGTGTGCGCGCATCTCATCTGCCGTACAAAAACGTTTTAATAAAAATTCGAGAATTTTTAACCAACTAATGAATTCAACTTCGAAGTCAAAACCATATTACCTACTCTACTTTTCTACGGTGAAAAAACGAAAAAAATGATAAAATTTTTTTTTTTTTGGAAATTTTCAATTTTTTACGCGGCAAAACACGATTTTTATAAGACGGACAAAAGACGCGAACAATGAAATATAAGTAAATGAAAATAGGGGCAACGAGGAGAAAACAGCTTGATGGCGGCGGGTTAATTATAAGGGATGATTTTTCACGGTGGAGCGAATATGCCATAAACACCCTCGTCTCTATCCCGCTATAGGTACCCACGCGGTTCGGTATAACTGTAGTATTATACGTAACTTGCAGACAACTCCGAGAAGTCGGGTTCTTTCTCTCGGCATTGTTCGGTTCCATTGTCTCTTGGCTCTCCTACAGCGATTGAATCTGTGTTTGGCGCGCAGAAGAGTCGCAAGAAAGAGAGAGAGAGAGAGAGAGGGAGAGTGGCTTCAAGAAAACAGGGTCGTACGAGCAGATCGTACACGACTCTTAAATACCTCACGCAGACGACCGCTCGAGGGTTGAATTTACTTCCGACCCTTCAGCGTCCACTCGGCAGACATGCATACGTAGCCATTCGTGTTTTTTTGCCCTCCACCCGCATTTTTCCTACGGATCTTTATTTCTCTATTTTTCAATTTTTCGCCGAATTATTATTATTATTATTTAATTTTTGACACATAAACCAATTAATCATTGAATCATTAATTTTTTTTTTTAATATACAATATTATATAAATGAATAAAAAATTGAAAAAAAAAAAAATTAATAATAATAATAATAGTACCGTCATGTAATATAACATTAATATATTATATTAATTATAATGTATAATAAATAATTTTTTTTTGCAATACATTTTTCGATTTAATTTATGTTTATTTCACTCTTAATGCGCTTTGTCGATTTTATTTTCTGCTCACTCGGTACACTTTGTTTTTAATGTACCATCGGTTCTTGACAAACGCGGAATGACGCCTTCGCGACGCCTTCGCGACTATGAAATACGATACGAAAGGGTTCGTATGCGCTTCGACTAAAAGTCTTG
Organism: Cryptus armator; assembly: GCA_963971235.1. Classification (NCBI taxonomy): domain Eukaryota; kingdom Metazoa; phylum Arthropoda; class Insecta; order Hymenoptera; family Ichneumonidae; genus Cryptus; species Cryptus armator. Next base: position 2,533,887 of record OZ020234.1, on the reverse strand, counting down.
AGCTCACGAGTTGGCGATGACGCTGACGTGTTCTTCGATCCCCGTATGCGCGTCTCGTGCCCGTGGGGTACCTGCATACTTTCCTCGTAGACAGCCGGATGACACTCGGCTATCGATACTTGTGAGGATTCTCTCGTGTATACTGGCTTCGTCTACCGACAGACAGCGCACACTCGTTCGACGATTCCCTATACGATATCTCGGAGCTTTGACGTTGAGACAACGGATTTACGTCGCGAACACGATGATTACGTTACCCGAGCCATTAACCCTTTTGGCACTTATTATAACTCGAAAATTCGTCGTGAAATTGTCGAGCATTCGCCTCGAATTTTTTTCATAAAAATAGTCAAAAACGAGAATAATAATAAGTATTATTAATAATAAACATAATTTATTATTATTATTATTATTATTTATTATATTGTTGTTCATTTATAATTCAACCAAAATTTGCACATTTGATAAACTGATTTTTTTTTCGTTGTCCAGTAATCGAGATTTATCGCAAAAAAAAAGCTTCCGCGTGAATTCGTGTAAATGCAAACGACCGAAAAACAGCAGTTTGACCCCTCAATACGAAGAGGGTTAACATTACTCTTCGTGTCCCATCATTCTTTCCCTTTTTTCTCCCTTTTTTTTTTTTATTTATTTTTTATTCTCGCCGGCGTTTCTCGGCACCCCGAAGGCGTTGCATTTAAATTTGACGTCGTCCGTGTGGTGCATACGTGCCATAAACAAAAGAAAAGAATTTGATAGGGCGCGGGACGTGCTACCGCGGGGGCTTTGAGTCTCGAATACGAAGGAACGACTCTGTACGCGAGAAACGGGCGGCAGAGGCGTAGCGTTATATGCCCGAGTGTGGCATGCGAGATACGTCAGGGGTATTCAAATATACAGAGTACTATTATTTATGACCGTTGAAATACGTTCGGGAAAAACGCTCCTGGGGAATCCGCGGTGGTGAGAGAAGAAAAGAATCTTTCGCATACCGAAGTGACTTTTATACGGTTCATCGATAACTCTCCTCTCGATCGAATCTATTCGTTGGTTGCAGCCGACGACGCGGGAGATGCACAGGGAACGGTCGAGAGAGACTCGTCGACGGGAAAACTGGTATAATAGCCAAAACAACCACATCTATTTCGATTTAGTGTGTACACGAGAGTGAGTGCATGCAGACTGTATATTAAACAGTAGTGCAGCGATATATGGCGTCTATAACATTATTTATGTACTTCCCCTTCCCTCACCGATCTTCTACCACATCGCCAATTTCAATATTCGCATGGTAAAGCTCTATCCCTCACCCGCACCGAATAGACAGACAGACAGCTCTCTCGTGGCTGCACGCGCTCTCTCCGCATCCGTGCGCGCGTACCCTCCGCGAACTACCGAAATGAAATGGCAGAGTGACAACACCCGAGTCTCTCTCGAGAAGCGAAGGCTCGAATCGCACGTAAATGGCAAAATGCAACACTCGTGTGTCGGTGTGTGTGCAACAGAGCATCCAAGCTTTCGAAGGGGGAGTGGGGGGGCGGGGGGGGGGGATTGTTCGCTTTCGACGAGGCAGGAACTGAGGGATTGGTGTACACGATACTGTACTATGGCGCTACTTATACTCTTACCATGTATTATTCTGTTACATTGGCAACTATGGGGCAATATGAAACGGGGATTAATCTTTCTCATATTAATCACTTGTTTTTTTTTATTAAATAATCAATGATCTTGAGTCCAATAGAAAATTATGATTTTTTTTACTTTTTCGTGTTTATTTCATTTAGCTAAAAAATTTCCTTATTGTACTTATATAGTAAAAAAATATATTTTTTCAAAAATATTGAAATAAATAAAATATATTGAAAAAATTGAAAAACTAAAAAATATCAATAATTTTTTTCGTTTTTTATCAATTTCAATTATAATATTAATAATTTTATTGCCAAAGATTTTATTATTATTAACATTAAAATCATTCGGAAGATGTAAAAAATTATAGAGCGAATTTGACCGCATGAGACTATTTAAGGGTTCGATATCTCGAAAGTTGCGATCTTTTCATTTTTGTTTAAACTGAAATCTCGATAATAACGTACCGGTCCATTTTGCCCCGTATTTTTTTTTTCTATTTCGTGCTATTGGAAGTATAGCATATGTATTTCATAGTCCACCCTATTGCCGCCCGGGTTAGTTCACTGTCAGCCGACCGCACGCAGTGTAGAGTCCCGCATCTGCAAGGACTGCAAGTGTTGCCGAATGAATGAATCTCCATCCATTCCCGCGTCAGCCGGCGAAATTTCAATAAGCCAATTCGGGTAATGGATTGGCACGCACGTGTCTCCCCCCTCCCGACTCCCCTTCGTCTGTACCCGACGCGGATCGACGCTTCGCTGTCCCAGCAGAAGCGACGTGGCGGCGTTCTGACACGCGCTGGTCCATCCAGCTTCATAGCCCAGCTACGTGGCCGAGCAAAAGCTCTATTTTAGTCAACTGTACGAAGAGAGCCGTACCTCGTGTCGAAAAGTATTCCACCATTGTTCAACCGCACCCGCCTCGTAGCCCCCGACAATGGGGAGAGATCTCTACTGGCTTTGGATTCTTGTCGAGCTTCGCTCGAGTACTTCGCTCGCCGCTGGGACTCCAAAGCGTACAGCGCCCGGGGGGCTGTTCCACTGTTCAGTTATACCGCGTTTCATAGATCACAAGGGGGGGAGTTCGAGAAGAATCGAGAAGTGGGAATGATCCTTTTGGAAAATTTTTCAGGGGGCGCCGACGATCGTTCACCCACACGACCGATATGTACTCAAACATTGGGGATACTTAATGTTCCTCCGCTGGTCTCGTAACGAATTAGTTTATTGCCAGTTATACCATTTATACCCCGATCTCTTATAATGGCGAATGATTTATCGACGAGTCGAGTCTTGTGACACAAATGGTTCGAGTTGCTACGAATTTACGGAACAACAATGAACGAAGTCGCACGACGACGAAACACCGAAATTTGCTCCGATATCGTCCCGACACAGGAATTCGGAAAATGTTACGTTTCAATATGAACGAAAACTTACTATTCGAAGACGCATTTTTCCGTATTTGGGGAAAATTATTTGAGGTTTTTTGTTTTATTCGATGAGTCATCGTAATTCTAAAAATAAAATCGATTTTACGATTTTCAAAAATTGGCGTAAAAATTCAGAAAAAAAATTTTTAAAAATAAAATAAATGTGCAAATTGCAAATTTTATTTGCATATTTCTCTTTTTTTTTTAATTTTGACAAAATTTATTAGAAATTTAAACTCAATTTTATTTCAAATTTTATCTCGAATTTTAATAATTTTTTTTTTGTTCCAATTTCATCTAAGCGGACATTTGTCGTTTGCCTTTAGGTCTAAAAAAAAATTGTTTAAATAATTCGCGGCAATAAAACTACGACAAACGATACATTTTTTTCTAGCTTCGCTTTCTTTACCGACCGATAAACAAGTTATTTTTTTTTTTTTTTCACCCGGAAATGGGCGTCGATTTTGTCCGACAGAAAAGTATCAGGTGCTACCGGAGTGGTCTATAGCACGAGGAAGTTATAACTCAGCCGATTCTGTACGTACAATAGGTGAGAAAGGCAAGTTGGATGGATAGAAAAGACGATGGCGTGAGGTAGAGGTGCCACCCAATGCGTTCCGACAATTTGCATAAGGTATGAAACGATACACCGTTTGCCTGAGCGCAAGTTTTCTCCGCTCCTCTTGGCGTGGATCGACACCACACGCTTGTTCCGAACGTTTAACGAGCGACATTCGGTAAATAACGTACGGAACACCGAGAAATATCTATACAGTATATACTGTACTTGGATCGTTGCGCGTCGAGTACAGTACACTTTCAGTTCGAAACTCCCGCAAACGAGATATCTTCGCTTTACATCCCCTCCCACCCTTTTTTTCTCTCCCTCTATTCGCAAATCCGAATTGCATAATTTTATAGATTTGTCACGATCATCACACTCCGAAATATTATACGGACAGACAAAAAAAAATCGAGTTGATAAATGAACTCCATACATCAAAAATGACGATCGCAAGCGAATCCGCGATCTTATAAAATCAAATATTTGAATATAGTCGCCCGTCGACAAGAGCCTTAAAATTTTTTTTCTTCCATCGATTCGATGTTTCGATCGAAAATACGAGAAACAGAAGGCGTTAGAAGGTTTTTTTTATAAAAAAAAAAAAAAATGTTAATCATGTATTTTCGATCTTTTGGATACAAAAAAAAATTCGTAAAAATTCCAAGATTTTTTTTCGTTCATTTTTCAGCGTTTGCAGATTAAAATAATAATGTTCGATTGATGAATATTGCAGTTTGCGAAAAATAGCATATTTTACGTGGTGAAGAAGGCATTTTTTTTTTCACCCTCTTTCGTACTTTATTTTCGCGTATCCTTTACCCACTTTCCAACAGAGTGATGTATGCACTTCTTTCCGTATTTACGAGTTTACGAACCGAAGTATACGATCCGGTTGTGTATCCGACTACGACGAGGAGAGTCGGACGCCGACGGGCAAAGGCAGTCGATCTCGTTCGATCGAGAAACTTTTATACGAGTCTCTCGTCCATCGAGGAAGAGAGGGGACGGGACGGGGGGGTTGAATACACCGAGAAGCCAGAGCAACTTTCTCGGGATCGCAGGAGTGTTCTCCTATGGGTCAACGTTTCTTTCCACCCCCGGCGTCCCTTTTCGCGAGTAACATTCGAAACGTCTCGATGTATAATGGCCTGCGATCGCGGATGGTTTTCGCAACACAACAACTTTTCGACTTTTCGCGACGTTCGACGTTCGTGGAATTCCGAAAACCCGGTATAGCGCGTGGAAGATTATTATTATTATTATTATTATTGTCCCTCGTCGTCGAGACTTCTTTAATGTGTTAAGTATATACGGGTCCAGGAGATACGACAGTACCGTACGCAGCAGTGATCACGGATATGTAAGCAGGAAGTTCGATCGTTAACTTTGCATAAGTAACTTCGCTGTACAGAGCCATAACTCTTTATACGATCGAAAGAGAAAAAAAAAATGGTATTATTTTTCTCGAAGTAAGTCGTAACCTCTAATATCGATAATTCGATTAAGAACGACCGCCACACACTATATATACGAACGCAACGTACGAAAAAACTTTTTTTTTTTACAATATTCTGGAGATTTATATAAAATTGTTTTCTTTTATTAATAACAATAAATTTGATTAAAAAAGTGGGGGAAAAAATACGTACCAAATACCAGTAATTATTGATACTTTTGGCATAAAAATGTCGATAATTTCACAGTAATTACATCGCGAATGTGAGGATTGAATACTTTAAATAATCGTTACATTTACGATCCGTTACTCTCTCAACTTTCAAAAAGTCTTTAAAAAATCTCTAAAAAAAAAATTATAAATATATACTGTTGACGTAAAAATACGATTAATAATAATAAATATATCAAAAAATCTAAAAAATCTTTGAATCGATTAAAAACAGAGTTTAAATAAAGTCGAATAATTATGATATTAATTTACAATTTTTTTTCCATAACGTTCGATCGATTACCTTCGTATCGACGACGCTTCGGTTTTAACTTAACAATAAATTCAATAACTCCGATAACTCCCGTTATCCTGCGGACAGATTTATCGCGTGTAAATATACGTGTCTCTGTGACAATAAAAAATGTACATAAATTAAAACTCTAACAACTGTAGCAGCCAATCTATCGCGAGTGCTAAAAGTATCGGAATGTATAATATTCCAAATTAAATTATGGAACGTCAATCTCAATGATCAAATATGCTGGCGTGAGATTTCAGAACCGACAGGAAAATCGTTTGAATACTTTATCGCATTAGTTTCACGAATTCCCGATATATTCCCATATCGATTAATCGATATTAGCCTCTCCAATGTTCGGCTATTTCCCGATATAATCCGGCATTATTGGCTCGAAAGTCGAAAAATTCGTTGGTTCGAGTTATCGTCCGATTCGCACCGGAATAGATCGCAGCTGCTGGAGTGCAAAACTGCGTACACGTCTTGCCTCGTGGCTTCCGTACGCCTTTTTTTTACTCCATCCGGTTGTACACTTCGTGGACTGACAACTCCAATTCTTTCGTTGCCCGTTAGGCCCGCGAGGTAAAGTTTACGAGAAACTCAACGGTTCTACTTGTCCGAATGAAAGGACTCGAAGGCAGAGAGATGAGAGCTTCTCTCGTTCTCCGGTCGTTTGCCTAATAAGGGAAAAAAAACGTTCGCGAAAACTTTGCGCCTATTTCTCTCGGTTTAGGGTTACGGCTCTGTCCCCTTCGCGTCGCGAATGAAAAAAAAAAAAAAAAAAAAAAACGACTCCGAGGGTCGACTCTCGATGAGCAGAGTTGGCAATCGCGATGTCCATTGTGCCTTCATTTCGCTCGGATATCACGCGCGACGACGAGAGGCGAGAAGAAACGGAAGGTAAAAGGTATACGTTGGTTTTTTTTTTTTTTTCACACCGACCGCGGATAGAGAACTTCGCTTGGCGTCTCATGCAAATGATATAAAACTACGCCTTCGCGGAAGAGAGAGAAAGTGAGAGAACTCCCGAGATGCGGTGTGCTTCTTCTGCTCCGCAAGAGTTAACATTTTCAGTGCTTTACGACTCTCGTAAATCTCACTGAACTCGCAACGGATAACAGAGGGAGCGGAAACTCGGAGAATCTTCTCGGTGATACTCTCCTCTGTACCTCGGCTACTGAGGGAGTCCCATATGTGTCCGCTGGTACCCGGGATCTCCGGTTAAACTCCGCAAGGTGTCGAGCGAAAAATACCGAGTACCGAGCAGCTTGGGAAACGGTGTAATGCAATATGCAGAGCTGCTTCGCGATTCGCGTACTCGAGAAGCGTTAAATAATTGATAAAAACAAAAGCAGCTTTAGAAAAACTTCTGACTGATTGACACGAAAAAATGTATTTCTATTCCCAACGGATGTATTTTTGTTCGAAGACTAAAAAGTTTCACCGCAATAAAATTCGAGAAAATTATTACTTGGATCCCTTTCTCGATTATTATTATTAGTTTTCATTCTTACGAAAAATTTTTAATCGAACGAAAATCTCGAATTAAATAGATAATTAATGACATTTTTTTTTAAATATAAATAATTATTTAATAAATAATTTTTCTTCATTATGCACAAAATTTTTAATTTTTTTTTTTAAAAACACCGACTGATTTAAACATCTTTTGGATCTTCAAAAAAAATGATTTTTCAAATGCGATAAAAAAAATATCGAATTTCAATAATCAAACATTTTTAATTATCACCCCAATTTTTCAACCAAAAAAAAATACCTCATCTACTTTTATTATTCACCCTTCATGAATGATTGTGATTGAGATTGTGGCGAAGTTACGTCGAAATATAACAAAAAAAATTTTTTTTAATATATATATATATATACATATTAAATAAGTACACGATCTCTGTTCCCCGGGGCTGAGGGTGTGACACCGCAATTACAATAAAGTGTGGCGGCTCTCGACTCTTCGTAGCGTTTTTTTGCCGGCAGAAAAGGTCGCATGGACCAGTTATACGGATGCTGAGAGAGTAGCGGAAGTGTTGCAGTTTAATTCTGCAACGTGTTCGCGTAGCAAACGTACGAAGGGGTCGTCTGCACCGGTGGTGCAGATATCGCCATCCCCAGGTATGCTTTGCGCTTTAACCGTGAGACCGAGAAACGTTCTCAAATTAAATCCGGCTAATGTAACACAGCTTCTGTATTAGATCTCTGTCTCTGAGAGAAGAGCAGCGCCCGAGGGCTGTTTCCAGGCTTTCTGTTTCTACATTTCTCGACTGTTCTCTTCGCCCCCTTTGGGGGAAGAAACGACGGAAATCGTTGCACAGCCTCGCAAAGGACCGGAGATCCTCATCTTCGCGCACTGCGCTGCACGTCTGGAAGACGGCATTTGCCTCGAGTGCGGAGGACAATATTATGCTTGGTCCCCGGGATCATGGCGCCGTTGGAAAGGAGGAAAAGTGAGGTAAAAGCACTGGGAAACTACCGCGTAGCTTTCTCGCGGCAAGAGAAACGTGATCTTCGGACTAATTCCTTCCGAATTAAAGAGCTACGGCACTACTACGCTTTTCTGTATCCCCAACAGAAGCCCGCGGGGATTGCGTTGACCCTCTTTTTTCATTTGCACGACCTCATTCTCAAATTCTCTCTTACAGTCTTTCCATTTTAATCGCAAAGGCCCCTGTGCACTTGCCCTCCGGGGGACTTGAGTGCTTGTAAGAGGTGAGATGAGAAGGTTTTTCACGAACGTGATACAAGTCAGAAGCACGTGATACACCGGGATTCGGAAAAGTTTCGTGTCGACTTTGGTGCGTAGAATCGTATGAGAAAAGAATTATTCGCGACGAACAATTGCGTAAATCGTTAATCTTTATTCGTTCAAAATAATTCAACGGTTTATTAATAGAGAACATTTTTTTTTTTTTTTTTTTTTTTTTTTTTTTTTTTTTTTTTTCAAATGTACGCAGACTTCCCTCGGAAAATCCTCGAGAAAATGTATCAAATACGATATATTTCTAATTCTTACTTTGGTTCACTGAATGAGTCGAAATTTGGAAAAAAATTCGAAATTTTTTTCGACAGATTCAAAATTCGTAATTTCTTAACGGTTAATTAAAAAAAATTGTTGCATACTGTTATAATCGAGAATTCGTTTTTAAAAAAATTAATAAATACCCCGCAGGCGTCGGTTCGGGAAACAGTAGAATAGGACAATATTTTTACAGTGCGCATTCACATTGTTGTAGTAGTAAAAGGCTGAAATTTAATAATTGAGAAAAATGATTGAAAAGAAAAATATCGAAAAGCCAATTTTCCAGTGGAGAGTTACGTGCTGTGATGACAATTTTTTTTATTTTTTTCGCAAAGGTCACACATGACAAAGTAAAAATTTTCGAAATTTGAAAAAAATGTATTTTCGATAAGTGAAAAATTCGGAATCATTGAGATTAATATGAAAAAAAAAAAAATTCTTGGCGAATCTCAGACGCGATTTTCTACATAAGGTTCGATCTGCGAGATTTATCTTCATTTCCTCCCCTTGAGTTCAGGGCAAAGAAAATGTGACCTATTTTCAGTAAGTGCTATAAGTCGTCGCGAAATCTATAGCCGTATAGCTATACTATATCGTTTTAATATTTTACGTATCCAGATGTTTCTTATCGTAACATTTCTCGACAAGATCTCTCGCGAAAGCTTCGCGACCGTACCAATAGTATAGCGCGATGTATTATTACTGTATCATTATACTTCGGTATTGGTTCGACGATCGAAAGCTATTCAGCGAGTCTTTCTACTTTTTTTCTCGTTGCTCGGAAATATACGGTATATAGGGTCATAAAATATTTCACAAGACAATGTTCGCGCGGTAGTGTATATGTGTATCTATGCAATTCCAACTGATTGAATCATACAGCAAAGCGACGCGAGCAAACGAGTGTAATAAATTCGTGGAAGAGATGACTCCACGTCGTTGCTAATACTAACTCTTTCATCCGCGAAATACTCTTTCGCCGACAAGCGCATTATTACAGAGTTTCTTCTTACTTTCGACTCGCGGCGAGTGATTAATTTTTTTTTTTTTTTTTCATTATTTCTTTGACTGAAGAAACATCGAAATTAGGCGGAGCAAAGAATTCTTTATTACGATCGACCCGCGTACTCGGGGATAATCGTGCGGCGGTGAAAGGTCGAGAGAGAGACAGAGAGAGGGGGGAGAGAAAAAGAAAAAAGAGTTTATAGAACCGACGGAACTCTTTAGTTCGCGCAACTGTTAATATCTTAGTGTAAAAGCACTTCGGCTAATAGAGTCGGACTCCGGGGACGTGGGGAGGCGGGCAAAGAATTCATCGACTGGATACTTACCGACACACAAACGCCTCGTATAAGTCTTATACTACACTATAATTCTAAAGTATACTTTCTTGAAAAAAAAGTCAATTATTTTTTTGTTTTTGCCTTGAAATCGTCATAAGCTCGACAACGCTGTTTTTTTTTCTTCAATTTAATTAAATTATTAAATATCGTATTTATTAAATTATTAATTTCTTAAATGTGCGTTTCGTCAAATTTTTGTTATTTAGAGTTATTTGTCTGAATAAATGGTAATTCTCATGTCTTCGATCGTTAATAACTATTTGAGATAATTGCCACGTGCGTTGAATTAAAAAATAAATTTGATTATATTTTTGTTTCGTCGGTAAAACGCGATATATTATATTTGTTATTTTCGTGATATGGATCGCTACAACGACGACTCCTGGTACACGAGAATAAAACGCGAACGCGTGCTTGGAAAAGACCGCGATAAAAAAAAAAGTCAAGTTCTGACTCCAGCGGGGAAAAACCCTACCCGACCCTTAGTCTCGTTCGCCAAGCTCTAGTTTTATTACTTCGCGACTAGCGGGGCCGGGGTACACGAGTTGCCACCGCGCCGCCACTCCCACATCATTCTCATGTCGAGAAATCATAAATTGTTTTACGCAGGACGCTCGCGGCTACCGCGAGGAATATTAGGTATATACCCCCACCTTCGACTCCTCTGTTCCTCACTGTTCTTAACGTTCGCGTTATGCCGTGCATTTCAAAACCTCCCCCGGATACCGCTCGACCTACTTGGATTACGTAGCACGCGAGGTTACTTCCTTTTGATTGAGGTTATGCTTCCCATCGAAAAAAACCAATGTTCATTCGTTTTAGAAAAAATTGAATTTGAATGAAATGACACGCGCACGAAATTGTACTATCGATCGTTCGAGAAAAACTATAGACTACTTTCCGCCTACATTTTTCAACACGCGATTGAACCAAGAATAATTTTTGTTTTGTTATTTTTATCGGACTTTTCGTCGTCTCACGAATTTTGCTCTAATAACAAGGATTGAATGGAGCGCGAAAGATTATAACCTCGTAAGGTACGGTGTTATTGTGTAGTTTATTCAAGACGCACCTTCGTTGTTTTCCTCCGAAGACCTGATTTATTAATTCATGGAAATTTTCACGAATACACTGAACGCTGCTTTCGGCTAAAGAGGCTATGAATATATATTCACACTGCACTGTAAAACTTCACCGCACTGTTAATTAATCGCGCGATTTCGTCGATTTAATGGAAAAAAAAAAAAAAAACTTGAATGAATGAATGAATGGACGTTATTAATTACTTTGATCGAGAAATTAAGAAACATAAAAGAAAGACGCACGGAATTTTCGAGAATTTTGATACAACTCGAGCGCAATGAAGGATTCAAGCTATTACACGCTGCGTTAGCGAAGTTTCTCTCGTAACCGTTGAATATTTCGTCAGATATTCTAACATTGATCCATAAGTCTCTACTCGACGAAATACGAATTTATGACACAGAATTTATCGCGATTCTTTTATTAGTCGCGATTTTATTCCCGAAAAAACTCGCGACAATTAGATCGAATTTATTGTCAATCGACTCGCGTCCCGTCTTACTGATCAGGTGACACCGTCTCGGGGCCCCCAAGATGGCCGATACGACGCCGAGCGTCAACTGCCGTTGTACGCTAGAATCCTCGTGTCCTCGCATTGGCTGACGATTATCACGTGGGCCTCTGATGTTTACGCGTTCTCGCGACCGTTAACATTAAACCATTCTGCGTTATTTTTTCGGGGAAAACGAAGTCCCGACTAGTGGCATTTTCTTTCTCTCGAGTTTTGCTGTACGAAAGATGTGTCGAAATCTGACACTTTATGATAACTAACCTCCAAACGTATTTTGTTGTATATCAACACACAACTTCTTATTATTAATTGTCAAAATAAAATTGGCGAATATGTAGAAAAAAAATCTCTGTTTCATTTAACAATAAAAAAAAATGTAATAGAAAGGAATTTTTTTTTTAAATAATAAAAACAAAATCAAGTGTACCAAAGTATTGTAGAATATAAATATGTAAAATAATGTGGAAAGTTGTATGTATCTCCGAGAATTTTCGCGACCGCACGGAAGGGTTAAGAATGTGTAAAGGGAATCGTTCACCGGTGGCTCGACCCCCGTCTTTTATATTTCACCGAAAATTTGTCGAATAATCGAGCAATAATCGAGCGTTTAGAGAGTGAAACCACGACGATTATCCGAAGACCGCGGCACGCCTTACCGGCGCAGAATTTGAGCAATTAGGGAAAGCCGCAGGACAGGATCGAGTTACACATTTTAATCGATGATACCAACGGGGATGAGTCTAAAAATACCCCAAATTCCGCAATTCCTTTCCCCCGCTCCTCTATATCCACAATAGATATTTCCCTTTTCACGAACCCTTGAACCTTCGCGTTCCCACCTAACCGGTGCCCCCTCGGCGTGTTTGTGTGTGTGTGCGATAATTAACAGTCGACCGCTCGCGTTCCGCAAAAGCGGGGCGAGCGCGCTAAAGGCGAGGAAGGAAAATCAATAAAATCCCTAGTCGATGGCTCGCAGGCAGGCATGCCGTTCCGCTACTTGCTGGCATACGTCGAGCTTTGCCGGCCCACTCACACGCGTTTCTACAACATATTTCGCAACCCATGTCGCCCTTTCTCGCTTTCCATCCTCCCCCCGGCGCTCACCCGGACCCTGTGGGTGCTGCTACTGTATTACAAGATTAAAAGTAACACGCGTTTTTTTTTGTTACCAAAAAATTCTTTCAACTAAGATATCCCGCTGAATTTGAACAATTGAACATTCTTCGATGAATAATAGAATAATAATGATCAATAAAAAAAACCGTTGCGCGGTGTTATAAATGATGATATTCGATAAATAGAAATCTTTTTTTTTATCTCCCGAAATTATTTTTATTCGAATTTTCGTGGTTTTTTTTTTTTTGTTATTTCTATTGATTTTTATCACGTAGATTTTTATCATTCTCGCTAATCACAACAGTCAATTAATAACAGCCGGAAAAATATTAAACACAGGTAACAAATGTTGCAATGTTCACTTATAATGTTTTTTTTTTTTACGATTTTTGAATAGTTTAATTCAAAATACATTAAAAATTATACATCGACAAAATTTTATTACGCGCATCTCTTGGGTGATCAGTATTGCACCCCCTCGTCTTATTTTCAAGAACGTTTAGCTTCGCTCGCTCGAGGGTCGCGTAAAAAAAATACACTGTCGTTGTACCCTGCACCCCCATCAGAATCGGAATCCCCCTGGCGAGGTGTATTCGTCGTTCCCCATTCCACATCCCCTGACGACTTTTCGCAAGAGAGTGGATGAACGGCTGAACGAGTTTGTCCCGTCGCCACTAGGTGGCGATGCCGAGACCGGCTGTCGGATCGCAATGTTCCGTCTGTACTTCGACCGGCTGGCCGCTGCCTCCCGCTTATACGGAGGAGGTTCTATCGTATACGGCTACGAAACTGGCTGTCAGTTTGTGCCGCGGCGCCACCACGGAACGTTCTGCTGTCGGTTGGTCGGGCGTTTCTTACGCGACGTTTGTAAACTCGCGATAACGTTGTGATACCGTACATTTATACACTATTGTCCAAACAATCGTAATCGACAATTCAATAATAATTCTTCTCAACAACGTGCGTGTTCAATTTTTTCTACGAGTGTTAAAAGAAAAACAAAAAAATTACAATAGGATAATCGAATACGTGATTCTTAATGAACACAATCATTGTAAACAAAATTTTTCATACCGTTCTATGATTTTTAAAACATTTTTTGTACTGTGTGTTTATCTGTAATCGCAAACGAGTATCCAGATAAATCGATATTCGCCGCGAAGTTTCGTAGAGATAAGAAGAGGCGAGAAAAATATCTCAGATGGAGTTGAAGTTTTTGAGTGTTTACGATCGATGTTAGTAACAGTGGTATGCTGTTTAACTGGTGAATTGTGCGCGAAACATTTTCTACGTCCTGCTAAACACGGATAATTAGTGCCGAAGATAGGTGAGTGATATGTGTCATTATTATTATTTTTCATCTATCTCACGACTATAATCGAATCGGATTATTATAGTCGCGTAAAATCGACAAGAAAGTTCGAGATCGCGGATAGAAAAATCTTCGAGTAAAATCGATTATCGATCGTGAAAAAAGCCACAATGAAATTTCACCGTCGTTTTTCAATAATAACAATGATCGAGTATATAATCGCTCGAAGTAACGAGATCGATTATTACTTCGCGGAAAAAAAAAAAAAAAAAACAAAAACTAAAGAAAACAAAACATCTTTGGACACAAGGATGATCGTTGAAAATTGCATAGCAGTTAAATTTAGATCGTCGATTCCCCTATCGTTGTATAATGGAAGATTCGAACGAAAATTGCTTCGATAATGCGATAGCCGTTGAGCCTCATTTTTCCTCATTTCAATCGGGGCGTCCCCTCGATTGGGATTCTGCGGTTCGGCGTCGGCGGCGAAGCGCCACTCACTTGTGCGAAACCCCCTTGGATTATCCGCGCGTATACTTACTTCTGTAGCCGGGGTCCGTGGCGCTCTCGGTTTCTCGTGTTCGAAAGTTTTCACTTTGTCGTGATGAGATTCAACCGTCGTCGGGAATCGTTGCACCGATTAATTCTCTAAGCCACTCTCGCGCCGAGATACTTCGCTCGACTTGCGTCCTTCCCCATCGCATAGTAAACCGTATTCGCGCCGTGGTGTCGAGAAGCGAGACGTGAAACACTGTAGGGCAGAGTCGAGAAGGCAAATCGAGGGATTAGCGTTGAGGAGACCCTTGCTGAAGTCGTCGTTGTTGCGCGTGTTCGCTTAGTGAATTAGGGGAACAGTGAGGACAAATGAAATTTCGCTGTGGCAAATTGTCCGAAAGTGAGGCGCGAAACTCACTGGTGATATCCATTCCGCTCTCCGGTCTGTTGCACGCAGAACAACCGAACGCGCCCAACGCCGCGCGAACGTTCGCGAGACACTGATATTAATCGTTTCACATTAATTCGCTGGAGATTTCGATTACTCGTGTTTTCGAAAAAAAAAAAAAAATTCGTTCCTCGAGACAATAATTAATTTATGACGTGAGACACGTAAAAAAAAAGTTTCGGTAGGTTAATTACTAATAATAATGATAATAATAGTCGAAGTTTTATAAAATCTTTCATTACACTGCTTCGACCGTACGCCGAATGCAGCGAGTAATAAACGTACCCTATTGTTTTCCGTGTCTGACGACAACTTCAGAACTTCTCAAACACTATTGAAACGTCAAGAAGTTTCGAAGTTTACTACGACGAGAAACAGTCAAGGCTAATTGCGCGTTTTATTCGAGTAAAGCTTCGCGTGCTTGACATTGCGAACTTTTCCGCTTATTCGAAATTCGCGAATATGGTTGAAGCGTCCGAACAAATATTTTCAGAATAATTAAGTTAGAAAAAAAAAAATTCATGCAAAAAACTTTGTAAGTTGATTTTAAAGTGCATTCTCATGGCGAAACACTGTAAAATCGAGGCTTCGGGTGTATTTTCATTAAACATAATTAAATCACAGTATTAATTGATTAAATACGATTACTGGCTGTTTATGCATTTTTTTCGTTAAAAAATTTATTTTTTTGAGTAAAAAAAAAAGTTTGACGTTTTAAAGTGCATTGTCATGGCGAAACACTGTAAAATCGATTCTTCGGGTATATTTTCATTAAATATCATTAAATCACAGTATTAATTGATTAAATACGATTACTGGCTGTTTATGCATTTTTTTCGTTAAAAAATTAATTTTTACGAGTAAAAAAAAAAAATTTGACAAAATAATAAAAAAATAATAATCAACGAATTAATTGGGAGTGAGAAAAAAAAAAGATCATTGTTTCGCTGCTTAGAAGGGGCGGTTGCTACGAAACACCCTTTAAAGGGTATCACGCGAAGATTTGCTAATTTCCTGCGAACGGTCGATTCCCCCCGTCGTTACGTTTTCGTGCCGACGGGCTAATATAACGCGGCCCTCGGAGCTTCCTTCGGCGTCCTATATCAGGGACTTACTACCCGTACTCATCGTAGTCGAGCGTTCGTTAAGACCCGATCTATAACCGCTCTCACGTTGTCGAAAATCGTAAATCTTCGAACCGGTGAGAGAGCGAGAGAAACGTGTCTTTTTGGCTCTGTTACGGCTGAGAAAACGTGAATCGCTTGCCGATGTGTTTCATCGGGGAATCGCGCTACAAGAGTCCGGACTATAGGTGTTAGTGGCAGCGCACCGTTCATTCCTTCGTTCTCTTTGATTCTTCATCTTCTTCCTCGTCTTCGCGCTCCACGGAAATTCCTTACGATCCTCGATCGCACGCGCACCTCACGGCTCTCCTCTACAAGAGATTCGAAAACGATTCGATACTCTCGACACACGCGCCGTGTGAAAGAGGATACAAGTTTCGTTTTTTTTTTTTTTTTTTTTTTTATTCTTCTATTACCAGGTCTCTCGATTCTCCAATAGCTGGTGGTTGTTTCCTTTTTTTTTTATCGGGTTTTCACTTTCCATCCGAGAGCCTCGCGATCATTAATTGGCAGGTAGACACGAAACGATTAATCTTTCTTGTATTCCCGTTTTCTATTCAACGCCCGTTCGATGCTTCCAGGAATCTTCGGCTATTTAACTCGAAGTAAATAGGATTTTTTTTTTTTTTTTTTTTTTTTTTTTTTTTCGTTTTCAAGTTTTTACGAGATCGTCGGATATTTAGTAATTATCATTAATATAATTTCTGTGGAGAGAAAAAAATAAATAATCGCGGGGAAGAGATATGAATATTCGTCGATGTGGCCGCTACAACGGACCATCGAACTCTCTACTACGCCGAAATAATCGCGATGCCCGGTCACTCATGTGCATAATTAACGCTCGAGCAATAAAGCCCACCGGCCGCTCATACCCTCCCGGATACTTAACTATTGTAACCCACTCTGCCTGTGTGTTCGATGTGTTTCATATTGCGCGATCTCGTTATTGAACGGCGCGTAAGAGGGGAGGCGAAGATTAACGATATGTGTTTACTGTTAACGTTGTTCATTTTACCGAGTTAATTCGTAATAACGCAAACCTCCCGTCTGTAAATTTATGTGGAATACATATATTCAACAACGATCGCCGAATGGTTTATCATCGGTTTATTGCGGACTAAGCGCTAAACGTTTCATCGATTTCTCGGTTGTAATTATTACGCGGAGAATTAAACGTTCGAAACAATCATTTTTCACGATATTTCTCGTTGTTGCTTTTACGCGAATCGTAAATCGCGGGTTTCTCTACACCACAAATCCATTAATTAACGTTCAACTCGATTACGGAGATATTCGCCAAAGATCGACATTTTCTTATAAACATAAAAATCGATTAATTTTATTTTATTATTATTTTTGTACTTACGAAAAAATTAGGAATAACTTTTACGTATTGATATTTACGAGAAAATTAAAAAATTAATTATAATTTCTATTACTTTTTTTGTTGTTTTTATTCATTTTTTATTGTGAATTTTTCAGATTTTCTTTTGATTTTTTTTTTTTTTGGTATAATTATTATTATTCAGATAAAAAATGGTTGTAAAAAAATTTGATCGATTTTTTATTAGTTGACGAAAATATATTTTTAAGCTTTGGATAATGAAAAAAATCAATAAAGACGTTTTTTTTTCACGAATTTACGGTTCAATTAGAAATATACACGTATTTCACGTAAGTGGATATCTTCGCGGAAGTTAATGTTCTTCGGTAAATTTGCTTAAGTCCCGAACAAGCCTCGCAGGTATCTCGCGAGTTCGCACGTAATTAACACACACATTCTCCCGAATGCATCGCTATAGAAAATCCACGAAACAACGAGGCGTGTAATCCTCACTCTCGAGTCTCTCCGCCCGCCGTGTCGTGTATCTGCAATGTCGGCAATGTTCTTTCGCGATACTAACTGGCGGCTTCTGTACAGTGCGCGCGTTAAAACCGTCGCCTGGAAAGGAATAAAACTTTAACGTCGATTCGATTGCGATTTTACGATCCATCGTCGCGAAGCGTTCAACACCGACGATCGTTCAGTTTAGTTACCGTCGGTTTACTCGATTAAACAATAAAAACGATCAAACGAACTTTAAACTTTTTAAATCTTTCGGAGTATAAAAAAAAAAAATATATGTCGAACATTTTTATCCTCCCGAATTATTTATATAACAGACGAATAAAAATAACAAATAAAAAAAAAAAAATCTTTCGACCAAATAATTATTAATTAAAAAAATTATTTAAAATTAATTATTTAAAAATACGAAAAAAAAAAAAAAAATCGTAATATTTTTTCGCGTCGATGCGAGAGATATTGTTTATATTTGCCGCGAAAGAATACTATCAATCGAGCAGTTTAGTTGAAAACGTAAGTGCGATGGCACGCGTGTGTCCCGCATACTTCTGTTATAATACGATGACGTGGCCAGTCAACGACATTTTCATGTTGATATATACATATATATGTGTATATCTGAAAGCCGCTCGAGATCTGCCACCGTTGGCATGGATATGCAATGGGCCGTCCGACCGCCGCGCAGCAGCACACAGCTGGCGCAGACAAATTTCGAGTCGAGAACGGATAGCCAGGGGTCCGGGCACCTGATCCCGGACGCTGGCGTATCCATCTGTGCCATCCGTAGCCCCGCGCATAGCTAGACACACAACTGATCCCGGAAGGTGTAGACGAAACCCTGCTAACGTTTTGTTACGCTTAACACAGAGAGGATGAATCGTTTCGAAACGATACACGCACGCATGTCGGAGAGATAATGGCTTTCTAATTGCTCCCCACAGTGGTGAAGCTTCGTGGCTCTCTACGGGTACATCGTATAATGTATATATGGTCCGGGAGATTCGTTCGCTCGTTTCGCACTCGGGTTTCGAGCGCTAAAAAAAAAAAAAAAAAAAAAAAAAAAAAGAACACATAGAAAATAAAAGAAATCGAGAGAAACAAGAAGGAAAAAATATTGGCCGGCGAAGGAGGTTCAAAGGGACTTTGTGGCGGCGCGCACGCTCTCTCGCTACTCTTCTTTATTTCTTGTCCTCTCTCCGCTCTGTTCTTCGACTATATAACTCCACACCTCTCTTATTCTCCTTGCCGGCTAAGTGAAACCAAAGGGGAACGCCGCAACGAGACCGCGAACTTGCGCCGTTATCTCTTTTTGTAGATTTTTTTTAAATGCTTTTTTACGTATCATCGACGACGGTAAGGATGCTAAGTGAAAATCGCAGAAATAAAATAGTAAAAAAAATAAAACACTTTGCTGGTTTAAGTAGCGATTTAATAAAATTATTCCGGTCGTAAAATAGGTTAACAGATCTATGTTGTTTATTCGTAACATTTATCTCGCGTGAGTTTTCGTCGACAATTCATTTTGAATTAACTAAATAGAATTTATAAATCATAAAAAAAAAAAAAATTAAAATATTAATTTTTTTATCGAATTTATTCAATTGAATTTTCGATGTTATTGTTGTTTTATACTCCTCGCAAAGTTGAAATTCATCCGTAACAGTGTAACTGGAGACAATTTCCATTCCGACGTTTACTTAGGAAAATAAGTGAAAAAAAGCATTTGCGTCGCGACGCGCATAGAATACTGCGAGTCTTCATACTATTTTTTTTTTTTTTTTTTTTTTTTTCATTCATATTAGTTCGGAGCTAAGGAAGAGTATTCATTTTTCTGATGGTCGTTGTTCGTAGTATCCCGAGAGCGACATCGTAAGCCGCTTCCAGCTTCCATTCAATTTTTTTTTTTTTTTTTTCATCTCGTTCGCTACTCGCGTTATAGAGCTCCTTGGCTCTTATGTATAGTGGAGTAGAAAAAAAAAAAAGAAGAAAGTAGACGTATAAAATATGCAGGAGCGAAGACCGTAGGAACCTCCTGAGGGATACACCTGACGCGCCGAGGATAGACGGGACCTTCCTTCTTGCCACTGCGCTTCCACTGTATTCCCCTACTCTCTGTTATGTTACTTACATATATATGTACGCCTATATCTATGTATATACGCATATGCTTCGGTACAAAACCAGAAGAAGAAGAAGCTAACGTCCCTTCGGGATAAACTCCCGGCCGCTCCATAACTCATTCTAAATACTCGTATGCTAATAACGTCCTCGCGCGATGGCGCGACTCGAGCGTAACGGAAATTTACTATATTCCTCTTGGCGACGAGCTCTCGCGGCTAACAGCTACTGTTACATCGGCTCTTCGGTTGCAACCCCTTTTTTTTTTATTATTCTTTCTTTATTATTTCAGTGCATAGAAATCTGCGGATAAAATACCGGAGTTTCGCACTCGTCGTTTCGTTCCGTTCTTCTCGATGTTTTTGTCGCCTCTCCCTATTAGTTGCGGCATTAGGCAACGCAAAATTTATCCTCAGTTCGTTTTTTTTTCTTTTGATTTTCGTTATTATTTCGATAATAGGAAAAAAATGATAATATTTTTTTTTTTTATAGTTTTTTTCACATAATTTTTTATGTATAATAATTATTTAGATCCGATGTTTGATTTTGGCGAAATTCGTATCTTGATGCGAAAATTTACGTGGTATATACCGCGAATTTCCATTAGATTACGCTATCGTACATTTCGTATGCGAAACAATTGTCTATCGACAGAATTCCATCGTTCGCGGTTATAATCCCGGGGTTCGCTGGGGCTGTGAACAGAGATTCCGATGATTATAACGCTCGTGGCTATTAATGCACTGCGCTCCAACCCCCCCGTTGCTGCGTCGCTTCGGTTAGTCCGTTAATCAATTTTGCAATAACGCAAATTGAAATCATCTTTACTCCCCGATCATCCTGAGTTAAAATATGTTCTCATCGATTCTATCGATCCTATCGGCATTGAGAAATCGTAAAAAAAAAAAAAAAAAATTTTATCAAAAACATCGATCGACTTTTCGCAATTAAATTCATCTCCCCATTCAACAATGTCGAATTGCTTTTTTTTTTTTTTTTTCAATTCTAATCACCGAAACTGTAACTGTGCCGCTCGCGCACTTTCCCTTTCGTCTCGTTCGATCGGTACATTAGCTTCGCATTAATTCACCGTACAATTTATGCAGCGGCATGGAGATTCTCCGCATCCCCTTTCGATTCGCGTTAATTCGACTCCCCGCTATGCATAACCTCGATGCCTAAATCGTTGCGCCGCATTCAACCCGTTCTTCTCCCCCTCCCCCCTTTCCCCTCTATTGCCGCTGCACAGTTGTCTCTGGGATCTCTATCGGTTGCGTTAGTCCGTCAATCAATCTCGCAATAACGAAAATTGAAATAATCTTTGCGCGGAGAGAAACTCGGAGAGCTCTATATCTCCGTTAAATTCATTCGTCACGGGGCCTTCGCGTTCGTGTGCGGTACACCCGTTGCCCGCTGGCGTTCCGCAGAACTCTGGCCGTGAATAATTTGACGAGGATCTGTATATACATGTATATATATATATATATATATGCACGGGGTGGAAAAAAGGGGCATTTGGGTCGAAAGGGTAGACATCGCGAGGGGTTGGGCGATGCGAAAGGGTGAAAGGGCTCTCTGTCATCTCTATCTGTTGCTTTCTATCTTTCTTTCATCATCATCATTCCCCCTCGAAAGGGTGTATCAAACAGATACGTATATTTTTTCAAAGGGGAAAGTGAAAACTCCGAAAAAAAAAAAAAAAAAAAAAAATTGACGATTTGTTATCGAAGATAAAAAATGATGTCGACAAGAGTCGTTGAACCGCGTAATAATTGTTCGGAATGGAATATTTTTCAATCTTTTTTTTTTTTATTGTCTTCTTTTCGTTCATAGGGATTTATGAAGAAAAAAAAAAGAAAAATATGTTGGAATTTGCAACTTTCGCTGCAGAGTTCACGAGAGTTTACAATACGTTTTTCACTCGGTGAAAAAAAAGTCGGCAATGGGGGAAAAATAGACAGAAAAGAATGGAAAAAAGGAAACGAACTCTTATCTGGAGGGTCGTGAATTTATGGTCGGTATCCGCCTTTCGTAATTCACCTGCTCCACATTCGCCGTTTTTCGCCGTACATAGAGTAACCGGTAAAAGTACTGTAGCTACAAGACCGTCGAGTTTTGCAAAGAGAAGGAGGGGGCCGGAGAGGAAGAAGAAGAAGGCGGCGGGGGCAGGGGTTACGCGGAGGAGAGAGACTAAATCACTGTGTGCCTCTCGACGCGAGGAGGCAGGAGCCAGCAGTTCGCCGCTTTCCGCCACTTTTTTTTTCTTTTTTTTCTTTTTTTTTTTTTTTTTTCCTCGTTAAAACGAGTTCGGTCCGCGGATTATTTTTCTACCCGAGAATTTCTTCTTTTTGTTTCTTTGAATTCTTTTTCGTTTTATTATTATTATATATTTTTTTCATTTCGTTCTTTCTTACTCCTTTCGTTTACTCCGTCTCTCGGTCGTTCGTTCTACTTATATTCTCGACTTTTTTTTTTTTTTTCTCGTTCCTTCTTTCTTTCGTCTTCTTTCTCGTGCCACTTGGGCGCACGGTATATACGCAGAAGTATAGTGTAGATACGAAAGAGCTTTTCTCGAGTGAGTACGCCCGGGGTTTCGAGTGCTGAAGCAACTCTCTCGACTGAGCGCGCGGAGAGAAGCTCGGAATTGCAACGACGGGGAAAAGGAGAGATCGAAGCAGTTTTCGTCGTCTCGAGTCCCTAACCGGGTGGACGATTCGCGCAGAGACGTACTCGGCGTTTCGGCGCGTACAGTGGCATCTCTCGCAACCTAACATTCCGGAATAGAAAAATGTATGATGTAACGATTGAACGCGGGATATTTCGATTCATCATCGTCTGTCCGTATCACTAAACTGACAGAGTAGAACTCAAAACAGAGGAGATAAGAGTTATCGCTCCTTTTTCTCACCGATAAGTACAGACTTCAACCTTATCGCACTTTCGTCGTATCGTATTATTAAATACCTCCAAAATACGGCTAAAATCTCAAAGATTTTTCGTTTATAAAAAAAAAAATTTTATATTCAGAAAAACATCGAATCACAAATTTTTCAAATTTTCTTTCGATTTGTAGAAAACTAATCTTCAACTGTCTTTTATATTCGACTTTCAGATTTTTCCACGCGTTCGAAACTTCATTGCAAATAAACAATTTCACGGCATTATTATTACGATGTTTTTTCAAATAAAACATTTTTTTTTTTTGGTAACGGAGCGAATATTCCATACGCGAATAACTAATGTTTCAAAGAATTAAAATAATTCCTTACCGTTGTACCTAAAAGGCGTAACTTATGCAAGCGGCGACTTTATCTCTTCTATCCTTTCTCTCTCCCAGCAAAGTTCTCGTCGCTTCTTCTTTTCGTTTCGTTCGTCGTAAACTGCAATCAGTTTCGCAAAACTTGCCATCCGTTAGACATCGAATGTACCGTAGAGACATCGACGTTGAAATCAATGCGAAGAATACTTTTTTTTCCGCAAAGGCGCGGGGTCTCTTGCAGCGTTATATTATTCTCTTGTGTGTCGTGTGTATCGCGTATACACGATTTTCTATGGATCCGTCAAGCGAAGGAAATAATCAGCCGTCCGTGAGGGGGACGCAGAAGAGTTCGTTGGACAGTGAAAGTCAGCCGGTGTAACGAAGGGGTTAAGGGGGGTGGAAGAGGGGGGGGGAGGGTCATAAAATATTCAGAAGCTCATCCAACGATCGATGAAACGAGACACAACAGTCGGGTCGGGCGAATGGTCCGAGACGCGAGCTTTAGTTGCGGTCGATGTTTCACCGACTCCTTCAACCCTATATACGCGGTCAAGTTAAAGCCAGCAGCACGTGGTCTCTTCTTACTCGTTTCTCGTGTCTCTCCTCGTCGGGTATATACCGGACGTACGTCAAATTACCAGTGAGACAAGCGCGAGCGCGCGGGCGGCACGGTGAATAACCGTACAGAGAAGAAATCGTTACCCTTTAATGCATGCGGGCTCCGTTCGTCCTTTGTGCCTTTTGAGGATTTTCTCTTTGCCCCGTGAGTATTCGTCCGTGTGTATGATAATGCTCGCGAGCCAGCAGCAGCCGTGCGTGCTTCGTGAACAAGAAAGAGAAAAAAAAGGACCGAAGGAAAGAAAGAAAGAAAGAAAGAAAAAAAAAGGGACACTGGGAACAGTGGGACAACCGGACGTACACACGCGTGCCGCACGTACACGTGGAGCGGAGCCTATAGCCACGTCGTAAAACGAGAAAGAACGATGTAGCAAAAGCGCGAGAGTTAAAAGAGTCTTCCGTATCTTTTGAAAAGGGGGTGTGTGGCGCGAGAGGCTCTGGGAGGGTAGAAAAAAAAAAAAAGAGAAAAAATAGTGGGAAAGCAAAAGACAGCGGAGTGTAGTAGATATGTTGCGATGTTACGGTAGGCGAAAGTCGAAGAGAACGACCACCGACGACAAAATGCAAGTACAGAGGTAACACAGCCTAAGCTTACGCGCGCGGGTGAGTTGGATGACAGAGTAAGCAACCCTCTGGACACTATACCGGTAGTACCGAGCGAACGGGTATGCGAGCGCATTCTCGTTTTCATTTTTTTTTTTTTTTTTTTTTTTTTTTTTCCGACGACCAGACAAGAAGCCAGAAGTATAGTAGAACCATTGCAGCCAAACCAGCGGTGTGGCATCAGCAACCAGCAGCTCTGGGGGCGCGCGCGTACCCTTCCCTCATTCCGTATTCCATTTCACTCTGGTATTCTCTTTTACTTCTTCAACCAAGAGACCACGTAACACGTACACTCGCATACTTATATCCGTCGCCATTGTCTGCTTTTCCCATAGTGTGTAAAGGGTTGTGAAGGTACTCCCTGACGGCTCTGGTCGCCGCTTGCCAGTCCACGGACCACTGCCTAATTATCCGATGAGGGACCAACGCGACTCGTCGCCCGTAGTGTCGTTCACTCTTTTTTTTCTTTTATTTTTTTTCAACACTCACACCGAGCAGATCCCCTAATTGACAACGGTCCCCGATATATTCAAATGAGAGAGCCGAGGGAATAATAAAAAGTTTCATGTCCCCTCCTCTGTCCTTTTAGCGAGTATTATGGGAATAAAAATTCTCATTCGATACGAAACAACGTGTTAATCGTAATCTACTTCGATAAAAGAGATCAACCATCTCGTTTCGTTTGCAATTGGCTTAGTATCGTTGAATTAATTATTTTTTATTTATCGTTCGTAAAATCGGATAAAAATGATAAAAATTCAACGAATTGTATTAATAAAAAGTAAAATAAATTTTTGTTATTTTATATTAATATTATAAATAATAATAATAATAATAAATTATGTTTACATATTATATATTAATTTATTATTATTATTTTTGCAGTAAAATATAAACAATAGTTTTTCTTTTTCTATACTTCGTATGGGATGACAAAATAAAAAAATTTCGTGTCTCACGTTGGATAGACTCAATAGACAACCGACTAATTTATTTATCCCCATTCACGGATCAATGAACGGATAGACGAGTTTATTTCGCAGTTGCGGCTACCGTGTTAATGGGGAGACTGTGCGAACTGACGCGTTAGATCTGCTTAAAAAAATTTTGCACGCGTCTCGGATCTTTTTTGTTAACCCTCCTTCCCCCTCCCCTTTGCCGCTCGTCGCGAACCTTCGGCCAACGAATTTAAGAAGCAAAGGGGTTGATCCGGTTTCCCGATCACGCGGCAAAAGGATCGTCTTTCGTTGTTCATCTCTCGTCCGCTATGTCGACAACCGAGAACTCGCGCGTGTGTACCTCTATACTATATTCACGGGGGACAAACGACACTGACTGTGGGGAGAGAGGCTTCTTTTTAGTAGTATGAGGGCTCAGGCGCTGCAAAGGGCACAGGGGTGTAGGATAGCAACATGCAGAGACCAGAATGCAGTACAAACGACAGACGACGACGAATTGTTCCGTCGGTGGCAACGTTTTCATTCATTCACGTTTTAGACCAGAGCTCACGCGACCCTCATCTCCTTCTTTTAACCTTTCGCACACAAAACGCTTATATCCCTTCACACTAAATCCTCATCCCTCGCCACATCACGGTGGAACCTTTGCTGCCAAATGTGTTGTTTCATTTTTTTTTTTTTTTTTTTCATTTCTCTCACCTTACACACGGTAGCCGTTTCAGCGTTTTATTTTTCAAAGTTAACGGGAGGCGGAGGGTAGGAAAGGTATTGTAGGTATAGCTGCGAGCCGATTAAAGTTTGTTCCAAGCAGCTTTACAGTGACTACGGTTAGGACGATGCGCGTTTCGCTGCGGTTAGGAGTTTCTACGTGGCTTCGGACTCCTTCAATACCGAGGAGCAATGAAGTCCTTCGTTGAAGAGCAACGAATGCATTATTCAAAATTGCCTTTCGCAGAGTAGTACGCCTGCGTATACCGCAGCTCTACGAACGACGAGGGCACTCTACGCTCTCTCTTGGGTTCTCTCGGTATATCCTTAACTATATATCCCACTCGGCTCGACGACGAGATAGCACTATGGCATTACGCTCGTCTCGTGCGTAACGGGCCACGGAGACAATCTTTTATTTTATCTCTCGAGGGGCCCCGATAGACGTCGATCGAACGGCCGCTCGCGCGCGGATTCAATCGACAATGCATCTCGGCGAGTTCTCCGAACGGCGGCCCGTGCATGTAGACATTTTTTATGGATGCAGACATAAATAAAAATGAAAAAAAATGGAATATTAAATTAATAATAATAATAAATTATTATTGTTATTATTATTTATTATTTTTAATTAATAATAAATTATCGTTTAAATTTTTTTTTTTTTTTTTACACACATTAGTTGAAACTATTTCTGAGTCCACATAGGGCTTCGATCTTTTTTCGATCGACCGTAAAATCGAGATTTTTTAAAAGATAAAACGTTTCCCGAAGTCGAATCACGATTCTGTGGCAGTTATATCGAATATATTAAAACTGAATCCGAGGACTGTAAGTATACACGTGTGGAGATATACGAAGGAATTAATTGCGGATGAACAGTTAATTCTGATGGGAACCCGATCGTTATCTTGGCCCTGATGTGCACTCTGGCGCGAAATAAAACTGCGGTGAAAAAAAAAAAAAAAAAAAAAGGAAATAAAATAAAAAAGTATAGAGACGCGACGACGAGTCGAGTGGCGTACACGGCGAGTTATTCCAGTCGCGCGTTGAAATCACAGAGACGCGAACGATGAACGTCGATCCGAATGCCAATGGCACGTGACGTTTCGTCGATCCTTCGGCATCGGATGCTTTCTCTCTCTCTCTCTCTCTCTCTCTCTCGCGGACGTCGCACCAGATTTCGCGTTAATCCCGATGAAGAGTTGATGTTTAAAGAGTCGGGACATATAGCCGAACCCAATGTCAGAGGTAATCGCCGCTAATTGCTCGTCTGGATTCCGCGATATCGACATCCGTCGCTTCGGAGTCGAAAGGATAATAATAAAAAATGAAATCTCTCACACGTTTTTATTTTTAAAAATTTTACGAAAAGAAATATAAGTAAAGCTATTCTGTTTAACGCTATGACAACCCGAGTCAATGTTATATTTTAGAATTGCTTTCGAAAGCTTTGATAAGTTATCTGATAAACTCGAAAATATCTGTTTGAGATACGAATAAATCAGACGAGCGAATCACACACTGTATGGATGGTTCAATGATCGAAGAACAGTTAAAAAATAAAAGATAAGACTTATCAACACGCGGCTCCTATCAAAGCCGATCAATTTAGGTCTGAATTGTCGCGGCGTTGATCCTCCGCGCCGTTTCTGACATTTTTATGAGATTATCTTTCTTTTATTTCTCGGAATCCGAATAACGCAGACTGACTGGCAAACGTTCGGCTGAAAACGTTGACTTTTTGATTGGACGAAAAAAAAAGAAAAAAAAAAAGAAAAAAAAAAGAAAAATATATATCGATTCGAAGCAGATGTGAGAGACATTCGAGTTTCTCTGTAGCGAGAAACTCCGCGAGGGTAAGCGAAGGGGCCCCGGAAAACAATCTCATCTAGACGCTGAAGTCAGACGCCGTTAACGGCGCAGAGGGGAAGTCGGCGACCTCTGTTCAAATAACGCTATATATTTACTATATAAGACTCATAGAGCTTTGCGATGCGAAAGCGAAAATTTGACGTCTTGATAGCATCCCTCGAGATCGCCGGGATGACACATAACGAGACTGGAGATTAATAAAGCCAGTAATGAATCCAGTGACTATCCCGCGATTCACAATCATATTCGTTTCATCGCTCGTGCACTCCATTTGAGAGGATTATCTTTAAAATATGCGTAATCAAAAATAAGCTTCGGAAAGTACATCGCAATAAAAATCCAAAAATATTATTATCAGTACATTTTTTTGAAATTTTATTATTATTATTATTATTATTGTTATTATTATTATTCTATTGATTGTACTCTGAAAAAACTCGAGTGTTTACCACTTTAAAGATTCATCATTTTTTCGCGGACTTCTTATTTTTGTTTTATTTATAAAGCTTTCGTAAAAGTCTCAATGTAACACAGAATGGGGGAAAGAAGAAGAAATATAAAAATTTGGAGGCTAAATTCACTCCAGTCGGGATGCCAGTGAACAGAACGTTATTGGAAGTCTACTTTATTGGAAAATCTGGACGATGCTATGTGTGTGTAAAGTGTAAGCCCTGCCGTCGTGGTTAATCGAGCTGCACGACGTGTGCCGGAGTCGGAAAATCAAAAATCGTTCCGTCACGTTTCTTCCCCTCGCGCATCGTTGGTTGTTCCGTTGTTTTTTTTTCACTCTTTTTCTCTCTCTCTCTCTCTCTCTCTCGCTACTATTTTTCTCCCTATAAGACCTAAAATCCGTGATCGCCAGGTGTGTAATAAAAACTCGTGAACGGTCGTCTGCTACTGCTTTTGGTCTTTGGGTTGCTGCTGCACGGGTCAGGAAACTGCGAAGCAGGGTTCTCGGTAAACCGGGCGTGGCATATACACAATCTCTCGCGGAGAAACTCACACAGACGAGGGTTATTCGTAGTTCTGGCGGAAGAGGCGTCATCGCGAGGGTACACAGTGCGTTAGGAAGGATTTCATCGCAGATGAAATAGTGAACGACGAACGAGACGATCAGTGGAACGTGTGGAATCAGAGGACCGTTAAACGGGACGGAAC
The DNA here is from genome assembly GCA_963971235.1 of Cryptus armator. Taxonomy (NCBI): domain Eukaryota; kingdom Metazoa; phylum Arthropoda; class Insecta; order Hymenoptera; family Ichneumonidae; genus Cryptus; species Cryptus armator. Next base: position 2,504,678 of record OZ020234.1, on the reverse strand, counting down.
GGTCGACGCGAAACCATCCACAGGGTGGAAACTCGACCTCTGTTCAAATAATGTATAAGTGCGAATGGAAGTTTGATTCGGAAAAGAGAGATAGAAGGACGCATGCGGCGTTGAGCTCGGAGTCGATCTAGACAAAGCCTTGAGGGCAATTCAATGCTTACACGATTCGCAATATCCTTTCACCGTTCTTGGATCAACCGGAGAAAGAAATCCTCGACTTTCAATGAGCCGAACAGCATTATTCAAGGTTCAACATTCTTCTTACAAGGTGGTCAATGTAATCAATCTTCATCCTTGCAAAATTATTCTTGTTCTTGTTGCTTTGAGCGATGAACGAAGAAAATGGCATAGCGTGTCCCAGTGAATGACCGCGTCAACTGTAGTGAACTGCTACGTTTACGCTAATAATCCAAGTTTTCTTAACTAGTATTCCATTTATCAATAATTGATTATGAATTAGGTAATCCCAGTTGAATAATATGAACGATTAAGTATCAGTCTACAAGGTGATGAAGCAAATCGGCATTTATTGAAGCTCGCGGCCAAAATCGCGTCCTAATGAATGACTGCTTTGAGTAAATGAAAATTTATGTGAATTTAAGGTTACGAAGATCTTTGAACGTTAAGAATGTATTAAATACGAATCGGACGCGTGCATAAATTTTTTTTAAAACGAAGTTAAGATGGTCGTCAACGATGATCCAGGAAGCGCCGATCTATTGTAAAAATGGAAAACCTGAAATAAAAATTCACTTGATGCGATAACGGAGCCATTGAATTTCCACGAATATTGAAGTTTGGTGACTCTATTTGTTGAATATGGACGCAAGTTGAACAAAAAAAGTCGTTAAAACATCAAACATCTGTAACTTTTCGAAAGTCTTCGTCACGTCTTCATAACACGACTAGAATCTTTCTCAGGGTCTTGAATTTGAACAGCTCGTTGAAAGAACCGAAGTTTTCTGAAGTACCGGTTCCACAATTCAATAAATGCTCGTCCACGGTGAGTAACTTTGATAAAAGTTCGGTTCCATAATTCAATAAAAGCTTTTGAAAACGTAGAAATGTTTTTTTTTCCTTTATTTCCGTTATTTAATCGCACTGAAACATATTGCAACTTTGTCGCCGATTACACGAAGATTTTTCGAATAGATCCGAAAACACGACACGGTCGTTTCTTAACCGTTTTTATATCCCAGATGAGTAGAAGAAAAAAAAGCCAACCGGCTAGCGTCGTCGTGGTCGCGAACGCCGTAGAAACGTCGAGGTTCCCATTGTCCAAAGTGGCGACGACACTTTTCCGGCGTAACACGCCGGTAGAAATTGTTCTTCGTATCTCGAAGTCCTTTCTTTCGTCGTATTGCGCGGAAGTAAGATTAAAAAGATGGAAAAACGGGAAAGAGAGAGAGAGAGAGTAACCATTGGGGAAGGCGAAATGAACGAGAGAAGAGAGTAGAAGACAAAATGGAAAGAGTCGAATGAAGCGCGGTTGTGGGGCGGGCGGGCGGTAAAGACGAAGTCGCGTACGGTCGCTGGATGCTTTCTGTGGACACAATGAGAGTGTCACCACTTTTTTTTTTTTTTTTTTTTTTCTTCAGCAAGCCACGAGAGAAAAGAGAAGAAGATCGGAAAACCGTAGCTGCAAGTCGTCGTTATAACTCGTTACTCGTTCGTTTTTTTCTTTTTCCAATGGCCAAGAGGTGGGAGACTTTCTTTTCGTCGAAGCTTTTCTCAGGGATAGCAAAGAATCCGACCGACTTGGCGCGAAACTTTTATCTGTATCGCGAGAGAAAGATCGTCTTGTGTGTCCACGTAGTCGAAAGGACCACCGGAGCTACGCGAACGGGGTGTGGGTATTGAATCGAAGTTACACGAATACAAAAAAATAAAGAAGTAAACTCGGGAATGCCGAGGTATCGTTGAAGAATTTCTGTTCTCCTCGGTGTGTACGTATGTGTGGTTTCTTCTCGCAGAGTCGAGTGGAAAGAGAGAATGTGCGAGGAGGCTGCGCGACAAATTCGAGCGATACACAGAGCAGTTATTACACCAACCGGCAGCCGGCACCGAGCATCTATGTTTTGTACATAAACGCTTTTGCGCACTTCACGCAAACGACACAAAGACTCTTGACGTGGAAAATTAATTTTCCTCCGTTGAACACACGGGTCGGGCGAACAGAGAAACGGGCGGGAGGGGGAGGGCGAGATAGGAACTGAACGACCACGGGTTTGGTCTCTCTGTGCTCCGGCATGTACCATACATACACGAATATTTAACGTGAAATTCTCCACTTAACCATCACGAGCCCGAGCTGCACTTGACACATGTGATAGGTGTTCCGTTCGCTCGAGCTGAAACGACGCTCCGCCGATGCTTTCATAGCTGTGCGCGCGCGCGTGTCTGTGTATATATCTGTGTATTAGACAGACGCTTCGTTATTGTACTCCTGTACAATATGTTATTCCATGATAACGTGTACGACACTGTTAAAAATAATTTAATTGTTTTTTTCAACGTGCAATGAAATAGATTTTTAACGATGATACGCATCTATTGGTTTCTCGCAGTATTGAGGTTAACGATGAAGGACGTATCGTATTTTTTTAAACCCTAAAAAAAAAATTATTAATCGGGAAGACTAACAGTTAGTTTGAACAATTATTTTTCAACAAAAAACGGGTTATCTCCATTAATTATTAGTTTTGCCGATTTGATAATTTTTAATTAATAAATAAATTATATATAGTTTTTTTCTCGAAAAAAAAAAAAAAAAAAATTTTTAAATTCCAAATTTTTCTTATCGAAGCTTCTCTTAGCGAATTTTTGTACATTTTTAATGACATTAGATTTGTCAGAGTCGATCGAAAAAGTGACGAAAGATGCCGATGCACCTTGAGCATTGGGTTTGCAGTGGCGATCGGTAGTGGCCATTGCCCCGAGGATTTGTACTGTCCGTGCCTCGTGCTCAGGTAAAACCACACCGTTGTATCGAGAGAGGAAAGAAGTAAGGGATCAGAGAGCAAGATAGAGGAGGCCGGTATAACGCGAGATCCTAATCGTTGAGAAATCGCGTTTGGGTTCCTCGATTCGCCGATCACGAATCACGTCTTCTCCTCTATATCGCTTGGGTGTCTCGCTTCGATCGGCCAGCTAGAAGCCGGCAACGGCAGCAGCAGGAGCAAGAGTCACGCTTCGCGTTCGGCCTCCTCGGCCACAGACTTCTCTCGGCCGCAACGAGCGCAACACCAGTGACTCTTGTGTTCGCCAAAGAGGTTTTCTCGTCGATAGCCAACGGCAGCTTCTACAGTTCTTACAAACTACACACACACAGACACACACATATAAACGTAAACTGATACACCGTGAATTAATGGACCTTAGAGTATCACAAAGCCAACTCGCTTAATGAGCGAATTGATCTCTCCTACAACGGGGCTCACCGTGGACGTGATCCCTGTGTCCAAGTTAAATTTATTGTGCAATCCAGCAGAAATTTATTACAAGTGGATCACTCACAGTCGAATGCGCGGGGTTGATTTTTTATTTTTTATTTATTATCTCTAATACGTCGATCGGGAATAATCGAGCGGGGAGACAGGGGGTTCACGACAACGAACATATTTCCTAAGGGAATTGGAACGCGCTCCACCGGTGATCAAGAGATCGAGTCGGGCACTTTTATTCACGAGTGCAACGAGAACGACGATTATAACTATAGAGCATATCCACTGAGTGTAATAAAAGAAGAAATAAATCTAAAAAAAAAAGAAAAAAAAAAAAGTATCCAGAACGCGTATAATGCTTAGCGTCAACGCTGGCGCGCCCGTCCACGCTGTGAATTAATAAGCGAGAGCTTTAAACATCAAGAGAGTAACAGAGAGCTTCGTCTAGCAGAGAGTGTAGAGACTGTTGGAAGCCCCGCGGGGATATCGAATGGAGCAGTAGGGCGTGCATAATGCGGGGCAGCTGGAAACGAGGCTCGAGACTCGCTCGATCTGTTCTGCTCCGACTCTATTCGCTGTGGCCTGAGAGTCCTCTTCGCTCTGGTAGTACTTCGTCTCTTGTGCGCGACCCCGGGTTTCGTTGCCTCGGGGCATCTCCTATCCTCTCGCGCAACAAACCCACGGAGGTTCTCTCTAACCCTGGATTTCTTCCGCAGGCTATAGAGTAATGCCTCGACGTTTCCTATTGTGCGCATAGCCGTATAAATTCTAAAGAACCTCGACTCTCCGTTGCCCGCGCGCGCAGCTCTCGCAGCACGACGAAAACGGGAACTCACGCGTACCCCGCTGAGATCTCTCGACTTCGACGATACGATGTACGATTTACAGCCGGTGGGTAACATGCTGAATGCGAGTTAAGCCACTTTAGCCTCGTTTTCACGTGCCAAATTCACGTTGATCACGCGTGGACGCACCCCTGCCTCGACGCGTGGATCCCTAAAGGGGTTGAACGATTGCGCAGCTTGCCGTGAAAAAAAAAATGTCCACTTCAGTATTTGTAATGCTCTCGTGCGGTACATGCATTTATTATTACCCTGATAAGTTTGGAGGAACTAATACTAATATCCCCCTTCTAAGCCACGATACCCAATGAAACTTTATTCTCCGTTCTCTTCGTCACCTCTCTAATTTATGTATGAAGCTTTATTATTCTCTACGAGGTTCAGCACGCGCAGCGGGCACACCGCGGCGCTACAGGGGGGGAAGAGGCCAGATTTAGCTAGCTAACTCGACGTTCTGCATGCTCGATGAAGCGTCTCTTGGACGTCAAGCTTATAAGCGGATTATGTCGAAACGGGATACAGTGATATCCTGGAGGATCATCTGCGTGACCTGAACGGAAAAAAAAACGAGTTCAACCCCTTCTAGTTTGCACGTGCGAAATTGTATCTGCTGGCTATCTCTTTCATTGTCGGCGTGTTGCCCTGTCGATGGGTTTTTCTAATTGGGTGTTTGAATCCTGTCGGTCCACGGAATGATATAGTGTTTGAAGTTCATTATTTTCTTATCAAAGTAGGAAAGTTTAGGTCGGAACCCAATTTTTGGGAACCTATCGCATGGAAGCGCCAATTTTTTAGCTCGTGATGCGATTAGCCCCGGTCTTCTCTATGATTCATAGTGGCAGATCTCGGTCATCCTGTGAAATTTTCAAAGGAACTTTCGATCGACCTCTTCTCCGCATCGGCATTTCCGATGCATATATAAAATTAGCTAAGCTCCAGATAGGAACAATCGAAGTCTTCAATATCACGCCTATTTCTAACACGGGTGTGTCCGATGCCCGCGATTTTTTCGAGCTCCGCCCCTACGGGGCGTGGGTCGTCGATTTTTGTTTTTTCTTTCGAGATTGAAAAATCGTCAGCGAGACGAATAAGCGAGTGTATCCTGCGGTGATCCACTCGTATCTCGTTCGATACTGTACGCATGGACTGCTGGAGAGTAGCAAATGGATGGCAATATATATCGGTTCCCTTTACGGCTGAAGAACGAGGTGGATAGAGAATATCGATCGTTCTACTGCAGCATTTCGAATACCTGAGGCTCTCAGCGGAACTGCTGCACGCTTACCTATTAATGAGAAGGGAAGTCTATCCGCTTGGTGCGATACCACTGTAGTATTTCTATAGTCATCGGTGTTCCTATAGGAAACTCCGGGAAACTGGTCCGATGTTATACGAGGCAACGATGGCGTGACGAATGTCGTCGTTTGTTACATCCTTCGGTATACCCGGTAACGTACGCAGAGACAGGCCAATACTGCAACGCAACGCCGAGTTTAAGATACGACGGAACTCGCACTGGTGCTCTTCCGTTCGTATTTGAAATTCAGGATGAAATAAACCCGGATAATGCAGCTACTTAACTCCCTGTGACGTTCTAACAGTTTCCAAGAAGGTCTCTTACACGCTCGGGAGGCACTCGTATCTTTGATCCTAAATCCGGAAAGTATACGAACCGCAATCGCGTGAGACATGTCGTATTTCGAGGGAAATGTGTCTTCTCCGTTCTAACGGACGAACGGTGGAAAGGGATGTTAAGATACTCCACAATGTGAACTACTAGACACTACGATCGACTCAGGTTTATGACGCATCGTAAGAGATCCTCACTGTTTGGTATTACATCGGCTGCAGAACTTCTCTGTAGCTTCCGCTAGAAATCATCAAGTTTAGTAGCGTACACGATGTTGGATTGTCTGAAGAGCACCGTTGAACGATGCAATACGGATTAGTTCAGCAGATAACTACAACTATAACGGTGTTTCTAACTGCTCAGATAGAACAACTGAAGTTAACTTACCTCGTTATTGGTATTTGCGCTGACAAAACCAATGATCCTTGAACTTCCGAATGGTGACGTCCATCGTCCAGGTCCATGTTTATCACGTTAAAAATAATAAGGAACCATAAACTCACTTGGTACATCTGATATTTTAGCTTCACGCTTGTCTAGTGTCTCTCGTGAGTTTACGGGACAATGAGAAAGAAACTCATAGCCTCGTTTCCTGTCCAAATCCTGCATCAACCAGCGGTATATCTGTAATATGATCGTTCGCATTTATATTGTCCACTTTGATAATTGAATTTTCACGTCCCACGTCTCCATTCAGTTCACGACAAATGTTATGCACAATGGCGTGAATACATTTTGTCAACTAAATTAACATACCCAGTTAACAGTTTGTTGTATAACACTGTCGCAAACGAAAGAGAGACGTTTTCCACTTCCCCACATCTCGGTGTCTCGAGCGGAAGTTTCACCAATTGTATATGCATTTTGGTTTGCCGTACACTTCGCAGGACACACAGCAAAACGTAGAGAAGTTCCGTTATGCATTAAACTCCAAAACAGTCGAGTGCGTATCGCGATGCAACTGCCGCGTTCATTAAGTTCTCGTATACCAATCGTATAACCGCTTTCCCCAGAGATTCCGAATACAAATGCGATAGCGTAGCTATAACGAGTGTTACTTCCGGGATATCTAACAACTACGGAGAACTTGCATCGATTTGCTTGGGTTTTCTGCGTCGTATATAAACTATCGCAGTCCGATAAAGGCGTTTTCGAGGAAAATGGCCACTCGGAGATCAGATGTTACTTTAGATTTTTTATAAATTGAGTAAAATTCAGCAAAATGTCAAGTAAATTCATCAAAAATTCGGCAAAACTTCCAAATCAAACATTGAACACCTTACAACAATGAGGAGTCATTACGTTTTTTTGCAAAAATTGCGAACGCTTGGATCTTGAATGCATTCGACGACATTAATACCAATCGGGAAGATACTGCTGCAGTTATATTACTTTCAGTCGTTATAATTTGATGGACCGAAATCAGGATGAAAATCACCCTCTAACGTCGGGGTCTCGTAATGTCTGAGACAAACGTGCCGAGTTTTCGATATAAACGAGCGAAAGGGAACAAATAGAGAAGAAAAAAAAAACAACCATATAGAGTCGGAGAATCGGGGATTCGGTCGTAGTTCGAACGTGCGTGCGTCGCGCGGTACGGGCGCACACAGGCACCAGCTGTCCCATTTAATAGAGCAATAAAGACGTGAATGGAGCTCTGATTTATGCGACTCCTATTATTAACAGCCGAGGCTTAGAGACGGATAGCGCGTAGGTAGAACCCGCGTGGATCTCAATACACATTTCGTTGAAATGATCGCCTTAGTTAGTAGTGGTGCGATATAAGGTAACGTTTTTCGTACCGCTATACGGAGACGGTTAACATTTCTATATAAAATAATTCTATATACACCGAGACGCGATCTAAAATACCAATGAATTCTTATTCCGCTTGAGTTCGTTTTTTTTTTTTTTTTTTTTTTTCTTTTTTATTATCCATTCGTAGATTCACTTTCTACGTTCTTTCTTGCACCAAATCCTAGCTAATTTATGATTCCAACGAACTCACCGTGTCCAAACGGGTCCGCTGGAACTTGTTTGGATTCGAGAACTTTTGATTTTCATCGTGCCTTTGGGATTCAGGGGATTCCCCTTTAGATCGCGAGTGAACCACCGCGAATCGTTGGGTACCCCTGACAAAAGTCGAAATAGGCTTATAAAATATAATCTCGGATTTTATCGTCGATATAACCGTGAGAGACTCATACGTTGTCTCTTCTATGGTAGGATTTATTTCGAAAAGCAACCGAGAACAGGATGAAGGGATCAAAATTAAATTGAGCGCACAATAACTCGCTTCCTGGGCGTTCTAAGGGCTTCGTAGGTTCTTTTTTTTTACCTGAATCTGAAGGCAGATGATATTTGGTAGACATCGATTCCGATTAACGCGAATGGTGTCCGATTTCGGTCGAACACATGGAATCTTAGGCGTCGACAAAGCTCCAACGTGTCGTTGAGTTCTCCAATCTTAATGATGCACCTGTTTAGCTTGTCTCGGGATCGACCTATCTCACCGTTGGCCGCGTGCCTTCCTCTCGTCTGAGAATAGTCAGACCGGTCACTTCGGACGCGTGCTGTGAGTCTTGTGGAGAGTGAATTCTTCCCGAGCCGAAGGGGAGCCCCTTCGTCGGGTTGCATACGTCCACTGTGTCGCGAGATGCCTCCGCGCACTATAGAGAGACTACTTTCGTGTGATAATCAAGTGAGTCGTTGTACGAGAGACTCGGCGCCGTGGCACGACTGAGTATGCAACCGTTCGGACAGAGAACGTTATGTTTCACTGCGGGTTACACTGGCGCCTGAGCCATTGAAACGACGGCTAATACAGATATACGAAACACAACGTGATGCCAAAGTCCCGAAATGGGCGTCGAGTGTCTACCGATGACTGATTGGTGCAGTCGAGAACTAACCTCCACTTGTACGACACAGATGACGATTTACGCTGACGAGATTAAGAAAGAATTTGAACTCCAATTTCTACGATCTTTATCCAGTGTTCTGTCGACAACTCCGATCGATAAGAAATGAGAATATAAAGATTTTTTAATCAAACAATTCCGGTAGAATTTTCCTTCAATTTTCGACGAATCAAAGACGATTTATTGTATTTTTTTTTTTTTTATTCATGAATGAATGAATACTAATCCAACTATATTATTTATGGAGTTATCGAAGCATCGCGAGTTGAAACGAAATAATTTTATTCGCAGCTTATCGAAGAACTTTCGTGTAAATCCAAGAATAAGAATCTCCCCATCAACCCGGTTGTTGTACTTCTGATTCTCGTTTACGATAAAATCTCGCATTTCTCTCAAAGGAATATTGAAACAGGGATAGGATCGCGAACGCTTTGGCTCTGGCAAAGGCGAGAGAAAACTTTGTTCCGACAAAGTTCGAAAGCAGATGACGAGGAGGGCGGGTCGGATGAAGACATATAGAGAACGGAAACGATGGTATGGAACTCCTCGAACATCGACGGTTAGCGATTTGCGATTCAGTACGATAATCCAGGATCAGACTGTTGATACAAGATCGTGGAACCAACTAAGAATAATTCGTCTCTCTAGACGGCGTGTATATAGAACCATCGCGAATCGTTTGTTCATTTCTGTATTGATATATATATATATATACTATATACATACATAAGCGAAGCTTCCAGAAGGGGAGAAGTCCTCTTCCATCGTATCTTCGATAGATATTCAACTCGAATTTTCGATAAATGCAAATTCAACCTGTTATTTCACGGGGACACGTATATTTCTACGCAAAAGCTTCGTTGCATAGGTCTCGATTGCTGCAGCAATGGAGATAGAGGAGGAAGAGAAAATATACGCGGAGAGGGAAAGCTGGCGACCCTAATACTTGTTGCGAATCGTATAACTGGGGGTGGAAGAGGGGGAGGGGGGTGGAGGATTACGCTGAGCCGCGTAAACCGATGAAACGCGTTGAGCTCGGTACCCCGCATGCGGCACGTTTTACTCAGTATTTGCTGTATAGCACGATGAATATACACGGAAGATACGCCACGCGGCAAAGTGATGTCGCACCAATATCTCCTTCGCTCTTCAGGGTTATTGCCATCGAATTTGATATAATTCGATGGCAACAACCCTCGATAGCATTTTTGCCGAGGGGTACGAACGTGTCGCGATATTATTCGTCGTCTAATTATGAATCTCGAATCCAAGAATTTTTTCACCGCGTCGTGTTTCTCGTCTGCGTTATAAATTTCTAATTTGATTATAAATGGCACGCGAGTTTCGAGAAATCACTTCAATCTAATAGTAATACGTAATATCGTTAATAATAATTTTAGAACGCAGGAAGTCGCGAGGATTGAAAAATTAAATTAATAAGTTAAATCAAATTATTATACTCCAAAATTTTCTAATATTACAGACTTAAATATAAATGTATTAAATCCGATTTTTTTCCTCATTTTACTAATTTTTCTAAAAAAAAAATTTTATTTTTCGAATTTTTTAAAATGGAAAAAAATGAGAATTTCGTGATCGTCCAACAATTTTATATTCATATATCCGTGACTATGATACGTTTGCTCAACCTTCAGAGTTCATGTCGAGGATTACAAACGTTTGTTTGCGCATCGACGATAATACCTAAAAAAAAGTGATGGCCGAGGGTGATGAATAAAGAACTGGGCGTAGAGAATCGAATAAAGAGAACGAGTGCAACGAGGTATCAGTAGCCGTACACACAGTCGAGGCATCCCTTCCGCGTAGTTTATCGAGTTATTACAGTGCTTGAATTCTTAATGGTCCGTTAATTTCGAAGGTCTCTCGTTTGCTCAGCTGTCGATCGATTACCGGACGAAGATCTCTAACCGAGAAGATTTCAATGGAACGGATCGGGGGGAGCCTCGTAGTTCAACGACGAGAGAAATAGCCGTGTATTTACACTCCGTTCAGAGTTCGAGAGCAATTTAAAGGGGAGGGGGGAGGGGAAGTTCGAGTTTCAGGTCGTTGTACCTCACGACGACACCGAAGCCTTAGGGAGCTGTACACAGAAGTCCGTGATCCTTCACATTTTTAAAGTCGCGCTCTCGACCTCATCAATCTGTGGGCCTCGAGCATTAAAATGCATTAGGCTTCGAAACTATCAAGACAGAGCCGCTGCTACTGAGATCGTATAGAGTTGCCGCTGCTACTGCCTGATACTGATGCTGCAGGGACGAGGCAAAGAGTCCGCGGAGTGCGCACACAGTCTAGCATTACACTGTGCCCTCGATTACTCGAGTCTTTTCTGTTTGCCACGAAAGCCTGAGAGCGTCTGTCGCGTCGGTTCCGTTGTCCCTTGTTTGCCCTCATATTATTACGGAGGCGAATGATAAAAAAAATTTGAAAGGGCTATGGGAACGCGGAATCCTCGAAGTATCGTAACTCATGACGAACACAGCACTTTTTCCAAAAACTGAATTGAACTTTTAATTTCGTTTCTCTGATCACAAATCGTATAAAAAAAAATAGCAGACATTTTTTTTTTTTTTTTTTTTTTTTCAAATTATAATAAGGGAATATATATTATGAAATCTACTAAAAATAAATTGACATTCTATTTATAAATACGTTTTTATTATTTTATAAAAATCCTAATGTGTTTTAGCAATTTTTCATGATTAACTAAAATCGACCGGATGTTTGTTTGTGATTAAAATAAAGTATTCAGGAGAAAAATTAAGATAGTCAGCGAGCATTTTGCCAGCGATTTGTACAGATAATGCCAAAGGAGGGTGGTAAGTGATTTTCTTGTCGAAAAAAAGACAATGATAGAATTCGGAAGCTATCACGACAAAAGATACACGGCGTATGGATATAAATATACATTACCGCTACCGTAGTGACCCACCCACGAGCTTTATTATTATCGGATACACTTTGGCGGCGCGTGTGTGTCTTTCACATCTTTTTTTTCTTTCCTTTTCGTTCGTGCCGCCGAAAAGGATAAAGTTGTCGTGGAGGATGAAAATGGGGAACGGGGAGGGCGAAAGGAATCGAGTGAGTCGAGGAAGCAGGACTCTCGCGGTGGTATAGACTCCGCGTGAGGGCGTTACGGGATTCGAATCACGTACAAGCCACGCTTCCTGAACGACGAGAGAGCCACCGGAGAGCTCCAGCAAAACCATACAGCCCATTGGAACGGCCGTGCAGTGCGAGGAATACAGTGAGAACCTGTGGGAGGCTTTGAAGCCGGGTGCTCGCGGATGCCGTGAGACTTTTTTTTTTATTATTTTTTTTTTCTATGATCTAAACGCAACTGGAGTGAGATGAAAAGAGAGTTGAAAGACGTATGGTAGACGCGCGCTCTCTCCCCCCTCGCGGCAGGACCGCCTCGTCGCGTGTACGCTTCAGCACGGGGGATGTAGGCACGTGCCAGTCGTTATGACTTCCTTCGCGACGAAATTTAATTTACAACCGCCCGTTCGAGCTATGCGTCTACGCTACTGATGTACCAACGGGCAAAGCACAATTCTCAAACTCTCCAACACTTTCTTCTTTCACCAACGGTCGTCGCGCACGAACGCAATCGGAAACGCAAAGCACTATGCACGTTTCTTTCAGACTAATATGCAACACAGTTATAAAAGAGTCAATGAACGTCTCAATCGAGCTTCGAATTAATCCTTTTTCGTATATTTCCGCGAAGTAACGCTAACCCCTCACGTACGAGCGACGTAAATATACATCCGCTATTTTTGAGCGCCAATTGCTTTCAAGCGATTCATTTAAATTCAAAATATCGTAAAACAATTCTTTAAAAAATAAAAATGGCGTCTTGAAGTGTCGTTTTTTTTTGTTGCACGATTACTACGAGCGAAAGAGACTACCGTTCTATGCGACTGAAAATTGTCGCAAAAATCGAAGTTTATCCTAAATAATTGTCGGAACATTTTTTTACACGGAATATTTTCGAAAATAATATTTTCCTTCCAACACATCGCCGGATGCTTTATTCGCGCGAATAAAGTCAACAAATCGACTTTCCGAGTGAAACACTTTGCAAACATTGTGACTTTACAATTGCTACACAGTGCATTACCCATATGTCGCCATAGCGTATACGCATACATATTGTATACCTTGAAAGTGTGCAAAAGCTACTGGCGAAAGTAGATTGTTCGAAACGTAAGTTAGAAGCAATTACGAGAGACTATTTCATACAAATGTCGAGAGGGGCGGTGGAGGGGGTGGAAGTGTGGATTATATGCGGGAATATATACCTATACCTATGGCTTCGGAGCCAATTTACGGCCTGTCCGCCGCCGAGTCGCCGGGGGTACGAGAACAGTCGTCGACTGGTTTTCAACCCCCCGAAACGCGCTGAGCCTCGAACCCCCAGAGCGACACGACTGCGACGACGAGCAGACCTTCCCAGAGTTTGTAATATCGTCGAAGAGAGGAGGTTGAGGTGCCAATAGGTTCCCTAAGCAACTCGTTGCGTTTCTGCACCCTTTTCCTTGCTTCCTTCATCGGCCATCTCTTCAACCCCCTAACCCCACCCCCTCTTTTCTCTCATCGACTTCCCTTGCGCCACGACTACTCGTGATATTTAAATGTGAACGACCTCACCCCGAGCCGGCGAACTCTCGATCGTATGGTATTCATGCCGCTCGGTGTCTCTATATATAGCATTTGTGTACAAGGATCGTTACAGAACTCTCCTACTTCTCTTTCCAACAAATTCCACGCTCTACATTCCCCCGGCAGTTTGTTTGTGCACTCCGTTGCAATACCGCAATGAAACGGAGGTCTAATCGGGGTGGGCCAGTCGGTGAACTGTAATACCTCTTCCCTTATCCCCTTCACCCCCCCCCCTCCTCAGCCCCACCCACTCCCCTTGCCAGGGTTAGTACCGCAGACACGAGTTTCGATTATCGATAATCACGAGCCAAAAACAAGCTGCCGCGGGGACTGGGAAACATAGATGAACAAAAAAAAAAAAAGAGAATGTAGTGGATGGTTGCCGCACGAGAGGTTGAAAAGCGAAACAACCGGTGAACGGGAGAGAGCGTGTGCCAACAAACTTTATAGTTTGTTAAATTCTTCGAATTCCACGATTTTAGCAGATAACCATTTGCAGCCTCTGTGGTCCATGCCGAGAGGATAAAGTGAGATTAATGCTATTTATTTTTATTTTTCATCTGACGTTATTTGTTTTTATTTTGCGGAGACGAAATTATGACAAAAGGAAAAAAATTAATAATAAAAACGAATTTGTAACGATTGTTGAGTGTCGGAGTGGGTTTCGTGCATTCAAAAAACGTTTCTGGGACCCGTGGTCCGCGACTGCATCGAATATAAATTGCGTCCGAAAAGGGTTACAAGCGATGGACTTGCGTGCATACGTGCACCATTGCTATCACGTCTATGGAAGTCTCGTTTGGACGATCCATCGGAAGTTGTCAATCGTCGAACGAAATATTCGTCCATTCGTGTGCATATATAGATGCGAACGATCGAAAAAAAAAAAAATAATGATATTCGTCAGATGATTTCAGCGTCAATCACTCCCGCAATCCGGTGCCCCATCCCTGTCTTTTCAATTTCGATGCATTCAAGTCGAGTTCTCTACGTGGCTTTGGTGAAAGCTTCGAATGTTCGACGAAAAAAATAATAAAAAAAACACACACACACACACACGCACACACTCGCGCGGCCACGTCAATGTCGAATTGAATGAATGAGAGCAAAGACCCGATCAAAAAAATTAATCACGAGAGAATGAATCACTGGGGTAAGAGAGAGGAACAACCGCGCGAATGAATCTTCATTTGTCGGAACGCCAATGAATTTGCGAACGCCGCGAGATAGAGAGATCCATGATTTCGCTGTTGCGTAAGCTGGCAGAGACAAAGAAATAACTGAAAGGTACAATCAGTTGTACAGTCCGGTCAAAGGTACCGTCGATATTAATTTAGATGAGTCCAGTAAGCCGGCCGAATTTTTCAATGCATTCGCAATTATGTATCTCGATAAAATAAAAATTCAGTAAATAAATATTATTATTATTGTTATAATAAAAAATAAATAAATAAATAAATACGATCGATACGACACAAAAATCAATATTGAATAAACCTATAATTCATAATTAATTTTGCAATTATGAAAACGACAGTCGTAAAATAGTGCCAATTTTTTTTTTGTTACTCATTTTTTTTTTTTTTTTTTTTTTCGTTTCTACGCTCGGACTGTACAGTAGCGACCGCGTTAAAAAAAATCCCATGCAAGTCCATTGCGTTGTGCATTGTCAATTATGATATACACCGCGTGTTTCTTGTATCCGTTGTCTCGCAAGCGATTTCTTAGCAAAAATAGAACGTGTGGAGCCTATAAATTTAATAGCTACGCGGCAACCGTTTCATTAGCCTCCTCCTCTCTCGAGCACGCGGCATACAACCTCAGACCCCATCAAGCTTATCGCAACAACGTTTCTTGTATTCGTCATTATAACGTACAGAATAGATGCCACGTAGGTTCGTTGCCGACAACTAATTGTCGAAGTATAGATATTCTCGTCATCGTCCTTCGTTCATTCTCCGTGTCTTCTTCTTCTTCTTCTTCTTCTTCTTCGTTGTGACAACGGCTTCCACTGTCGTCGCGCAATATAATACACCATAAAGTCAGCTATACACTCTATACCTACTATATAATACAGCATCGTATTTAATATATATATATATATCTATAGACGAGGAATCATATCCTCCGGTTATTAGCCCCGTCGCTTCTATGATTAATGCTTCGGTAGAGCTCGGTAAATTGGCCTTCGCTCGTTCGCCACCTATATAGATACAGTGACTGTATATCTCAAGCTCGGGAAGAAGCGCCGGATAAATGCGCGTCACGTGCCTCAGAGTTCCGCCGTGTACGGGTAGAGCGAAGACGACGACGACGACGACGACGACGACGTGCGTACGGGTGTTGATGAAACTCGTGGGTGGGTGCTATGAGATACGCGGCCCATAGTATCGCACGATGAAGAAGACACCCTTTCTTCTCTGTCTTTTCTTCCTTTTTCTTCTTCTTCTTCTATTTCATGGCTGAACATACGGCTCCGCTGCCGCTGGACGCTCGAGAAACTCATACTAGATATATACCGGGCACAGCGGACAGAGAAACGCGCGAGCGGTTTCTATGGGTGGAAGTGACGAGGAAAGCCGGAATGAAGGAACGGCGCACGTATGTGACAGGAAGAGTTCGCGTGTCTCATACACGTTATAACTGAGTCCCTAGTGGATATCCGGTCGTTCTTCGCTTACAATGCTGCTGCCGCTGAACGGTCGGGTATCACAACGTGCACGATATCTCCACTGTCTTCTGTGTCCGATGCAACCGAGAGTTAAGGGCGTCCCTTCTGTACGAAATTCTCGAATTATTATTAATTCGATCGATTTGTTTCCTTGGAGAAAATGACTCGTTTTTTTTTTTTTTTTTTTTTTTTTTTTTTTTTTTTTTAACTGGTACTATGAGAAATCGTACGTTGCGCAATTTTGAAGATATTGGATGTCGGATATTTTTTTTTTGTAATTTTTTTTGGTATCGCAGCATCGATTTCGCTCGAATTTCTTGAACGATATTAAATCGATCATTTTGTCTTTATGAATTTTTTTTTTTTTTTTTGGTATTTCTCTCGCATCGCAGAATTTAATAGATTCATCGGACTGCGAGTTTAGCGAATGTAACAGCGATTCGCTCGGAGATATTGATTTCTTGCTGCAGTTTTATTTTTTATGTTTTTTTTTTCTCGAAGAGTATAAACTTTATGAACTCTTGAGAATTCGTTCACAGACGTCCGTCTAGACGGACAGAGCAAACGCACTATCACGTTTCTATGGGGTGTATTCTATGCGTTACTATATGTATGCGTCCAGCGCTACACCAATAACCCCACAGAGTAGACGAATTTATTTGAGTCGAAACCGGGAAGCGAAAAGCTGGTAGGAAAGCTTCGCGTTCCAAAGATAGGGCCGAGTTTCTCCTTTTCAAGATTGCTTTCTAACGGGATTGCTTTCGGAGCCATTTAGCGCAACGAAGTGGACGCCGGGCAAGATGCAACCAGACCCCCCACTTTCTCTAACTATAACTCCTCGATGTTCGAAGAAAAACGCCGAAGATTCCTCCGGATATTGATTCGGAGCTAAAGGGAGAAAAAGAGAGAGAAGGAGAGAGAAACGCGACACAGAAATACGGTGGCAAAACTGGCAAAGCGGCTACGAACGCCGCTGTATTATCGATAGGATTCGCTCGATTCGATCCAGGCGCCCCGACGACCGAATTGTCTTTGACAGATTTTTATGTGTATCGAATTTATCGAGGCGTAACTACAACATGTATTAACTCAAGCGTGTCTCGGGTGTGCTTCGTTTTTTTTTTTTTTTTAGAATTTTTTTTTCTCTCTCTCTTTTTTTTTTATTATCGAAGAGTCAATCAAACCCATTCTGGCGAACAGGAAATTGATGTGTTTCACGATTTGCCACAACTTCTTCGAACAAAGCACTGTGTACACCATTTTTTCTTTTTTTTTAAACCAATGAAATTTCGAACATTTTTAGATGAAACTTCGCGGATTTGAACATTTATTAATAATTAAAAAAATAAATCATTTTTTGTTTTTTTTTTTTTTTTCGTTGGCAATATCACGAACGAGTTGGTAGTTCGACAATAAGAACGTAAAAGTAACGATAGCTTGTAACACGAGAATCACAGTTTATCGGCGGCAACCAATAATTTTCCGTGAAATCGAAGCAACAATTCCGCGTTGCGGAATGTCTTCGATATTTATCGATCTGGAACTCTGTATACGTAAAGCAATATATCTATATGTCTTCTTTGGGAGCCTACTATATACTCTGGCGATGGCCGTTCGCTCCACGGTACTTCGTAGGGGATATCGTGTCGGAATCGGGCGGTAATCGAGTAGTTTGCGACTCGACACCACCTGGTTTTTTCCCTGGCTGTCTGCCGATGCATGTTGGCCGCGGAACGAACGAACGAACGTAGCGCAAGAGAATCGTCAACGCCACTCGATAAAGGATGTGATAAAATCCGCTTTGTCGCGCTCGATCGCGAGGCAATGGACTCTCGTGCGATAGAGGAGGGGTCAGGTGCACAGTAACAGAGCAGATCCGGTGTTAGTGCCCAGTAGTGGCTCTTCGCTTCGATTGAAAATGCAAAAGAAAAAGTTCGATTGTTTCGCGTCCACTTTCTGTCTCGTCGAGGCACTAAAGCTCCGTTTGCCACTGTTTCACGCACCTATGACGAAAAAAAAAAAAAAAAACAAACAAACGAAAACGTATAAACAGAAAAACACATACTTTTCGTGTCGAATTTACGCGCAGAAAATATATTTTCGACGAGATTCGAAAAGCTATGTTAATATAAATATAAAACAAGTATTAAAAAAAAAAAAAAATCAATTGTCTAATATAATAATAATATATATAATATATGTATTTTATTATCAATTGTTGTTGTATTTTTATTAATTTTATTAATATACGAAGAGTCACAATTTCTAATTTGTTAACGCCATCACTTATGGATATCAGAGTCGAACATTTCACAAAGAAGTTTCACAATCTTTTGGGCAATAAAAATAAATTATTTCAATAACGATAGTTGTCCGTTATCTTTTTGATACTTGGGGCCGGTCATCGACAAAGGTTGGCTGCTCCTCTTTCCATTTATTTCTTACAATTCGCGCCTCGACGCAATCTTCTTCTTCTTATTCACGCCTTATATTCTCCTCCCTCGAAGCTGCCGCACTCTTTATTGCACAGCCTACGCGAGAGTTGCCAGTGAAAAAAAGGGAAATGAACACCGCACAGATGCATATACGATTGTTGAACTCTCTCGCCTACCGTGCGCGCCACGGCAGTCGCATCGTGAGCAGATAGTTTCTCTCCGGTATCCGAGTGTCGAGTACTTCTCGAGGCCGTGTCTCACGTGTATATGGACGACATAACGATCGAGATAGCGAGCGGCAATGCCGCGTGAAACGGTGAAGAAAAGTGTCTCTATAAGCGTCGAAGCTCTCGGGTGCCCAATGGGAGAATAAGAGAAGAGGTCGAACGGAAGAAAATGAAGAAGACGTTCGCAAGAGTCACAGCTGTGGAGTATAAGTCACTACCTTCGATTCCATATGAAACTCGTAAATGGTACCATTTTCTCTTATCACTGCGCAGTCAAACTCCGGAATGTATATTTTTGCTGGTCTCGGAAGCTTCGCGAAAAATAACATCGAAAAAAAAGTGCTTCGATACCTCGAGTACGAAACAAGAAAAAAAAAAAAAAAAATGGATAAAGAAGTTTCATAAAAATATCGGCAAAGCGTAACAGTTCGTTGAACGCGGGACAGCTTGAGAAATATAATTATCATCAACGTCCCGAGGGCGGGATGAGATGAAACGAATTTCGTTGATAGGTGAATGAGAGAAGAGAGGTAAAAGTAGATTAAACAATCTCTCGTGTTTATGTGTGTCAGTGTCTGTGGCCTGTGTGCCTTGAGCTGTTTGTGTGTTTCGTTTTCTCTCTGTACTTTTCTCTCCACCGCAGAAACATTTTCCCCGATATATACCGTTGGTAAGCGAACTCTCCGAGCCGCGTAGTAGTCGCGTGTCTACGTCCCGATGTGTGTCTCTTTTTTTTTCTTTTCTTTTTTCTTCCACCCTTCGATCGAAACTGGCCTGTGGCTCGCTGAGATCCGGACTCCGCCCGATAATTACCCATGGAACGATAGAACGGCCAAGAGAAACGAAGAAGAAACACCGTAATAACGAGTACGCCTCGGCTTCTGTACAGCTAGAATTTGTGCATCGCGCATCGAGAGTGTGTGAGGGGATGAAACAAGCAATCGAGGAGTTGCGCGCGAGAGAGAACACTGAGACTGACACGTTGATGTGAACTTTCTCGACGGCGCGAGAGGCCTCTCTCTCTTTCTCTCTGTTATTTCTCTCTCTTTCTCTTTCTCTCTCTCTCTGTGTCTCGAACCGAGCGATTCGTACAATCGAAGGGTTCACGCCGATGTTAGTAGAAAACCGAGTTAACGTATCCAACGAAATTCGCGTACAAGTCTGGCAATCGACTCTGGCAACATTAACCGTTGTTTTCCTCGGCGTCCCCCGACGAGGGGACGAGGAATGAATGAATTTGCTATATCTTTTCCACGGAATCCTCGATTCCCGCGGTGAAATAGGCGGCCCTACGGAAAATCGAATCTGACAATCGCTCGACACAGTCAATTCTTTTCGCCAGAGACCCTTTTTCTTCTTTTTCCTCTATCCAAACTCAATAGAATCCAACACTCGGGGCCCTTTTATTCGTCGTATCGAATAATCGAATAATCGTTATCGTGTTTATCGGGCGTTATTGCTGAATCTATGTAGTCACGTGCGTTGCCGAGAGGAATTACGTTGACACTTTCTTTTTGGATCGAAACTTATCGAATTTTCGACAATGTGTATTGGGATCGCTAATAATAATAATAATAATAATAATAATAATAATAATAATAATGTTTCATTATTTATCGACCTTTTCGTACATTTCTCAAGAATCCTAAACCGTTATAAAGCACTTGAATAAATATTTTCAAAAATTCGGTATCAAAGGAATCTTCTCGAGAAGAAAACATCGCGATATCACGAACGTGTATCAAAGCGGGAAAAAAAAAAGTAGCCGAAGAGAGTAGCAATTTTTCGCTTGGCATACGGTTGAATCTTCGAGATACGATATTCACACAGATCGTTTCACGTCACGGAATCTCTATCTCGCCATGCATTTCCACGTTTCCTCCCCCTCCGCTATTACCGGCGGGAGACACGGAAACGCGAGATAGTAGCTTATTTTTTTCTTCTTCTTTTTCCACTATTTTTCCGCGTTTTATAGCGGTATCGAAGAATCGCCGACACGGATACTTTACGAGTGAAAAAAAGAAAAGAATAATACGGTATCGGTCTGCGTGCCGCATCCGAGACGCTATTTTTATATATACGCTTTTTTTTTTTTTTTTTTTCTCGATCGCAGAGAAATTCATCGAACAACGTGCACCGGTTATGGTGTACACACAGTTACGAGAATTTCAAGCTATATAAACGCTGTATAAGTATATACGGTGAGACAGAATACATGCTAATCATTGGATAAATCGAATGTTCGCGTGCAGTGCCAATTAATTGGCGCCAACGGTGTGTCGCATTACACACGACCGAGCAATCGAGAGTTCCCTCTCGCGTCGTACCGTCCAGCGTTGTGTTCCGCGAGCGAACCCAGTAGTCGCAGTTAGTTGCTCCACCGACAACCTGATTAAGGAGCGATTAGCTCCGACGCGATAATTCTTCGCTGCCTCTGGCCACAGAATGAAAAAAAAGCTCATAATAATATGTAGAACGCGCTTGTATTTTTTTTTATCGCGACACAACTTCCTTTGCTGGCCGCAGTCGTTCTCCGCTTGTTATTTCGACAAGCATCAAATCATGAGGATAATTCATATTCTAGTAGCTCGTTAATGACACAAAATAACACGAAATTGCACTATAATTTAATGAGACTGTGTAAAAAAAAAAAAAAAAAAGAAAAAAAAAAAATTATACAAAATATGGAAAAACCAGGAATAACCTACAAAGTGCGATACATGCACCGCGGGGTAGTTGCAGTTTACCGAGGTATACACGCACGCGTGTACACGTAGGCCGTTGTGATTAGAAGCTGATTACAGAAAGATTAGAATACTCGAACCGCCGATTAGCGATCAACGCCGGGTGGCTGTGAAAGAGGCGGACGACAACGGTGTGGTTAATCGATACGATTTCTCGGAAGCCTTGGGGCCCCTTGGGGCCCCTTGGGGCCCCTTGGCTCGGGCTTTTGCTCGACGAATAATAAAAGTATAACCGCGTTGATCCAGAATGGGCGTATCGCTAACGCGCGGTAATTAGCGCGATTAAAAAAGAAATAAGGTAGTCCTCTCGTCGCGCCACTTCTTCTTTATCCTCTTCTCTTCATCCACTTCGTCTTGTTTTTCTTCTTTCTCTTTGCTTCGGTTCATTATTTTTTTTTTTTTTTTTATTATTTTGTATCGCTGTGTACTCTCGCGGTACGCGACTCTAATAGGTCGGCGGAGAGGCGATAAGTGGTAGGTAGGCGAGCCTCCGGTGCATATACCGCCTGTGACTGCACCGCGAGATAACCGAGGAAACGAAAATTCGAACGATACAGTTATTGTCCGTTCGTCAGTTATTGGCACGCGAGAGAATCACTGCACGAAGGGATCACGAGGTGCAGCGAAATGAAGCTGAAACTAGCGGGCAGTTCAGCGGGCAGTTCGCCGCGCGAGCAGCGGTTCTCAGGCGCTACCGTAGCCCGCTTTTCGCTGTTCGCTAGTCGCTGTTCGCTGTTCGCAAATTCGCTGTTAATTTTTTCTATAGTTCGACACAATCAACTAAGCATATATGCCAAGTTTCAAACAATGTACACCTCTCCGAGCCGAGAAAAAAAATGTTTATTAACCATTTAAGGCCTCAGCCGACTTCTCGAGGTACCCTTTTGTTTATCGAGGTGTACATTCGCTGTTAATTTTTTCTATAGTTCGGCACAATAAACTAAGCATATGTGCCAAGTTTCAAACAATGTACACCTCCCCGAGCCGAGAAAAAAAATGTTTATTAACAATTTTACGGCCTCAGCGGGCTGTCTCGAGATGCCCTTTTGTTTATCGAAGTGTACATTCGCTGATAATTTTTTCTATCGTTCGGCACAGTCAACTGAGTATATGTGCCAAGTTTCAAACAATGTACACCTCCTCGAGCCGAGAAAAAAAAAGTTTATTAACAATTTTAAGGCCTCAGCGGACTATCTCGAGATCCCCTTTTGTTTATCGAAGTGTACATTCGCTGATAATTTTTTCTATAGTTCGGCATAGTCAACTGAGTATACGTGCCAAGTTTCAAACAAAGTACACCTCCCCGAGCCGAGAAAAAAAATGTTTATTAACAATTTTAAGTGCTCAGCCGACTATCTCGAGATCCCCTTTTGTTTATCGAAGTGTACATTCGCTGATAATTTTTTCTATAGTTCGGCATAGTCAACTGAGTATATGTGCCAAGTTTCAAACAAAGTACACCTCCCCGAGCCGAGAAAAAAATGTTTATTGAAAAAATTTTATTTTATTTTGACTATCTCGAGATGCCCTTTTGTTTATCGAGGTGTACATTCGCTGTTAATTTTTTCTATAGTTCGGCACAGTCAACTAAGCATATGTGCCAAGTTTCAGACAATGTACACCTCCCTGAGCCGAGAAAAAAAATGTTTATTAACAATTTTAAGGCCTCAGCGGGCTATCTCGAGGTGCCCTTTTGTTTATCGAAGTGTACATTCGCTGATAATTTTTTCTATAGTTCGGTACAGTCAACTAAGCATATGTGCCAAGTTTCAAACAATGTACACCTCCCCGAGCCGAGAAAAAAAATGTTTATTGAAAAATTTTCATTTTATTTTGACTATCTCGAGATGCCCTTTTGTTTATCGAGGTGTACATTCGCTGTTAATTTTTTCTATAGTTCGGCACAATCAACTAAGCATATGTGCCAAGTTTCAAACAATGTACACCTCCCCGAGCCGAGAAAAAAAATGTTTATTAACAATTTTAAGGCCTCAGCGGACTATCTCGAGATCCCCTTTTGTTTATCGAAGTGTACATTCGCTGATAATTTTTTCTATAGTTCGGCATAGTCAACTGAGTATATGTGCCAAGTTTCAAACAATGTACACCTCCTCGAGCCGAGAAAAAAAATGTTTATTAACAATTTTAAGGCCTCAGCCGAATATCTCGAGATCCCCTTTTGTTTATCGAAGTGTACATTCGCTGATAATTTTTTCTATAGTTCGGCATAGTCAACTGAGTATACGTGCCAAGTTTCAAACAAAGTACACCTCCCCGAGCCGAGAAAAAAAATGTTTATTAACAATTTTAAGTGCTCAGCCGACTATCTCGAGATCCCCTTTTGTTTATCGAAGTGTACAATCGCTGATAATTTTTTCTATACTTCGGCATAGTCAACTGAGTATATGTGCCAAGTTTCAAACAAGGTACACCTTCCCGAGCCGAGAAAAAAAATGTTTAGTGGCAATTTTAAGTCCCTCAAAGGGACTCAAAATGGCATCTCGAGATAGCCCGCTGAGGCCCGCTGAGACATTTTTTTTCTCGGCTCGGGGAGGTGTACTTTGTTTGAAACTTGGCACGTATACTCAGTTGACTATGCCGAACTATAGAAAAAATTATCAGCGAATGTACACTTCGATAAACAAAAGGGGATCTCGAGATATTCGGCTGAGGCCTTAAAATTGTTAATAAACATTTTTTTTCTCGGCTCGAGGAGGTGTACATTGTTTGAAACTTGGCACATATACTCAGTTGACTATGCCGAACTATAGAAAAAATTATCAGCGATTGTACACTTCGATAAACAAAAGGGGATCTCGAGATAGTCGGCTGAGCACTTAAAATTGTTAATAAACATTTTTTTTCTCGGCTCGGGGAGGTGTACTTTGTTTGAAACTTGGCACGTATACTCAGTTGACTATGCCAAACTATAGAAAAAATTATCAGCGAATGTACACTTCGATAAACAAAAGGGGATCTCGAGATATTCGGCTGAGGCCTTAAAATTGTTAATAAACATTTTTTTTCTCGGCTCGAGGAGGTGTACATTGTTTGAAACTTGGCACATATACTCAGTTGACTATGCCGAACTATAGAAAAAATTATCAGCGATTGTACACTTCGATAAACAAAAGGGGATCTCGAGATAGTCGGCTGAGCACTTAAAATTGTTAATAAACATTTTTTTTCTCGGCTCGAGGAGGTGTACTTTGTTTGAAACTTGGCACGTATACTCAGTTGACTATGCCGAAGTATAGAAAAAATTATCAGCGATTGTACACTTCGATAAACAAAAGGGGATCTCGAGATAGTCGGCTGAGCACTTAAAATTGTTAATAAACATTTTTTTTCTCGGCTCGGGGAGGTGTACTTTGTTTGAAACTTGGCACGTATACTCAGTTGACTATGCCGAACTATAGAAAAAATTATCAGCGAATGTACACTTCGATAAACAAAAGGGGATCTCGAGATATTCGGCTGAGGCCTTAAAATTGTTAATAAACATTTTTTTTCTCGGCTCGAGGAGGTGTACATTGTTTGAAACTTGGCACATATACTCAGTTGACTATGCCGAACTATAGAAAAAATTATCAGCGAATGTACACTTCGATAAACAAAAGGGGATCTCGAGATAGTCCGCTGAGGCCTTAAAATTGTTAATAAACATTTTTTTTCTCGGCTCGGGGAGGTGTACATTGTTTGAAACTTGGCACATATGCTTAGTTGATTGTGCCGAACTATAGAAAAAATTAACAGCGAATGTACACCTCGATAAACAAAAGGGCATCTCGAGATAGTCAAAATAAAATAAAAATTTTTCAATAAACATTTTTTTTCTCGGCTCGGGGAGGTGTACATTGTTTGAAACTTGGCACATATGCTTAGTTGACTGTGCCGAACTATAGAAAAAATTATCAGCGAATGTACACTTCGATAAACAAAAGGGCACCTCGAGATAGCCCGCTGAGGCCTTAAAATTGTTAATAAACATTTTTTTTCTCGGCTCAGGGAGGTGTACATTGTCTGAAACTTGGCACATATGCTTAGTTGACTGTGCCGAACTATAGAAAAAATTAACAGCGAATGTACACCTCGATAAACAAAAGGGCATCTCGAGATAGTCAAAATAAAATAAAAATTTTTCAATAAACATTTTTTTTCTCGGCTCGGGGAGGTGTACATTGTTTGAAACTTGGCACATATGCTTAGTTGACTGTGCCGAACTATAGAAAAAATTATCAGCGAATGTACACTTCGATAAACAAAAGGGCACCTCGAGATAGCCCGCTGAGGCCTTAAAATTGTTAATAAACATTTTTTTTCTCGGCTCGGGGAGGTGTACTTTGTTTGAAACTTGGCACATATACTCAGTTGACTATGCCGAACTATAGAAAAAATTATCAGCGAATGTACACTTCGATAAACAAAAGGGGATCTCGAGATATTCGGCTGAGGCCTTAAAATTGTTAATAAACATTTTTTTTCTCGGCTCGAGGAGGTGTACATTGTTTGAAACTTGGCACATATACTCAGTTGACTATGCCGAACTATAGAAAAAATTATCAGCGAATGTACACTTCGATAAACAAAAGGGGATCTCGAGATAGTCCGCTGAGGCCTTAAAATTGTTAATAAACATTTTTTTTCTCGGCTCGGGGAGGTGTACATTGTTTGAAACTTGGCACATATGCTTAGTTGATTGTGCCGAACTATAGAAAAAATTAACAGCGATTGTACACTTCGATAAACAAAAGGAGATCTCGAGATAGTCGGCTGAGCACTTAAAATTGTTAATAAACATTTTTTTTCTCGGCTCGGGGAGGTGTACTTTGTTTGAAACTTGGCACGTATACTCAGTTGACTATGCCGAACTATGGAAAAAATTATCAGCAAATGTACACTTCGATAAACAAAAGGGGATCTCGCGAAATTCAGCTGAGGCCTTAAAATTGTTAATAAACATTTTTTTTCTCGGCTCGAGGAGGTGTACATTGTTTGAAACTTGGCACATATACTCAGTTGACTATGCCGAAGTATAGAAAAAATTATCAGCGATTGTACACTTCGATAAACAAAAGGGGATCTCGAGATAGTCCGCTGAGGCCTTAAAATTGTTAATAAACATTTTTTTTCTCGGCTCGGGGAGGTGTACTTTGTTTGAAACTTGGCACGTATACTCAGTTGACTATGCCGAACTATAGAAAAAATTATCAGCGAATGTACACTTCGATAAACAAAAGGGGATCTCGAGATAGTCCGCTGAGGCCTTAAAATTGTTAATAAACATTTTTTTTCTCGGCTCGAAGAGGTGTACATTGTTTGAAACTTGGCACATATACTCAGTTGACTGTGCCGAACGATAGAAAAAATTATCAGCGAATGTACACTTCGATAAACAAAAGGGCATCTCGAGACAGCCCGCTGAGGCCGTAAAATTGTTAATAAACATTTTTTTTCTCGGCTCGGGGAGGTGTACATTGTTTGAAACTTGGCACATATGCTTAGTTGATTGTGCCGAACTATA
This sequence comes from Cryptus armator, assembly GCA_963971235.1. Classification (NCBI taxonomy): domain Eukaryota; kingdom Metazoa; phylum Arthropoda; class Insecta; order Hymenoptera; family Ichneumonidae; genus Cryptus; species Cryptus armator. Next base: position 2,477,558 of record OZ020234.1, on the reverse strand, counting down.
GAAAAAATTAACAGCGAATGTACACCTCGATAAACAAAAGGGTACCTCGAGAAGTCGGCTGAGGCCTTAAATGGTTAATAAACATTTTTTTTCTCGGCTCGGAGAGGTGTACATTGTTTGAAACTTGGCATATATGCTTAGTTGATTGTGTCGAACTATAGAAAAAATTAACAGCGAATTTGCGAACAGCGAACAGCGACTAGCGAACAGCGAAAAGAGGGCTACGGTAGCGCCTGAGAACCGCTGCTCGCGCGGCGAACTGCCCGCTGAACTGCCCGCTAGTTTCAGCTTCATGATGCAATATATATCAAGGTGATAATGAAGATTGGTTTTCCAATATCATCAACCTTCAAGGAAGCTTCTGGCTTGTTATACCAGTAGAAATTACCTTGATGGGCCAATCTCTCTGCCCCGCAGCCTGCAGGCGACGGGAGGAGCTTTTGCATTGGCGAATCCTCTCGATCGCCCGGTCGGACAAGATCTCTTCGAAACGAGAAATCGGTGCGAGTTTCGAGCCGTTCCCGGTGGGGTGATAATTATGGGACCCGTGTCCCCCTCCCCTTCTCGGTCTGCGCGTACCGTCGCAACATCAAAGCCTATGCCGCCGCCCCGTTTGCGATCGATAACGATTCTATACGATGATAACGTATATGCGACGAGTACACCGTGGTAACCGCATAAGCGCGAATTTTTTTGTTAAATGGAGACATTTTTGCGTTGCAACGCGTTGCGAGGCGAAATGACGGTGAGTATACCGCCGGTCTAGATAACGGGCGCGATACCACGCCTTTCCGTAGGTATTACGAATTAACTTCGAACTACCAATACGATGACGACGATACTTGGGGAATGCTGTCGCGACACGAAGATGCACTTTGCGCGGCAAATACCAGGCAGCGGCACAGAGAGGAAAACTTTATAGCGCCATGTCAAACATTCTCGTGTGAAAAGTTTTTTCGCCCGCGGTGTACATAAATCGAGCGTTACTGCGGTATCGTATATTTCCATTAATTCTATAATAATGTTAATAGAAATAATAAATTATTATAATGTAAATAGAAATTACCAGAAATGCGTTACATAACATTATTTAAATCGTATTAACTAAACTCGGTTTTCATTTATTTATTTCTTGTTATTTAAAAAAAAAAAGACTTTAACCCTTTTTTTTACTACAAATTATTACTATTCGGGCAGTTTGAGTTTACGTGATTTGCGAACAGTTCCTTCAATACGATCCATAAATACTATCCATGAAAAAAAAAATTACCTTTTGCTTCGTAAAACTTTTATTTTAATTTTTCCGAAACATTCTCTCCGCCGACAAATCGTGAATAAAACCAAAAAAAAATTTTGCAACGAACGAGATAAACTTCACGACTCGCTATAAAACGAAAGATTTTTCACGAGATCTGCGTCAGCGGGTTGTGGATAAAGAAAAAAAAAAAAAAAAAAAAAAAAACGAAAACTGCCGATTTCACTACAGAATTTATATTTTTCTGGTATCACCGCATACCTGATTCGGATGGCCTGTATAGCCAGTCGCGTGTATATGTAGCTTAACGCATAATATTGCGGTTAACCAACAGCAAGATTTATTTCGCTGAAAGACTATTTCGAGAGACGAGTGGAAACTAGTATCGCAAGTAGTAAAGTCAGTTCGGAAGGCAGATCTTAGGTCTGCGGAGTGGAAGAGCAAAGCAGAGCGGAAGACGAGAAGGTTTTCCTCGTTGGAGGGTCCTACGAAGGAGGTTTTAGTGCGACGCGACAGCACCGGCTCGGGTAAACGATCGGGGATGGAACCTGCTGCTCGGGGGTGGGAGAGGGAGGTTTAGGGAGAGAGAATCGCAATGAGAGAGCGTCTCCGTTCACGTTGGAGAAACCCAAAGAGAAAGCTGCTTGGCTCCGTGGGGGTTTATGGGTCGTAGCATAAACCCCGAACGAAGGAACGAACGAAACTACGTCGACGACGTTTCAGAAGTGGCTCGAGGTCGACGTCGCGTACGTACAGTAATCGTAGGCGTTTGCAGAGAGAGAGAGAGAGAGAGAGAGAGAGAGAGAAAGAGAGAGAAAGAGCAAAGGAGCGCCCGATTCACGTAGTCCGAAACGAGCTCAGCTCTCTTGGTGAGAGTGCAAGCGGCACGACAAGAGTGTCGTCGTCTTCCTCGACGGTCCCCGTTCTACACGCCTCTGTCGACGTCGTCGGGAAAAGGCCATTATGCCCATCTGCCGCCCCTAACAAGCCATAATTGAAATCTCTATCTCGGTCTCTGTCTCACTGTCGTCGCTCGTACGCGTACGCTATATACCCTACGGTTGCGCTACTACAATCTACCACTACCACTCCGAGGATATACGCATATACCGCCCGGTTTCTCACGTACGATCACAATTGGCTTTATTGTCGCGTCTGTCTGCCGGGCCATTTGCTATGTGCTGCTCGCACGACGAGCAGCATCCCGCCGGAGCACACGCAGAGGATGAACGACGAAGAAGAAGAAGCGATAGATGCTGTGGCCCGAGGCATCGAGGAAGTTGATGCTTGGCGCCACCGATGCCATGCGTCACGGTCGAAAACATTGCCTTTCACTACCTTCATATTTTTTTTTTTTTTTTTTTTTTTTTTCATATTTATTTATTTGTGGACAAACGCATGTGTGGACGAACGTATTTACAATAGCATAGAAATATGAAAAAAAAAAAATGAAAAATAAAATATAAAAATATAAAAATTAATATATCAGTATTTTTTTTTAATTTATATGCAAATATACAATTTTTTATAATAGACTCTATTTGCTGCAATCATTTTACTAACAAATAGCAGTATTATATTTAATGGGTTTCGCGACTAGTATAGAAATACCAAAAAATACTTCAGAGTTTCCGTGCGAAAATAGCAAGTCGTTTGCTGTTACCGATCTTCACGTGTATTCGTTCACCGCTCGTTAGACCGCTATCAAATATTTTGTACCTTCGGTACCTATCGAGGATACTTTGCTACCGGCTCGCCTTGGCATCGGGTGTGTGTGCCGCGCGAGCGTGTAACACACGGGAGTAACGTGAGACAGAACGGAACGAAGCACGCGATGCTCAAGTCGCTGGCGATCGGAATGAAAGGAAGAACGAGGAGAAATAACGAAGATAGAACAATTCCTCGTTCATCGTTCCGTAGTCCGAGTTCGTGATCGTTCACTGAGATCGATCGACGAGAAAGAATGCACGATCTTTCTTCCCCCTCCCCTCTCCCCTTCTCTTCATCTCCGCAGTTAGCCGGAGTGAGAAAGACACCAAACTATATCGTTTCGTTCACCTTGCGATATCGTGCGGCGCACCCGCGCGTTTTCTATGAGATCGCGAGAACAATATTCTCAGCTTCTTCGATTTATATAATTTTTTTTCTTAACTCGATACTATAGTCCCCGCATCCGACGTGTATTGTAAAATCATTTGTGTTGCTCCACTTGCGATTCGTTTCGATGAATAATTCAATTAAAAACGAGAACTGTTCCTGCACTTTTCGCATCGGGCGGAATCATGGCATGCATAATTAATACGTACGATATTATAATATGTACAGTATGATTCATAATAAATATTGAATCAGCTTTTTTTTTTCACTTCCCATAAAAAAATAAAAAAATTCACTATGAAAAAAAAAAAAAAAGAATTAAAAAAAATATTATAATAATAATAACTATTTAAAATGCAAATTAAATAAATGTAATTCTTATTTATTATGAATCATGCGATATATTGAGAACGAGACGGGAGAATCGAAATTTTGAATAATCGGAGAGAAAGTCGTTTCGAAGACTCGAGTGCTCCGAAAACGGATGCGAAGACACATCCTACTGTATCCTATCGTCTCTAACTCTGAGAATTATAATCTGTATAGATATATCGTGAGTTAAATGAGTCAAAAGGACGTATCCGTTATATGTTGCAAGGCGTAGTTACGTCCTTGCGTCGTTGACGAAATATTGATAAATCTGATTACGGCCGGAGTGAAATTTTCTCGACACTCCGGGGACCCATCGATCAATCAATCTCATCACCTTTCCACCTCCTTACATCTCTTCGGCTTCCACGCTACTATTACCCTTCTCCGGTACACCTTGGAGCGCGCGGCGCCGGGCTGATGCGGTTGATCGATGATAAAACGAGTAATCGGCGGTCTCGTCGATCGTCCACGAAAATCTTGCAGCAGCAGCAGCAGCAGCAGCAGCGGCATCATCAGGGGGAAGGTATACGACGAGGAAGAGACGAGTTAACGACCCTCCAGTCGCTATATTCCTCGGGGACGTCTCTACGGAGATACGCCGCTGCAACGGTGCGAGCCTCTTTGCCAACCGGTAACTGGTTTCTTACTTTATCAGTGAAGTAGAGGAGCTTACCTCGTTGTCAGGGCTATCTTCCTGCCGCTAGGTTTGCCTATAGCTCAGGCGCGCCCAAGCAAGTAGTAGCGCGCGCGCGCGCGCGCACGAGGCGAGAGAACCCCGTCGTCTGATTAGCCCCCCAACCGTAGGAGGAAGCAACAGTAATTTCGTGCCCGCTGGCGCAGCTGAAACCGTGGCAATACCCAACGCCGAGGTAAAGCCAAACGAAGCGGGCAAGTATTAGATATACCGTTGTGTATACCGCCTTGGGAAGTGGTACCGTGGAGAAACTACGTCGCGCACTCTCCTCCTCCTCCTCTTAAACCCCAAACGCCCAGCAACGCGGAGATAGACTATGACAAGACGAGAGAGAGGTTTATACGGTAGACGCGAGTAATTAGATCCAAGTTTCGGCCGAGTTTCTCGCATCCGTGAACTTCTCTTCGTGTGCATCCACTTCGCGCACTTGTGCGCTTTGCTCCCCCCGTCGTCGCGAATACTAACGTCGCGCGACTTATTTCACCCGGTACCGTGCGCGCTTTCACAGACCTCTCGCCCTATCGTCGCGTGTGCAACTCTTAACTCGTTATCCAACGCTGTGTGTCTCACCGGAGAGAGATTTTAGTTATTATTCATCGAGTTTTCTCGAAGTAAATCGAAACAAAACACGACAGAAATTCGCAATTATCGAGGGGTGTTAATTAGTTAATTCAAACTTTTTTTATATGCTGAAAAACATCGCATATCATCCGAATCATAATCATCATCACGACCAAAAAATCGCGAGAAATTAATGATAACGTTTTTGTTTAAATGTAAAAAAAATAAAAATCACTTTTTTACCTGAAATCATCTGTTTTGAAATAACTGATAAGGCGAATTTCGGAGTTTTTTTTCGGCATATCCATGAGAGCTGAGAACCAGTCGACGGGCAGTAATGCACAAAGGCGTACACGAGATATACTTGATTTTTTAATCGTCCTCTTCGACCGGACGTCGTCCATCCAATTACCAGTTGACTTCGCGCTTCCACCTTCCTTCTTCTCAAGGGACTTGTCTAATTTCTTTTTTTCATTCCTCTTCATCGTCCTCTTTCTCATTCTCACGAAGCACCGAGAGATCGTGGTACATGTTACGTGGGCGTGTAATACTTTGAGACGAGAATGGGGAGAAGGGGTCTCGTATGGTAGGGACAGAGGGGACAGTGGGAAAGGGACGCGCAGATTCGGAGTTGAGAGACGAACGTAATTCACGCTGCGCATCAATTATACCGGTGCGGTCGCCGACGTAATTATCTTTGCATTCGGCGCGGTCATGAGAGCAAACTCTGCCGGGGAATCAGACGCGTGTATGTGGACTTCCGGTCGATATGGTACCAACGGGTCCGAGGATCTCCGCGCTTCTGCCAAACCTAACCAATCCACAGAGTATCAACAGAGAGTGAAATAGCATCGAAATGCCAGATAGTCCGGTCAACCGCGAGTGTTCACCTAACTTATCAAAGAATTCCTTGAATCGCGGAGCGCACAGTCAGCCACCATCCGCTTTGACACATCATAGCCAATCGCCCGCTGGCAACCGGGGAAAAGGAAAGATAAAGCCACACGGCCCGCGTTCCGGACCGCTGATGCTTCCTCAATAAAAATCATTTACGGAACAATTATATTATTCGCGTTTTTTATTTCGATAGACTTTATATCTTTATATCAGTGAATGCATCCGCCTTAATGAGATTCTTCCGCGTAATTGCGAATTCCGATTGCTCTCGTTGTTCCGTCCCGTTGCTAAGATAGCAACAACGCGGAAGCGCGCATATGCGATTGATGAGATATTTCAATTATTCTTGTAAATTGTCGTAAATTGTCGTAAAACATCTCATTACCGAGAATATATTAGCGATGAAAGCTTTAACTCTGTGAAACAGGGTGCGGCGCGCGTGTAACGCGGAGGATCGAGGACATCATAAAAAATCGTTAATGCTTCGCCGTCGGCCGATTAATTAGTCATTCCACGAGATCGTGGAGATTGTGAAGCTCTGTTTTTTTTTTTTTTTTTTTTACTATTTTCAACTTGTTTTTTTTTTTAATCTTTTCTGATAATTTTATTATTATTATTATTTCTTTGCTTAACGATTTTTTTATTTTTCTTTTTCCTTTAAGTTTACAAGGAAAGTATTTAAATTATTTTTTCAACTTATACCTATATATCTTACGGGCGAATCACTACTTCATCGTTTCGAACTTTTCGTCCGACGTATCGGATGCGCGCTCGGCATTGTTTTTTTTTTGCTCATTCCAGAGATCGGGATTTTTCCGAAGTTTCGCGTCGAATCTTCGACATTCCTTTGCCACACTCCGTACCTCTTTACTTTATTCTTCTCTTCTTTCTTCTGACGCTTCTCGTCTGCCTCCTCATCTTACTTTCCACCGACTCGTCTGTGCCCCGGCCTTTCCCCTACCCGCTGTGAAAAGTATAGTGCCAGGTTGGCGAACGCGCGCAACGCGCACGCCTCTCCCTCCGTAGTAATGAGATTTCTTCGTGGAGCGAATCGCAGTAATAAGAATTCTTCGGCGAACTCGCGGAAAGTGCGCGAATAAAGATCCTTCGCGGGTTTCGTTCTCTTCCCCTTCTCTTCCAACGCTACGATACGCTCTGCTCGGCAGTTTTCGTATCCACTGACGAAACAAGCGAAACGAGAACGACGAAGACGACACGTTAGAAGTACTGTAAGACCTAATATACCGGAAGGAGAAGCGAAAAAGCAGAAGATGATCCTCGGTACGTTTTGTCTTTGTTGGCTTTTTCCATTCAACTGGAAAGAAGAGAAAACTCGACGGCGTACACGGAGTGTCTAGAATCAGTCCAATCTCTGAGATGTACCGCCGGTATATACGAGAAACAACGAGAATTACAAAGGAAAAACATCGAAAAATAAAAATCCGGCATAAGCAAATAAGATGTTATTGGAGTATTATCTCGGAAATGCGACGAACTCGAGTGTAACTCGCTAAAAACTTTTTTCACGTGAACATAACTTTTTTATACATTTTTTGGCGAAGTTTAAAATATTTTTTTTTTTTTTAACAAAGCAGAAGACGTTAAGACACGTCTTGTTGGACGCGCAGTCGAAATCGTAAAGAAGCGATAAGTGGGATGATCTTCTAATTGCCGTGTTAATTAACGATCAACGCTTAATCGATTCTCCGAGCCAATGGAGATCATTGAAAAGACCTACAGGCGCGTTGGATCGTTGAAAAAAAAAAAAGAAAAAAAAAAATGATTACGTGATTGCCAGCCGGCAAGTAGGTGGCACCCATATAAGACGGGCGAGAGACCAACAAGCCGACGCCCGACTTCGGGCGACACTCGTAATTGTTATCTTTACATAGCCCGATACATACCGGTTTCTCTATCTTTACGATGCGCGTAGGCAAAGTCGAACGGCGTTTCCGTACAGCGTTTTACAGGACTTGTATTATAACAGAACAGAACATAACACGCGTATGTGGAGAAGAGAACTACCGTGATAGTTCCCGAGGGCTAAGAAAGCTATAGAAAGAGAAGCAGTCGTTCCAGACATCTGTTGCTCGCCACAGCACCAGCTCTTCTTCTTCTTCTTCTTCTTTGCCTTCCTGTTCTTCTTCTTCTTCGTCTTCTTCTTCTTCTACTGCTTTCCCGCAACAAGGGGCATTTGCATAATTATAATCTCGCGCCTGGCACACGCCTCGTCGCTCTAAAACTCCGTGGCATAGCGAAACATCCGTTTGGCTCTCTCGCCGAGGCTAAGGAAAGAAGCGAATATAATAATAATAAAAACAAAAAGAAAAGAAAAAAAGAACGATTTTTGTTTGAAAAAACGTATATACACGAGCGAAAGGGAGGGGAAAAGAATAAAAGAAAGCGTGGAATTAATAATAAATTGCTCTCGTCGACGGCTGCGAAACGATGTTCACCGCGCTCGTTCACCGGCCAACAGAAGCAACAGAACCGTGAGTCCAGAGAGCTCGTTCCTCGTGTTTCATACTGGCGCCAATTGAAAGAGAAGGAAGATTGCCAAGGAGGGAAGACTAGGTGACGGCGCAGGCCGCGAGAGAAGTATCGAAGAGAAATTGGATGTTACAACGAGTCTCCGAGACTCGACACTCCATTCCGGATTGCACTTGAGTCTTGTTTCTCGAAAAGTAATGGTTCCGGACGACAGAATTGCGTTTATACGGACTATCTTATCGCAAGCTAAATCGCTCACAGTTACTCTATTTACGTGCAAATTTGTTCAGCTATGAAAATTAATCGAAATAATCGCATAACTTTCTTTCTCATATATATATTTTTCTCCATTACTTCGAGATAATCAGAAAAATCAAAATGTTATATATTTTGTGCGAAATAATAAAAAAAATTTATATGAATTTTATATATCGGTAGTCGGTAAAAACTTCACAATGTATCTTATTCCTAATGGCACGACTTCTTTTCTACTTGGACAGTATTTTCCCCGACAAATTGAAGTGTTACTTCAAAGTTTCACGACGTTGAGATACAAAGGTAATAAAAGCCCGTGAGAGATTCTCTTCAAGGTACTCGAAGACTACCATCTTTGCTTACTTTATGTCGAAGATGGAGACCGGCGACGAGAAAAATCCTTGACAAGCGACCAAAGGAATATTATACGATAGAAAAATATTTATAGGGACTCGTGGTATCTGTAAAGAGTGTATATACGAAGAACGGAAGGGAATATTGCGCCGAACGCGTCGTTAATAGGAGAAGTATCGAGTGAATAAGACTCCGAAGCTTTGTCTGCGTCAATAACGGAAAACATTCTTCCGGTTTTTCGCTTCCGTGAAAGACGTACCGGGCGGAGGGGATGAAGAAGATGGGGGGCTCGCGGCGAAGATCTTCCGTCGCGACACCCGTGTTACAGAGGCTAAAGCCTTCGTAGACGGGAATGCCGGTAGACGGAGTGGAAAGTATAAGTAAAAAAAAAAAAATAATAATACGAGAACTAAGAGAAAAAAAAAAAGATCCGAACGCGAAAGCACTGGGTAAGCCGGAACATCAGTTGCGGAGTGAGAGAAATGAGGGGAAAAAAAAAGAAAATAAGAAAATACGAGCGAAGGAACAGCCCAGTAGAGCCCTTATACGAGACGAGAGATGAAGGCGGATTTGCCCGCTGTCGGAACGCATCGTGACCCCTCGTTATTTCACGCTGACCCCCTCCGTCGTCTGGTTCACACCATGACGGAAGAAGAAGGCGCCTTGCCGCCTCGGGACTCCTCGGAGCTTTTCCAAAGCTTTCCGTACGAACCTTGTCGAAGTCTCGGTGCTCTTTCACGCCCGGATCTTTTGCCCTTTCGACCGGGTCTTAAAGGATTCGGACGCTTCGATATAATAATTCTTCTCTCCGCCCCGAAAGCAAAGAATTTATCAAGCGAAAGAGGAAACCCGAATCGAAGGAACCCCCTCAGGCCGTGCGAACTCATTTCGTACGTTCGCACTTATCGATATTTCTATGCGACGCGCAGCAATATGGGTATCTACGGAGATTCGACAATGGCTCTGTGATTTCTATCCATTGAATTTCTCCCTCTCCCTTCGCAATCATCTTGCCTGACTAAAACTCAGCCGTACTCATCCAAAGCTTCGCACTCTCCGCCGATCTTCGACGCTCACTCCCTCCTCCATACTCTTTTCTTTTCTATAACTTTTCTTCATTCCTCCCCGGGTTTGGTTCAACCATTCTCTTCGTTTCTTCTTACGTCTATCGGGTGTCAAATGATGCGTATAGAATGGACTGGAAAGCCAAGGGGGAGGAGGGTGGGTTTGGATCCATTATCGATCCTCCCACCTTCACCGGGCGCGATTTGCTTCGCCACGCCGACAGACCGCTTCGGAGAGATTCAAGGGAGGTGAAGCTCAGACCAAGGAATAGGGGGGAGAGGGGGTGGTTGCTAGTGAAACGAGAGAAAAGGGATGAAACCTGGGCGATGGGCAAGAGGGTCGAAGAGTGCAGCGTGAGGTAGACAGAGAGAAAAACAGAGGAACCGCCACCGCCGCCACCGCGAACAGAAGTTGGCGAAGCGCTGCCGCGAGCGGGGGGAGAGGGGGTAGAAGAAGGGTCACCACACCCCATCCGTGTGGCGCCCCTTTCTCACTCTCTATCCGCGAGACTCTCGGGGGCCACTGTCGGAACGGGCGTGCGCGTGCTCGTCTTTTCCTCCGGATACCCCTCCGGCTGCTACTTTCCGGACAACGGATGAGGGGCTGCTACGATTCAGCGCCGTGCCACCCGGTGATACCGCACCTCCGCGTAATACCTACGTCTTATACCTATCTAACCGACACCGCAAATTGCCACCGGTACGTCTGCTGGACTTCTCGACGACCCCGCCGGGACTTAAAGATGTTGCCGAGAGGAAATTTTTATTAAAAATATCATTGAAACCGGTTATTGAATTTTTTTTTTCATCAATTGTATTTTCATCAATTTTGTCGTATATTATAAAATGGTTCAAAGTTTATTTTATTTTAATTTCTAGAATAACAATAATTATTACTAATAAATTTAAAATAATGAAAAATCTAATAATAATAATAGTAAATTATGATTTATTTTTTTCGAATGTGCGAACCTGCAGCGCCCTAAATTATAATAACATATTTTTTTTAAATATATTTAAATACTCTTTTGACTCGACAGAATGCCGAGAAACAGTTCATTAACAGTTTCATCGAAGCCAATAACTTTGACTTCTCCGCAACGATACTTATTCAATTTGCTGGTCATACTTATCCAACTCGTCTATTATCATGCTGTTGGCCGTTGTACACAGCAAACAGTCGCCTCCACTCAACGAAATTACAATTACTCACCGTTCAAAGTGGCTTCTTTCTCCCATCGCTCTCTCCTTTATTGAAGTTGCGCGTCAAACATCGCCCAGAGTTCGAACGAGTGGGAGGGAGGGGGGGGGGCGGAGAAGCCCCGGGGATCTCGATAAAAGCAAGAGAAGAAAAAAAAACAGTGTCCGCGCTCGATCGACTGCACTCGGCCTTCCCAAAAAGGGGTGAGAGAGGGTCTGAATGTGGCAGAAAGCGCACGTTGCTTTTTGCCGAACGCGAGTGTTCGTTTCTGCTCGATGAAAAAAGTCCTCGAGTGTGAGAGCGTCGAAGAGGGCAAAGGGGCTACGGCAAGGGGGGTGGGGGAGGGGATGGCGAGTTAGCTTGCGGATGTTTACGAGCACGAATCGTGGGTGCGCGTGCTGCGGACGAAAGCCGGGCAAGAGCCAGAGAGAGCTCTACTAGAGTAATAGAGTATGGTATAGCTTCGATCGCCAGATGGTACGTGCACACACCAACGGGGAAAAGAAAGAAACTATAGAGCGAGAAAGCATAGGGCTAGATTTCCCCGTAGACGTAATAAAAATAGGGAGGGGAGTCGGAGGCGCCCATGGCCTTGCGGCATGCACGCGGCAGCAGCAACGGCAGCTATGGTGCAGAAGCACCGAGTCGACGGGGGCTTAGGACTCGGAGCAGAGGCTAACAAACGATTCTGGCGGACCTTCGACCCCCAAGCCATATAGCGCTATATACATATACGGAGATATAGTATTCCTATAGGTCGCGGCATAGTACAAGTTCGGTAGCTCGGCATCTCGCAGTACCCTGGCATATATTGGATTATGCAGATACACAAGCGTCGAGGGTTCTCAAAGCTTCACCAGCCTAGGCGATCCCTCCCCTTCGTCTGTACGTCTGTAACCATCCCTTCGGCTGCTGTACCAACTCCCCTCCCCACCCGGACCATCTACCATCACTACAAACTCAACATTGCCTTCGCTTGTGCCTCTCCCATTCCACGTTGAAAAATATTTGCATTCAACTGGTAGCGCCGTCAGGGCAAATTCTACCAAAAGCAGCGCCACAGTGGCAGCGGTGGAGCAGCATCACTCGTCTTCTTGTTTTTCTCCCCCTTTCCGCACATGTTCATGTTTGCATGGATCTTCAGACGACCCAAACGTTCCACCCCACTATCATCACTACCAAAGGGACCCAAATACGTTTTCGAACATTTCCATTCGGTACCTTTTCGTCATTCCTTCCCTGTAACTCTGTTATAAGGATGCGATCGGATTGATTGGATGATGCTATTTTGTTCGCCGCGGCTGTCAATCTTTCGTGAATCATAGAGAAAGTCATCACTCTGATTGAACGATGGAAGAGAGGAATATTAAGAGAGAATAAAAGAAGAGAAGATAATAAGGGAGGAATAATTGAAAATATTCGCGATCTCGTATTTATCATTTGGTATGGTTTATCATAGAGTAGAGCTATACAAACATATAGTGAATCCATTCATCGAGTATTCGCGCTGTCGATACGCTTTTGCACAACTGGGTATGGAAGATTTGATGGATGAGCTCGATGAAGTTTCCGTCCCGGCGTTACGATATATACCGGGTACATATATGGAGAACGGAAGCAACGTAGTAGAATATGAACCAAAATCCTGGCTCTGTTCCATAAATGCCACCGGAATTGGAATAGCGAAACGCCAGTGGGTGGCATGGGATTGAAATGCGTTCAATGTATTTCCTATACTGCAACACTATGCTCGACCCGCAAGCCTTGTGGATCGTAAAACGTGCAACACGGTGCCGATCACCGGGAATACGTATTTGGATTCAATAATAAAAAAAAAAGAGTCGGACTTCTGCGCAACAACCTTTTGTATTCCCTTTGCTACAACTGCTGCACGGCCAACGATTTCATCAACTTCCCCGAACGCATTAACACTTCTGATTCATTTCAATTGGACATTAAAAATAATTCAACTACGTCCAATACCAGATTGGTGAACGATCATACAATGATGTTTGCGGTTAGTCTCCCGTAACTGGTGTGTGAGTCCGTCCTCCGCGAAGTCGTCTCTCTAGTCGAAGAGCCTCATTATCTCGTTGTCCCTTCTGCGTAGTCGAAATTTCGTGTGGTCCCGTTCGACGTTCGAATCGGCAGTTTTCGGCATTCAGTGTCTTGACTTCGCGCAACAGAGCGTCAAAGCGTTATAGTATTATTCCCGAACGGAAGCGGTTAAGTGTGAACGCAATTACCACGGGGTAACCACCTACGGTGGTATCGAATAACACGTATAACCGAGTCGGAGCGTTGAAACTGTGTCCCACTCTCTGCCTCGGGATGCAGTTGCCGCGCGCTTTTGCACTGGCGGCATTCGAGGCATCAGAAAGAGCACTAACGAGCACGCCGTCGTCGTCTCTTCGGCGACTCTTCTTCGCCTCTTTTGCTATCGCGCTCATTCTACCCTATATCCCATTCGCCGGGCGAGAAGCTGGTCCCCGTGTACCTGCTTCTGCGAGAGCGCGTTCATCTTCGGTCATTGATCGCAATCTCTCGCTAACGAGCTTACCGCCGGGTGCGAAAATCTTTCCTGAGGCGCAAACGGGCGCGCGCGCGCGAGTCCCGATCCGCCCGAGCTCTGCACCTTCCACCGGACTCTCTTTCAGACGCAAAGAGACGAAAAAAAAAAAGATTCTTCTCGTATGCATGCATCGAGTATCGAGATAGCGCCGTACCTGTTCTAGAGTAGACGATTTTCTAGTGCAGCAGGTTGCCTGCTGGCAGGTACGATTACCAAAGTAAAACTCTTCAACTAACGATCGATAAATGAAACAATAATTTTTATTTTATTTCCTGCAGGAAATATAAGTTGCGAAGGTCTCTCTTGGATTTGCAGATATCAATGTGAAACGAAATGACAAACAGAATCACAAAGCATAAGATTTATATTTCAGTCGAAGATCAGGTCCTAATTACTAATCTCCAGGGTTCTCCAATGAGCTGTTGCAAGTAATTGAGATGCGGATGTAACCGCGATTTTAATCCACGTTTTTCTCGGTTGATCGGCAATTGGACTGAATTAATTATCAATTTATCTCGTCGAAATAAAAGTAACTAATTAAACCACTGAAGTAAAGCAAGAAATCCTAGTAAATGGTAAAGAATGTTTTCAAGATTCGAGAAGGATTCGCTGATTCATGTACAAAAATAGACCGGTCCAGATTTGGATAATGTCGTGAACGAATTACTTGCATCTGTTGCAATTCGTTCCGTCCGCGTCTCCCACGTTCCTTGCCTCCTTTTGAGCGTTCAGTGCGAAGATTAAGATTCGCCGTTTTCCCTGGAGTGCCAAAGGGTTGATTCGCGCGAAAGCTGAGACGAGAGACGACGGATAGGAAGACAGCGCACAGAATGGAAAGACAGGGAACCAAGAGCTCAGGGAATGTACAGTGGAGCCTGCATGTTCCGCGATGTCAGATCAGTTTCGACGCGCGACACTAAATTACCGCTGGTTTACACTCACACGTAACCTCGAGGGATATATACACAGAAGTCCCGTGTATGTGCGACAGTGTCGTCCACGCCCTCGCAACCCACCAGCCAAGCTAAACCTCGGTTCCCCAAGAGGTCTCCGGGTCCCTTCTATCCATCTCGCTTTAACCACGTCGTAGTCGTCGTCCTGGTACTGATGCCTTGGTGGTGGTTGTTAATTTCCTCTGTCCAAACAGCACTAATCCCGGGTGACACGAGCCAACTGACGGCGGTTCTCTAGCCCCGGAGCTCTCTATACCCCAAAGAGGCGGAGATACTTGTCGGGAAGTAAAGCAAGAACGGCATGAACACGTACGCAAACCTACACTAGATCCCGTTGTTCTCTGCAACTTGGACAGAATTGCTAAACGTCGACCGACCCACTTTGACGTGCAGACACTACGAATCTGACGTAATCAGGCAGCGAATTCGGAACACCTGCGTTTACCATTGTCGTGAAAAGGGACATCTCTTTCGTGACACATTGGACCGCAAGCCCTTCATCCCAATTCTATTTTCCTTGGAAGTCGAAAGCCTTTTTCGGAGATGGAAGGTGAAAACCCTTGGATGTCAGAGTGGCGTGATGTAGTTGTTTGTCCCTCGAAGGACCAACCGAGAGACAACCAGAGACGTAAACGGATTTACAGGCGACCCGGGGAAACTCTCCGGTGTGCTAGAATCTTGTTCCAAGGATCTACTGGCTTGAGCGTCATCCCATTACGGATAATCGTAAGCCTATTTGTTTAGGAAGCCAACGCCAGAGCTTGTTGTCAGGCTAATTGCGCTCAACCGCGCTTCATCGACACTGTTGTTGTTTCGAATCTATTTCGTCTCGTAACCATCGTACAGTAGATCGAAAGACAATTCCCAGATGTCGTTCGGCTTTGTTTAGTCCTGAATACTCGCGAGATTTTAAGACTCTCGAGACATCCAGATCGCCTTCCATCTCAGTGACTTTTCCTACCCGTGCGATTCTAGTCAAACACATGGAAGAACGAAATATCTCGAGTTGCAGGCAGCGTCAGCGTGTCAACCGTCTATCTCAAAGGTCGACGTGCCACTTTCGCTTCCCTCGGCGTGTGAGAAGCGTTAATGCCGGTAATGCTCGGCGTTGCGTTATACCTACGTACACCGAGTTAACTCCATCTCTCCAACGTTACGATGCCGAGAGAGCTACGAGCCAAAGTATTTACTCAACTAACAAGCCTCGGAACTCCCACAGCCGTTCGACTCGCGTTGCCCAGCTGGGAGAGTTTGTACCTCGACGAAAATATTGGGAAATCCGGGAAACTTCGAAATAGGAAAAATACGAAAAGGCACAATAGAGATCTCGGAAGAGATTTTACGCCGTTCTCTCGGCCGCTGTTGCTCGACGATTTTTCGGAATGCAATGGGCAAATGTGGATGAAGCAAAAGGGGAAGAAAACGGGTTGCGGGCAACCGAGAAACGTTCTAAATATAAATCTAAATATATCCCCCTGTCTAGAGCGTTGCTTCTTAACGCAGAGTGACGTGGCAACGTGAAAAATAAATAGTGTTCCTTTCGTTTACATCGTTTTTTGGTGCACCAACTGGACCAGCGACTGAACTGGTCGCGATGGATACAAATCCAAAACACCTGCGTCTATCGCCTCCGGTGAAGAGGATCTTTCGCGTTAATTGATAGCCGCGAAAACGGTGGTTAATTATACGAATGTCGGATGCTTCGGTGAGGCGAATGGAGACTATGAGAGAGAGAGAGAGAGAGAGAGCAGATTGCGTGACAGTGAGAAAAGGCTGCAGACAGACTGAGACAGAATGGTACACACGCAGTCAAAGTGAAAACGGTACAGGATTGATAGTGGAGGCTGATGCGTAACGGAACGAACGGTTTAACACGACCACCCCACGGAATATCGTTCGACGCGCTCGCGCGCCAGGTACAATCGGATATCGGTAGAGGTTCTCTCGCGTGGTATACAACACGTTTTAGGTCCACGGCTGCTGTGCGAGTCCCTTCGAATCGATCCCGACTATCATCCATCTTTCGAAGCTAATTGACCGTACGGCAACCGAACGGACCAACCAACCTTCTGTCTCCGTCCGCCTTCCACTCGATTCGGATCGTCACTCGATCCTGGAGTGGGCCGCGGTACCGAACACTGTTAGCTATAATGTACTATAGGATATTGGTCGATCTCCGCGCGCAAACTGATCCTCCGGTTGCCCTCGTATCCGTCGTTAGAATACGACAGTGACCACTTATCGAGACGCACGACCATACCACGCCCACGACCTGTACGCTTTAGTAAACTGTCCACTCTGTAAATTCGATAAGCTACGCGAGATACACCAGTCAATTTCGTGTCACAACAGAGTTTGTGTAACATACGATTCTCTAATTGCTCGATTAACATATTCTACGACGCGTTTGTCGTTCAGTTTCTTCAATTGTTGCTTTTTTACCATTGCAGACGGCAGGATTTTTCGATCGGGAAACAGTGATTCAACGCGATCCGGTTGGAATCAAGGTAAGTTTCGATCATTTTGTAAATTTTTATTTATAGACTTTTTAGAATTCTACATAAAGGCTTCGGGTTATATATCCCGTAAGAAACATACGTCATATTCTGAATGTCAATATCTAAATGTAAGCCAAAGCGGAAATGTCACCGAAACTGATCGAAGATCTTTGGGTAACCCGTTGTGTCACAGCGGTGTACGGTTGACTGATGAATTTTCGAGAGAGTTGCCAGGTGGTGACGAGTTGCCGTGGGCTAATTAATTCCATCGGGTCGCATAAGACACACGCGGGCCGACGTCGTTCGAAGCAGCAGTAGCACCGAGCAGACTCTCGGCAGTTCCAAGGCGTTTTATATTTAAATTTTCCGGTTGGATCGTTCGTCAACGTCCCGTCTAGTCCACGCCTTTCGAGTGTCAGCCTCGAGGCTACGGAACGCGCGAGGAGGATCTTCTTCTTCTTCTTCTTCGCGGTGACTTCCCTAAACCTTTCTCAATCCTCGCTTACAGACCGAGTGCTCTTTCTCACTTCTTGTCGTTTGCCCGCACTCGGTTTTCCCGCAATCGCAACGCGTTTCTCAAGCTTCTCTAAGCCGACTTGTGTGTAACACGCTTTTGCTGAAATACCAAAGCAACACAGTTAGATATATTCCTGTCTTAGATGCTCCCGCGATGACGTTGCACCGGGCATTGGGTGAGTTCAACGTTTGCAATGGTTCAAGCGTGCGGCTCGGTATCGTACGTTTTCTCGTATACTCTTCATGCTAACAGGAAACCGTGTGGTCATAGCGCAAAGATCGCGAGACCCCACGACGACGATGTCGACAGCGTTATCTTGCTCGCTCCTCTTACAGCCGATTTAAACGCTCTGCGTTTAGAGATATTCCTATCCTATCCTATCCTATCATATCTGCGACGCAGCGCAATACTTCTTCACTGAAGGCAAAATCGTGCAATTCGCCATCCTTCTTATATATATATCCCAGAAACAGCGAAATAGACTCGAGAGAAAGCACGAGAAATCTCTCGAGAGAACCCATGAATTTTCATTCCATGAATCTCGCGCCTTTTTTTGCTTTCATGTGCACTCTCCCGCGTTACGAGACAGCGCCACCACTCACACGGATTATTAGATATAAAATTAGCCACGCGTTTCCGTCAGTCTTTCCAACCCGCGCTTCCGAGAGATCGTATCCCCGGTAAATAACTCGCGGCAAATATGTAATTACCGCGAAGAAGTATCGTCCGAATCGTTCGCACGATCATCAGCTACCGACATGGGTGTCAAGTAACCCTGAAAAAAAAACTTATTTTCCCGATTAGCTATGTTGAGCTCACGTTTTGGACTATTAAAAAGAAAAGAAAAATCCAAAAAATTAATTTAGAAAATAATTAATTAAATAGATTAAATCGATCAAATTAATTAATTAGATTAAATAAACCAAATAAATAATAACCCAACTTAATTGCAAATTTTTTTTGACGGATTACTTAAATTATTTCAATTTTTCTGCAAAAATTTATATTGCCTTTAATATGTGAACGAGAATTTTTTTTTGCACTTGTGTAATTTCTTTATTTCGATTCCGAATTGTTCAATACTTATTACCAGTTCGATTCATTATTGTTTCATATACATTATTACGATTATTTTTCGTAGCGCACAGACGTACAATTAATTATTTAATTAGGAGGTGTTAGAGATAACTCGGATCTCTCGGAGCGAACCGAGGTGATGCAGACGTGTCGTGTTACCCACGTTTACCTTGTACATTCATTCTATATATACAAGACGAGAAGTTTCGTGTCGACTCTCGGAGGCGAGATAAAGCTATCCAGTAGCGAGAGAGAATCGGGGAAGCGGGAGGGGGAGGGATCTCTCATCCTGTAGGTACTCTCTCGTCCCTTAAGTACCAAGCAAGCTCACCGGCTCGTTCACCGGGTCGCGTTTACACGCTTCGTTAGCCCCGAAGCTAGTTACCGTAAAGCTAGTTACTAAAATTCAAGCGATCTCTCCCCTCTCCCCTCTCCTTCTACCCCCTTTCAACTCTCCTACATTCTCGTCCGACCTTAATACCGAACTCTCGCACCTCGTCTCGCTCTTCCAGGCTATAGCTCGTCCGCGGTGCCCCCGTAAATTAGAGATTAGCGGCGAACCGATACCACGACGAATTAATTAATTTATCTACGAGAAACACGCTCGCTGATCTACGTTCGCAAGGGCAAAAAGTCTCATTAAAATTAGTCGGCTATTTGTGTAATTAGTCCGGTAGTTTATCCAATATCTCGTTTGCCCCCGAGATACCGATGAGTCTCGAAACATTCTACACTAACTACATCGCTTACGCAACTATCTTAGATAGTTACAATTTTTTTTTTTTTTTTTTTTTTCACAATCTCCAGGGAGCGCCGAGAAATGCCGTGATAATTAATGGTTCGCGAAAAAATGTTGCCTCTCCCGTGGAAGAAAAATACGTTTATGATTCGCCTATAAGGTCAATTCGAACTGAAACATTTTTTTTTAATCTAAATTGCTACTCGCTTAGCTTATATCGCAATCATTTGCTCCGATATATCTTTGGCAAAATACTGTACCGACCCGTCGAAGCCCCGTCTACGGCTATAATAGAGTCTTACGCACGAATTTTATCGTCTGTAGCGATTTCCACCGTGCCGGTTCCGGCGATAATCCGGTGTTTGATGTGAAACGAGCTGAATCGCCTCGTCGTGCAATTAGAGAAGAGCTCCGCGAGTATATATAAACGTCGAAGTAGTGAGAAGAAGGAAAATGAAAGAACGAACGGAGAAGGAGCTCCGAGTCCGATAGAACACGACGTATTACAGTGTTCCACCTCGTCGAGTGAGGGGGCTCCAGGTTTCTTCACTTCCCCTTATTCTCCTTCGTCTTGTTCCTCTTTTATCCTCTTATTCTCTTTTAGCAAAAGACGCGCGCCTCGCGCGACCAACGGCTTAACCGTGGCACGAGACGCGCGAGTTTACTAATTGTAAGGTGCCGGGTACCCGCGGTATATAACATCACCGGCGAGGAGAGCAGAATGGGATTTACGAGACGCTCGGAAGATCGGCGGGTGGTAACGCCTTCTCGTGCGAAAACCGCACCGGCGTTTCAAGAATTTCGTATTTATTCCTTTTTTTCCTTCCAACGACGTTCCTCTCAGACCAATCTTCTTTATTCCTTCATTTCTACTTCGTCTTGGATTGACGTTTGGGCGGAGAATTCACGCAAACATAGAGATATACTGTATATATATATACATATATAGGGTTACGCGGTTCATCGATGTTTCAATGTTTATACAGGCTCTTCCGTTTGCTCATCACACGTAGTCGATATCGTTTAGTTGTCTATCTCTGGTGATTTTCGTCTCTCCCGAGAAAACGACGAGAGTATTGGCGCCGATATAATACATCTCTCATTTCGCTATGTGCAAACCAAAGGTCTGCTTGTCCAGTAATCCGAGATCCTGGCTCGTCACGTTCATTCGGGAGACGAGGGAACCCCTCGTGGCGTGGACTGACCCTGTCGAATCTCACGTTGCGCGTTTCGTTTCGGGGCATCGGAGACGTGTTTCCCTTCGGGGCTGTAGCAACACGGATTTACAAAAAAAAAAAGACATCTCTGCGAATGCCACCGAAAAAAAAAAAAAAAAAAAAAAAAAAAAAAATTGGGCTCGCCGCAGCAATCGTATCTCCGATGTTGCACCCGCAAGTGAAGCGCGGCGATCTCGCGTAGGCGGACTTTACGGGCTGCATATCGTTGCGAACTCTTGCCAGGCTTCCGTAACACGAGATCATGGCTCTCGCGGTAGCCGCAGCGTTCTTACAACGTTGTAAGAAGCGGCATATATTCATCGCATCGGAGTTATCGTAAAACACTCCCGTGTTTTCGCCAAATTTGGAAAGTACATCGTGCGAAACTCCGACTTAAGAGATTTGACGGAGATACGAAGAAAAAATAAAAATGATGGAGATATTGATAAGAATTGTGGATTTGTTGGTTCTCCATTGGGAGATACTTATCGCGAAGGATATTGAATTTCATCGAGTAGTTCGGCGGAGATAAAATGTTAATTCTTATGAAAACCGATCTACTGCCTATGATTGTTGCTGACTGGAGGCTGTTGGATAGTCTCGAGAATCGTTGTCTCTACTATTTTTCATTGTACGATTTTTTGTTTTTATTTTTGTTGTTTCTTTTGTCAAGATTCTGGCATTGCGCCACGCGATGCAATTACCCGAGGAATTCGAGGCACGAGGCGCGCGGGTTTCATACTCCGGCGCGAGAACGTCGTTCTCGTGGGTAATGTCTCCGTGTCGCTGTGCTTAGTTTGGAGTCCGTTGTATGTACTATAGGCAATACCACCCCTTTAGACTTTCGCTCTCTTTAGGCGAATCCTCGTTTTTAAGAATCAGGTTAACAAATTTCGCAGGAAATATAATAATACATTTTTTTTTAATTCTTCGTACAAATTTATAGGCTATTCGGATACATTCGCCAATAACTTTTCGCAAAGACTTCGGATAGCAATGGCACTTTCTCTGCTAATTAATAAAATAAAAGAAAGAAGATTCCAATCATTACAGCCGCAAAAAAAAACGGAAACGCGGTTATCTTCAATTCACAACTATCGTTTTATACGTGTCACATTCTATAAGACTTATTGCGCTAAAGGCGATGATAAAGATCTGTCTGAACTGTTCCGAATAACGGGGGGATAACTCATAGGCGAACGTTGCGCGAGAACGACTTTTCGTACACCGAAAAAAAAAAAAAAAAAAAAAAAAATCTTGGTAGTGGTAGGAACGGTAGTAGTAGTAGTCGTTGGTCACAAGTGGCCATTGATATCCCGTGGGAAAAAGTTTCACTCTCCGGTGCTCGCGCGTTCGTCGTCTTCTTCTTCTTCGTCGTCGTCGTCGTTTGCCACGCCACCCTGGCGTTCGTTCGCGAGTCCAGAAGGCGCGCAGCAAGCAAGACGGCAAAGTTTGACTCGAAACTTGTGCTATTATTCAAATTGTATGTGTGCCCCCGTCGAAAAGAACGTTTACGACTCTTTCTCTACCATCTCGAAGGCTCTCAATGTGCTCCGGGATCCCGACTAACAGAGCTTCTCTTCTCGATACGCGATTTTGAGGATCGGAAAGGTGTGTCCCGAGACGGGTACGAAACGTTATTATTATCCATACGCCGGACTCTCAAATCCTGAATAGTGGACGTCATAACCCATTTGGATATCAGTCGGAACCCATTTTGTCCGGTTTAACCGGCATCGCCGGACGTCATTCTTCGATCGAATTCGACAATAACAAAAATTTCACTCGATACCTTCTTATTATCATTATTATTTTTTTATCAATTTAATTCAACAATACAAGGATACAAGCGGATATACAGAGGCGTAATGTTGCGTCATTAAACTTATCGATAGTTTGCTGGCGAGGCTTGTCGATACATTTCGTTCGCCAATCAAATCGCGAAACATGGAAAATCGAGGCGACCCAACAGCGACAGCAGGCCGTTCCCGTTTCGCGAATTGCTCTCGTTGAGCGTAACGAGAACTCGCTTGTGTTATCTAAATGGGGGGAAAAAAAAAATTGAAGAAATCTTTGCGTTGAGAATACGGCGGTACCGGTGGTTTTCCGCTGTTACCGCTTGATCCTCGTTGCGTTCAGGCGACTCTACCATAATTCGCTCTTACGAGCGACGAAAGAAGAAAGGCAAAGAGGTCCGGAAAGAATAT
Source organism: Cryptus armator (assembly GCA_963971235.1). Lineage (NCBI taxonomy): Eukaryota > Metazoa > Arthropoda > Insecta > Hymenoptera > Ichneumonidae > Cryptus > Cryptus armator. Next base: position 2,454,538 of record OZ020234.1, on the reverse strand, counting down.
AAGAAAATGCAAAAGAAAGAAACACGAGGGTAGATGACTTCCGACGGTGAAGGGAGAGGGTGTGAGAGGGCTGCGGTGTACGGCAACCAAGGAGACCTAATAAGAATACCAATCGCAATAAAGAAGGATTTGCATTTGATAAGAATCGTAAAAAAGCGCGAAGTAAGGTTTACCCGTATATCCAAAGTCGGAGTATGGCGAGGTTACTGCCTACGCGCTCGAAACTCGAAACAAGACGAACTTGAGCCGCGAATTACTTTCAGTTTATTATAGAGCAATGTTATTATTTGTGGCATATTATTCTAACCCCATTTTTAATCCAATATCAAAGCCATGGACAACAATCCATTTGATATCGTACGATAATTGAATGGCACGATTTCGTATGTCTCGTTAATTTTTTTTTATCCGTTTACCAATAAATTTTTTTTTTTTTTTTTTTCATTTTTTTTTTTTTTTTAACACACATGAAAAGAATTTTTTATGCATTCAAAATAAATTGGCATAAATGCTTCAGTTATGCAGAGTTGTGGAGAAAAAAAAAATGAGAGACCGTCATGCGAGTTCAGACTTTTAACGTATCAACTTTAGTCTCGGTTTGTGACAATCGCCGGGAGGGAGACGCGTGTCCAAGCTGAACAAGAGGCCGTAGAGACTGGGAACTGCGCGTGCGAGAGTAAAACGGGGGCGACAAAGGCTTCCTGTTCGACTTCGCCACGGGGTGTCCGCCTGTCCGCCTCACTGTCCCGTGTATATCACGAGGATATAATTTATGGTACTTTGCTCTCTCGCTCTTTCTCTCCACTGGGATCTGACTATCTGGCAGAGACCAGAAGTCCCTTTTACATCCGAGTGTCCAGTCATCGGTTTCGTTATGGGTCTGTTTTCGTGCCCTCGATGTTTTTATCTCTACAAAACTCCCGGCAAACGCGTTGTTCAATAGAAATTGACTATTCGAAACTGCGAGAATTGTTTTAATTAAAAAAAAAAAAAAAAAAAAAAAATGATTAATATTGTAATATCTATTTATAAAAATGATGTCTGAAAAATATTATTTTCTATATTATTATTATTAACAAATGTTTTTTTTTTTTTTCGTATCTTTTTTTTTTTTTTATTCTTTACGCGACAGAAGTGTACATGATTTACCATCTGTTATATTTTTTTTTTCATACACTGCATTTTGGTAAAATGCTGCGCGCGACGAAGGCGTGAATAGGCAAATAACGCGATGCACTCTGTCGGGTAGCTAATTATCGGGGGCACGCGACGTCGCCGACAACTTCGAAAGAACCGGTTCGTCTTTGTGTTATCCCCGACAGTCTGGGCGATTGGGATGCGACTAGCCGGTTTACTTTTTTTTCTGCATTTCATTTTGTTCGGTGCCCGCATGCTGAAACCTACTGGATTGTTCGCAAATACCGGGGCAAAGTCTATCCCATTCTTTTTTCTTTTTTTCTCTTTCAAAGGGTTATAGTATTAGGTAGACGTACTATGCATTTCGAGGATAAAAGACGCCGCCGCAGACTCGGAGTCTCTGACAATAATTCGGACAACTTTGTGGCTCGGGGATCGAAAATTGAAAAAAAAAAAAACATTTTTCTAGCGGTTCGAAAGCTTCGCGAAAGCCTGACAGTTTCGAGCCCTCATTACAATTTTTCGCGCGATTAGGAGGTGACGCGATAGCGTGTAAGGCGAGAAGTAGTAGCGTGCCGACACAGGGAAAATAATGAACGAGTGTATAAAAGAAGCGATAGCTGTTTGCGTCGACTAATAATAATTACCGTGCTGCGTCCGACACGTCGGTGCACATAGCGAAACGCCAGTTCGTTTCCGACCCCCGAGCCCCGGAGGAAACGAGAAGATTACATAGTGGCTGAAGCCACACGAGAACGAAGCAACATCCACAAACGCACCGCGCACGAAATTGAAGGGATCGTTGATGCGGAGAGTAGAAGTAAGTCGGGGAAGGCGCGTGGACCACGGGATCGTATTTTTCGAAGCCGGCAGGCGTCTAGACGAAGTCGAAATGAAATCACGATGGGATGGTTTTAAATGGCTCCGGACTCGTATTACTTAACCCTCTTTCTTGCTTCTGGCAGTTCGTGATTTTCGAGGCTCTTTAACCCTGAGAATCGACTATCGCGCCCGAGGAACAGAGTTATTATTGTTACTTTAGCCTATAGTCATGAAAAGAGCAGCCGGAAACTATTCCTTTAAGATTTATCATCGATAATCTGCGTTTCTAAAATGCCCTCGAGGCCACGAAAATTTTGTTTCGCCGAAGAAATTCAGACATCATCACGCCAAGCGGTCCAAATGATCTACACGTGATCATTACGAATTTCAATTCGGACGAGAGAGCTGCGAGAGAAACGAAAAACTTTCGGGGTACGAACTTTCTTTTGGCTAATGGGATGCAAGCGCGGTTGAGCGTAGCATGCGGACCACACGTGCGCCATGTAACAGGCATCGGGCTTCATCGGTGTACTGGTGGGCGTAAACGCTGGCACACGTTTCCAGAAATCAGAGCTGTGCGCGCTGTGTCGGAGAACCAGAAAGAAAGCTGCGAGAGATCTCTTTCCGTCATCCTTCTCCGTGTCGGCTGCTGGAATTTCATTCGTTCCATCTGCTACTTATTACCCGCATTTATTAATTAGTTCAGAGACCAATTTCGGCTTATCTCGAGGATTAAATTATGCGGCTATTCTATGTTCTTCGATTCTTCGAGAGAGCCGAAGAGGGCGCGCGACGTCTAAAATATCATATTACAAATTCAACGCCGCGATCACTTTATCTCCGGAAAAAGAATAAACCTACAAAGTCTTAAAATAGATACCGCGATCTTACCACTGGAAGCGCCGCGTATAAACTCGAATATAAACCGAAGAATAATCAATTTTCAAAAATACCAATGTTTATGAAGCCTAAAGTTACGAGCGTTGTTACTTTAGCGGAGTTATTATTATTGTAACTTATGACAGTATAACGAAGAAACGCCCATACGGTCTCTCGGGCACCTCTCTTGCATTGCGGCCACGAAGTGTCGGCTGGTCATTTCACTTACATACCCATACTCGCGTGATCCCGGGAGTCTGCGAGTACAAATCCGGTATTTAATGAAGACGCAGTGCTTGCAATTTCTTTCGGAGGCGTCGACTGGCCCGAGGCATCCAATACCCGGGATCTTCGCGATGTTGAAGAAAGAAAGAAACAAAGAGACGAACGAAAGGAACAAAAAAAGAAAAAAAAAAAACAAAAAACCAGCAAAGGATTATATTGAGACAGGGTGAAAGAGATGAAGCGAATGAACGTGAGTCTTACCCATCGAACCGGTCGTACCTGTCGGCGATAAAAATGCAATTAACCCTTAAACGGAGCGTAGCCGCGCGTGAGCTCAACATCATTGCATAGCGAAGAGAGAGTCAGTGATCCTTTTGCTCGGGGGATGCGTCGTTTCGAGAAGAAGGTCGCTCTCGAGTTGCTTCCAACGCGTGAATTTACCGCGCGACGAGAGCGTGGCTATGCGCGTTTGCTCCCGCGAGGTAAAGGGGAGCGAGGAAAGACGGACGCATTAATTTTCTCACCTCGGTCTCTGTCGGTTTGCGAACGGAGTGAGACCAGCGAGAATGAAAGCTTCACGATGACTGGAGAGCTTCGTTCGCGGAACGTCTACGCACCACTGTAATTTGTGGGGTATAATTTATTCAAAGTAATTTCGGTGGAAGCACGCGTTCGTCTTATTCCTTGGTGGTTCATTCGGAGGAAAAGGGGGAAGGGGGTGGAGGGGGGGGGAGGAGGGGGAGCGGAGTAGAGTAGATTGTTTCCAGACGGGGCCCTCGAGGAAGCGCCGCAAGCATACATACTTATATACTATATGAATACATGTACAGTGTATGTGCTTAGCTACTGATAGCATATAGACCCCCGTTGGTGGGTGCTGAACGTCGTCAGTTGAGAAAAAGTGTGGTTTCCTATACAGCTTTGCTCTTCAACGGTGTACTCTTGAGCGCGAGAAGGAAGGAAAGAAAACGACTTCCGGTATGAGGCCAGCGCCGGCACGGAAGTACCGGAGCGATGACCCACCATTTCGTTTCTCTTATTCCACCAATCCCTCTACCCGACCGAAACCCAGAACCACCGGAGCGAGACCCAAGGCACCCTTGAATCAGGATTGATTCGAGACTATCCCGCGCTAAGACCACCTGGTGCGCCCGCGTTTAGAGTCTCACATTTCTCTCGATCTCATTCCGCCCTCGCCGCTCTCTTGGGTTCCTCGTTCCATTTGCCTTCGAAGCTATTGGCCCCAGACCTCTCGCCGAACCCGCAGAATTCACAAATGAAGTGGAATGCCAAGTTTGGATAGACTTAAACGAACGTTGGTTCCTGTGGCTTCAATGAAATACTTCAACTTCTTGCCAGACGTTGGATACGTCCCACGAAATTTTCATACACTACTGTCCAATTGATCGATGTAATGAGACCCTGAAAACAAGTAGCGGAGATTGATCATTTGACGGACTCCAGCTGTCCGTCGTGGTGAAGTGCCTGTGTATATGGTACCTGTTACTCTAGAGCTGACGGAGAAGAGTCGTCAATCAATCGCTTAGAAGCGAGGCGCTCTCGTTGCACTGAATTCGTTCCTGTCACAGTGGCAACTACCAGTGTGTATCGTCTGCTTCACTCCTGCAGCGAAGACAGGATTGATTTCCACAAGTCCATCGGGATAAGCCCACCTGGTGCGCAGCGTTTAGAGCCGAGCAAACTATCGTTCCGCTCTCAACCTATTGGTTTCAGTGCGCGAGTCCTTCCTTCGCTTCTGTACCACATATATATCGGCATCGCGATACCCATGTATGGAAACTGCCAGCATTGCTGCAATATCTTCAACAGAAAACCGTGGTGAACCTCGTCAGTTTCACTGTAGGGTACCTGAGAAACTTCCACACTCATCGGTAATAAACATACACACGGTAGATGGACATTATACATGTCCACGTGTAGCTTTCAGCGGAGAGGAATACATAAAGCCGTTTTCGCATGGTGCGCTTACACACGCCCGCAGAAATCTAAATACCAGTCGGCCAATCAGACTGATTGGTCCCATTCGCTCGAATGCTCGTCATTCATGGATAGACGCTGTGCGTCCAGGACCAACGGCGGAGGCAGGGAGCAAATGTTGCTGTGCCGGGAAAGCGAACGGTTGAAGAGAGGCGAGAGTAGAGAGAGATTCGAGTATGTACAGCGTTCCTGGATCGGGAAGCATTGTTCGGCGATAGGCATGTATTATACCTACGTTGGTGAACCCACCCCGGGCACGTATACGAAGCCAGACTCTCGGTGCTACTCATACAATCCTACGGTAGGAGTCGCGAATCTCGTCGATTGAGCCTCGCGCGCACCATCACATTGCTGCACCATTTGCTCCCTACAAGACCCCCAGTATGCATAGAGAGAGGTTCCCCTGTATATTTGAAGGCAGAAGCCAGAACTACGAATAGCTTGCATGGCAAGACAATCACTCGTCGCATGCAAACGACCCGGCAACGTTAGCAACTATGGATAGAGTGTAGCGGAACGCTTAACAGCAATTCTGCGCTAGTTTGTGGAGGAACAACTGTTGGCTCGAAGGATGTTCCGTCGTCGTGAATAAGGGCCCTTCCTTTATCATACCTCCCACCCATCCCTTTTCCCTATCGAAATGTGAAGCAGACACGCAACAATGCAGCATCAACCTATCTCGAGAATCATTCCACTTCGACGCACTTAAGCCAAAGGTTGAGCAAAGCTCGATCAAGAAATACATGCTCACTGAGAGAACGCGCAATGAATTGAATGAGAAAAGAAACTTGCGATTCCAGCGTAACTGTCAAACATATATTTCCATGAGCCAAGGAAAGATCTTTCGATACGTTAACTGCCAGGCAGGATGTCGACGATAAGCGCTGGCCATCTTCCAAACTCTCTTATTTCCTGTCGTACCAATCGAGGGAGAAGAGAAGCTTGCGATGGAAAGGGAATAAGGATAATGTAAGAGATTCTTCAGTTATACCGTATTCGTGAAATGAGCTTGAATTTCATCTGTAGAAAAGTCGCCGTATTCTTTGCCGTTCGGCATCCATCGTGAATTCATTGGGATACCGATTGGCAATCTATTTCTGCAGTACAATCTAGAAGACCTTCACCAATGCTAATAAACGATTGGCTACAGGATCTAGTGAAATATATCGTCACTGTTTTTTTTAGTTCTTTTATCCCCCATTCTAATCTGGCATAGCTAATCTGGCGTTGAAGGCGCTTTCCACGACTAGACCACAATGAACCTTTCTACGGACTTGGGATAAATGTTTTACTTTAAAATTCTGTATTTCACTCAAAGAAACGTACGGATCCATTCGGAATTCATTGGGAGAGAGATTGTCGATGGAATTCTATAGTTTAAGGTCACTCGAGTTCTTCACGAAATCCAATCCAATTTTCGCTATAATGACTACTCCGTTTGATCAGCATTCCATCTATTGTGGGTACGAATTCTCCTTTATCAGAGTACTAAGTCGATTATAAGCCTATTACCTGCCTAATACACATTACAAGTGCAATGCTATACATCTGTCTCTCGGATGACGAGATAGTAGTTCACCAAGTTTACGAGACTAAGTTAGGACTATCAGGCGCAAGTTATATAATCGTCCACTTATGCAAGGCGAGACGACCCGGAGGCGCACGTCGTAGTTGGTATCTATATCGTCGTAGTCGACGAGGCCAACCTGGCGCGTTGCAGCAGGTCACGATCGATTAACCCTGATGTGTTTGTGGCTGGAATGAACTCGACGAAGGCGCCGCGACGCCCGGACGTCTCGGGGTTGCGCTGGCCTGAATGTTAGCTGGAAATTCAACCTATGCAGTTGGAATTGCGATCGTTGTATGTACAATGAAGCTGTCTGAGTTCTTAGAGTTTGTGCTACTAGTATCGCAGCAAGAGGCGGTCAACTTCATTCTGGACGCACCTGGTTGCCCAGCACATAGCATAATATACAGTCTCGTCTCGTGGTGCCCTTCGCTGCAATATTGCCCTCGCGTGCACGGTTTTCTTCCCTTTCCGCGAACTGGCACCCTTCACCCTTCAACCTCGGAACCCTCTGCCATTCTCCGTTTTGCAGCCGCAACAAGGCGAACCACGAAGAAGCCACCGCTATCTAAGTACACGTCTGTGTCCGTTTCGTCTGCAATGTGCGTAAGGTCGGGACAACCAACCGAGCCAAGGGAAGGGGTGCACGAGGTCGGAACTCGAGAGTATCGATCACGGTATGGCCTCTATAATCCATACTATAACTAGAATGGATAGAAGCACATGGCAACACGATGCTATTAGGGAGAATGTTTCGCATCGGGAATAGGCGAATAAGATAGGAGGCAATACGACCACCACGGTCGTTAGTGCGTTCGGTACGCAGGGGCCATATCTGGTCGTTCCAGCGGTCTAGATACAGATAAGACCAAGCAAAAGATTCGCCCCGTTCTCTAACTCACTCGCTTGGCATAAGGGCGATGTTTACAAGATCTCAAACGGCTTGCCCAAGTGAGGGGGGGTTGGTTAAGAGCGCTGGTGAGCACAGAGACTTTTCCGTGCTGAGAACGTTCTACCCGCGTTGCTGCTGCGACCAGCAAAAGAAAGTAACGACGCCACTCGAGAAGATGAAGCGCAATGGCACTGACTCCTCCGTCTCTTTCCAGCTTTCGAATCTTTTCCATTTTCTATCTTACTTCGGTTCTTTCCGCACGCAAGTATATAGCCGCGCAATCTATTTCCATCTTCCTTTATCCCACCCGAGCTCTTCTATGCGACTTTTTTTTGTGTCCACAGTTTTCTTCAGCACTTGTTCACTTACGTTCGGCGACACACACCGACTTGTTTTCTTCCTTTCGCTCCAAGAGGTACCCCCCGCTTTTTCCCATAACGTTTCACGATTTTCCTACGGAACGGAAGAGGTTGGTTATACCACCAAAGCGTCTAATCTTCTTTAACTTGTTTACCAGTCCTCTCAATAAAGGAGCAATGCAATCCGCTAAAGCATTTTATGCGCCTTCACTGGCAATCCGCCCCTTCATCGCGGTCGTACCCGGTCCTCTGTAAATCTGACGCGGAATTTATTATAGCGGTAAATATACCGCAGCAAGCGTGAAATAGGTGGATAGAATTGCCATTGCGATGAGTATATAGAATCCAAACGAGAAAATCTATTGGCATTTTGGGACAAAACTTCTATGAGATTGACTATCAAAACTATTATTTATTATATACTATACTGTTTTTTTCGACTTAAATAACAGGCAAATAACATTCTATTGAGTTCGTTGTTCTGTACCACGAGTCTCGTGACGTTGAACAATTGGCGAAAGTAACGCGCAGTATTGAATAAGAGAAACGAAGAGTCAAAGACAAGCGAATAGCTGTTGTACCAGTTTTTTGTTGTAAATCCGTTCCGAGTGAGCAGCTGGCAGAGCACGCGAACGTGATGTTCATCTTCTCTCAGTTCTTATTTTTCTCATCCGCGAGAGTTTCAAGGCGTAGCGAGAGAGTTAGTACGCGAGGCACAAAACCCAGAAAAGAAAAGATGACGAAAGAGTCCCTTCGTTGACTTCTGTCTGTTTTAACGAGAAAGGGGAGGGACTCCGGAGAGACCGAGTTCATTCAGTGTATGGCTCAGTTTTTCGGGTGTCCACGTGACTCATTTGACTCGATCCCTCTCCCGCTCGACGAGTATTTCGTTCACGAGGGAATCTCGACGGTTTCCTTCAACTTTTTTCTTACTCTCTCGAACGAACGAACTGTCGCGCGCGCGCGCGAGCGACACGCGTGTTCTTTTTCGAAAAACATTTTCGTTGATGAGAAATCGAAGACGTTCGCCTCGCGATGCTATTCAGCTCACGAACCGACAGTCACCTGCGCTCGGCCGGCTAATGATCCTCGATAAAATCATATTTACGAGACCTTCCGTGGAGAAGAAAAAAATCTATATATATACACGTATATCTATACAGTGGCGATACAAAGGAATGCCAGGATTCACGAATTTCACTTAACGAACATCTCGCGGGGCTTCCGTTCCGAATACATTATCGGTTACATCGAATTTTTATTTTTAAACTTTTTTTTTTTTGCCATTCATTCATGTATCGTATGTGCGCACAAAAGTATTGTAGACATACTTCGGCCAAAAAGAGACGTATCCGCTAGACGTAACTCGTCCACCATAGCTACCGCATCTTTTATTCATGTATTTCCTCTTGAATTGCGGCTCGAAGTAATGCGATGCCTTTCTTGCAGTTTTTTAACGAGATAAATTGCCAGACAGGCTTCAACGGAGGTTCAATGCATAAGTCGGGACGAAAAACGAATGGACTTGCCGGGGTTGAGAAAGAGAGAGGGAGAGAGTATCGGAGTTTTCTTCATGAATGAAAAATACAGATCTCTCTCGGTTGCTAAGGAACGCAACGAGAGCCGGACGCTGTCTTTCAGACAGACCGAGAATTCTTCTCGGGAGTTCCACGAAAAGATTATGTATACGGATTCTCGGCGTTCAGTAAACTTTGGGGTGATTAAGGCATCTCTGGGTCTCGTCTTTTTAGACTTACTCGGCACAGAATCTTCGATATAAATATACTCATGCGAATAGTCATATGCGCGGCACTCGTGCGATCATCTTCTCGGTCGAAAAATACTTTTTTTTTTTTTTTTTTCGTTCGACCAGTGATAGGAATGGTGTACGAGGAATGAAAAATAAGTCGGAGTCGACGAGTTTGTACGCGAAGGGTTTGTATGAAAAAAAAAAAAAAAAAAAAAAAAAAAGACTCGTTCGGTGGCCCTCGCATTCTTTTTCGCTCCCCCGTAGACCATTCCTATCCGAAACCTCCCGCGCGTCTGCACTCGAGATTCCAAGGATTATCCGGCGTACGCTCGTTTCTCACTGCCTTCGCGTCTGCGAGAAAAGACGAGACGCGTGACGTCGTGAAACTTGGGTGAAAGCACGCGAGAGAGACAGCTTCCGTACCCTCGCGCGCGAAAACTCTTTCGCTTCGTCGAAAGATTGGCGAAAATTTCACGGTGAAAAAATACTTTCCTTGCTTCGTCGTCACGAAGAAATTGCAATGAAATAATCATCAATTTAAAAAAAGAAAGGTCAGCAATGGTTATTTAAAGGCTATCGACCAAGTGCTATCTGATTAACGACACTTTAAGAATATTTGAGTAAAAAAAAAATGTTTAACTTACAATAAATAATAATATTTAATATTAATATATTATTGTAACTATTATTATTTTTTTTTTATTTTAATATTTAATGAAAAATTGAGTATTACGAACGATGGCATTGCAAATTTCAGTGCTCACGATATGTTTTCAATATCTCGATATCGATAATGCAATTGGCAAAATTTCAAATGTTTCGTGTGAAAAAATTTTCGCCGATTTTTCATTTCGACCGAATGGTCTATTCGAATATCGATCTCTGTCAATGGAAAAAAAATGTATGACGGTCAATAATGTAAAAAAACGATTTATTTTCGATTGGCAAACTTCCATTGCCTCCATTACTGCTCTTCCGCACGTTATTTCCTTCGTAATGACTATACGAAGAAAGCCAATAAGCATCTTGGCTCATCATTTGTTAAATCCGTCGGCACCGAAAATTCTCCTTAAAAAAAAAAAAAAAAAAAAAAAAAAAAAAAAAACAGATAAACTACAACGAATTTTTCACGAGTATATAATAATCTCACACGGGCGATAATGAACGAGAACGAGTGACTATAAGCGTCGTGCACGCGTGCAGCTGTATTTTACCGTAGTAATATATATACCTACATGCGTACGAGTCATCCTCATCGTCATCGTCGTCTGGGACTGAGGTAGGAGGAAGTGAGGCGGTAACGAGCTCGTGGGTCTTCGGGGCTCGGAAGCTCGTCTTCTTTTCTTATTAAACGACAAGGGCGTCGCGTGGCCTGGACGCGCTGTATACGAGCGGGTGGCTCCCGTTTCGTCGTCGCATTTTTTTCCATACCCTCGTTTCTCCGCGCTCTCTTCATTTCAACTTTTTTTTCTTTCCTACTTATTTTTTATTTATTTTTTTTCTTGCATAGGGCTCGTGCTCTGCTTTCCTGATGTGTTTCTTTCCCGACTCGTTTTCGCACCCACCCCCCCTGTTAATTTCGAAGTTTTTTTTTTCTTCTCATCTGCTACTCCGCATCTCACATTCCCGTTGGCATCTCATGCAGTCGCGATGCACGCGAGGCCTCCGGTTCGTTCTGCAGAACGCGAGGACACGGCGAGAGCACCGATAGGCGATAATACCGAGAGAAAGCGAGAGAGTACCGGTGGAGTAAGGAAGATCGGAATAACATATGTGCGACGTGAGGGGAAAAAGGACGGGAAAGGAAACGAGGGAATTCAGTAGACCGTAACGAACTACCCGAACGAGAAAAATGAGAAAAAAGGAAAAAAGAATGATGCGAAAACGTTTTATCTATGTCTCGTTTCTCTTCATCCCTTTGCCGGTCGTGTTTTCTTTTTTTTTTTTTTTGCTTTTTTTTTTCTCTTGAATCGATGAACATTACAAGGCGACGACTGCGAAACGAGGATTATTAAACTCTCGAGAAGCGGTAAAAGAAAATTTCTTTTATTTTTCATACGAATCAAAGTGGTTTAACTTATGAATCTGATGAATTTATCGACCGCGCGCGGTTCGCGCGCCGCGCGAAATAGAGAGGAGAGAGACTGGTGAAGGAGAAAAACGACAGAACTTGATAGGACCATCACGCACGTTTTAAACTCACTGATATAATCATTCGGTTTGAATTGATTTATAGATTAACGCCTCTACGAGTGTTACTACTGCATTCGGTGAGTGTAGCCGTTCGTATACTGCCTCTTTAAGTATTCCGGAATGGTTATCACTCGCACACGATCGTCGTTCCGATGCTAACCGCCTGTGCCCCCGGTGCTGGGAACATTTTCGAGACTAGAATGATATATAGTATTTTAACACGGCGTTATTGAAGTCAGACGTGAAACGAGGCGCAGCTGTGACGAGAGGGACTCTGCGAGGCGGTAGTAATACTTCGCCACGTGAAAGACAACGATGCCAATAAAAACAGCGTTATGATTATATCTGCGTATCGATGATATCAAGAGCCTGAAGATGATTGGGGCTAAAAATATATATTTTTTTACTTCTGACGCATATCGTTATATCGAATATTGATGGAGGAATATGACAAGTGGCCAATTTTTCATCAGTGTAATAAAATACATCGGAAATAATCTTCGAAAGACAAGGAGCGAAATAAATTGAAATTTGTTTCTATTTATAAAGAATCGTTTTATTAACGATAAAGTTGAAGGAAATGATACGCATGTAAATGAGAATTAAATTTGTTCATATTTTTATATATATTTTGATTAATAATGTGCAGGAAAAAAAGAACAGAAGGTATCTGGTACGTTTAGAAATAATGAGTTCAAACAAATCATTTAACCTACAAATTTCGATGTATTGTACTGTGAATTCAAATCGAACGGCGATTCGATTACAAACTCAAACGAGACATGGGAAATAGCAAAAAAAAAAACATTAATATGCATTTTTTTAATATTTGTGATAGCAGCATCACGCGCGTTCAGAGATTTTTTTCGCATTTAAAATCATCGCGACGATGAATTCGCGAAATACCGTAAACTCGCGGTTTATCTCGTTGCGAGTATAAGGATACGGAAATGACTGTGACTGCCGGGACGGACGGTAGGGGGGAGGGGGAGGGGATGGTTGACAGGTGGATGAGATTCTCCAAGAGATTTCTTGCTTTCAATAACATCACCGAGAGTCGTGGAGTCACTCTTGGATCAGATCGGTCGCTTGGGAACGTGGAAAAGAGTGCGCGAAAGCGAAGCAAACCACCCCTCAGCCAGGTCCTTCGCGCGGCGCACTTGGCAGGGGGGGGGGGGAAGGGTGGAGCAAAGTGATCGAACAATTCTCGTGGAAGATAAAGCAGCAGACGTTCTCTCGATCTATCGCGTATACCGGATATCAAGTAGAGCGAAACGATTGCGAAAGAAGTAAGAGGCGAAAAAAAAAAAAGAGAACGAGACACGCGAAAAGAGAGACGAATCGCTCGGGAGGGAAACTGTACGCGCGGGATTTTCTCGGCTGCTTCCTTCAATAGCTAGAAACTGACAAAGATAAGAAAGCAAAGTAAGAAAAAAAAAAAAAAAAACAACGAACGGAAAAAAAAAATTCAAGCGGTGAGTCGATGTGATCCGTACACACGTATTTGTCCGCATGGACCTTCCGAGAAGGGCTTTGCCCAAGAAAAAGATCGCATGGACACTCAGGCCCCGGGGACTTCTGGCCTCGATGTGTAGAACGCCTACGTTCCTTCGCAACGATTCTTTGCTGGACGCGGTAGTATAGCTGATACGCGTTACAGCATACCCCGGGGATAACCCCCCCCCCCCTTCCTCTTCCTGTATCTCCGCACGACATAAACTGTTTTCTTAGGCACTCGTAGGCACTTCAAGAAATCCTAAATATTTACTCGTCTCGCGTTGAAGGACCCCCGGACCGAACGATGGACGTACGGACGGACCCGAGACACAAGGCGCTCAGGCATCTTCATAGTAAACGTCATGACATTCTCCCGGGGGCACAGAGATCTCTCTCTCTCTCTCTTTCTCTCTCTCTCTCTCTCTCTCTCTGTCTCCGAGTGTACGAAACAACTCGACAAGCTCGAGATGCCCCCCTCTCCCGACGCACGCGAGTGGCGAAGGACGGATTATAGGCACTCGTGCCCCAGAGCCGATACTTGAAAATCCTCGAATTTCTTTCACCGATCGGCTTAGCATCTCTCCGAATCTACACGCGTGTACTGTAATCGATGGGTTTTGTTTCGTTTCTAGTGCTGTTGAAAGGTTTCCCAAAAATTATTTTTTACTTTTATGTTATTTATTTATATATTTGTTTATTTATTAATAAATTATATTAAATATAATAATAATGCAAACATTTTTTTTTGCTGATTTCTATATTATTTTTATTTTTGTTATTATCAAAAGATCGGTACTTAGTTATTGGAGAAAAAAAAGTGAAATCTTCGTTTCCTCGTATTTTTTGGGCGCAACAACTGTATCAAGAGTGTTGCCAAAGTATTTTAAAAGTATAATAAAATGTACCAATGTATTTTTCCGTGTTTCGAGAAGTTCGAGGATTTAAAACAAAAGTTCTTCCGCTTGGTATCGAGGACGGGGAACGTCCAAGTTCCTTCGCCAAGTGAGGAGTTTACGAACGTTTCACGTCCGTCTGTGGATTCTCATTTCTATGTTTCTGTCTTTGTTCTGCGGAGCACAGTGCTTACGGTTTATCTCTGTTCTTCTGTATCGCGCCGTGTAGCCTGAGAGACACCGATCGTTCCTGTGTTACGAACGTGCGACGAGACAATTTTTGTTTCTTCCTGCATCGCGTTTTTGGGCTCTTTTACCCCGATCGCTTCAGGTATATACGAGGGTGAGGCTGCGATGCAAAAGCATTCCCTTGTTTCTTCGAATCTCGCACCCCTTTTTTTTTTTTTTTTCTTTTTTACCCTCTACTTCTACTTCTTCTTCGCTACGGCGCTTGCCAGGCCATTCGCCCCGTCTGAAAGGTTTGACGGGAAACTTTGCCCGGTCTTCTTTCTCGCTACCGACGCGTTCAACCAGTCCGAGATATCTGAATGCCGAGTTTGGTCTTTTGCATTATACATGGATAAACGATTTATGGGACGGGGTTATTCAGACGATATATAACAAAATTGGAAAGTAGAGTACGCATCAGAGAGCATACATAGTAGTAGAAACGTTCACATCAAACTTTGATATCGATATAAAATTTTTGATATTCGAAAGAAAAAAAAAAAAAAAAAAAAAAATTTCGAAAAAATTGTTCAAGCATAGAGTTTAAGTACCATTAGTCTGAAACACGGTTAACGAATAATCGATCGCTGTTCCTCGATACAGAAATAAATGGGTTTTTTTTCTCTTTTGGACAACGAACCGATTGCATGAACATTTCCGATCCAAATCTGTTACGAAGACCGCCATTTTCTTTTTTTTTTTTTTTTCCTCGCGGACAATTAATCCCCTTCGCACGTAACCATCAACAGTGCCCGTGAGTGTTTATACGAAAACGAAACGGAAGATGAGAGGAGTCTCATCTTATCTGCTTTGTCATCGCAAAGGGGCTAATAACTCTTCTTCCTCTTCATCTCGGGTTGGATGTAGCAAAGAGAGGCGTGCACGCCGATCATCGCTCATCCGAACGCGCGCGCGGGGCAACGGGAACGGCGGCGCGGTGTGCGCCCTGTGCAAATAACCGATTAAACCACCGAACCAATGAGGTCGAAGGAACGCTGTTGTTTCTCTCGCGCTGTTTCCCCTCGAGGTACTACGTTCCTCAGGTAATCGAGGCCGTTTTTCTCTATTCTTTTGTTTTTTTCCCCACCCCAATGAAGCGGCATTCAAACGCCGCAACAAATCGCCGCTATCTCATCACCGAGATCCACGAAGAAACAAAGGGCGGTCTGTGTATTAATTTTTATTTATTTTATTTTTTTTTATTACGACGCTATGAATTACGAGGATTCGCTAGGGAGAGAGATGAAACGGGACGACAGAGCTCAGGCGATTGGATCTGAGAACGACTCGCCAGTAATACTCGGTATGAAAAGCACTCGCGTTTGCTTCGGAAGGACGATTACACTTGGCGAATGACTCGACGCATAAATTTCAAAAAATGTTGAATTACGCAGTCGGGTATTAATTCAGGAAATATCGTGATCTCTAAAATCTGAGTGCACGTGAAATTCATCAACCTAAAAAAAAAAACAATTAGGATCGCATGCATTATTAATTTAATTTTTTAATTTTTTTTACCAATAATCAATAAAAATACTCTTCGATGTTCAGTAAATGTTTTTTTTTCATCATTCATTCGTGAAAATAAAAATTGTCATAACTCCAGAAAATCACGACAACGATCCGCGTTAATGGAAAATCCAATGGTGTTTAACTAAAGTCGTAAAAAAAAAAAGAATAGAGAGAATCGAATAGCTTTGTGCGAACAATTCCGGGACACTCGTCCGACAACGAGCGAGTCGAGTGTCTGGATAATGCCGAGTGACTCGTTCGCTCGATCTCACGCTGCGGAATGTAATTAGCGAGATCCGGGCGCGAAGCCGATGATAACGGGGGTCTCCTCGTAAATCCATAAGCTCTGTGTGCGGTGATTGTCCATCGTCGCGCGGTCGTTCGAGCGGTTGCTCTTTCATAAAGCTCGTCATCGTTCCATCTCTCCTTTACTCCCCTCGCAAGAGAGGAGTCAGTTCATGGGTTCGACTAAAACTCTCTATGCCTCCATCCCTTCCGTCTTGAACGCTGTCGAAGTACCACTTCGAAGAACCGAAACGACGCAAGTCCCTTGAGTTTTCCGCCGGTTTTATGCTCCGAGTTTAATCGGCTCGTACTCTCTCACTTCGGTTTATCTCTCATATACTACGATAGGTAGTACAGATGTTGGCAGGTCGTCGATGATCCGCCGCACTGAAAGGACGAGCCTATGGGAAGGTATTTGACGAAAAAAAAAGCTATAGAAATGAAGTATAGACTGCGATAAACGATATAACATTTTTTTTTTTCAAAATAATTACAATAATCATAATAATATGACCATAATTTAAATATAATTTTTTTACGTCTAAAAAAATGTTAGAAAAACATTTTTTTTATGTTATATAATAATATTTGTCACATATACCGACATATTGAAAATCAAATATATGGAAAAAATATATTAGAAATATATAAAGATAATTATTGTATTAATATATTCAATCGTATAAATTGGAGTAAATACTGCAATCACATCAATTTCGGGTGCCATTCACTGTAAGCGGCCAAAGAAATATACGATTAACCGACTCTCTCTCTCGGTCTGTATACCTCGCAGCATCGTTCCAGCAGAAGCGGCTATCTCTCGTGTCGATCCGGAGTCACGTTCCATTCTCGACTCGTGGAGATGCCCGAGCGCGTCGGGAGGTGAGCTCACCCTGGGCAGATCAAATTCCCGATCATAAAACCCGAAGAAACGCGGAGGGAGCGAAGCACACAGAAGAAAGTAGACGACAGAACTCTCTGCGCTCCTCTTTCGCTCTCGCGCGCGCGCGCGCGCGCGTAGGCACTCTTCTCTCACCGCATGTTCGCCAAAGTTTCCCTTACGCCCTTCCGCGGCTTCCGCACCCGGTTTATACCTTCAACCCGTTAACGCGATCGTGAAACTGCGGTAATTGACGCTCGATTTAATTCCTCGTCATTGCACTCGCACTACCCTTTCCCTCCAGACGTTCTCTCTGATGCGTGGAGGAAAACTAACTTTGAAGTTCCGCAATATTCTACCAAAGAACTTTCCGCCCCCAAAACTTCGGGAACATTATTGTCAAATTGTCGAGAGCGGGTGTAGGGGCGGGGAAAAGGGAGAGTAAAGGGCAGGAAAGGGTTGAGGGCGCAAGATTTTCACTCGATTTTATAGTTTTACCCTCTCGGCATCTGCTGGAATCGTGAAAACGTTCTCCTAACAAAATTCAACGTCTCACGCGTTTTCTTATTACAGGTACTTCGATTCTTCTTCCGGAAGATACTTTTTTTTTATTTCGTTATTATTTTTATTATTTTTCCAATTCAATCATCGAGCCTAAAATATATCACGTAGTAGTAATATTCGCGAGAAAATTTCGTCGGATATCGAAGCTGAAAAGGCAATTCGACTGTCCGTGAAATTGTGAGCCGAACGGTCAATTCGTTTCTTATACTGTTATTCCCATTCGTCCAATCCGATCTCTCGACCAGTGTAACACCTAACACACCGGGCGTCCGTTCGATCGTTCGATAAAATTTGCATGAAACGAGGTCGAAGGGTCTTCCCACCCCCCGAGGTTAACTCAGCGCCAAAAGACCTCCGCAGAACGAACGCTCTCGGCTGCTCCGCATGATGCCGTAGCAAAAGAAACGTTAAACGGGATCGACAGGTGAAAGAGTAAGAAGTGACACAGAATAAGTGGTATAAAAAAAATGAATAGCTCTCAGTCCCGAGGCGGCAGCGGTGCTAACCAGTGCATTTCACTTGGTCCGAACGTAAACCAACGGAATGTGTGGGTATGAAAATTTCAATCGGCCCGGCGAGTGATGCTTCGTCGGTGCCGTCTTCAGCGAGATGACCGAGTTGGACAGCGACGGAGGAAGGTAAAGAAGAAAAAAAGGGGAAGACGAAGAAGAAGAAGAAGTAGAAGATGAGTACTTACCGCCGATGGCGAACAGAAATAGGGACACCGTAGAGATGTTTCGAGTAAAGAGGGACCGGCGCAGTGGCTTTGGACCCACGAAAAGCCATATACTATTAGATACATAGGTATAAGTTGAGTGCACATATATATAAATGTATAGTATATATATATAGCGCATTCTGTCTTTCTTTGTACTCTTTCGCTGTCCTCCCTTCGCCTTCGTTTCTTTTTCTCCGCCTCCGCGCCTAACATACCTTCGCGATCCTACATCCAGCACTCCTTTCGACGCTTAGAGTGCGCGATAGAGGTTGAGGGTGAGTGTGTACGTGAAAGAGGGAAAGTACGAGAGTGTGAGTGAGGGAAAGAGAAGCCCTAGTCCCCCCGAGGCAAACTGCATAATTCATGGCCCGGCTACACCGTCCTTCGCTCGATGCCCCTTTGCCTTAGCCACCCTTTACCCCGACGGTCCTTCCTCTTCTTTCTCATCCATGCTTCGACTTTCTACTACTACCTCTCTTTGTCGTTCTACACCTCCACCCATCTCTTCTCCACCAACCAACCCCGACTCTCGGCCTCGTTTTCCTTGCACCAGCTCGCTCCATCGCATGCATTGTACGTCACCGCATACATGGATAAAGTTGCCCCCCCCCCCCACCCTCCTACCTCCCCACGCTCTCCCAAACCCCGTTGCATCCGCCAAGCGGAGAATGTAGGCGAATATTTTGGCTGAGTTATGGCGAACCGGGAGGAGGTACCTACTAGAGGGGGCCTCCGGCGCTTCGAGGTTCGGAGAAGAATGCCGCGGCATGTCGACGATATATAGTATTCGACGAGATAGTTTGACGAAAAGGCAGCCTCTGCTATTCGCTGAATTGTTGAAAACTCTTTTTTTTTTACCACCTTTTTTTTTTTTGTTTGCAATTTTAGTAGTTGGTATTTTACACGATTTTCGAGATAAATTTATTAATTTTGGAATTAGTCAAATCATTTTTATTAAAAATAGAGGAAATAAATTGGGTTTTTTTGTTTACCAAAAACAACATTTTCTCTCAGCACCGTTATAAAAAATTACGAATGTACACATGTAAATACCAAAAAAAATTCCCCTACGAAAAAATAGAAGAGTTCCATGGTAAAAAAAATAATTGATTCACTGATGCGGCATCCCGGCGACTGAAGCAAAAACTACAAGTTCGCTAATCGATGGCAACGTGTTTAGATAATTTTGTCATTACGATGAAAAATACTTCTTTCCTACGCGACAACGGGGCGGTCGGTGTCTACGAGAGACACACGACTCGGTATATTTTTGGCTCCATGGAATCACTAAATCTGTTCCATACCGGTTTCAAGAGAGAGAGAGAGAGAAAGAGGGAGAGAGTTGGATCGGTGAAGAATATAACGAGCGACACGAACGCCGACGACGACGACGACGACGAAGAAGAAGAAGGCGACGCTGTGCCATCTCGGGTTCCCATCGCTTTAAAGATAAACATCGGCAAAAGCCAGGTAGCACGGTAGTCAAAGAGACTCTCGTAATTAGCCAGGCGGGTCTCTTCTTTTCTCCGAGGGAGCTATCGCGCCCCAGTCGAGAGAGAGTAAAGGAAGAGGGAGTACAACAGAAGAGAGTAGAGAGGACTCTCTCTCGCGAATGGTAGCGCAAAAGCGCATGGGTAACTGCACAACCAGCGTGCAGGATTCTTCCTCTTCTTTCTACACATCGTCCTTTTAATCTTACCTTCTCGCTTCGTCTCTCCCTTGGTGGCCGATAAAATCGGCGATTATCTCTCTGCTGGCTTTTTCTCATCCTCATAGATATTCTCTTTTCTCTCTCCTCTCTCTCTCCCTCTCTCTCGCAAAGCTTTAACCCCCGCGATATTTCATGAAGAATAAAGTCCTTCCGTTGCTTTGGAGAAACAGCAGCAGCAGGAGCTCGCCAATCTTCTCGACTATCTCGATCTGGAACTATACAGTGAATTACCCGTTTTCACCATAACAGTATACAGAGATATCATCACGAGAGTTTATTATATGAGCGGCTTCGTGGATATAACTAAATTTCCAACTCTCACAAAATGATGACGACGTGTAATAGAAACGAAGGGAGAAGAAAGGCGTAAAAAAATAAAAACGAATCCCCAAAGGAATGAAATAAAACAACGTGGAAGGAATGATTGTTTGGCCAACAGGTGCGTTTATATACTTCTGGAGCTCCAAATTCACGTATAAAAGCCCCTCCTCTGGCTTCGGTCCAACTGCAGAGACTCGACATACGAGAAACGAAGAAACGAGCATCGCAAACCAAAAGCTCTTTCCCGCTCTTCACGCCCGAGCTTCGGACTTCTGATTGCGAGTACTACCAGCGCGATGCCAGGCATCTCGTAATTATCAGTTTGCGCGGTGATTAAAGCCGTGCTAAATTGCGGGAAAGGTGTCAGGCGAGAAGTGACCACGCGTCGGTCGTGGCGATGTGTGCGATACACGAGCGCGAAGCCTCGAGTACTCGACTTATATATCGCAGACAAACTATCCTCGTGTGTGTGGCTTCGCAACGCTTGTCTGGAAACTCGTTCGTCGAGTTTTAATTCGCTATCCCTGCGCGCTGATTTTTTTTACCGTATTTCCAGTGCGACGAAATCGCAAAAAAAAAATAACATCGATTCCTTATTAAACGATTATTTTTAGTTGAACGAAATTTTATCTATATTTTATTAACTATTATTTTTTTCAATTATTATTATTAAAATTTTTATTTTTTTTTGGTATGAAATTTTGTTTGCGTGTTATTTATTATTATTTTTCGTTTATTATTATTACTTAAACCATTTTTTTTCATTATTACGAAATTTGATCGGTACTTTATTTTTTTCTTTCGCATCACGCAGTAGAATTTTTCAGACGGCTCTTTCGCATGCAAATTGGTCGCGACTCTCGGATCGTCAATTTTTACAACGTCGTCGCGGCAGTTTGAACAATCAAATCGACCCACGCGCGCCATTGCTCGTCTGTAAAATTTTCTTTGCGCGCATATCACGCGCTCGTCCCGGAGCAGAGTCGCTCTGACCGGAGACCGAATTCTGGGAACATCACCCACAGAGCGGTCCCTATCACCACCGCTCGTCTCTCGTTCACCCACAAGTTGCGCTGAGAACGAGACGACGAAGAGACTCGAGCCGAAGTACGAGAAATAACAAGACTGGTGAAGTTGTTGCACAGCATAATCTCTCGCATATCGCTGCTTGTGCCCCGCGAGAGCGAGACGAAGACCCGAAACGTGCCACGGCCACCAGAGTCTTCGGAGCGAATCTTCGCAAACACACATACACACAAACAAATATGTTTAACTTCCCAGTCTCACGGAGTTCGCGACCTCGTACCCACCGCATATCGTTCTCTTGCGCGGCTGTCTACCGAGAGAGTCTTTCTTTCTGTGCGTCGATTCGCGGAAAGCCATCAGCAACGCTTACCCACGAGTGGAAGCAACACAGTACGCAATCTCGCGGTGTTGATTTCGCGACGAATTTTACGATCGAACGACGAGACTGTGTTTTGTCGTTCTCATCTCACGCCGCGTTCCACAGTCGACGGCATTCGTTGTTGCGAAAAAACCCCATTCGAGAATGAGAGACGGGCGTTACGAATGAACCGAAGAATCAGCAAATTCCACATTAGAATTCTAAATTAACAAATAAAAAAGAAAAAAAAAGAAACCAACAACAAGAACTTTATTTAATTATTTCCCAGTAGCGAAAGAAAGTCTTCGTTAATTAGCCGAAAAGTGAGGAGAAGATGAAGATTATATCTCTTCGTCTCGTCTCATCTTCACGTTTCTCGTCTTGGACGTCCCGAATTTCTTTTTTCTTCCCTGTCGTGTCCGCTGGTTTATTTTTCCGTCCGGCGGAGTATACGACTCTTTTTTTTTTTTTTTCTTGGGACTTTCAACATCGGTTGCATTAGAGTACTGGCCATATATAAAGGGAGGTAAAATAGAAAAAAAAAAAAAAGAAAAAAAAAATGGAAAGAACAAAAGTGAAGCTGTAGGAACGTTGCACGGGACTTCTTCCTTCATTTCCAGTCCCACTGGTATTCGGGCTCTTCGCCCATTCCTACATGGAGCTGTAGTGTTTGCTTCGAGCCTTCTATCCCGGCTTTTCTCTTTTGCCGCACTCTTTCTTCCCTCCCTCTCTCCCTCTCTCCCTGTTCTATATACTCGCACTGTACACGGCCGCGCGTCCGATCCTAATCTCGATAATGACGCGTAATGGCTGCTAGCCGTGAATGTACCTCTTTGTCCGTGTGGCTCCTGTAACTCGGACGCCGGGAACGGCCCCAGCGTCCAGTCTGCCATTCGCCGGGGCCGGCTGACTCGTATATCTATCCGGAGCCTTCGCCATCGGTACCGCGCCATTTCACCCGTCGAAAAATACGGCGAAACCCAAATGCGAAAGTCTCACTCCTCCTCTTTTCCGCTCCCCTGTCCACCCTTTTTCTCACTGCAACCGAAAAAGCACCTTCCTTCACTGTACCCTCCCCTCCCCCTCGCCCCTCCCGTCCCCTGCATCCTCCGCGCGCACATATACTTTACTTCGATATCTCTGCATCTTTCTCTCTGTTTATTTTCCTCGGGAGAATGCGCGATACCCAAGCCGACAGTAACAAAAAAAAAAGAAGAAAAGAGAATGGAGTGAATCGCTCGTCCCTCTAAGCCGACTTTTTTTTTTCTTCGTATTGTTTTTTGCCATTTAGACGGTAACGGTGAACGAAAAAAAAAAAAAAAAAATAGAGATGCAGGTTTTTAGGAGCAAAACGGAACGTAAGCTGACAGTCGGCGCATCAGCGGTAGTCGCTTCGTGTTTAACGACCGTATTCACGGATAGTGAAATGGAACTCGAGAGCTGTCTTTAGCGAAATTGGCTTGTTAGACAAGTTTTGTTGAAAACGCGCCGCGGCATAAGCGATTTCTTGTTATCTATGTCTCATCAGCGATATAACGATCGAAATTATTTTTCGACAACGGAAAATGAAATGCGAAATCAAAACATCGATTGAAAAACGTTTTGTGGAGTACTTTTAAGGATTTCTCTTATGAAAAAAAAAAATGTGCAAAAAATACATTAGAAATTCGGCATTTTTATAAATTAATGATATAATTCAATATACATATATATCAAATATATTAATTTAATATATTCATCTATATATAAATCATATAATTTTTTATATATTTCACGATATATTTTTTTTCTATATCGATTTAATTATGTATTTCTTTTTTACTTTCGTTTCGACGCCTTCCTATCGTATTCATAGTGTTTTTTTTTTTATTCATCTTTTGCAGAAGCTGTTATGAGCGCCCGATGACCAACAGTCCGAGGACTAAGCAGCGAGTACAATCATAAGGAACTCTAACAGCGAGCGAGAATCCGGAGGATTGCCGGCCAGTATAATGGACTACCCGCGGACGTGCCGCCTCGTTCTCTACCTGCTGATTCTTCTCAGCACCCGCGGCGGACGGGCCATAGACATATGTAAGTATCGTCTGACGTGAAACACCACGTTTCGATTGATTTATCGCTACCTGGCGCAACGGCAAACGGCTCTTTCTCACTCCCTGGAGTTTATATTACCCGCCGTGTAAGTCTCTTCGCTTTCGCGTCTTCGCGAATCTCATAGCCGGAGCGTAAGTTGTGGTAAACGGCTTCGCGCCGTAACCAAGATAATACACTACAAGCTGTTATATATCGTCGATGATTTATGCTCATTTCTCGCCCTTTAATTCGATCAAACGCGTGTGTTCACTTTTGGCCTAAAGGCCAAATTGGTACCTCGAGTAACACGATCTATGGTCCCCATATCGAGATTCTTTCGTCATAATTGATTGCCACTTTACCATTTCTTTCTAGATAATTGATAGTTTTTTTTCATTTTGACGAAACCAAAGAATTTTTTTTTTTTTTTTTTTTCTTAACGGAACGGAACACATCTTCTATATTTAATAATAATAATAACAATAATACGGTTTTATGTACCAAATTCACAATTGAACACGAATCTCATTATTTTAAAACAACAATGCCAAGAATTTATATCGAGAATCCGCAGCTTCATTGATGGCCATTTTCGATTTCGTTCGAGACAATCGCGACTATTTTCGATTCGTGAAAAGGTCGTAAAAAAAAAAGTTTCTTGGCTCCCGGTGGTCGAGTAAAAAAAAAAAATAGCCGCCAAATGGCGCGAATCGTTCTTCAGACTCATGAATACCGTTCACCCTTCTGAAACGTGTATAGCTGTACATTGTGCCGAGTTTCTCGTCGATATCAGCCTCCGCCCCCCTTCCGGCGTCCCTCTCATCTGTATCTGCAACAAGAAAATCTGGGAGAAACCATAGCCTAGCCGTAGCACGAGAAAGAACGAGCCGAACGATATATACCGGTGGTGTTTGCATGCATCGGGAGCTATAATTCTGGCTTCGCTTGCTCGGTGGATCTCCTCGATAAAAACCGACTAACGCATCCTGTGTGTGTTGCTACTATGGTACAGTGAGGTATATATAACGTCGGCTCCGCGATGGTTCGCCTTTGCCTTTTGCCTTACGCTTGTACAAATGTACATTATATACCTTCCATTCCTTGCAAAGTATAGGCGGAAGGATAGCTATCTCACTCCCCTTGTACATTAGCCAACTATCCTTTCGACCCCTTCTGGTTTGTAACGTGTTTCTGCTCGGTTTCCTTTCCAACCGATCGAACATCGCCGACTGTAGAAACCCCCCTTCGTCTCCTCTCAAACTCCCCCCCCCCCCCTTCCCCCCGAAGTTTATCAGGTAAACAGATAGTGGAACATTAATAAAGAAGCGAAGACATGATATATCCCAAGCCATGAGGATGCAAAATAGCGTCTGCATTATAACAACATCTCTCGTATGCATTAACGATTTCAAGCTAATTAATAAGAATTTAAAAAATCGTTGCCCCTCCGTGTACAGGACACATGCGCCCACTTGCGTCTCGATCGCTCGTTGACTCCTTGTTAATAGTATCTTTACACGTCGGACACCGCGAATGTTATTTTCAACAATTAAAAAAATGATTAGTTGAGAGAACTAATAATTAGTTGGGACTGATATTAAAAAAAAAAAAAAAAAAAAAAAAAAAAAATTTGTATCGACTAACTATTAGTTTTGTCGAATTCTAACTAATTTTTAGCTCTTACAACGCATCATTTTTTTTTTTTTTTTTTTTTCGGTGCATTGTAGTCAATTTTATTTCTCAAATAGTAGTTGTCGCATTAATTATTTAGAATAAACATCGAGTGAATTATTATTATTATTATTATTAAATAATGTTTTCTTTTTATTAAAATCTGTTGCATCCGTGGATATAGCTAAATTATAATGGGTCTTTAAATCATTAGCGGATCGAGAGTTCTCGAACTTCAATTAATTGCGAACGCAACATCGCAATATCGGATAAAAGATCGTGAAAATAAGAGAATTATTTGGGGATTCCAGCGGCGCAGTGAGGCCGCGCAAATTTATCTCGTTGCATCGTTCGTGACGTCGGTGAGACTTGAGAATACCGCGCACTCGTGAGTTACGCTGCGAGGCTTCGCCGCTCAGTGCCCAAGTTAGTCTGTAGTGTTGATTATTATCGGTTCGAAATGAACGCCGAATATGCATTTGCGGTCGCGATCGCGTTGTCCCGGCGTTCAGCACAATTTGGATGAGGAAATTGTCGAAATCAAGTCGGCGGCCAACGATTGTATGAGAGCTCGTGGTCGAACGCGCACTCATTCCTATATACCGATATATAAATAGCGTACTTAAGAGTCGGAGAACACGGAGGCACGGTGGGTCCCCTGCGGTGGCTGAACTTGTACATTGGGGGACTGAGAGAGGAACCCACGAGCCTCGAACGAACGTTGCGTGCGTTTGGTAAATTCGCGGTCGTGTTAAGAGGGGAAGGGGTGGGGGTGGTTGCCGAACGGCGTCGGCGGGCGCCAGTGCAACGGTGCAACTCGTGGCAACGAGGGAGAGAAGGATACTACAACGTTGCGGGGACAAGGAAGGGCAGATGCAGTTAAAGTGCGCATAAATTGCGATGTTAATGTTACCGGTGATACATAAACATGTTGTATACGTTGGTCGTATTGCGGTTTCCGCGCTCGCCTGGGCGCGTGCTTCTCCGCTTGTTCCTGTGCTTCTCGGAGCCCCGCGATCTGCCCGAGAAAATTCACATTGCAATAACGCCGAATACACATAGTCGAAAAAAAAGTTATGGGACGCCTGGGAAATTTTTCACTATGTTCGAGACGATCGCGAAAATAGGTTAGTTTTGTCAGTGAAATAATTAAATAAACCATTTATTTATATTATTAGCTTGTTGTAGCGTTAACGAAAATAAATCATATTTTTTCCTGGTAACCAGTATATCAATTATTACACTAAATGAAATTTAACATCGCGCGATTGAAAAAAAAAAAATTACTCACTACAATCGTTGAAATTGCCGACTTTTTATTTACTTCCTGCGCTCCGCAATTATTTTTTTTACAATGTACGAACGGCAGTTATGACGCAAAACTGGAAACAATGGAAATTTTCGTTTTGTTTTTTATTCTAATTATTTTTTTAAAATAAAACAGCAGGATTTAAAAAAAACCAGTAAAAAAATAATACAGAATAAAATAAAACTTACAAAACGTCAAGCAATAGCTCGGAATGTACCATTCACTTTTATTGACTCGTTGCTGCAATGGCGGAAATAAATTATATTTGTATCTAGAAACCAGTATACTGATAATGACACGAAGTAACGTTTTGTATCGCGATCTATTGAAAAAAAAATTAATTCACACCATAACCACGTGTAACCGAAAAAAAATGCTATGGCGTAAATGGCAATCGTATTTAAAAATTACCATTTATTCCATGCGATACCAGAAACAATAGAAATCATCGTTTTTAAAATTCCGATTCTTTTTTTCGCGCAAAAAAATTCGCCAGTAAATCGATATAGATACCGACCAGTTTTCCGCGTTTATCTCTTCACGCCGCATCAGCATCTTTCTCCGTTAGGCTCATTGCGTCTATAGGTTTCTCTTGCGCACACGCATTGTACGTACAAGCAATATACCGTCCAGTAGTAACAGCCCGATGGAAGCGGCCCACTCCCGCGGTGGTACGGTAGTAGTAATAGTAGGTGGTGGGTTTACGCTCGTGTAAACGCGACCGGTAGCTGCCTCACGTCGACCGCGTTATACTGCACTCACGTCGCTTTCGCGCATATCCTATATACGTATGTACAGCAACGAGTGTGGCCTCTTGTACAATAGTATGTATGCCCCGCAGGACATATGTACGTTCATGCGTGCGTCCGTTAATACGTGCGTATAAGCGTGAGGCTTACACTGTGTTTACTACACAGTAGGCGCAGACCAGTGACCAGCAACACTCGCGCGCGTACCCAGGGTAACACGTATCCTTATGCTTGAATGCCTGCCTATCGTCGTGTACGTCTTGTGTATATGCGCGCACTCGAGCACACATACTCGACGAGAATTGTGCAGAGATAGATACGTTTGGTAGACAAGCCAACAACCAGTCTGAACTCCTGTACGACACGAGTTTACATTGGTAGATGTGTCTCTACCACAGTACACATCTCTATAAGCTATGCGTGTAGTTGCTTTCGTGTTACGCAGATAAACGTCGATACGCGTACGCGATAGGTTAGCGTTTCCTTGCGTGTACGTGAATTCAATGGTTCATTGGTGTATTACAACATTCATTCCCTTCCCATCTCCGCTGTACCGAATCTCGCATCAAACCTGCTCCGTGGCCGCACGCGCGTTATGGAATCGTCATGCACCAACCCTCCTCTCCCGTTGCGTTCTGTTCCCTGTTGTATACCACCCAACCACCCTCCGTAGGCTTCCTCCAGTTTCCTCGTCTCGTCACCGCAACCAAACCACTTTCCAATTACGTGGCCTCCATTAGGAGCCCACCGAACCACCGAAATGATCGTTTCGTCCCTCGGGTATCAGGCATCGTAGGTATTAACATAACAACGCATAACCGCGACGCTAAACGGAATGAACGGTTTTGACGGTCGCATCAACTGTGGGTTCGGATTTCGAACTTTTCTATAACGGGGGAAGGCGAATAAACTGGCAGATTTAAAAGAATACTTCGATTAAAATTTTACGGAATTATTATTTTTATTTGCGAAAAATAGGATTCTTGTTATTATTATTGATTTTTTTTTGCCGAACATAGCATTTTCAATGTCGGCGACTCTGAGTAGCGTAAAATTTATGACCGGTTTTCAATCGAGTCTCCGACAACGTTGTATCATCTAAAGATGAGAGAAATCTGTTCACATCGCGTGTTAGTCATGTCGCTCGTCGTTCCGTCAAATGATCGATAAATCTTCGCGCAGACTTCTCGTCACTGTCATACTGTCACTGCGGTCCTCGTCAAAGCGGGCCGCGCGTTGAAAGCTCGGTACAAGCGCGGTCGTTCGCGATAATCTTCTAGACGAAGGATGCTTCTGTCGGGATATAAAATCACGACGGAGGTGCCTCGATCGGTAGACTCCGGAGAGATTCCTCTGGAAAAGCCCGCCTGTCAATTCGTATCCTGTCGATCCCGATCGTCGCGCTTTTCCTGTCTTTCGCCAGACCGTCCTTTTACCCGGGAGTCGCGAGAGGTCGAAACGCCCGATGCGCAACGCTTGTACTTGTGTGTAGACCCGTAGACGCTGAGAAAACAAACAGTGAGGGGGGCAAAAGCCCGCAATACAATCTGCCGCGCTGCCAGGCCTCGTCGACGTTCTCGTCGTTCCTCGTCACGAAGGGGTTGAAGAACCCTCGGTTCTCGTTCACGCAACTCGAGACGGTGATTTCGAGCTGTGGAAAGAGTCAAAACTCCGGGGTTAAGGGAAAAACGATGGAGACAGAAAGCCGGAGGGGAAGGGGGGAGGCTAAGGAGCATAGGAAAAATTGCGTGGTTAGGTTGAGAAAGGGGCGTAAAAGTAGTACTTCCGCTTTGCCAGGCGTCCTGGCGCCAGGATTTACACGCATGCGTCCCCGCCAACGTCGTCGCTGAATAATCCGTGCAGCCTGTTTGCGCCATATGCTGATGAGGAAAAATTTAGAGCCTTCGAACATATTTCTTGTCGATGTAGACAAGACCGGGGTTAGTTGACACGCTACTGAGTTATCTTAATTTTCAATAAAGTTAGATGAAAAAAAAAAAAAAAAAGAAAATCACTTCATTTTTTTTCTATACGAAAAAACATGTATAAAAAATCTACGATCTATTTTTCCTTAAAAAAAATATTTGTCCCAACTAAACATTTTTCTTTCAATGTAATTCTAATCTTCGTGTCCTCTGGCTTTCCATTCGAGTTCATAAGCTCTATATGCTCGTCTTTAGACGTTTTTCAATGTTTATTTTCGTCCTGAGAGGTGGAAATTTTGTTCATCCACGACAATACAAGAGAAGATAAACCAACGAAGGGTGTGAACCCCCGGCGCGGTCGGGCGTCGAGACAGAGTTTGTTTGGCACTGGTCCTCGGTCCATGCTTTTTCATCCTTCGGTCTTTGCTACCTCACTAACGCTTTTACGGTAAAATACTACGGCTGAATCGAAACTTTTGCTGTGGCTATCTCTCGACTGTCCTTTTGCCCGTAGCGCGACACCCACTCGGGCGGAGACGACGAGCTGTAATTAAAGTCGTATGCGTATGGTGGTACCGTTGACGGTTTTTCGAAAGCAGTTTGATGCTACGGTTTTCATCCCATCGGTACCGCGCTTTTGCATACCGTAGCAGTGCCAGACGAAGAACGCGCCTTGAAATGTAAATTGCGCAGGATGCGGGCTTTGATGAGGAAAAAGGATAGAAAAAAAAAAAAAAAAAAAAAAACGAATTAATTTTTCAACAATTCGGTGCTACTAGACGGCAGTGCGTTATTTAGAACGTGACGAAACTCCGCGAAACGAAGCACTGGCTTTCGGTAGAGTCAAAGTTTTGTTGTAATTTTATCACGTCGCGCTAATCACTGTTCGTCCATTCGATTAATTAGAAGGAAAAGGAGCTCTGCTCTGCGAAGGGTCCGACGAAAGCAGGATATCAATTAACTAAAAAGATTTTATACCCAGGAAAGCAAGGGGATGGGGTGGGTGGGGGGGGGACAAGGTTTAGCTTAGGCCATAGCTTGAGAACTCACGCGAATAATATTTCGGGGGTTCATTCCCGCAGACAAGCTTAATCCCCGGAGAGTGAGTCATGATTTATGCTTTAATATCGCGCCGGGGTTGCGTAATAAGGTACCGGTGCTGCGCTTAAGATGTTTTTCGCGCGTATACGTAGCGAGAGACGAAGAGGTAGAGAGGAATAGCAAAGCGAAAGAGCGGGAGATAGAAAGCTGGAGAGCCAGAGCAGTAATTAATTTACATTCACGCGCCGCGCGAACGAGAAAAGCGGCTGGGCGGAAAGGGAAATGAACGCAAACGGTGTGCCCCCCTCCCCCATCGGTCTACCCAGAAGCAGAGCCGAGAACCAGGAGGTGGTTAACACGGTCTGGTGTACCGCAAGAGAACAGCGAAAGCAGCGCACTAGCAACTAGCACCGGTAGCCCGAGAGCACCAACTCATGGCTACGCTTTCGCCAACGTGCACAGTCATTAATAGTAATCACGGTGCAACAAAGAACCGGGACTGCTACTCGCTACCCGAGAATCCAGATTTGATCTACCGAGTGGAAATTCTCTTACGCACGTCGCCTCCCGTCCGAACTCTACCACCCTTCCCCCTCTACCCGCGCCGGAGAAAACTTAACCGGCGAAGAATTTCTCACAATTTACGCGAGACGTCGTCCATTTTTAAATTTTTTTCTTTTTTTTTTCTACTACTTCGCGAGATCTGATAGATTGCAAAAATTCTGAGAAAACACTTACTTCGAGATGTATGAAATAAAAGAGCGGTTAAATCACGACGAAGAAAGAACTTTTGCGGAATAAAAAAAATAATGGAAAATCGCCGCGGGGATATGCGGAATTTTTTTTTTTTTTTTTTTTTTTTTACGACACTAAATATCCGTCGAAATATAATGGTAAGCTTTGAATCACGAAAGTAAAAACGATCCTGGTGAAAAAAATTAAGTCTCAATTAAATATATAACCGTGTAACACAGTACCACCAATTATCGAACTTTGTTCATCCGTGATAGTTTACTTTCTCTCCTATCGTCCCAATTTTATCGCAAACTCGTGAAATCCCAGCGAATTATCGACTCCGA
This sequence comes from Cryptus armator, assembly GCA_963971235.1. Classification (NCBI taxonomy): domain Eukaryota; kingdom Metazoa; phylum Arthropoda; class Insecta; order Hymenoptera; family Ichneumonidae; genus Cryptus; species Cryptus armator. Next base: position 2,422,876 of record OZ020234.1, on the reverse strand, counting down.
GAGTTCTTTTTCGGTGGTAGGAGAGAGCGAGAGAACGATCGTGAGAGAAGAGGAAGATTAAAAGCGAAGGAAAGACTCGTCCGTGCCAAGGTATGCCCAGGAGGGTCTTAATCGCGATTCGAGGAGCGTCGGCGAAGTTTAAATCCCAGCAACTAAGTGCAACCGAGTTCTCCGGTTGTGAGAAACCTCGATTTTCCTTCACCGCGAAATGTCCGGTTTCCGGCTAAACGGACATTTCTCTTTCTTCGTAGATTTTCGTCATCTCTCGTCACAGGTATTTCTAAATCGGAGTCGTTGCGTTAATGCGGCTTGTCATCTCGTGAGGCATTTCTCAACTTGCCATAATGAAAAATACATTTAAAAGGCTAAGTAAAACGATTATTGTGTCGAAAACGCCTAGAAATAAGCTTTAGGTTATGGAGTTAGTAAACAATCGATCGTTTCAACCCAATATTCCGATTTTTTTGTCATTGGGTTGTCCAGCAGTCGATAACCACGTTACAGCACAGAGACCAATGTCCCGCAAAATAAAAAAAAAATATGAAAGTATATCGATAACGACTGTTGCGCTATTTTCTTCAAACGGCGAACCCTTGTATCTCGTTTACCCTACATTGAAAGTCTCGGTAGTCCAGTAGCCAGCGCATAGACGCCAGTCGAGTCAGTCGCGCCCTTCCGTTCGGGTCCGTCACTCCTGAGAGTTATGGTGGCCGAATGAGTGGCTTGGGCGGGCGCGCAAACGTCGCATAACTTACTTCTTCGCTTTTTCTTTTCCCTGTTCCTACTTCTTGCCATCTCGAAGTTCTCGTCTTCTTTCCGGAATGTCTATAAATACAGTGGGGAAAGGATCGAACCATCGAAATACCCTTTAGTTGTTTCTGCAATGAAATCGTCGCTATTCTATCGGGGTAATGCTACTCCGAGAGTACTTGGAGGTTTCCGAGTCCATTTACCGATATCACGTACGACTTTCTTAGGGATGTTCCCTTAAGTCTCGCTTTTTCAACCCCCTCGAGATTCTATCGCATGCTCCATAGAGCTCTGTAATGAACGTCTTTCAGGCGGTTTGTCCCAAATTTTCAGACCCTCGAACTATCCCTTCCCTCGTAGTCTATAAGAGTACAGCGCGACTGTTAGGGGGGGTGGGGTGAGGCAGACGGGTGCGAGTCACGCCGGAAGTGATACTATCTCTACTGGGAAGCTACACTGCCCGTTGCTGGTTCTCTCCTGCTTTTGGCTCTCCCCCGAAGACCCCGAATCGATACTTCGGGTCTAGTCTCAGGAATGTCTCGAGGGTTCTCAACTCTTGACCCCACACTCGACTACTCGCCACCTCACGTTCATAGAAGATACGAAGAAATGAAATGAAGAAAATTTTACAAGGTACATATCCTATGTACAATATAATGAAATGCTCGCGGAGGCGTCGGCAAAGCCAAACATGAAACGACGCAGACAACTCTTCACGGTGGATGGGTTATACGCTAGGAAAATAATGATACGCGTGTCCGTTTGACGTTTGCGGGGGTGTCGGGTCTCTGGCACTCCGGCGGTCTCGGGGCTATACGTAAAGTGAGTTTTAACGTCGGACTCTTCGCGTTCCCCTCCACCGACGTGTGGCAAAGAGTAAAAACATACAGCAACGAGTGAAACGCAGAATTGTGGTTATACAGATACGAAATAAAAACACAAGCAAAGAGAAATATAGGGAGAAGAAAAGAGACAGATGGGCGGGGAGGGGAAAAGAGAGATGGAATATGTGAAATTGCGTGAGCGCATAGCCCACACCGGCCGCCGTCTGGGAATGAAAATGTCATAAATCCTGGGGAGTCCGAGAGATATACAGAGCGATGCGAGCTTGCGATCCGTTCTCTGTCCCAAGGGAATAGGTGCGCTCGAACCTCCCCACCCCTTTTGCAATATCTAGCTGTGTGCAGAGGCCACGAAGCCGCGGCAAACCTCGAAACTATATCATACCATTGCGACGAATGTGGATACGCTATATGCGATACCGTTGAGTCAGTGGCTGGCTGACGATTCCCGCCGGTTACAGTCACGCAACAAGATAGACGAATAGAATTCGCTGTAGTTGTTGTCGTCTTGCTGCACGTGATCAACAACCAATGATTTTATAACAATAGCCAATGGTGGCTGATTTTTTTGCAACTATTACACGAAAACATATTAAATGGTACGATACAGAAATATGTTGATCTCTGTATCATTAACACGATACGCAAGGTAAAAGTACCAATTTCGCCATATTTGGTCCAATTTTCGTCACTGCGTTCCAAAGAATAACATTCTGAATGCAATCAAATTCAAACAACAGCTCGTTGATAGTTCTTCTAATGTAAATGAATACTTTCGAAACATAAACATAAAACTACAAGCAAAAACCGATTTCAAAGCAATAATATTGAAAATGGCCATAACTGCTACAACTGTCCAAAACCGATGCATCTACCCTACAGAATGTGTAACCATAGACCGCAGTTACATAGGAAAAAAGAGGGACACGTCAGATTGCTTGAATGAAAAATTGAACAGGTGCCTTTATGATACCATACGTATTACGGTGGATACTATGCTATTCTTTCAATATACCGTGCCGCTTCGTGTACTATATGTGCCCTTTCTCTTTACTCTTTTGCAGCACAATGCATAGCACCCCTGGGAATGGAAGCCGGAGTGATACCGGACGCCGACATCACCGCGAGCTCGAGCTTCGACAGCGGAAATGTTGGACCTCATCATGGACGGTGAGTTTACTCTCTATGCACTATAGATGAGCTTTTTTTTTTTCTTTTTATACGCCCCCTTTATCGCGGCCATGTCGACCCCTTTCTACACGTACCCTTGGCATTACCACTTGGCAATCTTTCTTCGCGTCTCCAATCGAAGGCTTGACTCCCTTCGCTAAGCGACGCAATTGGCGAACCGAAAACTTCGCTATATGCCGACTCATCTAATGGCGATCGGAAAGTCTGGCAATGCTTTTTCTCCCATCCCTTCAGCGACTCGCCACAACTCTGGATAATTTGGGCGCGTCGTTTGGATCTTTTGCGAAAGCAACGACGAAAGTTTCGACGAGAGCCGGCAGAATCGAGGAAAGAACCATTGATAGGTTTCTCGCGCTACTCGTTATTTCAACTTTAACGATTAACCCGTAGGTAGACTTCAATCGGTATACGTACGCTGTCGGATTTCCGGTGATTAGTTCCTATCGATCGATTGATTACGACGAATCAGCCCAATGACTCGTCCGACGATTGCGGACGATTCTTTGCCGATTGTTCTTCCAAGCGATTCCGGTCTCGGAACTCGCTAAAGTCAAACGATTCATCGATCTTTTCTATTCGTTTTGGTGCTAAGTTTTGGATGATTAATCACTGAAAAACATGATTACTAGATCTCGACACTAAGAGATTTCGACACAGAAAATGGTTTATCCCAACCAACCATTCGTTCTCCCAGTAAACAATGTTTTTCAGTCTATCAGCAAAAATAGATGGAACGTACGATAATCTTTAACACAAAAGTAGAATAATACTTGATGAACGTTAGCCGATTGGCCACGATGAGCGATCCTAGTACAGTCCCGCTTGTCCGGGAGTATTAATCGCCGGTAGCTTCGCATTAATCACTCAGCGTAGCGACGACGAGATAGGAGAAGAGAGTTCTACACCTCTAATTCGACCGCACACGTATCCACAATGAGAATTGATGACGGGTTCCGTCCCGCATGTGTGCGGTCCGAGTGCAGCACCAGCAGTCGTGTGCAGCAGCACATGATTCTCTCGAAGCCCCGAACTGATCGCGGCTTTCACTTGCTTTCTCTGTCCCTCTGTATTCGTTCAATAGTCCTCTTCCTGCAGCAACACAGCTTGCACAGCCAGCAGTACGTAGTTGCAGTGTCTCCGTATCAAGCGTGTCGAGGCTTTTAAGCGACATTAACGACCATCTGGTTCTATCCTGCGATTATCCATCCCTTCCTCCCTCCGTCCCGGGTACTAGCCGCGCCGCTCCTAATTATATCGATCGCTTACGTTCTCCGGAGTTTCTCGAACGAAATTTACCTCGAACACGCAGAGCCTCCCCCCCTCCCCCCGTGTCTATACGACGAATCTATATGTACCACTTTGGTTACCTTTGTATCAACTGCTCTGGGCATTTGGATTCAACTCTGCGTTCCTACGGGTTCCCGGGCATTATTCCTGCCAGCGTAATTTGTCGAAACAAGTCCCCGTGGGGATTTGGAGAATTGCCCCAGGAGTTGATGACATCGTGTCACGAATAAGTATGCAAAGCTCCGGCTTTTCCTCAAAGCTTTACCTTATAAATTCAATTTACGTCAATCATTCGACTAGTATGGAGGAATCTCGTTGTTGTTTATTAAACGCACACACCCAACGAGGATGGTAAAGCTTTAGGCACTTAGGATATATGACGGTGATGACGGAATGAACGGCAACCAACAGTTTGGGAGAAGAGAGAGAGAGCCCACTTCTAACTTCGACAAAGCTACTCGTAGGCTCCTCTCACTTGTCTTCGCAGACGTTTACGCCCCTATCCCCATTATACGAGGTTCGGTGACGCTCAACAAAGTCGATTACCTTACTCTTTCGTCCTGTCCTCGTCTATTACCCACCTTCAAAGTTCCTAAGCAAACTTAAGACTCTACTTCGTGGCTTAACGGCGCACTTCGAGACGAGTGCTCTTTCGTCTACTGGAATCTCATTTGGAACCTTCCTCTCTCTCGAGAACCCCGATCGTTATAAAATGATACGAGTTGGTGTCCCACGCTTCCGTCAAAGATTCCATCCCGTATCCGATAGATTTGAACCTTTCCATCCAGAAAAATCCAACAAAATCATTGAAAATTGTTAAGTTTTCTTCTCTTCTCCAAATGTTTATAATTCCGAGTGCAATTAACGACTCGTAGGTTGCAGACTTTGATGTTGCATTTCCGTACGCTTTGATGAGCCATCAGAGAGACTCGTTTGCTGTACTCAGAAGTCACATCTTTCTCGTATCTAGTTCTCTCGGTTGGATTCAATAAAAGTCCCTTACGAGGAAACGTATCGCTAGTCTCTTCATCTGCGCGCCGAAGAGCTTTCTCGCGAGCTTTCACCCAGTAGTGTGTATTCGTTCGACTCTCTACCCACTTTCACTCTTTGAGACTCTGAGACGAGAGCAGATGGGCGCGACGAGACGCGAACATAATCGCCCCCGCGGTGATTTATCGTCGTGAGAGACCCTTAAAGGAAAGTCCATAGTATCTCCACCACCACCACCACCACCATTACCACCACCAGCAGCACGAGGCAGGGACCAACGCGCGTCAGCTAGACCACGGAGTTTTGGAATGTCTTTGATCCGCTGACTGTATCAAAGTGGCCTCGAGGCAGTTCGAGCTCTCTTAATGGGCTATGAGTTATGGGCTCCGTTTCTTCTTCCATTGCGAGTCTCCCGCTCGTTTCCTAAGGCGCGGGCGCGTGGATTATTCTTATAGTAATATAACGCGCAACGGCTCTAAACTAAACGGCCTCTCCCCGCCAGCGAGCATTTCGCGCGTATACCGACAAGTACCACCGCAGCTTCGTAGCTGTGTTAGACGTCTATATATTAATAACGGGAAGGAAGATAGAAATATATACAGAGAAATGTGAACGAAGCAAGGCGTTAGCGCACCGCAATGTCGCTTTGCAGCTATACCGCTTCGGAGGAGGATGACCGACGCGTGAACACTTCTCGAGCTTTTAGTGCTTTTCTTGCATCTTTCTGATCTTCTCATGCTTCTCTCTCGTTCTCTACGATTTTCTCGGGCTGATATTTTGGTTATTTTTCGCGACAGTCCCCTGTGCCTCCGCGATTTCTCGTCGGCCTCCCGCCGAGGGAATTCACTCGCGGCGGCAGTATTCGCGAGAAGACCGGATCCGCGTGTTCTCCGCCTCCGCTAGAGGAGGTTCTAGCGGCTCCGGACGCTCATAAAGCTCGTGGCCTCGGCGCTAGCTACAATATTTCGTGAGATTGGTGGGCGGAGGTATGGAGGTGGAAAATCTGCCATAGGCGCATCCACGGTTCGAGTTCTATTCTCGGATGGATTCGCTTCGGTTATATTACGACTGTGCAATAATTGATGGTGACCAAGTTATCGTATTTATGCCTCGCCGGAGAGGCGATGTTTCTCTAGTCTTTCCTAAAGTTACGGTCTAATAATGCGATATCGATCATTGTAACTTTTTCGACCACACGGGATAATGTCGAAAAAAAAAAATGAGTGGACGTTTTCGAAGAAAAAAAAGATGTTAAAAGCACAAAAATTTCAAAGCGTGTAATGCGTATCTCTCTATAAAAAGAAAATTAATTGAAACTGTAACACGTAATCGTAACGTAAACAATTTTAATGCTATTATTGTTATGCACTCGTTACGCTTGCCGTGTAATTCGGCAAATTGAAAATTCGTTTTGCATATGCGAGAGGAAAACTGGTATTCGCAATTATTAGCACCGGAGTCGTAAGGCGTATTGCCGTTGCTTCCAGTTGCGTTCGCTTCTTCTCTCGTGTTTGCTACTGCTTCTGTGTTCTCCTTGCGTTCGTACGGAAGTACTTCTCTCCTATCCTCCCCCCGCGCTTCCTTCTCATCTTTAATTCATGTCATCCTGGTACTCCTCGAGAGTCGATCGATAAATTATAATCTGCCGAGGCCTCCGGTGCAGATGCAAGACAGAGAGAAATATCAGCGCTGGCAACATTGGGAAACGGGATGAAGAGCGAGAGACGGAGAGCCGACGGTTATCCGGCGTCGCGAGGGGGTTGATACAGAGGCGCGAGAGTGGCCCATGATGCAAGCCGCCTGTATATTTATGGGGGGTGGATTTCCCTCGTCGCGCGAAACGCGACGACGCGGATACCGCATGCCGACGACTATAGTATACGACTATGTATGTATAGAATAGTATAGTACCATAGCCAGTCTCGTTCCCGCCAGCACCTCTCGTCCCAATTAGCGCTGTTCGCACGCGGGAAAATCCAGTTGCGCACTCCGAACGTTCGTACGTATGCATACTGTACTCGAATAACTACGAGCAATCTCCCGTCCGCTCTACGCCTCCCCCCTCCCCACCCCTCCCCTTCACCCCTGCGCGTCTCCCTTCTTCACTTCACGCACAGCTTTCGAACGTCGTGTTCAATTATGGCTGATTAATGCTCCCGATGCTTTATCGCCGGCAAGGGGGTTCCGAGAATTTTATTTTAATTGACCTGAAAATCGTCGAGAGTGCAGCGTAATTTTTTAATCACCTTTTATCATTGTGACGTACACCTTTTTTTTTTGTGTAAAATCGAACGTACGTCATAGAGGAAATGTTTTTTATTTCACGATCATTTAATATCGATTTAGTATATTTAATCGATTGCATTTTTCATAGATTAGTTTTCTTTATAAATTGGTGAAACTTTTTTTTTTTTTTTTTTTTTTTTCGTATTTTTGGTTTTTTTATCACTGTTTCTCGATTTTTCCTTATAATATATATTTGTCGCGGTGAGAGGCTTGAAAATTTGAAGACGGAATTTATTCGAGTACCGCAGCGAACGGAGCACTGCAGGAGTTTAGTATTTTCGTGTGTCATCGTTGCTCATCCAGCGGTGGCTGACGGGGGCGGCGAAGATTATTTTTCTTTGCTTCTCGGAAGATCTTCTCGGAGAAGGGAAAAAGAATAATAAAGCTTTCGGCGCGGATAGTCCCAAAGCGAGGCGTGTTGCACGCGGGGTCTTGGGTTTAAGTTAATCGGTGAAAAAATATTTGTGCTTCCAGACTTAAGCACGAGATTCACGGCGGTGCTTGGTGCCCGAAGCAACAGATCACGACGGAGCCAAAGGAGTGGTTGGAAATCGACCTGCACACGGTACACATGATAACCGCCACCGGGACACAGGGAAGATTCGGCAATGGCCAGGGCGCCGAGTACGCCGAGGCCTATCAGCTCGAGTACTGGCGTCCCAGACTCGGCAGATGGGTACGGTACAAGAACGTCCGAGGAGAAGAGGTAAAAAAAATTATTTTAACTAAATAATACTAATAATAGTCATAATTTGCATTTAAATAAAAAAAATTTTTTAAAATTTTGCCCTAATTAATTTTTACAATTTGTCACAACCCGAAAAAAAAAAAAAAAAATTACTTACGTTAATTCCTTATTTTTTTATATTTCAAACTGCCGAAATGAATGAAAAATAGAGTTAATTTTATTGAAATAAAAAATTCCCAAAAATTGAAAGGCTTACATGCCGAAAGCGAGAAACCATAGACCAAGAGTCGAGCATTGTTTCCCTCCCACGAACGGTAAACCTCCCATGCGATGCTTGTGCGAAATAAGCTTTTCGTAATCTTCGTCGTTAGCGAGAAAACAAACCTGTCCCCCCGACGGTATACCTATTTCTGTAACCCCCGCGAGCTCGACTGCCGTTTATTGTCAAACATTCCCGGAGTCTCGTCGTCTCGAGCGCCAGCGAGCTAACGTAGACGACTTCGTCGGGGAATCATTACAACGGCAACAACACGGCACGCACTAAAGGCAATTCGATCGTTATACGTACCCGAGACATCCCGGCAATAAGATAGTGAGCGAACAAATAAAAACAGAGGGGTTGGAAGGAAAGCGTTGTCGAAGCTCCCGGCTTCGTCTACTCTTGCGATTCAGTTCTATGCGCGATGTTTCCTTGGAACTTGCGGGGAATATAAAGAAAAAAATGAGAGAGAGAGAGAGAGAGGACAAGCTATGAGGGTGTGCTTTGCAAGCTTATTTGTATAGGAGGGCCTACGGATCAATAAAATGAGGGAAGGTCGTCGCGTGCACGAAGTCTCCTGGCTTTTCGTCCTACCTAACCCCCTCCCCTATCGCGTGTTACACCTTATACAGGACGATTCATAATTAAATTTCTCCCTGTAGCAAAATTTTCGCGCCCGTGGGAAAGCCTGCGGGTACGGAGAGTCAAAGCATCGTTCGCAAATGCTATAAAAGCCCGCGCCGCAGTTACAAGGGTCAAAGACATTATTTGCCATTGAAAGGCTACCGTCGTCGCGAGTTCACTCGTAGTAGGTGGTGACCCGGGTCGTCGTGGTCAGACGCAGCAAAGGAAACGACGACGGTATAACGTGAAAAAAAAAAAAAAAAAAAAAAAAATGTACGAAAATAAAAGAAAAAGCGCTTTAATAGACGTCGCAGTGGATTAACATATAACATCGGGCGTTGGCCTCTCACTTCTCGTCTCGTCGCGCCTCCTCTTAGTTTCTCCAACGCCGCGAAACCGACGGCAATTGAGATTTGTCTACGGATGCCACGAAAGCGGTGAGAAATAAGGATACTGAACCGAGAGAAACGAAAAAAAAAAAAAAAAAAAAAAAAAATACAAAAAGACAACGATGTTGTTGTGTATAATTTAGGACCAATTATGCTGCGGACCATACGGAGAAAGAACGCGTCGAAACAGCGAGAGCTCTTCCCCTCTTTTACGACGCCGTCGTGGCACACGACTCACTGTTCCCTCGGGTGGGCGGAAAGATAAATATTGAGACTTCTCGGGTTTTTTTTTTTCTTCCTCTTCTTACGGAGTAACAACAGCGCTCATCGTCTTTCTCACGTTTCTTACGCTCTTTCCTCTGCCGTTTTTCTATTGAAATACAGCATTAACGCTAACTATCGCCACCAAACAAAATCCCGAATAAGCTGGAAGTCATTGTACGTCTTTCCTAATTATCATTACAACTTGTGAAAATATTCTCATTCTTCGTTAAAAAAAAAAAAAAAAAAAAAAAAAAACATCGATTCCAAGAGTATAATACTTTCACTTAAAAATCAATCATCGACCTTATCGATGTATAGATTCCCAAATAAAAAAGTATCGTCTGAAATGCCCTGATCCCTCCACAGTGCCTTTTCCAAATCCGATGCAGCAAGAAACTTTCATTATTTCTATGGTACAAAGAATTCCGAATACCTTGCCATAGAGCCACACATCCCTTTTCTTCGCTAAGTACTTCTATAATACTTCTCCTCAGTCCTACGTCGACTACAATGGAGTGCCAAAGAGCCGAAGAGTGCATTTCACTCTGCGGATCGACAGAAACGCCCGACCGCACGCGAGTCTATACTACTTTGAGGCCCTTCTCGTTCAACAATAAGACACATTCTTTGAGGGCGTTGATCGATAGAGTCGGGTGCTTTGTAGCTATACCTATATACATATACTATACTATATGTATATATAGATATAAAGTACACTACAGACAGGCGTTACAGTATACCGTACAAAGTGAAACGCACTTTTCGAAAGAGCCCCCCAGGAATATAGTATACCGCGCTATATATCCTACAACTAGGCTCTCACTTCCATACAAGAGTCACTGTGAGGCAAAAGTGTAAATTATCGCTCGGAGCATCGAGAAATTCTCAGAGTTACCCGCGTCTGGTCCGAAAGGAGAGACGTCGGGCGATGCGGCGAGACGGCGAATAAGGGTCCGCGTCGTACGTAGAGACGAGGCAAACGGCCCCCAGGGCGAACGAGTACCCATGGCGAGAGAAACCCGCGGGCGTGAAAGACAAAGACTCTCTTATTTCCCACTTACGAGAACGTTGCAAGAGACCCGGTGGAACGCCACTTGACTTCCCTGCGTAGTGTGTTTGTGTGTGCAGCACAATCCTACATAGCCAAAGGTATAAAGTCGAGGTCTCCACTGGGTTGCATGGGTTTGATCTCACGTATGGCCGAGACGTGACCGAGGCGAGTGAGGTACCCGCCTTACTGTTCTTCTCTTGCAGTTTCTCGCCTCTCGCACCTTCTGTTTTCCTCTCTGTGCTCCGCGCCAATCGTTCTCTCGCAGCGTCCTCGTCGTTTCGTCGACTCCCGCGATATCGACAGGTGCAAACTCTCGCGTTTAACAACGCGACGACGAGGTGAGAAGGTGAAAGAGCACACGGGAGAGATGTTAGTGTGTGTGGTACGCCAGATCGAGGGAACGAGCGTTTTCAGCTGACATACACACAAACGAGCGACGTGCACACGTAGGTAGGTACTCGGGACACGTACCGCACCTACAGGTAAATGACTTTCGTGCCCCTGTGAGGCTCTCACAACTGTGTGTATCTGTGTGTGTGGTATAGACTGACTCACCGGTAATCGCGAACGAACGAGTTGCTTCTCGAATCGCACGTTCACGAGTCTTGGGCGCCCCGAGGTTACACCGCGGTATATGTACGTACAGCGGCGTGAAGTGGGTAATTGCAGAACACCCGATCACCCGACGCTACTTTATCTCTGTGCCATCCTTGGGCAATGGGGAGAGGATGAGGGAACGCCGAGGAGATGCACATAGGTGCGCTATCTTCAACGATGAATCCGTGGCTCTCTCACGTCGGAGGCGAAGTTTCATAGTCGCCTTTGGCTTCGTTTCTTACCCACCGCAGCTTTCCAAAACGTATCTTTAACACACTGCCGAAGTACCCGAGTTTCGATAGAATGAAAGTTCTTTTTTGACTAAAGTTCTTAGAGTGCAAACGTGCGCTCTGGGAATGGAAGTCACGTGAAAATTTAACACGACTTCGGATTTACTCGATATTGGCATTTGGAAAAATTCATTTGTAGAACATTTTTGTAACAGAAATTGTAAAAAAATTATAAGTTCGGAGAAATAGCAATTTGTTGAAAAAATTAATAGTTGATTGACGAAGTCAATTTTTTCTTAAAAATGAGTTATCCTAATTATTTCTCGCAACTAATCATTTTTTTGTCAGTGAAATTAAAGGTATCAGAAACTCATTGGATTCCCATGCAAACCGTAGTTTCATTGCTGCTTTCCTCGATCTTCCTTATCTCGAGATACGCTCGTAACTCAGTTATTTACGATCCACGATGATCGGCTAAAAAGAAATCATTGCCGTGAGTCTGCGGCACGAAATGCGCAAAGTGTTGATGGGAATTCAGGGAGGTGGAGAGTCAAAGGTCGCAGGAATGGAGAACACGAGTTTCCAAGGTGTTTTATTGTCACTTAAGGAGATCTCCCTTTGCAAAGAACAATGCTCGCGGGTCTGTCTATGGCTCGCGTTTACAATAGCTTTTAATAGACTCGGAATGATTTATAACTCGATATCTTTTGACATTTTGTTATGCCTACCATACGAAACTCTCCGTGCGCCTCGTGGGCCCCATGTGTGCAATGTGTGGTTATAAGTTTCACAGCTAACGAAACGTTTCTTCCTTGGTATGTTTTTCCCACAGGTGATAAAGGGCAACACGAATACGTATCTCGAGTCAAAGCACGAACTGGAGCAGCCTATATGGGCCAGTAAAATTCGTTTCCTACCGTACGCCTTTCACAGACGTACGGTTTGCATGCGAGTCGAATTGTACGGTTGTTCGTGGAACGACGGAATCGTATCGTACTCAATGCCGCAGGGCGATCAACGCGGCAATTGGGAATTTTTCGATGCTACATACGACGGTTATTGGGACGACGAGCTTCGTCGCGGTTTGGGACAATTGACCGATGGAAGGACAGGACCCGACGACTTTAAAATGGGATACTACGACTACGATCGCGGCAAGGGATGGGTGGGATGGCGCAACGACACACGCAACGGACATCCGCTCGAAGTTAAATTCGAGTTCGATCACGTCCGTGAATTTTCGGCTGTTCACATATTCTGCAACAATCAGTTCACCAAAGACGTGCAGGTAATTTTTTTATTATTAATATTTATACATAATTTTTTTTTTTTCACCATTCGTTGACAATACATTTTTCTCGCACACTGAATATTAACTTTGAAAAATGAATTAATGGAAAATTATAGATTTTGGTTGATCGAATAAAAATCAAAATTACGAACCGAAAAAAAAAAAAAATTATAAATATATTATTTATAATAATAAATAATTTGAAATAATAATAATATTTATTATTTTTTAAATAATTTTAATTGATTAAAATTTTTCGCGATTTTTTTATGCTAAAATATTGTTTTCATAAAATTTCAATACAACGATTGGAAAACTAAGGAATAAAAAAAAAATAAGTCCGAAACATCAAAACCATTTACGAATAAATTTCTCGAGTACACGCAATTGTCCATGCGTATAACGTTAAAGGTCTGCGCGGAAATAGCGAGAGAGTACAAGAAAAAAGAAAAAAAAAATCGTGGGGTATGATGAAGCGAGTAGTAGAAGAAAGAAAGCGCGCGTCGTTGCAGAGAGGCAAAAGCATCTATATTCCTGGCGCGTCGTTCCTTAATCCACCCACAGAAAGAGCGTAGAAAACATGGTATGGAGCAGAGTGAGGTGAAGCGGGTTCGGGGGTGTAGCGTGAGGGGAGAGGAGAGGGGTGGGGGAGACATGAGAAATAAATATAAAAAACACAACCAAAAGAAGAAAATATATATCAAGCCACTGTATAAAATCCCGTTTCCGGTGGGACGAGCGAATTTTGTAGGGTCGTGCGTGCTGCCCGTGGCTTGGAAAAGTAGAGGAGAGAACAGCGAAGGCGCGGAATGGGAAATCCCGCTTTGGGGGTTCGTGAATGTCGACGGGTAGAGCGGGGGGGGGGGGGGGGGGGTTGTGCAACCGACGATACGACGCTTAGTCTCGCGACCCACACTCCCGACGTCGGAACAGAAAACGATGGTACATTCACGTGGTAGGGATATGAAAAGCGTTATAGGAGTAGAGAGATCCCGGGAGTTATATTTCTATGTAGGGACTATGCACATCGGTAGGTAGAGGGGCACAGGGTAGTAGCAGCGAGAAGAGAAGGTTGAGGATAGATGGGCTTGAAATGCAGGGATAGGAAAGAACGAGAGCAATGCCGCGGTGCAAAATTTTCCGGCCACCCGAATTCTCGTTCCGTTCTTCATCCAAGAGCCTCCACAGAGCTCATATACTCTCTCTGGCATACACGGCGAAGCTCCCGTTCCGCATACACGTATATCATTCACATTTTATAATGGTCCGGAAAACACGGAGGTGGTATCAAGATTTATTTGAATGGAGCGCCTCATTACCCAGCTCAGCGATTGTATGGTCGTGCGACCGAGCAAGAGAACTTGGCTCCGGGGAAGGGTAGTTTTCGAGGTTGTAACACAGTCGTGAAACGGGAAGGGAGGGCCAGCTTGGCGGTGTTACACTCGGATGGTGTTTTCCGCGAGGATAAAGACGAAGAAGGAACAGTCGTTGATGGGCTTGCGAACGAGCGAGAGAAACAAGAGTTCTGTGTAGAGTTGGGTGCACACACCGTAAGAGGCTTGGTGACGACACAGAGACTACAGTGGATGTAGAAGGCGATGAGGGAAACGCGGGGGGTGGTTTGCAAGCCGAGGTTGCTGCTTCTGCCGCTGAATGTGCGAGAGGTTGGAACGAGCGAGGAAAGGTTTCCCTTCACAATGCTCCCGTGGTGAATGAGAGGGGTGGGAATGAGGAAGGCGAGCGGCGGGACGACGAGCAGATACGCCACGTATTCAAATACAATACCGAGAGTCTGGCAAGTCGCGTAGGTTAGAGAGGCGGCGTTGGGTTGGGGGTGAGTGTCGAAGGGATGCCGAGGGTTTGGGACTTTACGAGAGAGTCGAGCTCTCGCGAGAGAGGCTCGATGACGACCCCTTCTATTAACAAGGGCGCGCGCACGTCGCGGGGATAGGACACGTCGGCCTGAAAGACCGCTGCACTTCAAAGAGGAGAATCGAGCCAAGAACACCGTTGATGTGTAGACTCGGTCTTTCCATTTTGCTGGGTTGAAAATCCGGCATATTGAGTAACAGGGTTGATCGGGCGAAGACTTCTGTGCTTCGATCCGATGTCAATGCTGGAGGCGGAAAATGAGAGACTCGTGGTATGAGAGAGGGAGCGGAGAAGTCATGGGGAGACGGTGAAACGCGAATGGTTTAGGCTCTCGCGTCTTGATCGAGGATGAGAGAAAATCGAGGATAATCTCGGCTTTGTAATCTCTCTGTCTCGCGGTAACGTTTCTATGGCTCTCGAGCGAATTACCATTTCGCAACTGTTTCTATCTCGGTGATTTCTGTTTCGTATCTCTATCTCACGGTTTCTCTCGAGGTTTCGCGTGTTGATTTATACCGTAGAATTTGTAGGGAAGATCAGGTCAACATGGGCACATGGAATTAGAAATAACCGACAAAATTTAAGGTTAAATTTGAAAATAAAAAACTGAGCTAAAATTTTGAAAAAAATCTATAAATCTAAATTCCCGCGATAAAATTTGAAAAAAAAAAAAATGAGTTCCAATATGAAAAAAATTGCATCCAAAATTGAAAAAAAATACTATAAAATCGAAAAAAATGTAAATAAAAATCTTGCATGTTTTTTTTTTTTTATTACAGGTGTTTTCTCAAGTCGACATCCTGTTCAGCGTCGGTGGCAAATGGTATCACGGCGATCCAATCGTCTATTCGTATATGGAGGATCGAATATTCGAGAATCCGCGAAACATAACCATAAAGCTTCATCACAGAATTGGAAAATTCGTCAAGTTGAGATTCTCCTTCGCCTCGAAGTGGCTGATGATAAGCGAAGTTACCTTCGACTCCGGTGAGTAAAAAAACGAACGATATATCCTCATTTATACTTTATAAAAATTCAAACGATAACTCGGTACAGTCGTTAACGTCTCGAATAAAGATACAAGTGGCGCAATGATGTCCCTAACTGTCTGTGGCGTTGCTACCATCCGATTCTTTCATTCTCAGTCGCGAAGAGTGTCTGAGGAAAGGCGGAAAAGAGAAGAACGTAATCGGGATCGCGCGAGAGGGTGAAGAGTACCTTAGGGGAACGAACCAACCCGCTGGAACACTTCACTCGTCTTCCATTTTCATTCTTCTTCTGCTTCTTCGTATTTTTTTTTTTTTTTCGCTTGGGGTGTATTTCGTAGTACTCGTAACCGGAGAGAGAGCCCCGAGGGGTCGCGTTAACCCTCGAGAGGTCACGGGTCACGAGAGCTCGCAGAATCCGAGGAAAAAGAAGACACAAAGCCATTGTAGCTTGAGCTCAGATCGAATCGTTACCGGGCATATAAGATAATCGCTAATACCGCCGAACACGACGAATTTCAGAACCTTAATTAATCGTTCGATGAGCTTTTAAAAAAAAATATTTTCGCGAATTAAAAAAAAAACAAAAAAAATAATATATAAATATATTTATCATTGTCGATCTATTGATTTTTGTCACTCGGTAAGTTACACCGGAAAATTCATTGGTAACCGCAATTACACGAAGTGTCCATTAATCGATGTCCGTTTCATTGCGGCACTTTGTACTGACGTGAGACGAGCACAGGAGGCGGACGTTTTCCGAGGTTCTGAACTCCGTCGTTGGTCTCAACGAAACACGGGACTGTAGTACCATTACCAATCGCGGTTTTCTCGTACTTCCTTTTGCAGACGTGGCACACGGTAACTTTACTCCCGAAGCGCCGCCCTCGACCGAGGCGCCACGTACGAAAGATCGAAGTTCCGCAAGGGACACGTTGCAGCAATCCGAAATTCCGGTTTCCACAGCGAAACAGGACGATCCAACGTACATGGCGGTGATAATAGGCGTCCTGACGGCGGTTATATTGCTCCTCGCCGTAGCTATATTCCTAATAGTGTCGCGTCATCGGCAACGGAAGAACTTTGCAAGTCCGTTGGGTGCTAAGAGCGCCATACCCTCCGGTAATCATCAACATTTGTCGCCCGAATCGGCTTACGGAACTACGGAGAAGGATCCGTCGCTGATGACTTATCGGGTCGAGGAATACGACGATAGATACGCGGGAACTAAACTAACTACACTGCCGCGAGATCTCAACGATCGTCTGCTAAGCGACGTGAGACTCGACGAGTATCAGGAGCCATTCCACGATAACAAATATCGCGATCCACCTCACGCAACTTACTACGGCTACAGCACTGTCGTTATCGACAACAAGGATCTACACGACAACATCGAACAGTCGGGTGAGTCTTATATTTTGAAAAAACGTTCTTACGATCGATCTTATGCTGGCAGAGATCGTAATGTAGAAAAATGTGCGTACAACGATTATTCGTCATCGAACGATCCGAGATAAATATGTTTGTTATTTTTTTCTGTCCGTTCTGATAGATGCTACATATGACTACGCAGTGCCGATGCCGGTTCCCAGCGTGAGCAGCGATCAGGACAGTGTCTTCTCCAAGTCTTCGTCGAGGGGCAGCGCAAAGGTCAGTTATCATGATTTTTTTTATCACACCTCATAATTTTTTCAAATCTATTGTCTTTCTAACCCTAAATGCGCGCGACTACCTATTTTTTTATGTGTGTCAATATTAATATCGATCTTTAAAAAAAAAAAACGAAAATACAATATAAACTTTAAGGATATAATTTTTTCCCGATTTTTTTCGAAGCATTAATTTTCATTCGTATCTTCGCAGATATTTTTTATTTTTATGAAATATTTCGAAATAAAAAAAAAAATTCTTGTTGAAACTAAATGAAAATTAATTTTTGAATTTTTTACTATGCAACGTCCTACCAATTAAAAATGAAATATGAAGTTGGAAAATAATTTTTTTCACCTTTTTTCGCGATCGTGAATTTTCGTTAAAAAATTATTATTTTTTATTGTTATTAAACTTTTTTTTTTTTTTACGTAATGTTTAGAAATTTCAAAAAATTCGTTAATTAATGGACCATTTCGATGCTTAGGCTTGTTTGCAGAGCTTTTTCCCGCCTCCTCCGCCCCCGATGAGCGCCCCGCCGGCTCGGGGCTCGAGTAACCTGACGTACTCGAGCCCACCGAGTCCGGAGCCGATTTGCGAGCGCGAGCGCCGAGGCAGCAAGCGTCGCGAGCATTCGCTCCACAGATACGCGTAAAGAAGTTCAATCTATCGAGTCGATGTTCACTCACGATAACCAAGAAGGCGACGGATCTTCGACGAGTAGTGTCGGCACAATGGGACGCGACACGAAAGAGGTAAATCATCCCAATCTTCACGATCGTTAATGCAAAAAACGTTCCGAGTCAACGAAAAAAAAAAAAAAAAAAAAAAAAAAAAAAAAAAAAAAAAAATCAAGAAACGCAACGGATACGGGAATCGTCATCGTTCATCGAATCGTAGCGAATAGTGAGAAGATAACGATAAAAAAATAAAAGGGAGAAAAACGATTAATAAAAATTCCGAGCGCTCCGAGTACATAACGACGCCTCGCAATGCATCGACTCTCACGATACGATTAACATACGTATTTTCGTTAAAGTTAAAAAAAAAACAAAAAAAGAAAAATCGATCATTGATATCGTGTTTAAGCGAAACTTCGAGAGATATTTAATACCGAATAGCCTCGAAGTTATTATTGCAAAACCCGTGAAGGGAAAGAGGGGCGACTCCTCGTATAACATCGATGCATCCTTCGGTTGACTAATACTCGGTGGAACGTTATAAGCATCAGCCGCTGTTGCTGCCGCTGCTGCTTCCTCGAGGCGGAGATAGGCGAGTTTCTGGTATCGCGTTACGAGATACACAATCCCCTCAGTCGCTCGGATACTATCTCGCGGGTCCGATTACCTAACCGATAGACTAATCGTACCTGGAATACGCGGTACCGCAAGTTATGCGCGGAGTAGCAGACGGACGGTTAATAAGAGATTAAAAAGTAATAATAAAAAATAAAAATAAAAAAATAAACAAAAATTGGCATATCAGTCGAAGGACTCGAACGTAGCGCTACGGCACTTTCTGGAAGTTTTACCCTTCCCTCAGCTTCCGAGAGGCGGAAGAACCCCAACGTGACTACTTCCACCTTTGGAAAGCACTCATTAAACACTGTAATTCGTAAAGCTATCTCACTGCCGGTGAAAAGTCGTCAATCTTTGTTACAACAGCGACTTCGAGGACCAACGAGAGCGATGGAAAGAGAATTGGGGTCTAAAGGTGAAGGGTCGAGCGTATTAGATCCCCCCGAACAGTAGGGTGAGAAAATTGTTCTCCGTGTCTCTCGAATTTTTTTTTTCTTACTTTTTTTTTTTTTTTTCTACTCGCTGGCGCGTTCATTTCTGTGTTCATTCTGACACGCACACGCCTTAGGATAGTCGCTCTACGTGCTCGGGATATTTCGCCCATCGCTCAGAAAAGTCAACGAAAAAAAAAAAAAAAAAAAAAAAAAAAAAAAAAGGTAATTTCGTCGCGTTGACTTGTACATAAGCGTGAAATGATAAT
This sequence comes from Cryptus armator, assembly GCA_963971235.1. NCBI lineage: Eukaryota > Metazoa > Arthropoda > Insecta > Hymenoptera > Ichneumonidae > Cryptus > Cryptus armator. Next base: position 2,403,625 of record OZ020234.1, on the reverse strand, counting down.
TTTAGCATTATAAGAATTTGTATTAAAAAAAAAAAGCGATTCCAATTTTTCTTCGAGTTAAAACGAGAATTTTGCTTTTTTTTTTTTTTTTTTTTTTTTTTTTTTTTCATCGCTTTAAGAAATACATACTGGGAAACGAGGAGCGCGGTTCGTTACGAAAGGATTTCCAGAAAGGGCCAAGAGCGCTATTTTCGGTCGGTTTTTCGGGGTCCGCGCATGTGCGCGATCGATCTCTCTCGCTGGCGAGACTGGCGTGTGTTTCTCGTGTGACACGCGACCCGCTCGGCCAGGTCGCGCCTCCGCGGCAGGGACTCGATCGTCTATCGTAATAATAACACACACGTAACATAAAACACACACAACACAACAAGACTGACGTTGTCAAACGAAACATTCGGCAAACCCGCGCGCTCCCCAATCGCACGGGCACGCGATCTAATATTATTTATTATCATTATTATTATTATTATTAATATTATTATTATTATTATTATAATTGCATAGCACACATCTCTCGAGTGAGTATATAATTTACAATTTTTTACGATCGATCGTAAACGTGTAATCATTGAAAATATTTTTTTTTAAAAGATTAATTAATAATCGGGTAAAAGTGGTGAATGCTACTTTATGATTCGACACGACAAAGTCACGTGAAAAAATAATGATTCATGTTCGACACTTTTATCCTATTATTAACGGTATTATTAATAATTATATAACGATAAATGATGATAACGTTAGGCGAATATATATATATATACGTAACGAAGACGAGTATATATATATATTTTAAAGAAGTATAAAAAAAAAAATCAGTATAAGTGGTGAGCGTGGAAGCTATACTTTATTTCTCTATCTCTACCGACATCGCCTTCAACGACAAAAACGACGAGGAATAAAAAAAAAAAAAAAAAAAAATTTAATAAAAAGAATCGGGAATTATTCAATTTGATGAGAATCGACAATACAGGGATGAGGCAACAATAACTATCGTGTATGTAAAACCCGACCACATTGTGATATAGATAAATGAACAAAAGATAAGAAAAAAAAAAAAAAAAAAAAAGTCAACGTCGAAAGAAACGAACGAAATAGGAGAGGGATCCGAGGTTTTGAGAGGGAAGAGTCGAAGATGCAGTGAAAAATGAGCCCAATAAGTGAGAACGACGCATCGATCTTCGATCCATAACTACAACGATATCGCGAACCGTCGATTCGATTCCGGTTATTGATCACATAGCGTTTCGCAAAACGATATACACTTTTATCCGATTTTTAGTAAAAAAAAAAAAAGCTACAATCGTACGCGAGATTCAAAAGTGGGCAAAGTTTCTCTCGAAATTTTTTTTCGTTTTTGACAAAATTGATTATCAAAATAATCAATAAAAAAAAAATTTACAAATTTCATTGATTTTTTTTATTTTTTTATTATTGATTATCGAAATAATGAATTTTTTTAAAAACTAAAATTAATCACTTTTCGAGTCGCGACTGCGATTGTGTTTTTTTTTTTTTTGTTTTACGAAATTTCGAAACACCCTATGCGTTTGTGTATATATAGATACACGCGTGTAACTTATATACAATCTCCCTCTCGGTATGATCGTCACGTAGAATTTTTGTAAAGTGACACACAAAAAAACACAGCTTTTCGATAAGTGGCTTCGTGTAAATAATCGTTTTTAACTTTGGAGTTAAACGACCGTTAACTCCCGAAACTGTGCGTTTATATCGTAAATCGTAGTTTGTACTGTCGTAGAATTTTAAAAAGTGCGTTTTCACCTCGCGTTCCGATTAGATATTATAACGAGCGACAATTTTTTGCGAATGGCGAAAAAAAAAAAAAAAAAAAAAAACAGTTTCCGATCGCAATAAATGAAAATGAAAGAATCATCTCGAGCACACGATGTATTGTATATTTTTTTTTTTTTTTTTTTCCTTTCATTATCAACCATCGACGCGTTTCGCGCGATCTTTTTCGGATAATCGAAATCAACGATATTTAGGGGGTAATGCGATAATTGTCAATTTATCCGGATAGACTTGTACCGATGATGAATTGAACGCGATTTGTGTACGTTTATTACGCGTGATTGAGTCTAATTGACGTTGGAGGAGGGTCGTGGAGCGAGAGTAATGTGCTCTTGTGTACGGTATACAGTTACACATTATTTTATATAGTGCAGACACTATTGTGCACTAATTTAACCAAAACGACGGGTGGGTTCGTACGAAGGGAACTTTTAGACACGGTAAACCTTCGCTGTAGCATTTTTTTTTTTTTTTTTTCAACGCATCAAATTTTTTTTTTTCGCTACTACAATAAATTACGAATAAAAATGTTGCGTAACTAAAAAAAAAAAAAAAAAAAAATAGCAAATATAACTTTTTTCGTATTTCGATTATTAAAAAAAAAAAAAATGATGAAATTACGAGAATTGAAATTAGACCGGTTCGTGAATAATAAAAAAAAAAATAATAAAAAAAAAAGAAATTTGCCGCTAGAAACGAAGGGTTTGAGAGACCGTAGCTTAGAAATTTCTCGATCGTGTTCACAGAGCGTTTACAATCTCGTTGTCATGAAACACGAAGTCGTAAGCGGTTGCACCGGTATAGTTCCAGAAGATATACAGTTAGAAAGTCCGGGATGTATTTATGAAGAATTCGAGGAAAACCCGATGCGTCGGTGAATAAATCACGAGACGTTTCCCGCATCCTGCCATTTTTTTTTCCTTTCCCCGCGTTCGAGCCGCGAAGTCCCCGTTGGCCACCGACGATCCTCTCGATGTCGCCGGTGGTTACACGAGAAATGTGGCCGAAGCTGCTGGAGGTTCGGGGGGACGGGAAGAGAGATAGCGAGAGAGGGAGGAGAACGAAGGGAAGGGAAAAAGTGGCTCATCCTTTATTCACCTCGGCAGGATCCACGACGACGCTTGGCGGCGTCGTCGTCGTCGTCGTCGTCGTCGTCGTCGCGGTCGATGGAGGACGACGGCGACTACGACGACGAGAGTTTGTTAGGTTTCGCCTACCCGCGTCTTAGCTCTTCTCCTATCGCTTGAATAATTTCGTAGCTCGAGTCTCGATGTCTCTCGTAACGGACACGATTTGAGAAATTAAAGCGTAACCCCATCCCCCGCGCCGCGCAAACGCGAAAAGCTTCGAAATCGCAAAGAGTTTTGGAAGCACCGATGAATTAATACCCTAATTAACAAAAAAAAAAAACTTCAAAGTATTTTTCACAAAAAAAAAGAAAGTTTTCCATATTTATTAAAATCCCGTCTCCTTGAATTTTTGTTACCGCCATTTTCATTGAAATCGACGAAATTTATATTTTACAACAATTTCGCATAATTTATAATAATACGCGAAAATTTATGAGACACGATAAAAGTATTTATTCACCGGTGCTCCGTGGAAACTCGGAAACGATTAATTTATCAATTACTCTCGTTCAAGACCCACATAGTAAAAAAAAAAAAAAAAAAAAAAAAAAAAGGAAAAACTAAAAAGAAAAACGTACTCCTGCGACCTGAGAGATTATCTTTCGATTGTAAATAGCAACGATGTAATTTATATGTAAACGTTACGGTATTATAAGATTTATAATACGCGCCCAAGGAACAAGATAAGAGTTGATAATTGATAAGTAAGATATAGGCGATAATAAACGAACGATCATTGTAAATATTTGTACCATATATTATAATAACGGATACCAGCAACTGAGTGTAATTATTACAATTATATATATAAATATAAATATTATATATCGAGTACCGGATGCATATTTGATATTTGTGTGCCTGTATCCTTTTGTATGCTATCGAGATAGAAAAAAAAAACACTATACATACCTATATATATATATATATATATTATATATATATTATAAATAATAAATAAATAAAAAAAAACTGCAAAAGGTATATATATAAGATGATATAGTTGAATACGAAGTATCGCGTACTGTACACATCAAATTATCCGCGTCCGCGTTGGACGAAATAAAACTTTTAGCGAACCGAATGACCTGTCTGACATTGATTAATTATCCTGTTCCTCTTTTTTGTTTTGTTTATTTTTCGTCTCGTGGATATACTACGGAACCATTCCTCCCCCCTCGATTGCGGTACAGTTCCCTTGTACGCGGTGCCAATCGCACGAGCGATCAGTCAAAGGTCGGTGAACTTTACTTTTTGCGTGCATCAACCATACAGTGACATCGACCTTAATGGCGCCAAAATCGTTCCACCTTTCCAACGCTGCATCGCACAATAATTACCCATTTTTCGCCGTCAATGAAACATTTAGGAATAAAAAAAAATCCGCGGTATTGCAAGAATCAACTATTATTTTCGAATATCGATTATCACTGTAAATATTACGAAATATTTTTATTATAAAAACTTTATTTTCTGAAACGCGGTTCGTTTATTTAGCAACAAAAAAAATACTATGAAAAAAAAACAATTTTTTTTTTATTTCTTAATCGAATTAAACAAAATTTTTAATTGCACTGCGAAAATATAATTACGAATCTGGGAATATCGAAATATCGAAGACATCGATATCTCGAAATCGAATTGGCGGCCATTGAGCTCCCATCGCGCGGATACTCTCGCGAGCTTCGTTAGTCTTCTTGAGATGTTCATCAGTGGAGTTGCTACTATCGCGTATCTTTTACTCGATGACATTGCCAGGTCGCTGAGCTGCGCTCGCGAGATCGCCTGAACGTAGAATAATAGTAGGGACGGACGATAAAGCGGAAAGTAGCGTGACGGACGGGTAAATTAAAGAGACACAGCGTCAGACGAAAAAACACACTGTTTGGTTTCCTTCCGTTACACTGTGCTGCCTTGTGCCGGTTCGCTTAGCTCGTGGCTTCAACCCGTCCTTATAGTATACCACCCCGCGACCTCGAGTCATTAAAAACCGTGCGGCCGTCGGTTCTGGCTATTAGAATGACAAACGGCCGCGTTGACAGTGCCAAATGAGTACGACGAAAGTGCGCCTGTAACTTGTGAACGTAAGCGAGCGGAAGCGCAGAGTTCGAGTTGCTGAGGAAGCAACGAAAACGAGAGAGAGAGAGAGAGATAGTCGACCCGAAGCTTCAGGACGATCATCAAACATCGGGGGGAACTACCATCGTTTTCCTTAATTACTGACGTAAACGTCGGAGAATCAACGGACGCTCTACGTTGACTACGCTGCTAGAGGTAGGTACGCATACTATTCAGAAGCGTACGCGCAGATTCGTTGTATTTCCATCTACATTTGCGAAAAAAAAAAAAAAAAACCACAAAAAAAAACCACAACTAAAGTTATTTCAAATAATGCTTACAATTTATGGGACAAAGTGTCCATGGATTATAATACCGATGCCCGGTGTGAGCGGGCGAATCGTGAATCTCGAGCTTTTATATAAATAGAAATATAACACGCGCTTCACGCGCGAAAACACAAGTCATCTCTGTGTGTTTACCGGCTTTTACGACGCCCGCGAGGCGCAATAAGATTATTGGCATCGTAAATTACTCGACTCTTCGCTCTTTCTCTTCACCGACGGATGTTTTCCTTTTAGTCTTATTACGATCGATGATCGTCAATTTATTTTCTATTTTCGAAGTGTTGAGAATTAATGGGGCTAGTTAAATGGGCCGATGCTCTTTCGCGAGTCTGTGGGTGTTTTTTTTTCGCGCATTTTATTCTCTATCGTCTTGACGCGATTCCCACGAGATCGATAAAACGCTTGAGTTATATCGACGTTCACGCATTTCGGTACTCTTGCGTCCCATTATTATTTCTCATCCATCAAAGCCGCCCTAAAGTAGACGAACGTATGGACTCTGGTTCGCTTGGTTGTACTCTCGGATTTAATACACTTACGGGTGTATGTGAGTGTAAAGTTATCTTGATACAAGTGCGATGCATTAGTTACGAGGCTCTCGTAAATGGGGTCTTATGATGATACACACATGATTTCTTAAATGTATCGATGTTTTTGTATTAATGTAGTATGGGCACTAGACGTTTTTTGTGCAATGATCAAATAGATGGGAAAGATCAATCACGTCATAGTTTGATCCAATTCTGGTAATGATCTATCGGATACATTGATCGGGATCTACCAATTGTCTATACAATGCTTTGGCCGAAATCCGCCATGATTTATACCATACATTGATCCAGATCTAGAAATAATCTTCACCATACTTCGATCGACATGCGCCAATGATCTATACCATACATTGATCCAGATATAAAAAAAATCTTCACCATATTTTGATCGAGATCCGCCAATGATCTACACCATGCATTGATCCAGATCTAGAAATAATCTTCACCATACTTTGATCGAGATCCGCCAATGATCTACACCATATATTGATCCAAAGCCAGCAATAATCTTTACCAAACTTTAACATTATTTTCATTATTTCTTGGCTACATTCTCCATCATTTCAAAGATTCCGGTTTGAAAAATACAACAATTTACCAATGTCCACGAATTTGCTCTCTCTCTCTCTCTGGACCCATTTCTCATCCATCAAACAACCCCAAGAGTCGTTGCTTATGCTGACGTCCACATATACACGTACCTACCTATATAGGTACAACGTTGCTTCAGTTTCCGTTTTGCTTCACGTATCCGCAAAGCTCGCCCCGAACTCAGACCTGAAGTGTCGGATCGCAACGGAGGTGGAGGGTGTTGTACAGCATATATCGCAACGAAAATTATGGTCGCCCCTTCGCGAACCCTATAACGCGCATCGCTGGTACATACAGCGGAGAGTACAGAGGAGAAGGGCACCCCTTTGTCCTGTCAGTCGAGAGTTCCGCTCTCACTGGCACCGCGGTGCTTATCGTACGCTCTAATACGTCTCTACGGCACATAACGCACTGCTTCAAGTCCTCCTACCACCCCATCCTCTCCCCCACGTCTCCTTCTGTTCTCTGCCATATATATCCTTCGACCCCCGGTTACTCGTCGAATGAGAATTGGAGAGCTGGAACGCTTTGCCCATCACGAGTATACGGAAACGCTCGATGCCCCGAGTTCCTCACCCGTTGAAGTCGCGTTCGCACACTTGCCAAGCTGAAACTTTATCGAGCGAATATACTCTCTCGCGCATTCAGCCCTCCGCAGGCTCGTCCTATTGGCCCTTTGGGGATCGGGATATAACAATATCGGAGTGTCTCTCTGTACCGTCAAATCTATATATAACCCTATGACGGTACCTGGAACTCACTCTCGGAAGTTCGAGACTACAGGCGGACGAGCGAAGCCCTCGGCCAGGTGAACACACAATTCGCATCCTCGAACAGACTGAATCATATGCTCGCTATTTTCAATGCGTTGACATTGTCCCTATGGGTCGAACACTATGAATAGCTAACATTGACCTTGCAGCTTTGAGACACACGGTTAAGTTGACGATTTGTTTAGGGGAGAGAGCGACCCTTTCCACGAAACAAGTTCGATGAAATTTAACTGGACATCGCGCTACTTATGAAGCAATTGAACAGATGGGTGATTTACTTGAATTACACATGCGTCGAGGTAATTCTAATAAAGCGTTTGAAAAGATTATCGAATTGTGTTTTCGCCTCTTTTGGAAACGTTGTCGAAAATTTCGAGAATTTTTTCGATCCATTAATGATTCGTCAGTCATTATTTGAGTCCGAAACGTATTTGAAACATTGAGATTCCGATTAATTAAGGGGATATCTGACGATTTAAATATCGAGGAAGACATTAGATTTTTTCTCGAAAAATAAAGGGGTCAATGAAACTAATTTTTTTTCTAGTAGATACTTTTATTGAGAGTCTTAAAAATAAAAATTATCAATAGATATTGAAAAAAAATCTATAATATCCACTCGCGAAAGCTGCATTTTCACGTTACGCGACAGAATAAAATTGCTCGTGAATTTAAAAATCATCGAGATATGTTAAATAAAGGACAGTAGCGAACCTCACAACGATTGCAAGAATCTGCGATACAGGATCCTACAAACCTCCCGTGAATGGCTACAATTCACGGATCATGTGGTGAGAAAATTGGCGACGAATTAAGTCAAACGAGTTTGCTTTCAAGAAGTATCGCGCGGCAGCGTTGTAGCATGCGGCGCCGGTCATTATTTACGGCACGTCTTGTGTCGCACGGGGCATCGGATGTCAAATGGGCATTCCGGAAGACAAATCCCTCGGCCGAGGGGGAGGGAGGGTGGGGAAGTTAGGGACGGATCCTGGTTTCTTCATACCCGTAGAGGAGAGCCTCTCCGCTTTTTCATTTTCGTCTGTATGATATTCGTCGTGTCGAGGCCGCTCAACGGATCGTTAGACCCGTCCGACTTACCAGCGCGCGCTTCGTCGACGACGAGAAGCGTCTCATCGTTTTATTTTTAAAGCGCGGTGCCCGCCGCTCCGCAAGTTCGCTCCAGCAACAACGTTCGCGCGCTACAAAACCGGGGGATGGCCTCTAATTGCCTCAGGAAACCACCACTCAACGTATGCATAACCGCCGCTTTGATATACTGTCCCCCCTCCCGAGCGTCGTCGTGACTCTACTCGAGAATTATTCGGCAATCTTAGACCGAATCGACTGTGAGAATCATCCGGCAAATTGCACGGATCATAGTTATGGCTATCGGGGAGAATCGGGAGAGTTGAATCACGTAATAGGAAGGAAGCCTGAGTCACTATTCTCATCGCTGCGCGATACCTTAGGAGCTCCGAACTCGGAGAAGGTAAGTTTGTGACTCATACGGGCCGCCGAATAAATTGATCGAAAAAAAATAAATAAAAATGTTGTATTGTCAAAAACACAAAAAAAAAAATGCGCATTTTTGCCGAACGATAAATTTGCGACAAAAAAAAATGATTCTCAACACTTCGTAATCTCAACGTCTCCGTTTCTTCAAGAAAAAAAAAATGTATCGGAAAAGTTGAATTACAGAGTTTTATCGTTGGCGCAGTTCTTTGGAGGCCGGGCGAGAGTTTTCGTTCTATATTTCTTCGTCCTATCAACGAGAGAGATGCGGTCGTTGTTGCGGCGTCGGTAAATTCATTTACCCCTTAAATTCATTGTTCGAGGTGAAGAGACAAATTGTTGTTTCCCTCCGTTCATTACCCACATCCCCGAAGCCCCTTAACTTCGCCCGCTCACTCAATGTCTTTCGCGTCTTCCTTCGCTACGCTCGTTCGTTGGTTAGTGGCGGTTTCCAACCCCTCGCGTTTCTCTCCCCTCCGTCACTATGCCGTCGTAGTATCGAGCTTCGTCTTCACCTTCTTACTTCGATGAATAATATATGGCGATGACTGTCTGCATTGTTTCGCGTGCGGGAGGCGCGCGCGCGCGCGAACGAACGAGCGCGTATATCTACTCACACATACACCAGTATAGTATACCACGTTTCAACCGATGGGACACCGGATGCTGCGCGTATGCCTGCGCTCGTCTACGCGATTTCCCGCTACGTGACACGACGACAATCTTCGTACACTCTCTTTATTCCTTTCTATGCGTCCGTATCCGCTTTAACCGCGAAAGAATAGACTGTCCGCGAGGAGAGACGACTTCAAAGTGTCCCGACGCGTCAAGGTGTCTCCTACGACATTTTTGACGGGTAAAAAAAAAAAATAATTATTACCAAGAATTTGCGAAACGTACAATGGAACGATTCATCTTCGCTGGAAATTCGTCTCGAGGCAATGAAATCGATTTCTCAGACATCTCGATATTATCGATGCTATTAGTCGTGGAATTCGGGAATGTGACCTTGAAAAAAATTCGCGAACTATTTTTTTTTAATGTATCTCTTTTTTCAGATATTTAAAGTTTGAAAAAAATATTCTTAAAAAAAAAAAAAAAGGGGATATAGATGCCGAAAAATCTAACTCGGCGGAAGTTGTATTATCTATGACTATACCGCGTACTCCCAGAACAATGATAAAACTTATCGAGAGTTTTAAGCGTGGAATGCGCCAAAAGAAACGCAGCAGCCTTAACGAGCGTAAAATAACGTAAATTCTTCGGGAAACCGTCGAGGGGTAAAACAGTTGAAGAAAAATGTCTTTAACCGGTTGTAACACGCGGTCTTCTAGGCAATAATATACTAAATCAATTACCCGAGTCACTCGTACTTGATGTATCGACTAGTTCCTTCGTTCTACACAGCAATTCCAGCGCACATACATTATATATATATATATGTACCAAAAGCAGCGTTAACTCGTTAGCATAACTCGTTTTGTCAAGTGGCCACGTCGCCGCTGGGTGTCTGTACCCTCCTACTAATGCTTATACAGAAGTAAGATAGTAACCAGCGGATAGACCGTAGGGGCGCCCGAAGCAAGTAATAGAGCACCGTACTATACATAAACGAACAAAAAATTATGCTATTCGAGTTTGCGAGTGTTATACGATCCTGTCGACAAACCTGCTGAATTAATCAAACACGAGTTTTTGCGCTTTTCGACCGTAGGAATTATTCCCCTAAGAAGAACCCGCGTACAATCGGTCACTCGAATTTTCAATGCATACTGAAACGAAACGAAACCGAGTTGCAATTGGAAAGATCGCAGCAACATGTTTAATTCGTTGATACTTCGTTAATCAGTGTGAAGGTTTTTGTCGAGTGAAACTATTGTATCCCGATTGATAGTATGAGCACTTGCGGGAGAAGGGAGAAGGGGTTGGAAAGCTCTCGAGCGCAGCAGGCAAATGATCGATAATGAAATCATCGAGACAACGATGACGATGATTAAGACCGGACGGAATGATCGTTAGACACGAGGATCGGATGCTCAGCGGGGTCGGTCCGGGTACAAAGTGGCGTTCAAGCCTTTGGTTGTGCATTTGAATCGCTGCCGTTGGGAATGAGAAAGGCAAGTGACTACCGGCGGTGTCTGCAGACAAGCTGAATTAAGTGCTGCGAAGAATCGTGGAGAGACGAAGCAAGAGGAGGAAGACACTTCAGGCACCCTTCCCATCCGGTACAATAGAACGCACAGTATCCCATCGCAACGGCATGGGCGTTAATTCGCATTGGCCAATTGCTCGATTAAAAGTATAAGCTCTCTCGCTCTCCATCTGTGTCTGTCGGTCTCGTTGTGTACTCTGGACGACGACGACGACGACGACGACGAGGCTGGATATAATTTGGCGACGGAACGATTCGAAGCTCATCATTTTCGAGGCACTCGACACGCGAGGGTGCCTCGTCCTCCATCTCTCTGCGCGTCGTCAATAACCATTGCCTCCAGGCAACGCGACATCGAAGTGGTTTGAGAGGATGGATCAGCCAATTTTGTCCGACGATGGCAATCCCGATGGTATTGTCTCTTGTACTCGTTCGGCGTGAAGCAGAAAGGCTTTGTGTAACCATCGACTTCGATGGAACAACCGAACATAATATTTTATTTATCGTTACGAACGCAGAGCTCAGAATTTACGGATAGGGTGAATCGATGAGTAAAAGATCGTTCAAGGAAATTCTGACATAAAAATCACTCTTTCTATTGACATAACAAAGTATATGGCAGTGAAATAACTTCGTATGTTGTGAGGATTAGCTGAAGATTATTATATGAAAGTTTCATTGATGAGGATATAGTTTTTAAAAGATATATAAAGGAAATACTAAGGAATGTCCCAGTGAATGACCGGATCAACACTAGACGCGAATATCGCCGCGTTTATTCTAACGATCCAATTTTTTTCGACTAGTATGACGTTATTATTAATCATTGATTAATACTTAACTTAGTGCCAATTAAATGCGCTGTATTATTAATTATAATACGAGTTTATCACTTATTTATGTTTTTCGTCACAGCGGTCATTCATTGGTACATCCACACTATGAGCTCCGAAAACAAATTGCTTGCGGCTCATTAGGCACGTCGTGACTATTATTATACTTTTTGTATTTCATCGTAAAAAAATTGTCACGTTATGAATGATATAGTCGGAAGAATGTAGTTGACGTCTTGAACAAATCATTTATGTCGTCAGCCGTCGAAAAAGCCGAAAATTCGTCAGTGGATCTTTCCATCTCCCCTCGACACTTGTCGCAACTCTATCGATCTTCGCAGCAACACATACGTATACCGCAAAAATCTTTTTACTTTTATTTTTTTGCTTTATACCTTCACGTATGTGGGTGCAACGACACGGGCGTTTCGAATAGACAAAGAAACGAATAACTAGTTATGAGGGCAGAAGGGAAGGGGGGTGGTGACTCGAAAAAAGCGGGGGATGGCACGGCAGAGCTGCTCGACGAAAAAACTATAACGTTCCACGGACCATCGAGCTTAACGCGTGCTAAGATCGGGGAAGCGTCAGGATGAATCGTGGGAACCGCTAAACGTGCGCAAACCTCGATTTAACCGCCTCGCTCGTCTCTGCAACGGTGTGGCGCAGCGGCTACGACGAGCATATCATACCGAGTCTCCCTCACACCGTTCATATTCTTTCAACGGTGTGGTTCGCCGCTCTCGCCATTTGAAGCATGCATTACGATTCGAGCTGTGAGCTATAAAAATTTTACGCCCCACATCGGCCAGCCTTGCGCTCGGTGAGGGATGATATTAAAAAAAAATCATATATAAACTATAAAATAACGAAACGGCAGGTCCACAATCTCAGTGTACGTAAATCTGTATAAACGGCAAACCGACACCACTGTGACGGTGAGTAATGTGAGATCTATACGGCGCAAATAATTCGACCATCAATGCGATTAAAATCAATTTGATATTTATAAAAAAAATATAATAATATATTAAATATATGATAATCATAATGTATAATGGATATATGTTTTTTATTGCATCGAAAGATCTTAAGATTGGATCTGAAGAGTACAATAGAAATAAAAAAATTATAATTTTTTATATATATTTTTTTTAAATTTATATCGAGAGCGGATTTATTTAATGAGAATTATTCAAATATGTTGATTTGTAAGGTATATTGAGCGTAATATGAGGGCAGCGAAGTTGCCGTCGATATCATGGTCTATTCGCTCTTCTCACTTTTTTGGCCGATCGGCACATAGCTCTGCCACTTTTCCATCTCCTACCCTCGTCATCCTCGCGACTCGTCGGATTATAGCTCGTTCGCATCGCCGGTTGCCCTGCCGCTCACCGCTCCGCATGAATTATAAATTCATGAATTATGAAACTTGCAAAGCGCTATTGATCGTCTCGCGGGCGTTCATTGCTCCGTCCACTTAAACGCTGTCTGCTACTTCAGTTATCTCTATGTGGTACTCATCTGTCGCTCGAGCGTCTCGCGAAGATATGTAGACAACGCTTTTTCACCGCATAATCCACACCTCAGAGATTTTTTCGAACGAATTATCATTCGATTGGTATATTTCGTAAGTGAAAAAAAACAACTTCGTATTCGCGTCGGTTATCGTTATTCAGTTTTTTTTAACTCTCGAATAAAAACGTCGACTTATCGACACGATTCGTCGAATCAATGATATAATAAATTTTTTTTTTTTTTTTTTTTTTTTTCATAGTCGCGATGAATGAGGCTACGTAAAATATGGAATAAGCCTCTTGGTCTAGAATTCTGAGCTTCTAAAACGAATGAACCGTTCACACGAGTTCGATATTGAATCGGTTGCCGCACGGCAGCGGGAGGGGTTGGGAGGAAGATACTTGATCCCTCCTCGTGAAACCCCGACAGAATGGAATCCGTACGGACGAAAGCCGCGCTTGACCGGAATCCGAAAAAAATACCCGAGCATTTTCTCTCACCATCGCTGTTCCTATTTCCCCCGATCAATCGATAGTCCACTTTAATACAGATAGAAGAGACTAGTCGGTGTTTTACTCATACGCGGTCTCCGGCGTTGTTCCACATTGACGAAAATCAATATTTTTATCCCGTTTTATTGTAGCGTAATCACAACGATGAGATACGAGCAAAAATAATTTCGGAAAAATTATAAAAATCCTGAAAAAAGGAGGACAACGAACCAATATAGTATGAAAAAAAAGGGGTGAGAGACGATATTATAGTCGGCAGATTTATGCGTAATTCCAAATTGAAATTTTCGATCTCTAATTTTAAATAAAATATTAATTAAAAATAAATAAATAAATTTATAAAATCGAATAAAAAAAAATAAAAATAATTGTCGGAATTATGTGGCGATGGAATTAATAAAAATAAATGTGAAAATATGTATTTTGAAAGATTAAAGATCAATGACTCCATTTTCTAGGCGGTGAGTCGCCTCAGGTATTTTTTATTAACGACGACTACTGTAAATTTAAAAAAAGTTCTATAGTCCTCGAGAATATTATACTGAATAGTGGACATTCATCGCGGAACTGCGCTCGATGAAGTGTTCTCAGTTTATCGATTGCATCGACCCCCAACGTTTCGGATTCGTTTCACTCCCGGAAAGAATAAACGTCATTTCTCGAATAGACCAGCAGCCAATGATTCCCCTCGTTGCCTGCATGCAGAGAGCCGTATTATGACGATGATGCGGCACCACGAAAGGCGCAAGAATAACGACTTTGAAGGGACTCCTTCGGCGTGCGTAATAACAATCCATAAATTTTGCTGAGCTCTTTTCTCTCTACGCGAGGGTAGGGCGGTGCGTTCTTTTGAGTAAATATTGAAATATTTTTCCTGCGGTAATCGACGGGGGGGCGCGGCGCGTCGTGGAAGGTGGAGAGGGCGAAGGGTCGCCTTGGCTCGCGCGCGCCTCGTGGTTTTGGTTTGGTACGCAAACCCCCGGCGTCCTTCGTCGACGCTGTTGGAAGCAGCGGAAGCGCTCCACAGTAAGACAGTAGGGGCTAACTTTTCTCTCGAACAGGCGGCAACACCAGGGGTTGAGACACGACGCGCCCCCCGCGGCGACACCGACGCATAATCTAATTTGTACTTCGGCAACTAAGCGCGTCGGAGTCGACGCCACGTCGTCCCTTGCCTCGGTATATATAGAGTCGAGAATCGACCGACCGACGCGGTGGACTAACAAACGCAACCCCTCCTCACGGTTCCTTCCACCGCGCCGGACGCATCCTTTCGTCACCACCACAGCACGGCCTCGGAACAGCTAACAGGTAGGCATACATATACCATAGGATTCTGTATTGGACAGTGCAAAATTCTATTCCCCTCGCTGCGTTGTTCTACCCTCGAGTCTCAACCGAATATAATGGACACGATTGGCCATATGGAGACATGAAACAAAATTTAGTTCTACCCATCCGATGTGACAAAAAAAAAAAAAAATCACGAGACTGAAATATACTCTGAAAATATTGAATATTGCTTCGACGATTTTGTGATTCAATTTTTTTTACGGAGAGTGGTTCGTTACTGATATTGTTTGAAACGGACGGACAGACGGATCAAAAACGAATATTTAGTTATCAAACTGTAAAAAAAAATACGACAAAAATTGAAAAAAAAAAAAAAAAAAAAATTAATAGTGTCCATTTTGAAAAATCGAAGTTGGTGTAAATTATGAAATTTAAAATAGTTCATGAAATAAATTTTTTTTTTATTGATTGAATTTTTTTCGATCACTTTCGATACATCTTATTCATGCACACCTTACCAAATAGTCTAATATTTCTATCTTATTAAAATTCTATAGAAAAGGGTCTCGTCTCGTACGCAATGCAAGAAAAAAAAAATTCATTTTTTATTTTATTATAATGATTAATATTTAATTATAATAAATTACAATTTTCATTATTAAAAATCGTAATTGATAATCGTTGACCAATTGTGAATGTGAATATACTTTCAATCTACAATCGTACGTTTGTCAGAAATCCGATTCCCGTTATACAAGATTCCGCGGATATGAAACGTTATTGCAGCGATGACGTTGAAGTATAATTTGGTATCGTTTATGCGTACCCATGAAAGTGAATTATAGAGCGAGAGAGCGGAGGTTATATCTACAGCGTTGGCCACGCTTTGCCATACCGTCTCTCTTTCGCTCTCCGCGCGTTATCGCCCCGGCAGAAATTCGATTTTCGCTGACGCAATTAGCGTTTCCAGGAGTATCCCGCATCCTGTCATCGCGAGAACCTGGCGAATACCGCGGGAGATACACACTCCCGAGGTGTATACGAGGGGAACGCGCGATATATGTATAGGGGCACATTGAAAGCAGCCAATCAAGAACCCGAGGCTTTCAACAGCAGGCCATGCTCTCCCTGCCTCGCCTGCGAGCTTCCCTCGGCACTGGATGCGGTGTACTCCGGGTACAGCTTTAACGAGGATGACGAAGTAATTAACCCCGTTTCATTGAATTTTCCAATGCCTCGACGACAACTTCCGTGAAATTCTCAGTATCGAATACCCCCGCGTCTGAACGCATCGGAGTGGAAGCGAATCTTACGTCATCGGCACGTCTTCGGAAAATGGCACATTGTAGGAAATTCCGTTAAAAAGTTATTTATTCACAAATTTCTTCTAGTAATTATTGAGATTGGATATTATTCGATATTATATTTCATCCAGCATCATGTGCTACAGATCATGTAATATTTTTTTTTTATCGAATTGATTTCGAAATATGAAAAGAATAAAAAAGTATTAATTCGTCTCCGAACCCTTCAGTACACTCCAAAAGCTTAACATATATTAATAACTATAGCGACCATTTAATTTCGAATTATCTCATTGTCATTAAGGAATCTCTCGACTTCGTTGAAGTTATTTGATTTTCCAGCTTTTCCGTCGATATCACGCGCGAGAAATGGATAAAACGTCAAATACTTTATCGAATTTTTGACGCTGCAACATCGAAGGATGCTTTCGACGAAAAGAATGTGAAAAATCACCGATTGTATGCGCACGGAATTATTAACGGTACAACGAGAAAGACCGGATTTTCCGAATAGCTACGAAGTTTTGCGCGGTATTTTCTCGTCTTGCGCTTTTTTTTTTTATTATTTTTTTAAAACGACTCTCAGTATTTTTATATATTAAATATAATAACGTATAGATATATTTTACAGCGAACAAATTATCGAGCTGTCTGCGATATTCCGCGGAGGTATGAATCTCGACTTGGCGTATATCGTAACAAAAAAAAAAACAAATCGACGAACCGTTTAATCTGTTGAATATTCCTCAATCAATTACGCTTTATAAACCGGATATTACATTTCGGAATATATTCTCGCCGGTCGAGAGAAGTCATAACGAGTAAAATTATCGTGGCGGCATCGTTTTTGTTAATTTAATGTTGCGGCAGTTAACCGATACCGATAAGTTTTATCCGGTTCACGTATGCTATAATTTTATTTGCCCAACGAGATTCTCGCTGAGTTATTAACGCCGAACGGCGGCTTCTCGTACGAATATTCTCGGCGTCGCTTAATTTCACATGATATACCCAATCAGTTGAATTTCTCATTCCACGTCTCAATTCCCTGTATCAATGCGCGCGCTGACTTCGTACCCGGAGATAACTTATTTTAACGAACCGACGGGCGCTTTAGATATCATTAATTCGAAAGCCGATAGCAGATCGTATGGGACCAGAACTAACCCCCCCTCTTCTCCCACTCCGATAAGGTTATAACGCGACGATCTCCGTTCAATTGCAA
Source organism: Cryptus armator (assembly GCA_963971235.1). Taxonomy (NCBI): domain Eukaryota; kingdom Metazoa; phylum Arthropoda; class Insecta; order Hymenoptera; family Ichneumonidae; genus Cryptus; species Cryptus armator. The sequence goes on along the minus strand of OZ020234.1, from coordinate 2,386,011 downwards.
TTATGTTTTTGCACTGATCTACGTACGATACGAAGCAACGCGATGCCAAACTATCGTATTTTTCATATGCGTTAGAAAAATCTGATAAATTATCATAACGTACTTAGAAGTATGAGTAGTAAATGATGTTTATTGGTTTTGAATAATTACGTAGATACGAACGACATGAGTCGGCATCATAAAAAAGGTATAACATTTAGCCAAAACAAAATCACGATTAAAAGGCCATTGACCGAGGGCCTCCCACGTGGGAAAAAAATGTATTGCAACATATATCTATGATTTCTTAATTATATTTAATAATATACACGAGATAAACCCAATTACGCGATAATAAAAAATAAAAAATAAATAATCTTTCGAAAATATTGTTGATAAAAAAGTTTCGTTTATTAGAATTATCAAAAAATCTAATTAATTAATTAATTAATTTTTTTCATCGCTCTTTAAATTTTACCGAACATATTCGCATTTGTTGATTCTTAGCAATCGCTAAAGACAGGAAGCCTCGATACATCGTACTAACTTAATGCCCACTTGTGTTATCAGCGGCTAGAATGATGTATTCCCGTTCGTCCGATCCTTCGAAAGGCATTATGGGGGCATTTTGAATCAGATATATCGAATCGCGATATCGGAGCCTTTCCGCGTTAACGTCGAGATCGTGATATCAGTGAGATTTCATCGCGATTACCTATATCGTAACATCGGAAAGCGTGGATCCCGAGAATTTTGCTGCACGAGAGGCGGCGATCACGTTCGGTCAATTAGTTCGGTGCATCGCGCAGCCACACAGTCGAGAAATACCTGCCGATGATGGTGATGGTACGGATGGCGAGATAGAGTAAGAAATGAAAGTACATAATGAAAAAACAAAAACAACAAAAAAAAGATACTTAAAAAAAAGATATCTCGCCGTAAGCCCCACGGTATTCGCGCGGCGTTTGGTAATAAAGATATTAAAAAAAAAAAAAAAAAAAAAAAAAAAAAAAAAATGATGCACGACTCATGCTGCGGAACCGAGGAGAGTAACGTTTACGACCGATAGAACGGCATGCCTTTGCCCACGGATGCTCTTCGCATACTTACACATAATACATAAATAAATGTATATATATAAAATTTATATATATATGTATCAATGTTCGTGTTGCAATACATACGAACACTCATAACATAACGTATCGTCGTTGCTCCGGTATTATACTCTGTCTAACACGCGAGAGGCAACCGGCTCTTGGTGTCCTACGTCTTTTCCAGGGATGCTGTACGCACGGACCACGGTACAGACCTCTCGAGAAGCTTCCTCTGCCAGCCCCCCCCCCCCTTTCTGCTCCCTCTCGCATCCCCATCCTCGCGTTGTTTTATAACCCGACGAGTTTAATGCTCGCATCAAACTTTTAATTGCCCGGACTTTCCTTACAAATTACTAACAGATGGGGGTCTCTGTTTATATACACGAGAGTACAGAATACAGAATGTACAGTCTCTCTCGACGTAAAAATAACTGTGTTCGTCCGTGACTAAGAGAGAATAAATATGCGTTAGATATTATAATCATGGATCGTTGGATGTTGCGAAAGTACAAAAAAAAAAAAAGTTGGAGCTGTTTGACTCTCCTAAACGAAATCCGAGAGACAAACAATTAGTAATAATAACATAATCGTTATAATCATTAATTATTTAATATTAAACAATGTTAATTATTTAACTTCAATTTTATTTTATTTATTATTATTATTATTATTATTATTACACCTTTGTGTTGTTTCGTTAGAAAAAAATGGCCGACGTCCTCGAGTCTCGTAATTCTTCGTCTCGTTTTAGGTTCCTCGACCGTTTAAGATGGCAAGCAGAGGGGAAAAAATAAATAAATGTCAAGTCGCAAGAAGGGAATGATCTGGAAAACGTCAATGTCGATTTATGACCAAAGACGAGGCACCGGCACCGCTGGAGGTATCTCGCAGATGCAGACTCGTTCGTAGTGTGAGGATCCACCGAACCAGCGTGTTATCGAGAACGAAGATACTCGCCAGAGATCTCTTCGAGTCTTTCACTTCGCCGTTGGGGGTCCCTCCCCCGCTCTCGACGATTCCCGTACGACAACAGCGAGAAATACGAGAAAGGAAACGGCAAAGACGAGGACGAGATTCGACGGTTGTAGGCGCCGGCCACTCAACACCGGGGAATCCCCGTTGAGAGGTCTTTCCATAAATTAAACGTAGCGCCACGGGGTTTTCTGAAATACAGGTAAAAGCACGAAAGTCGCCGCCTATTCTTGCGACGATAAAAGTCAATGCGAGAAACGTTTCGGATTACACGAAGTCGAACATCGAACAACCGATGCCGCGGGTTTTGCGCATTCTGGAACTTAATTTTTTTTTCGCCTCTCCAAGGTATTCGACCTGAGCACTCAACGGGTGACTCTTTGTTAACGCGCAACCGAAAGCCGGTTCGTATAACGAGCGAGGATAATGAAGATGTTCAAAGACGATTATCGCCTACGGCGACGACGAGGGGAAGACGAGAGAGCAAAGCGCTTCGTGTGAATCGCTTTTTTATTACTCGACTTATGATCTCGTAATTGAGCAATTATACTTCGGCGAGTGGGCTATCGAGTGGCACTCGCCTCATCAGAGATCACTGAGAAATGCGAATTTTTTTTAATAAGACGCCGCCGGTGTCTTTTCAACGTATCTCTCAATTATTTTACTGCAAAGCAACAAAGTTCGTTTCGTTAAAAAGGCATTCGGCAAATCCAGTCTAAACAAATTTTTTTTTTTTTTTTTAAGAAAAAAAAACACCATTTTAATAATTTCATGAATTTTTTGTTCGTAATGATTTGCCTATGTGAAAAAAAAAATTCAAATACGAATTTGAAAAATTCCAACAGCTAAATTTTTTTTCAAATAGAAAACATAAAAAAAAATAATATTGGAAAAAATTAAACTCCTTTTCGATATTTTTTTGCATATAAAAAAAAATCTTTTTATTTTTGGAATTGATAATAAATTTGATGTCCCTGTATTGAGTACCAAAATGAATTATAGCAACAAAATTCTTGGTGCAGCGACATCTTTTTTTTTTATGGCTTTATGGGGTCGAGACGCAATATTTTATTGCTCGGTGTTTCGGAAGATTTTTTTCTCTTAATTCTCGAGCAGTAGAACACAGAAGACAAGATGAGATCTACGGGCTTTGCTTATCCGTGCGAACGGACTCGGTATGCGGTGACGTCTCGAGCACGAAACCAATAAAGTTCAGCGGCGTGACGAAGGGATGGAAGAGGAGGCGAAGGGGCCTCGTATCTACAGCTTTTGGAGAGGACTCAGGCGTACGCTAGCGAGAGTTATAAGGTAAGAGCGAAGAGCGAAGCTCATCGAGCCCGCGAGCAACGACGAGAACGGAAGTAAAAGGCGAGCGAACGAAGAGGTTCTCGAAGTAGGTAGGCACCTCTACCTACGTGGTAAGAGCTTCGTTCGGCTTCTTTATTTAGAGCGGTTGGCCCGAGGGCGCCCCCTGTGCCCGAGAGGTAAATTGCATCCTCAATTTTTAATAAAGCCCCGCAGAAGAAAGCGAACGAACGAGGAAGACCGAGCGATAAGTGGAGACCGAGAGACGAACGAAGACCGGAAGCTTTGTTGAATGTTGGTATAAACGGGAACTTGGTCGTTGGCCACCGCGGGAAAGACCGTCGAAAAATCTTGCGATAGAAACAAACTTGAATATCGTTGCAGTCGAGTCTCTCATAAGTTAACTACGTTTTTTCTCTAACCTGCAATTATGCAATTTAACGTTCTTCCGTAATGTAAAGAGGCTGCAAATGAAATCCTCGAAGTTTCGACTGTAAGTAAGAATTTTAGTTAATTATTGTCTGAGTAAAGAAAAATGAGATAGCAGGGCGAGCGATAAAAAAAATTAGGAGTAAATTTGAAAATTTCGTTAAGGGCATTTATTGTGGATTAAAAAAATTAAGTTATTTTATCGAAATTATCTTCAATAAATAATAAATGATTGAATAAATCGAGATTTTCAAAAAAAGTTCATAGAGTTTTGATCATTTAAAAATATGACTTTAAGATTTAAGATTAATAAAAAAAAAAATTCCATCCCCGTCGAGCGTAAAAGACAACCAAAATGTCGCATCTAAAATAAATTTTACTGAAACAATTTCTTTTTTTTTTACTTAAAATGGATGTTTTTATCATTTTCGCAATTTTCAATTTTCGCAATTAAATTCTGCAAATTTGATTATCATCGTGACTTATGCGGTAGTCTACTGTGTACGAAGTGTACGATAACGCTATGGGATATATATATATACATAGAGAAGTATGCCGTATGCTCTATGGGCATTACGGTAAACGAGATTCAAAAAGAGAGTTAAATGGAGACGGAGATGAAAGATGAGCGAAGGACTCTACTGGTGCTTTCTTTCGTTTCATTGTAAAGCTTCGAGCTCCACAACTTTTCTGAGAGCTCGCAATCCCTCCCCAGTCGACTTATTCTCGACCCTCTTTCTACTCTCTTCTATAACCTCCGACTCCACTTTTTTTTTCTTCTTCTTCTCGTCCTGTGTAGCATCCACCTTTTCTGCAATATTGATTGCGAACGCCTGCAAGAGCATAACGATAGTCCCGACTGAAATATTTCGTACTCCTCTGCGCCGCAGTCTCCTCGTTTTCCTACTCTCCGACTCATTCATTCGTCTTTTCTGCCTCCTTCCACCATTCCTCCATCCCCCGTCTACCCTTCGCTTCCTCGGTACTCCCTGAAAAAACCGTTTCACCCGTAAATAATTCATCCACGGAGCGACTTTCAGAAGAAAAGCTGCTAGGCCTGCTTTCGTTGGGAACAGAAGTCCTGGCGATTCTGGTCCGCAGCCGAATCTGTCTCGGTCTGCTGGCTTACGCCAACAGCCAGGGATTGAAAACTCTCATTCCATCTAAACCCCCGACAAGTAGTAGTCCTTTTCAATGGTAATAAGACATCTTTGTCGTACTGTCTAACGAAAGATTTACTTTGGTTAAAGTAAACGCCGGTTTAATTTGAGTAAACCGAACTCTCCTCGTCCTTTATGAAAATGTCCCGTTGATTAATCGGTGTGTGTGCAGTACTACAATGGTCGGTTCGTTCTTATGTTTCTTCGGCTGCTTCTTTTTTCGTCTACTCATTTTTCTCTACCATAGAGATCGAAGGCACTTTATCGTCATTTGTACCGATTTTTCTTACAGAACTGTGTGGCATGGCAATTTTTTCTATTTATATCGATAATCGATAATCGAGAACGTCCAAGTAAATTCGAGAAAAAATAAATGAAATTTAAATTTTTTTGAAAAACCGCATATTTAGAATAAAAATCATATTTGTAATATTTTTTTATTTTCAGATAATCCAGTTATAGCATTTTTTAATCGCGAGTACACGTCTAATCTTCTTACAGGTGAATGCTATTTTTTTTTTTCACAAAAAAAAATGAAAAATAAATAAATATAAAAAAAAAAAAAACGGCATATATAAATATATGTCGTAAATATTGATTCGATGTGTAAACAACAATATCAGATGCGTTTTGATAATTAAGGTACTTCGATTAACAAAATATCATATGCACATACCGTTATTTTGATTTAATCGTTAACAAATCCATTGAAACGTAAAAAAAAGCTACAGAGATTGTTGAATCACGTGTGGTTATGTTGAATTTCCAAAGCGTAACGTTCGTTGTATAACATTAATTGTTTGTGTCGGAGCCCAATATTTTGTTGGGTTAGCTACGTCACTCGAGTGAGAAACATTCACCGAGATAAGCGCGAAAAAAATTCATTTAAATACGGCTGCGACGACAAGTAGATTCATCAGTTTGGTGCAACGAATCCGAACGAAGCTTCTCGATACAGTTATCATGGCGATGTTTCACGCATTGGTGGTTCTTTGCCTCTCCGGCAGCGCATTGGCAAAAGTACCCACTCTCGGCTCTTGTCCGCAAATCCCCGGTCAATTCAATTTCGATGTCAATAAGGTAAATGTCGGATAAAAATTTTAAAAAATGTATAAATATCTAATACCGAGATATCTAATACCGAGAGTACCAATGTGAAAATATTTTTTGTTGAGGATCGATAAGTCCAATTAGCAAGTTTATTATCTATTGGTGGTGGTGATTATTTTTTCAATAATTGTCGATAACAATCAATAGTAATCAATCATTTTCAATAATAATCAATAAAAATTGATAATTTTTTTTTTTTTTTTTTTTTTTTTTTCATCAGTTTCAAGGACATTGGTACATATCGGCGAGATACTTCACGGTGTTGGATTCCGGGAGCGATTGCGACGAAGTCGAGTTCACTATTCTCAACAACGGCTCCGTCAGAGGAGTCCGCAGTTTCTTATCGCCATAGTAAAACACGCGACAATAAGTTCCATTTTTAAAAAAATTTTTTTTCCATCTTCACTGAATCGTTACTCTAAATCGGGGTCTTTATTTTTAGCGACCGAATACCAAAGACCGTTCAAGTAGACTTTAAACCCGATCGTAAAAATCCTGCAAAAATGACTGCCCTGCTTCCGGGGACGCCTTGGGGTGAAACTAGCGATTGCTACATGTTGGGAACGGACTACGATAACTATTCCGTAATGTACTGCTGCACCCAATACACATTTACCCAGTGAGTCATAATTCTAATGACAATAAATTTATTCAATGAATGTTGATAAATCAATATTTATTATTATTATTATTATTTTTTCTCACAAAATTATCATTTTTTCAGCTTGAGATGGTCGTGGATCCTGACTAGAGACCGACTTCGTAACCAATCGATCATTGAGAACGCTTTCATAGCATTCGAAAATAACAACGTCAAGTGGAAACCCTTCTGGAAGATCGAACATGAGAACTGCCCTAAGAAATAGTGAATCATTCTCAGAAAAAAAAACTCCTCGGAATTAATCAGAGACGATATCAACTCCATTATTATATATATCAACGAATGCCTTGTCTCACTGTTCGCTACTTGTTGCCCGCAACAATAATAATAATAAAAAAAACTTGAGCAATATAAATTTCTCGAATTATCGCGTTAATAAGTATCAGTCAAGAGGTGAATTGTGAATTCGTGCCTTGCGACGAGGTTCTTCGGGTTATCGTCTCGTTATATCACACGCCAAGGTGAAAGGTACCTAGTAAATCGTACGATAAATGGGGCAAATGATTTTTTTTATTTAAATTTTTTTTTTTTTTTTTTTTTTTTTTTTTTTTCGTTGAGTCGAAATATATCATTGCACTTGACGAAACCGAGAGGGACTAAGTTGGCATAAAATGGCCACAATGTCCACGAGTCGCGGACGTATACATAGCGTCGATATAACGCTTGGCACGCAACGTAATATTGCGTGGAAAGAATCCATTATATGCCGCCCTGAGACACGGAGGTTGAAGGAACGAAGAATGGGAAAAATCTTGCATATACCTACGACCACGAAGCCGAAAATCGTGTAGCGTGCGGCACACGAGAGTACGCCGTGACACGGAGACACACGCGGAGGTGCACCCAAACACATACACACACACTGCAGGTATCAGCGAAAGAATGAACGGATTTGAATACGATTATATTATAATCTCATGAATTATACTGGTCTTGATACTATCGATACAGCTGAATCGAGATATCCGGGTATATTAAGCTTATCGTTCGTTGAATTTATATCCATTATACTGTACACCCAATAGTGTGTCATATAATCAGCGGTGCTGACGACGTGAAATAACGTACGTGTCTCGATGAAGTCGAAAGGATCTCGTGAAAGCCGCACACTGAGCCGAGTTAAAGTTTATCGTCGTCTCCGTCGTCGTCGTCGTGTGAGACGAGAGAGAGAGCAAAGGAGACGGCAAGAAAAAAGGATTAAAAAAAAAAAAAAAAAAAAAAAAAAAAAAACGTTCAGAAGCGGCGAACTAGCTTAGCCAAGAGTCAGGAGAGACTCGGGCACAATAGTACCGTGACGGGATTATAATTAGATATCGCAATAAAACGTGGCTGGCATAAAAGTCAGTCTTCTCTGGGGCTCTCATCCACGGACCAGTCTATAAAGCTCATTCGGAAAACGGAAGAAAAAAAAAAAAAACACACACACACACACACACGCGTAAACATCATAGACGCGAATCATGCGATGCTACAGAGCGATATAAGGATTCAGTGGTGAATCGCGTGCGCTTGTTTACGGGTCGCGCATCATTGCATTCGCGTATTTCTGACGAATAAATTCCACGATAAAACTGCCATTACGTACCGATGTTTATATCCAAAGTTGGATGAAAGAGGGATGAGTACGACGAATATTTTAGAATATCACGGTGGGGACAAAAAACGTGCTGACTTTGGAGTCACTTACGGTTCACTGTCTACCGAACCCAAACCGCACGATGCAGTATTGGTTCCCACAGTTCTTTTCCATCGATCCTATTGGACTTTTCGCTTTTACCCGATACTGCTGTCTCCTCAACTTGCGTGTGTTTACCGTACTCGGGCTTCGAAATGAACTGAGTTTTGCAGTTTTTTTTTTTTTTTTTCGTCGTTTTCTTCGTGATTTTAACAAATTTACATCCCACGAAGTTTCAGAAACGTTCGGCTAAGCGACGTAAAATTTAGTTTGCGAAATGAAGAAATTTCAGATTTAAACAACAAAACGTTGTTTCGTTGTAAGAAATAAAAAATTTTGGGAATTTCGATGTTATTGTTCATCGATAAGATTCGCATGGTAAAGTAAATTAAGCGAATTTAAGGAAAAAAAAAACACGCGATTTTTTTTATAGGTTAAAAAAAATCGTATCACTAATCTCTAAATTCGATCTTCAGAATTTTTGTATACGATTTTTTTTTTTGCCGATAAGAAGAAATAAAGACGCATTTCGACATAAAATGGCCGAATTCCCCTTAAAATATCAATTATTCCTTAAAAGAAAAAATAATAAAATTAGAGCTTTGCGAGTTATCCGAATCGCGTACAAAACTCACTTTCATATAAAGTATCCACTATCAGAAACCTTTTGGCCCGGGGACCCTTTGATTTGCGATCGTTTATACAACACCGAAACGAACTTAATGGCGCACTTCATTAAATTAATTGACTCTCTTAGCTCCGCGGGTGTTCGGGAAGTGGTTCGGGTATAAAAGTTCCGATTCGCTCACGACAAAGCTTCTCGTTTCATTGAGACTTTTGCGCATACCAGTTCATTAACGATATACTTTAAGCCGATGTACTGTGTACAGATGTATTAAATGGATACGAGGGTACAGGTGCTCTGTAGGATTTTCTCGAAGCCTCGAAGCCCGTTCGTTAGTTTTTGCTTCCACCCCTCTCTCTCTCCCTCTCCCTCTTTCCCTCAGTCTCTCTCTCTCCATATATATATATAGATATATACAGATGTATATATAATATATCGCTGGACCCCGGCCGCGGACGAGGTGGGCGCTCTCGTTAGGAGTCTTCATTCTTAAAATCGGCCGCCACTTACTGGCAGGTGGCCCCCGCGGCATCAAATCAGACGTGTTACGTTAACTGAATTTAAATTGCCATGCTGGGATACTCCGACTTGGGTTCTCCCGACTGCCAAGGGGACCTAAGCGAACTCTTGGATTACCATAATTTATGCGCCCACAGCTTCTCTCGCACCGCGTTCATCTTCCTCCCTCTGCTTCGCTCGTCTCACCTCTCATCTTTGTCACTTCTTACCTATACCCGTGGCGACTCGTACCACGTATTTTGAGATCCTCAACGGCTGCCCAGGCGCGTAGTACGATGCCTCTTTATTATAAATCCAAATCGAGCGAACATAATCCTCGTGATATAAACATCACTCTTTCTCGTCTCGGAACGAAGTATCGAAGAGATACCCGTAGGTGTGCATATACACCCCTCTCACGACGACGAGCAACGTATCATCGTGTTCGATTCCCCGTGGCGAGGACGCCGAGATGATATTCAGCGCAACTCAATGGGCTCAGGACTGGATTAACGTCCGATATAGCTGTCAGCGTTGTGCCCTTTTGAACTTCCCAGAGTCAAGAATGATCGACTCGGAAAAAAATGTTAAAAAACCATCGCGAGAGTTGTCCGAGATGTCTATTATTTTGCAATGTGAATTATCGGCGTTTAAGGGGATACATCTATCTGATATGTTCGAATCCAAATTATGAAAATCGAAATTATTATTATCATTGTTATTATTTTGGAATTGGAAAGATCGATTGTTAAACTTCATTATTTCGCTATAATTCTTCGAACCGACGATTGACACTCGAGAAAAATAGGAATTAATGTTTCACTGAATATCGATAAAAAGATTTAATTTTTTTACACTTATTTAATTTTCTTGCGTCAATTTTTTTTTTTTTTTTTTTTTTTTTTTTTTTTTCATTGATTATCGTAATTTTTTTTCCATTTTTTTGTCTTATCTTAGCAATTCGAAGTTCCGAGTTAATTGAAATGACGAACGAAGCACGGTTTATGAAATGGTTCACGAAGTTGCGAGGCCAGCTGAGCTCCTCAAGGCTAAGAACTCTCCGTTTTTTATAAGATTTGCTTTTCAGTTATCCTCGCCTTTCCGCTACCATATCCGCAGGCAGCAATACTTTAATCCTGTTATTTAGTCAAGAAAACTTGGTACTTAATGAATACTCGGGCTCTCGAGGAGCGAACGGCCTCGTAATTCCTTCGTTACACCCGAGATCCGGAACAGGCAAAGAAAGCCTGAAAAATTGTATGGGAGAGAAAAGAGAGAGAGAAAAAAAATGTATTCGCGGTTTAACGAAGTTATAATTTTACGATGAAACTTTACGGGCCACTCGTCAACAGTGGTTGCACTCGGTGTATTACAAGAGACGCCAAAGACTTATTCATGTATACCTATATCTTCTATATTGCGCGGAAAAAAAAAAAAAGAAGTTCTCTACGCTTCCAAATCGTCGACGAGCTATAAATTTTCTCTTTTCCTTTCCTAGTAGCTAAGGTCAGGTAATAATACGTTAATACTTTGAATAGCTATTTAACAAGCTCTCGTTATACTATATACGTATATATAAAATACATATAATATACATGTGTATATATATATACATATAAACGGTCCCGATTAAAGAACGCGCGTGCGGCGCGTTGATCATAGCCCGGAGCATCTTTCGCTCCAGGTTCAGGTCATTAATTGTCTCTCTTTCTTTCTTTCTTTCTTTCACTCTGTGCTTATAACGACAGAGCAGCGTTCTACCGGCAACGGTGGAAAAAGAAGAATGAGACGAAGCCGCCGCAGCAGAAAGCCCGAGGAACTTTTATATGCGGTGCCTTTATAGTAGTACCTATATACGTTCGTATATTCTTTCGTGCTTCGTACTTTGGTGTCTTTCTTTTTAGTCTTTTTTTTTTTTCTCTCTCTTCCTTGTTCGTTTACCAGTGCTCATGATTCCTTCAGTGTCATCCAGCAGAAGAGAGAGATCCTCTTCGGGCATTTAATCTTTCTCTTTGATGCTCGGCAAAATCGTTCGCATGTTCGCACAATTCGTTCATCTCCTGCTAACCGAGCGGTGCCACACAGCTGACTGTGGCTTTGCCGAAATTCGACTGATATTTCCGGGAAGGCTTCGTGCCACGGATAGAGTTGTCATCGACAAGTCAGTATCTCATACATTCTCGACAGGCGGGGATTAATGTCTTGATATAAATTTTTATTTATTTTTATTATTATTATGTCCTTCACGAAACGAAGACCGCGTTGATGACGTTCTCGTAATTGCCGAAAAGCAATTTGTGAGGGTCACGCGCATTAATATACTCATCGCGGACTTTCTTTTTTATTTTTGATTTTTTTTCTTTTTTTTTTTTCATTCATTCGTATAACGATCCTTTCAGTCTCTCACTTTTCGGCGAGATCATTTATTATCTTTCGATAATTAAGTCTGTCAACGAGATGGCTACGAAATGTATTTTCGACTCTGGTAAATATCGAGGTCTTTGGGGTTTACGTTATTTAAATAAAAAAAGAAAAGGTCGTAGGCGCGGGTGGGGCAAAATGGACCCCCGCTTTTGACTTTCAACAAAAATAGCGACTAAGTTTTAGAAAACTTAAGAGAAAAAAAAAATTTACCTTGCAGATTGCCAATTAAATTATCATTTGTTTAAAATTTTATAGCAATTTTTTTCGATTTTTTTTTTTTTTTTTTTTTCAAATTTTAACTTTTTTTTAATTTCAATCTGCTCATTTTGCCCCGCTTTCCTGTACAGTGTAAAAATAAGAGTCAAACTATTTGTGTTACGGGTTAAAAAATTTGACTATCATTATCATAATGTTGTGCTAATAAAGTCTGTCAACAGGATCGTTAATTACGAAATATTATTTTGAATATACGGTTTATAAGATCCATTAATCAAATTCTTCGGCACGTCGAAGTATTCGATACATAATTAATATCGAATAACCGATCATGGGTGGATCTGTTTGATCCCTCAGGTTCCTTCTATCATTATCACGTTACCGGAGGGATTAATTTGGTATCTCCTTTAGCCGCTGTATTATCGGTTCGCATTTACGGACCATAGCTAATAACTCATCGAGATAACTATATTCAATTGTTACAACCCCAAGGGGGGCATAGTATATGGCTTATCGAACGTTACTCCATCCTCGCCGTTATCTCATTAACAAATCGCTCATTAAAATTGCGCGACATACCGTTAAATGCTCGACCTTACGACTACACCGACTTGGGCGCGGCGTCGCGAGACCGCAGTCGAAACGCGCATAAGCGAATGCGAACGGAAACATAAACGGCGATGAGAGATGTAAAGAGAAATAAAACGAAGCAGAGCCAGCGGGGGACCCCCTGTGGTCTCGTTGACCGACTCCGAATTTATAACCCACGACAAATTTATATCTATCCACCGCGTCTCCCGCTTATAAGTCATGTTCGGCGAGACGGTCTCTCACTCGTGAATCAGTGGCCGCGTTCGTTCGTCCAGCGTCCCGTAGACGAAGAATCGCGCCCACCTTCGACTCGCGGAAACATGAAAAGAACATCGAAAAAAAAAAAAAAAAAAAAAAAAAACCTGCACGGCTTATACACGGAATATAAAGTCGGGGAATAAAGGACGGCGGATTCTAATTGCTAATAGGCCCCGTCTGTATGGGCTGAGCTCGTTTAGAATCGTTTCTCTGTCTGGTCGTAGTCGGTTCGCCGCAAAACCGCGGGACGAGCATGGAGGCTCTATCTGTCGTCCCTCCGCAACGCTATGGATCAGACCGCCGCGAGCCCCCCCGGTACCACAAACCGTGCGGCGGTGAAATCGTGACCATAATTTTTCGGTGGTTCCTACGAACATCACTGAAATGAATCCGGCGAAATACACGCGAGCCGTTTATCCACCGAGGTCTCGGTGAATTTACAAATTTCAGAAAATACTCGACTAACCATTTATACGTACGCGAGTTGTTTTTAAATTTCGTGGCTGATTCGGTTGGTTTAATCGAAAGAGAGAGTTATCGGCAATCATGTGGATTTTATTAAGCAGATACATCTACCTAACGAATTCCGATTAAAAATTAAAAAAAAAATTTCTCAAAAATTATAGGAGTATTAAGATGATTTTGGTTACTGAAAAGTACGTGTCCTCAAAGTAAAAAAAAAAAAAAAAGTATCCAACGATATTGGAAAAAATCGATATGGCCGCCGGAAGAGCTACTTGCATTTTTTATTTTTCGCTTGCCGATTTTTTAAATAATTTTTTTTTCACCAAATGGCAACGCTGTATTACCATGAAAAATGCGTGAGATAAAGTTGCGATTTTTATGTAATTGTAAAAAATTGAAGTTCGATTTGAAAATAGTAAGTCCGTCAACGACGCATCACTGTTTCATGAATTATTTTCATACAACACTTTTCGAAGCATTACTGTAATTTCCTTGAAACAAACAAACGAATAAACAAAAATAAAAAGAAATATATATATATATATGATATATTATTACCAATATCACACATGGGTACTAAAACCGAGGTACAAGGAGGTTCGAGAGCTTTAAGCGATGGAGAGTGTCGCCGATCGTAAAACAGGCAGTCTGTCCTCCGAACGGAAGGTCTGCTGTTTCTGTGCCCTCTTGCTGTTTCCATCGTCGTTCTTTTCCTCGCTATTCTTCTTCCTCCACTGGCCGTGGATGCCGGGGAATGCGAATAGAAGCTCTTCCACGGCATCACACGGGTATACTGCTGCCGTGGCTGCTGCTGATGCTGCCGTTGGCTGGTCACCCCGGCGAAAACTACGACACGGTTTCGCTCTCAGGAGGACAAATAGGAATGGCCCGGCACGCCGACCGAAGTAAGGAGCGCGTGATAACGACGAGTGGGAGAGTTTGTTGTGTTGCAGATACACATACACCCGTACAAACTTTAACGTAGATCACCGATACATTCGTACGAATGTATCGCATTTATAGGATAACACGAATACGTTTCTTCTACATAAGCTCGGGGCACTTGTCTCTGTGATAGCCATATGTATATACGCTGGAATAGCTGGAAGCAAACCGTTATTCCGACCCCCGCGACGACGACGACGACAGCGTCGGCAACCGAATTCAACCCCGTGATCCGCTTGATCTCCCTCATTCCCTTGGCACGCTATGCACGGTGCAAGTGAGAGCCGAAGGAGCGCTTATATTTGCGCTCTTCCTGCTGGCTTCTCCAGCTGACCCGACTTGTAATTCCGGGTACATTCTCCGCTATACTATATACATAATATACTCTCCAGGTATCTGACCAAGTTTCTCATACATGCCCTCGTGCTCGACGGTATGCTTTGCCTATACCGTTTCGTTAATGCTAATTCGACCAGCTGCTCTTTCCGGACGTCTTTCTAGTCTTTTTTTTATCGTTTATTCTTTAGCTTCTCCGTAAACACCACCGCATGCTGAGTGAAAAAACATCGTGGCGATATGTGGGTACTGTAGGCGACGTAGCAATAGTCACGGAAAGACTGCGTATTCAGGAGAAAACAGCGCAACACATTTTTTCCTCTAATTATTGGAGGGAATTTTAGGACTGGAAAATAAATCGATTCTGAGAGTCTGAGAGTCTGAGACTTTTGAAATCTGAGGTTTAAAAGACTTAGAAAAAAAAATCAGCTATATTTATTTCTTCGTAGAGATAAGGATGCATTAGTTATCGTCTATGAGAATAATGTAACCAATCAATCTTCGTTAAGTCAATTAAATTATTCCGGAAGAAAAGGTAAAGAGATCGAAGAAAATATGAAAGAAACGAATAATCACACGAGTTGAATACCGGAACTTTAATAAATATGTAGAGAAACGAACGCAGGGTGTACCTTTGTAATCTCGTATGGGATAATACAGATGTGCATTGGGTACAAGCGAACGAGAGAACGAAGCACCGAGCTGGTTGCGATGGAACGAGGACTTACAATTAATGACATAATTACAAAGGAGAATGCCATTGAACGAACGAGAGCCAGAGGTCTCGGAGCTCATCAATGCTCAATAAAAAGAACAAGAAAGAGAATGGAGAAGGGGCTGAGAGGTAACGCAAGCGCGCGAAGGCCCGAGATGAAGAAGGAGCAGTCGAAGAAGACTAAGAGAAAAAAAAGTATACCGAGGGGTCGAGAGGCTACGGTTGACTGAATGAACCGTTGAACGATACTCGATGAACCTCATCAAGACTCACAGCTATATCCGAAGCTCTCACTCGTGATTCTCTATTTCAACGTCGAGGAATTACAAAGTTAACGTGACACGATGTGACATAATTTTCTCTCGAGGCGCGGCATTGGCTTCCGTTGAGTTCCGTGAGTTAACTTGTACGAGAAAAGAAGAAAAAAAAAAAAAAGAATAATATAACTCTATACATATAAGAGAAGACAAGAGAGAAGGGACTTAGCGACGATTCGCAATCGCGACACGGACATGGATTAGCCGATTGAATAATTCATTGTCGTCGGTCTTGTCAAAGAGCGTACAGACCCGACGATCGACTCTTTCGGTACACTCTCTCGGTGTCTTTTCTCGGTTTCTCAGGGTCCCTCGATTCCTCAGTCCTTTTATTCTTATTCTTATCCATTTCTCTGTCATACCACCTTTTCCCTCCACCCCTTCCGCTTAGATCCCGCGTACTCCAGCCGCAAAAGTTCTTCATTCTCTTTTTTTCTCTTTTTTTTATTTATTTTTCTTCCTCTCTTGTTCGACGTTCGATTTTCCTTTACGTTCACGTCTTCTCGTTTACGAGCCGCGCGGATATAGAAAGAGTCCCGCACGCCCGAGTGATCTCGCCTGCGGCCGGAGGGTTTCGGAACACCGGAAAAAGATTTCGACTTCGTTGGATTTCTATGAGATCGATGCTGGTGTCTTGTACGCGAATTTCTTTCCAATGGCTCACGCGTCACATTTGCTTGGGATCTTACGGAAACTATTTTTTTTTTTTTGTATCTACATCTGTTATTCACTGTTATTGGGATATCTTTTTTTTTTTTTTCTTTTGCTCGTCGTTTCGAAACAGTAATTTTGTTAATGGATTTCCGCGTACGTGTATAGAAAAAAAAATTACGGATAGAGTAGTTCACGTACGCGATCTGCAATTTCTCGTGTACATACGATACAGTATTTCCCTACTCGCTGGATACTTTATACATACGTATCACCGGGCGAACTAATCCAAACTGTTGTAGCTTATCGCAAGTTCAATCGCTGCGAGTAACACACGCGAAACTCCCGCCTTCAGCTTCATGCAAACTCCGACTGTGGGTCTTGATCATTCCGGCTTCAAGCCCCGGGTAAGCTCTGTGCACCGGGCATCGAGAGAGGCATTGGAATCAGAGGCAACCCCCGGCCGTCTGTATATCTCACTCGAGAAGTTCCTACCGGCTATCGCCCTATCGCATCTTCATCTCCGCTACGGAAACGTCGTAAATTTTTGCCACCTAGAAATCTAACTTTTCCGAATGACATCCGAGCAATCCGAAGCACGTTGAAACTCTATCCCGACACCTCGTTTTGCAACCGAGAGCGATGAGATCCCGGGAAGGGTAACGCAATTAAGTGGAAACTCGATCAAGCAACTCGATGCATTCGAATACCGATAGCCATAGCATTGCCAAGAGTTTTCCCCAAGCAGGGGCGTCGATCCGATCGAAACGACGAAGAAGTATTTCGATTTGGTTGGAGCATTTTGTCGTATGTCAACACGCAGAAACCTCATTTCATAGATACGGCAAAAGTGAACTTTTCTTAATCAGCCGCATGTTCGGCCGAACACATCGATATGTTTTTTCGACTTCTGACGACCCGATATCGCACGAATATACTTTCAAAAAAATGAAATTTGAAAAAATTAAAAATAAAAAAAAATCCCCACTGATAAATATAAATAATCATTATAATAATAAAGAAATAGTAATTAATCATTATAATCAATAATTATGTCATGTTTTCACAATTTGTTAAAAAAAATTAAACAAAAAATTATTCAGTCTCGAATTTTTAAATATTGTGGTATTTTTATTTTTTTACGAATTCTTGAAACGATAAACATTGATGCCACATAATTTCTGAATCTTTTCTATTAAAGAACTGTAAGATGACCTTCATCGCCCGATATTCATCGTAAATTCGAAAACATAAATTATCTTAATTCGTAATTATCGTTTGATATATGGAGTGGAGATTCCAAGTGTAAAATCTCTACTCCCAACCGCGGGGCGGGGAGGAGGGGGAGGGGGGGAGGTATGATCTAAATCAGAGTAGCCGAGAGAGTCACGAGCTACCGCGCTCGAGTACCTATCTCACCGGCTCATTTTCCCCGGGGAAAGTTTCATCGGTGTGGGAGAAAAGTCTGCGCGCGGTGGAAGAAGAGCGCAAGCAGAGAAGGGGAGGGTGCAGCGCGGGAGATTTCTCGTAATTCATAAATCTTATCTTCGCGTTTATAAGCGCAACTTAAGCCTCGACTAACGTATCACCGGTAGGGTTTCCTACCGAGGAGCTGCACGCTTTCTGTTAATGCACGCAAGTATGCTAAAAAAAAAAAAAAAAAAAAAAGCAACGAAAAACGAAAACAAACTCAGTTCGCAAGTTATACGACGGAAATGCTCGAGATACTCGAGCCCTATAAGTACGCCTATCCCGCCAGTTGAATCTGTATAATAGTATAATATCCCGATGTCTACTGTTATAAAAAACGAAGCCGGAAAATGCACCCTTCAACCTTAGGCTCGCCGGGGTCGTAGGCACTTGGCTGGAGTAGGTAATCCCTGTAAAGTCCAGACCGGCTTTTCAAAGCTGCGCCAGAGTTACCAAGCGGAACGCTCGTTTTTACGTTCTTTTCTCTTCTCGACAAGGCTTTTCGTACAGAAAAGCATTCGGTAGAGTCGTGGACCATCGAGACAACATCGCATTGAAGACTCGATCAATCGTCCTGCAGTTATTAATTCGATACCAAACCCTCAAAAACATCTTCAATTCAGCAAGTCAACGTTTCGAGCGCTTTTTGAACTTCAAATAGAAACTCTTCGTATTCTTTGATATTATAACTACGAAACTTCGGAAGTAATGTTGAATTTGCAGGTTCGTAAGCCTTCGGTTAATGGATCTATCAATGTAGACGCGTTTACAGCGTTCAGGACTTTCCGGCTTGCGGTTCTTTATCCCATTGCCACCCCCTGGCACTTCGCAATCGCCCGACTTGTGTTTTTTTTTCGTCATAGTCATCCCCACAGGGGTGCAATATCTGGAATATTGTCGATGTAATGGGAGAAACATAGAGCACGTGGACCTGACCATCTGAGGCCTCGCGACTCTCCTCCCCGGTTGGATGAATCATTGGTCGCACCGGGAGAGCATTACCAGTTGCAACTGTGGCTCCCAGCGGCGGCTAACTATAGCTGCAGGAACTCACGGTCCTGCTTGCTTGCACCAGGCGGCCAAGTTCCAGTAGCTGTAAGGCTACTGGCAATAAATTGCTATGGTTAACGTGGCACGATATCCAAGAGAGAGCGCGAGAGTGCGCACGCTATACCACGCTGGAATCTTCTACCGGGTTGAACCCCTTTCCTCTTCGCGTACTTACTTCTCTTTCTTCTTTCTCCTTCTATTCTTATTCTTCTTCATGAGCTTACTACTTAACTTGCTTACTTGCTATGCCATTTAACCTCCTTATTTACAAAGCGGTTCGAGAACAGAGTCAAATTTTGAATGGTTTTTCTCTCAAAACTGTAGGAGACAATAAAATATATTTGTTTACTGAAGTATTAAAAAAAAATCGTAAAAAATGACCCCCCTAATTGGTAAAATGGTAATGGAAAAATTGAGCTTTGAAGGGTGAATTACGATAAAAATCATACGCGCAACCCTTTCCAGCATTGTAAAACCATCGAGACGACGCAAATTTTCGTATACGAGAATAGGCATTGAACCATTGACCAGAGGGATGTCCGGTTGGGGTGTGAAAACCCCCTAAAAGGCAATCGTGCTTATCTTCGGGAACGATAGAGAAGGGTGCACGATGCCGGTATTCGGACGAGCGGAAATGTTTCCGGAAGTGTGGTCGCGATGAAACGTTCGGTCCATTCGCAATATGAAGGGTGCATTTTTTCCGTTCTGCAAGAACACGCCGTAGAGCTTCGAAATCGTTAGATACTCTTCTTCTCTATGTGAGTCATAAAACTTAATCGCATCACATTGCACACCACGTAAAATCTGACTGTGGTACTTTGCGACTCGTAACACTCAAAATTATGAGACCTACTTAGCATATTATTATAGTTGATATACGATGTCGTGAATAACGAGGCGATCTTTTGTTTGAATGAAAATCGAATTTACTTCACGACATGTTAACCTAAAAAAAATCGATTCTTTTTCCCATTGATTACGAATTTGTCACTTTTTTTACACAACTCAACCACCCCTCCACCCCCCCCCCCCCTCTCCACGCCTAACACAATCATTTAAAAATTGGCTTCAGATGCGAAAAAGAAAAAATACGAGTCGTTCGTATACAAAACTCTACGATGGCCTCAGGATTAAAAAAAAAAGTTTCTGTCAGACCACTAAAGAAGAAGTTACTGGAGGATTAAAGTTGTAGGGACTCATCTCGTGAGAGATGGATGCCACGCGCGTACTGTCTGAAAGGGACGTTTGCGAGAGATTGAGGCGACTGCTGGTTCATCCGCGCGAAGATGTAGAAAGACGTGACGCGGCGAAGGAAGAAGAGCTGTGTAAGAGAAATAGCGAGTAGAAGGAGGCATCTGTTGCGCCTCTGCGCGCAACATTTACATAATCGCCGAGGCTTTCTCGTGCTGTGCCGGCGCGTGGGCTTCTCAATTCGCTACTAGCTACGCGCGGTGCTTCGTCTCTATTCCGTTGTGTACGTACATCAGAAACCAGTTCAACACAGAGGCGAGTCGAAAAGGCAATGTGAGATATAGCATTGTGCAACCCTGTGCCACGCGCATTGAGAGTGGCAGGCCACGTTTCCGCGTCTCCGCGCATCCACCCTTCGGTGTACGTACACCATTGTCTTGTATGCAGCAGCTAAGAACCATGTCGTCGACGTCGTGGTCGTCGGTCGTAGAGCGCAATTACTTAAAGCTTCGCGGTGGCTCATCTACTTTCACTGCTCTATGCATTGCTTGTGATTTGTTCGAATTTCTTTTCTTGAGAATACGTTTAAAAATGAACTACAAATATACAAAGTTCTGGAAATACCCGTATTTTATGAATTTATTAAATCTGATTGAATTTATTTAAAAATGCTGCAATATCGACCTTGTGAACCTACTCTTGAATAAAAGGCAAAATAAAACAGTTTAACAGGTCCGTTATCCATTAGAAACGGTTCCAACTATCTTCGCATTACTTTGATCCAAAAATAGCAGATCAGAGGCTCGTGGCTTGATCTCTGATAGAATCCAAGACTGAATTATTTAGCTCTCTTAACATTTGGCCTCATGCTGGTTCTGATATCGAATTCTCGATCTTAAAACAAATGCAGCTCTGCATGAAGTAGTTTTCTTTTTTTTATCCACATGTGTACCACGTATGGTAATGGGTTTTGTTTTTTTGTTTCTTTTTTTTTTCTGAAAGCGTCACAAGGTCGTGTAGATTGTACCTTTGCCTGACACACACGAGTTCTCCACGAAGACGAGAGGCGTGAGACACGTGAGTGATACGATTTGCATGTCTCCCGGTAACGTGTTCCCGTCGTCCCGAACATTCTACCTCCTGCCAACCTGCCTCCTCATCGTCTCGTCTGGTCGTCTCTTCACCGAAACGCCAAGGCGAGAGTGGAATGCATATAGTATAAGCCACCCCATGTCGTCCTTTCTCTTCGGCCTCTGCTCACACGTGAATCTCACACCAAAACCCCACTCGGTAGATGCCTCTGGAACCCTTGGCGTCTCCTCCAGCACCTGTCGACGTACGGCGTAGTCGAAGTAAAGCGAGGAGCAACGTTTCGCATACATAACGAACCGTCAACCACATTAACCCGAGCCTACTACGTTTTGGCAACCGTAACCCCTTTCTCCTCTCTCCAAGTCGAAATTTAGACCCCCATGATGTGTCCACGCTTCTCCAATCTCTTTTGAACTTTTCGGAAATGCTGATTTTATCCATTCATCGTGTCGACACTGTGATAAAAATCGCGTGAATTTCACGATTATGTCATCAAACCGACAAGCTTCGAGAATGCTCTACCGCCAAAGTTATATCGAATGATTGTCTTCATTTGATGTTGAAGTAACACATCCCCAATTTTCCTATTCCCTCGTATGCTCGTCGAATCGTTTTCACTGTCGCGCAAATCCTGCATGGGAATCCATATACGGATCGCAGAAAACTTGCAAACTTGTCCAGTAGGATTATACCGATCCGACCTTCCGTATCTCATCTGCGAGTTGCTGAAACCTACGGCCTCGTTTCGTCTCTATATTAGCTCATTCCCGATGATCCCACCGGTGGCAACGATAGCGAATCTCATACCCGGGACAAGCGGGTATCAGCGACCACGAGAGTACCACTAGACGTTCTCAGACATCGAAACTCGCGAATGCCGGGGCAACTGGGAAAGTCCTCTGATATAGTCCGCAGCTCGTGGATATAGTATAGACAGGAATAGGATCAGTCCCGGTACCGCAGCAACATCAATTTTCAAAGTTTTCAAGTTATAGTTGAACCGCCGGTGGTGGTGGCTGATGCCACTGGTAAACTTCGCGCACCGGGTTTACCGAGGTTCGTCTATGGATCTTCTCTCCGTCTATCATTGGAGAAACCATAGTGAATCTTGGCAGATACGCCGAGCAAAGTCGGACCCCCGCGCTAGTTATGACTTCCAGAAGTTATGGATCGGGCGGCGAGTATAAATAGCATCTTACTGCGAACAAGTTCGGACACTTCGACTTTAAGGTTGATTCAGAGATTCTAGCATTGCAAAATTGGACAATGTGTTCGTCACCGTAGAAGATTTGGGACAGAATGAAGGCATAACTTGTTCAGGATAGGCGGTGATCGTTGACTTGTGCTGTGTTGCGGTATCCAAGTTACGAATATAGGTGTGTATCCGATACGGATCTCACCGCGTATACGTATCTCGTCTTCAACTAGCATCAAGCCAAGCTGCTCCACTCGTCTACCAGAGATTAGACGTGCTTATGAAGGCTGCCAAGCACGCCGCGGCGCTATTGCTTTTATGCTTGGTACCGAAGTTTCAATGAGTCGCGGAGATTATGTGTTGGAGTATGCGGTTAAAAGCGAGTCGAGGCTGCAGCGACGGCTCCGATATTAGTCGCGAACAAGCCGAAGCTCCCCCAGAGTCTCTCGTTGGGTATCCGTATGAACGATATTCACCGAGCCTTGCAGCAATACCCACTCATCTGTAGAGCGTCTTCTGGTGTATCGTTGTCATCGTGGAATACGTAGAAGCATGCGACAATGGCGTGATTAAAGCGAAAAACGGTACGACAATCTCGGGCGCACTGATACACACAACACACCTGTGCTCAATTGCTCGGGCTTTTTTCTTCCTCTTTTTTTTATACCAACGAACGAGCTCTCGATTGAAGTAGTCGCAATGCGCCGTGAAGAATGAGGACATCGGGCGGGTAACGACGTTGTATCGTAGGCAAAGAAACGACGAGAGGCTCTAGTAAATCGAACGATTGACGAGAGACGCGTCAGTCGAATGACTGGACGAATAATTTTTTCTAACGCATAATTGATTATTCAAATGAAATGATCAACGGTACAAACATAGCTGTGTAACACATTGACACGTAGGGAGGATTCGCCGGTGAATGACCGTTTAAGGAAATTCTTACATACGGATTGCTAGTGAAATTATTGGTACGTGATCAGGAAATAGATTAAGTTCTTTGTGTAAACGCTTCAAGTATGAAAATAGAGTTTTTAAGCAGTATATGAGGAAAATACTAAGCCTTGTCCCAGTGAATGACCGTGAATCAACCGTAGTGAATGTCTGCATTTAATCTAATAATCCAATTTGTTTAACTAGTATGACGTTATTATCAATCATTATATAACGAGCATTTGTATGCAATTGTATAATATATTATAATACATTTTAATTTTCTTTTCGTCGCAACAGTCAGTGCCCGGTCAGTTACTGGTACACTCTAAATCATTTCATTCGCATTAATATGATCACCGTGTCTATATAATAAATAATTTATTAATGAAACCTTTTTCAAACTAATCGACAATACTTCAGCGCATTTTATTAGTAGAATATGCAAAAAAAAAATTTCATACAATACAACCGTGAAATTCGTAAAAAAAAAATGAAAAATTCGGTTTAATCACAGGGTTAACCATTTTTATCTTGAATCCTTAAATCCTCTAACATCGGATAAGGTTATGCATAACTAGTGGTTTAATTTATCGATTTATCCAAACCAATTTTATTCAGTATTCATTGAATTTATCCATACAATTTGAAGAAGATTTTCCTTTTACGTCATTCTCCATTCCGGAATACATTTCTCCCGTGTGATGCATATTCTTCATTCCCGGTTATAGAGCGACGTTACGTCTCGTGTGTCGGTGTGCAATACTTGTAGGATAACATGACTTGGATGCCAACGTAAGTGTGCGTACAACTACGCGACGTGAATATCCCACGAAGGGATGAAATGGGGGGAAAAGCCGAGAAAACCGGAGTTGGATAACAGTGAATCGTGGGCTTATTCGAGTCCCAGTCACTCCTTCTTGTACCGGTTCGAACGGGTACGTCGTACCGGCAGTACAAGTAATAGTAGGTACTCGGTGTAACGGGAGGAGAAGGGAGGAGGGTTGCACGCATAATATCCACATTCATACATCTCATGCGGGTTCTTCCCTCTCGTACATCTCTCGGATCCACAAGGCAGATGGGCTACAGATTTCCAGCCTCTCCAGCTTCGCGTTTTCCTTGCATAACACACGTCTCGCTATCGTTCCCCGCGACTACGGGATTATCTGCTCCTACGCCAAGAAACTTATTTATGCAGTAATAATCTTATTTGCGAAATAGCTACGAGGCACAATGCCGAGAAGCCAGAATGCGCGCCCGCGTCCTCACCGAAATGGCAGCGTTGATATTACTCGGCAAGTAGTACCGGAGAATAGGAGAGATGCTAAATCCACGAATCTCAACATTTGCGTATCCAACCATCTCCCGTCTCGTGCAGAAGAAGGGTACGAGTACGTGCTCTCTCCGTGCGTCGTCGGTGTCGTTTCGAACACAACGAGAGGTATTAGAACTCTAGCGAGTTCGAGGATTGGGTGCCGGGGGGGTGATTCGGCGTGGAAGCCCCGTCGGCTTCGTGTGTAGCCGAGAGGAAATGCGATAAGACTACGCGGAGTAGAGGCCAATGCACGATAGTAAGGCAAGCAGCGAGAACTCTCGGTGTGGTTGCCGAAGCCCCCGCGCACAACCACCAGCCGCAATCATTAGGCAAATGGGAATGCTATTACGGGGTAAGCTCGCTGGTTTGCCGTGTAGCACACTACTCTTCGCATCGCAACCGGGGGCCAACGCGATTCGAACCCGCGCCGACGGGTTTTCCACTCGTGCTTTCTTGAACTCTCGTTTGTGTGCGCCAGTGCTCTCGCAACTGAGCGATATTATTATTGCGGGTGGCACTACCACCACCAACGTATCGCACGACGCTACCAAACGCCGCACTTTTATATCCAGAGTCAAGATTCTCAAGGGGGTTTGCGTGTCGACCGGAATCTCGACTAGACGGCCTGGCTGGCGCGTGATCGCGATTCTTGCTAACTCCACGACGTTAATTGGAGACCTCGCGCGGTACTCGGAATTACGTTGGAAAGCATACCGGCATTACGAAGTTTATACATATGGGTTTTATCACGAGTGCGAGAATGTGGAGAAAATTTTACGAAACGATTTCATCGATATTTTGCCCGCATGAGTCTTCTGAAATGTATAAAATAACAGCAAACATTACGTTCGCATTCCGTTAAGCCTTTCTGATTTACTATACACGTGGAAACGCAGTTTTGAAATCTTTTAATACATTAAATAAATGAGGTTAATGGATTGATGTTTTTCTTGCGAGTCCAATCTCGGAAAATTATTCACGCGGTCAAACCATCTGTTAGATTTTTTTACGTATAAAAAATTAAAACTGCTTGTTTGTCTGAAATTACCGCACCCCCAATAATTTTTTTTTTTTTTTTCCTACGCGAATAAACTAAAATTTAATTTTCCAGTTCCCCGGCAACTCGATATCCTCAATCGCTTTGCAGATACCGCCCTCCTGTTCAATGGATAAATCTATGCTCGGGTTCGAGAATTTTTTTTTTTTTTTCTTTTTTATAATTCCATCGCGTAACCGCAATAATGTCCAGCTGCCGTTATATCGCACTGAATTGATATCGTTCCCATATTAAATTACGCGGTACGCAAATCCGTTGAATCACTACTAATCGCTAATGGAATAATCTCGTACGGCGAATGCGTTAACGTGGGCGTTGTGCCATTGTCGAATTCGACGAAAGTATAAAAGCTTCTCGAACGCGCGCGCGCGCTCGCGCGCTCTCTCGTTAATTAGTTCGCCATTAACGTGCCGGACTAATGATTCTCGATATAGTATGTACACTTTAGTATGTATATGAGTGCCATCAACATTTCGAGGCTCGTCACGAGCGCCTCTCTCGTCGATTATTCCCATATAATATGTGGATCGAACAACCGTCCGGGCAAAAGCGTCGAACCAAAGCCGAACGAGTGAACCGATAATCGGCCTAATTATTTTTTTTAATTATCCGCGAATCATACGCAGCTACGAATTCTCTTTATGAATAAATTGATTGGCCATTTGGCTAAATTCACATGAATCGTTCCCAAAATTATTCCGTCTGCCCGACTATCCGCACGCTACTGTATTCCCCGACGACTGTAAACCGAATAATTTACCACGAATCTCCGCGAGGTCTCAAATTCTCCGGCTCTACAACAATCGAAACTTCATAAATACACCGAGAACGACCGATCGAAATTCTATCGAATACGAGACACTGTTTCCTCGGAGCAAACAATACTCCCGTATAGCATTCTGTTCTCCACAATGTTTCGAGAAATTTCACGTTTGTCGAAACGAGGTATAATGCAGTACAATACGTAAGCGAGAGGAGGGTTCAGAGATTCGGTGGTAGTATCGAGATCGTGAAAGAGCCCAAAGCATTCATAGAGTTTAGTCGGTAACCCCATTGACAGAAGGGACGCAAGAGTCGGTGAGTCAAAGTTCAGCGTCATCCCCGATGGTAAACGAGCCACGACGATCGGCAGTTCAACCAGAAAAGGGAACAATTAGGGATAAGTAATTGACGGAGAATTTCACGGTATATGGTAGCCAAACTGGCGTATGGTAGTAACCGAGGTGGGTGGAGGGGGGGCGTCGAAAGAGAATTCAACAACGGGCCCGTTTGCTCAACTTAAGTAATTGTAGCGGGGTAAAGCGTCCCAGCGTCGTCTCGACTAATAATCCGGAATGCCACGACGACCTGGGGTACCCAACGTTGCACGGTGTGTGCGGGTTCTGCAACGTAACGTTTGCCACGAGCTTTGTCGATGTTGGCGCTGGCGGTAGGAGCTTTCAGACCACGTAGGCTACCGACACCTAAAACCCAGACCCACTGCCATCGAAATTCCTTCGAAAGCTCCTAAATTATCGCAGTGCATGCGAGAGAGGACATTTGTTCGGTGCGGAGAGGAAGCCTGAGGAGACCACTGGAATATATGTACCCCGGGCTGCAACTGTTGCAGAATCCTTTCGAGAGCGTCTCTCCTTCGCCAGGGTAGTCGACTTCAGTCGTTATCCAGGAATTGAGTGGGCCGTGAACGTGAACGTATTTAAGACCGAAACAATGCAGATAAATAGCTGGGACATGGGACTAGCTATAGAAAGGGGTGAGAACATGCATCCCCTCCATTTCGAGACGTCTTGGCAGAGTTCCAGCGTTGATATTGCCGGGCGGATTCCCTCTCGATCCTGCGAAGCAACCCTGTATATACCTTTGTAAACTCCTCGTCTCTTCGCGCATACGTATGTATGTATTCAGATAACTATTGTCCTTTCGTAATAACTGGTAGGTACTGTAAACTCCAACATCGTCGTTTTCATACCCCATCGTTGTCGGGAAGCCTTCGGTACCCTAGGATTTCCGGAGGTCGAATCCACATAGCTCCCTCATTCTTGTACACTCATACCATTGTCATGTTTCTACTCGCGCAACCTATTCTGGTACAGTATTTATAGGATTCGACGGGGTATGGTAAATTGTAGGCTGTTCGCCAAGTTTCTTCGTGAGTCTAGTTATTTTTTTTTTTTTCTTTGCGTTTTTTTTAAGTAGTTCCTGTTTATTTCCAATAAATGGGTTCAATGAGGATTTTTTTTTATTGACATCGAGTCGAGATTTTTTTTTTAATAGCCGGTCAGATTAGCATACATTCGGATACAGTTTAAACATTTTTTGGCTATCCGAGTTGATATGCCATGTGAAATCCTTTCACCAAAATTGATGCCGAAGATTCCACCGTCCGATTTTGTCATAATTCGAGGTTAAGATGACTAGTCTACTCTGGCCAATGTACGTGAATGCATTTGTCGAGTTAAAAACCAATCGAGACAGGACGACACCGCATAACTTGCGCGAAGCGTAACATAGACCGTGAATTCTTGACTCGATCTTTCAATGACCCTGATGTTTATATTGCCTGTTATTTTTTCGTTGATCCTCGAGTAGAGAGTTAGGTTCTCGTTCGTTGGATTCCCCTCTATCCCTTTGTGGCATGACTCGGAGGTATTAGTCCTCCTTGACCCGCAGGGGGGTGCAGCGAAGGTCCACCGTTTCTTCGATCGACTGTCCGTTACATTAAAAAGTCGATCCATCAAGCCTGAGGATACACGTGACAAAACAAGCCTCTCACTCGAAACCCCGTGATACGCAGAACACGCCGCTATATGTTACATCCACGGGACCGTAGCGTATACAGTGAAAAGGAAAGAATTGAGAAAGACAAGACGTTAGAAGAAAAAGAAGAAGAAGACGAGTCAAGGCTTTGGAAAGGAACGGCGTCGAAGCTTCTATATATCTTTATCTTTTTTTTTCCCCCCCGCCTAAAGCATAATCCAATTTGTGCTCCCCTGCTGGTGGTACTGCGGCTACGGCTGGACGACGAAGACGCACGCGTCACTTTCAGGACGTGAGTCGACTGCCCGATGAAATAACAATATTGTTTTTCTATCTTGGCTCAAGGATCTCCCATCGGTATCCAGTCAGCCGAGAGCCGAAAAGATCCCAGTAGCAACAGAAGCTTTTCACTCGCCGTTCACCAATTCGGCGTCATTGGAAATTTATATTCAAAATGTCCTTCGGTCGTACGACAAGATTTACAACAAATGGGAAAGCAATGTCTGCATTTTTTAAATACAATCGATAATTAAAATAAAAAAATTTACGGTCGAAGTTACATTGAGAGGTCATACATTGAGAGGTCGACGGGAATGGAAAATAAAAAAAAAATTTACGAAAATTAAAAAATGCCAAATAAGAAAGGCAATGTAAAAAAATGTATTAACGAAAAAGAATAAAATAAAAAATTATTTTCTGTTTATTTAATTTTTCTTTATTATGCTCATTCAGCCGTCAAGAATTTTTGTAATTTTTTAATATTATTTTTTTGGTACAAAAAGGTCTTTGGTACGCCGCCGTTTTACTCCAATGTTCAAATAAGTGGTTTACCCAAAGAATACCATGATTAATCTAAGAAAATCTTAGCAACTTTATTAAGAGTTACGACACGTAAAAAAAAGCAGTATTCGACTTTATGATTTCAGTATTTGTCTCATACGAGGCCGTGGCAAAACAGCGTAAAAACAACCTCATAAAGAAGCCGATGCGATACTATTTCGTATCCCAAAGGGAATCGAATGACCATTAATTAGAGAAACGATCGTGTTTCCCGTGCACACAAGCGCGCCCTCCCTTTAATACATATAAATTTGTATGCCATCGAGCATCGAAAGAATCCCCAGACGAGATCCACTCACGATAAAATTGAGGTCGTAGGAGGGTTTTTTTGCGGGTTTGCTCCGTTGCCGCGTGTAATCGCTGTAAGACACGAAGACGCGAAGGCGACAAGGGTGGTTGGGTGGAGAAGGGATAAAGGAATCGGCGAGAATTGGCGAGGAAGCCAATATAAGATTGCGAGGGTTGGAGGTGCCGCGGGGTTGAATGGCGAAGGGCACATCTTCGCCTCGGAACTCTCGGTATATACCACGACGAGAGCCAGTGAAAGAGATAGAAATAAAAGGGCAAAGAAAAGACGAATACGAGACCCTGGAAGCGTGCTATACGCCTCTCGACGTGGCTATACAAGAAGCGAGGACGGAGAATCCAGTGGCCATTGCGCAGTCCATAAAGTTCACTCCTGGATCGTATATATAGAATAGAGAGGGCGAAAGCGGTTTTCCCCTCGGGGCGTTAAGGTACACCCTAGTGCGATGCTTGACCAGAACCCTGTGCGAGCATCAATAGGAATGCCATTTGAAGGCGGTCTAAGAAACTGCTAATAGAGCTCGGACTGGAGTACGCAGCGAAGGATAGCCGAGAAGGTTTTTTCCCCCCCGAAGAAACGAATGAGGGAAAATAAAGTGAGGAAAGCGAAGACCAAAAGAACGAGGAAGGAGTCGAAGCACGGTCGAGGCTGGTGCGAACGAAATAAAGATAGTCGGCCTCTCTTGCCCTCTCGGCTCTTGTGCCCTTCACGAGGACGAATCCAGAGTGGAACGAAAGAATGGGGAAAGAGCGAAGGAAAAAAAAACGAAAACTGTACGGGAAAGCTGGGGTAAGGAATGAGCCGGAGAGGGAAGAAACGGGTTGTCGCGGCGGGGAGGAATAGCCGGAAGGAGTTTGGAGTAGTAGAAAGAGGTGATCGAGTAGTTTCGCGACGACGACGGGAATCCCAAGTCGACGAGAACCGCCGGCCAGCCTGCACCCTCGATTCCGAGAGCGCCGCTATACGCGATTTCCTACCCCACGCGCCATCTCGCTTTCTCGATCGCCTATTCGCGGCTCGTTGTGTCCTTTCCGTTGTCGGACGGTAAGAGCCCGCGAAGAAACGAGAGCCTCCACTTCTGAAGAGGACATAGGATTCTCTTGCGTTTCAGTTCCATGTCTCTCTGTCTCTTGGTCATTCAGTTACTACGACACAGTCGTGTGTACAAAAGAACACGTTTACAACGTTACCGACCACTCGAGTACTCGAGATTCGGTCTTATACTTCGGGACCGCGGACTCTCCTGCGGGAAAAGGAAAGACGATGGCAACAGTGGTCGTTCCAGCACCGGAGTTACATAATGGTGTAACCCCGAAATGAGCGAAATTCGATCGAACCTCTTGATACGTTTTTTTTTCTTTGTTTCACTTCTCTCATCCTTTTGCAATAACTTCATTCAAGTTCTACGGTGAATTTTCTCCGGGAGCAGGTACGTTTTAGTTGTTAAGTTTTATTGACTTTCGAGGATTCGATATAGTGGCTTTCGTAACGGGGAACAGCTAACAAAAGGATTCGCCGAAGAGGTAACAATACCTTTCTTTACATTGTGAGGCTCTTCGTTCAATTCTTTCGAGTTGTTTGGCGCAAAAAGTAGTTAAACATTGTCGCCGAGGTTGTTTCACTGTCCAGGGATATGGTATTAGTTGAATTCGATTGAGACTTCATCGTTTTTCTTCTGTCCCTTTTTTTCATTTCGTTAAACAGGATTCTATTGGCCTTCGCGCCACAGAGAGCGTCAAACATTTTAATTGTGTTTTTTCCGTAAAATCGCCTACCAACGGATCTCTCGGTTCCATTTTTTTTCCCCTATACTGTCAGCCATTTCGATGACTCTGGAATCCAAAGCACAAAAACCAATATTTCCTCACGAAAAAAAAAAAAAAAAAAATTGTCAAGAGTCGCGGAATACATTTGCATAATTCCTCATTCAAGATCCTTCACGAGACTTCTTTTCCGAAGTAGCCAAGGCACTCGGATTACGTTTGCCACTCGTTTCTCAACCGAGTCCGATGGAAATACGCTACTGTCAGACTTCGTGAAGACAAAAATGTACATAACGAAGCTATGAAATATGCATGGAAAAGGGGGAGTTGACCGAAAGAAGAAGAGGATGGTGTGGGGGTAGAGTTGGAAGGATTCTCGTCGTAATATTCGTCGAGGGGTAGGTAGAGCTACCTACAACAGGCATTCCGTTCCTACGTCGGGGTTGTTGGCACTGGCGCCATCTCCCGACTATGCAGTGGACCCGCGCACCTGAAACTACCCCCTAGTGTCGCTCAACACCGGTACATGCAACGGGGTAAATATCGCAGAGGTCGGCAATAAACGTGCTGAGGACATTGAACGACTGTGGGCAAAACGTACTCTGCGCTCACCGCATCTTTTCAACACTCCCATTACCGTTTCGTCGATATGTCGACGAAACGTTATGCTGTTTTTTTTTTTTTTTTTCTACAATAAATCATTTTCACGAAGATCGAATTCTGAATAAGAGATCGCAGACGACGAATAAGAACCCCTTGTCATCCCTCGCTGATTCGTAACCAATGATAAGAAAGATTTTCGTGCAAAGATAAAGAGCCTTCATCTCCCTGTGAAGCCCGGAGAGGAACATCGGAACGGGCTTTCCACCCCTCGGCCTATGATTATGAACTACCCTTCTGTGGCACTCGTGTCACTCGCGCAGCGGAGCTCTTGAAGCAACGAGGCAGCTCGAGAATGTCGAGATAGCGCAAGGCACAAGTATACCGGTAAGCATGACGAGAAAGCGAAATAGGGAAGGGAGAAGTAGAGGAAAGGGTGGGGGCGAGATTTGTCTTTTTAAGAAACGACGAACCGTGCATAATTTAATTCCACGTCAACCCGTGAACCGGGTGATAAACATCAAGTGGCAGAGAGAAGAGAGAGTCCTCACTCGTCCTCTCTCTCTCTTTTCCAACGGAGTTCCGAAGCGTTCGCAAGTGGCAGGCCCTCAACTCGTCGAAGTCAGTAGAACGGGCTCATCGTTTCGTCGTGAGAGTCTTGTCCTTTCTATGTATGGATAATGTGTATACCATATACTCTTACGTGGAAGGAATATAAGGGAAGTATGGAAGCCGTGCAGAAGGGAAGGGCCGGGGCGGGGTGAAGGTGGTTGCGGATGGGCAAAGGGGGACGATGAAGGAAGGGCTCGCGCGCTTGGCACAAGTTCCGAGAAGCACGAGTTGGTTCTGTTTCGGATCTCCTAAATACCAATTAGAGATGGAAACTTCGCCTTTCATGTTGATTCCTCTGCTGCTCCGTGGAGTTATCTCGAAGTTTCTCGCATTGTTCTGCAATTCGCGTTGTGCGAGGCAGCAGAGGGTTGCGCGCTCCGAGAACGAAAAGACGAGAGGGGGCGAGGGTGCGGGGGAATTGTGCCCGGTGGAGATTCTGAAGCTGTGCGCACGGAATCCACGAACGAACTGGCGAGAATGGCGAGTGCGCGCGTGAGCGCGTTTACTATATGTATCCCAACGGTACATACGTATGTAAGTACATACTTGCGAAACCGTTGGGGATATTACGCTCGCCGACAATAATCATTGTAATCCGAGTTTGCCTCGCACTGCCGGACGCTGTACTTTGCCCGAATATAACGGGCAAACAGCCATTAGCGGACTGGTAACCGGGGGGGCGGGGGAGACCCTCACTGGACAGGAAGATCCTTGGACCGGAGAAATCGGAGATGTAAATAACGAGAAATCCGGCAGAGAGAAATGATCGCGGACCAAAGGTACCAGACGGAAAGCAAATCTTTCTCGTAATCCGTTATTCCAAAGTATATCCTGCGTGTTGGAATTAATGGATTTATACATAATACCGGCAAAACGCTGCCAGACACATGCTATGATATTGGGTTCAACATGGCGACCGGGGCGTTATGACACACAGCCATTTTCAACGTTGCAGAACTACATCGAGGAGAGTGATAAGAGAATTAAAATTATAAAGTTTCAAAGCATTTGCTGACAATTTTCTTTTTTAATTTTATTTACGGTATCTGAAATTGCGTTTAAAGTAATTACGATTTTTTTTTTTATCTCGAAATTCGAATTAGTTCGCGGCAATTGAGTTAAACGACGCGCACACCTGAACTGGAAGCTCGAGCCGATTACGTTGATGCAATCGTGACTCTCAGCTACTTCCTCGTCGAGTTACGTACTTTGTTATTACTATTATTATTATTATTATTATATGACGGTGACTGAAATTGACGCCTTTAAACTAATGAAAATGTAAATTTTTCTATTGAATTAGAGTTGAATTCACGCGGCTACGTTGAAACTGCTGAGTATCGAGTTATTCTATGCGGCGTGGTATCGAGTGTAGTCGAGGTTGTTCGAGTCTGGTCTGCGGGATTTCGAGGGATGCAAACTCTCTCTCGCCTATACGAGATAGGCGTTAAATTCGTCCCAGCAGCGTGTCCGTTCGCGCCCCAAATTGAATTAAATCGTTTAACGGCCTTATGTTTAGAGGGGAGAGAAGAACCCCTCGTCGTCAACGCCACCGCCAGGGCTATCATCGGGGAGGCGAGCCCCCGCAGACAGAGACGAAAATAGAGACCCCTCCCGAGCTCTCCGAACAGATAAACGTAATGAAAGTTGTAGCTTCGCTCGAGCGTGGAGCATCAGCAGATTCACTTCATTCGAACTCCTTGCCTCAACCAATGCCCTAAACTATACTTATCAGTGATTTAGCGCGGGTTCATCGTATTTTTTTTTTTATTCATGGAGGAAGTTCATCCCCTACAAATCACTAAACGCTCTCGTCATTCTCACACAAATTACACTCACGCAAATGGCTCGTCGTTATTTTTTATCCGTGTTTTTCTACACAGCATAAAAAACGTGTGTTTCGGGCCTCTGGTATGCGGCAAAACTATTGTCCATTCATCACACATAACCTGTGTATTTTCATTCTTCTGCTTTGTAAAAAAAAAAAAAAAATTTATAAAAGTCTAAATAATGGTCTGCGAAAGTTGTTTCAACTTTCACTTGATTGATACAAGAATCGTTAAAGAAACGTTAAATTTATTAGCAAGGCCTGCCGACCTGCTTCGCTTGCTGCCTTTCTGTGTGCGTCGAAACACAGGCTGTAAAAAAATTGGAGATTTCACGCAGTGGGTATGGCACTCTAGGGAATTACTTATCAGAATGTCTACTCTGAATCCATAAAATTCTATACTCGCTGAGTAGAAACTTTGGTTTTTTTCCTGTTTCAACTAACCCCGGTCTCGGCGTCAATGTAAGAAGCGATTAATAGCGCACGGACAATACTTTTAACGCTCATCGGGCCTCGAACGCCCGATGATTTACACTTGTCTATACTTTTTTATGTTTCTTTTTATTCCGTACAATCTTTTCTCGAACGACCGTTGACAAGAATGTAGATTTCTCTTAGCTGTTGCAGCTTTGCCCCGAGGCTTTCACCGAGCTATGGCCTCTGACCTTGCTGCTGTGCACTTGCGCTGCAGCTTGAGCCGTGGGAGCAGAGCCACGTGCCACCTTACCCTCGTGCTTCCCTACTGCCGTTGGAAATTTACGCTGCTCTATTCCCTCCACCGTTTCTGTCTTTCTTCCTCTCCTGCTACAGTTCCATTCCATCTTTTCTTCACATTCTGCCTCTCTTTCGAGTCGGAGTCATGGCCCTTCCGCACGCCCCGTTCTTTTCGCTCCGTCGAGGAACGTAACGGGGGGGAGAAAAGCGAGACTTTCCCGCGATGCTTCCAACCGCCCCACCTTCCCTTTTCCTTCTATTCCCTTTCACCCAAACCGCATATATTTCATTCGAGGCAATACTTTTCTTTTTTCTTTAAATGTACGCCCCGCGTCTTAATAATATATCAATCTCGTTTATGTTTCGTTCTACTCTGCTACCGTACTATAGTAATGTATATAGTAATGTCGAGTCTCCGACACCCTCCTGTACCTCGAGCTCGAGGTTCCCTGGGATATTGGACTTTATTGAATTTCCGAGTCGCTCGACTGCTCAGCGGCTATCAGGGGGGTTAGAGGAGGAGAGGGAGGGTAAGGTTCTCGAGTTAATAATGGCCCGCGGTCTTCGTTACTTGTCATCATTGTATCGTCGTCGCGGAAAACCGCGACGAGAAAAGGGTAACTTGAGGAACGAAAGATTTTCAACGCTCGTCAAAATTTACCCTCCGAGTTTTCGTCGTCGTCTCGACGACTCCGGCCACGTCGTCGACCGTGAATGGCGAGCGTTTATATTATATTCAGTATACTCTTTGTTAATCATTGTTAACCGTTGTGACAACATTGAAGGGTATTGTGTACTCTGGACAAATGTCTCAACGTTACTCCATGGAGCGACGACATACTATAGGAATTAATACATTTACGAAAATGGTTATTAACGAAATTTCATCATTCAAATCGATAAGGAAAAGAAATCATAAATTAAAAAAATAATAAATAAAAAACTTGAGGTAAATTGTTTTTGATGAAAAAATATATGGTGACGAAGAAAATAAGGTAATTTTCTTCTATCGATCGTCGAAATGTTTTTGCAATTTTTTTTTTTCGATGTATTGATCTAAACTATTTTTCTCGGCAAATTTCAACTGTTTTTTTACTGAAAATGAAAAATATTTGCGAGAGACTCAACGTAAAATGCCTGTAATTTCGCCTTCGAATGGCACTTCGACGAAGTCGCGTCGTGACAAAGTTTTTTCAGAGTTTGTAAAAAAAAAAAAATATACCGCGTCGACCTATCGCTGAATCTATCCAATTACGCGGCTATCTCAATCACCTTAACAATTGTGCGATAGGATCGCGTGGTAAACCTACAAATTCTCTTACACCTCATCGCTCTATTATCGACGATAAAAAAGTGCGAAGTAAATGTCAGCTCAACGTACAGCGATTCTCCGAAGACGATTTGTTCTCTCGCGTTGGTCATTTGATGTTGTCGGGGTCGAGGTATTAGAGAAGCGAGTGAAACAAGCGAGTAAAGTACACAAGAGTCACTTCCGCAAGGTACCTCGGCGACAGCAAACCAGAAAACAAGGTGAGAGAGTCGCTATTCGTATATCCATGCCTCCGTGTGTGTCTGACTCACGGATTAACTTCAACGTGCACTAATATTGGCGCGAACCTCTCTGGAGCGCAACTGGAGTATCGTGTGGCCGTAGGTACCGCGACTAACGCTTGCATAGCGGTCGTACGACTCCGATGTACACACATAGAGAGAACCGAGAGAGGCAACTACAGCGGCAGTGTAGTTCCTGCGGTGATCAAACGAGTAATTCCGCGGCAACCATAACATCCCACGCTAAGCTAGCTACGCCTGTAAACGCTCGGCTCCGCACGCTAATACCAGTAATTCTGTTACAAGCTCGTTCGCCGAGAGAGCGAAGCGAGAGAGGGCACAACCGGGGGTAGGAAAGGGCGAAGGGGCTGCAAGCGCAAGGGTTATCGCGCTTCCACGAGAGCACAAGGGCGGGGGTGGCTTTGTGCGGAAATTCCGTTCCGTGTAAATTACGGGCGAAGCTCGCTTTACTCCCACCCCCCGGCCCCTGCATCTACTCACTCTTGTTCCCTAGTCGCTGTCTCTGTCGTCGTTCTTCTCCGGAAGTCGGTGCACTGGCTATGGCAGCGCGCACATGGATCTATCCCGCATCTGGGACTCCCCCGCGGTCGTCCAATCCAACAGGGGTCTCGACGTGGAAGCGAGATGCGGGACCGGTGAGAGTTGACCACTGCCATTGCTCGGACCCCTCCGTTAATCAACGATTCATCGATTACCACACGCGTGTGCACACACCCGCTTTCTCTATCTACGCCGTTTGAAGCCTTTGGACCTCTGCTCAATAACGGATCTGACATACCTTCGAATCGACGCAAAGGCAGCGCAGGTTTCATACACACCGCGGCAGTACCAAATTTGATTGATTTATGGAATTAGTTTTTTTTTTTTTTCTGAAGCATGCGACTATAATATACGAATAATTATTTGTTATTTCGCTCTTTTTTGTTAACACAACTAGTTTTTTGGACGGGTGGGGTTTTGACGACCCCAAACTTCGGAAGACTCTTCTATTCCGACAATGCGCAATGATTTTTTTTTCTTCTATTATTCTAAGCGATTTACCGACTGTGGTACGAATGATAAACATGATTTGCGCTGAATTTGTAACGAGTGGCAAAACTCTCGTTGACATTGTCGCGGCATTAGCATTAATAAATCTTTCGTTACGACGCGATTGAATTATCTCTTAGGGCGGGAAACTCGGGTTTGTTCGCGGTGTTTGCCGGGAATCGAGTAACGACGAGAAAATTTTGTTTTTCGCGAAAAGAAAATTATTCCGTCGACTAATTCGGCACGGGGTCTTGGAACGGAGAGAGTGTCTCGGTGGTAAAACGGAAAGGGCCGACGGAAGAGCTAACAGCGAGAGTGGCGGAAGGAAGGAGAGAAAAGAAAAAGTTTAAGGACGTTGGAGCGGAGCCAGTGGAGCAGCGAGTGGCACTTTCTCCGATCTGTGCCTTCTACCGATTCCTTCTTACCCACAGTGTGTTGGCAGTACACCAACCCTAACTCCTTCGTCTACTTGTTCTCGGAGGAAAATAAAAGTAAGGAGAGTCACCGGGCGGACTAGAAGCAAGAAAAATCTTCGCACGTGCGTCCGGTACTTAGAGCCAAAACTCTCGGTCACGTGTTTTTCCTACGCGATTTCGTCTTCAGTTTCGAGAGTCGCGGAAGAATGTTCAAAAGATAAAACAAGTAAACAAAGAAAAAATTGTATGACGAAAAAAAAAAATCCTCAGATAATCCGCAAAAACAGAGCAATTTTTTTTTTTTTTTTTTTTTTATTCGACACAAAGTACAAAAAGTTGCCGCTATTTTTCCCGTTTAGAAATTGTCGAACGACACGGAAGACGATCACTTTGCTATCTGATTATTTCCAGAGGGAAAAGAAAGCCTTTCGGACTCTTTCGCGGGAGCACAATGCCGCCGAATATAAGGAACAAACGATTCGCCTTCGTCCATCGATATATCTCACCCTTAGGGGACTTCCGGTTTCGACATTTCCAACCTCGCGGAACGTGTACGATATAGCAGTTCGGCGTTTCGTACGACAAGACGAGCGTTCATCTTCCAGTACAGGAAACCCGATATTATCGCACCACCTGGCACTGTCATCCCCCCCGTACCTTCTCTTCCCCCGAAACAAGTATATAGAAACAATAAGCTGGACAGGAGCCATCTCCTTCCGCCGTTGTGTGGATATCCTTTGGTTCACAACGGGCGCTGGGACGACGGGGGCGGTGAAGCCGTAACGGTCGTTCGAAAATGGCATAGTAGGAGTTCCTATATGTCGATGTACCGATTCAATACTATATACTGTACTATATACCGTGTGACATAACGTCGACCAGTGGAGGATACATGATACGCCAAAGTGAACGATCGATCTTCCCCCCTCTTCCCTTCACCCCCCAACCCCTTCCCCCTTTCCAACGATTTCGATATATCTTGCCGGGGTGTGCCGACGGAATTCAATCAAAATCCGTCGTTCAATCGTCGTCTCTTTTGGACGGCAATTTTCTTATGATTTCATTCTTATTCTCGTATCGCTGTCACGAAACTGTGAAGCAAATAAAATACTCCGATTTACAAAAAAAAAAAAAAAAAAAAATTAATATTATTTTTATGTTTAAATATACTTATTTTCAATCTACGCGATGCGCGCAGTAAATGCGTGCGGGCGAAACTCATGGGGGTGTATTAAGCGTAATACTCGATAGTCGAAAATAAATAGCGCAGCGCGGGAGAGGAGTGTAATTTGTCGAGTTGTTCAACTAGGAATGGAGGAAACGAATGATTTTTGTTTGCCAATCGATCACCAGTTATTATTCCCGGGGTGCGTTGACCACGCGACAGTCAGGCATTGGGTCATTCGATATACGTACGTGACTCGTACGGTGTGACCTACTCCAGTGATTATTGGGATGAGAGTAGGTATACTAGAGTTGGAGGGAAGTCCCGACGGGGATACAAGAGCGACAGAATCCCGATGGTCCAGCCGTCGCATGGGGCCAAAAACCGAACATAGCTCCCAATTCGACTATACCACGTATCCGCATATACAGCCACGATATAGATACGTGGACTGTGTGTGTCATGGCCCTTTTTCACCGAGTTTTGGGAAGCGATTAGCCCAGAGGAACGTGCGATACGGCGAATGGTACTGGTCGGCGGCCAGGCTGGCGCCCCTACGTAACGAGCTGCGCCACCGCGCACTCGCAAAAAAAAAACAACGAAAAAAGGACGAAAATAAAAAAGTTTTCGAACGATGTGGAACGGGAACGCGCGTCCAATGTCTCTCGTCTCGTCGGTTCCGTTCTGTTGGTAGCTCTCGTGTCATTCATCATCGGCTATTCGGTTGACTCTTGCTGTTGAGCCATTAGGCGCATTCTATATCGCATATTTCAGACACAAACGACACGTCGTCGAAACGCCGACCCAAGTATTTCATGTACAGACGATCCACAGGCAAAGTTCGAACTTCGAAATTCACAAAATTTTACCAAAACTGATTCGAGCGAAGAAAGTTCTAAGATCGAAGTTTAATTGCCAATTTTTTTTTAATTTGTCGCAAGTCAGTAATTCATGCGAAAAAAAATATTGCGTCAACATATACATTAAGTAAAATGTTATTATATAAAATTTATAATAATAGTTAATTATTATTAATTATTATCAAAAAAGTCGATGATGAATTTGCTCACTTAGTAATAACAACAATAATAATAATAATAAGATTATTATTATTATTAAACAGTAAGCAAACTCGTTATCCACTTTTTGGTAAAAAAACTGTATATCAACGTTAACGGTAAGCCGCAATATAAGTGTCGAACAAAATAATACTTCGTGTCACACGAGAGTTGGCTAAAGTCAGTGTAGAGCCCCTTAATTTTCCTTGTCCGTCGGTCGGTAGGCCGAGGCAGCGGGTAGGTGCGCGAGGTACCGGGGTCGATGGCCACATCGAACGCGAACCCATGTGACACGAACGATGGATACGATACAGCTTCGGCTTGTCACTACGACGACACCAAAAGCATCACAGAGCAAAGTCCCACACCGCACTTATATACACTCCCCACGGATTACCCAGTGTGGTGTTTTCTTAAGGCAGTGCGTTCGTCCCCTTCGAAGTTCTCGTCGTCGTGTGGGTTTTCCGGACAGAGGAGGGGTGGAAGGGGAGGGGGAGGGCGATTTGTATCCGAGATAAGGCTTTATCGATGCCACCCAATGTTTCTCAGTCTTATAAAACAGATTCTGCGCCCCGGGGTCTCGTATCCGGGGGGGTGGCTTTACTTGCTTATTTCGAAGGAAATGGACGGGAAGAAACTGCGCGTTGCGGAAAGACACGGTCTATGCGAGAAGTTTCAACGACTTTTGTCAAGTCCAACCCCCCCTCTCGGTGTCACATCAAACAACTACAATTTAACATAAAACAGTGTTGCGGTGTTACTCACCGACCCCCAAAATATGCCATTTGTCTGTGAAACGAGTCTTAAAATAGCACTGTCGTTTCCCCGGGGCTGCAAAGATTCGGATATTTTCCTTTGCCTGTTTTCCGAAATACAAAACTTTTTTTTACTACAGCTATTTCGTAATACGAAATAATTTTCACCCCATGATCCGCGTAAAGGCGCCGAAAAAGTTTCGGCTCGTCGAACCAACCTGTGAATGTCTTCACATAGAGATCTGTGAATCTTAGTCTTGCGAACCGTTATCCTGTGTATACAAAACATACGTGTGTATATATACGTTTCGCAGTGCAGAAAGACTGTGAGTAAACCATAAACATCCCTTGGCAGACGTCGCATCTTGTGCGTCGAAGTTCCGGACGTTCTCTCGCGCAGTGTTGTGTGCACGAGAAAACCCGGCAAAGGGGAAGCGTAGAAAGCCCAACTGGAATGTTATATACGTACAAAGTCCCACGAGGGAGTAGCAATATGCCGAGGGGGTTCGGTTGACTCTATCGCGGTTGGATGGAATATATACGGGAACGAGAGTACGACGAGCATCACCCGCACGTGAAGACTTCCCCATACGGTTTTTCGTGTGTGTCGTATCGTCTTATTGGCTGGTATATTACGAAGAAGCGCGATTCTCGGGAAACTCTCGTGCAGCCATGAGGTGCAAGCTACATCCGGGGTTTGCTAAAGGAGCGCCGAGGGGAGGGGGCAAAGCTTAAGTAAGCCTTATACGCGGGAAGATCCATAGTTTTATGGCCGGGGCTTTTCGCGCCAAGCCAGTTTCGTAGCCTCACCCGTGGGGTCTCGGGGATATATATTGGATTACGGTGATTTTCAATTATAAACGTGACCTATCCACGCCCCGGCACGCTTAAAAAACAGCGCCGGGCGTCTCTCGCGTACCCTCGGGGTGAGAAAAAAAATTGCATGAACTACTAACCATAACGCTATTGACTCGGGGGTATCGGCTACCATCGGCTTTAGTGAACTACATTGTAAAAACAGGGGTGACTTTCTTTTATCCAGGCTTTTCCGTGCCTTCTTTATGTACGTGGGATGCATTTTGTTTTTTTTCAGCAAGCGAACCGATCAAGAGAGACGGAGGGACGAAGCCAACAGTTTTTCAAGACAATGTATCTGTCGATTATAATTTTAACGACGAATTTTTTATTAAAGAAAAATATTTTTTTTTTACTCGTGACTCGAGTGGATTTAGGAAAGATTCCGAACACGAAAGATCTGTTTGGATTGTAGATTTAATT
Organism: Cryptus armator; assembly: GCA_963971235.1. NCBI lineage: Eukaryota > Metazoa > Arthropoda > Insecta > Hymenoptera > Ichneumonidae > Cryptus > Cryptus armator. The sequence goes on along the minus strand of OZ020234.1, from coordinate 2,343,582 downwards.
AAAAAAAATTAAAACTCCCGACTGAAAAAGAAGTGTTTTTCGAAAAAATGTATTAACGAAAAGTAATGAAAAAATAAGTAATTATTTGCATACTGTATTCGAGAAATTTATTCGTCAATGAGTGTCGGAAGCTTCCGATTATATTATGAAAATAATTATTTTTTATACAACTCTTTTTTTTTAAACAATTTTTTATAGGATTCCTTTTACCGTTGGGAGTTTTAGCATTTTTGCAAAATGATGTGTATATTGTGTGTTTAAAAAAAAATAGAACCGTAGTTAACGCCAAAATCGATAACACCGTACACCATCGCCATCGTATTGGCCTGTAGAATCCATTTTGTTTTATTTTTTTTTGCGACTCAAACGTTACGTGGCACGACAACAATCGAACAGAAACAATTTCTTGTCAGCACTTTTCTTTTTCTTCTTTATTATTCCGCATAACCCAAAGTGATCGATTATAACAAATGAAATCGTTCAAAGTGTCGAATCAGGGTCAGGGAAACGCGCTTATTCTCGATCGACAATAGACTTATCTGGAGCCATTCGCGAAATTGCTGCCTCCGTCTATAACGAAAAACCCCTTGGGGTCGTGACGGCTCATTGTACGTAACGCACTCAGGGGAGATTAAATTGAACGATTCTTGCGCCGGGTGAAAGCTGTTTTCGCGAGAAGCCGCACCGGCAGTAGCGACAGTAGTTCGGTCCATCGGGCAGAGAGTGGCGCGAAAATGCAGGGAGTTCTCGTAGCATAGGGGATGGATTCGCGTTTCTCGATAGTCCGTCGGGTGGCGGCACCTATCAGAGGACAACCCTCAGCCGGAAGATCGGAGAAAACAGGGTGGTTGATTATCGCAAAATAGCAACATAACATTTTACAAAATTCTCTGCTCGCATGATTAAAAAAAAAAAAAAAATTAATTTTGCAATTTCAGTTCTCAGAGTCAACGAAAATCACATTTCTTGCTCAGGGCATTCGAGATTTCGCATACCACGATACTGTGTCTTTCCTCTACTTTTTTTTCTTTTCCACATACCACCGAACACGAAAGACTCGGATAATACAGTTTTTATGAACAGCAGCGAGCATAACGCACGCCTATAGAAATTCCCGTTTCAGATTTATGACTCCTCCTCATGTGTGTTATTCTTGAAGGACACCTTCTTCATGGGGTAATAAATTTCGTCCGACCCCATCGACCCCTTCCCGTCCCTTCGCGATTCACCGTTGGTTTTCAAAACCCGCCTTCCATCGTCCCTTTCCTTTTTCTTACATCCCTCTCCGACTCGGCTTTCTTTCTTTTCTTTCTCAATAGATTCGACGAAGAATAACGTCGTCTCTACCGGCGGCAAAGGAGAAGTCAGAGCTTCCGAGAAGAGAAGAAACATCAGCAAGCGTCCGTGTACCGGTTTCGCTTCCTTGTCTATCGTTACTTTGTCACGGTGCATTCGCGTGGTAACAATCGCGCATTTAGTGTGATTGCGTCGTGGGGATGAGGGGTTGAGTTCGCTCAGCGCCGCGACTTCGTGAACGCGAGGGTGGCGATGGTTGGGGAAAAAGTCAGAAGAAACGCGAAGGGAAAGCTCGGAGGGGGGGAGGGGGGGGGGAGAGACTCGAGTACGGTGTAGCCTCCTGTGGCTTTTCCGTCGTCGTCGTCGCCTTGACGTCGACGACATTCGAGACGAAGAAGCGTTTCGAGTTCCCCACCGTGCGGCGCAGGACATACGAGGAGAGGATACGATCGTTTCATCGTCGTCGAGTCACTCTCACGCTTTTCTATAAGGGTGTTCTACAAACGATAAGAGCCTCGGCATCGCCCTTTCTCCATCGCGGCCCACAAACACATTCGATTTACTCCCCGATGTCGTATCGTTTTTCACGGAATTTTAAGTCACTTGACGACCCATCGAGTCGAATTTTGTCGTATGGGGGGAAGAGAAGAGAACAAAAAACTATAGTATGAAGAAAGGGAAAGTGGCGAAATGGCTGAGAAGAGTAACCCAACACTCGATCTCTCCTAATGCTCGTTCTCAAAGTACATTGCTCTAACGTCGTTTTCAACGGAGCATTATAACTTCGTAAAGATGTATCTCGTTACTCGCAAAGTAAGGATCGGAGGCTAAAAAACCCTCTTTGTTCGTTGGGGGAGTGAAAATAACGATGCGATATGTAAACAAGTTAATTCGTATTGGCAAATGTGCTGTGTATACCGAAATTAAGAAAGTGTTTATTATTTTAACAAACCCTCGGCCGGCAGTGTCTAATTCTACTACCCCCGCGGGCAACCTGGATCCTTTCAGAACCACTTTTCAAGTAATTATAGGCCTATAAAAAAATCTCAAAAAATGTGTGTATACTTTCGAAGAGCTCGAGAAACCGTGTCAATGATTACATGCGTCTAATTCTTATTTTGGTTCACTTTGAAAGCCACTTTACCTAATAAGGTGCCAAATATGCAATTTTGTCTCATGCGATCTTTACTGTCATCATTTTTTTGTTGATAGGATAATTGGTACTTGTATACCGTAACGTCAGCATTGAGCATTTTTCTCAGCATTGACGTCATTAATTTGAAAATGAAGATTTTTTTTTATTTAAATTTAATTTCGTATGGGCAAAACCCCTCGATGGTTCGAGTCTCGGAGGTTCTTCGTCTTCAAGAGATCAGAATCCTTCGACCCTCCACTTTCACTCCCTCTTCTATCTTTGGGTCGAATTTGCGGTTACTGTAGGGCTGCCGAGGGAAGCGGACTCTTGAGGTAAGTGCAATTATGCTAATCAAATCAAGGTGGGCAAGATGCTGCGAGGAGAAGAGTAGACGGAACGGAGTACACGAGGGAAGCACCGCCGGCGCCGTGGACATGGGAGATAATGAGGGGTTTCGTCGTTGAGGGCAAGAGGAACCTTCGAGTGCCGGTATTAGTAGAGGGAAACCTCAAGGTACCAGCGCCTCGTTCACTACAGAAGGACTGGTGCCTTGTGCTTCGTCTGTCTGTCTGTTCTTGCGCCTTCTCGAGTCCTCGGAGTGGGACTTGATTCTCTCTAACAAAGAAACTCTCTCGAACAAACCACCGACTCCTTCGTCTCCCCTCATTTTAATATTGATGGCCGATGGATCCGATTCCCGAAGATCCATCGAAGGGTTCATTGTCATTATACATCCGCTTCGATATCGACGATACTGAAACGGAAGTAATTTCCAAAGTAGCATCAAGAACTGTTGATTTCTCTTTAAGATCCCAAAATACGTGCCTCCGGCGGTTATTGATCCCGTTCAATGTTTTTTGTTTTAATGAATTGTTTTTTTTTTAATTCAGATGAGACAGGAGATATCAAAAAAACGTTGTTTCTCTGCACCGTAGCTGTTAAGTTTAAGGGGATACATCTACTTTACGGTTCGAAATCCGCGACAAATTTGGACATATTTTTTTTTTTTTTTTTTTTCAAAAATCAAATTATTCTTCCGACAGTCATATTTTATTTATCGATATCTGTTAACAATAATTTTATAAGATTCTTAATACCTATACTTTTCAATAAAAAAATTATTTCATTAAATACTGTAATAAAAAAAAAATTAAACATTTGGATTTGTTTGTAAACCAGGTAAACGCCCTTAATTTTTTTTTAACGTCGAAGTATAAATGCAGTTAGTGGCCCGTTAATGCAGTAATGTGGCGTATAGAATTGGATAAAATTATCGCATGCCACAGTTTCCCATACGGGGCTTCATTAATGTATTTATCTATTTATGAAAGCGAGAGGATTCAATTATTGTCGAAAGTTTTGTCGTGATTATGAGTTTGCGGATTAGAATACACTGTACATGAGAGTCCAATGGAAAATAATACGGGGAACGTTTGTATCATCGTATAGCGGGTATTTCGGTGTACGGGACAGTGAGTAATAAAATCTCTCTACCACTAGAACCTGCGAGCACCGGGGCGTCCGTTGAAACTTCCGGTTTCCTCGCGAATAGTCCGTTCTCCATCGTTCGTTTGCGGATGAGGGATAGAAAATTAAATATTAATTTCACTGGAGCGCCGGGAAACCTCGGACCGGATTCTCATCACACATGCCAACGGGTCAACCCCTGGCTGACTGGCTTCGTTGGTTCAGCTCCGGCTTTCCTGCGCCGATGCTTGTTTGCCAGTTAACTCGCTGCGCCTCAAATCGCGAAGGCAAACCTTATCTCGACGACGTAATGGTGAAACGAATATATCCATTCAATCCACCGGAGAAGGATTAATTTCATCCGAATTCTGAATTTAATTAATTACAATCATAAATAACCTATAATTTCATAATAATAGGTTATTTAATGATTTTAATATTATCGTAATTATTGATTAATAATTCATCGATAAAACCGGCATCGAAAATATTTTATGTTTCAATCGCGTTTTAATAGCATGAAATTTACATCGATTCAAAGGCTAATTAATAGATCGTTTAATATCCTGTAATTAATTATACAAAATCGATACTTCGTTATTCGAGTTTCGCGAACGCAGCTAATTAATGCTCGAGCGTCTAAATAACTTTAATTATATAATCATTGTATCATTGTGAGTGAAATGTATTTCACTAAATGTAATGTCTTAAATAATAGAAGAAAAAATTCTATATAATATTTCAAAGTAAAAAATGGATACTAACTACCGAAATAAAAACAATAAAAGGATTTATTTTATATTACTTAACTCAAGATTTCACATTTTTTACGGGGATTCATGTAGAAACGATTTTTCAGGTATTTCGCGTAAATTTATTTACGTTTCCGAAAAAGGACCATATCATGGAGACTTTAATCATTTTTGAAAACCATTAATACAGATCTATTCACTCGACGATTCACCCCACTCGATTTCGGAAATCGTCGATCATCGGTTCATCGAGAGTACTCGCTATGTTCGAAAATATCGAAAATAAAAAAAAAAAAAAACTGTTTGCCCATTTTTCACGAGAACGAGACATCTCCCAGCGATACACTCGACGTTGAATTGACATCTCGTATCACCATATATGCATACAAAAACGATAGCGTTTTGAGTTTGCAGAAAAGCTTATGCTATTATCATCGTCAACCCTCCCCCCCTCCCCTCCCCAACGGTTGACGGAAAATGTATCTATACGCGCATAGATATATGCACCGGGGGCGGGAGAATGGGGAGTAAAAATCACTTTTCAAAGTATTTAATCCTCTCCGACGAAAAGCCCTGTCGCGCACGGTGGGGCCGTTCGAGACTCGCTAACGGAAATGTAAAAGTTCGATTTATGCTGTTGCACGTACGTCGAGGTGGATGCAATACGTGGTATATGGTCCGTACGGTGTGTTATATATCTGTGCACGCAGGAGGGGGATTTTCGAACGCAATACGAATGATGTACAACTTGTGCCATCTCCCGTTCCCATAACATAAAAGGAAGGATGGCAAAAAAAATAGAATTGAAATAATAATAATAATAATAATAGTAACCCTTCACAAAATGAAAAAAAAACCACCGGGCTTTATTTTTCTTAAAAATACACCCCTTTTTTCTTTACCCTGAAACTTTGATTTTTATGAAATTTTAATATAAATAACGGTTGAGACGAAATTTTTATTTTCTGGAGAAATATTGAGGAAATTACAACAGCTTTTTTTTCAATCTGTTTAAAAAAAAATTTGTTGTGTTTATCTACGGACGGCATATTTCGTCAACACATTGTTATAAAAATCTTCAAAAGTTACAGAGTTGTTTCGACCGGCTGCCTATCATATTTTGATGAAAAAAAAAAACAAGAAAATAAATCGAGTACACATACACAAAGTTGGCTAATGTCCCATCAGTGTATCATAGAGATCCACGTTGATATACGACGTCGAGAGTGAAAATACATCGGACGAGGCTGAGCGCACAGTGTGTTTTTCACCGATAGCTCGGGTGATGCCTGCTGTACCTGGCAATATCTCTCGTACCGCGCTCGGCGATGGAAAAATCATCCCCTACGAGCCCAGGGGTTAGCTGACGCGGTGATGCATCGTGGTGCATATCTCTCTGACGCGTCGCTGTGACGCGTTGCGCAGTCTGATACCAACAGCGCTGTTACTACTACTACTACAACTAATACTTTTCTACTTTCTCGCTAACGTATAAACTCTCTCGCTTTATCCACGAATCTACCATTCATTTATGCACTGGCGGAAGATCGAAACTTTATAAAGCTAACATTTGTTTCGACTCAAGAAAAAAAAAGAAAAAAAAAAAACGATCGATGGAGGGAAAATGTATCGGTCAAAGCCAACCTTTGGACGAGTACCCTATCTAACTTTATCGAACGCAAGAACCTCCATGCTGCTGTGTCTGTGAGCGCAAAGCTTCGGCTACTCCATCGATATTTATGCGCTATCCCCGCGTATACAGTCTACAGTAAAGCGTCTCTCTTAACACCGTTTTTTTACATGCCCTTCACAATGTTTCTCTGGTCCCACAGCCTTCTAAAAAAAATCTGAAAAAAAAGTCAACGCTCGTCAGCAAGCGGGACAAGGCTTCGAATATTTTTTAGATTTTTTTCCCGAATCTCGTGCGGGAAGAAAAGGATAAAAGTGTTGAAGATGTTTTTCATGAAAATCTCCTCGGCCCACGATCTTCTCTTGCTAGTCCGTGAAAGATGTCTCGAGTCGATTGAAAATAAATTTCACTCAACTGGTAACTCTTACAAATAGGACGCCGCGTGGTTTTTAATGGCACCGCTGGGCTCCTCGGTTCCTCGGTGTCTTCGCTCTCGAGATATATACACCGCGCTCGTGGTATATAGAAAGATATGTGCGCGAGTCCTGTTTTATCAAGCCGACCACCACGTAAAGACGCGTTGGTCTCCTTTCGTCTAATTCGCGATATATACGATATGGTTGTATGGATTTGTACGGTTTTTATGTCACGATTTAGAAACTGTCGCAGACTGTTTACGGGTCCGTCGCGGCTGCATTGTGTGCGCTGAGCGCCGTTCGATTTACGCTTCTCGATATCGTTCGCCTCGAGAGCACCGAGAGAGTTCGATGTATAAGTGAAAACTATGATCCTCCGGACCCGTGTATGGCTTTGCACGCTATTCCCTCGAGGAGTAAGCAAAGCAGACAGTTTCGAAGATCTTAGGCTATTTCTCGCTCGATCGAACAGAACGAAGGAAACACACGGGGATCGAAGCGTCGATTCGTTCGATCCGAAGTTATGCGCTTCTGTACCTGTTATTCCATGGAACAGTTCGTATATCGGATAAGCGATTGTTCTCGATATTTTTTTTTAACGCAGCACAATACGAATCGAAAAACTACTTTTTTTACTGAAAGATGCTGAGAGTCTTACAAAAAAAAAAAAATTCAGAATGTTCTATAATTTTGTAGAATTTTAATTTTTTTATTTTTCAAGTAGATACACTTAACTAATAAAACTCTAATGAATTAACCGTACCATCTACGATCTTTTCAACCCCTTTTCTACACGAAACCAAATTTGAAGATAATTTGTTTATTTTATCGTTAATTTTTTGCTTTCGTAATGATGATAAATATGAAAATTGTATTCCACCGTGAGGCGACAGCAAAATTTCGTGCAAAGATCGAAGGCAAAGATTGTATGGAAGTATAAACCGTATAGAAAAACAAGGGATGAAGGAGAGAACGTGTATCAACGATGAATGGCCCACGATAATGAGAGTGTATCGCCGTCGTATTATCGCTGTTGCATGTACACTCGAAAATTCAGCATGGCGTTGGATAAAATCGTTAAAGGTAGCAAAAGCAAGCAATCCGCTCGGACACGCATTGTGGCCTCCCGACGGGCACATTTCAGAATGCATTTCCCTACGGATTGTTGTACCACCGGGCACCCTCTCGACTGCATGTTTCAACCCTCCTCCACCCCCTCCCCTTCAATCCCCCGTCACCGTTGCATCCTTATTTTCACCAGTTTATTGTGTACCATTATAGCGCGCGTACATTTTACATGAATGAAAATAACGTCGATGCCGCGGTGCGCAACGAAAGTGGCACGCGATAGGTCGCTGAACATGCATAGTAAAACTGAAATCGAGGAAAAAAAAAAAAAATAGAAAAAAAAATAAAACAATATTCCAACACGAATAGGGTACCGCGATAGGAATGAGCGGGAAATGACGTTCCCTGCCGCTGGGCAGAGAAGAAAAATGGCACACGCAACTGTAGCCCCCCCCCCTCCCCCCCCCCCCCCCCCCCCCGCGAAACTGATGTGTTTCAAAACAGTTTCCGTCACGTCCAACTCGATTAAACTTTGGTCTTCTGCCATGCGCGCGCGTAAAACTATATATAGTCATATTGTATACAGTAAATAAATGACACGATGTACAAGCATTCGACTATTTTTCATTGTTCAATACAAAGGTTACATTCTGAATGCATTTGCTACAATTTTTACCGTTCTTTTTTCCGAGAAAATATTGGTAAAAATAAAACACGATTATAATTAATTAACATTCATTATTTCTTTGAATAATTATAAAATTAATCACATTTAATGCGTATCAAATTATTTATTAATTTCAAAAATTTTAGTATCGCGCATTTAATTTTTTATATGATTTTTAAATTTTTTCTTAAGTCGAAGGGTCGAATATCTAGCGATCTACAAGTCGCAAAAGTACCTTTAATACCCTGTAAATCGCATAATACAATAAAGGTTTGCATGTTACCGAAGAGAAAAAAAAATGAAATCCAAAAAACAACATTTCCCCGATGTGCACGCAGTGAGTAAATCTTCCGCTATACACGATTCGCAAAGCACAGGTGGAGAGTCGGACTAAAAGATAACACGTGTACCTGTGATACAACTGTGCGTGAAAGTTAGACCGCGATGTAAAAGTACCGGAGTTGGTAGGTAAAACTCCGGGGTTCCCTCGTCGGTGTTGGGGGAAAATGATAAGAAATGCCTTCGGTCTCACGTGTCGCGGTATTTCACGTTCCGTTCTGAATATTTATAAGGGCTGTCCGTCAGCTCTAGCGCGGTACACTACGGCGAGAAGAAGGGAGCGAGGTGAGGGATTACAGCACCCGGAACGTGTACATTTTCGTTTCAAAGTCAGAGAACCTGTCATGTAGACGGAGGAGGGGGTGGCGAGTGAGACAGATTGCTGGTTAAGATATAATAAGTGAAATATTAAATTCCGAGTAATTTTTTTTTTTTTTTCGCCGCATTAGGCTGTATATTAACTACTTACCTATATGACTTTTACTTTGTTGATTTTCATTCTCGTCGCATTTCCCTGTTAACTCTCGGCGCGACTGGCACGACATCGCGATTGCTAGCAACGATTTTTTTTTCTTTTCTTTTGGATCTCATTTTGTGTTTTGTTTAGCCAAGCGGCGAGACGACGACGCACCCCTGTTTAATCGCCGCGATCGCTTTCCCTTTCTCTTCTCTCGCGGTCACGCGACAAAGCATTTCCTTGACGAGCGCAAAGACTTATACTTTATTATTAATTATATTCATTTCTTACTCGGTAGACTAACGATGTTAACTTAAATTCCACGCGAGCAAAGCGCTGCATTGTACTACGATGAGAATAGCAAGAAATTATACAAATGAAAGAGAGACTCTAATGTTCCGTGTAAAGCGACACAGGAATTTTAACGTATTTCTTACGATCATTAGTGAGGGAGTTTTCAATTTTATTCAGTGTTCACTGCGATCAGTCCACATGATAAAAAATATTTGTCAGAACAGCTTAATATTATTTGATTAAAATGACCACCGACCCTTCTTGATTCTCTCGTTTCCATTGCGTAACATTTCGTTGTGAAGATGACAAACAACGAGTCGAGTCGTAATGTCCACACAACGAGTTGCTTGATACGATAGGGAAGAAAAAAGGTTGTCGGACACAACGAGGAAAGACGTTAACGAAGTACCGAGGGTGTGGATTGGGTACACGAAGAAAATTCCAGAATAAACCCTGTGGCGAGTGCCCAAACACAACGGTCCTCTTGGTAATCGCAATTCCCGGTTTCATCCCGTGCGAAGACGCTTGCTGCAGCGAGTGGTAGCCGCAACAAACGGCAACGGCGAAGAAATTTTCTCCCCTTTCCACATGAAACTTTCACGAAAGCTCTTGTCGAGTTTCGAGAAACAACACTATAGAGAGAGAGTTGAAGTGTCGATGAACCGAATTTCCTGCTGTACTCCGGCCATCTCTGGTGCTACACACTCTCCACCCTTATATGCCTGCAGCCTATTTTCCATGAAAACAAACGATATATCCGAGAGGGTCCCTACCACGAGAGTCGGGGATGACTTGCACGAGAGATCTCGAGATCCGAACGATTTTATACCGCATTCAATACGAAATGAAATTTCCGTATGGCCCAATAATGGCGAACAATGTTAGAGGAAACGTGTCGGTTTCGAATGAAACACGAAAGAGGTTGACTGCTGGAATCGTAAATAGAATTAGCTATGGTTGTATATTCGTTGGGAGATATTGCTCCGGCGCGTATACAAGCGATTCGAGAGCTGCCCGGAGGCATCATGTTTGCGCATTCCTCTTCCTAATCGTCACTGCGGGATAACAAACAGGGGAACGGCAGAATGGCACTGCGCACAGCGGGACCATTCCATATACCGTACACGAGATTGCACAGTGTCGAGAGCGAAAACGTCGGGTGAACCGTGCGTGGCAATAACATAAACGCGAAGGAGAGATGCACAATGCACGCGCGGCAAGCGTGTGTCACGTGTACAAAAGCCTCCACCACGGAAATCCTGGATAACCTATAGGGATTCAAAACTGTGGGCGGAACCGTGATCGTCATGGATCATTCGTCAATTTTATTTCACTAGCAATAACGTACGCGCCGCCTATTGTTGGATAATAACCATTCGGACCCGTTGGGTCACGCGAAACTCGCACACAGGCCAATGGCCGTCTTTGGTAACAAAAAGAAGTGCTTCATCTATATCTTGCAGCTTTTTTCGTAAGTAGGGAATACCGAGGCAACTTGAAACACAGAGCGTAAAAAAAATTGAAGACGCCAGGAAGCATGGCACTTTATGAAATTCGAATGTATAGTATGATTATTATTTCCTGAGGATTCCTTGATCATTGAGTGAAATCTTCGATCTTTTTAGAGCATATGATTCAACTAGCCCCGGTCTCGTTTACCTTTTTAAGAATGGACCATTATCTACGTTCGCAGAAGGATCAATAACGCTTCGCCCATTTGAAGATGACCAAGTATCGCATTCTGCAATCGGTTTCGGCAGTAAGTTTTAAAGATCAATTGCATATCTGTATGGCCAACATCCGTGCCGATAACCACGCAAAAGCTTCAGATATTGCTGAAAGCGCGAAACTCGCGTCCCGGACGCAGGACGTTACTGCATCCGTTACGAGAGATTCCCGTTGAAACAAGAGTGGGTGCTAAACTTTTCCCCGCAAGCTCTTCGAATTGGCCTATGCCTATGCCGATGTAACTGGCGAACAGGGATATTCGAGATCACGTGTGTGCGTGCGTGTGAAGTGATTAAATTCCGTGTGATCGTGCGTGAACGCGGGGTGCGCGATGGGGCAACGGTAGAAGTGGCGGAGCAACGTGGATAATGGTGAAATTTTAGGGTGACCCAAGCCGCCGATACGACCGATATGCGGACGACTATAGCGAGAGAGAGAGCCGATGGACGAACGAGAACGAGTACGAGAGTGCTTGGGCGTGACGCAGCATCGTTTCGACGAAAGGGCGAAGGGGGAAACAACGGTATACCTATAGGTGGTACGTTGGTACAGCAGCACTCAGGTCCACCGTTGTAGGTTCTATCCGCGTCCCTCTTTCGCTTCCGATATAGCTTTTCCCATCCCTCACTTCTCTCTGAGTTCTCTCTGTCTCTTTGTTTTCCCATCTCTCGTCGTAGCTCTCGTCTCTCCCGCTTGCAACGCCAACTCGGTGCACTCTACTCATCTGTATCTATCGTTCCCTGTTGCGTTTCATCCTTCACTACCCCCTTCCTTCCTCCTCCTCGCGCCCTACTGGCCGATGTGCCCATATCCCAGTTGCACATGCAGAACCGAACACACAGTATGCTCGTTCGCATCGCTCGGTGAATGGATCCACCTGCCCCGCGTGTTATTGCCCATGACGATGGCTACCGTTGACGGGGGCCCCCTCTGTGCGCCTATATGTCGACCGATCTCTCTACGCCGGCACACCAGAGCTCTCGCTCTCCACCGTTCGTCAATTACTCAACGGCCCGGATTTAATACACCCTGAAACGTTCCGACGCATGCCGAACGTTACCACGCCGATGTGGCGATATCAATATCTGATAGGACGGGCGTTATACGAGTGTCGAGAAAGGTGCAAAATTTCTCCGGTTACATCGTTACGAGAAAGTCATGAATAGCTGGATTCCCATTACGCTGGGTAGATCCAACCATTGTGGCCATTTTCAGTACAAATTTATGTTAAATTTATGATTCACCATATTTCGTTGTTAATATTTTAAAAAATGTATACATATATTTGGGATTAAAAACCCATCGTAATTTTGATTCGATTTCATTCATATTTATGTTATTTCCAACTCGGAAGATTTTTTTTAAATTTTGGACGAAAAGCGGCCAAAACCTTCGACCAATCACCTACTTCCGGCTACCAATCGTAGTTAGAAGATTTAAGCACAATGCAAATTCGACTTCAATTTTTTTCTGAATTACAATACATTGATAATTGTTGAAAAAAAATCCCATTTTTTCATTCCCCGGTACATACGATTAAAGTTACTCGTGAGTAGAAAAACCTTCCGCCACCTCTAGCAGTCAGGATACCCATTAAAAATTCAAATTTCCTTTTTTTCCGTTTCTTTTTTTGTTTGTACCATAAACCAAATTTGATTAAATTTATTTAATTTATACAATTCGGATCTATTCGGCATCTTTGCTCAGATCTGCGAGATCGAAAAATCTGCCGCCTCATTGTACCGAACAATGAATAACGCGAGCCGACCTTACAGCACAGTCACGTAGAACAGCTCGACGCTTAACATTAGAAAATTATATTTCAACGAAGCCAATAGTTTATTCTCTCGTTAGCACAACAGATGCTTTGGTCATGATATGCGATACAGGAGCGTAGATTAAAGAAAATAAGGCTAACGCCTCGTATCGCTGGGCGGCCCGAGTCGAGGCGACCAAAGCGAACGATATCGACACGCGCACGTGTACGAAATAAGCGTGATGGAAAAACGCCTTGTGTCCCGGGTGCGTGATGCAGCATGAAATATCGTTAGGTCTGAATCTAATCTCATCCAACCAAAATCATATTGTTACCGCCCAGATAGTCCATCGTCTACCGAGAAACAGAAGGGCCCATCCAGCAGCGTTAGACACGGAAAAATAGTCTGGAAAAACGCCTTTCTGCTTCTTATCAATCGATACGCGTACAACAATGTACGCGATAGAGAACACTGAGTATTCCTACTCAACGTCTCTCCGCTCGTTGATGGAAGTGTGAAAGGGGATCTCCTTCGTGGATACGAGTTCCATCGTGTATTATATCGTGAATATAGTTCAGCTATACTAGCTACGGCATGGATGCCAATAATAGTTGGCTGCTCTCCCCGCGAGCGCGTTTTGAATTATTCAATGAGGTAGCAACTAATTGTGTTTATGCAAATCGACATCTATGGCAGTCGAGCTTCGCCTGTACTTGTCCTCACCCTTCGCTTGATTTCCCAAGGATACTGGAGAACGAGATAAGGCGAAAGGGTGCTACGGACAGCAAAGATATAGCGGCGGCGCAAAGCAATAAATACAATACGGAAGGCGTTGCGCAGCTCGCGATACATGCAGCTAAGTTTGTATCACTTGTCACTCATCAACGTCACCCATATCCTTTGTTGTGGCGGATCAATTCGAATTTTCGATGACGCTTCGTGCACGAAAATTATACGCAAAAAAAAATTAAAATAAATAAATTAAATAAAATGAAATTAATAATAATTAATCAATTAATAATTATTGTGATTTGGCGCAATCCATTTTTTCTTAAAAAGTATAGTTATTTCCTCAATCTTCATTTTTTTCTGAAAGACTTTTTTCAATCGCGAATTAAGGAATTACGAATTCAATTTTTAATCACACGAGCGTTTTTCAGATATTTTTGCTCTGATTCCGACTCCTAAAGTATACCAAAATAAGAAATAGCATTATGTAATGGTTGGTAAAGTATCTTCAGATCTTCGAAAGTTTATGGAATTTTTTTCAGATTTTTCATAGCGATATAACAACTTAAAAACCTCCATTAGGTCTAAAAAAATCCGCGTTCTCCACGGTAATAATAAAATTAAACTTTTAGCAAAGGGTTACCTTTGGTAAGGGTATTGCTTTTAACAAATAACACCAATACTTTGTAAACCGCCAAATGTCTACGAACAACAAGTTCCACCTGATTATCTATTACACTACAAAGCAATGATATATCTTTGCCGAAACTTTCCCCTCATACATTAGCACATCCAAAGTTTTTCCATCGTCTCCCTTACATCGTTGTATCGCGAAGCATCGAGAAAACAATTCGCTGTAAGTGTAATCTCAAACGTAAACCCGAGTGCCTATAAAAAGTCGTTGGGTGTGCCAATTGAATAGCCAAATGCCTGCTTACCCCCTGCGAATATTTCGACCCCTCCGTACAAACGGCCTTAAGGGGGTTCGGTAACAGTAGCAACTACAACTATGCGGCGACTGAATGCACGCCTCGCGGAGCTTTCAGGGTAACATATGCACTCCCTCGCATCGTCTGTTTCTCCCTTCGGGTGTTTTATCGACACGACCGTTTGTACATACATGCGGTAGACGTTAAAAGTGAAAACGCACCACCCTACTGATTAATCCGTACGCGTAATCCCGAAAGGGATTATCTCAATTGCATCGGTTGAAATGAATTAACACCGTTCGCTGCAGCATCACATCGTTCCTATCGTCGATGTGCTTATATACTCAAAGCGCCCCTCTTGAGCTTATAAATAATATCTAAAGAAGCGGGAAGTCCAAAGAGCTACAAACGACACGAAACGTCAGCAGCCTTCCGTTTAACCCCCTTCGATGGAAAGGGGTGTCCAACTGCGACGACGAAACTTGCGGGAAGGGTGGAACGCACAGCAGCGAAGTCCTCCCAACGACGTGCTCCAAATGCGAGCCATTATGGGGCTACGTGCCTTCGTGAATAATTGTAGAAATGGCCCGTGGCGAATTTCCGGTTCGTTTTCGTACCGATGCACCCGAAGCGAAACGGGCAAGAAACGCAAGTAGAAACCCGCGAGAGTGAGAGCGTTATAAAGTGGTGCGAATGTAAGTGGGAAACGAAAATACGAAGGACACGTGCGAGAACCGAATAGAATGGCAATAATAAACTCACCCGCTCACTGGCGCGCTCCGTTGGGTTAAATTTTCTCTCCGCATAGATCTACTTTTTAATTAAGTTCATTTGCAAACATCGTTATTATTGTACGGTTAAATATCTGATGTCGTGAATCGGAATCTATCGCTGCTTTTCTTTCGTTATGGAAAACACGTTATTTCAATATTATTTCAATCAGTGGAAAGACAGTCCATTTTCTTTTTTTTTTTTTCGTTTTTTTTTTTTTGTATTCGCGTGTCCGTTGTATTCTTTCGTGCGACTCCTTGCAGCCGCGAGGAGAATAGTTGTTGCTTATAGCACCGCACGGAGCGCGGAGAAGAATAATGCGAACGGATGGATGGACGCACGGGATGCGGGAGAATAATTAATTGCAGCGTAGTTTGCCACGAAGACGAGAGCGAGAGAGAGTAGCGCCGCGGTCGTAACAACGAGTTCACGATCCGTGACGGGCACTTTGTCTTTTCTCCTCTTCTCGCGAACTGTGGCGATGTTCCGTTCCCCCGACCGCGCTGGGGCAAACCCCGCGACTCCATCGGGAATACTGCTGCGGCTGCTCTCCGGTGTTATCGTGAGAGTACAGCCGAATACTCAAATTGTTCGATGGTATATATATATATATATATATATGCTCATCACGGAGCAGACGTTGCAGTTCGCGATTTTTATTGTATACCGAGTTGATTGATGACAGTCTCGGATGGGGCGTTTATTTATTGCACGAGACGGACAGTCAATCTCGTCTCGATCGCGATAAGTGCGGCAAATGACGGGACACGACGGAACTGGAGTCACATCGGTTATGTGCACTCGTAGAAATTATTAGACGAGATAACGGATCGCTTTCGATGAAATTCAATTTAACGTCCCGCGGTTAGCTTATCTAACGCGGAAGAAACGTTTGACTCGAAGACAATTCACGACCGCAGCGTGTGGGCATATCATCGGTACGGGTCATCAAAGGAGAAAGAGAGCGGTGGTGACGCTGCATGATAATATTCGTTTCTTTTACAGTGGCAAACGCCACGAAAGCGTGTGAGAGTGTGCGCTATCATCGTAAGAGATTAAAACCGACGGAAAAAGCATTAGAGAAAGGAATAGAGAGGGTCACGAGGAAAAGGGAGATATTGTAAGCAAACGTATGCGCGAGAGGTTGAGATAAATTGTAGTGACGCGACGATCGTATCGAGAATCGATCGCACACGTAGTAAATACAACTGCGCTATGGTAGACTTTCCACAGTGGATTGTATCATTGAACAAATGAACCGACAATTCGACTTCTAATCCTTTAAATCGGTACTTCTTCCATTTTTACACCGAACCGA
Source organism: Cryptus armator (assembly GCA_963971235.1). Taxonomy (NCBI): domain Eukaryota; kingdom Metazoa; phylum Arthropoda; class Insecta; order Hymenoptera; family Ichneumonidae; genus Cryptus; species Cryptus armator. The sequence continues at coordinate 2,326,829 of OZ020234.1, read as the reverse complement.
ATCATACTGTATTCACTGGAAGAAATATTAGTCGTGGGAAAAAAAAATGTTAGAGCCAATATTGCAAAGATCACAGACGATGTGATGTGCCAGTGTCTTGGAGATTCGATGGACCACTTCTCTCCGAGTCTCTTCGACTCACTTAACATCCTCAACCGAAGCGACGAGACCCCCGATATCGCGACCAGAGTTTCAGCTATAGAACCTGATTCGACAAGATACCCGTCTATGTTTCCCTCCCGGTGCCACAGCCACTCGAAAAGCTTGCGGGGATCGATCATATCGCGGTACCGGTTACTCGCAGCTATTTGGATCCTTCAATCGTCTTGATTGTCTTCCTTTATGGTGCTCCATCTCCACCCTCCGTTACCATTGTATCTTTCGTTTCATTCTTCTTTTGATATTTTCTGACGGTTTCGTTCTGCTTTTCTTTTTGTACAAAAAATGGCCAAGTGTCCGCGAAATCAACGAGCAAACCTGGGATAAGTACGATCGTTAAGTGTGTCGAGATTCATTTGCACGGAGCACATTCATTTGGGCTATGATCTTGCGCCGTTATCCCTCAACCCTTTCTAAACCGACCTTCTTCTCTCACAGTTTCGCGGTTAGTGCTGAAACATTTTACTTAGCTTTAACAACAACGATGAACAACGAGGTTGAAGAACCCCTTTTAACCCGACATAATGTACGCGGTATTAGGGTTCTTCTCGCGAGTTTCATCTCCCGCCCCACCCTCCCGAAAATTATCGTCGTAATCACATCGTTTGTCATAAAGGTAGAAGCATTTGGAAGTAACGCCCGGCTGCGAATACTTCGCGCTACGCGAAGAAAGGTACGAGAGGCCTAAAACCGGTCCATATGTCATTTCGCTTTTATCGTTTTTCTGAAAGATTCTTTGCTGTACCGCGGCATGATTTTTCTCTATCAGATAAATCGGACACAACTCGTACTGTGAATATTCGTAGTTTAACAACAAAAAAATCGATCGATGTAGGATTGGAATATTTTATTTGCGATTATTTGAATTTTTTATTCCGCAATGAATCATCGAAATTTTGGTGTTAATTCACTTTGCTGGGCGTGTAATTCGAACGAGAATAGCGAGCAGGCTAGCGGATGATTATCAGTGACGTTCATCCGGTTGACCGATCGCTGTCCGAACGGAGCAACGACGCAATCCCATATAGTATTTAGCTTGATAACGACGCGGGCCAGTCACTGATAAATATACTTTGACGAGTGGGGACGTCAAAACGGTATAATTATACAAGGTATCCCCCAGATACATTATCCCCTTGCTTTACCCTAACTCTCTCAATCACGTCATTGTGTTTCTGTATCTGGGGTATCGTGGAATTTGCTCTCGATGTAATGGACACACCACGACCAGATTTCTCTAATGTGTGCGCACAGAGCTCTGAAATAACATACATTACCCTCCGCATACCAATGCAGATAATAACCATATCACTATCTGGGACATTCGGGAATTGGGTTAATGGCTTAATCGAATCGATGAATTTTCTATCCCACTTCTCTATCACAGCAGTCCCTATCGCTCGAGATCTCTTCCGAACTGGTAATCTACTTTTCACAGAATACCGAAAATATTTCACATTTTCTACGATTGTAATTAACGTAAAAGCCGAACGAGCCTCACAGTGATGTAACAAAAATTAATAAATATATCAGTGTCGCAGTGAATTTTATTACATTTTTTTTTAATAAAAATTACGGGGAGAAATAAACTGATTTCCTATGGCTACCTTTGGCTCATTTTAAAAGTTCGAACGTAGAAAACTCTGAGTTAAATAGAATTCAAATGATAGTGGGTTGATAATTTTATGGATTTGCATTTGTAGAGAAAATCTTATATGTATTCGGAGTCTTACAAAAAAAAATACAAAAAAATCGGGTTATGTCTTCTGTTTTTTTTTTTTTCATTATCTGTTGACAGCCTTCTCAATACACGTACGTTCGAGTAAAAAAAAAAAAATCTCGGGAAAAAAAAAAAAATTTCGGGAAAAAAAAATCAGCCATGCGACTCGGTTATGTATCACCAAGTATGTACCCTTTTAATGCCTTAACTTCATCGAAATAAACTACAAAAATCGTTATTTTGAGCTCAAAAATGAATAATCATGAGAACCGTTTAGGTGAATGACAACAAGTGACAAAAGCGTGAAAGAGAATCTCGCAATATCAAAGATGAGAATCACGACTGACTAGTTACTCTTTTTATTTCTTGGTAAAAATTGTATCCGTCACGTGGCAATCTATCCACAGCTCTCTACAGTTTCCACTGTGACGAGACAGCACCTCGAACGCCGACGACAAGGCCTCTTCATCGTCTTTCCTATAACTCCTCTTCTGTCTCCACTCCTAAAGATTTTAGCGGCATGGCGTAGAAAGGAGGACTTCAAACAGCCGCTTGCATAATGCATAGGGCGCGCGCCCGCGTTTCTTTCCTCCCCATTCCTACAACCCTCTGTCACAGAAAACGCTTTTTTTTTTCATTCCGCTTGTACACCGGTAGCAAACTTTTAGCTTGCGTGCCAAATAAAACAACAGTGACTATCTTCCGGTCTACTGATACCAGCATTGGTTTTTTTCTATCCATTATTTTATTCAGTCACCCGCAACTGTTACGTGTTTACTACAATTTCTTTGTTATTATAATAAACCTGTGACCCGATAAAAAAAACACGTACTACGATCATTGGCTATTCAAACCAAAGTTTCTCGTCAATGGAATAATAGAAACGGGAATCGTAACTCCATGGTTCTCCGGCAAAGGACTCGCATTCTCAATTCGTATTTTTTCCTCATCGTTCTCCACGCCGCCGCGTGACGGTGAGAAAGGCCCGATCGCGCTATCCGTCGATGTAAGCGCCGATAATTACGTAGGAATGATGCAGCAAGTCTCGTCGTCACTTTGGGCAATGGGTTTACGCGTATCTGCTCTATAATGCCCCAAGTGAACAGTGTATGTATCCTCCATTCCAAATAGCCCTTGCGAGTCGTGTAAGTGGCACTGCCGAGAGGGTGTGTCAATCTCGCTGAGGGATGTCCTGTCACGTATCGACTATATTCCTCTTCTTTTTTTTTTTTTTTTTTTTTCTGGGTCGCGATCTAAATCGAGCAACCAGCACTGAATACAAAGTGTCTCCAATGTCGTTCAAGAAAAAAAAAAAAAAAAAAAAAAAATTCCGAAATTGAGAAAACAAAAATCAGAAAAATCACCTCATTGGATAATCAAGAAAAAAATTCTCTGATCAAAGTGGATTTGTGTAAATTTTGATAAATATAATTGACTTATCGTCGCGTTAATGAAATTCGTGGTTTTGGTTACTGATTAACTCGACTTGTCCGCGTCGTCCCTCCCTATTTCGCGCATTGGCGCGAGCAAAACAACATTTGCAATGCACGAGGAGCCACTATGGTTCCGCGACCCTTCGGGGAATCGGCAAAAAGGCCTTAACTCCACGGGGTCTAGAGTTAATCAAATTTCCAGGCACTCGACGACAAAGTTTGTGGCTGGTAGTTTCTGAGAGGCGAGAACATATCGTTCGCGATGAACACGCTGACCCTACAACGAAGCAACGGCCAATGGTACTGAGTCCTTTTGGCAGACTCGACATAGCCGAGAGCCAACCCTTTGCTTACCCACACATCTGTGTACCGTGTTAAAATACATCGCCGCGCGTTAATACACGAAGCTAATACTTTGTCGATGTCCGTGTTTGCTATACACACAATGTGACTTCGCGTGGGTTTTAGGTGGGGGGTTGATATGGCATAGTGCACATGGCAACATGGGGCAACACAAGTGAACGATGGCGACGGACACCAGTGCTAGACTTACGCTATCCTTGGTAGTATAGAGCAAAAGCAACGATCCCGAGAAAGCCCTAGGACCCCATTCGGCTTACGATGCATGGAGAAACCCCTTAGCTAGCCGTACGTTTCATCCAGCCAACAACCCAACACCGAGCGGCCACCCCTTTTGCGCCCTTCATCGTTCGCCGGCCCCAGTATTCTCCTACACGACTCTCGCATTACCGCGCTTCTACGTGGCACTCGGCAATTACTTAACGAGCTACGAGTCCATCGTGTTGTTTGTCCTCTTGGCTGTCCGTGGTCACCATTCTACCTACACGCTTTCCTCTTTCTCATGTACCCCCCCGGTATTTCCAACCCCCGACTCAACTTCCTCGCAAAGAACAACCCGCAGACGTTTGTGCAAAAAGGCTTGAACCCCCAACTTTATTGTCGTCACCGGAAGCCAAGGATTTCGGTGGTTTCGCAACTTGCCGAGAGATTTTCTTCAACGGGAAATTCACCGAGAACAATTACTTTTTTTTTATTTTGTATTATGTTTTGGGATTAAATTGATGCGATGCATTGAAACGAGATAGGGTTTAAATTCTGCATAGACTCTCTCACCGTCCGCCTTGTTAATATTATACGAGAAACGTGATCCGACTAAACTCGTTCCTTTCAATTATTAAGGGACATTGTGTGTCAGAGTCCCTTAAAGGGGTGTATAACTAATTTAGAGGAAACGCAAGCTGGAACAGGGAGATCAAATTGCGGAGAGTGAAAATTATTTATCAGTATTACGTACCTTTCATAATTCAATCACGAAGGGAGGTGCAAGGCTCGCATACCCTAAAGAAATGTTTGACCCTTTTTTTTTTTAACAAAAAATATAGTAAAATATTGAAAAAAAAAACGATATGATAGCCGGAAGAGTGACTTGCTTTTTTGAGACTTTTGTCGGTAAAAAATGAAAAATGAAAAAACGAAAGGGATTATACTAGTTATAACGAATAACGAGTCGCTGAAAGTCGGACATTTTTTTTACCCTTTTTTTATTAATACAATGCCAGCGACTAAAAACTGGAGTAAGAAAAATCCGTGAGAAAAATTGGCCATTTTTACGTAAATATTAAAAATAGATATTGAATTTTTTAAAAATTAGGTCATCAACGATTCGTCATATGTTATTAACGTGAATAGCCCGATTTGTTTTTTTCTTTTATGTTTAGCACTTTTTTTTAATGTCTCTTGATAATTTTTAGGCTGTCAATACTTATTAACATTTACCCGATTTTATAATCGCCCGATAGATCCCCGTAAAACAGCCCCTGAATTCGTCCGAATCAGTGCAACATTAACCATAGTAGCTGACATTGTCATCAGTGATTCCAAAAAAAAAAAAAGTCTATAAAACTTCATGATCGTTCCACACGCTCCTACACAGGTCATACAATCAATGCCCCCCACTTGGCTCATTCGTTGCTCCATCATTTCGTGCCTAACGACAATAATTCTACAAGTACAATAAAAATGCAAACAATTTCCATAAATATACTACAGCGACTAAGCCGAAGAGGGATTCGAAGCCGTTTGGGTGGCAGGGTTTTGCTTATGATGGTTGGGGCGGTTTATCAATCTGTTTGCCGTCGTATAATCTTGCGCGCGCGCGCTCGTTTATTCGTGGTATATGTATAAAGGCCTTTCGCGCGTACATTCAACCGGGGGGGGGTGAGTTGTATAGAAACGGGTACACGATGGGAATGAGGAAGCGAAGAAATCGCTTTCTCGGTGCCGGGCGTCGGGCGTCTCCAACTGAAAAATAGTGATCATATATTTTCTTACCCTCACGAGAGAACGGACCGCGGAGACGGGGATGAAGAGGGGGGGGGGGGGAGGGAGGGGGCGAACCACAACCACCAACCCTTCGATCGAGTAGAGTTCAATGTTATGGCGGGTTCTTCGGCACTCGAGCCCGAGGGGTTGAATCCCGTCCTGAGGGAGTGCTAGACCGCTACCATCCGCCACCCCTGTCTCTTACCCGTCGAATGTATTGAATATAAAAGTACCTAAGTAGATAGTTCTTGGAATAACATACTGCGCGCCATTCCCTTCTTTTTTTTTTTTGCTTCTTCTTCCTTTTTCCTTCCGTCGTCGATACCATCCTCGTGTGTATCTATATGTATTATACCAGTATCGACTGCTGAACGTGATGGTGTGAGGGGATGTAGAACCTCACGCATTTTCGGCCTCTCGACCCCACCCCCCACGGTCTCGTGTAAACGAATAATAACGACGAATTACACACGAGGGATGCCATCGGGGGTGGTCTGTGCACAGGGATAGAAAACGCGTGTTTGCCATTTGGATTCCACAGTGGCCACAGCACGTACGCGTTTTCCACCGTACAGTTGGACACTTTTCAGAGTGTGTCCCTCTTCAATTTTTTTTTTTTTTTTTTCTTTGCGTCGATATGCTTATTGCGAGGGTTCGAACGTGTTGCCGTTTCAATAAAAAAAATGTTCGCGATATTCATACCCGTGGGATCGTCGCGAGTACGAATTTCCTTCTAAAATGTATGAAACAAAATGGAGATGGATACGTCCCTTGCAGGAATATTGAATTTGATTGCGAACGGTGCGTGTTACGATAGATGCTCCCTCCCACCCCCACGCACTTTATTCCCCGTGGACCAACGCAGTCCGGACTACAGACGGCGAGTAGAACTCCACCGTTATATCTCACACTCAACTTTCTCTTTCGTCGGACATTATCGTGAGGAAACTTTTTTTCTCCCCTCTGGCCTGCGAGAATACATATTTTCCTGCAGCGTCTGGTATACTCTTGCGAGTCGGTCCTAAAGTGCAATGAACGCGGCAAAAGTTGCTAAGTTTTTACTCTGTTCACTTCCATGGAGTTATTCGTATGATAGATCGCAAGTTACCATTTTTGCCTGTGGCACGAAGCTTTTTTTTTTAATAGTGGCGTTTCTGTAATGCCATAGATGGAAAAAATGTCAAGCATATCAGATTCTTTGCCTCTCAGCAATGATTCCAATGGCAGTTATCATTTGCCATCAATGGGTAGGATAAGTGACCGGCAGTAACGCGGCGCGGTTCGCGGGCTTATGGCAATTTGAAACATTAATTGCAGATTAAACAGGAACGCGGATCCCTCACACAGGAAAGCATAGCGGGGTAAGCGCAGTGCAGTACACTATTGCCTGGGCGTTGTGGCTGCGCTTATACGCCGAGGGTAATTATGCCGCAGTAATCTCCTGGCGGCCACTCAGCGGCTCTCGGCTCTGAACATTAGGCAATGCCAAACCTTGTATGAGCTGTGGGGAGAGGGCATCCGGTCACCCCGTTCGTCCAAACCCTCGATGTGCCGTCCCACCCTTCCGCGTATACACCGCTCACGAGATGCGTTCATCCATAGTTGATGCGCGTATATGCATTCACAGTGCGTACCCGTGATGATCTGGTGGACGAGATTGACACTAACCAAACATAGAGACGGACCCGAAGCTTCGATGCCACAGCGGCACGAATATACCAATATCAACGGCACAATGATGACATCTGTCCTTCTCGTAAACGCTCGGGATGCTTTGGATATTGCTCACCAATGTCCCCAAAGCCCCGAAACACTTCGATGCTCATCTTAGCCGATAACATCCCGTTCCTGCAGTGCAGGGCCCTTGTGCATAGTCCGAATCGACGATTATTACACACGAATTCGCGTCTGATGGAATATTCAATATTTCCTCAGAACTACGAATCACGAAACTGTACAAATATTGCAAAATACAAGTTGATTTCAATGGAAAACCCGGGTATCAAGGTACGAACTGGAATATGATCAACCGAGTGTAATATTCTAGTTATGGCGAGGATTAAGTTTTGTTGAGCCTGTAGAGTATACACGACGGCAGTATGAAAGGGTAAAGCTTCTCTCTCCCTATCCCCGATCCATCGACCGCCCATGTAGTGGTGCCGTGGAGCATTCGCGACATTTCATATTAACGCATTCCATTACAGTTGGCAGTTATGGTTCTACGCCATGCCGATGGCCCCGCGGGAACACCATAAAGCCAGTAACATTCTCGGCTCGGAAGCTTTCCTACACATACACTCTCCGACACCGTCTCGTCGTTACATCCCCCTTCGTCCTGTTAAAAGCATCGTAGACACTGAACTTAGTGTAATACAAGCTCTTCCTGAGCGCCGAAGGTAAAGTCACTCTACAGGCTTTTGCACGGCTACGGGAACTAAATAAATCAGGCAAAAAATTCATTATCTCGGCTCCTCAATTAGAAGTTTAGGTTGGAAACGAAACATGCTAACAAATGCTGATGGCTGAAGGGCGGGGGAATGAAAATATAATAATGTTTCAGCATTCATTTTTCGGTCAGATGATTTTGATTATTGATAATCAACCTCATCGTGTTTTTTGATGTTTCGTTTTATTTATTCGGATTTAGCCTTTTGGCGAAACATCGGGAGTTAAGGGAGAACGGGGTTAGTCGAAACACGCGGCAAATCGGAACACACGCTGTAAAAAAATCGGAAATTTCACGTAACGAATATGGAGTACAGTAAGACATTGCGTGTATGAAACCTTTCAGTTTATACTGCGTCTTTTTCGACTTGCCCCGTGTTTCAACTAACCCCGATCTCCCCTACCGACTACACACGATGAGAGCAGAAAAAAATATGGTACCAATTGTATTTGGGAGCGATGCTGCGCGCGGGGGGACGCGGCGAAAGATAACATTTAGTCGGGACCCTGGAAACTCTAATCCCCTTTCGGATGTCATGAATACGTGGCAACACTGGTGGACCGACGGCGCAGGATTGACAAGACATGTAGACGAACAACGTACGGGGGACAGTGTGAACGAAGAAAAAGATAGAATGTACAACGGAGAATGAAAAGAGAAAAAGAAAGACAGACGAAGTTATGAAAAACGAGTGCGAGTCACGTGAATAAGAGACATCGCCGAGCCGTGTGGTTCCCAAAATCACCAGCTGACGGGCGCACAAAAGTTCTCGCATCGCCTAAATAATGTTATGCATCGAGGTCCGTTCAACTCAACCTCCACCCACCTACGGTAACCCTCTTTCCTCGCTGTCGTCGTGTGTGCATCGCGCGACTTGGCGTGCCTGCCACGTTGAACGACAATGCGAGGATTATTTTATAAACAGGATCCCGTTACGTCCCCCCGCGCTCATTGTTAGCCGAAGAATCGCCCGCGGGTAAACCCTATCGAGTCGACTCACATGATTCACATGGACGTTGTAGTCGTATCATCTTCGCAAGCGTGTATACAAATTTATTGAAGATATGATACAAGAAGGAGACCGGGGCGAAATGCAACGACATCCATATTTCACTTTTATCGGATGCAAAGATGTGAAGTTGTTGCTGGGCGATAAAAAAACGTTGATAAATCAGTCGTAAAGTAACAACAGCCATTTTTTTTTAATTCGAAACACCAAAAAAAATCGTAAATCGAAAACGAATTTTTTTTTTTTTCGTATCGAAAATTGGTTAATTAAGACGATAATTTTTTTTTATCTGGGTTGATTCCAAACCTACGTTAATTTAACCTAATTTACTTGACTTCGGCTATCGATCGGGAGGCGTTTTTTTTTTTTTTATAAAAAATCATTTTCGTTCGATAAATTTAAAAAAAAATGAATTTTTAGTAAAAATGTCGTTTCATATGAATCAAATTTTCGGTAAATATCATACGATCAGCAATATCATCGTCCCCCACAAGTTCGTACTGAAACTTGTTGCGTTTGACCCCAGTCTCCCACACGCAGACGAGAGGAACTTACCGAGCAAATCGCCACGTCCGTCGTTCTCGTCTCCGACTTTTTGCAATTTTTCATTTGCATCACTTGCATGTACGGCTTATAATAAGTGGATACAGCTCGTTGCGCCCGGACACCCGCGGTGTGAGGTCTTATATACATGCGGTAATATATATAAAATATATATACATACATATACATCTATCCGTACGCTGTCGAGATGCTCTCGAGGCTCACGGTTCAACCTGCTATTATAACAACACTTGAATTATCCAGTGTATCCTGTTTATTCTCATTATACGGATGGTAATAACGAAGAAACGCGAAATTCGTCTAATTTATAACGCTATTCAACGTAGGCGCGAGTGACGAGTGACTCGTATCAGGATTTATTATCGCGAGTGAAAAAATAAAAAATAAAAAATATAAAACAACCTAATGCCCGCAAAAGCCCACAACATGTGGGTGCCTGGTGCGGGGCTTCGTGAAATATATCGTACTCGGGGTAAAGCGACGAAATGTGTGTAGGACGCGAAAAAAAGGGTTTTGAGAAAAAGAATAATCGGTTTTCTTCTTCTATCATGTGGCGTTTCTTCGGGATCCCGGGGTTCTTCTCGTCCTCAAAGGGGTACCACTGTTCGTGCCTCGAGACCCTCGTCGTGCGAACGTTGGGCTCGTTAATAATAATTATGAATTAACGCCGTCGGCTAAAGCCTGTGAGGGAATTAAAATTACCGCAAATTTAGAGTTATGACGAGGATTTATAACGCCGAGGGAGAGTAGAGAAGGGAAACGCGTTCCTTGTACCGAGCAACTCGTGTTTTTCGGGACGATGCTCGGCACGAGCTTAAATCGTCCGCGAATCAAGGGGAATTCGAACAGTGAAAGCTTTTTACTTATCAACGGCGATCATTGTATCTCCCGTTGTAACTTCCTAATGCATCGAAGTGACCCGATCCGATGAGTTACGAAAATAAAATTTTTCGCCACAAAGCGAGGCATTGTTTCGTGAATTCGTCGATTCAACGTCGATGCCGAGCGCGTCGTTTCGTCAGCGACCGGTGACCCGCTTGATTGAATTATTAAATATCTTGCGGGTGTGAAGGATAGCCGCGCTTCGCGTACCCGGGGGTTAGCTAATTGCGCGCTCGTTAATAATACAGAAGACGTACTACCGCGGTTCAGCGCTGATGCGGGTAGCCGTTGAGTGCTACCTGAATAAACAAATACCGAAATCCTTCCTCATTATTCATTATGCGTGGCGCAATACATATATATGCGATACCACAGAGCACTGAAAACTGTCCGGAGGGTTGATGATAAACAATGGACTGCCGGAGTGACGGCTCAATGTTTGCCGCATCACCAACGCTGATCGCGTTGCATCGGCGAAGTTCTGATCCTAAATGACTTGACCGGAGCCAACAATAGAAATAGAGTCCTCTACATATTTTATCGTCACAGAGAGGCAAACTAAAAAAAAAAAAAAAAAAAAAAACAACCAACGGATCGACGGTGATGCATTTTTGATCCTATTAAATTTTCCGCGCTTAAGTGGCACTCCGGGCACTATATTTGAATTTTTTCGTCCTCTTGTTTGTTGTTTGCATTCGAAATGAGGAAAACAGAGAAGACCGGGGTTAGTCGAAACACAGGTAGATAATAAATCGAAAATTCCTGCCAGCGAGTTGAGGTACACTATGGAATTAGAATGTACACCATTTTAATTCTTTAGAGTACACGAGTCACTGAAATCTCTGATTTTTTTTAAAAGCTCAAGTTTTAACGAACTCCGGTTTTCCTTTACGAAAAATTATATCCAATTTTTGTACGTTTTTTTAGCGAAGTTTAGCAGAAGAATGAACCAAAAAAATTCATTTTACAAACTCGGAATGTCAAAGTGCGGATTGAAAAAAAAAAAAAAAAAAAAAGAAGAGATTTCTCTATCGATCGGTTAGCAGGGAAAAGCACAGGAGTAGACAGTGGGATGTATATGTACCTGACGGCGAATTTCCATCGGCACCCGGAGTCAGCGTAACGCTTTCGACTTTTAAAGGCTGCGCGATGTAAAACTGCGGAAAACGGTTGAATCGCGGCCACGATATTTATGTGAGCGAAAGGGGGGAGGGAGGGAGGGGTGAGCAGTACGCCGGTTGCTCTCGGTATCGCTTTATTCTCTCTTCATATTTATGAGGCCACGCTATGCGAGAGGGAAGGCGAGAGGCTCCGCAGCCCGTAACTGTGTACCGGACCAGCTATGCGCGACCACAGAAAACTCGAATCTCCCTGCTGCTTTAAAACGAGAAAACAGCGGCAAAGCGTTTTTTTTCTTTCACCCCCCCCCCCCCCCCCCTTCACCTCTCTTCCTCTCTTTCACTCCGGAAACATGAAAAGTCCATTAATAACTTAATACGGTGGGCAAAGAACTCGCACGATTCTGGCTGAATGCGAACGCTCGCCGAATAATAAATATATAATAACAGCATTCTGATATAATGTATCGGACACCACTGACGAAAAACCAAAACAAATCGATCGCGCAATCCAATATGCAAAATTAAAAAAAAATTCGTGTTGTTTTTGCGATCATAGGGTGATTTTTTTAATCCAAATATTCGTTTGGTATCTTCGTGGAAATTAAGAATCAGGAGATACATAGAAAAGACAGAATATAGAAATATATAGAAAATATTGTAGTTTTTGGCTTTTTATACAAAGATACATCATTTGTATACTCCGACGGATATTTTATTTCTTTTCGGATAATATTCTATTCAGTATCTATATTTCGAAAAAAAAAAAAAATCATTAGATTTTATATCATTAATACTATAATTGTAACAAACTAAACGATTTTACGGTGAGATTGCGACTTTTACAGACTTGAAGGACGAGTTAATATTTGTTCTCTGCTCTCCGTAACGACGTAATTGGAAATAAAATTTAAGAATATATCAAACGTCCGGATAATATCACGAACTATAACAAGAAAATTGTAATTTGTGTTCAAAACAAACATTTCGATTGTATCGATCGTCGCCGGAGATTCAGCTATTACTCGATGTGAATTAAATAATATTTACGTAAAAAATTATTTTTTCTGTCTACAAAATTTTTATCGATAAAATATAATTACTGTGCTAAACGTGAAATATTGCTAAAGCATATGTAAATTTGTAAGAAAATCATCAAGCGCGGAAATGTTATAAAATTTATAAGATCGGTTGTTGATTCTATCGATGCAGGTTGTGTTCTCTCGTTTTTTTTTTTTTTTTTTTTTTTTAATTCTTCGTGCCTCAATTGAAATTCAGCTTCGAACCAGTTATGCAATGCTGAATCGTCTTACGAGACTTTAATATATTCGTTCGCTCGTGGCAATTTAAATGAAGCCGAAGAGAGCGATCAATATAACGAAGTGATTAAGTGTTTCAAAGCGAGAAACTCGGCGGGATAACTTAATAGGGCACTTAATGATACCTGGTTCCCCTCTTCAATGATTCTCGAATTCATTTATGATAAATATACGTTCGTACGTCGTCCTCGGAGGCTTGAGACAGAGGAGTTTCAATTCATTTCCGTTCGTTTCGGTGGGAACGGTTCGATCGAGTTTACCATATCGTAGGAATACGATGAGATCTTAGAACGGGAAGCGATGAGAGACGGGAAAGCATCGGTGAATCTGCGGCGCGTGTTCTCATTAAACGAGACACACACATACGTGTACATAAATGCGCACATATACAGAGAGAGAAGAGCTGCGCGGAACAGAGTCCGCATGAAACTCTGAGAAAGACATTTGTTAGTAGTCCGGACGATTTATGGGGCACAGAACTCGCTTTTCGTGCTGTGCTGCTGGCTGGTTTAGAACGAGCGGATATATCGTCGGAATACGAGCTCACCACAGGTAGCTCGTGTTCAGGTGCTTCAGATCCACAACTATATACTCACTTACCTATAAGCTAAAACAACTGCTGTCCAACTGTCACCGTAATGGCTTTCGATTTTTCAGATATTTGATACACCGTCCTTCGCGGAATAGCCAGGAATGTAACGGAAGAACGATGCGCAAAACGGATGATCGCAGATCGGAGAATGGAGAACGGAGAACGGTTGAGGACCAAAAATCCAAGAACTTGGGAAATGAAAATTAAAATCGTATACGCGATATCTACTTGCAAAAGCGCCTCGTTCGATTAAAAATCATTTTAAAGGGACCCAAATCATTTTTTTTGTCATAAAACATGATTTTTCGAAGAAATCACGAATTATGATTTTTTTTAAAGAAATCATAAAATATCATTTTTTTTTTTTCGAATTTAGAATTATTTTCGTGTTCGACATGAGTATCGGGCGACTTATCAACCGGGAAAAAAACAGAAGACTGGATAATAAAAAGATGTTCCAAAAAAAAAAAAAAAAAAAAAGGAAAAAATAGAAAAAAAAGGAAAGGGTGAGCGCGCTAACGAGGTCGAGGAAGATTTTCCGAAAGTCGCGCGGCACCGACGTGTGTGATCTGTCAAAATAAATTGTCAGTAGCGAGCGGTTGTATCAACCCTGCGAAGTTGAATAAACAAGCAAAGAAGAAGAAGAAGACGGGTCTCGCAGCATGAGGCTCTTTACGCGCGATGCATGAGTTAACGTTACGAAAACTCGGTGAAGGCGAGAACCGTGAATATAAGAAAGCTTGACGAGACCCAGCTGGAAGAAGATCGTAGAAGGCATATATCCCGGTCGCACGTTATATTCGAGGGGTAGCGGCGTGTCATAGGCGTCATCGCGCTCGTCACGGCGTGCCACGAGAAAACGCAAGAGCTTCTTGTCTTATTCTTTTATTTTTTCGTCGTCGTTTTTTTTTTCTCCCCATCTCACCTACTCGTTTCCTCCTCCGATTCCAAGAGTCACGTCCGCCTGGTGGCGACGTCGGCGGCGTGTCTTTTTCGCTCCGATCTCACCGCACGTTGAATAAACTACCAGTCAGAGATAATATTAGCGTTTCGGCGGCGTTCGAGGAAGACTCGGTTGAAGGAATTATTTTTATTTCTATATATATAAATATATATTTTTAAAAACTTTATTTCGCGGTATATGAAAGCTCGCGCGCTACTTTGTCGGCTCAATTGGTATTTAATTAATAATCTTACGAAGAAACCTGATAATAAAATTGCTCGATAATGCGACAAGAATATCGAAAAAGATCTGAACATTTATTATAACCAATACAAACAAACAAATCTTTATATTTAATCGTCAGTCGTTGATTTTTCGAATCCGCCAATTCGAGTTAAATTTTGATTTTTTTTTTTTTAAACTATAAAATATAATAAAATATTTTTTTTGGATATTTGACTCGATTTTCGAAAGGTACCATTGCAATGATTATAAAAATAGTGTCAATCATCCCTCAAGCGAAAAAACACCAAAAACTTCGAAACTCTCTTTCTTCGGGATAAATCACAGTTTCCGAGAAACGCGCGATCCGAAAAAAAAAAATCACATATCTTCCTAGTCGTCTAACTTTGTTATTTGTGTGTTTCCAAGCGAAATAGCTCGCCGTGACCCAGTTAACGTTGCGCGCAAAGCTCATATTCTCAGTTTGCTTACTTGCACCGAAGCTAATTGTTAGTCGCGAACGAACACCGCGGGGTAGAGTAGAGAGAACGTTCTGCAAGTCGTAACTCATTCTACGTCATAAATCGGGTCCAATGCAGCAGCGGCAGCGGCGGCGGCGGCGGCGGCGGCGCCCCTATACACAGCAGCCGGTCGTCCCTTCTCCAGACGCGGCACTACCTAATGATTACCGGGGGAATATGTAAATCTCTCACTGGAACATTATGAGCGTTGCTCAGCCTTTATTGTGCCATTTTTTTTTCTTCCCTATTTCTTTTTTCATATACAGAAACCAAGGTGCACACCCTCGTCAGCCGTAAAAGCCCTCTTGCAAATCCAAAATAGTATGTTTAATCAAGTCGCCTCGTCGGACTTCCAACCGCGAAAAATATTTCTACGCTACAATACCTCCCGCGAGTGATATCAACGACGTTTTAACAATTTAGCCGTATAATCTTTCTAATTATAAAATGCAATTAACCGGCAATACCCCGCACATTAGACACGAGGCCCGTTATTGTCCCAACCATTTAACGTTGCTACTTTACCTGATTGCATCCAAAAGCATAACGAGAAAAAACACGAAAAAAAAAAAAAAAATGATCCGCGTCGAAACGATTAAAACTAATCGACCCCATTCAAATCGCTGCTAAGAGAAGAGGGGAACGAACGTGCGAATGGAGAAAAGTTTTTTCGCGATAAGAACGCTTTCGCGCTACCGCACGTCCGGGAAGAGCATGAAGTGGAGAAAGAGACGGGAGCAGGGGGAGGGAGGATGTTGACGCAAGCGAAGTGAAAACGGAGATCGGGGCCGGGTTAGGTAGAAAGCTTCCGGCTGAAAATCACTGCCGGGGGTATGAGAATGAGGGTTGATAGCTGCTGGTTCTTCGTCCCTTCCATTCTCCCAACAGCGTCGAGAGAGACGCCCCGTAGCAGTCTCGGCAACGGTTGGAATATATACTTTGCGCGAATTCGCGACGATTAAAATTCAAGCGGCAACCCGCGAGAGAGGGAGAGAAACGCTTTTCCTTTTCCCTCCTTATATTTTGGGTTTTACTTCACGCCGTTGGCGCGGATCTTAATTTCCGTGGCTGGTAATCGAATCATTCAATTAACGCCCTTACACACCGACGAAACGCTACGAACTTTATATATAACACACAGATATACACTATCACAACGACGTTTTCTGTAAAGTTAACTGACATTCGGTTCTCTCTCGCTTCGCATCGCTAATCGAATTGAATTATTCGAGTTTATTGCATTAATAACCATCCGCGCCTCTCGCGCCACCTCGTCGTATCTTGTCCCTCTTCTATCTACCCGTGGAAAAGTTAAAATTTCTGCTTATCGCTCCCTCCCTCCCCCCGCCCCCCGCGGACCATCCCGCGAACGAGAGACTGTTAAGAATTTTATAGGTATGGAGAAACGATTCGTCCTCATCGTTCTCTCGATGAACGACGGTAGAGACGGACTCGGAAACGTGATTCGACTTGGGGAAATTTCTCTCGAAGGATGCCGTCCTTCGTTAAAATTGTCTGGAACACTTTTAAATCAGTTCGCTAATTTTTCTATCGAACGTTTCGTTCTCGAAGATACGTTGGTTCTTCGACGTCTTAGTTTGACGATCGATTGAAATCGAAGAAATTTAATTTTCAACTATCGACTGCTCGTCAGAAAAAAAAAAATTAAATTTGTATATTTTTTTTATTGGGGTCCAACGATATTTCGTGGATTTTGTTGCTGAAATAACGTTTTTTTTATATCTGCTGCATTAATTCAGTGACTGATGACTTGTGTTTTAAAAAGATAAATTACGAATATTATAGTTCAACTCTCCATAACAGGTATAAACAAAATAAATAATAATAATACAATTTCTTTATTCGATTCTTTTTTTTTTTTTTAAATTACCTTCCGATGTGTATTCGACGATTATTCATGAACCTGATGACCAATCATTTCCGAAGAATTAATTACGGAAATCTTATCCGGATACGAATAGAACGTAATTTTCCTTCGAAGTCGCTTCCTCCGCGAAACGGAACACCGAATTGCAAAGGATCACTCACGCATCCGATCCTCGGTCGTCTGTATCCCCCTACGCGTAACCTCCCGCTACTCTGTTCCGAAGTGTATACCAAGTCACGGATCATTGGGCCATTCTGCTTGGTCGATCACCACAGCAATCTGGTACCTTCCTAACTTCTTCCTTTCGCTTTGCACCAAATCCGCAAATGTCTTCGACGACTGACGAATTCTCTAGTTTTTTTTTTTTTTTTTTTTTTTCCTTCCCGAAACTTTTTCCGCAGGCGATTATGTCGCTCGCAATGTCGAGATTATTTTTTTGCTTCAACGGATACCCCGATTGCCATTCGTCTGCGATTCTTTTTGCCCGTTCACCGAGACTCGTTTTGGCACACGGAACCGGAGCCTAAACATTGTCCGCAATGACGTAACGGCAACATTGTTCGAAGATCGTCGAGAATATATTCGTGTCATTGGCCAAACGGTGGCAAAAGAATTCAGTAGGTAAACGTAGAGTGAATTCTACTCGGCCACGGAGCGTCGAGGGATTTGGGCAAAGAAAAAAAAAAACGAAGAAAAAAAAAAAATTTGCTTTAATTATACGATGGAAACTGGGGTGCAGGGTACGCGGCACACGCCGTAGGGCGTCGGTCAACGTGTTTTAATTTCCCACGACACCGCGACCATGTTTCCCAACTTTTCGAATCGAGCGACGACGTGAAATAAAAAAAAAGTTACCGAAAAAAAAAAACTGGAAAAAAAAAAAAAAAAAAAAAAAAAAAAACGAGTCATCCCACAGCAGCGAGACTGCTGCACTGTTCTGCGAGCTGTCGGGACTGCGTTGCCATCCCAGCGGAGTGAGGAACGTGGAAACGTTTCCAATTTGTACAACTCAACGGAATAAATGCGGATCGGGGGTGGTGACGAAAAAAAAACACATCGAACAGAAACGAGAGAGAGCGAGAGAGAGAGGATGGAAGTGCGGCTTGTGTGTACAGAAAAAAAAATTATCCCGGACCCCGTTAGTTCTACGACTAATTTGGAAACTCGTCGTTAAATATTCGTAGTCGCCGTGTTCCTCTCGCTTTTCGCACCTTTACGCTCTCGTATTTCCAATTAACTGAAACTTTTGCTCCGACCATCCTGTCCGATAACGATTCTTCATTCAACTCTTTTTTTTTTTTTTTAGGCTTTTCTTTATTACGCCCCGAAGCGACCTAATAATATGCTTCGCGGTCTTTTCGTGCCTTTGATCCTTTGACTTATGAGGACAAAATTATTTTTAAAAAATTACAAACTGCGAGAGTCGATCGGAGGATAAAAAAGAAATATATATGAGAAATGATATTTCATGCCTTGTTGGATAAAGTGATCCACTTTTCCGTCGCTCTCTTGGATGCTTTGATAAGCGCCGTTCGGAATAATTTACAGGATCGTCGTGTAGGCGGAACTCCAATCTCCGAGGAGAAGTGGGGGACCCGTCGGAGTAGAGTTTCCAATATTCAACGTGATTAAATATTATAAAAGCAAAATTCCGTGAATGCCACTAATATTTCGCGAACGTTGCTGGGTGCCCGGGTTATACCGAGTAGGGAAGTGGGAGGAGCACAGAGAGGGCATATAGGGAGAGATGAAATCGAGGGTTGCGAGGTGGTAGAAGGCTCAGTGATATCGACCATAGTATCCCACTTCCCCTTGCCGCGGAATGCCCGTAGGAACACCTGAGCCCTGCGACTCTCGTCCTGAAAACTCACCCCGTCCAACCCTCACCCGTTTCATCCACGGATACCGCGTATAACACACACGGCATCTATACTAATTCTCCTTTTTATATCGCTACAAATATCTGCGTACATACACGGTGTCGGATGAGTTACGACTACCGGAATTTTATTTAGTTTCCGCGGGTTGAGTTGTAAAAAAAAAAAAATTCATCTGCCATACTGTTTCGCCTCGTATACCTCGTTGGAATTTATAAAATATTAATCCTTTGAAGGTTTTTTGTTTAACCACCGCGCATGCAATCAACTCTAATCGAAGAGCCAAACTTCACTGGTCTGCGAACTTGTGACTCGTTTTTTGTTTTCTTTTTTTTTCGTTAGAAAATGCGATTAAAAAAATTATGAAAACATTTGGGATTTTATTTTGAAATTGAATATATTTTTTATTATACGGAAATAAATGCATCGTATTGATAGTGTATTACTATTCATTGCGTTATTAAAAAAAAATATATTTAGTGAGAAATTATTATTATTGTTATTAGTGTTATTATGATCGGTAAATTGATTATCCTTTGCAATTATAGAACCGTTGTTCCCTATTAAAAAAAGTCTGTTATAGAATTGAATGCATCATAACGGATGCACTGAAATTGCCATCCGAACCCGAAAGATCCGTCGTTTCAACTACGGTAAATAATAAACGTTCACAGTACTCGAGGGAACACTATTTTATTTAGTTGCTTCTCGGTATTCCGAGTACGTAACGACGGAATGTCAAAATTGAATCTCAAAGAGTTCATGAATGTGAAAAACACAAAATGCGAACAAAAAAAACGAAGGGTACGCAGTTCCACAGCGAGAGAAAGTTCTTTAAATATTTTACCACAACTGCCTGTTGGTACATTAGTCGAAATATGAATGGAATGTATATTCGCTCCGAGATTTTCGGCATTCCGGCGTATAGAAGCAAATTTTTTTTTCGCATAGTTCGGAGTCCGCGTGCCAACTGAAATTTTTATTTTTTTTATTTCTTTCCGGTTTAGTTTATTCTGTGCCGAAACGAAAGATGGAAATGTTCGAGAGGGCAAAAGGGTGGGGGAGGAGGAGAGGGCGTAAGGCCACGGGCGGTCGACGCCACGCGAGAAAAACGCCGGTGGGCTTCGCAGCGCTGCTTTTCCCGCACCGTAACTCCAAACAATGGACCTTAAGTAGCGCGGTGACGTTGGGACCCACCGAGAACCGGGAATAAAAAAAAAGACGGAGGAATCGAGGTCTGAGAGCGAAAAGAGTAAAAATATTTTAATCCCCATCCCGTTTCTCGTCGATGTGAAGGGACGGGTGGTCAACGATGGAATAAAAAAAAAAAGACACTCCTCATCGATCGCGGAATCGATGACGACGCGTTCCCACCAGGAGTTGGATAGGATACATCAAACTTTTATGTTCTAAGATTAAAAGAATTTCGAAAATTATTCAATTATTTCAGTTTCGAATAAACAACTACCGGCAAAGTGTGCCAAATTACATAGAAAATCTTTTTTTTTTAACTAGAAATTTCGCATCTCCGAAATAAAATTAATTATATCGAAAAAAATATGCAAAATATGTTTCTGGAAAAATTATATCCTACGAAAATATTTCAGAAATCCAAATGAAAAAAAAAAAAAATATCAATTTAAATATATAATTAATAAATAAATTTTATAAAAATGTCGAATTTTATATATTTCTGATTCACTTTTTGCATTTTTTGTATACCATTTCCATGTGGAATCTACCGTCTGTGCAATTATTGCATAGATTAAGATTAAATCATATTAGTATTGATTATTTATTATTATTATTAAGTAAGACGACTTTTCCTCGTCAAAATAAATTCGAAAGTATTCTTATTAAAACGCTTATTAAAGTAATACTTTATAATAATAAAATATTATAACGACGTTTAACGGAAACTTTAACCGTGAGTTTGCCTTTTTTTCTACCCTTGACCGCGTAATTCCCCTACTATCCCACTAATTTCAAATAAAACCCTGACTCGCTCTTCTTCTCCTCTTTCTTCTGGTTTACCTATACGCGAGAACCTGGACGTCCCGACGTCGTTCCGGCCTCGTCTGGCCACTACGTCTCGTTGTACTTCCATCCCGGTTCGCGTACCCTAAATGCATGCAGTAGGTACCTTGTATACTATAACCAGAACGAGGAGACTCCGGGGGAGGGAGTGTTTCGCGAACAGCGGGAGGTCCCAACCCAACTACACACTGAGAGGGGTTCCTACACACAACGGTAGGAGAAAGCGCGATAGAGGATTGGATGGGTAGGGTGAGAGAAGCGCGTTACCTACGTAAGCGCTGTTTATGGAGACCGCAGGCGGGCATCTCACCCTCCGGAGGTTGAGCTTAACGTTACTGCAACCAACCCACACCGACATCGGCGAGTAATCGTGTGTTGTGCTGCATCCTGGGTCCCGGTCTCGCGTTATACGAGCGAAAGGATTTTCTTGCGGACGAGAATCCTCTCTGCCATCCTGCCATTCCCGCGACACAGCGAGAACCCCCCCGAGGGGGTAGGAAGGGGCGGGAGGGAGCGTAGGAGCTTCTCGCGTCGCTTCGGTAGCGCGATACTGCTCTGTGCAACAGAAGGATTCTGTGGCGCACGCCGTGGATTTCGCTCTAATGTATAAAAATAAGGCCGCGTGCCTTCGTAAACGAGTCGAAGGATCTATGTGCTATGCGTATATACCGCACGCTTACCGTTTTTTCCTCTACAGAAGCTCCACAGTACATAGTTCGCTCGAACATGACGAAGGAAAAAATATATGTATATATTTGCGAATCTCGTTGTTTTTCGTTACATTCGATACGTCGTAGATCCGTGATACGTATGTTCTATTGGACTTGGCAGCGACATCGCGAACACAGAGACACTGGTAAAGAGAGATTGGAAATCGTGCGAAGCAAAGCTACAGATTTCTCGCTCCCGGTGACAACGAGACTTTCGATATATTATTATACGCTTCGACGTTTATGATACCGTTGCCTGGAATGACGGGGAATTCAATTACACGGGTGAGCGTGAGAGCTTTTTTTTTATGAGGTACACACATGCGAGAGGGCAGAGGTGTTTTATTTTTTCTACTTTATCGTGCAGAAATATGTTTATCTGACGAATAGTTTATCGAAAAAAAATATTTTACAAAAATTACGTGGCAGAAATATTATTCCGATGTAATAGAAAAAAATTACAAAATAGAAGGATCACAAAATATTTATATTTATATTTTTTTTTATGACGAAATATTCTTTTAATTGAGTTTCTCCTGCCGCGTGTAGCAATGTGATCGACAAAAAAAACGATCGAAAACGTCAACGGAGCGAAATAGAAACGCAATTACATTCGAAATGGATATACCGAGGAAAACATCAAGTTTTGACTCGTCGAATATATATAATATGTAACGAACAGACGAAAGTTAACGACCCAAAATGTGGGTCGTCCGGATACGAACGAGAGGAACAGCGTGAAAAAAAAATAGAATGAAACGTGTCTACTACCCTCGGCGAGCTATTCCATTCGTGAGTTCTTCTTCCTGCCGTTAAACGTCCATTCACACGCTGAACAGAGGGTCGAACTCTTTCGGAGTTTCGTGACGTTTCTTCGTTAGGTATTCGATATAAAGAGCGTACGGAGATAGGAGGGGAAGGAGAGAGAGAGAGATATTCGTCTCTTATAAATATCGTTCGTTCGAAGTTTATCGGTCAAGTCGTTATGATCGATGACTGACATTTTAAAGCTTTGCCAAGGGGTGAAACGGTACTGAAGGGCGGACAAAAAAAATGATAGAAAAAAAAAAGAAGAGAATACCCCGTCGCGTAAAAGCCAATGCATATAGCTTTGTCGGGATGGCGCATCGCGCTGAATCCGTCACGACGTGTATAATGATCGAGTGGATCAGCACACCAGCCAGCAACACAGAAGCGCGGCAGAAGCTTCGAGCGCCACTTTGAAAAGAGGTCAAGAGAGGAGCGAATCGCGGAATATCATGAATGGAGCGACTCGCCCGTCCGATGGGGATAATACCCGCTTTTCCGATTGTTATACGCTCGTGGTGTTTGGCCCGTACGTCCAAGTCAATGTATATGGATTTTCAAGCATAAAATATTATAATATCTCATAGATTTCGATCCCCACCCCTTCGCTCCCTCCGAGAGAAAGTAACTTTCATTCATTCGTACCTTCGCCATACTGTCAATTATGTGTATCCCGATAAGTCAGTTTTGTGCAAAAAAAAATAAAAGAATCGATCATCGAAAAATTTCGGTGACGAATATTGTATGAAATATAAGAATGCAATAGAAAGTCTAATGGGAAGTCATGAGAAATACGGGACGATTGGATTTTTCGGGTATCGAAACTACTCGATGAAATTCGAGAATTAACTTGTAATTCGAATTCATAATAAAATCGCACAATATCGAGAGTACTGGAATTAAAAAATTTTATTTCATGGGTATTAAAAAACCGCTGTATAAAGTTATTTTATTTAATTTTATGTGATAAAAAAAAATATTAAAAATAAATCAGCAGCAACTTCAATTTTCGTCTCTGAAGTTCGAACTCTGAGGGTACAGGAATTAAAAAATTTTTATTTCACGGGTATTAAAAAAACGCTGTATAAAGTTATTTTATTTAATTTTATGTGATAAAAAAAAATATTAAAAATAATTCAGCATCAACTTCAATTTTCGTCTCTGAAGTTCGAACACCAGAATTTACTCTTCATATGATAAAAAAAATGTAACTATGTCATTAATCTTTGTAATTTGTAATAAATTATACCGTAAATGAAATTTATCATAATAGATAAGAGCAGAAGAGACATCGTAGCCTAAGAGCGCTGAAACGTTGTTGATGTCGGATAGAGGTTCACGGAGAGGAAAGCTTCGAAAGACGCCTAGCTGGCGTTTCACGGAGAAGAATGGACCACTAATTCCATTGTGACAACTAATGTACGAGTGGTTCGATAGTCCCGTAGGTGTAGGCCGCCGCTCGTCGGATATGGCAAGAGGGGGGGGGGGGGGAGGCAGCGGGAAGACGGAAACTGAAGGAAGGAACCGTAGCTCTCTTGGGTAATCGGGTGTCACGTGGGCCGACATCGCTGGCACCGCGTACAGCTCTACGTCCACTGACCTTTTGACCCGTATTATCCACCTGAGACCAAAAGCACCACGCTAAAGCCCGCTGTACCGTTGTAGAACCAGCGATGCAACTATGTGCATCGAACCGCGAGCTATGAAAAGATATACGTATCAAAGTGTTTTGTAAAAAAAGTCAAGTATATCCCTACCGCGTTATCTGTGAGAGATAAGATAAATAAGAAACACGATATTCAAGACGAAGACTGCGCGATGAATA
Source organism: Cryptus armator (assembly GCA_963971235.1). Lineage (NCBI taxonomy): Eukaryota > Metazoa > Arthropoda > Insecta > Hymenoptera > Ichneumonidae > Cryptus > Cryptus armator. The sequence continues at coordinate 2,302,414 of OZ020234.1, read as the reverse complement.
ATTTACTTAAAAAAAAAACTCGAAACGCAAAAAGCGAAGCGTGTAATGAAAAAAAAAAAAATGAAAAATTACTACTCAGAATAAAATGATGACTATCCGAAGGCGTCGAAATAAAAACTTCAGAATATCGATGTTCGTACAGAAATTACAGACTTTTTTCCGACCCCTATCTTTGACATTCTGACGAATCGAAACAAAATGAACAAACGTATACTATGACAAATAACTATATATGACGAGCAGACATAACAATTTTTATTTGTTTCTACGTTTTTGCTATTTCTCCTGACGATTATTGTTCATTTTATTCTATTATGTTTAGTCTTTCGTTGCGAGAATAAACAAATATCGAAGACTTTTGTTTCACCGTTGCGATATGGCAGAAGGAAATAAAGTGGTCCTTAAGTGATTTATGTCGGCGGACAACATAGTCATTCTTCGTTCCATTGAATTTCTTTCGTTTTTTTGTTTCCGTTTTTTTTTTTTTTTTTTTTTTCTTCCAATCTACTCGTTCTATAGCGTACTGCGGTTTGGAGCGAAATCGCGTTGGCTCCGAAGAGGCCCGCAGCCATCAGCCAGTAGCTTCAGTTTGGAGGTGTTCGGCACGTGGCTGCCTGCCGCTACTGCTGGTGCTGCACGAGGTGAAGGTAATTGGAATGTTTCGTCCGGGTATTTGGGGCAGGACGACGAGCAGCACTACCGGCAGCAGTGGCATAGAACGGAGGGAGTGAAGCGCAAAGCGGTATCATCTGAAGGCCGGAGGGGCTGGCATCAGCACAGGCAGGCGCGGCAGAGAGGGTAACTCAGGTATTGCATAGAGCTGCATAGAAGGGTTGAAGTAGATACTATATACCTATATAGATTCGGCGCATTGAGCGCGCATAGTATATCTATTGGATTACTGTACCAATTACTGACCTCCTGTCAGTGAATTTCACGCTAAAAACGATCCCGATGTGCCGGATGATTATTGGAAAATAATCTAATAAAGATCGATCAGAGAGAATCAAATATTGCATACGCATCCCAGAGGAAGAAAAGTTATTTGATACTCTGACTCTGAAAAGCCTCCAGTCGTATAACCTGAACTTTCGTCATTTGCGAATTGGTTCGATGTAACAGTTTGGGATAATCGATACGCGTAATTTCTATTGCAATTCGGATGATTCTGTTGTTGGTAGGATTGCCTACGACACAAGAATTAAATCATCGTAGAAATATATCACTAAAATATCGATAGGGAAACAATATATTCTATTATAACTGAAAAGTACCAAGAAACATTAAAAACCACGAGACTAAAGACCTGTCTTCGAAATACGTCGATGATAACGTTTCACAACTGCCAATAAGACAATAACTCGGATAGGAGAATCAAAAAATCATCCTAAAGGTTGCCGTTTCGCAGGAAGAGGGAAGAAGAATCAATGTTTCATTATACCATTCAATAATTAGAATGCGGTCAGTAACTGGTACATTGGTTTCACTATGCACGAGACGAGGTAGATATGCGGTGTTGGTGTTGGCGCTGGTGGTGCATCGATCCACACCGGCTGCCAGGTCAACCCTCCGCGTGTCTGCTATCTCGTTCTTGCCTTCCCGTTCGCTCTGTCGCGCTATCTTACTCAATCTTTCGCGATGTTTCTCCCTCAGCGGCTTTCTCGTGCGGTTCGCCGAGGGATGAAGATAGAGGATAGGCGCATGTGTGCGGATGTACTCGTGTTTCTACATCCATACATTCACACATATATATATTTACGAAGCCATACTGCACCGGAGTTGTGTAATACATTGAAGGCATAGCGAGATAGAGATGAGAAATGTATAGAGAATGCAACCGCGAGAGAACCACGAAGGATCCGCGCGTTATATCACGACGTTATTACTTATGCGAAAGCGCGCAGCGTCGGCTGCGTTCGCTAGCGAGCGGTATTGTAAATCGGGGCTGAATTAGGGGGTAGACGAGCAGCAGGGAAGCGAGTTGGAGTGAAGAGAACCAAGAGTATTACCGCGGCTGAGCCCTCCGGTAAGCGGAAAAGCAACGAGGCCTCTACCTACCCGCCCCGGATGCACACAGCATCCGACAGTCCTATACCCTGCCTTTGGATCTCTGTGGCTCCGGGTGCCCTCGTGAGCTTTGACTATAGCAATACAGTCTGTTGCATTGATCACAGGCACGCCGTTTCAGGGTATAAACCTTGTACATCGAGATGCCTCGATCGCGCCAACCCCAGAACGCATGACAGCTATTTGACTGCCGATTGATCTTGCTACCGAACCCCTCCCCACGAGGCACAATAGCCGAATACCTGTAACTCGACGGGATTTAGGGGATTGTTCATACGCACCGATTCGGATCGGTGTCAGTGTCAGGGATTGAGAGATGTCGATTGCAGTAATGGAATTTCCATTGTTGATTAATCGCGGATAATTGAACGACGGCAAACGAGTTACGGAAATATTAAGACGATAGACAGGAAAATCAATGTGCAAAGTTTACAATACTCCGGAAAATAAAATTAGTCCCGCAGCGATCCAAACCGGATGTACAATAATTAATTACATTTCCAAGTTCAAATGTTCCATTCGACAGAAATAAAAGTCATTACCAATGTGCTTTTTTTTCATTTCTTTGATACGAATCGACAACTAAAAGCTTAAGAAAGTTCATGAATACTTTAATTGAAAATTTGATAAAATCATTTTTGAGTAAAGAATAATCGTATTAAAATTTGAAAATTCTTACTAAAAATTGATATTTTCAATTAAAAAAAATTTCTCTATAAATAAGATGGAAACGCTTTGAAAATTCTGAAAAAATACGAATAAAAAATTGAGTGTGCGAATATTCCGAGATTCGTTTATATTTCATCGGGTCGTTTGAGCCGTTTCAGCGATTTTAACGAGATCTCAAATTTATACAGGTCCTTCAACGGGTTAATGATCGTAGCAAGCATCTGCGAATATTGCTTCGACGAGATCGATAGTCACAGAGGGTGACTATCGATGGGATATTCAGCAAAGTAGGATAGACCGGTAGAGCACGTAGATACTATAGATTTCAAAGGTACGAACTGGATACCTGTGCTCTACACATATCCGAGCGATATGCAACGTGTGCGATTCGCCTTCTATGGAGCCTCATATCTATAGTCCGAAATCGACCAACTTCTCCGTACGTTTCTCGTCTGTGTACAATCGGGAGTTGTCCCTACGGCTCTCTTCCCGTCTCCCACCCCTCCTTCTCCTCCTCCGCACCCCGTTGTGCAATATCCCGAGTGCGCCACACACCAGAAACTGGACCACTTAGGATTGATCGCCAGCTATAACAATGTCCCGCCTACGCGCCCAGTAAATCCGCGATAGCTACCTCGTTCCTGGACTCACTCACTTCTCTATTCTCCGCATCTCATCCTCGTTGCACTTTCTCATGTCCACTTGCGCACACTAACTCACGCGAAGAGAAGGGAAGGGGGCTTCGGAGGCTTTCATACATGTCGACTGTCGTTCGTTCAACCATGAATTTCTTCTCGATCCACAACGCGATAACGGTGCGAGACTCGCGCAAGCACAGGTGCACCGCGTCGCGATATACACGGCAGTTTATTGCTTGGATATAAGCTTTATAGTTTCGGCGTTTCGAACACCCATTCGCACTGCGGACATCGAGATACACGAGATTTCTCCATCTCACTCGCGTAAATTTTTACTCTATAACTATATAGATATACATGTATATATGTTTTTCATGATACTCTTTCGATTTAATCCGAACGAACGATTCAAAGCTTTCTACTACTATAGTCGTAGGTTTCTCGAGTAATCGATTGCTTTATCGGACAGAGTCAAATATATATGTATATATGTATATATATTTTTTTGTTCGTTATATCCGCGATCGACATGCCGGCGGATACGCGCGACGACGATATCGCGAAATCTCGTGCGGTGAACGATTCTCGTTATCTAGGAAATTTAACGGATACGTACTTCCGACATTGGGATGAAGTGGTTATATACCTCTGTTTGTATTAGTCGTCGAATCCGGCAACAAAAGCTACGATCCTACCGTCGTAATAATCGAGTTGGTAAATACGGGAGAGAAGCAATATTGGAGAAACTTCATAGACGAGTCGACGAACGCTGTACTTGTGTTCTCATGTAAAAAATGTATATATTTCACTTGTAGGAGAATCTAATGGACTGCAGTATTTTTTATATCGAAAATCGATCATTCTAAACGCCGGTATGGGTCCGCACCGTACGCGTTTCATTTTATAAAAAAAATAAAAATAAACATTTTGTTGAAGTGATTTTCAGCGAATTGTAATTAACATTCAAATTTATTTCTCTTAATTATCGAAAAATTCGGTAAATATTTTTATTCGGAAAAAATTAATTTTTCAATAGTTTCAACGTTTACAGGTGTAATATAAAAACAGATTAACCACATATTTGTTTGCATGTTGATCCATTGGTTGAAGTGGTAAGTCTTATCGATTTCGAATACCGCGTTTATTTTTTTTTTATTACATCGAAAAATTCCGTAAAAATTTTCATTAAAAAATAATCAAATATTGCATATTTAATAGTAAAATAAAAATATTTTGGAAAAAAATTATGATTTCGCCAACAAAAATTTTGCTGTAACAGCAAATTTTTTTTGTATACGAAATCCTTGCTGTTACAACTAATTATTTTTCTCAGTGTGGCAAATCTCTTGCCTGTAAATGTAACAGACGATTAATTCCACTCAACGACCATTAATCCTTCGAAATCCAAAACCCACAATAATTCGAGTCACACGCGTCTATAATTTCAAACAAAACGCACCAAAATATACCATATAATTTTTATTTCCCATTCTGTTGCTCCGACTATCTCGCGAACGCTCTTAAACGCAATATACACCAAAAAAAAAAAAAAAAAAACTAAAGTACAATGTAAATATTTCAGCTCGAAGAAACCAGAAAACATTTTTGACTGTTTAACCGATATTCAGGTGGTTCTGCGGCAAGCGTAAGTACGAAATGAATATATAATAAAAAAAAATAAAAAAAATACAATACACCTCCGCAGTATCGCGAGACTGTATATATATATATATATATATATATACATCGAAACCTCGTGATGTAGTGGATGGTTGTACTTAATTTTAGCGAAGGAGACAGTGCTTATTAATGGTGTAACCGGGGAATATTGGGGAGTAGCACCTGGTGTCCCCGCGAGCGCCTTCAGCGACAACGAGACTCCGGAAGGTTTCGGCAAACTTTTCGAACGAAGTAGAGTAACCCAGCAGAAGCCGAACCGAGCTGAGAACAAAGTGACGGCATCGCGGAGGAGGTACGTAGGATACGTAAGTAAAGTACGAAGGAAAGAGACGGATTCGGCTCGCGAACGAAACAAAGAGACGCGGAGACGCCTCATCTAAATTATCGTTTCGGAGAAAGGAAGGGAGACGGGCAACGGGGGCAAACGAGCGGGATGAAGAGATGCCGAACGGTGGAGCGAGAAAATAGATGGGAAGAATGCTGCGGGAGCTGTACTGATATAATGCAATAATTTCGCCTCTCACGACCACCTGCCGCCCCCGTGACGTGGCACCTCGGCACGAAACTGCGCGGCGGCTCCGGATTGATAATTGGCCCGGGGAGCCAACAGAATGAATAAAAAAATAATAATAATAATAAAAATAGAAATATAAAAGAAAAAAGAAGCGGAACGAGCCGTTGGCTGTGCGATAGTCACGTATTTTCACGGTAGCGAAGGTATAGCCGGTAAGAGAGAGAGAGAGAGAGAGAGAGAGAGAGAGAGAGAGAGAAAATTTGGCCGTAGGGTTTGCCGTGCAATTATAACGATAAATATTAATTATGAGAGAAAGTAGAGAGAAGCGGGGAAAACGTTACACGTTGATCCGTATGTATGCGGCCCATGGGGGCAGACAAACGGCGCGGGGGGTGGTGGAAGCTTCGCGCGGAACGCAAAAGCGCTACTATGTGTAGAGGCATATCTCGTTCTCGCTCCACGCCAGGGGATCGACACGAGAACTCTGGTAAAACGCGATCGCGAATACAACACTGTGTGGAGGGGGGTGGGGGGTGGGGGTGGGGTCGGTAGTGAGAAGGCAAAAGCCTGGTAGACACGACACGACTGTAAAAGCCACGCACACGCGTTTTGAAATTTTTAACCGGCACATTTTCATGAATTATTAAACACTGGCGGAAAATACAAGCGCGGAAAGGGTTGCGCAGAGCGGAGGGACGATTGAGTAGAATTTACAACGGTCCGTGTGTGTTATGATAAAATCAAAGTTTCATATTTCGCGTGGAGCAATATATCGCGTTTTCCGGGACGTGTGTATCCCCAATGGGTTATATGGATATAATTGTACGATTGATTGAACGCGAGTAGAGAGAATGAGAGGAACGATGTCCTTTGTGTTATTTAGCGCTACGGTACTGAAATTAGAATGATATTGCCAAAGCGCGTGGCAGCTTTTGGTCAATTTTCGGCGTACCATATTCCATCGTGAGCTTTGTGCATTACTCACGGTAAATTCGTCGATGAGAAATTATTCGTACGATTGAATTTTGCCAAATGAAGAATAGGAAATATACAATGATAATTAATCATCGAGAATTCAAGTACACGCGATGTGTTATGACACATTTTTCGATTTATTCTTAACGATTTAATCGAAAATAAGCGAATGACAAAATTTTTATATTGCAAAAAAAAAATTTTATTACGTTTATCTAATTCGAATGAACGTAACATTTTCGATTAGAAAAATAAATTCAATTACGAAGTCAACATAAAAATTCTCTTTAAATGTAAAATAAAAAAAAAATGAAAGTAATATAATTCGTTATGTGAAAAAGAATGACGTGGATACAACGATAAAAAGTCATTTTATCGTTTACGATATTTTACGAATAAACGTAAAACTTTCGATACGAAAGATGAAATGTTGAAGATAAAAAAAATAAGTAAATAATAAGTTTTATCGATCAATTGTGGTTTGTCTCTGTTTGTTTACAGCAGCAAATAAAAAAACGTGACGATTAACAACAACGAAGTCCGCTAATTGTTATTTTTCATAATAATTTCTCTTGCGCGCGGAAACTAACAAACGACGGAACGGAGAGCTCACGGAAGGAGGTCCGCCGATGTGAAATGAGAATCTAAGAAGCGGAAGAAGAAGGAGAAACCGATACAAAACAGTGTAGAAGAGAGAGTCAAAAAGGGGGAAAGGAAAGGAAGAGGGAGCGAGAATAGAGTATAGAGGAAACCGATAGAGTATCACTACACACGGCGTGGAGAAAGCATGGCGTGGGTGAACGCACGCGGCGTATAGGGGAGAGCTCGCTTCCGTATTTGCCGGTGTCGCCACGGGTCACGGAGGCGCTGCGAAACGCCACGATGAAAACGCCGGACCGTCAGTCAGTCGCGGGGTCGCGAGGGGAGTGCATTGCATCCGATGAATTAGACGCATCGACTTATCGATACTCGAGACTCGTGCAATCTTAGTACAACAACATCTCTATGAAAAAAACAATTTATCTATTAAAAAAAAATACATCGTAAAAAAATTTGAATAAAAAAAAAAAAAAAACAAAAAAATTATAAACTCTGAGTCGTTCGTGTTTTGAATCGTGACACGTGAGATATTATTTTAGATAGGAATTAATTCGTTGAAACAATGTAAGTTGATAATAATAAAACGCGTGATAATCGTGCCGAAAGTGTTTTTTTTTTTTAGTGTGATACGTTCGCGATATAACAGTGCCGCACGATTTGCATCCCCGCTATAGGTGCTTTCAGTGTGAATCCGTCTCAACCCGAACGTCGATACCGCTCTGCAGTGCTCGTCGTAACTAGTTAACGTGTTACACGCTAACTTTCACGTAATTGGAACGATCCGGAAGCCTTCGACAACCTGATTTCGAAGCTATTGGAACTTAACTCGCCGGTAAGTTTCGATCAAATTGTATCGTATTAAGTTCGGTGTCGTACTGTGTAACTATTGTTCGAACATCGAACGAACGAAATTTCATCGGTATCGCGGGGAACCACTGCATTCGATTGTTGCATTAATCTTTCAGCGACTATCGTCCTGTAGATATTAACTCGTCGACAGGCCGTTTCTTGTTTATTTACGTTTTGCTTCCCAATAATATCTCGTCGATATATACAACAGCAATTTGTGCTCACGATCCTTATCGCGAGGAATTTCCGCAGCGTTCGGCATTTCGAACTTTTTCGATTTTCTAACAGCGAGAAAAATTTTGCAAAAAATGTCGCGAATTATTTTATTTTATCGACTTTGTTGATTTTATTAACAAATTCGATGCCATTTCATTGACATTAAAAACAAAGTTTGTAAAGCGTGATATATATATTATGCACAACTTTGTTTTTATAGGTCAAAACGACATATAAGTTTGAGAAGAATAAAGAAGAAAATTGTTGAAAAAACTCATACGTACGAACGCTTTAAGAACGTCGTAACATTTTACCAATGGTTTATTAATCCGTTTAAAAGACAAATACTTTCTTTTATTACACTTTTTCACAATGAAAAACGATGTAATTATAAATTAAATTTATATACATACTTTTTTTTTCGTCCATTAGATCGATGAGAAAAAAAAATTTCCGTACCTACTGATTATTCAACGAACCCCTAAAAAATTAATAATGTCTCTCGTAACAAAAAAAAATAAAGTTCTCCTTATCTGAATAATAATAAAAAAATCATATGATATATTTAATTGTTTTTTAAATCAATTTACAATTAGCCGTTATCGCGTATCCCGCATAATTTGCACGAAGCGAGAATAATAACCCGAAGAAAACTCGATACGAAACGATTACTCGTAATGCACGTGCACTTTCGCGAGAAAAACGGCACGATCGTCGCGTGGACTCGTTTGGTTCACGCGACAATCTCGTGCGGTGTTTACCGTCCGATCGATTGTTTCGAACTCAGTATAACAGTGTCCCACGGAGTTGTTTCAACGCTCGCGTTTAATGCACTTTACATTTTCCTTCCTTCTTCTCCTTCTCTTTTCCACGGCTCATTTATTCGCTTTTACACGCGAACTAGTGGAATACCGCACTCGGGTCTATCGCGAAGACGAGAGAATTGTTTTTTTTTTTTTTTTTTTTTTTTTTTACCAAAGCGAAAACGGGTGCTAAAAGCTCGTTGGCCGAATGGAAAATTATTTCTCTCCGCGGAGAGAGTGTAGAAGAGAGTGTATAGAAGCGAAAGCACAGTCGGTACCCGACACATCCCCGGAATTGTGCGGTACGCTGTCCACGAGAGGGTTGCCTGTTGCTCGCCGCAGCCTTTCTATATAATACACCTCCGCGCTCCCCCTATGCGCTCGATGTTTCTTTCGCGCTCTCTCGCCCTCCTCGCGCGAGTCTCCGTTTCAACCAAACTATGGTCATCCCCCGCCATTCCTCTCTGTGCGATTCCATACGCGGCTTACCAGGGACATTAGACCGCCGCCACTGGACGGACTCTTCGTGTCACCGAGCGAGACGGAGATTGGGATAATGGGCACGCGAGTGCCTGTACGAGACATCGGGCCTCTCCACCGCCCCCGATCCCCGCGCGCTCCCTCCCGCGGCTTCGCGACTCTATGGGATTCCGATACCAATGGAGATTTGATTTACGGGCTTCTATTATACGCTCTCTGATACAATTGCCCTCAGTAAATTGATTTCGATGGGACGAAGGGGGTTCTACGCACCACACACACGTGCAACGTATATGTATACATATAACACTGAGGTTCGGATCTATACAACGATATGTGGGAAAAACCTGTGCATCATCTTCCATCGGGGGATATTGTATTGATATTTATTATTTTCCTTATTGGTTCGGACCGATATCTACGAATATGATTTATTATCAACCAAACGATATTTTCGTCATTTTTTTTTTTTTTTTTTTTTTTTTTTTATCGCGAAAATCTGATATCGATATATATCGAATTCTTTGAGGTTTTTGCTTTAATTTCTCTCGTGAAAAAAAGTTCCAAATCTCATATACATTTTATACATGTCTTGGATGATATATATCAGGTATATGGGATATATATTTCGGATATTTAGAATATAAAAAAAAATTTATGGATAAAAAAAATTATATATCTCGCGGCAAAGAGAATTCTATATTTTGTATATATTTCACTATATCCTTAATTTCCATGGGGTTTGGGAGGCATTAAAATAAAAACGGTCAAATATATCGCTGATTTACAGTTTTGTTTTTTTTTTTTTTTTTTTTTTTTTCTTTGGTCGACTCGGCCGATAAAGCGACTTTGAAGCGAAAAAAGTTTCGAACGATTCGACACGCTTTGATAAAAAAAAAAATAAAAAAAATCACTTTTATTCATACCACTAAGCGCAGCAGCTCCGCTGCCTTTGGCTGCCTAACGTTTTTCACGTTTCACTTTATCCGTAATGTATAGATGTACTCTAAGGTTTTCTCTCGCGGTTGAGGCAAAAGAACCGAAGCGGTTCGCAAGTCGGTAGCCGATGAGGAGGTGTACCCCACGACATTTTTGTCGACCCAGAAACGTCTCGGCGTCTCGGTACCGCACTCGTGTTTCTTGCTTTTTCTTCTTCCCTCCCTCGTCCCCTCTTTCCCCCGACAACCCCTCGGCGCCCTGGTTTATACACCACCGCGCCACCCTCATTCGGTGAGACTGTCGCGGTCGGGATGGCGCCAAACGTGCCGCGCACCTGTAGAACTCAGAGAAAGAGAGAGAGAGAAAGAGAGAGAGAGGGAGAGCAGGAGCTCTCACTGACTTTCTATATATCTTTCCATACTCTACCGACTTTTCCCTATTGATTGCCCATTAGTGAAATTAATGGCGCACCCATTCGCTCGGCTTGGGGGCGCTACGACGAGCTTAAAAATTAAATTATAATCGGTATTCCAATCCCATATACGCCGGAATCGATTTTACCTCTTCATACCACCCCCCCCCCTCCCCCTCCCCCCTTATTTCCGCTCCGCTCGTACACTTTGTCAATGGCTTTTTCATACTTTATTAGCCATTTTGTAATTTAAAATCGCTCAACGTAATGACATCGTATCGCAATTAATGCTTTCGCATTTACGTAACTCCGTTTATACGCACAAATACGCGATGTAAAAAATAAATGGATATTTTGCGATAAAGTTAAACAAAAATTAATTGTATGTACGAAACAGTCGGAAACTGTTTTTTTTTTTTTAAATGATTATTATTATTGATGATTAAAGGCTTTTTTGTACACAATAATTGTAGATTTGAAGAAACGGATTTGTTAAAATTCAATTAATTATTCAAAAAGACCGAAATGTTTTTTTTTTTTTTTCTAATATTGATTATTATTTACGTTTACTTATTTCTATTATTATCAACGTGAAAAAGTTTTTTTGTGCGTAATAATTGTTAATATTACGAAAAAAATGTATTAAACGAAAATTAATTTTCCGAAAAAATTGATACCGATTTTTGGATTTATTTTTCATTACAAAAAAAAAATTGACGTTTTTGAGTTTTTTTTCCATAATTATTATGTAATAGTGAAGTTTTGATAAATTTCGAAAATAGTGTTATTTTTTTTTTGCCGCTCAGCATGTGTTTGTTTGAGATTATTAGCATACGCTCCACGTATGCGCGACTGCAACTGTTTCGGAGAGAGACGCGGGGGAACGTGAGTCAACCCCGACCCCTCGGTGGAGGTCGAGGGCGTGTCGAATCGACAGGCGTATCGAGGCCTTCACAATATTTCTTCGCGATAATGATCGACGAACAATTAACAGCGAAGGGTGAGATTCACGAAAGAGTATCATAGCCCGTTTCCCCTTACGACGACTATCCCGAAAATTTCTAACCGATGCTTCTCTCCCTCGTTCGTCATTCCGCTGTCGACGCGATATAAATACGAAACACTCGAATAACGAAACGAGATTGCGATCGCGCGTTGAATGTTAATCGATTGTATGCTAATGAAAGGGAATTGAAAATGCAAATATAATTTTTTCGCTACGCGATACGCTTTGGTACGGTGGAGGGGGAGAAAGGGGCCGAAAAGGGGGAGGGAGGGGTGCGAATATGGTTTGAATTAAATATATATTTCATCGAGCGTGCAGAGTGGACCTTTCTCTCGACTCAACTGTGCGGTATATAATTCTTAAAAAAAAAAAAAAAATAATAAAGAGAGATACGCCCGCAGCCTCTGTTTCTCTCTCTCTCTCGACCCAACGAGACTCGAGTTTCGAAGTTTAATTAAAAACGATGGTCCAACCATTCGCTACCTCTTTCTACCTGCCGAGAAGGGCTCAAATGCTTTTAAAAGTCCCGCGTGTTATTATAATGTATATATTATATTGTATATATATATATATATATATATATAGTATATAAATATTTCCGCTATAACTTTACGGCGAGTGCATTAATGCCATTAAAAATAATTGAAACTCGTTCGCTAGTTAAACATCTTCGAATGTATACCGCAGACTTACATCGAAGTTTCCGCAACGACTATTGTTTTAGTTGTGATTTAAAAAATATATATTAACAAAAAAAATCGCATTTTTATGTTTTTTTTACATTACCGAATATAAAGAAAAATTGCTCAGCCGAAATGGCGGGGAGTTAAAAAAAAAAAAAAAAAAAAAAAAAAAAAAGTCACGAACTATCGCGCAAATCTACAGAGCTCTCGATTCAACGTTGAAACGTACGCATTCGAGAAATCTCCGAGAATAAACATAATATAACGCGAGGACCTTTATCTCCGGCGCGTCGACGCGTTGTTTACGTGCGATGCGACGATAGTCCGTCGTCGATTTTTTTTTCTTTGCGTTCCTCGGACTGAAAAGGAAGCAGAGATGCGAAACATTTCTACGGGGATTCCAAAACCCACTCGAGTCCCGATTCAAACAGTGTGCGAGATTGAGGTCGGTACTCGCCGTCTCGTCACTCTACCGTACCGCGGCGAAGGCTCGTCGGCTTTCATTAAGAATCCCGAGTCGAAAATAAGTCGACGATTGCGGGGGAAAAAAAAGATAAAATCTGTGCTTTCACGCGGAATATTTTCAACGGTTCGTATGCACATTTTTTTTTACGTCAATTTATTATCCATCACTAAATATTTCGATGTATTTTTTTTTTTTTATTAAATTAACTTTAATGCCAAAAGTTGTACGAAAATCCGTTGCATTTTCAATATTAATAGCCAAAAATTTTTTTTTGAGGTTAAGTTTTATAAGTTTTCAAATATATAAATAAAAAAATATATATAATTTGACATAATAAAGTCTCCGATAGAGAGCTGTGAACTTCGATACTTACAGTTTAAATCGATCGAAACAACGGAAACATTACGTAAGCAAATTATCTACGAGTCGAAACATTCAGCAATCTCGAAGCATTCGGACGTCTGCATTGCACACGTTGTATAAATTTTGCAGCAGAAGGCCTGCCGATCGACGTGCAGTATTTGTTGGCAAACAGCCGCGTTAGTCAGGATAGCGTCGAGCCGTGTATATCGTGTGTACTAAGTGTATGTATGTCGCTATCTCGCGAACGCCCTTACCGGCGTTCCGGCGGCACGAACACGCGGACAGGGGGCAAAATATTTATCGAACCACCGATCCGCGAGGTAATTGCGTGCGCGACGTCGTCAGCCTGGTGCAGAGAGCTGGAGCTCCCCGCAGGAGTACGTACCGCCGAGCGGCAACAGCAGCAGCGGCTCAATCGGGTTACGCGAATAATGCCCCCGTTCTGCCGCCCGCCCGCCCTCTCGGGGGCTTCCCCACCAGCGTGGCGAACTCTCTTTCTCTCTTCGCGGTCTCTAGTGATTACCCGTGTGAGATACCCTTCTTCGCTTAGCTTCGATGGCCGTCTCGCGATCGTCCTGCTAAAACAACCTCGTTGCTTGTTTAAATAAACCGGCAACGAAGCGCTACGCGATCGCAGACGCGAGATGAAGCAGCCGTAGGCCTCCATTAGCCTCGTTGCGAAGATATGCGACGATAAATATAACAATGCGATCCCACACCTCACGCGACTATGCAAAATGATTCGAACAAAAAATACGAAACTTTTTTTTCGGTTTTTTTTTTTTTTTTTCTTTTAAGATATTCTCGTTTCGTTAAACATTTACGTGCAAAGTTATTGAAAAAAAATATTCAAACATTTATTTTTTTGTAAATAAATTAAAAATTCGTTGAAAATTGTAGTTATTCGTAATATCAGTCTACGCGTCGTTAGCGATCTCGTATCGTGACGAAATCTCGAATCGCCCGTTCTTTAACAACACGCGGCACGCGAACTTTCTGAATTCCAATTTTCTTAAAAAAAAAAAGGAGACTTTGAAAGATTTCATCTCTGTACATTCGGTAAACCTCGTTTGAAGTTTGAAGAAAAATTGAGAGAGTGTAAAAAAAAAAAAGAACGAAATTTTTACGTGCATAAAGTTTAATTTTATAAGAAGAACGAAGTATACGATTTCGTAAGAAGGAAATTGAAATTCCCGGAGCGCGATGCTAACGCGCGTATGAGAGACCGCCCGACGATTTTTAATGAAATATACTTTATACGAAAGGAGATACCCTTTTAAGCCGACGCGGTATAACCCCGGTGTGCATCCCTCGTTTCTCGCGCGCGCGGGTGCGCGCGGGGGGGTTAAATAAACAGCGCCGATCCTGGGCGAGGAAAACGCCCGGAGATGAAGGCCTTAGTCTCCATTAGCTTTGAGGGGCTCAAATAACGCGCTGCCGGGCATGTAAGCGAAAGACTCTCGCTGCTCTGTTGCAGTGTATCACAGGATTTAAAAATTGTTATCATTATTCACTTCAATTTTCCAGTACAGTTTTCTTCATTTTTGGAACAAATTTTTAATCTTGTATTTTATCTCGCGCAACCGATAAAGAAACCAAATCGGATCAAAATAGATTGTACTGCTAAGGTATAGAAATAATGAAATGATTCTCGAAAAAAAAAAAAAAAAAGTTTAATAAACCCGGGAGTACTGCGATAACCTTTGTAGTAAGAAAGAAACGCCTCGTACATACTTATTACGTCGATGTGTTGATTATCCGTGTAATCCCATTTCCATGTGTATTCCCGTGTACACTGCACTGTCGCTGCACACTGCTTAAATCTAAGAGAGGTTATATTTTTCACAACACACGCGACACACCATTCGATATATTTAGTCGCGTTACGGAGATAATATTTTTACTCTTTTCACTCTGTATTAACCGATCGAAAAGACGATAATTTTAATTATTTTATTACGAAGACTCACGACCGATTGTTGAAAATTGTCCACGTGGTCCGCGTAGAAAAAAACATCGAAGAGGACGATTATTTTATAGTCCCAAGATATTCGTTGCAGTGAATGTTTGATAAAAAATTACAGCAATGATGTAAAAGTAATCTATTATCGCGAATTAATAATCTGTCAGCTTGAGTTTTTGTCGGTTAATAAGTCGCCATTTTTTTTTTCGTAAAATTCGTTAATTTGACTTTGTAACCAACAAATAGAACGAGACCTCTTACTGACGATTAACTAACAGTTTCGAGTACACGAGATAGTGGAATGAGTAACAATGAAAAATGAACACTCGCGCTGTCCACGATAGTTTTTTTTTTTCAAATAAAACTGATCGGACGGCCGCGCCATCACGTCAACAACGGGGGCCCGCGCGAAACTCACGATTCCACTGACGCGAGAAGGTGATGAACAGTGGCGGTGATGCTCGGCGTCGCAACGGTCGTCTTGCGGGCCCGGAGTCGGCGTCGGGTGATCAGTAAGACGGTACGCGAGCCGCTTAGCAACGTCGATTTAATCGCCATGCTAACTTTTTACCGCGAATAAACATCGCGCCCGACAATTTTTCGTATAATAAATCTTGTACCATGTATTCGTATTCTTTAGTGTGAAGAGTTGTGAATAAAGATTAGAATAACGATCGAATTATTGAACTGCGAGAGAAATCTCCGGCAATGCGCCGTGCGCAGTGCGCACAGACAGTTCCTTCGTTCTAAGCAGTGGCTTGGTGTTTTCCATGAAAACTTCAATCGGATCTTATCACAGGAAAAAAGATCGACAAAAACATCGAAGTAGTAAGTCAAGCATTATTTTTTTATTTTATCGTATTTGACTAGCCGTTGGAGGTTAATTTTATTTCAATAATGTAGCAAATAGCTCCATTAAATTCTGTTCCATCAAAACTTCCATAGACCGCCATTTTACTATTTCTCACGTGATTTCTCACGTATTCTCAAACACACGGCAAAAAATGTCATTTTTGTTTTTTTTTGTAATGAAACCATATTTTCTACGAGACCAGCAAGTTATCGCGACTCTTTCGAAGAAACGCGATGTATTTGTTGCGCCTCGTGGAATTACAAGATTCCGAGATTTACGAATGTAAAGACGATAAATTCGCTATCGATTAACGGTTCAAAGTGACGGTGGGACGACGTACGAGAGGTTCGACGATAAAATTATACGCTCAGATGAGCATCTAGGCTCGGTTGAGAGTTTCTACAACGTTGTTGTACGGTGGCAAATGCACTTCGTAACTCGTATGGTCGTATATACGATTGGTCCAATGTAAGGGCCATTACCCGCGGCTGCATGCTGTGTTCACTCGCACAGTACGTCCGTTGCAACGTCTACGACGCTGAAGGTGCACGCGGGTCGCTTTAGTGCCGCCTCGTGGGTCGTGGCATTGCCGGAGGGTTTGCCCGCAAGTACCTTGCACTCTCGCTCGCTTCGTCTACACTCCACTTGCTTCCGCTAAAGGTACTATTCTGTACGTATATAGAGCGGTACGTACTATTCACCGTTGTGTGTTGTATGGAGCTCAGCGTATACAGCCCATGACTCGAAATAGCAGGACAAAAGTCCATAAAGAGAAGGCAGGCAAGTGTCCCGTCGAACGAGCTAAACAGTAGGTACACCCCTAAGCTCGCTATTACACGCGAACTAGTTTGTAGTTTAACTATGGCTACGTATACACTAATAATACTTCGCGCCGGGGGATCCAACGTCGAGATACGCGATGGACCATTCGATAATTAAGTGTCCGGATGATTTAGTTTAATCGCATAATTGAAAATACTTCGTAGTCCTTCGTAATGTCCATGAAAAATGTTCGAGATAAAAAAAAATCATAGTGTTTTTATCGTTCGTAATGTAACAACGATATATCGAAAAATTTAAATTCGAATAAAAAATTTTAAACATCGCTGAAAATTTTTCTTTTTTTACTTTTTTTTTTAATAAACAATGTAAAAAACGATGTTTTTTTAATTAACAAATTTCGAAACATCGCTAGTTAATTTTCATTTTTCGATATATCCTCGTGGTAACCGCGATGTTTTTTTTTTTATATGACAAAACTAATTAATAATCGTACAGTTGGGATTTTCGTATACATATTGCACAATGTCGGAGAAACTTTCGGCGGTTTATTGGAATTACACGATGTATGTTACATCGAGCGAAAAACGGGAAACGAGGCTTCGCGCGATAGAATTTAGATAGGCATACCGTGGAAATTGTAGCATCCAACGGGTCCGCGCGGTTTGTTGATGAAAACATACAGAGGTCACGGTATCTTCGCCGATCCAGCGTTGTGCTGGAGAATTGCTAAGGACGGAAAAGCGTTCGTTCGTGATTCACAGCGAACGATATCAGAAATAAGATAACGACTGAGCGGCTCCCTCGGTTACCGTACACAGGATCCTTACAGCGGCGACTGTCGACTCGACCGGTGCTCCGGTTTCCTGCGTGCACCCGGGCGTCTCTCGTCCGGTATCCCCGAAACTGTATAATAATCACCACCGAAAGTCCGCGCGCGGGAACTCGCCGGCATAGAATACGCCGCGACCCCCCCCCCCCCCTCTCCAGTCCGTTCGAATTTCCTTATCGTACGCGTCCTCTCTGATATAATATAATGCGATTCCCCGTACAATCGAAACTCGCGACAACGAAAATCTTTTCACGCGATTGCAATCTTTTTGTTTCCCAATCCGATACGAGGCTTTGCATAATTATCAATGACAAAGATAGGTACTTCCATTTGAAGTTTTTTTTTGTACGATAGAATATCGAATGGAGAAAATCCGATTGGTACAACGAACGTTAGCCGTTTGACAAGAGGATCGGATTTCATAATCCAGATATGCGTTCAAAGAGAATTTCGGGGGAAGAGTTTGGCGATGAATTTGGGAAATTTTCGAAGCTTTTGGATCGAACGCTTTGATGAGATATGAGACGAAAAAAAAAAAAAAAAAATTAAAATTTTTTGGTTTTATTCGGTGTCAGGTATTTGTTAGAACTGTGAAAATGAAGAATTGGAAATTAATCAACCAATTAAAAATATTATTTTTCACTATAACGTTTCATTATTTAAAATGAAAATTCAATAATAATAATAATAATACGAAGAAGAAAAATAACGAGAATAATAACAATTATATTGTGTAATAAACGATATAATAATTGAAGAGCAATTAACCTATCGTCGGAGACTATGCGATGTATATACGTATATTGTTTCGTTTGTTTTCGAATTACTAAGTATATTTAATTTTACGCATACATCGAACAATAACGCGATAAAAAAATATATATATACGCAGAACGCGCGTTAACTCTTGTGGAACAAAAGTTGGCGTTGCATGAAAACGCGCATACGTCGGAGGATTAATTGAGGGAAAAAAAAGAGTACACCTAGTCGTCGAATAAACGAGTTTTGTCGGGGAGAGCGTCATTAGTCAAAGAATCTTTCGAAACAATCGTTCTTTCCGCATCGCCCCCATACATTTCCTTTTTTTTCTCGTTTTCTCGATTTTTTTTCCATCAATCACTGAAAACTTGGTAATAAAAAAAATAACTCTGAAAATATTTTTGGTCGAATGACACGTAAAAAAGTAACATACGAAAAAAAGAAAAACATTTGAAAAAATTCGTTGAAAGTAACAAAATAGAATGGTCCGAACGCCCCGCGGTGTACAGTTTCAATTAAAATATCTCAGCGCATTCTTTGTGTGCGCGAACTCATTCGACATGAATTCACGGATTTCGCGAATCTACAGCTGCCGGATACACATTCATTTATATAAAAAAAAAAAAAAAAAAAAAAAAACCGGTACCATGCGCGTGGGTATCGAAACTATTTTCTCTGTATCTCGATGTTTTATGTAGTTAAGGCTTTCAACATTTTTTTTTTTTTTTTTTTTTTCGCTATAACGCATTGTTTTTGACTCTTGATGACTGCGCCCGAGGCGGGGCCGGGGGGGGGGGGGGGGCAACACCGCAGGCCATCGTTAACGCTTACCAACTCTGAGTATTGTCGCCGATACTGCGTTACTGGCTGCACGAGCTCTCTATAACTCTCGAGGGGGTTTAGTCGCGTCGACGACGAGACGAACAGTCTCTCGATGGTTTCATGGTGTTATCCTCCAGGCGCTATCCACCGCGACTACCCCGTTTTTCGCCATTGAACGTCGCGGGGAGTGTGAGAGATAAAAAAAATACAGCATCCCTCCCGAGTGAACCGCGAAACTTCTCTTTTACGGCTAGACGTCGACACCATAAATAAAAAGAAACTTCATACAGCAGACGGGCGCTACACGAGTCGCCTGCGGGGTCCCTTCGACACGGCGCTCTTAACGCGAATCGGCAAAGAGCATCGAGCGAATGGCGGGTGGGGAGAGCGCGGAGAGTTTTGCAATAGCGACAGTTCGGAGTGCTCGCCGGACTCGAGGGGGTTGATATGTGTTTAACGTTGAAAACACGTTGAAGTAAACAATATTTTATTCGTTGCGAGAACACAGAGTTAAGGACGATGTAGGATTTTTTTTTTCATCACTGCATTAGTGGAGTTTACAAGTTGATGGATTTTTTTTTAACAGTTTCGCAATTCATTTTACATAATAATAATAGTAATATAAAAGATTTAAATTTTTTTAAATTTTTAATAAAATAAATCGATGACTCGTATTTTTAGACATAAATGATTTTCATCATTGATATTAGTATTTTGTCAATTTCATTGATAAGGGTAAAAAAAAAATGAAACGCATTCGACGGCATTCCGGAAATTTTGTAAAAATTTAACTTATTTAACAGATCGTTAGATTCGTAAAATTCGAATAGCGTCAGCAGTTCTTCGTTATTTCATTCGATACACGCCGAACGATCGCGAGTAACGCTGAGTCGTGTGGGATGAAACAATTTTCATTTGACCGAATGAAGCGTCATTACGCGCAATAGTTCGTCACGACGGTTCTTCCGGTTAAACTTTTTTTTTTTTTTTTTTTTTCCTTTTTTTTTTTAACGACCTCGGACTACCGTCGATCGATCATTCGTCCGTCTATCTCCATCGTCGAAGCGGGCAACAACGTTACACATATATCCTCACGCGAGTTGACGAAATCACGTAGATGAACAATTTCACTAACGCTCCCGACGACGAGGCTTTTTCCGTTATAGCGCTCAGCTGGCACGGCGATAACGAGAATTCCGGAATAGATTCGTGAAGTGAGGGGAAGATAAAAGTGTTGAACGAATGAGGTATATTGGATTTTGGGTCCAGGCGCGTGCTTTCGCGTCGTCAGTACGGATTTCTCTGTGTTTTCCTCCCGCGGAACGGTGCGCTGCGCGCGACGAAGAAGACGGAGAAGAGCCTTAAAGTATTTCAAGAAATAAAGCAGTTTTCGTTAAAGTCTATATATTTAATAGCGGACTCTTATTAAAATTAATTGTCGACGAAAGTTTTCATTTTTTCATTTTTTTTTTTTTTTTTTTTTTTTTTTTTTTTTTTCATTCATCTTTTTATCTTTGTGAAACGCCCAGTGGGGTAACAAAGAGAGAACGCGAGGAAGAGCGAGAAACTCTCGTCGTGGAATGCACTCCAGTCTCCCCGACTGTGTGCAATCGCGGAGATGGATTGATGAAAGCACCGACGCCGCTGCCGCCGCGCAACGTTTCCTCAACTCCCTCTTTCTCTCCCAGTAGGTGATTTCGTGAATGCAACGCGATAACGACGAGATAGAAGGCCCGAGAGAGAAAGAGAGAGGAGCGAGAAAGCGGACGGAAGAAAGTACCGATGTAACGAGGGGGAGATAAAACGACGAAACGCTCGCGCGCTTCTAAAGTTTCTTCCCACTTTTGAACTATAGGACAAACGTTCTTTATTCACTTAATGCCTCTTTTTTTTTTTTCTCACAATCACCTCGAGAATTTGGAACTCGTTTTTCGCCGTTTCTCGAACAATAATGGGCGTGAAATCGAAAAAAAAAAATTTGAATCATCCGATTCTTTTGCATCGCGAAATACGATTTTTTTGCTCCAAAAAATCCCATCGTCCCTTCGACCGAAATATTATTAAATAATAATAATTACCATATCGTAAAAATAATAATCTCGCGTAACCCTCTTTTTCATAAAAACTAATTCGTCATATTTCGAAAAAAAAAAAAAAAAAAAAAAAAAAAAAAGATCGTAAAATGATCGACTCGGAATAATGTTCCCATAGGAGAGTTATGTCTGTGTACCCGAAGCATACTTCCTCTCTCCCGAATAGCCCTTGTAGTTACGAGCGTTGTATCTATAGGGCAAACGTCATTCGGCTGCCTATATATCCAGCTTTGGCTCTCGTACTCAATTAACTGGACATGCACCCGAGACCCCGAGATCATGTAGCGGCGCTATACCCGCTATATCGCCCTATCCGATACGATATGTTCATATATAAACAGCCGCGCGTGTAACACCTTCGCTGTTGCTCCGGGCACCTGGGGTATCGCACCCCGGCTGCTGTTTAACGACAGATACGGGTCCATATCAATCCGTAGTATGGAGAGCCTGGATGCTCACTCATTCGCGAAGGCGTATTTTCAGCGTGAAATGGTTTGGTTTAGAGCGTAGAACCAGCAGGCCATCGGTATTCCGAACATATCCACACCGCAGGTTTTACGCCCGTATAACACTCCGTTGATGCTTCTGTGCGTCTCTATGCCCTCACGGATTTACGTACGTATCTATATAACGGTTTATACGTATAGCGAATACAGGGGATATACGCAAAGCGTGTAATTCCCGCTCACGCGAAGAGTTTATAGGCCACACTATTGCCTCGCGGGCTTCAAACCGCGATCGACTATCCTCCGGTTCTCTGTTGGGTTGCGCGTTAATTAAAAGTACGAAGAGACTCCTCACATTGTTCGATGCCCCGCGAACCGAGACTGGCCATCGCATCGTTTGAAATTCATGGGAATTCGCGAAATCTGGATATATATATATATGTATTTTTCGTACGGATTTGTATATAGGATGTATGTATTCGTTCGCTGTTACTGTATACTACGTGTATACAAAAGCAAATGGAAAATTGTTAGCTCCCACAGCGCGTCCTGTTTACCACCCACTTTTGGCGAAAGCGTAAACGGTTTTGCTGCCCAACGCAACTGGCGGGTGCATCGATGAAACCAACGATGCAAAGCGCAACGTATTGGTTTATCCACTCGTCCGTACCAGTGACGAAACTCTATCCCACCCCCTCCTTTCGTATGAATATTTTCGCAGTCATTTCATGGTGTTGCCTCGTGACTACGAGCCCTCCGGAGGACCGCGTCGAACTTCGGTTGTTATGGTTGCGCATGTCAAATAAAATTCTAATAACAGGAAACTCTCGTCGTTACAAAGCAGTTATTCGATATATGTGGATCAATGATTTTTTTATTATACTTTTTTTTTTTTTTTTTTTTTTTAGGGTTTTTAATATTTTTTTCAGAGAGAGAATATCGGAGTATTTCGCAACATTTTTTTTTTTTTTTTCGGCTTGTGACGAAAAAAAAATTTTGATCGATATACATTTTAATCCATCGGTGGAAGGCATTTTTTTTTCAGGTGTAATAAAAATGTGGAATATTTGTTTTGTCGTTGTAACGATTGAAACGAAAGACGACCAATAGATATTTTTTTATGAATATTGTTGATGATTTTTTTTAATACATTTCGTGAAGTTAACAAATATTTGAATTCTAAATATTAAATTTGATATTTAAATTAATAATCCATAAAATTAATATTTAAATATTCAAATATACTACTACTATACTATTTTTCGGTGAGAGAGAGAGAGAGAGAGGGTGTAGTTAAAAAAAAATCCGTGATCGATATAAATTTTAATCCATCGATCGAAAACTCCAATTTTTTTCTTTTCTTTCGACGCGTAATAAAAAAAATTGAATTTTTAATTGTTTTGTAGTTTCAGCAATTGAAATTCATTGGACTAACAGATATTTTTTCATATCGTCATAAATTGAAAATTGTTTCCGACAAAGTTTTTTTCTCTTCTTTTTTTATCACAATTTTACAGTTTTCTTTGCGTAAAAACCTGTTTCGGTATTTTTTTTTTTCAACCAATCGTTTTGTCAAATCACAATTTATCTTCATGTAAACGAATAAAAAAAACGTTGCGCACGCCTTCGTTTCCCGCGTCGTCACAGTGTCGCATTCTTTGCTCGATGCGATATGATAATCACGTCTCGTGCTCGCGACACCGCAAGTTTAGCAGAGAGCCAAAAGCTTTGCCGGCAACGCCGACGCGCTCGACGCTATCCGTGTACGATGACTCGAAGTGTTTTCGGATGAATGCAGTGCCATTCATTGCCCGTTCCCTAACAGTTTGCCTAATTAACAAGCCATGCGCGCGTGTAGCCCTCCTCGCCTTGATATCGCGCCCCGTGCTCCGCGCAAACTTCGCGCATTTCTCTCGTGTTACACATATATATACACAAAGCTTGTACACTTTTATAACTTTCGCGTTTCATATACTTTACCGTAGTCAGCGTATTGTGTATATATACAAAAGGGGGAGAGCCATAGGAACTTACGAGTACTCGGTGCACATCGGCATCATGGTCTCGTGTATATGCAGTTACTGCGAGACCGAGAATTTAATTAACTCGTTCTGTATTTGATGGCGTCGTCGACCAAAGCCTCTATCCTCGGCCTTCTGCTGTATTATGAAAAACTTTCTGTCTCTCGTCCTCCTCGCTGCCCCTCCTTCTCGCTACGCGCAGTCAGAGAGTATAATTAATTAATTAATATCGTTTGGTCTTACGAATACGCGGAATGAGAGTTACTGAAACGTTTTGAAGCACGAATTCTGCACAAAAACGATTCAGTTCGAGAAAAAGGGTGAGAAAAGAGGATTTACTTTTGCCGAGGATTCTTTTTTTTTTTTTTTTTTTTTTTTTTTTTTCTCATACTCCATTTCGTGCGCGCGAAACAAGCGGGTGTGCTTCTGACGGTAGCAGATTGCTCGGGGCTCAGTGGCGATGTATGTACGCACATGCCACGCGGAGCAAAAAGTGAAAGATGTCTGAGAGAACATATACCAAGCGATGTATACGTACTCCGAATATCATACGTATGGACGCAATTCACAAAGCAATTTGAGGCAAAGCTCGGAGTAAACGAATCCACCGCGCCGCGAGAGAAAAGAAAGAATGAACGATGAAGCCAATTTTACGGAAAGTCACCCTTGGCGTGCATCACAAGGTTTCGCGAGCTATAAATGTGCTACGAAAAGGTGAGAAAAAACCGTGTGCAACACAGTTGAAAATTATATCTCGAATTTTAAAGCGGAAAGCAGCCATTGCTGCAAAGTCCCAAGCAGGTTATTTCAACGAAATAAAATTGCGCAAATTTTGAACACTCGAAATACATTTTTTTTTTTTCTTTTCTACAAAGTGAGTAAAAAAAATTAGATTTGCGCATCGCTTCCTCATTTTGTTTTTACATTTATACAGTCTTTTCATTAGTATGTAAGTTATCTAATTAGCTTCAACTTTTTTATTATGAAACTTTGTAAACAACGAAAAAAAAAAATTAGGTGATGATTAAAAAATGTGAAAAATCGTAAAGACTGTGAGGATTTTACCTCAATCTAAAGCGAAGGATACGAATCAACTCCTCTATTTGTCTTATAAATTTTACTTCGATAACTAAAGAAATTTAAAAAAATTGAATTGAAAAAAAAATTTGAGAAGTTGAATTTTATCAAATTTTGCAGGCGTCACAGAAATCCGGACATTTTTTTAAATTTAATTTTCCGACCTTTCAGAATATTCTGAACACATTTCCATTGAAATCTCGAAACTTCGTATTTTTCATTAAAACAATTTTTTATTTAAATTAATATAATACAGTAAAGTTTCCAAATAGCAATACAAAAATTGCTAAATCACTTGCAAACGTAATGCGTTAATATGAAAAAAAAAAAAAAAAGAAATGCGGAAGATGCTTCGTGATGATCGTCGATTTGCGAAGAGAACAAATTGGTGACCGTGTGTGTTACTCTCTCCCCGTCGGCAGTGATCCTTAGGTCAATGGCTACGGAATTCGTTCGCGAGACATCTTCGCAGAGATACCCGGAACGACGAGTAATAGTATTACGAGTTCTCATAGTTGATACGTCGTTGCGAGTCGCCGAGAGATGCGCGAAAAATAGAACGGGGAGACGCAATGGTTACATACATAGAATTCTGTCTTACAGCCACTTGGCTGCTTAAACGGCTCAACGAGAAAGTAGGCAAGTAGGGAGGGAGGGCGCCAGGAATCAGTAGATCGTCACGAGAGTACGAAGAGTCTTATCTCTCTCCCGTATAGAGTTCCTTACCATCTCAATATCGTCAAGAGCCTCCAAGAGCTTCGTTCGCGGGATCATTCCAAGTGGCGAATCTTAATGGTCACACACTCTCCGAGAAACTCCATTTCTTTATCTTCGGATTCGTTCGCACAGTTCCATTATCGTTATTCGGTGAAACGATGCATATAAGTTTCGTGTCCACATTATACCGCCAATTATTAACGATTTTATACTTTCCAAACCTAATTTAACTAATTAACCGAATTAACCCTTTTTTTTCGTCTATAAATTCTGAAACGTTTATAAATTCTAAAACTCATCAAATCGTCAGAATAACGCATATAAGTCTGTCGATTATTCGGGATTTTATACTTTTCAAACCTAATTTAACCAATTAACCGAGTTAACCCTGTTTTTTCGTCAATAAATTCTGAAACGTTTATAAATTCTAAAACTCATCGAATCGTCAGAATGACGCATATAAGTCTGTCGATTATTCGAGATTTTATACTTTCCAAACCTAATTTAACCAATTAACCGAGTTAACCCTTTTTTTTCGTCGATAAATGCTAAAACGTTTATAAATTCTCGAACTCATCAAATCCCAACAGAATCGCATGAATCTATTAAAAATGGACAAAGTAGTTTTCAGATTCGTTGTTATAGTTTTTTTTTAAATTCCAACCACGAATAAGAAAGGTCCGAGAGAAGTGAATACTCGCGGAGTCCGAAGGGATTCCGCTGTCTGTCGCGGACGGACGCGTTCGCGTTCGAAGAGTTATACCGCGGCGCCTCGGGGGCCCCAAAAACAGATTTCGCGTTTCTCGCTTTTTCCTATTCTACCGTTTCTTCTTCTTATTCTTCCTTCTCGGGTTTCGCAGTAGTGTAGCTCTCTGGTAAACCCGCGCGCAGGGTTGCCGGTCAAGTGCCTTCGCGGTGGCCGCCAACAGATATCCACAAGGGTTTTGACCAAAAGAAATTCTCGAAGCTGGCCGCCGGGCTCCTCGTTCTCCGTTCGGTCCGCCGCCTGGATCTCCGTCACGACCCCCGGGGTCCACTGGCTGATAATTCAGTATGCATCTTTTATGCGGTCGGCGCACCATTCGCGTTACGTTACATATTTATGTCACGCCCGATCCCCGAGATCTTCACCGCTTCTTCTTCGTTTTCTCTTTCCTCCTTTGGCAGTGACCATCGCTGCATTCGCTCCCCGATCGCGTCTCTCGTTTCGATTATGAAACTCGGACCTCCGAGCTGCGGGCTCCGGATACTCGATGTATTCCGCGTGTCAACAGTCTGCACGACAAAAATATAGGTGAACGATTGATTTTTGACCGACGAATCCTTGAGCAATAAATAATAATAATAATAATAATAATAAATGAATACATTAAATCATTGCTACTCCCACGCAGTCCTGACATCGAAAGACGTTCGTTCGAAATTGAATAGATAGACGGAATTTCCCACTAATCAGATGTTCGATTAGGAATGTGTGGACGCATTCGCAAAAAACCCCAATAAACTTTTATCACACCCATCGAAAACCTTTTCATCGTGAAACGAATGAGAAACTCGCGAAAACTCGAGACTCTCGTTATTCTATGAATTTATAATTTTTCCATTTAATCATTGATTACTCTTCGGTGCCAACGGTTTATCTTCATTCAATTTTTTTTTTTTTTTTTTTTTTTTTTCAAGTGCTAACTGAATCTTCCTCTCTGCTCGTTGTAATTTTAGTCTGAAAATGTCAGCGCGACGTCGGAACGACGTCGGGATAGGGAGTGTGAAATTCGAGATAATGAATATCATACGATTGAGAGAACTGTGCAATCGGAGACGAAGAAGAATCATAGAACCTATTTGGTTCATCATTCACGCGAAACTGTCTCCCCGAAGTGAAAATAAAGTACACTTTGTCGTTTAATATTTGACATTAAATTCACGTTGTTACTTTTTATTCGATTTGTCAGCCGGCGATAATGCGCGATGACACAAGAATGACTCGTGTGATGCTCTTGAAAAAGTATCTCGTTGCAAAATGCTTCGGAGTAATTCAATGAAAATCATGTATTCGTAGATCAGAGTTTTTATTTAGTTTCTCGATACGAATGAAGGTAAAAAATTAGTTTTCGTAAAGTCATCCCGGATGTGTGTGATATATTTTAAAAAAATATATAAATAAATAAATAATAAATAAAAAAATTTACGAAAATGACTATTAAATTATTATTATTATTATTATGTGAATAACATTATTTATTTATAAATCAATATTTTTATTCGATGGAAATAAAAAAAATTAAATAAGATTTCTATCAAAAACTTCGTAAATGAAAATTTTTCTCTATCACGATTTTTTTTTTTTTTTTTTTTTTTACATAATGATTCCACTCGACGTAAGCCTCATAAACTTCGTCATATATTCGTACATTATGGCAAATCCGCATCGATATATTTAACCATCAAATCAAATCAGATAACATCTATACTCGGATACACTTCGCCCGCGATAGCGGGATAATATTAATTCTGTAATAAATCTCAGAGCGGTTTCGATGAAAGGGCTTCGGGATTGGCGGCATGTGGTGGGGGGGTCGCGGATTTATTGGATCGCATAGAGAGCAGGTATACGAGAGACGACGATAACTCGATAAAGGTCGACTCCGTTCGTTCGTTCGTTCGTTCGTTCGACTCCGCTGTACCACGATCCACGCGGCTCAACGAGAAACGATGCTCCCGTAGGGATGAGAACACGAGCGATAGTGTGGCGGCGGTGGCGGCAAACGGTTCTCTCTCTATGGTTGTTGCCGTCGAAGAGCGCGCGCGAGGGTAGCCCTGGATCAGTTGCAACGACAAGTCTCGCAACCCCCGTCGTCGCGAACGTTCATCGTGTACACCATATACACGAATGGAGGGGGAGAAACGCTTTCTACGTATATATATCTCGCGCGCGCGAAAAGCGAGAAGATTGGAAGCGAGTGGAATGGGAATCCGTACAGATCGGATGACGCGGATGAGTGCAGCGTGCAACACACAATGCAACAACGGCAGATGTTTCGAGCATCAGAGTGGCCCGGCAATGTAGAATTCTCACTTCTATATATATATATATATATATATATATAAACGTGTACACGGAATATATGAGGAATAAAAGTACAAATACGAATGCACTCGAAGGTTCTCCTCTATATTTCTCTTCGGAGTTCTCTTCGTTCGTCCAGTCGTTCGGCGCCTCATACGCGTTTTGAGTGCTTTCTCGATATGTCGCGCCCACAGACGACTGTCCCCTTTGTGTAGCCCCTACTCACTTTAATTCCTGTTCTCACTGGCGAGACATACGGCGACTCGTGTCTCCGTGTGCGTCTTTTATCCTTATTTATTCGCGTTTCCTTTTTTTTTTTTTTTTTTTTTTTTTGCATCACGCGCACGCGAATTAGTACCGCGCGTAGTTGCAAACAAGTATTGCGCGAAGGGTGAAAAAAAAAAAAAAAAAAAGAATGGGATAGTGTGGTTTTGCTTGGGTATACGGGGCTCTTGTAAGCATTCATAATCGATTCGAGACGCGAACGAGTTCGCATAACGAGACGAGCTCTGTGGTGATCACACACACGGAGCGCCGGAGGCGCGTATGGATTTCTACAGCGAGTACCGAGACTCTTGCGTGTGCGTTACTATAAATCCAAGAGTCGAGATCCAATGACCCTCCGTCGGTTGCTGCTGCTTCTGCCTCTTCTGTATCGAGAGAAGAGCGCCGAGTTCTCTCGGGGGGCTTTGTTCGAAAACCAATAAGCATCTGCGTGGCGTTATATTGCCCGGGGTAATCCGACAAATTACAATTGTGAAATAAACGCGGTATACGCTCGACAAAGAAATAGAATGGTTGGAATTATATTAATAACGGGATTAACGGGGGGGTGGAGGCTGAATGGAGATATTTATTGTGGAAATATGCGGCTTTAGTTGTAAATCGATTTATCGACAGCTACGCGTTATTAATCGACGTTAAACAATATTCGTTTTTGGGGGGAGGAAAAGCGATTTTATCGGTGAATTTGTTCCGATGAAATATTTGGTAATATTCGATATTCATTCGGTGATCGACAATCGCTTCGGACTTTTTCGTTTCGCTGTCGATGTTTGGATTCCATAACGCGATGTATACCTTAAAAAAAAAAAAAAAAAAAAAAAAAAAAAAAAAAATAGTCTCCCATCCGTATGATCCGCATACTGCCAGGTTACTTCGAGTGGTACAACCGGCGTGATAGAACAAGTATATTGAAAGTGGAAAGGGGGTATATACGAGTCGAAATCGAATTCCAGCGAGTAGCAGTTGTGCGTACTTTTTTTTTTTTTTTTTTTTTTCTTTATTTATTTTTTTTTGTTACCTGTATGTCTATCCAGCGGTACCGAGCCGCGCGACCCAAGGACTTCCTCTTGAGCGCCGCGCCGGCTCACGTGCACGTGCTGCTCTACGCTCCGCGAGCCCAATACGTTTGTAAATTCAATCGCGAATACCTCCGCACACGGTACGAGATGTAATATCGGCGAAATATCTCGTTCGACGATATTGTTTGCCCATGGATGTCGAGCCTCTTTTGCCGTATATACCCTTCTCCATTCCGGTCCCATCTCTTCTTTCCTCTTACTCGCAATTCTTGTTTGTATCCCGCGTTGTTTCAATGCGGCGATGCCTGTGTTTTGCTTACGGAATTCCGTCTTATCCGATATAACGTATAGTAAATCGGTTGTAGCTGGTATCGTCCTGAAATAACTGTTTTTAATGTTTAATAAAAAAAAAATGTAACAATGATTAATTAATTTAATTGTTACGAAACAATCGATAAATAATCATAATAATCTCAATAATAGTAACAATAATTAAAAATTTATTATAATTTATACAATATTTTTTATTCTATAATAATAATAATAATAATAATAATAATAATAATCGAATTTTATTAATTTCCAAAAATCCAACGATAAAACTCGAAAAACAAAAAATAAAAATTAATTTTGTTTTCTCAAAATTCAGTCGTCGTTTTATCAAGAAGGAAAAGTATCAAACGAAATCTCGTTGTTGTCCATCAGGCGATAAATCCGTCGGTCATCATTCTTGCATCGAAGCGCTTGCAAGTATAATAGGGAACGAGCCGTGGAGCGCGATATTCCTACCGCAAATAAACGAATATGCGCCCATTTCAAATTTAATCGATTTTTCCGTGTAATAAAAATCTCGTTTTGCTCTCGATTTCGTGTGAATACGCGAAAAAAAAAAAAAAAAAAAAAAATAAATACCTCTCTCCCGTTCGACAAATGATTTCAGGAAAATCGACCTACACGCGCTGCTTGTACGTTCCCTTTTCGTTTTTTTTTTTACTTTACTATTTTTATTTTTTGTTCAACGCCACAAGCACTTGTACACGGCATGGGGAGGGAAGGCATTGCCGAAAACTGGATATTCGACGGTACTCTTTCCGTTCAACCCTTTGTAACTCTGACGCTCGGCGGGAATGGTCCTCGGTAGCTTTTCATTCTTTTGTGCGAACGAGTGGAGCTGCTCGTGGGTTTTTCATTGCCCGTATTTGCTTTCATTGTTTTCTACGCCGGACTGTGTAGAGTACGGCATGCGGGATATATATATATACATATATAAACATGTATATATACATATACACATATATATGTTCGTATCTACGCACACGGCATACGACGCGACGACGTGGCCTCTCGTGCATTTTCATGCTTTTGATCTGACAATGTGCTCTGTTCCATACCTTACTATATATACGTATATGCGCCCCTACACTATGCGTTTTGGTGTGGAGAAACAGCGTGGAAAAGTGTGCGAACGATGAGAGAAGGAAAAAAAAAAAAAAAAATACGCATATTGGCGTTTATGCGAAATTGCCTTGTTTTATCCTCCTACAAAGTCTCCACCGGTTGGGGTTCAATAATGCATATGTGTACCCCCCCCCCCCCCCCCCCCTTTGTGTACCGAGACCTCGGGGACACGATAAAACCGAATTTCATAGCCTTTGAACAGATAGATCTATAGTAGATTACAGTACAGGAGCACACGAGCTTTCGGCGCGGTGCGCTACAATCGTTCGAACGGCAACATTTTTTCCTCGATCGCGGAGCGGAACCTTTGTTGGTACCTTTGTAAAACTGCGCTTCTGTAATTTTATTTATTTTTCGGGAATAGCGCGTCACGAGTTTCGTAGATAACGGAGGAAAACCGATTGATGTAACAACCTGATATTAAATACTTTGTATTTTACGTTGAAAAGTCGTTTTAATAAAAATTACCAATAAATAAAAAAAAAAAATGAGACCAATAATTGGCCTTTTTTTTCACGCGTAATTTTGCCAGAACCCTACTATTTCTTTTTTTGATGCTACTATCGCGCAGATACTTACATAACTCCGTTTTGTTGTTTATATGTAAATCTGTGTACAGAACGAATTTAAGTATCTCTCTCCCTCCCCCGCGCTTACGTCGTTGAGTAAAGTATCAAGAGGAGTTTTTCCAGAAGAACAAATCCGGGGACGCGCAGTCTTATTCTTTACTTTCGTAGTACTTATTTCGCTGGGAGTTGCGCGCGGAATCGTGAAAACGAGAAATTCGTGTCGTCATCGCGAAATCTTCGCGAAACTATGGGACGACAATTTTTTTAAAATAAATATACTTTTTTCTTCTTTCGAGGGGCAGAGATATTTTTTATTTTTTTTTATACAAGTTTAATAATGCCGAGAGAATTTTTTAAGCAGCAGAATACTACGTCAAAGATTTTAACTTTCGCTTCGGAGAATTCTCAAGCCCTTTCCACTCGAATCACTGATCGACTCTCGGAAATTTCTCGTTTTCTGCATCCCCTCTCGCCTTCTCGTTCAACGTTTCTCTCGTTGTCTCTTGGGCTCTCGGCGTTTCGTCCTTTTCTCGACTTCTTTGAGTCACCGGTATAAATTCGTTTCGTTCGCGCGTTCCAAAGCTATACGAAGTACGGATCTTTCTCTGCATCGCTGCAATCATTCGTCGTCGGGGACTCTCGGGGACTCTTGAAGCGTGTTCGATAACGAGACGAGCGCTTAAGCAGCGAATAATTAGGGAGTACATTCCGAAAGCGTCTCTCTCTCTCTCCTTCCCTCTTGACTCGCCAGTGGTAGGCGGTCGACTAATTGAAGAAGACTTCGCTCGATCGCCCGCGAAGGTATCGACAAACGAAACAAACAAGTCGACTCCTGCAGCTTCTATCCCAATTTATTGAACTGCTAGTTAAAGTATTTCGTCGTTTTGTCACGATGATACTTCTGCACAGACTGCGACAGTCTCAATATGTAGTGGAATAGAATAAAAAATAAAGTAACAAAAACTGACAAAACTGACTGAAAAGCGGAATATAAATCGAGGGATATAGTCGAGAGTTTTATTATGATTATTTTCGTAATCCTTAAAAAAAAAAACAGAAATAAGTATTATAAACAGACGAATAATAATAATAAATAATTAGCAGCCAATAAATACTCCATAATAAAAAAAAAAATATGGAAAAAATTATCCGGTTTTTCCGGTGTATTCTCGTTATCGCAAATCGTCATTAAACAAGAGAGATTTTGCATTTCTGCTTAAATTAATCGTGTGTAACAGGAGAAAAAAAAAAATATGATGGAAAATCCGAAAGTCTTTTCAGTAAATTTTCAGTAAAATTTGAATACCGTAATATCAATGCTGAAAGAGCGCGTGCCCTTTGGTTGCGTTTAATAGGGTTTAAATTAATAGGAATAGTTATTCCGTAGCGAATAATACGAGATTATCGAAAGAGTTCTCGATCCTTCACTAACTCTCTATAGCCCGTTGACTCTCATTAGGTTATCCCAAATTAGCGAGAGCCCATCTCAAACAAACGTACGATGGTGCGGCGGGGACGGGGAGAGGGGGTTATACTCTACGTTATCCCGAGGGATACGTTCCGGCGCGAGAGATTGATTATCCCCTATCGGCTCGTGCAGCTCGTAGTACTTCCTCGCCGTGCCGCACCCTCGCTGCTTCCCGTTCGAGAAACTTAGACGGGTAGGTATAAACGCGGGTGCATCGATAACGGTCTAACGCCAAGGGCTCGAGCCCTCGGTGGGCTCGCCTGGTATAACTTAACTTTGTTAGCATAAGACTTCCTATAAAATCGCGCTGGTGGCCCAACAACTGCAGACACATCATTCTTTTTTTTTTTTTTTTTTTTTTCTTTCTTTCCTCATACAACGACCTTATGCCGCTCACGAGACGTTACCTTTTTTTTCTTCGTTATTGCCTCGACATTATGCCGAGAGATCGTAAAATCTTTCTGTTTTTTTCTCCACTTTTCTTCGTGGACTGTCACATTATGCAAAGTTTAATGACAAACTTTGCAACGAGAATGGAAATTTTCGTACCATCTTGCAGCTCTTGGATTATTGGATTTGCTCGGGGAAAAAAAAAAAAAGATCGATAGTTAACGGCCGATGGATATGCACTCGGGGAGCGATCGAGACGCCAGAAGCATCGCCGATGAAATATTTTTTATTTTAGGGCGCGTTGGATTTGAGTTATCGATTGAGGGGGTAAATCTACCTGACGATTCGAAATTCAAGTCAAATTCTATTTTTTTTTGCACTACACGAGGTTATAAAATAATTTTTTTTAACTTTTTACAAAGGTACATGTGGTTCAGTTTTTTTTTATAACAAAAATTATCACTGTAGTTTTTGAGAAAAAAAATCATAGGTTTCAATCGCATAAGAATCTCTGTATTTAAAAAAAATTATGTTAATTGAATTAACAGTTTCGAAATTTTTTTGAAAATTACTCGTTTGATGGAATGCGAGATTTTACGATGAAAAGTAGCCGCTCCGTTTCTATAATCGGATTTTCCGACTTTTCTTCGGTGTGTACGATTGCCCAAGCCAAACGTCCCGAGAGAATATAACCTGAGTACACGAAAGGAGTACGACGTGGAGTGGCGCGTTGGGTTAGGATGAAGAGAAGCGAAAGGGAAAAGAGTAGAGATTCAGACACCGGGAAAGAAAGGGAAGGGCATCGCGAGCCGCAAAAGGGTGGTCCATACCACATAACTTTGGATTTAATTAAATTTGAACGTTGTTAAAAGGATTAATTAGTAGTGGGCGCTCTCGCGGCGCGGCTCACTACCGCCAATTCCGCTTCTGCGAGCCTTGAGAAGGCCAAATTCAGGACATAATTATTTCGGTGCCAAGCAGCAGCAGCAGCAGTAGCAGCAGCAGCAGAGAACTTTTGTGCTACTGCCACTGCCGGGAAAAGGGTCGAGAGAGTGAAGGAGAGCTTGAGAAACAGAGTTCGCATAAGCCACCATGACGAGGCAGAGACTCGAGTCAAAACTCCGTGGGCGTTTCATGCCGGGCCCGCCGACATTCAACCTCTCGGACGTTTTACTTCATTTCGAGGGTTTGTTACGCTTTCCAAAAGGACTTCCGGGCTGCCACGCGAAACTTTCCTCGACACCCTTTGAGCTTCTCTCGTCGTACTTCGCCTGTGCGCTAACTCGGTTTATCCTTCCTTCCTTCGACGAAAACAAAAATCTTCTTTTTTTTTTTAACCCCAAAATAATTGATAACTTCGAGTAATCCTCTCTTGAAACTCGGTAAATTAATGAATGCATTCGATACATCGCGGTAAACGAAATAAAAAATAAAAAAAAAAAACGATCGTTGGGTTAAAGAGACGTTCGCGGTCTGTGGACGCGCTGGAGCGGATTCCAAATAAATCAAATCCGCGGTAGAGCTTTGGACGTTGGTGAACGTCACGCGGTAGTGGTCTCCTCTTGGACCTCTGGCAAGTTTCCAGAAATCTGTATCGGCAGGTCGGAGTGGGGAAAGGGGGCGGAGGGGAGGTCTGGATATAAAAATTTTGAAGGCTCCCACACGTTGCCAATGCGATCGAACGGTAGCGACTGGCCTGCGGGTCCGCGGGCGCCCGCGGCTTGAGCTTTCGTTGCACCGAAGTGCCTTTATGCTTCTTTCGTAAGCCCGACTCTGTGACCCCAATGGCCACAAAGCTCCCAATCGCACCACCGGTCCGCTGTGTAACGTTGTATACTTCTTTCTATCCCTCCCAATCACAATTCAATTTTCCAGAAGCCGATGCTACATCGTACCGCCAACGCTAAAAAGCTCTGCATGCAACGAGAAAAACTCGTTTTCACGAAATACGCTGATCCAAAAGAGGCCAAAGCCTCTGCCATACTTTGGCACAAGAATGAAGTGCGCCGCACACGCCGAACAATTCTATGCGCAAACATCCAAGAAGGAGATAAGACTTTCGAAGTTTTTTAGGAAAAAGGCGTTTTTTAATTTTTTTTCCCATGCAAAAACCATCGAATCCCTTATTTCATGCGATGTTTTTTTTTTTTACAAAAAAAAAAAAATCTCTCGTTTTTTTCCCCGTAATCGCCGAGCACCCCAAATCCACCGCGAAATTGTTATGATAACGTTTCTCCAAGGAAATTTTTGACGCGGAGATTCTTGGTAAAGATGTTTTCGCATTAAAAAAAAAAAAAAAAAAAAAAAATAGATCGGCAGCAATGTGTTACAAGTTCCGGTGTCGAGGCTACAAATAAGAAAAGACAAATCGTTTGGCCAAAAAGGGGAGAAGCGTGAGTTCGAAGAAGCGACTGGGAGGTGAGTAGGCGGTAACCACATGCTGTTGGTGGACCGAAGGCTAGAGAACTCTTGTGCGTCAACGACCGGAAGTTCTCGCGGGGACTAAAGGCGCGCAACGAGAGTCGAGAAAACGGAACGAAAACCAGAGGCGGGGGAAGATTCTGAGCTCTGAGCTGTTGAAGAATGAGAATAGGAAGGAATAAGTTAAAAAAAATAACGTATGGAGAGATGGAAAAACGAAAGTAGCAGCAAGTTGAAGTGAAACGAAAAAAAAAAAAAAAAAAAAAAAAAATTGTTGAGTCTCTCTATTCCATCTCGTGAAGGTTTGCGCGCAGTCTGTCCCCGGAGGCTCGGTTTCTCGACGACGACAGCGTTTCCAAGGTGATCGATGTCTCTACTCTCCGCAATTTGAACAATGTCTCGGTGCGCTGAACCGACAAAACATCCCACAGGCTACAGAGATCCATTCCCGCTGAATTTTCTTTCGTAAAATGAGCGTTATAGTTACAAAATGGCACGGGCCAACGATGAACGATGCGCGGGCGACCGGAGTATTCTTATTTACTATTCCAGTCTGGAAAACTCCAATGTTGGTAGACGACGAAAATGTGAGGTATGACTTTCCGGGTTTGTATGGAAGTTGAGAGAAAAATAAAGGAAGGAGAAGGAAAAAAAAAAAAAAAAAAGAAAAAATTCTCGTCGACGAGAGAGACTTGGCTCCCGCGGGTTCTTATTGAAAGAAGAAGCGAAGGAGTGACGACTCGCTCACTTCACCGAGATGAAACTTTTCTCTGACTGTCTTCGCTCTCGCAATCGTAACTTCTTTGTTCATTTCTCTGCCCCATGCGATTTGCTCGACAAACGCGATGCGGTTGAATGAAATTTCGTCTGCACCAGAGTGTACCGAAAAGATTTTCAACATTTTTCGACCGCTCTGATTGATTGGGCGGTCGATTAAATTTCGAAACTTTGTGGAACTTTGATTAATTGATAACGTTCGCCGCGCTCACAGTTTGAATTTCGGGTACTACTGGCGAACTTCGGATCTTTGCTTAACCACAATATTCTCTGTGCGCATATTTATTTAATGCGGTACTTAAATCAAATGTGTTTTCAATTTGAAAAGCTTAACATTTAATTTTTTTTTCTACACGCGATATTAAAATTAATTTTTTTACTAAACTTGTGTTCAGAGTCCTTCAAAAAAATAATTAAAAAATATTAAAAAAAAAAAATCACATTTCTACGATTTTTACGATAGACATGAAAGGGGGTGGGAGGAGACATTCGCAAGGCATCGAACAAATTGGATTTTTTTTTCCATCATTATACATCGTCAAGGAGTCTATTTTTCTGAACGAATCTCAAATGAGTGTAAATCGATAGGTCGTTTTATTGATCGATATTTCGAGTTTTATGATCCGACACGTACTTCTTTACGATAGTCATAGTGTATACTATACCATCGTTGGAAGAAGGATTGCACGAAGGTGTTCGCTCGTTGAATTAGTAGTTAACTGGAAAACGTTCGAACACCTCCTATCCTCTCTCCCCCACTCCCTCTTCGCACCCCTCCTGCTTCACCATTCGCGAAAGACTTTATCGTTTCCATCGACGTAAAGGGAATATAAAAATGCGAGGAGAGAATGAAAAAAAAAGGAAGATCGACGTTACGTGCGTCGAATCCGGATACTCCAACGGGAATACTACAGTCCGAAGTTAATGGATGGATAGGCTTCGTATCAACGCGAGGAAAATGAGAACTTCGATTATAGAATGATAGCGGATTAAAGGATTCACCCGCCTACGTTTCAATAAAATTAAATTTTGAACAAAGCTCTTCATCCATCCGCGATTTATATTTTCATACATCATACATCGACTGAAAAAAAAAAAAAAAAAAAAAAAATGCGTAGTTGGGAAAACTAATCGTTGGTCGATAAAACATTTTTTTCCCAAAAAACTGCATCTCCCAACTAATTCTTTTTTCCGTCTAAACCGAGCAATTAGTACCTTCTTCGTAAGTTCAATTGACACGCAAATGTACATGACGCCCGCAGAGTATCGATATTCCTGTTTGCGAATCTTTTTTCAATTTTCCACTTGAAAAAAAAAAAAAAAAAAAAAAATCACTGGAAAGCCGAAAAGTCGCCCAGTTCGCTGATCGCGAGTTAATGATTTTGTTTTTTCCATATTTCGGAATTCTCTACATTTATCTGGTGTCCCAGTGTAGCCAACTGGCTGTCGCAATGACTCGAACGTTTGGCGTTTGTTCATTCCGGCTATTGTTGTGAAAAGCAATGAGGGAATCGTTTGATCAGACTACCAGGCAGAGGTCGGGGGGAAGGGGGTGGTTGGTGAGCGCTATTCGTTGAAAAACCGTATGAAGGACCTTTGCTACCACCGCAGCTGGGAAAAGCACGTTGAGTTGCGTATGTATTTGGTGCCTCGTAAACGCATACATGCGATACGTTGCTTTCTCTCGTACCAAATCGAAACCCGTTGGCTCTCTTCGGATGCGTTTGTGATTTCGCGCGATTGCAATTGTTGAACTACGTGCGCGCGATCTCACAAAGGTAGATATAGAGTACCCATGTGGCAAACGCATACAGGTATTGTGAGGATAGCTACTAGTAGATGTTCCGTAGTAGTAGTAGCGAGCCTACGAAAAGCCGTTTCGTCTCTTCTGTGTGTGTAACACTCGCGTTTGTAGAATCCGCAGTTGCCAACATGAAACCGTTCGGTAGGCGAGTAGGAGCGCTGTGGCTCTGTGACTATCTCTACTGTGCGCCTCTGTCGTTGGCCACACGTTGGTGTTAGGGATCCATTAGCTAATGGCTACCGCAGCTACTAGCATCACCAGCCATCTGCCCGTCGTCGCTTTTGTTCGCCGATTACTCTACGCTCTCTGCCACCTATACCATTCTGACTGTAGTACACTACAGAGCCTTCGTATACACCTCTTGTATATCGACTACTGTACTGTACTGCACACCCACAACGTGGGCATAGTTTCCACTGTTTCTACTAGCTGCCGTACCCCCTACCCTTCCCACAACCCCCGTCCACCCTTTCACGAGATGTCGGCCTTTATTTATTCATATTTTTCGATTCGACAAAAGTGGAACGCGGACTACGTGCTTAAGGCTTGTAAGCGTTGAAACTTCTCGGGGATACGGTAATTCACTTTGTAACAAAGCTGAATACGAACTGAAGCGGTTTCCTTTAGGCGCGAAGTTAGTTAGGTGTCGCGGGGTTTCTATGCAGTTAAAAAAAGATATATAATTTTTTTTTTTTTTTTTCTCTTGGCGAATTGGTATTTTTTTTTTTTTTTTTTTTTTTTTTTTCGACCCGTTTAAGTTACCCGAGTATAAACGCGATATCGGATATGCTTGGGTATCAAACATCAGACTATAACGTGCTTTATAATATAATGCCTGAAACGAGAATGCTTCTCGACCCAAATGCCACGGTAAAACGACTCTTAATTTTCTCTTTGAAGCGCAATCTCTCTCGTCGGAGCATCGCAGACGAGTTACGCTGTGGCGCGCGGTATTCGTCCGACGACGCAACGTCGTCGTATCATAGAACGTCGACGCGAACTCTGTCCGCGGCTCTAGTATAATTATAGGGTCAAACGGCGTGGCAAACTTCCCTATCTCTCCCCTATACGCCTACGAGAATTCTGACGAAAATTGCTTTTCTCCGTTAAATATTTGCACGCGAAAACAGAATGCGAAACGGATTAATTACTCTTTCGCATTTTGCGCAAATATTATTCACCGCGTGCTACGGAAACTTTTCGCATTTAATTCGAAATTCTTGGCGGCGTAGACTTAGTTAATAAAAATTTGAAAAATAATAAAAAAAAATTTCGAAATTAAAAATAAAATTGAAAATGAAATTAAAAAATTCATTCCATCGAGTTAAATTAAATTTTAAAAAATATAATTTGAAAAATAATTTTTTCGTGAAATTATTTTATTTTTAACAATAAAAACATTTCGTCTTCTTGCATTTTTAAACAGAATTTTTTTTTTTTGCTAAATGATCCATAAATAATACACGCAAGCATATAGCTGAAGTACAGGCGGAGATATCGTCGTCTCTCAGCGCGAGTTAAAAGATATAGAATTACCTGTGGTCCATTGAATTCTTTGCGCGCGAGTCGTACGTTCGAAATTTAACGACGGACAGGGAGTCTCGTTGACGTGCGGAGTTGCGCGAAGTATTCTCTTCCGATATAGCTAACCGCGAACGCGCGCGCAAGGACACAATGTCGTCTCGCACGATGACAAAGAAAAAAGTGCATTCTTCGAGAGAGTTGCTGACCAACATTGCGCGCCATGTCCTTGCAGTCAAGCTGGCGCACGGTCATGAGAAAATATGCTTATATAGCTGTGAGTAATGCGCTTTCGCGTGCATTAAAGCATCTCGCCGGTGAGCCTTTGCCGCTCTGCAAAGTGTAGCCGAGCGAGAAACCCCGGAGTCCCCCTTCCTCTCCTTTTAAGAGAAAAAAAAGGGGTGCAGACGGGAACGGGGAAACAGGTACACGCGAGAGGGACCATCTCCGAGGGCTTCGAAGACCCGCGAAGATCACGCTCCGTGAGATAACTAGTACGTGGGTAATGTTGTTCTCGAGATCCCCAGGGATAGAATTAACTTTCTTTTTTTTTTTTTTTTTTTTTTTTTTTTTTTTTTTTATCACAACTTCGTACCTCATAAAAAATGCGATAACTAATTTTCTTTTATGCGCCCAGTCTGTTCATTGAGTTGAAGAGTAAATTATTCGCCTGGTTAATCAACCTGTATAACGCCACGGTGAATGACGATTAAGAAAACGAAGGTGTTTTGCCTCCTCAGAGGTATCCGTATTTCTCAGAAATATCTCCTTTTAGCATAAATTTCAAAATGTGTATCACACATTTTTTTACCTACAAGAATAAATATGAATTTATTTATGTATTTTTGCAGATAAAAATATATAGTCATCTTGAAGAATTCATTTTTTTTTGGTAAACGCCTTTTATTTAAAAAATTTTAAATAATAATATTAAAGAAAAAAAATATTTTAAAAAATTTACTTAAAAAAAATTATTTTAGCGAACAGAGATTAGCGGAAAAATCGTCTCGTAAATAATCACGTCGATTCAATGATTTCCTTGCAGAAACGTTTCTAACTTCGGTACCACAGTTTCGTAGTATAATTTACAGACTTGTATTCGAACGAATGCAGGTATAACTTCTGTGAGTTATCGCGAAGCTTTATCCGAAATTTCGTCTCACGCATTGTATATTATTTAACACAAAATAAAGTACATGAAGTATAGCATACTGTGTATATTCGCTCCTTGAATTTGGTGCACAGGTGCTGACTAAGCGCGCTACGTCATTCGCCGTGTATTTCACGGCGCTCTGAACAACGTACGAGGGAGTAGAGTGGTGCGAAATTACGAAAGACGATGCCGTCGAGTGTTTGGATATCTCCGGTAGCGGAGAAGGGATGGGAAGAAATGAATTGCCCTTTCAGGGATGATCTTGCATGTTTCTTCGAAGATATTTTCTCCCCCTCGTGGATCGGTTCTCGAAATTGACTTACGCAAAAAAAAAAAAAAAAAAAAAAAATGTAATTATTTCTTCGCGGTAGCGCAACTGAATAAATGAATTCCAAACTACGCAGACGCGACTATTATCCACCATTATTAGGCCTGTTACGGCAAATTATGCGATTGATATGGCTTTGCGTTTGACGATATAACCTATTAATCTTCTCGATCCATCGAAGCCTTTTGTGGACACAGTATTCCAATAACGTTTTGATATTACGAACATTGAATGGCCGCAAACCCCTTCCCTTCGCTCTCGCAATTCGAGGCTTTTGCTTATAAGCCTTCAATTTGATATTATTGCCTACCAAAAGTGGAAACTCCGAAATTGGCATTCATCACGCAAAATTTCGTCGCGTTTGCCACACACACACACACACACACACATGAGAGTCCCGCAAGGTAAATCGAATATTTCGCAAAATAGGGTTTATACTTGGTTATGCAGTTAAACTCGCGGTGGCACGCGACCCCGCGAGCGCGAGCGGTCTAACACAGGTAATCCGTAAAATCGGATAATGAATCGCTATCCTCGCTTCGGCGTACCAACTAAATCGTCCCGGTTGCGCGCGCGCGCGCGCGCACGTTTATGTTACGCAACGTGTACACAGCGAAACGTTGCCGCACATTCGTAGGGCGCTCACTCCGATATCGCGGACGATATCATTTTGTGCGCAACAAAGATCGAGACTCTCATCCCCGTTGTTAGCCAACGAATTACGCTGATATCTCGTGTATCGTCGATTTTCCGCCGTTTGCTCGCTGAACCTTCGAACAATAGTTGAATACACTCACGCGACCTTTCCACGCACGCCCATCGCGTTAATCCCGCGTTAAATATAACAATGGGACGGAGGGTTCGTCGGGAGTGTAGGCTACTCGAAAACATTTGCCGGTTTCGGATCGGGTGGCCTTTTGTGTACCATTGATCTACTCGAAATCGGCATAATGACACGCACTCCAGTGCGCACAATCGAGTCGGCCAATTCACTGAATATTCTTTCGGCTCTCCTTCGTATATCCCGTAGCATTTGTTTTTTTTTTCTCGATACTTCCCTTTGAATGGCATCGTTCCTAATTGGGCCGAGCAACGACTTCGTATATTTTTAACTGCCCGCCGCCCGCCACCGCAT
Source organism: Cryptus armator (assembly GCA_963971235.1). Classification (NCBI taxonomy): domain Eukaryota; kingdom Metazoa; phylum Arthropoda; class Insecta; order Hymenoptera; family Ichneumonidae; genus Cryptus; species Cryptus armator. Next base: position 2,259,296 of record OZ020234.1, on the reverse strand, counting down.
AAGAAGAGAGTTATGCGTTTCCGTGAGAAAATTTGAAACATTAATTCTGTGAAGCAAGTCGAGTTTTTTAAGACGATAAATTATGAAAATTATGCATAAACGGGCAGAGCGAAGGGATTTTGAAAAAATGAAGCAAAACTCTATTTCAGATTTATCGCATTGTTATCGATATTTTTTATCAAATGTTTTATTCTTTATTTGCTCGTAATAGCAATAACTTCTGTTTTATTTTTTTTACTCCCTAAAGTATGGAATAATAATAATTTTACTGCAATAAAAAAAATGCCGATTGAACAGGGAGTGTAATAACGAAATTAAACTGCCCGCGAAACATTTTTTTTTAATGAATTGCTGCAATTGGTTATTGTAACAGTTATTGGAGATTGGACACCGGTCGACTAATTGTCAACGCGATTGTTGACCGAACGGTGATTCCCTTCGATTGATCCAATTAATTAATTAACGACACAATGTTAATCGAACCGATGGGATTTCGTAGTAATCGATAATAATACGATAACGCTAATTAATTAGCGTTACAAGATGGAAAGCTTTTAGGTTCGATGATTTATCGTCGGAGTCCTTGCAGCTTTCCCAAGCGTCAATTTATTGGCATTATCATCCGAACAGCGATGCAGATTAACTTCGCGCAGCCGTGACAAAACTTGAGCAACGAGCGGCGCCGTATTTCTGCCAATAATGCTTCGCCCCCACGTTATATAGGCCCCGCGATGCATCGTGTCTGTCGAATGTGCACCTTTCATCCCTCAATCTTTATTAAAATCACATCCCCCGCCCGCCCCCCGGAGCCGCTGGGTTCACGACATCGTGCTGTATCGACCGGGTTTTTCACCTTTCTCGTTCAATGAACACCGGGGGGGAAGACCTCCGACCTATACCGCTATTCGCGTCATCCCCTTTATATTTCTCGAGTGTTTCCGTGCGCCTGAATAACTCTTAGTCATTAGCAAGGCATCTCTCCCTTTATGGGAGGCGAGGAAAAGAAGAAGAAGAAGAAGATGATGATGAAGAAGAAGTAGAAGAAGTATGCAGAAGCTGAAGAAGAAGAAGAAGAAGCAACGAGAATGAAAGAGCTCCGGGCATCAGCGTCATATAACATTATATAACAAAATGCAAGCGCACTTCGTACATAACGATAATGAGTCCCATTTCAGTAATGAGGTCGCACGCCATTGAAAAGTCTCTTTCCTTCCTATTGTCGTTTCGTGCTTTTAACCTTTTCCTATCCCCTCTCCCCCTTCATCCCCCGTTTTCGTTACCTTCGGAATCCCCGAGACTCCGAAGCTAAAACAACAATTGTCGCACTCGTAAGCAGCCGAGAGAAGCTCGGAGTGTTTCAACCAAGCTGCGCGCATTGCCGGACCTCTCTCGTCCCACGATGGTGTATACTTTTCTCGTAGACACAGCGAGGGAGCACGAGAAAAGCTTCGGGTAAACCCCGAGCGAACAAGTCGCAAGCATCCGGACCAACCGTAAAAGTTAATGAACGAAGGAGTATAACCGTTTCAAAGAATCCGTACGGCGAAGCGGACGACCTGATCTTACCTTCGTCGGGCATTCCGCGAACTCCAAGCTTTTGCCGCTCACTCTTTTCTGTATTCTTCCTACCAGCCGCTTGTTTCTTCTCTCCGTTTTCTTTTCTTTATTTCTACTCTTCGTGTTTTTTTTTGTCCTCAACGCAAGTCGATGATCGTTTCCCAGCGAAGAACCCACCGGGTGGCGGGGAACGGAGAGATTGAATTCATCCACTCGGAACGATATTAACGCGGAATCTCTTTCGTTTTACTCTCGTTCGCTGAGCAGAACGTCGGGGAACACGAGTGTAGCAGCTTATTCGTTTCAGATTCCTTTGCACCTACTTGCAGAGACGCGAATTTTGCACCGGCTACTCGTCGAAGAAACTGAGCCTCGTGTGCCATGAGATTCGCTACTCTCATGGAAATTAAATGTATACTGAGATGTATATAACATATATATTCTTTTACCGTTATATCCAACATGGAAGAAAAATATGCGAAAATATATCAGAAGTGCATAAAAAAAAAATTAAACAACATTTTTTTGCAAAAAATGTAAAAAACATCGCCAAGTAGTTTAAAAATAGTTTTCAAATTATTTTTAAAAATGTTTTTTATTTCATTCTTTTCTTTTATTTATTAAAAAAAATGTTTTATTACATTATACCGTTAAGAATCCGCACGACACGATTTTTTTTGTATCACACGCACAATATTTATTAACTAAGATTACCTCTCGCCCGCGATTATTTAAAATAATTTTATCACACGAACGACCCATTTTTTTAGCCGCACGAGAGGGTTTTTTTTAAACTAATTTTCACGAAAAAACGAAATTCTAAATAACCTCCCTAGTTAACATTTATTTCGATGACTCAGTGTGAATTAATTTAATGCAAATCATTAAATATAAATGATATATTTATATATTAATATGTTTCACCATATAACTTGTTATACATTTGATAACATAAGTTTATGTTTTTAATTATTAAATTCCATCAAACAGTTCTATAATTTCCTAACATCAAAGGATCCCTTTGCGGCAAAGCGATTTCGCATTTAATTTATCTCTCAAGTAATTTCGATTTTTTTTTTATTTCCACACTTCCGCGTACTCGAATTTTGTCTCATATATTTAAAAGTCACGGCACGTGCTAAATCGCTCGCAGCGCTTCGGTGACATCGAACGCTCGGAAACGGCGAGGACTCGGCTTTGATATATTTTTATATTTGTCTACGTACTTTTTATATTTAGCGGACCGGATGTCTATGCAGCCAAAAAGGTGGCACCAGGAGGGAAGGGAATGATGTTTTTAAAAGCGCAAAACGTTTTTCGACCGGATATGTGCCTAAAATGAAGTTCCGCGGAGGCATTTAAGCAATTAACTCACACAGGGCGTAGAAAGTTATTGTCAAACGATGCCAAACGCTTTTAACTTACTATGGTGAATATTAAGACCCCTGTCTACTGTTGTATGCGCGTATGTGTGGATCAGGGCGACGATATAAAAAAGTTTCACAGATGTGATGAATGGTAATTGCGTAAAAGGACCGCTCGGGATCCCTCTCTCTTGGTGAACACGATGTAACACCCGTTCCTCATTAGAAGCTTGTTAAGTCGCGCCTCGACGAGAGTGACGGAATGCATATCTCGCCCTTTGCGGCGAAAGGAACACGCGAGAACCATACGAAAAAGAGTAGAGTACAACGAGCTAAAGCGATGCAACACGACGGACAGACATCGGAAGTCACGGCGAAGAAATCTCGTACGCTTTATCTTTTCTATACCTGGAAACTTCTCCCGCGTTCGCCACGCTTTGCTTTTCACTCTTCTTCTTCTACTTCTACTTTATCGCACTCTTCGCATTATTTTTTTCTTGAAACCTCCCCTTTCTTGTTCATCATCTTACCCGACCGACGTCGAGACTACCCAGGAAACTCTTGCAAATCGCTCGGGTATTTTCCTCGCCGGCGCTTCGCGCAAAACTGTTCTTATGAATTTTTTATCATTCAACGCGAAGAACTCTGTGAGAGATAAGAAACAAGGGGGATGTAGGCACAAATCACTTGAGATGCTGCAAGCAAAGAGTAGTTACTTTGTGGAATGCATAGTTCAAATGTTCTTCTTGGGGTAAATTGGTTTTCGATTGTTTTTCTTTTTTTTTTATGAAAATGTAAATTACTACTATTCGCGTGATTTTCATGCGGATTTTTTTTTATATCGAATTAATAAGAGTTGATTAATTTGATACATCGACATGGCGGTTTAATAATCGAATAAAATTTGTGTATTTTTTTTTCTAAAAAAACTCTAAGAGGTCATATAATGACTTTTTTTTTACCGAAACATACACGTATTGAGTCTTATAAAGAAAATTCAATATTTTATATAAAATAGTAAATTATTATTATTGAAACATTAAATATGAGAAAATATATATATTTTTATATTAACGCCGGAAGTCTGGTTTTTTTTTTCGATGTTCGCCGATGAATACTTTCAACTAAAAATGATGCATCTAAAATTAAAAAAAAAAGCATATAATGGGTTATTTGCGTTAATAACAATAACGATCGCTAACGAACTCCAATATTTTTATTATTATTATTTTTTTTTAAGTTGACTCGCTTTTTGAAACGCCAAGTTAATACATCCCCTTAATGTAAATCTTAGAAGCAATGGATAAGAAGAAAATAAAAATGAAAAAATTAATTAAGAAGAAAATCTAAAATATGAAAATAAAAAAATCTCTATTCGATCCAAGAATATAATAAATGTTGAAATAATGCTTCGCAAAATTCCAACAACATCGAACGTTAAAATCCCCTTGAATTTTCCACACGACAATAAAATTGTAAATTCATCCATAAACAGTGATAAATGTCGACGGCTGTTGTTAAACCGGTCGCTAACTATTTCTCGTACACGATACCATTGCGCAGGTATACAGTCCTATCTTCAATTTACCTGAGATACGTTCAACGTCTTAAATCTCGCGTTGTTTTTTTAATACGGGTCTTGGACACCGTTGCCTCTGTACCGTACTCAATTAATATAGCGAATGGTTCGAGGGCGCGGACTCACGAAGGTGCCCTCGATGCGCCGCTGCCCTCTTAATGCCTCGTTTGCGTCGGTAGAGTCTCTTTGCTATAATTCCATCTCTCGTACAGCCTCCCCCTTCTCCTCCCCATAGGCGAGGATCGGTTTTCTCTCGTATGCCGTGGCATTCGTCATTATATTCTTCGAGACCTCTGCCACCGCCGCCGCGGCGGCCAGCCGCCCCCGGACTCTCGCGGGGCAACCCGTGAGCGTCGTGCCGATGATAAATCAGACGAACGGCCAATAAATACCAGCGCCGAGAACTATTCTGTCGAGACAAGTTCCACTCTCTCGCTTTCTCTCTCTCTAGCGAAGTCCCGACCGTAAAGTTCGCAACCCCCGGGGAAATAAATTCAACGCACAATTGGTTAGTTAAGGCATTGTATGGGGTCCTTTAAACTCTTGCTATTTGCACTGCGTGTTCGCAAAAGCTTCGTGCAGACTCGTCCATTATCCGGGGGGGAGGCGTGGGGGCGCCGCGTAATATCCCGTGCACTCAAAGTTATCGAATTATCAATTAAGTTATAGATACAGACGAGAAACGAAGGCTTTGCACGAGACTCTGATATACCTATCCTTTCGTACACACAAAATCAAGAAAATAGAAATACAATTTTGTAACATGCGAATTTAGAGAATTAAACCACTCAATTTTTAACTCCCAACTGTCAGCAATTTTTTTTAATTTTTATAAAATTTTTATTTTTCTACAAATTACTGTAATTGACAAACAATCGAAATTACGGAACAAACGGCGAGAAGACGAAAAAAAAAAAAAAAAATTACATAAATGTTTTAAAATAAATAAAAAATAAAATGAATACAACAATTTCAAGATTCGACTGAAAAAAAAGCGTAATTAAATCGATCAACAAAAAAGAGTGAAATAAATAATTATTTGCATATTACAGTCGGAGATTTTAACATTTACTGACGAATTATTTCCCTGACTATTATATCTACAAACATTTCTTATAATTTCTTATTTTTCATTATTAATATAACATAGAAACATAATTTTCATTTACAAACAAGAAGCACTGTAAATAAAATTAATTACAAATGTTGCCGGCGAGTGCACATTAATATATCAATAATAATCTTAGCATGCGATGAACGGTTAGTTCTCTCTCGGCTGGCGATAGTGATCAAAGGAGGCGTTGCTGCGTACGAGTGATGAATGCTTGCCTCCCACCCTTCCCGAAAAAGCTATATAGCAGTAGCCGCATAAGCTCGTCACTCCTCGATGAGCGTACATCACGCAAGAGTAATGGATATGATTCCCGGCGTGGCGCGGCGTTGCGATAATAACAATCGTACGAAATAATCCCGAGAAGGGATGTTGAATTATCTCGTGATAAACGTTCGTCGTTGATGCTGCGAGAGGAGGCATGGAGGTCCGACAGATATGCGATAAGAATCGATTGTGCTAAGAGTGACGAAATACCCGGTAGTCAAAAGAAAATAACTATGAGGTTCGCGTATAATCATAGATAGACGAGAAGGAGTCGTGTATTAATTAACGCGGTGAGTGCCTCTCGAAAGAAACGACACGTTGGGACAGTAGGTACGCAGCTTGAGTGCTGATTATGATCATCCGAAGAGTACAAAGGTGCCGGGGGAGACTATCCGTCGTGTCATTGTTCTCTCGATTGTGCGCTGAACGACGAACAATGCTTGCAGAGAGAGAGAGAGAGAATCGCGTGGCTGACGTGAAGCAACGCCAAAGCGCTCTCGTCCGTTGCCCAGTGAGAATGTATACTCGTCCGCACGATAACTTTGACGCGGACATAGAAACTTTGGTCGGTTTGATGATACGGGTATCTCACTCTCTCGTACTCGTTGAATACGCTACTCTTGTCGTCGTCGTGGTGTTCTCGCGCATCGCTTCACCGTGAATCGTCGTCACGGGGCGACACTGGAAACTTTGGTTCTCTCCGTCTCTCTCGTCGTCGTCGTCGTCGTCGTCGTCGTCTCACTACCCGCGCAGCACACTCGAGATACTCACGATGTCACTCGACGTTGTTTGAGAAATCGTTTTAGCGGCTAATTCACCGTGAGCGATGCTCGAGCGCAGGAGACTCACTGTACACAGCTCGCTAAGCGTCTAATATACCAAAAGGAGATGAAATTAATTCGTAAATAAAATTGATAACTTAATTAAGGTGAATTCGGTTTCCTATCGGAAATTTTGTTCCATTTACGCGATAGTAAATCGTTGCAAGGTTATGATTTGGTACTCATTTCGAAACAATAATATACAAAAAGTTATAAAGGAATACGAAAATATACATTGAAAAATCGAATAATAAGTGGTATAATAATAATAATTTTTTTTTTCTTTTAGTTAAAAATTATTAAATTTAACGTATCCGTATTTATGAATGGAGACATTCATTATAGAGGATAGACATTCCTTCGTGCATTTTTCTTCGACGATTAATCAAAGTCCTGCGGGGTATTCGTGGTCCATGAGATCGACGTGTTCATCCCAATTCGAAATAGGATTAACGTCCAAATTATAATGAATTAGTAGTCAGGTATAAAATATCGCGGGCGACAGTTGAAATTGATTGGTTGGCGGGTTCAGGAGGTCCCGACGTTAGATGGAATTCGCTACCCTGTTACTTTTTTATTTTTATTGTATTTTCTTTTTCTCTCCTTTTTACTTCGCGAGGGTCTTGAGAGAGTCGAGGAGACGAAGGTGCCGCGATGTGGTCGAGGTGGTGGAGGTGATCTCTCAAGTCTAAAAAGAACCCCCGAAACCATGACGATTCTCAATTGAGAAAGAGCGGCGGGTGGCTGCCAGGGGGCGGGGGGAGGGAACACCACGCTTGACTAGCGAAGCTCTCCTATACAGAAGAGCCACTCGAGGGCCGTCGAGTGGCTCCACGTTAGAACAACGACTTTATACAAACCTGAAGTAGCGAGTACTCCTTCTATACTCTCTTTGGCATCGCTGGTGCTTTTCTTCCTCTTCCTGCGCGTCATCTCGCTCTTTCGGCCTCTCAGCGTAGGTAAGGGTACCCAGTGGCTAGTGGATTCTACCGCAGTCTCGAAACCTCTCTTTCTCGCTCGATCTTTCAGGAGTCTTGATTTTTTTTATCTTTTTTTTTTTTTTTTATTCGTCTGCCGGGAGGTCCGTGACCACGGGCGGGGTGTGAGGGGGGAGGCGACGGCGAAGAGGAGAGCTCGTTTGTGGCGATTCGATGCCCTGACCTCCCGGAACCTCGGCAGTCGCTCCTGCCGAGAGGTACTGTTGCCCGCGGTCGCTTCGAGGTTGAAATTCTCCCGCGAAATTCCTTCGACTATCTTCCACACAAACGTTCTTCTTTTTTTTTTTTCGCCCTTTTTGCAACAGTCCCTTAGCTGCCAAGGGTATGATTTCGAGATTATAAATAACAGCGGGAAAATAACGATGCGGGCAGTCGGAAACAAAAAAAAATCGGCAAGTTCCGATTTTTATTATTAAAATAGAAAGGCGATATTTATTTTTTAATAGAATTTTTCTTTTAATTATCGAAAAACAATGGAAGTTCTTTCGTAAGTCGTTTTTTTAATTTTTTTAAATGTAATCCGGACACCGGTACGAATAAACGATCGCGAGAGATTTTTGATAAGATTTTTTCTCCGATAAAAAAATTAAACACGCTTTCTGACTGGATATTGGTGCACTCTCTACTTAAACAACAATTTCGAGATCCTTGTAATCAGTATCCGCTCGCGTAATAATCCTCGTGTTATCTCGATTTTCTTGCCAATCCGCGAGTTCCGTTCTACAATTGGGGAGGGAGAGCTCCATGGCGAGAGAAACGAGAGACACAAACAACAAACCAGAAGGTATATCGAAGGTTCGTTGGGTTGCCCAGCGCTCATCTCCGGCATTCTGATAAATGGAAAGGCGCTTCGGGTCGCATACGCCCCGATAAATCCACGTCTACGTTGCTTCCCGCGTATCGAACAAGAGCCGCCTCGTTAATCCCCTTACGATTTCGCGGGGGTGGAAGGGGGTGCGAGAGGAGAACCCCGGCGAAGAATCGAGGAAACGTGAGTTACCACCGGGTTATAACGTAAAGTATACCAATGGGCGAAGCTGGTGTGCGGTTCTGCTCGTGCGAGTTTCCGCGCCTTACCCCCGTTGTGCGCTGTATACCTTCTTCACACGCGACGTGCAGAAAAGCCCGGGAATCCCCACCGACGCGAGAGGGACCGCGCGCGACTTCCCACGGGATGTGACTCGGTCGTCTCGTTCGTATACTCTCCTTCTTCTCAGGAAAGCCCTCTTATTAATCGAACTACGTGAGCCTCGACCCCCAAGATACGAGAAAACCAGACACGAACCGATTCCGCGGCTGCCTGTATATAGTATATAACCATAGACTTTTGTTTCGTGACGGAGACGGCGAGAAAGGATATGCGCGACGATCCGTGCCAATGTTCCCGATGTCAGGATCAACGCGGATCAATCCCCGCTGCTATTCTTGTGGAAAATCTGGGAAAATGGATCCTCGGCTCTTCCGCCAACTCCGCGCTCGCGCGAAATAGATCAGAGATCGTAGATATTTTTTTTTTTATTTCCGCATCGGCACATTTTTATTGCGTTTTTTTACGGCTACAAGATCCAGAGAAACTGTAAACTTTATTTGTGAATCCGGATCTATAAAACATTTTTGCATTTCTCGATACTGCGTTGTTTCGAATTATGGCGGTGCAAAAAATAAATAAAAAGTTACGCAACGGCCTTCGGTTTTTCCTACAAAGCGTAAATTATCCCGCGGTCTGCTCTGCGTATGAGAACAAGCAGCCGCAACAGCGGTCGGTGAGTATGCGTTGTCGACAACGAAGGCGTTAGAACTACCTACGCAAGGGCTTGTACTCGACTCCGCACTGGTACCGGGCAACACCTTGAATTTTTTTATATATATTTTTTTCACGTATAATTAACCGGCATTAACATTCTACTCGTGAAAGTTACGCCCCGCGAGGTATCGTATTTCTGCGCCTTGTTCTCTCCGATAACTACAGAAGAAACTCGAGAAACAACCGTGAGATTTCGTGTTTATTTTTAGGCGACGATAAAATCGCTTTTCTTTAACGCTTCGACGAGGGCCGTTGATCGGTACACGTTTTCTCGCGACGTTCACGGCAACCTCCGTGTCACCGTTACATCGCGAACGTTTTACGAGCCGTTGCGTTGACAAAAAAATATATAAAAAAATACAACATCCGATTAATTACGATGCAAACGAACGTTGAATCAAACGATTCTCTCGCGTGATTCCTTTAAATTTTTTTTTTTTTTTTTTTTTTCTAAGCGTTATATGAACGAATCATCGATCGGCGGTAAAGGTTCCGATGCACATTTCGACGGTCAGGTATTATCGATAGGGAAGCGTGGAAGATGGGGGATTTTCCAGTCTCGACGATGGCTAGACGACGAAATATCGGTATATATTCATATACCGATATTTGTCTTAGACGGGCGCGCGTGCTTACAGATTCCAACGTTCAACGAAGCCCGGTAGAGAGTACAAGCCAATATATTCGTGGGTATCAATCTGCATAAACTCATTCCTATGCAAATTAACGAGATTCGATTAGAATTCATAGTTTAGAGCCGCGGTACCTTCGTCTCTGGTATGCCTCGGGTGGCAGTGTGCGACCCTGTCGTAAGCTCGGAACCCATCATCTATACTTTGTGTTCTCTAATACCTTGCGTATAGGAATTAGACGATTTATTTGTCTATCGATAAATGGGCTTTTCAGCCCGAAATACGGAAAATTATCTTATGCGTATTTCCCGACTCCATACATTTTTTTAAATGATTTCTGGAAGGCAATTATAAGATAATTATATAAGAAAGTATTATTAATTTCTATTAATTGTATGTGAATTTATCGTAATTATAAAGAAATAAAAATGATAAAGAAAGCAAGAAATATTTGTATAAAAAATAAAAATAATACACATATTTTTACGAAAACTAATAAAATTTTACATTTTTTTTTTTTTTTTTTATATTTAATTGGATTTTTTGATAATTACATTATCTTTTCACCATTCGTCTATTTTCAATTTTTTATCGTAATTTATGCGAAACAATGATTAAATAGTTTAGACTTTTGTTTCAAATACTCGTTCGCTTTTTTTCTCATGGATTTTTCATTCGTCAATCCAATGGCCCTTCTCACAGGTGCTAACGAGTCTTTCTCGAGAGACAGGTATTCCGTGTCTTAAAGATGCTATCGGATCGTAAGTTTAAGGGTAACATGAATGGCTTTTCATGCTACTATACTATACCACCGGGCAGACCGTGTAGCTACGGGTTTGTAGACCTTCAAAAATAAGCCACAGCTATACACCGGTCGTAGAACTCTGGTGGATCCACGCGGCTTTTCCAGACCGAGGCGTCTGCCGGGGTATAAGCACGAGAGTTGCATGCATGTTTAATGCGCGCACGCGAGGTCCGTGGCCCGAGCAACTTCTTCGTCGTGTCCCCCCCATCACTTATTCACTCTCTCGGCGAAATTACCAACGCTGTATACCGTAACATACCTATATAACACACGAGTGTCCGTTCACCCAGAGAAACACCGTCTCGTCTTTTCAACTCGGTTTAGCACGTTGCACGCGTGAGATACACGTGTTGCCCTTCAAATGTTTCTCGGCATCGTAGTCGTCGCGCGACTCTCGTGTCCGACCTGCACTGTCCTCATCTACTTAAGAGACCCTCGAGCTTTGCCAACGCAAACGTGCGAATTAATCAACATTTCGTTGCGTGAAAAATACATCCCAATTAACTGATTCATTAATCGTCGGATGATTAATTAACATTTTATAGAGAAAATAATGTTTAACATTTTGTTTAATTAATAAAAAAAATTTTTTATGTGAAAAATACTTCGAAATTATTATACTCCGTGATTATTTAATGATCGTAACATTAATTAATTCATTTACAAAAAAATGTCTGACAATTTTTTTCGCAAAGCGCGTCTTATCCAACGTTTTGTTTTTATTGAAATTTTTTCGCAGACGCCAAGAGGAGTTGGAGTTGCTGAGATGAAAGTTGTGCCACGGTGAGGCCGGTGGAAAGGGTGAAGTGATTTCGCCCGTGCCAAGTGGTGGGAGGTAAAGATATGCTGAATAGGAACGAAAAAATCGCCACGAGGGCGTCGCACGATGTCCGATACTGTCGTAGAAGGATTCACCTCGTTTTTCTACTTCACGGATTGCTAACCGCCACGACGACAAACGCCATAGATCTCTGTGAGTATGCAAATCAATCGTTAAAACACGTGTCACCATTCTGAACGGAACAAGAGAAACACAAGTCGAGTCTAATCGATAAAAACTGTGATACTACTTCCGTGTTTTCCTTTCTTATTTATTCCCTCTGTGTTGTGTCTCGTCGATTGCGAACGCGAACTTTCCGCGGAGTTGTATATACGATATTCTGTTTCTCGTGTACACTTTTTGCTCCAACGAACAACGATTCCGAGCGAAATTAGTAAAGGGCTTTTGCCTTTTCGTCGCTACAGCGCGAACCGCGGATATCGTTACTCGCGCACCTGTATGTATTTGCGTATCTATATAGCCGCGAGTTCTGCATAAACTATAACAGAGTCAGCATACTTCTTCGCGCGCGGTACGGAAGTACACACACGCGATATATCGCGACGGTGGTACTTCGTGGGCGGATAATATTGTGTCTCACGCTGCGCGCGAATCGTCGATGTGTCTCGCGATCGTTGTGAATAATTCATTTGCCTTCGATGTATACTTTATACACCTGCGGTACTCGCGGGTACATCGCGTACCGAGGCTCACCGGGTACTTTACAATATTGCGGAATATTCGTATTCACGGATAACAAGCACCTTGCATCGTGTAACTACCGTTATGATAATACGATTAACGATATCGCTAAAGCGAAAAAACTACCGGTGTATTATACTTATCTTATGTCGATGTTCATTTTTTTTTTTTTTTTTAATTCTGGCGATTCGTTGACCCGTTGAATAATAAATTCGACAATTTAGAATCGCAACATTTGCAATATATTGATAAACCGCTACAGTAGAGCGGCGAAAAAAAATGCTTGTTAATCGAAGAGAGAAATTTATGTATTTATTTTTTTATTCATTTATTTATTTATTTATTTTTTTATTTTTTTTTATTCATTTATTTTTTTATTTATTTATTCGTTTATTTATTCATTGTCAATTAAATTCGCCATCAATTTCGAAGAGAAGTAAAAAGATAATTCCGCCGGATGACACGAGACTTTGTACATCAGTGTAGCAGCGCTTCTTTCGCTCACCCGTTCTCTTTTTTCAATCATAAAAAGCGCGGCTTCGGCTCACAGCTTCGCGGGATTTGCATGTCGGAGTGTCTTAGTCAGCGGACGTGAGGGCATCATCGTTCGCGGTGTTAAACGACGTGGCTGTTGCTCGAACCCGTTAAACTCTTTTGCCCTCTTTCCCTCCTTCACTTTTTATTCCTTTCGTTTTTTTTTTTCTCATTTTTTTTTATTCGACCCCAGTAACGAGTTAGTTCGTCAAAGGGTCATCCAAGTTGTTCCGAATCCCCACGAGTAACAAATGGCCGCGAGAATCCTGAAAGTCCGAAAAGGACTCTCTGTGCAATCATCAGCGCACGGTCTATATATCACATTCCCCCCTTCAATTTTTCACGGAATTTACGAATCCAATCGACGTCGGAGTGACCGCACGCTCGCTGCGCGCGACGATAATCGGATTACTCGTCGCGGAGAGTGCATACACGACCGAGAGTACGTTATGCTTCAGTTTCCCCTCCGCTCCTTTCGTTCGATATGTTATATCGAACGTTTTACACGCCGTGTATGTAGGTAGATAGATAGAGCAGAGCGTTACGCTGAAACCTTGACGAATCTGAGTGGCGTAAGTTTCCTGACAGTATTGCAGGCGATTCTAGAAAGATTTCTTTTCGATATAGAAAAAAAAAAAACAAAAAAATCGAGAAAACGCGTTCACCGCTGTCATCGAAACGAGAACCGGCGCGGCAACATTCGTTTCTCTACGCACATGCGGTTGCACTTCGCGATGAAATAATATCGTACAGTCACTCCGCCTCGACGGGGTGTGAAGATAAAATCGAATGGATCTCAAAGACCGATAGAAACCGGTATGCATTGGTATCATCGACGAACCTTTCGTGTGCTTTTTACACTTAACTTATCGTCATCCAGACTCAGAAATCGACGTTGCGATCGTGAATTTAATGAAAAAAAAAAAAAAAAAAAATGTTTAAAAGACCAAAAGGAAACTGCAGAGATGCAGCGCGAAAGGGGGACGAAATCGTGTTCCGGCCCGTGAGTGTTCGCAAATAGGTTTATCCCCGCGAGATAACAGGTACTTAACAGGAGTACTTAACGAGACTCGTCGACAAGCGACGAATAAAGGAACGCGAAAGGTCCTCATTCATTTCGCCTTCTTTTATACCCGATGGAGAGGAAACGCATTAGAGACTCTGAGGGAAGCGTCTATTAGAGAGGCGAGCGAATTTACGAGTCTGATATAGAGAGCGTCCAGTCCTTTCATTCGGCCAGTCGTCGTCACGAGTAAACAGAGTAGATACAGACAAAAGGCTTTGAGTCCATTTGATTCACGGAATAGACGCGATATTTCAAGGTGTTGCAAAAGCCGACCGGAGACAATGGTTAAAGTTGTTTTTGTTAAATTAACATTCGTTTTTTTGTAAACAGCAGAAAAAATCGGCATTGTGTTGGATAACAAAACGTATTGCGTAAAGTTATCGAAGTCAATAGTAACAGTAATATCTCATTTAATTTGATTAGTATAATCCAATTTTTTATATATGACGAAAAAAATAGACCTGTTAAAGGATTCCGTGGAGTTACAAACTTTTTTTTTTTCGTAACTTCGGAGACTATTAAAAAACGTGATAAAGTGTTACACCTGCCGTTTTTCTGCGTCAAATCGAAGATTAAAAAAAAAAGATGCTAATCTTCAACTCACGATACATTGTTCTCTCGCTGAATGCGAATTCTATACGAAAACCTGTTTTCTGTGTACCGAACTCTGGAAACTTAGATCAGAACTATAGGGTTTACAGTGATTTAGTTTTCATGCGGTAAGTTTCATGACGAACATAAATTTAGCTGTGTTTCATATCGCCCCGGTGTCCTTTACGATCTTTCGTCCAGACGTACACCGTGTAGTCGAATAGTCCAAACAGTTCGCTGGGGTGATTGGTAGTATGCGAGAAGAACGAGTAAAGGGAAGGCGTCGATGAGTTATGAGATAGTAGCGTAGACTCTCGGGACTCTTGGGAACGAAACAGCGGGCCTCCAGAAAGTGGTGTAAACCCTCTCCTTCCCTCGATCCGCTTCGGTTCTCTGTGCGCAACAACCTTCATTAATAATAATAGCCATTTGGCTGCTCACTCCACGAGACACTGAGCTACACGGCTGCTGATGCTGACTCGACAATCCCACCCGGTATCGGTTCAAATTTCCTGCCATTAGTTGTCCACCTGATTCTCTCGCTCTCATCTAACGTCTTGGATCTCTGGTCTTAACAAACTATTTTGTATCTCCTCGGCGTACACCTATATATCGACACACCTGTTCTCTTCCGTTAACCCCGAACCCTCTATCTCCGGAGCGATAACAGCTTCCGCACGACTATTTCATAGAATACCGAACATTTTTCAAATTATCGTAATGCGTATCCCAAGAGATTTCAGCAGTGAATTCTTAATCCGAAATACTCATTAGCGATAAATGTGATACAAATTAATGGAACTGCTCGTTCGGGAATGTCAGAGAGTTGTTTGCACAACGAAACTAAATAATATTTTCCATATTGCATAACGAAGGTTTGCCAAAGTTCAACTCTCGCGAAGGGTTGTTCTCTTATGTTCCGAATAAAGAGAAGTTCCGAGGGTGCAGACTTTGCCTTTCGCGTAGACGCACCGGTGCATACAAAGTCTGAACTTCGTTTTCGCTTTAAATCTATCACACGGTGCTTGCATGCAGCCGCCACCGTCGGGATACATGACGACCGCGCTTTTCTCGCGAAGGGGAACGTTACAGTACGTACGCGAAGGCGGAGGAGAGAATAATGTATGCAAAGTAGATGGTATCACTTGGTCGATGGCCCTTAACCCCGTCATTGACTGGCGCACTACTCACACCGGGTTCGGTACATACCTGGAGGGCCTTTTCTTCTCCTATTGCTGCCGCTGCTGTTCACTCGCTGTCGACGCCGCGCAGACTCTCGTCGTCTCGGCTTTGCGAGGGGTGGAAACACGCATACAAATGAAGGGAACCATAAAAAAATTGCAGCACTTTTCGAGATTATTAAATTCAATTTCAATATTGAATTTTTCATTTTACAAGCGAAATTTTTCATCGAATGGAATTCCATCCATTTATTGTACGATTCATCCTATAGCTCTACCAAACAAAACAAAAAAATCGAAAGCCCCGTGTAAAAATAATTGCCTTTCGAACAATGTACGACTTCAGCTCTCGATATTTTTTGCAAACGTATTATTATAGCCAATCGCACGATACAGCGAACATTATTACATTTGCCGGTGCACCCATATATCGTATCGTTATAGACTACTAACCCTGCAGAGTCCAATATATTTCTATCTTCATCTCTCACCGTTGGATAACCCCCTTCGCTTTAATATCTCTCAACGTGGCGAGCTTCTCCTTTTCTTCGTCTCCGTTGTTGGAGATACGTTCACGACGTATAAACTCTGCTTGGTATCTGACCGGATTAATCTCGGTTCAGCTAGTTATTTACTCGTTTATGACCTGACCGTGATGCGTACATAAATTCAAGCGGAGCAACCCGTACGTCGCGCACCGCATCGCTCGACTTTCCATCTCGCGTACAAGAACTACGTGTACCTACTTACCTCCGTGTATATCCCGTGTATATATTTTAATACACATAACTATATCTATATTCGTTATTCGTTATTCGTTATTCGTTACTCGTTGTTGCAGCACAATGCAACGCCCCGCTGGGTATGGAGTCCGGTGCAATTCCCGACAAGGACATCACCGCGAGCTCGAGCTTCGACAGCGGCAACGTTGGTCCTCATCAGGCGAGGTAAATGCAAAATTATACCATTAACTTAATCAAATTTAATGCTCAATCTTTCCGTCTGAAAAAAAAAAAAAAAAAAAAAAAAAAAAAAAAATGTCTCCCGTAAAACATTCGACCGTTGTTTACCCTCAGGGTGCTTTCGACCACTTTAATTCCACTTGATAGTGTGATAGCGTGTCGCGTAGGGTGTGTCTCGACACTGTTGTATAACATCCGTAATTTCACTTCCTCTCACGGGGGGGGGGGGGGGGGGGGGGAGCAACGCTATGTGTTTGCGTGTATACCTAACATACCTACTTTCTTCAATCTCCCGTTTACCTTCCCCACCGTCCCGGTTTAAGAACCAACACGGTATACTTGGCAATTCAACTGCCACCCGCGGCTTCCGTAATGGCAAACTCACAGCGCGACTCTGCATACGCCTCGCGGAGATATCATCGTCGTCCTCCGTAAAAGAAGGAAGAAGAGCATCATACGTCGTTTTAAACTCAAACCTTGTGTGCGCATACTTCGAGCAAAGTGCTCCACGGAAGCATTACACACGGAATTCTTTCTGATGTTCGTTGTAAACTGGAATGGGCCCCACGAGAGAATGCACTTTCCGGCTTTATCATTCGTAATTTAATCAATATTTTATTTTGTCTTTTTTTTTTTTTTTTTTTTTTTTTTTTAACTTTTATTTCTATGGTATTATTCTCGACGGGGCCGCTTTCCATTCGTTTTTATTCCGTTACCTATCACTTCGCGGATTCTTTTTGTTTCCCTTTCTCTCTCCCTCTCTCTCTCTTTTGGGGCACTTTGAGCGTTCGTTAGGCCGCGAGGGCCGTTGCCGTACCTCGTATTAAATTAGATGGTGACGGTGAACACCGCGGTGAGACCGAGCGAAGCACACGGCCTCCTCCCCTCACGGTGGCACAGAGTTCCGCGTTTCAGGGCCCCGAGCTCATCAAGAGTCGGAGGCCCATTCAGCCGGTCATTGTCTGCGGTAATGGAATGTATTAATATCAGAGAGGAGGCCGAGAGGCTTGGGCAGTTCTCTGATGGCAGGGAGGCTTGTACGCCCCAAACGGGGGGAACGAGAAACCGTGAGGGCAGAGAGGCAACAGAGGCCGGTGGTGGATCCTGGGATGCATGCATCGGTGGCAGCACCATTGGAGGCTCGCTGCTGCTGCTGCTGCTGCTGCCTGCGCTCCTGCTGGCGCTGATGTCCCACGGGACGACACTCATAAACCGGGTCCGGCTTCACTCGCTCAACCGACATCCCCATAGAGATCTCTGCCACACACCGTATACCCGATGCACGTCGCTGCATTAATACGTAACGGGCCGGAGCGCCATTCCATATTCATAGAACGATCCAGACTCCGGTACACGCGCGTCGGTGGGGCAGCGGACAAAGCCGAACCACCACACGATTAACTCATTCCTCACGAATCGATATTGATATTCGGCGGGGAAATATTTTAATATTATTTGTTTTACATTGATGTAATTTGGTAAACGAGTTTTTACGAAAAACGAACGCTAATTACCGGAATGAAATATCAATTAAGGATTTCGCTTATTTGAAGATAACATTGTTAACTTTATTTTTTTTTTCGGATAATCCGAAATTGATTGCAGTATATGAAAGTAAAAAAGAGAAATTAATGAATGTGTCATGAACTTTTCGTCATTTAGGTTCTTTCTAAAAAAAATTCGTTACTTTCGATTTTTTTTTAATTTAATTAAAAAATAATAGCTATTGCTTCATTCTCCGGAATAATATATCGATGAAAAACGCTTTCGTCGGATCGTTTAAAATAAACGTGAAATTCTAATCGACTGCCCGGATAACTAAAGTTCTACTGTAATATCTTTTACGGTCTTACGGAATCGTCGGAGACACTAAAAAAGTGCTGACGGCTATTTTTCAGACACATTTCAAGGTTAAAAAGCGAGTAGAATGGCTATAGCATAAACTTCGACATTTTGTCTGAATTTCAAAGGTGTTCTCTAGCAGAATTTCCATTATTAACGATTTCCAATCATGAATAAGTTCGTTGCAATACGGTAATTACGTTTGAATAAAGAATACCGTTTTATCGAATAATCATCGCCTCATTCGTGTCAATCCGAATAGCCAGTTTCTTCTTGCGGAGCGAAGCCCTTTAAATAAAGCAGCGGGTTAACGTTAACACACGCGAAGTGAGTTCCGAGGGGGTTGGGTTGGTGTGACGGTGTGTCTCGTTCGGTGCCAATTTCAGTGACTCGAGAAGCGACCCCCGGCCCTCTATGTCTGGGCTTCTGTGGAACGCGACGACGAGGACGATGGAAAATTCAAGTCTCACTCCTGGGCTTCGTGCTGTACCCGTAGAAGAGACCCTTCTCAATTTACCGCTGTCCATCCATCACGGAACGTACAACGTCCATAGACGAGAGCGAGAACGTGAGCTTACGGTTTTCCAGGCCGCCTCGGGCTTTAAGTGAAGCCGAACCGTTCGGGACATCACCAATAACGAACGAAATCCAGAAATAGTTGCCCGTCGAAACGGGCGCAAGGTTCCTTTTTCATTTATTTTCTTATTTCTTGGATTATCGGACAGATATCCGCGAATACGATCGACTTGACCCGACGAAATAATTGATACCATAGTTTCCCAACTATCACGAAACTGCAACTTTCAGTTCGTTCTATTTCGCCCCGTTGCACTTCACCGATTCGTGAACATTGAAGAAATTTGCACCTCGTTGACCATTCCATTCCCGGGCCACTTGACCCGACAGAATTATTAACGCGCTCTTCTCAATTTCGAAGAATGGCCCGTTTTAAAGATCAACTATTCTCGTTCAAAGTATTCTTATGCATGCATCCTGTGGTTGAAATACGTCCTTTCACTTCTCGTCCGTCGGTCCGAACGAAGCCTATCATCTCGCACGGGTCGCGTGTGATGAATGTAAAATTTGATTATTAGCGACGCGAGAGACCGCAGGAGAGAGGCGCGTTGTTAGACACCGTCGAAACAAGAGGAACGACGTGCATGAAAGGACGATAAAGATGAGCAAAGATGCGGAGGTCCGCGAGAAGCGGAGAAAATAATATTAAAACAGAGATAGCGATATAGAAGAAGAGAGTTGGTAAAAAAAACGGCTTTTGCAAAGCAGAGCAGACGGTGAACACCACTCGTGATGCGCCGCCAGCCTGCGGACGGCATTTGCGCGCCGAGTGGTAAACGGTCCACGCAATTAGGGAAGGCGCTTCGCACGCCGTTCCATGGTTCATCTTTTATTCATGTGATATCCCCCCCCCCCCCTCCTTCCCCGCCTCTTCCCTCCTACCGCCCCTGCTGCGATTCGCAATGCCCGGCGCGGGGGTACCTTTTCCCCTAAGATTAAAACTAAAGCACGCCTCTCGACACAGACAAACTCTGCTGGAGCCTCTCTGTGATGCTGATGTCCAACGAAATCCACGCGAGACCGAGAAATATCCTGTCTCGCTAGGGAAAGATATCATATTAATGGAAGGAAAAGGAAATTCAGCGGACCTTAATAATATCTCGATCCCTTTGCGAAAGGAATCTCATCGCGATAAATCCGAGAAGTCTTATATTCCAGATGTTTCTGTCGATTCCTTTCGAAAACAGACTCATCTCCGGTATCTATGCGAATGCAACGAAATACGTTTTCAATTGCTTGATTGAGTTTATTTGTTTTCGTTACGAATTGTTTCAGATTAAAGACGGAGAATCAGGGAGGCGCTTGGTGTCCCAAAGCACAGATTACTTCGGAATCGCGGGAATGGCTAGAGATTGATCTTCACTCGGTCCACATGATCACAGGTACCAATACGCAAGGACGTTTCGGCAATGGCGCAGGTGCCGAGTACACCGAGACTTACGTTCTCGAATACTGGCGACCGCGTCTTGGCAAATGGGTTCGTTACAGTGACGCCAAAGAGCAAGAGGTAAGATTGGCTAAACAAAATGATATTTGATTTTCACAGATGATCGACAGATTTCCTAAATTTCATAGATGATTCAACGATGTATTGAGCAATGTGCACGTTAATTTTCAGGTAATTCTTGAAAAACCAATTTCGTGACGGTGCTATCTAAAGCGAAGAAATTAGGATCATATCCTACCCAAGATAATCTTAATGATTATTCCGCGAAATTGCATTTGTGTAAAACAGTCTAAAAATCAATTATGATCAACAATGAGCAAATTTCATGGGCCCCAAAAATCAGTCAACTTTGTACACAAAAACTAAATGGCACTTATGGCTCATGTATGATCCAATCTCACCGATCATACCTCGAAGCCCAATCGGCCTGCCATATCCGTCATTGACGTCCTCCACACACGGGACTTTTTGTACCGATTGGAACAGCCAATATACAGCGCAGCAACGACCATAGAGTGCCTATCTCAATTTTAAACGGACGTCAAAGTCTTCACAGAGCGATTTGATCGCGCGCCCGCAATCATCATTGATGTCCCGACCACTCGAGTTGGAACACCGTTCGATAAATCGATCAGAGGCCACTCGCTTCTTTCTCTCTCCGGATTTACCATATCCATGCCGTTGGATGAGTCATCGCGAGCGGGCATTTGAAGGAAAGAATTCTTGTTAAGTGACGTCCCATCGAGGTCGACCGTGAACACGGTGCAACGCCCCTTCCGAGTGGCGGTCGGCGTATTGATATAAAACAGTGTTTAATACTATCGTGATTTACGACGAAACGGGCGCGCGCGTCTGCTCTTCGGCAAAATTACGACGATGACGAAAGCTTGTGTGTGTAAGAATTCGTGTGTATGGGATTCTATCGCGGCGCTTTATGTATGCAGGTTGATAATCCAACCAACGAAGAAACGAGTGCCTCCGGTCATTCCTTTTTCGTTCTTTTTCCTTCGCAAAACGGGGAGACCTCCACTCCAGCAACGTCTTAGCCTCTCTCGGCTTCTCGACCGGAATAGAACCTGAAACCTCGTGCTTCAGCGATATACCATAGAGCACAGGCGAACAGAAGTACCGCCGCCGGACGCACGCATCACCTAAAATAATAATTCAATTGCGATTAAGACCCACCAACCGCCCCGACGACGCCCTCTCTTCCACTCGGGATTATTATTTCTGGCGTCACTTTCGCCAACATCTCTTCGGGTACTCAAGCTCTCCCACCCTTCGCGGCTTGCCTGCCGAATACCGCGAGTTCCTATCATCTGCTTACTTTCTTCTTTGTGTACCAAAGCTCACTTATTCACTATAACCTCCAAGTCAGCGATTTTCTTTTGGGTTCAAAGCGTTTCGCGGGATCAGAACGCCTAAGATTCGACTACGGATTATCATCCTCACGTGCGTAAGCGGCTTATCGCCAATTTCAATGCTAATTTCGGCAACGTAGACGCTAACTGTGCGTCTGCTGCATTGCTGCGTTAAGATCCGCTTTAGCGAAGCAGACGCTGTCAGCTATTGGCACTTCAAGACGACACGAAAAGTCTGCTGTTTCATTGAACTATGAAATTTTATGTTGTTTTTATCTACGAGAGAAATTAAGCCACGGAATGCCCTAGCAGTCGCAGCATCCCTTCGTCTCATTCGGTCGAATATGCTGATCACTATACTCCAGCCAACGACTGCACCGCTTTCTCTATAATTAGGTTCTCAGAACCCCTTCTGGTAGGTTGGGAAGAACTCGCGTTAGTTTCGTTGTCGCGAATAAACCCGCGGATCAGTCGCGATTCCACGCAAATGCGTATGATGCGAAACACACAGCACCTGCTTGAGAAATCAGAATGATCATTATTTCGCGCATCCCTTGGACCACACGCAGGTCTTCTAACACGGGTTCAATATACATTAATCCTCTTTAGTCGTCTTTCCTACTGGAGACCTAAATCTATTCCATAATTTCAAGGATTAGCGGATTTCTGTAAAATTTAGAGGATACATCGCGTATATTCCGCGATGACGCGGCTTCGTTCGTGAGCCCATTGAACTCGGTAACGCGGACCGACATCCCGATGTTCCAGTCCGGTTGATGAGTGGCGACGATATCGCTATTTATGCGTATAAAGCGCACAAGGAGTACCCAACCGGTTCGCGGATTGGGATACTCCGAGAGAGAAAGAGAACAGCTCCCGATGCTGCGCTCCTTGAGCCAAAGCTTCGCGGCCGCTGATGCACACGTGCCATTTGCATTTCGAAATAAGATAAGTTAGCTTTCCAGCAGAGAAGAAGGGGGCAGCGAAAGACGACTTTGAGAAAGGATGAGACGAGAGCGGAAGACCACACACGATCATCTTCGTCGTGTCAACTACTTCTCGGTTGTCTCGTTTCTTTAGACCCCGATTACTCTTTAGGGCCCTCGTCTTGTCTCACGTTCGAACGGATCGTGAATTTTAATTGCTAATTGACGTACCATAAGGATTCACGTTAATGGAACTTGGTACATGAAACAACTGAGGTTGGGACACATCAACGGCGACACGTTATCCTGGATACTGCTTTGGTTATTGTTTTGCGTAAATTGCATTCACCAACTGAAACACCTCGGGTGTTGAAAAGATTTTTTTGTCGGTTCCACAAAAGCATGTTTGCTATATCTCGATTTTAATGCAATGAGAATTTAAATTCAATAGAGATTCACATTGAGGATAACACAACAAGAATATTCAATTTTCTTCGGCTCTTTACCCTTTGTCTTCGTACTTAAGGGTGTACACCTGGCGGTTTGATAATCGAGTCAAATGGTTGATTTTTTTTTTTCTCGAGAACTATAGAAGGTAATGAAATGAATTTTTTTTTACCGAGAGAGACTTGTGCTGAGAGGGTTACAAAAAAATATTATCGACAGATATCGAAACAAGAAAAAGATATGGTCTCCGGAAGAGTGACTTGTTTTTTTATGCAGATCATCAACAACTTGTGTATTAATGCCTTTGCAAAAAATAACAAGTCACTCTCGCGACAGCCAATTTTTTTTTGTGAGAGAAATACGTGTATCTTTCGGTACAAAAAAAATTTAGTTTATTATAGGATACAGTTTTCGAGATAAAAAAAATTGGAAATGTGACTCGGATTTCGAACCGTCAAGTCGATGTACGTGTTAATTGCAATATCTTCCCGGATAAATTTTCATAATCAACTTTCCGTCTCGTCTCTCTTTAACGCTATCTTGTCCGTCCCGACGCACTGTCGTTTATCTCCTTGAATGTTATCCTCGTTGATCCAAATAGGAAAATGTCATTTCACCGTTCCTCTATACTCGATCTTGTTTCAAAGTCCTGTCGTAGGAAAATAATATTCTTCGTCATCAACTCCACCATCCAGTTTGCGACGACGATGTCGCCCGAAGCTCTCCTCGGCCTTCGAGTCCGTATTCTTGGTAAACGGGTAATTATCATCAACCTGGTTGCTTTATAGATTCTATCGTAGCTTGTCGCTCCGACACTTTAACCCCGGGTGCTCTCGATATAACGAGAATGTCTTTTGCGTCGCCGACGGGCACGATTTCGGCACGTCGGGCATTGCAAACCGGTCGTTTAAGTAATGCAAAATCTCTTCGTTGATCTTATCCCAAGACTCCTGTGCAGCGTGAGATATCGAGGGAGATGAGTGGCAAGAAAAAAAGTTGTATGGAGCCTTTGACGGATATTGCCGGTTATGTTGAAGATTTTTATTTTAAAAAATTCTCTCATGTTGTATCGGATAAGTCCGTAGGCTTTCAGTCTACGATAGGAAAATTAGTTCGCCCGGTTGGACGTCGGATCACTCGTTCGTCTCGCACTTACCTCCGTAATACGCAACGCGCAGCTACGATTATTCTCATCTCGTTCGTCCTGTGTGTGTAATGATCTTATTAATATTGATGAGCCCCAGTTGCGGCTTGTAGACTGGCGATAATTTGTAAGGGCCCACGGGAAGGCGTGACTTTAAACGGTGTGTCGAGAGAGACCACGTGTATAATTATTAACCACCGGTTGCGCTGGGACCATAGTACTGTATGATGTAGAGGCCAGCATCGGGCACCACTCCCGACGACGTCGTCTGATGTCCTCTCGGGCGTGAAGATCTTGGATCTTCGATTATGAATCGTTTGAAAAACCGTGAAATTAACCCGCTTTTCATATAAATAGTAAACAATTTCATTTATAATGAAGATTTTTCGAAAAAAAAAAAAAAAAAAAAAAAAAAAAAACGCAGTCTTGTAACAGTAATTTTTTGTACAAATTTAATTTCTATTTTTTGCGAATTTTACCAAATGTTTATTCAATTATTTCTATTTATATTTTCATTGAATTATGTACATTTTTTCTTCAATGCTTCTTGTCGTAGTCCACTACTATCAATTACATAACATATCAAAGACATAACTACTTTGCGCGACCTTATGAAGAGTTAACCAACCGAACGTTGCGAATATTTTGCGGTCATAATAGCATCAAATCCTGCAGATAAAACGAAGAGACCTTGGAGTATGCATTGTTAAACAAAAGATTCGCTTGATACAATGTCCGCTGAGGGATCGTACAGCGAAAGGTTTGGTAACCCGGTCATGTTCACCGTGGGGACGTTACTCCAACGTCCAAAGTATTGCGAACACAGATATAGTTCTCGGCAGTACACGTTCGCATCAAAAGACCGGGCCGGTGGTAATTAGGACTGGAGGCTGAGCCAAAAGCTTTTTCGGCCGAGCGAGAGAGCGTCCCCGACGAAGCGAGCCAGCGAGCCGCTGCGCTGTGCGCGCAGCTTTAATAATAAATAGTCCCGGTCTCATTAGGCAGGGTGGTGTTGCGGCGGCTGCTTGCGAGCGCGCAATGCGACTAGCCCCGCGTGCGCGCACACGCGCGAGACACATCGACGCTCGAGATTAAATGGGTTTTCCCGGAATCCGTTGAGTAAATTCAACAAAGTGCGGGTGAAAGGAAGCGCGAGTGAAGCGAACCCGACGGTTAGTTTCATTTGCGATATATTCTCCATCTCGCTACGTCGTTCGTTGCTTCGAAGCTTTGCTACGCTACTTTGCCCGAGACTACTCTTCGGCTAACTCGACAAAACTGTGCGCGGGTCCTCTTCTCTCTTTCCTCGCGCACTACGGCAATAACCCCCTCGCTGATACACCCCCGGAATGCCAGAAGCACGCAGACGATTTTAGACACGGACCTACTTCGTCGACTCGCCTCGCCGTTGTGTATACCAACGTTTTCTCTCTCCGCGCAAACGAAATATGGGAAAAAACAGAATATTATATCACGTTTCCTACATTTCATTTTTGGAAAATGAATATACCGAGTCGGTAATAATCATAATTTCTCCGAGACGGAAGTTATGGAATTTATATTTGAAGCTCGGTACCCGTAGGTACGCCGCTTCATCTTAAATGCTATTCATGTTTCCTGAATACCAGCGAAGCTTAAATCTCTCAATTCCTGCTTGTCGCCAAAGTTAATACGTTATAACGTCACTTAAATAACGGTACTTGGTTATTCCAATGGCAAAATCCTTGCACACTTTAGTCAACGCGTCTAGCATTCTATTCCGATTCCTTGAGTCCGAATTGGATTGAAATTTCTCGTTTGAAATTCTCTTTCCGCGTCTCCTTCCGACGTCTTCGCGGAAAAATTCGTTATCCGAACTGCGCGACGTCTTCAATTGCGATTGGAAGATCTCCATCACCTATTATCGGAGACTCATCAATGAACGTCTTGGCGGCGAAACCGCTATCGCGTTTCCGATTGAATTAGACTCAATGATATGAATGGAAGACGGCGAGTATCGCCTGCCATTTGCCACCAATGAGTCACGTAGGTATCCACTTATTTGAACGGGTAGCTGATCGTCGAGAGTTAATAGTCG
This sequence comes from Cryptus armator, assembly GCA_963971235.1. Classification (NCBI taxonomy): domain Eukaryota; kingdom Metazoa; phylum Arthropoda; class Insecta; order Hymenoptera; family Ichneumonidae; genus Cryptus; species Cryptus armator. The sequence continues at coordinate 2,232,682 of OZ020234.1, read as the reverse complement.
ATACCCTTCTATTATTCTGTGGTTCGGTTATACCGCTATTCATTCACGTGAGGGGGATGAAATGATTTCATTGCCATTTAAATAGGGAGCGGCTACCCGAAGCGATCCATCATCGTGCCGAGGAAAATGTCTACTAAGTTCAAGTTCTCGGTTCCACCTCCCGGTTAATACCTTCTCAGCCGAACGCGGCGGGGTTATATTTCGTACTCGTGTACGCCTTTCTTCAACTGTGTTAGCGATAGCGCTTCTAGCCCTCTACCTTAATCTTCGATTATCGTGTCACGCGAGACTACCCGTTGCGTCCGAAGCCCCGTCGACGCTTCCGTCGACTCGTCAACCTTTTCCTCTGCTGCACTTGCTCTCCGCCAGAAGATCCGATAATTACAGTGGCGGGTTCCCGTTGGCCAAGGGGGATTCTAAAAGCAACTGTATGTATGCCCTCCGATCGTTGGTTGGTCGTGCGTGAGCGAAATTCACGACGAGACACAACGGGAGAGTTCGAGAACGGGGCTTCGTTCCTGCGTAAGAAAGTGGCGGATGCCGTGAGTACAGGGTGTAAGGAATTACACGCACTTCCGGTCTATATACAGACCGAGCGATCCCCTAACTCAGTCGATCCAACTCACCCCCAGGGTTAAACCCTCTCGTATTCCAACGCCCTTTTGCACGAATCGGTCGCACGAAGGTATAAATACGATTTTCTTTTTGCGATAGGAACCGCGTGACTGAGCTCCTGGCATTTGTAAGACGATGAATGACATTGTTTTTCAACTTCTCTTGAACACGATGCTAACACTAAAGCTTCACTAAACCGGTAAATCGCTTCTCGAGTCAACTTTCTTGATTACCAACGGATTCAATGAACATATTACTCGTTTATTTCCCGACACCAGCAAAGAAAAACGGCAGCAAAATCGTCATAATCGGCCACCGCTAGTTCATTTGATTCATTCGCCTATAAGACATAGATTTTCCGAGTTATCAATCAATTCAGGCATTGCCCAAAGTCCCAAGAAACCCGACGAGTTCCGAAGCCGCAAGCCGAAAGGTCTGTCGAGTGCATCTGGGATGATAGGTAGGGAATGGTAAAATCTCGGATCAAGCAGCGCGAGGGTTGAGCTTTCGACGGGAGGTTTGTCCAAACCACGAGGCATAATTCAATGAACAACACAGCATCCAGGCTACGAGGGTCCGGAATCCAGGGGGGTATGTCATCCTCTGGCGAACTCGTTACTCGTCCTCATCCTTAGGCACCCACGGGCTATATAACACTCGCAACAGTAGCCGAATGGATTTGCCCGTGGCGTCTGGCTAAGCAATGGAGAGATGAAACACACCGACTAAGTGTACACAGACAGCGAATGATGAAGCCGAAGGACAGTGAAAGCGGTGTTAGTACAAGGTGAAGCAACAAGCGCGGTGGGGCCGGAAACGCAGACATGAGTAAGTCATCTCGTCTCCCTGTGCAGCATACTATATAATCGCCACGGGTCGCCCCTCTGGCTACCAGCTCGTCGCAATAGGTGTACCTATAGTTCAGGATCTCGTGGGTGCGATGCAGTAAATCCACTTTACGTGCCTTTCGCTACCGATAGGCAAAAAAGGGTCACGCTCCGGCGCATAAGTTACGACCACTCGAAAAATTCTTCCGTATCTTCTTTCTTCTCGCCCTCTCTTCCTTCTCAGACTCGTGCCAGACGTTCGCCCCGCGAACCTCTCGGCTATAACTGCTTACGTAGCCGAATTTTTCAAGGAGACCAATGTCTACTCTGGTGTTAGACTCTGCACTTACGGGGTTACATAGCCACGCCTGGGATATTCTTTCAGCGTCTCGACCCTTTTTCCCAGCGCCCATTCACCGGGACGACTTTACTAAGGAAGTAGAAAACTCCTTCGTTCTTCTATTGCGTACTTATCTTCGTTCTCTTCTTCCTCGTGGCTCCATCGACTTGTTTTGCAAGTGGGTTAAGAATTATAGGTCCTCGCCGTTTCTAGTGGCTGAACGTTGTACGGGGGAACTGGGTGGCTGATCGGATGGGAAGTTTGCCAGCTATCCGGTACCGAGGCAAGAGAAACGGATCAACACCGCGAGGATTCCGCATTGGTTGGAAGAAGAACCGAGTATGCCAATAATTGGGTTTTCCCATTTATCCTGTACACAGCACACGCAAGTTTTACGTGTGTACCGACGTCTAGACTCTGGTGCCAGGCATGCCATCGATGCAACACCGTGGAGGATGTACTGCGCACATAGTGAGCGGAAAAAGGATGAAGGAAAAAAAAACAGGAACCCGGTAAAGCATCGTGTCTGATAGTTATACCGGCATCGTTTCGCGAACCGACGAGACCCTTACCCTCGCAAATGTCTCCTACGTGGCCCCCTTAAGAATGTACGACACTAGCTATGGCGTACAGCAGCTGGAGAAACCTCCTGGTTGTTCCTATATCCTTTCCAGTTTCTCTATATTTGGATGTATGTACAAGAAAAATACTTTGCCTCGGTCTTTACGAACCCTATAGTTCACTTCACCGGATCGTCCTCCGTTCTCTAACTCCTTCTACTCTTTACACACGACGACTCGAGGAGCTTCACGTGGCCGCAATATACTTTTACAACGTCAGAGTGACGCGTGCTTGAAGTACGCGAGAATAAAACGCTCTCGACGACGTACTATCGTGCGTCCTAACAACGACTGCTGGCGGTGATCTTAGGCTCCACCGGAAGATCCTACCTACAGCTTCGTTCGTAACATCCGGAGTATCTTTTTTAGTCGTCCGCCAAAGCGTTACAGATATTGCTCTTCTGTTTCAACACTATTTCGCTGCTATGAGTCCGGAGCGATGGTAGAAATATAAAAGTTTATACTCGACAGGGATGATGATTTTGTTGGATTGCGTTTCGTAGCCTTTTAAACGTCTGCAGACCAACGGTACATCTCCACCACCTCGTTAACCCATTGAAACATCGTATTCCATCTGTACAACAGGGTTTTCAAGCGAAGAATCGCATCCTTCGGAACAAAGAATTGAATAAAATTCTTGAAGCGCTTGTAACGAAGTAGCACTTTGCTGCGTTGTTTAATCGAATTATCTGTCGTGAACAGCAACGACGGAGGATCGTCGAATGTAATGCTTGAAAGTAAGAAAAAATAAGTTTTCGAAGGGTCGCAAACGCACGCGTGTCTAACGGACATCCAGAAAGCTGCGGCACGCATGCCTTGCCTCCCAACGTTTAAAATGTTTCCGCAGAGAGGTAGAAGCTATACGTCTTTGTACAACAGCGTCGGAACCAAGCGGGGTTTGTTGTAAAAGCACAGCGGTAGCAGAGCGCTTTGCGTGATCTCCGCGTGCGTGCGAAACCCTATCGGAAGGAATTGTTGCTGCCCCGGCATTCGCCCACAGATACGCCCCTATATGCGTATACGTGCTTCATGTACACATCAAATAGAACCGTTTATTTTATTCATAAAGCTTACGGAGAGTGAGAAATCATTATTATAGAAAGACCCGAGTCGAGACATCGCTGTGCGATGGTATAACATTTTGTTGGCCCCATTCGCCAGAATCTGAACCCTTACTACCCGCTGTTTCAATATTTGGCGACCGGAGAATGTACACTCAATATTTATGCATATCGCGCCTCTTCCAGTTCGATCGGACTTTTCTCCGCGGGGAGAAGCGTCGATTTATCACCCGTGTTAACATATAACCAGCTGTCTCGACAACACCATATTGTATATTTGATTCAGACGACCCGATAAGGTTTACGCACTCGCTTAGGCCAGTCAGATCGTTCGTAGATAAAACTCTGAGTACATTAAGTGGACCCAGCGGTTCGCTCCGAGCAGTCGTCTGATTAATCCGGGGTGGAGAGGGGGGGGGCAACGGCGGGTGGAATGACTTTTGTAGGCACGAAGGAACGAATATATAAGCTTAAAGCGCGGGATATACTATTTAAAAAACAAATTTTCAGCTTTTAACTTTCAAGTTGTTTGTTTTTTGGGATTTTTAAAACTTTTTTTTATAATTCTTCAAAATGATGAAAAAAAAAAATTGCAAAAGTGCTGGTAATAGAAATTGTTATCATAAGCAAATTAATAATAGTAAACAATTTATAGCATATAAATAAACAATTCTTCGAAAAGTTACGATCATTTTTTCGTCTCGTCGCCGATAATCGTCCGATGAAAATATTTATCTCGGGTTTTGTTTGCAGGTGATCAAGGGAAACACGAATACGTACATCGAGTCGATGCACAATTTGGTGCCACCATTCTGGGCGAGTAAAATAAGATTTCTGCCTTACAGCGTTCATCCACGAACCGTTTGCATGAGAGTGGAGATCTACGGTTGCTACTGGAACGGTGAGCATCAATTTTAATTTTTTTTCTTCGTAAACATATTCTATATCGTAGATCAACGATACAACGACCTAACGAGAGCTCTGCGTGGTGCCGCGTTCACGCGGTTCATTCACCGTGTAACTTTGTCGGATTACACGAAGCTAACATAGAAAAAAAAAAAAAAAAAAAAAAAAAATTCATCGTAGACTTACAAATGCTTACGAATTAACGCAATGTATTTTTTCGATACGTCATATCCTCGGATTACGATGTTATCCGATAGACAAACTCGGGGAAATGTATCGCGCCTCGTTTTCCTTGCGTCTCGCAGGCGTCTGAAAAATTACATAACCGGGAAAGATGATCGCCAGCTGCGAGACTAATTCTTGTTTGTCGCTCTCTCGACGCGATCGTTTCATTCACAGACGGTGTTGTCTCGTACTCGATGCCTCAAGGCGATAAGAGAGGCGACAATTGGGAGTTCTTCGACGCAACTTACGACGGTCATTGGGAAGCCGAACTACGTCGTGGCTTAGGTCAGTTGACCGACGGAAGAACCGGTCCGGATGACTTCAAAACGGGTTACTACGGCTCGGGTCGGGGACAAGGTTGGGTCGGATGGCGAAACGATACACGTGGCGGACAGCCCGTCGAGATAAAGTTCGAATTCGATCGCATAAGAGAATTCTCTGCGGTTCATATATACTGCAACAATCAATTCAACAGTCACGTTCAGGTGAGAATAAACAAACCCACGAAATTTTCGATACTTCGTTAAGCGAAAAAAAACTAAATTTCTTCAAATAAAATCGTTGAATCGCCGCATAAAAAAAAAGTATATCGCAAAATATATTCAACATATTTCCCTCGAAAAATTGGATACTACGGATCCCATTTTTGAAATATATTTCTGGAAATATATTTAAAAAATAAAATTAAATGATTAATATATATAAACGTTATTTTCCATAAACGCGGAATTTTATATATTTCCAATATATTTCTACGATATTTTTTGCATATACTTTTTTTTTCCATACGAATCGATCTTCTCCACGCGAGAAAAAGTTTCCCAAAACATCGGAATTAATTTGCTTGCCGGCGAAATGTACACAAAGTTGGATATAATCCATTTGAGTGAAATTTGGCACGTCTCCCAAGTGCAGGCAAACTTCGCGACTCTTGAATGGGTTAAAGACAAGAAAGAGCCCGAGACCTTTGGTAATGTTGACAGTGACCCAATTATCCTTAGAATGACTTTATTTTCTTTTTGACTTTTGAATCTTCGTGAGAGAAGAAAGAATAGAAGAAAAAAACGAGAATATAAAAGATTTTTTGTTGCAACGACGAAGCGCCACAAAGACACGTTTCTCCTGCCAGAACCACTGCAACCCACCGTCTCGGAGAATCGTTTCCGCTTAGTTTGGTGGAGCGGTGTGAGACGGTGGCTGTGGCGACGTCGCGTTGAATACACAAGTGGAATCGCCAGGCAGCAGAAGCACCAACGGCAGAAGACGTGTAGAAGCTGCGACGATCAACAGGCACCGAGCCTTCGCTATGCTTTTCCTTAGCTGCCCTCCGCGCGACGTCTTCTTCCTTTCGTCTCCACGCCGGTGTACACCTTCCGCAAGCGCCCCCTCGTCTCAACTACGACGCTGTCAACGTACTTCGTACTGTGGCGCTTCTCGCGAACACCGTGGAGCTTTTCTATCCCCTCTCCCTTTACGTATGTACACTTCGCACCTTCGGAACCCGGCGCTCCATTCAATATTCTACCCGTCGCGTTATCAGAAGTACGCCTGCCGAATTCCCAATAGACTGATCCACTCCGTGGATAAGACTACGGGTAACACACCGCTATATCTCTCTCTCTTCTCGCTGTTCTCTGTATATATATCTTTATTCGCACTTGCGACGTTACGTCGCCAAGATTATCGTCTTACTGACGAAACCCTCGAAAATTTCATAGGAGGAAAATCAGATATGATCGTTGCATCGTCAGCGAAGGGTGAGGTACGATCAGTTGAGACTTCAGACGAAGATGTCGATATCTTTATTCACTTGCAACTTTCTTTTTTTTTCTTGTGAAGTTCGAAGCGATATATATTAAGGATCGTCTAGTGAAGAAAAATTTGTTGAAGAGCGTTGATAGATAAAATAATGATTTATTGGATTCATTAAATAACATACATATCTGGAGGTCTATCTACCTGTTGATTCAAAAAGCGAGTCAAATTCTGAATTTTTTTTCTCAAAAACGATAAGAGTCAATAAAATGATTTTTTTTACCGAGATGTACAAATTACGACTCGTTATTGTTATTATCTTGAATAATTCGTTACGTTCGATTTTTTTTTAGAAGCATAATTTCCATTGCCGAGTGTTGGCCGCCAAATATCTCAAAAATGGAACACATCACATTCCGACAGCCATATCTTTTTTATTTTTCAATGTATTTTGATCATTTTTTTAAGGCACTCAAAACATCTACTTTTCCGTAAAAAAAATGATTCTAATAGTTTGTGAGAATAAAAAAATTAAAAAGGGAATATAAAACGACACGACGAGTCGATGCTGAAAGCGGATAACATGGATTCCGAATAAAGCCGTAAAACATGTAGGATACCCTGTCGATAATTAACGGTAATCCACAATCGCACAGTTCGACAAAATCATAAAATTTCACACGTAAAGATACAATTAAAAGCCTATAGTCGTCTATCTCCTTGAAGGATTAAATTAATTTTGGGATCTGTATTATCGCTGGTAGACTGATGCTATCAGACGATTCCACCCGCGGCAGCTATATCAATTTACTCAACGTCCCGCAGAGCAAACCGCGGAAGCGAAGGGCGGGTCCAGAGTACGAGATACAGAGTGCGAAAACGATCGAATAATATAAAGCACACCGCATTCTTCGACGGGAGAGCAGAGATAGTCGTGACCCCCAGTAGTTCTACCGGTGGTTACGTTGTCACGCTCTGTGTCTGTCGTAATTCCATTCGCTGCTATAATTTCCGGCTTTCCGGTTAGACAAGCAGCAACAGCAGTAGCTACAGCGGCCCAGTAGACTACGACGAGCTCTCGCCTCGCGATATACACGTACCTATAGTTTACACCAGCGATCAGTTCGATAACAGTCTACGGTACGCTATCCTTCGCACGCTCGAGGGTGCGTCCCCCTTGTAACTATCAACGCTCGGCACACACCGTCCACCACGTGCAGTTTTTGGTCGATTTTCGGCGCATGTAGATTTTTCAACCATATTGCAAATTTGGAACTATGCGCGCGACGTACGATTCAAACTGTAGAATGCTTGCGAGCGATGGAAAGAGAACGATTGGCTCCGGGCGTCCAATGTTTCCCGGATATTGACAATACGTTCCGTGCGACATTTACGACACGCGTAGGACATCAGCTTAACCAGCACTGTTCTCTTTTTTTCAATAACGAGTTATTTATTTATCATCAACGACGATAAATATCTGAACCGCGATGTAATCGGTGGCGGAATGTTAGACCTGAAAAAAGCTGCTAGAAATTCAGCAACTTGAAATCCTTTGTTAAATTAATCCTATTAAATTAGGTTACGAATTCTCGATTTTATCGATAATATCGTTTATCGGAATTCCGGCTTTCGAATTGGAAATATAAAACCCTGAAAATCGAATTTTCTGCATTGCTTTATCATCCATTTCAAATACTCATAAATCATAAAATAAATCGTCTGATCAGATTTGTCTGATCGGTAGAGATCAGATTTTTTTTTTTTTTTTGGAAACAAACTATAATTCATGACTTTGACATATCTTGAAGATTTTAAACTAATTTAATACCTAATCAGCCTAATTAACGTCGTTTGTAGCAACAGACACGGGAAATTCTGTTTTAAAGTGATTTCCCGATGTTTCGAACATTTTAATCCAAATAGAACTTTAAAATAAAAATCTGAAAAAAAAAGTCCGTTTAATCGATTTTTTTTTTGTAATTAATGTATTGTGGCAACAATTTCTATTAATTTGGCTAATCGAAAGACTCGCGATGCCAGATGTTTCGCAGTCATAAACTCCAATAGGTTCGAGACGACAGCGGTCACAATATCAGGAGCAGCAGCAGCAGCACGAAGCCTGTGAAGTTTCTGCCAGAAGGCTGCTGCTGCGGTCCATCGATCGACTGCATTTTCCGCTGGCGCTCGTAGCTCGACCGACTTTCGACAATCGCGACTACCACAACTGCCAAGTGCCATATCACAAGGTTTCCCATGATGCGGACATTTCTATTCGTCTATATATATATATATATATATATCTATACGAATCCCCGAGTGCCTTCGGTGGATATGTTTGTCCGTCCGTTATGTGGATAAACTGCACAAACCTTCCTTTAGCTACAACTCGCTGTATTCTCGTTGGTACAACTGATAGATATGAAACTATATATAAACGCTGTTGGCACCAGAAGCTCTCTTCTTCCGCAGCTTCATATCGCAAACCGCGTTCCATTTCTGTGTTTTGGACAGTTTCGGCTGACGCGTCGCATAGATCGGAGCCGAACCGAGGTAAAACGGCATCTGCCTATTCGTTTGGTTTATAATCGTCGAGAGGGCATCGAGCGCAGACTCTCCGACCGAAAACAACCACTGGGGATACTTCTCCAGTTGCGCTGCCGTCGAAAACAGTCAAAACTTCTTCATTGACGGTATACGAAACTCTGCCGTCTCTTCGTCGCATTGAAGTTGAAGTTAATACGAATTCTGGGAAATTTCGTAACCCGGAAATGCTTCGCGCACCATTAGTTTCCGCACAATATTCAACGGGTTGAAACGCATCTTTCGCTATATTCGCGGCGATGCATTACCGTTGAGATTTCAATGTGAATATCTTGCGTTGACGTACGTCCAACACTTTGCGAATTATTCTAAATCACAACGAGATTGCGAGAGTGAGAGAGAGAGAGTGAAACTTGATGGCTCTCGAGGAGAATTCCCCCGACGATCGGTGTGGAGAGACACCGACGACGTCTCTTTACTCACCAGTCTCACCGGTATGACTCGAACTCTCGTAGATTCTCTGACGCAATTCTATGCCGCAAGTATTCGGAATTTCAAATGGCCCTCGAGGCCATCAGCGAATATTCAGCAGCCAAAGTAGTATATATTCTATTTGAAATTTGTTTGTATCAAAAGTGGTGAAGACTCGATATGCCTCTGTCGGGAAACCAGTATTATCAAACTACACAACTTTTTTTTTTTTTCATTGTAACAACGAAGTTGGAAAAGTTGGGAAGAATTGAAAAGTTTGTTTTGTACTATGAAAATCGAAGGGCGGAATAGTTTGCATGAACGTTAAAGCGATACAACTCGCGACTTGAAAACCAAGTCAAACGTTTCATTTTTTTGTTTTTTTTTTTTTTTTTCTCGAAAACTATTTTTTTCTACAACTCTAAATACATGGATGTGAAAAAAAATTATTCCATTATCTCTTATAGTATTTTACAAAAAAAAAAAAAAATAATATAAAATCAAACCGTCAGATACACATATCCCTTGAAGCACTTTTCTCCATTAAGTTTTTATACTTTTTTTTTTTTGCAATACAATTCAAAGGACTTATCGAACAGACCGTTTATCGAAAGCTCCCCAAAGGACTGTTTAATATCTGATCTGTCCTCTTCCGAGAGTTCTCTTTAACTCACTGCATTCTGTGAGAGACACGTGCGTGCGGTCTGCCGCAGTATAAAACGTGACGGAATAATGTGGTCTCTTTCAGCCACCGATGCTGACGTTTTAAGGCGCACAATGATCGAGAAGACGCTCTCGAATACTGTGCGGCAGGCATCGTGCGTGCAAAACTCAACCCGCATCCCCCTGACTGCGCGTAGAGTGAAAGAAAGTGAAAAATAGACTGCGTTCGTAGAGCGTGTCGTATCAAAAGAAATCCTTGGCGGAGAATATAGTCCGCGCGAAAGCCCCGCGCGCTCGCGTCTGCCGAAGCTAATACGAGAACGTTGGGCACTGCACCGCCTACGGATAACACCGGGTCGCAGATTTATAACCGGATCACATACTCCATCGAACTTTAGAGGCATATTAAACTTTTTTTTTCCTTTCTCTCCCCATTCGTCGGTTTTTTTTTCTTTTTTTTTTTTCTTTCTTATTCCTCTTCTCTTCAGCGGTGTCTCCTTATTCCCATTCTTTCTTCTATGCATCCCGTTCGACGGGACTATGGAAATCGTTGAATCTTCTTACCTCAGACGCTGCCACCGTTTCGCCTCTACCGTAGCTATACAAATGTTTCAATACTTCCGTTTTTCTCCTCACCGACGGAATCTCCAGTTTGCAATAAATCAGAGGGTCGATCGAAGGACTTCCGGGGATCAAAGATGTCCTATAAAATTTGTCGAACGTTTGTTCACTCGTTATTTCTATATTATTTCTTTTTTTTTTGCTGCAGGTTTTCTCTCAAGTTGACATACTGTTCAGCATCGGTGGAAAGTACTACACCGGAGAGCCGATAACATACAATTATATGGAAGACAAGATATTCGAAACGCCGCGAAACGTGACGATAAAACTTCATCATCGCGTTGGAAAATTCGTTAAGCTGCGATTGCATTTCTCCCTGAGATGGATAATGGTCAGCGAAGTCACCTTTGATTCAGGTGAGTCAGTAAAATATAATGATTTTTCACGTACTTTTTTATACTTATCAAAAAAATGTTGACTTACAGGGAAAGAAAAAAAAAATTTGCTGATTTTCCGACGGACTCCTTTCTGTATGTCTTCTGTTTAATCGAAATTTTTTTGACTTGACGAATTAACGTCGACGTTGATTCGTCAAGTCTAACGCTGTGGATTAAATTTTTTTAAATGAAAAAAAAAAAAAAAAAAAAAAAAAAATTCGCATCGTCGCTATTTCATTCCCAGACTGGCGGTTTCATTCGTCAGAAAAGAGTAGAGCCGCGCTATCCTCTACAGTGCAGTATCCTCTCATTCGCAATTTCGCAGCGTCAATCACGAAAAAAAAAAAAAAAAGAGAATAAAAATAATAATAATAATAAAATAAACCGTAAATCCAGCTGCAGTGGAGAGTTAAATTGATACACCGTAATTGACAATAGCTTATCGAGAATCTGTCAGTTCGATGATTTGAATGAAGCGATAGTCAATGGTACCGCGTGGAACGATTTATACTCGAATCGCGGAGGGTTCGCCAACAGCTCATCCCTCCGCCCCTTTCCTCTTCTTGACATTCGTTTCTTATATTTATACTTCGATCGCTGCACTCTCGTTGATGAATGTAAATAACAAAAGTATACAGAATGCACGGAAGTACACGTTTGTCTGTGAATAACAGAGTTATGTAATGCATCGACATTATTTACATTATCATCCGCCGCTACGTATTCGTTTAGTTTCCATCGTATTTTCTCAATCGAAAATAACGCGTCGATATAACTCGTTACAATGGTAATTTATACGAATCTGACGCGTACGATGCGCATATACCATTTTTTTTTTTTTCAATATCCGTTTTATTTATATTACGAAGGTAATTAGTAAAATTGAATTGGTATATTTTACATTCGGCACGACTATTAATCGCGATATGAGTGGCAATAATTCCCTTTTCCGTGTCAATTTTCCATCCATTGAAAATATCGTATTTAACAGAAATACACGATTGCGTGTAAATCAAAAAATTTGTACGCCGAAATTCAGTGATTCCGCGAGAGCGGAAAATGCGTAGAACGCGCGCATATATCTTCTTTTTTTTTTTGTTCCATAAAGTCAGATCATTTCTATTAAAATACTCGGCGAAAAAAAAAAAAGCGTGCGGTACGAGATTTTTTTTTTGTATGAATAAATAAACCGCTGCATGAATAAAAGCTCCCCGACGCTTTCGCTGTGAAATGAACTTCGGAATTCTTTCTGCGATGCGACGAGAGAGAACGCGCCTTTCCCTCTCCCCTGTTGCTGTATACCGAATGAAAAAGTTCCTTTTTTCGCGGGTGCCAGTTGCACGCGCCTCCAGAATGTTCAAAGTGTTTTACGCTTCTACCTTCTGCCGCGGGGGCGCGCGTCACACATAGACACCGGGATCCGCGGCTCGAAAGCAACCGCAAAGTCAGCGACAAATTCCACATATATATATATATATATAAAAATATATATCTATGTGTATATTTATCGAGGAAAAGTATCAAAGAGTCGCAGACGGACGGAATGAAGATCAAAACACTTTCGGAAGCACTCGACCAAATAATCGAATTTAGACGACCGTGACGAATGCGAATTCACATGAAAATTCGTTTCTATCCATCTCGCGTTCTCCTATCAAATTATATCTTTTCATTTCCCTCACAAAAGATATTTTCTAATTACGAAAAAAATTTTCATCTCGACGGTATCAACATTTCGCTCACTCCGCTAGTTACCAAAGCAATACGCGATCTTTTATCATTATTTCGAATAAAATTTACTCGGTTTTACGATTTTTCGAAAAGCCAAAAAAAAAAAAAAATTAAATTAACGACCAAAAGATTAATTACATTTTTCTCGAAATGATCGTAACCTCGAATTCTTATAAAAAACCCTTCACCGAAACTCGAGAGTAATTGTCCCCGAGAATTCAACATTCGTGATGGTTAATACGGAGCGATAACAATGCCCGAGACAGCCGGAGCGCGTAGTTTGTCTTTCAAATTTGAAAAACAATTTCGCGAAAACGTGACAAAAGAAACTAACGAAAGCGCGGTGGGGATTTCCAAGGGTTGGAAACTCTATACTGTACATTGTACGTCGAGCTATCCGGCCAAAAGGTTTTAATTGGATTCACATTTCCAGCCACGGTGAGAGCTTCGCAGCCTCTCTGGTCCAGCAGTACGCCTTTCCGTAGCCCGTCAACTTGTCAGACTCGTTCGGTAGGGTAAAGCGAAATCGTTATATCGGTATTCCCCGTATACCGTTCCGTCGACGAATAATTCTCGCAAATATCAGAATCTCATTCTTTCCGAAGTTCTTCCGTTGTCCTCCGTACAATAACTTTGAGAAAATTCTATGGCTATTTACGCTTCACGGGGAGAGGAGAAGATCCGAAGTCCTTATGAAAGCCGAGAGAGCATTTCTGCGTCCGATTCCCTTTGGCTAAGGAAGTCGGGTCGTCGTTCCCTCTCTCGCGCTTATACGATACCGCCCCCGCGATTGCTCGACTTCTCGTTAATAACCGAGATAGTAAAATAATGCCTCTGCCCCATCGCGCCAAAGTTCTTTCGTCAGGCTGAAGAAGACGACGAAGGGATAGAAGAGGCGCCCCTCCCGGTATAGAATAGGCGGTGGTGGCGCTCTGCCTTTCCGCCTCTTCCGTTCACCGATTTTCTCTTTCTTTCTTTCTTTCGTTCGTTCCGCGTATATCCGACCCGTACCCGGAGACCGAAGTCACCCGTCTTTCCCTTTATTCCAACGCAGACATAATTGGACAGGGAAATACGAGAACACGAGGAGAGTTGACTATCCCAGCGACGAGATGCTCTTCGCCTCCTTCGAACTTCTTGCCCGGTGTGTTCGCGCGTTATGCTGCACCAGCATCACAGTTCCAGGGGGGTGGAGAGATAGGGGGGTTGAAGGCTTCTCGGAGTTCTCTGCTTTCTCATCTTTTGCCCCTCTTTCCTCGTTCCTCAACGGTTTCGCTCACTCGCACTCTCACCCGCCTATCTGGTTACCCGCCAACGTCGACGTTCATACCATCCCGACTGGGTATGGGAAAGAGAAGCCTGTCGTAAAAATGATTCAGTACCACGGGACAGAACGGCCCGCCCGCGTATGTACTCCGGAGTATAGTTCTGTATGATTCTCGTGGAGGGAGGGCTTTGCCGGGCTCTTCGAACCTTCGAAATATTGTCCCTTCAGTCTGATATATCGTTTGTATCCTCTCGAAGGGTTGGTGGGATCCGCCCTTTCGAAAAGAAACTAAATGGAATGAGACGAAAAAAAAAAAGCTGATAAGCCCGATATACCAGCGAGCTGAGGGAGAATTCGTATAATTTTCGGTAAAAATACGGATGAGAGGCGGCAGTCGAATTAAATGAGAAACGTATTTTAATATTATTCGAGAAAACGGCGAAGAGCGGCTGCGGTAAGCAGCAAGAAATTTATATAGCCGTATTAGGCTATTTAAATATCGATGTATTTTTTTCCATCGAATTTCTTGTGTCCGAATATTAAAAGTTGCAGAAATAGTGCAATTTTTTTTAAATAGAAAAAAAAGGGTTAATTATACTTAAGAAAAAATAGAATTGCTTCCACAAATTGTTATACTCGGGTCTGGTAATTTTTTTTCGTGATCAGGACACCGGTGTGAACAATTAATCGCTTGGGATTTACCGCACTTTTTTTTTTACCTATAAAAAAAAAAAAACGCTTTTTCATTCTAAATTGTCGATTATCATAATATGGATACAGCGCGCGTGTTTTGTAGGCCAACGGATACGCTATTCTCGATATAAAGATTGATAGGAATAAAAAAAAAAGGAAAATTCTACGCAATCTCATTGTCTCTGTGTCATATCCTCGCAATTGCAATGCAAAGCGCTCCGTGTATATTCCTCTATCAATTAACGTTTCTACATCAGCGACATACTGCGCCTAAACGATATATCCAATGCGAAATGAATAATGAACGCGGAAAAGCGGATGACGAGTACAAAACTCAAGAACCATTTGTCTCGCACGTGGGTATAGGACTTCAAAAAACAATACGATAAAGTTTAATTTTCGTTTTTCAATTAATGTCCAACAGACTAATCGCGTCTGTCGGGAAAGTTACGGAAAAAGAAAGAAATAATGTCGTTTCACCTCTTGTCATTTAGATTTTTCAATAGACGCAAATGTAATCTTTTTCAAGTCCTCGGTCGCGTGGGTGAAGAGTGAAAAGAACCGGGAAATGTGGTTAAAGAAGGGGGATGAAGAGGGAAAGGGACGACTGCGGGGATTGGAAAGTAGTCGCACAATGAAACCGCGAGACACGCTGCCGTTCTATCTGCAACGTTTCGCGGATACACCGGAGAGCTCTCTGGCGTTTGATTAAGCTTGGGAAAGAGGGGTCCAAGCGGCGCAAACGAAGTTCACGGTACATTTCCATTTCGGGCGGTAAATCAAAGAGCTTAAAATTGGCAACGAGAGAGAAAGGGAGATCGTGAGAGAATGGATAGAAACGAAAGAGGAAGAAAGAGGGTTGAACGCGAGGCGAAAGGAAAGGGAGGGAAACGACCGAAAACGCCGGGCGCGGCTGTGCCGAGATCAAGGAGTACATTAGTTGCATTTGACGTTGAGCGTCAGCTGCGGCTGCACGTGCGACAGAACGGACGACCACGACGACGACGACGACGACGAGAACCAAGAGAAAGAGGACGACAAGCGCGAAGAACGACGTCGACGATGTCGGCCGTCTCTCTAAGCGCTGGTAAATACGAAACGACGAGACTAATAAAAAAAAATGAAAAAAAAAAAAAAAAAAAAAATTCACGAGAATCGCGCAAGAACACTGAAAACACCAGTCGCGCGCTACGAGCAGTCGAGTCATTTTTGAGAAGAAAATAATAAAAATAAATTAAAGCAAAAAAAAAAAAAAAAAAAAAGGGGGTTAAGGAAAATGCACGCGCGTGAATATAATTTATCCGCTAATTCTCGTGATTTGCGAGACCACCTATAAAGCGCGCCTCCTAATAATCCCAATGAGATTATCTTCGCGTGTTAGAAATTATGACAATTTCATTCACGCGAAAGCCTCCGCGTACGAAATTCCATTTGGACAATGAAAATTCGTCGGAGTTTCGTTGAATTCTCGGACTCTTCGTATCCCTTCAACGTCACGGCGAAAAAATTTCTCGCCCAACGGCCGAACAGTGTTTTTTTTTTTCTTCGTCTTTCACTTCGTATACTTTTTTTTCCTCCGTCGTTTATTCGTCAGAAATGAAATAACTTGGGTCATCAACGGTTAAGCTTAACTCTACTAGACCGGTCGCTTTTCAAACACGTAGACGAAGTATGCGCTATACATATACATGACTTTTTTTTTAAGAGGCACCGCTGATGCAGGTGCACAGTAAAATGTCTCTACGTGATACTCTTCCCCCCCCCCCCCTCCCCTCCAGCAGCGTTGCAAATGCCCAAGTTTCGTACGCATACTTTTTCTCGTCTCGGTCGAGACCCCTCGTGTGTTCACATTTGTTGCGAGAGCTTCGCATAGTTTTCGCCGTACGAGCGGCGCACGGCAGCGACTTTTTTTTTTTACAGCGAGAAGAGTTGATCCGTGCGGTGGCGCGGACGCAAAAACGTACCAAACGTGTTTCTCTTTTTTTTTCCAACCTTTTGATAACGTCGCGCATATTTTGCGTTGAAAAAAAAAAAAAAAAAAAAAATAAGTTCAGAAGAGTTTCCGATAAACGCACCTGCGTAAAAAATAAGAAAAATATCCCACATGGAAACGAAATATATGCCTTTATATAAACGATATATGATATATTATATCATTTTTCGACGAAAATATATCGCATATACTTTCGATATATTTTTTTTTCACGTGAAATAGCAACGAATAACTTTGACGATCGGGAGACAATAGTTCGAGAACGCGAGATTTTGCGGTTGATCGTCGATACGCAAAGGTAAACATACCTGCGATGTGTTCATCCGCATCCTCGGGATCCAATCCCGCATTGACCGGATCGCATGAATCAACGTGGAAGAAACCCTCGGAAGCCTGTACAACCCTATGATCTCTGTACCATATCGTAAATCATACCTCCCTTCCCGTGTTCTCCTTCGGCTTTACCCGCAGCGTGCAAAGAATGTTTAATATCAGATTTCATACGGGGAAAGGGAAGAGGTCGTCGAGGCTCGTTGCTGGCTGCAGCCAGCATCACAGCAGCCAAGTAGATATAGGCGAACAGGCGGCCGGCACGTAAAAGCCGATATCAAACACGACGACGAAAAGCTTTGTTTCTCTACGAGATAATCCTGTCGGGAATTCACCGGGCCGCATACCTGCTCATCCCGCTGGTTGACGGGCCCGTGTACCACCGAACTCCCCCCTCCGACGTCGAGAGTTTTCTCTCTTTTCAACCCTTTTCCACGTCCGTTTTATCCCTTTCTGCCTCAGCACCGCTGGTTTCCCTGTCCGACTGTCTGTCTGTTCCGAACTGACTGTATCCCCTTTCACGTATCTTTCTCTGCCTTTCCATTTCTATGCCCGTTACCCTCTTACTGTTGTACGGTTTTGTCTTTTTTTTTTTCTTTTTTTTTTTTTCTTCACCATACGAGCAGCGCGCGTCTCGCACCGACGGAAACGGAAAACGAGAGTTTTCCACATCTCCGCTCTTCGCGCTCTCGTGAATCAACGAGAGAAATTCGTTGGCGAATTTTGCTCGGCGAAAACTCAACCGTGATTCGGTAGATGCTTCCATTTCTCGTGAGATCTCGTCTTGCTTTTGGCTCTTTTATTTCTCACACTCGCGCGAGTTTCCCCGGGCAAATGAATAATGCGCGCAAATGAGACGCGGGACGCGAAGAGCAGCGAAAGGGTCGCGAGGGGGATAAGGGAGAAAATTCATACAGTTGTACGATGGGCTGCGGCCTTGATAAACCGGAGCAGATGCTACGCGCGCCAAAAGCATCCCGAACAGCCTCTACACGCTTACGCGGCTCGGTAAATCGCCGGTCGTTTCTCTTCCCGAAATATTAATATACCTACGATCTTCAGTCGCGGCAGCCAACACAGCACCGGCAGCACGAATTCATTTTCTTCACGCCAAGAGATCTCGGGGATGACGTTATTATTGCCGCATTTACAGCGTTGAGATACGTTTCCTTACGAGCCGCTAATCGTGACTACCGCCAGTCGAGAGTCGAGAGTCAGTTATTCGAGTCAACCATTAAATTCAAGAAATATCGTTGAAAATTATGGAAATATGCATTACGAAGGGGGCGCGTGATTTTGTATAACCAAACAGAAAAATGAAAGAATTCTTGTTTCCGTTATGAAATTAATCGAAGATTGTTAATGTAGAAAATCGCAAGTTTCAAACCGCCGAAAAAATGGACGAGAAATTAATGAAAAAATTCAATTGGCGAACCCTTTTTTTTTTTGCAAAAATACTTTCTATTTTATACGAGAAGTTGCTTGGAATTTTATTATTATTATTATTATCATTAAATACCACATCAGTTATCGTATTTTTATAATAAAAAGTTTGCCAATTAAATTTGTTCGATACTTTCGCTTACAATTAAATAATTCATCGTTCGTAAACGAAAATTGATGAGCGATTAAATTAAATGAGAAATCAATGTGCAAATTAAATTTTCAGCTTTAATTTCTTTTTTTTTTAATACTATTTCGATTTAATGAAATTCTACGATGTTAATTGAATTCTCGATTAACAAAGATTCGTTCGTTATAATTGCTTTTACCAGATGTGGCGCACGGAAATTTCACCGTCGAAGAACCACCGACGACGGAAGTACCGGCGCAGAGTGACGTGTTTGTTGGTAAAGATGGATCCTCGGACAGCGGAGGGCTTCCGGTTTCCACGGCAAAGCACGACGACCCGACCTACATGGCGGTCGTGATCGGCGTACTTACCGCGGTTATCCTGCTACTCGCTGTCGCGATATTTCTCATAGTGTCGCGACACAGGCAACGCAAGTGCTTCGCGAGTCCCATGACGGGTAAAGCACCGTCTCACCTCGGTTCCACCTGCGCCACTGTCGAGAAGGGAGCGGCTCTCATGGCTTATACTCTGGAGGACGACGAGAGGTAAGTAATAGGCGGGGGGGCCACTTATCTATATCGTACTCGCGATTTTTCGTTCCCAAATCCGTCCAAATTTTGCTCCAATTTTTACCAGCGATCATACAATTTTTCGGCACATTTTTTATTATTATTTATTATCTTATCGAAAGAAAAAAAATTTACAAAAAAATTATAAAATTAATATTATTCAATATAATATTAATTTTTTTTTTTAAGTTTATTTGCTTTTTACATTTTTTTATTTTCACGATAAAAGTGTATTTAATGGATAAGCTGTAAATAATGATTCGTCGGGAGGCCGAAGTGAAAAGAGCACAATATTCGTGAACAATAATTTCTCATAATTATAAACGACAACGACGTTTTGTTGGCTTAATTAATAAACCCGTACGCTGTCGGTAATGGGTTAAAATATCCACAACCGCTTCGACCGCATCGGCGTGGCTAGTATTTGCTTTCGAATAATCCCTCCGCAATTCTGCAATGTGTTTGTCTCATTCCTCCGTCGTCCGGACCCATCCTACCGATAGCGAACATTTGCGTATGTGCTATTTGTCTGATATGCATTCATTTGAACGGTTCGTGAATTCTCCGGGAAATTCGTATGCACCTCCGCGATTTTGATAGTACATTTCAATTCGCGGCTCTCGCGAGTGTAGCGCACGCGTTTCATACGCGTTTGTGCCTCAGAAGTTAAAGGCCCCTCCGGTTAAACGGAATGATATTCGATGAGTTTTCACGGTCGCCGCGCTGTACGCGAATTACGTTTATAAAAAAATTAAAAAAAAAAAAAAAAAAAAAATAGCTCTCGAGATCAGAAGGCTTCATAGTTTCATTTAATTCGTAACAAATTTGCATTACTCCTGCGGCGACGATCAACGTTTTGCGTTTGTGCGGCTGACGTTAAATTTATCTACGGAGAAATGGATCACTGAATAATTAATTAGTCTCTCACATCAACCGAACAGCGTTTTGCCGTATGATTTCATATGTGAATTATTAATCGTACGTAATGTTAATTTTGTCTCGTAGAGGAAGCAAAATTTAAATGAAAACATTTGCAATCGAAGTTAAAAATCAATTGAGAAAGCGATGAGAAAATCCGATTTCCATACTTTTTTTTTTCTACGCATTTTATCGAATTTTCGATGATCGCGTTGAGACAACAGTAGTGATTTCGCGTGAAAAACTTTATCCGTACTTTGATCGAAATCATGAAAAAAATCTTTTCAACAGATCATTAGCCGCGAGATTATATAAATCACGTCGTGGATACGCGACAACTCTTCTCCGCCGTAACAACTATAGCCGCAGTTTCCAACGGTTGAAACTTTCCGTTCACGTTCGAGAGGAGGGCGAGTCTCGTCGCGGTCTTTCCGGAAACGGGTTTCTAATAAAGTTTTCTACCTCTCGTTAGTACTGCAATGTCCAGAACGGAGAAAGCTTGTGTCCAATAACGGAAGTAAAAGCTCGGACAACGTCGAAGTCGGGGATCGTTCGTCTCTCCACATAGATATATATACCTTAACCGCTCTCACTCTCTCAATCGAATGCTTCGTGATTCCCCGGCGAAAGCTTTCCGCTTGCAACGTCTCCATTGTATATCTATATATGTGTACATATAAACATATATATATGTATATATAGCTATATAAACGAATCTATCTCACTTTACAGCCATCTATATACACACCGGGCACGCGAGTTGCACTGAAACCTTTAATTCGATAAACGCTTCAACACAAAAACGATCGACTTCGCGAAATTAAACGTCAGCGATTGCGGAGGAGGGGAAAAAAAACCGAGAAAAAGTTTGTCCATCGATACGCGACGAGAATCCGTACGAGCGAAGAACGAAGTCGATCGTATCGCTATATTTCTTCCATCCCATATAAACTCTTTAAATTTATCTAAAGTGGAGCCGTTATTGTTCATTTATTTTTTTTTTTTTTTTTTTTTTTCAATAACTTCGAAAATTCTATATAAAATCAGACTATGAAACCTTCGAAATAACATGATTTCTAGTTATACTGATCGCCAATTTATTATTACGCAACGATAAATATTTCGTGTAATTTTTTTTTTTTTTCTTTTTTTTTACATTAATTTTGTTGATAAAAAAAAATGATTTTTAGGTACGCCGGTGGTTCTTTGCCAACGTTGCCGCGGGACTTGGGAAATCGTTTGCTCGACATCGTTAACAAATTGGACGACTATCAGGAACCTTATCAAGCGCTCAAGTATGCGCCGTACTACAGCTACAGCACAGTGGTCATGGAGATGAAAGACATGATGCTGAACAACAAGGGCGCCAGCATGAATCATCCGACAGGTAGGTGAATTGGAGTTACTGCGATAGGTAGGGGAGAGATTGAGAGAGAGAGAGAGAGAGAGAGAGAGAGAGAGAGAGAGAGAGAGTTTGAGATGGGGGCTTGAGATGAGGCGGCAGTTTGCTATAATATAGTAGTGGAGTGCTGTAACGATATATATATGTATGTAGTATACTGCAAACTACCCTTCGCCCACTCCTGACTTCCATGTCGACAAAGCGCGTTCGCCTCTACTCTCTGACCGCAATCAATACACAAACGTTCACCAACACCGACAAATCGACCTTTGCTTATATTCCATCCCTTAGCGGTGTACGCGAACGGTGCAGTTGACACATCTTACGATTATGCGGTACCGGAACTCGGCACGGTGCCCCTACTGAATCAGGACAGCGGCGGTGGTCCCGCATCGTCTCGGGTCGGCGCAGCGTCGAGCTCGAGCACTAGCGATCAAGAAAGTATCTTCTCAAAGGCATCGTCGCGCTGCAGATCGGAAGATAAAAAGGTAAAAAAAAAAAAAAAAGTTTCCCTAACGTAATAAAAATGTGTTTTTTTTTTAGTTTTTTATTATTGATAATCAAACTAAACTTCATTCCAGAATGTGTTCTTATAATTCAATTTTATTGAGACAATTGTACATTAATAATCTATTTTTTGTTTAATTTTTATTTAATTTCGAAAGATGCGCGATTCGGAGGATACTGTCTCATTACAACGTTGAATACAATTTTTTGTTTTACACCGGCAAAACACCTTCAATTACAACGGTACGCTTCGGAGTAACACGGTAATTGATTTAGACGCTCGCACTCGTCGGCCGTCCGTTTCTCTAATTGTACACGTACAGCCGACCCTCGTAAAACTAAAACCTCTTTTTTTTTTTTATTATTTCTTCTTTTTCTTTCGCTTCTTCGAGAGCTACAGACGCGAAGAGATCGAAGAAGTCTTGTTGTACGAGTGCTCACGAAAAAATCGTAAAGTCCTTCCCGTGTTTCACATACACACATCGGGCGAAAAATACTGTCCGAAAAAAAACCCCGAGGGTTGTTAATCTTTGAAGAGTACCACCCCTTCCCTTTCGTATCTGTGTACCTTGCCACACGTTTCTACGTTTCGAATGAGACCAGCGAGCGGAGTCTACCGGCAGAGGGGAAGGAGGAAGGAATATCATAAATACAGGAGTCTTTTTTTTTGGCTCCCACACCGGTATATACTGCGGCCAAGTTACAGTTCCACAACGGTGTAGTAACCCTTAAACGTGCGTTGCTGTACTTGCGCAACGAGATAGCGGAGAGGAGGGCGCGCGAGCGAACGAGAGAGCTTTCAAATTAATAATTAAAATCAATATGGCGGGACGAGAGGCGGTAGAGGATTCGGTAGTAGTAGAGAGATACGGTTAGAACGGTAGATACATCTCCCACGGGTCCTCTACGCTCTCTCGTACCATACAGCCTCTGGTATAAACGAAAATACCCGAGTGCGCGAGACGAGAAAGCGAGAAACCCGGCAATAGCATCCCAGAAAATATACGTACTCAACGTTTTCTATACTCGTTGTATATTGCCACTGCGATCCCTACTCCCTTGGCAACCGTGTACCGCGAGGCGAAACTAAAAAGAAAAAAAAAAAATGAAGGTAATCCCTTCCATCCTGCGAGGTTCGCAAAGTTTTATGAGAAAAATACTTCGCTACGGTCATTAGCTTTACAACGCGGATTAATGTTTCTCGGTTGAAGTAATTGTGGATTTTATATTTCTATTGGAACGGGGAACGATTAACGCACATCAATTATTTGGTTGTTGAGTTTTCCCGCCTACGGGGAGATACGATGAGTAAAAAGATGAAATTATCGGACGCTTGTGATGAGGAAAGAGAACAATTTCGAGACTTAAAAAAAAAAAAAAAAAAAAAAAAAAGAATGATACTTCCAAAGCAAAGATACAATTAAGAGAAAGGAGGGAATAACGATATCTTTTTACGAGACGAAATAGCGGGAAATATTGTCGGAGCGAAAGGATTAATGTGAGGCTTTTCACTTATAAGGGATGAGTAGTAAAAGGGATAAATCATTAGAGGCACTGACTCGCTGTGCATTAATGAAATAACGAATCCCCGACGCGACACATTTCGCGTTGTTTCTCGTTCTCTCGTGAAAGGGGTGCGTTTGTATCGCGCGTTTCGCGCTGACGTCGTTGCGAAGAAGGGTTCCGTGTGGTCTCGATGAGATCTTTTTTTTTTTTTTTTTTAGTAGCATCGCGTTGCACAGAGCCTCCCGTTTCGATTTTTTTTTTTTTTTTTTCGAGTTTACCGGAGTGCAAACTCCGCAACGTAGACGGGAACGAGGAAATATACGAGAGCGCGGCACGCGCGCGTTGATGATGATGCCTCTGTGTGTTTTCTCGTCACAATTAACGTTCCCGTTCTAAGCATCGCGGGGTGGAAATCCGTGAAGCGTGTAATCACGATAGTATTTCACGAGGGTTCTCCAAACCGCGGTATAAAGGCCCTCGTATGTTTGTAACCCCCTCTCTGTACTCGGTACACTCATTCTCGCGGACAGGATGTTCACCGGATGAATATCGAGCGAACTTAATAATGCAATAAGCCACGAGTCGCGATTCTTGCGGGAGCTTTGCTCGAGAATCCATGAAGAATTAATCGCCGCGACGTTTTCGATCAGATTTTTTTTTTTACGACTATCCGCTACCGATTGCGAACTTCGTATATCTGATAATTTTCATATAGATTTACGTGGCAATATTTTATTTTTCCTTCGTTTTTTCCAGAGACGCAAAATTGAAAAATTGAAAAGTAGAAAATAACGAAAAATCTTTTTTTTTTTCATCCCTAATACAAAATTTGAGTCGGAAAATCAGAAAAAAAAAATTGTCGTATTAATACTAATAACTAACTAATATCTCAGCCGAAAAATAACAAATATTTAAGCGACATGCCCCGTAAATATCAACAAAAAGATTTCTATTCCCCGATCTATTGAAGCTTTCGTTGATCTAACATGACGACTAACTGCTAAGTGAATACGTTTCTGAAGCATGAAACGCGAATTGTCAGACGCGTGTCGTCTCAGTTATGTAGCCGTCATAGGTATCTGTTGCGGCTTGGGGTATCGAGTACCCGGGGTTATGTATACCTATCGGAGCCATTGAATCCGAGAGCCGAGAGCGCGCATACAAACAACAATAGCGCGCAGTCGAGAGAACGGCGCGGTTCCTCTGCAGAACCGAAATTGCTCGTCTACCGGGGGACGGCTGTTCGTGATTGACGTCCGACGGCTCTACTCGAAACAGTCAAAACATTTCACTCCGAGAGGGAGAGAGAGAGAGAGAGAGAGAAGACGAGAGAACAGGGAAAATCCCCCCTCTACCATCGTCCACGGGAGAGCGCGTGCACAGTACATACCCCGATGGCTTCGGCACCCTGACGTGTTCCTGGCCTTGACGCACCGGGGCAACTCTCCGCATGCCAATCACCGCGAGCTCGCGCCGCGATGCTTCGTGAATCCCGAATATATCGAACAAAGGAAGACGAAACCAGAGGGGTCGAAGGAGGAGGGGAAACGAATCCTCTTCGATATTTCCGCCCGAACGTTCGATGTATCGGCTATTCGATAGAAACCTTTCGGATTCAATCGCAGTTTATCGTTGACAATTGTATTATATTCTCGTTTCGACGAAAGCGCGCGGCATAACGATTATCTGTTACGTATCCGTTCGAAAGATTATCCGGTCACGTGACTCGAAAACGTTCGATAATCTTGTCAAATAAATTTGCTTCCCGGCTTTTTATTCCGTTTTTTTTTTTTTTTTTTTTTTTTTCAAATTTTTTTTTTTTTTTCTCGTGTTCATCAATGACGTTAAATCGATACTTCGTTCAAAGTCTCACGATAATAGGCGACGGCAAAGCTTCGTAATTGTTGAGACTGTAACAAGAGCAGAGGGAGCAATGACGAGGCTTTGTTGTACACCGTTGATACTTTCAATGAGCAACTATTTTCGTGTTCTCGAAGAAAAGAGGCAAAGACACAACAGCGACAAAGGCGACTTCCGGAGAATTTGACACGAAAGCCCCTTCGGGGAATTGCAACAAGAGTCTCCGGTCTCATTCGTCCCTTTATCCGCTCTTGAAGAGTCCAATACTTTCGGTAATTAAGTCACTCGGGATAGTTGATGTAATTAATGAGAGTTCATTAGTCTCGTCAATATCTAAGAGATAAATTCGTTTGAGAAATGTCTTCGGTGTAAACGACAACAGGATAACGATTTGTTTGTTTTTTTTTTTTTGTCGATAATAAACGTCGTTGTAATAACATCGATTAATCAGAAGACACGGATAACAACTGATCAATATATATGTTTATCGTGAATTCGAGAACACGAAGAGATGGAACCCCCGCTGATAGCCAGTCTACCCACGCATTTTGTAACAACCTGCTGCTCGATGCTGCCGATCGTGTCTCGTCGAATTAATACGAAATAATTCGTCTGACCTTTTCGCCTTACGAATAAATTTATGGTTAGATGTTAATTATATCTCGGAATTATTATTTCTTAGGATCGTTATAACATTCGTTACGAAAAACGGAGTTTCACGGTTGGATATGGTATACGAGAGAACGAGCGAAGCAAACCGCCGCCAGTGAAGGCACAGTGATTGGCCACTCGTCCAAGAAACGGATAAACAAGACATTAAAAACGAGTCTCGATCAGTGGACCCGAGGGATCCGGTACCATTATACCGTAAACTTCAATTATCTTTGGACTCCGTGAGCTTTTTTCGGTTTATTTTCGTATTTCTCTTTAATTTCATTGCTGACACGCAATTGTGAGAAATTGCTTGAGACTCGTTGCGAGGATCTTGCAGAATCGAGGGATATGGGGATCCGGATAACTTATTTTAATTAACAAAGTGATATGTGTTGCCCCCCGACTCGATTTACCATGTCTGCTTCCAATCAGATGGAAATGATAAGACTATTGGAAACCGATAATCGATTTAATCGATCAGCTTTCGCTACACGGTGGCCAATGACTGTCTCAAGGCGGCTAAACGAGAACCAAACCGCTCTATAATCTTGTAAATAATAATTCAGATCGTACGTTAAAGCTCTACATCTCGATTCGATTTACCCGACGAGAAATGAACGCTCGCCGTATATTTTTGAGTCGAAACTATACCACGATGTAGTATCATAGCGTGACTCTCGATCGTGCGTTATTCTCGTTGATGCCACCGCGTGGATTATGCCGGACAGACATATTATAACATATAGAAACATCACGAACTGCACACTAAAGCAAAAATACATTATCGGTGTTACAGTCGCCGACGCAACAGGAGGTATTATCAGCCCTGAAGAGACGCCTCGAGCAAACGAGTGTACCGCTCTTCCCACGGCATCGTCTCCGCATGCTGTCGAAACTCGCCGAGGGGGCCTTTGGAACGGTAAGACACCACAATATAGACGGATACACCTCTTCCAATTCAATTACAAGATCCACGTTCTCATCGCTATATTGAAAATATAGAAAAAAAAACGAAAGAAAGGCAACTTAAGAAAAAAAGGGTGGAAGATCCGCAACGGTTACATCCCTGCGGGCTATTCTACCCCCTCTGATAGCTCGAAAAAAAAAATCCTAAGCGTCATAAATTTCTCCAAAGATATTGTGGCGCACGCGAGAGGCGCCTCTATAGTTCGCGAGAGATATTCGAGAGGAAAAGTTGGCAAGAAACTCGTTAATTTTACCACCATTACATCGATATCTCAAAGTCAAAAGGGCACATGAAAAAAAAAGTATATGCAAAAAAATATATTAAAAATGTTTAAAAATCTGTGTTTTTTTTTTTTGCATAATTGATATAATAATCGTATAATTTATTATATATTTTGCGACGTGTTTGCGGAAATTACTCGGTAGAAAAAATAAAATGAAAAATTTGCGTAAATATATATCCGTAATATAGCAGTTTACGTGAAAAGTATATTCGATGTATTATGGCTATAATTTGCGATAAGACTTTTTTTTTTTTCATGTGGACACGTCGACGTTGTTTTTTTTTAATCGCGAAAAATATTTTTTTCCACAGTTTATAAAGATAATCGTCGAGTAGATAAAGAATCCTCGATATACAGACTCGTAAATATAGTCTCGTAAAACTTTGTCCCAAACCCTTTCCCGTAAATTAACAATTTTTCTCTCGAAACGAATTTCTTGTTCGGCAACTTTCGTGTACAACGTTCCGTGGTAAATAACAATCTTTTCGTGCGTTTAATTGGCGTGTTCGGACTATGGCGCTGATCGCGTGATTTCGTTATCGCTTTGCGAGAGCACCGCATGCTTTTTCTCCCTCGATGTGTATACTTAGCGCCGACTCGACGCGTTCATATTCCTCCTTTTTCTCTTTTTTCCAAAAACGTGATAAAAAAAAAAATAACTGCCTCTCGGGAGCAATGAGACTGCGTCGTTGATAGTCGAAAGTACAGAGTCGACATTTTACGACTCGCACCGGTTCCCGTGAATAGATCGCGCGCGTTCGCCCGATTGAATCTCGTCATGAAATCAATCCGCTTGTTGTTTCATGCGATATATACTGCCGAACGCGGCGTTTACCCAAACGCGAAGGGTTACCCACGCCGCGCGAACTACCGAAACGTAACAATACGTCGATTAACGAAGTACAGAGGCGAGCATTCTTCGTTCGTACAATAACGCGCGGGGAGGCCATGGAGCGCTCGCGCGCCAGTATCAGCTATCAGAGAACTCCTATCCGTTCGGAATGCACTAATGCCGCTAATAATTCCCCTTTTGTTTCGCATCGTCGGAGGGTTTACAGCCCGCGAGGGTTGCATACCGCTCTCGCGGAAACAGCGCCCGAGTCTCGTCGCGGTAATGACGTGCGCGGGTTCTGCAAGCCTCGGGACCACCCAACTAGCGTAACGTCGATGCCAAGTCACACTTTACCCGTGCAGTCTCTTCGCTGACGACTGCACGACTCGGCAATTGTGCGGAACACAAAACCCATCGATCCGATGCTACTCTCGTCACGAGACAGTCGAGAGAATCCGCGTTAGCGAATTTATAGCGTAACCCCGATTTAGGGAAAAGAGCTGCTCAGCTACGTTATAAAAATTTCTCTTATCCCTCAATTAATGCAATTAAAGTTCGAAATTTTTTCCCAAAAACGGCCCTTAAAATTAGGCAATTTTTATTCGGCATAAATTCGTATTATATTCATTTTATAAATTCCGTGTCGTTAGATTTCGTTAAACTTGTAAATACGAAAAAAAAAATTAAGTTTCATCGCGCAGGTCGCGCGGTTCCGTTCCCACAGGAATGTAACCGATGCATTTTCCGTCGGGCGTTCGTCAAGGACAAAAAAATGTTTACACCTCGATCACGAAGCGATTCGAAGTGCGGAATTGGAACAACGAAAGAGAAAGAGGAGACGCGCAGAATATACACTATACACACAGTAACACATACACACAGCTTCGCTACCTTTTTCGCAAATCCGTCGGATTGTTTGCCCGGAGGGAAATGAAATATGACAATAGGATAGAGAAAAGAATTGCTTCGCTCGCCTTCGGTGGTAGACGTAGAACTCTGTGGAATACTCCGCTGTGTATTCGTTTGCCGGTCGGTAGGGGTTTTTTTGCTGCTTTGCATGCGAAAGCTCTGCTTCAACCGCGAGAGAGCGAGTAAGCGAGAGAAACCCAAAGCAGAAAGAAATAAGAAGCGTAGAGTAACGGAGGGAAGGTGGAGGAGTCTTATCTGCGAACGATTTCTAAGGAAAACAAATTATGCTAATAAAGGTATACGTGGCGGAAGCCGAAGGGATTCCGGAGTACGGTACCACCACCACCCTCGGCAAGAGGCTCGTTGCCGTCAAGTTTTTACTGCCGGAAGCGACCGAGAAGGAAAAGTGAGTATATATAAACGCGCGCACAGCGAACACTGTATGGAATATTGTAGTTGAACGAGTTTTGCATCCCGTTTCGTTACTATTAAACAGCGGCAGTGTGTTTGCCTATCCCATTTATGGTGAGAGAGATGCATTGCGCAATATGCACACCGGACGATCAATCGAGCGTGCGGTGAATACTTGAGAGAACTTCCACCGGGAACTCAACTCTGAAATCGAAGATACAATGCTGATTCGTTTTTTTTTTTTTTTTTTTTTTTTTCGTTCGCTCTCTTGCGTAATTTATAAGACTCGTCGTTCTCGCGTGTCACCAAGTATTCCAACGACGATTTTTTTTCTTCGTATTGCGATACATAAAAAAATTACTAATGGGCAACGAACGCAATTTTATTCGTTCGGTTCATAGCGCAAAAAGATTAACGGCGGCGATGTCGTTCGGTGTGCCGGCAAAAAAAAAATAATAAATGTCTTTCTGAGTATATTATGAGCCGAATAACGTGTATTTCTGTGGCATTGTTCGGGGAATTTTATTGAGTGAACTACGGCCACTAGAATTTTCAGCTGACAAAAAACTGCGCCCGCAGCACCGTCTACTCCGAAACTGGGACATTTTTTTTAATGTTTAAAAAATGCTTAACTTCGTCTAGACGCCGAAAAAAAAGTATTTTTCCTCAAATATTCTTACGGTTTATAGATTGAATTATTTTTTTGTTTTTCCCTTTGATTTGCAAAGTTAAACGAACGGAAAATCGTGGATGACATCAATGTACATTACGCATCAAGAAGAGCTGAAAAAAAAAATTCCGTTTCTTCTGAAATTCATTTGAAATCATCTATCATTGGCGAAAGACGATAAACAATTATCAGAATAGTGAACATAAATCATTAAAATTTGCATAATTCGTAAGAATTTTTTCTCAGATATTCTAAAGCCTCGTAAATTGAATTATTTTATTTATTTCGTTTTCCTTTGGTTCGCAAAACTAAGCGTACGGAAAATCGTGGGTGAAGCAGAACTATGTGCGTTATGCATCAAGGGGCGTGTCTAACCCCACATCAAAATCCTCACGCATGAATTATGACGGGCCCCGCGTGTGTCCCGACTTTGGCTCGTAGTAGTAATTTACTCTGCCCTCTCGCGCAGCAGTCCCCACCGTTAAATGGGCTTAACGCCGCGCGGTTATATGCAAAGCGCGAGAGAGTGCAAAGCATAGAGCGAGCGAACGGCTTGTCCAGCCACAATTCCTGTGTACCCGCCGTTCGTGATCCGGAGAGATGGTTATAGCATCAAACCAGAAGCGTTCGACCAATCGAATCCGTCAGAAAGTACGAAAGTTGAGCCCAACGGGCGATTATCAAAGCCCGTTGATTTAGCCGTCAAAACCATCGAAAGCGTTTGTGTTTCCGATTTTACCGTAAAGCTGCAGAGGGCTCTCGAATTTCCCGGTTGATTCTGGCGAACCTCGAAGTTTCGGGGTTTTGGTAGACCAGCCGATTTCCGTCAGAAATTTCGTAACAGTAATGTATCGGTAATAGAAATCTTTAGTAGGTCCGCAACTCGAAGACTGATAGTCCAAAGCGCTCGTGATAGACGTTAGAAGCTTTTCCGATAAGAGGATTTTTTTTGTATTTTTTTTATTTACCCAAAAAAAAAAAAAGAAGTATAGAGGTTTTCTGTGATGAAAGAGCCAGAAACTCGGTTGGCCAATGGCTCGTTCGCCAGAAATCTCTGTTTCTCATTGCGCGGGCGCCGTCGCATCCCCCTTACGGAGATAGCGTGAGCCAAAGAGTTTTGTGTAGACACGATGCACAAGAACTTTGGTAACAGACGCCCTCCGGTTCCCAAACGTGCAATGTTGGGCTGCTGCAGGCTGCGCCATTGGCCGGTTGGGGGCGACGGCAGAGGGATTATTCGCGCGCGTATGCAAGTCGAGAGCCGGCGACGCGGGCGCTTCTATTATCAGACTAGACATCAGAAAAAGGCTTGTTGAATTTCTTTCGAAGAAGCAGAGAGTGAGAGAGAGAAAGAGAGAGAGGG
Organism: Cryptus armator; assembly: GCA_963971235.1. Classification (NCBI taxonomy): domain Eukaryota; kingdom Metazoa; phylum Arthropoda; class Insecta; order Hymenoptera; family Ichneumonidae; genus Cryptus; species Cryptus armator. The sequence goes on along the minus strand of OZ020234.1, from coordinate 2,201,219 downwards.
AGAAAGAGAGACGAACCGAATAGATTTGCATACAATGACCGAGGAGATAGGGGACACTATGCGCGCGGACGCGCGCGACTTCGTCGACGTTGGCGTCTGGTTTCTCCGTACGTCGTCTTTGAAGAAATGATAAAATGAAGCAATAAATAAAAAAGGAAAAAGAGAACGATATTAGGCATTTTCGCTTCCAGAATATCATCGGTGATAATTTAAAGAATCGATGTGTCCCATTATTTGCAAAGTGGTGATCTTCATTGCATCGCTGGTACCGACATCGCGCGACGATGTTTGAGAGAAAGCGGAGATCCTTCGCGAGGCACCGTTCGTATAGTCGGTGTTAAAACTCGACTATAAAAGTATTTTGTTTCTTTTTATTTTTTTCTTGAGATTATGGGAGCAGTTTTAGCGCGGAAGGTCGAGTGAGAAGTTGTCTATGTAGATGCCAGCGGTTGCACGGCGAGGGAAGCAGTTTGCGGTGTACGAAGAGGTTCTGTCGACGCGAGATAAGGATGTTTTATGCGTCAGGCATCGTATCACTAGGCGCAGCTCCCCCTCTCCTCGACACATTATTAAAAATAACATAGCGTCTTCCCTATCCCCCCACCTCCCCATCCTTATAGTCCGCTATACTTATAAAATATACAGATATATAGCGACCAAAGACATACTGGAAGTCCCCCTTCGCCCGCGAAGGGTGTGCATATCATTTCCTTAACAGCCGATTTCGCGCGACGCTTCTTTGCCCTTTTACCGCTCCACTTCGCCGTCCCTCGTGCACACAGGACCCTCTCGAGTTCGTAAAACTCGCCAATCCATTTTCCACGAAGAAATGTGTCGAAAATTCGAACCCCGATATCCGGGGTCCACTTGTACGCATCTCTGTCGAGTGACGGTTCATTTTTTACTCGCGATAATGCGCTCCTCGCATCCCGCAATTTACGAACGAAATTTCAATCGATCGCCCGTTAAGAAATTTTTGATAATCGTAAAACAATTATTTCCGAATTATAATTGAATTCACCGGTAAAAGGGGTATTCAATTATAAAATTTGTAAATCTCAAAATCTTTAGAGTAATTTTCGGAAAATACAAATTTAATTATAAATTTAATATTCGATTTATATAACATAATTGTTAATCGAAACAACAAATGGGATACGGCGGGTTAAATAATTCATGTCGACCTGTCGCTTTTTTCGGCCTTTTCTCGCTGAAAATGTTTTTTTAACGGTTCCTCGTCTTAACGAGACTTTCGTGATTCTTACGAAAGTCTTGAAAAATCACGAAAAACCGACGCCCCAGTTTGGCGATTTGTATAAATCGCGTTGTAACGATCGTCTTTTTTTTTTTTTTTTTCTTTTTTTTTTGCATAATTGCCAAATTTTTCATTCACGAAGGTATTATCATAATAAAATGATTCGACGTAAGTGTTTCGGTTGGGGAACTATATACTTTGTGGCTGTTGACTTAGCTGATATGCCGGCTGGTCTCCGAGCATTTAGGGGAAAGCTAAAACGCCGACGAGGATGAGACGATGAGCACGTTGCTCGCTATCCTGTTTTGCATAGCGCTGCGCTGTCTGCGAACCCCAAAAAGCCCTGAGATTGCAGCCAAAGCTTTAGCAGGTACTATTAGAAGCACACGCGTCGGCAATCGGGCAGCCGGTGTTCTCCCTCTCGTCGAGTTGCCCGGCATAGGTACACAACCGTAAGATTCCTCGGTTTATGGTAAATCGATAGAGCCGTAGTTTTGTTAACAACGGCATTAAGCTATCACGCGAGAGTACCATTACCCAAGTCGATCGTAAGTAGACTGGAATAGGAGGGTTTAAGGGGGTTGAGAGGAGGAGGAGAAAGAGAAGGGAATGCAGAGGATAGTTGCGCAGGAAGTAACGTCTACGTACGTACGATTATACGAGAGTGGATATAAGTGCAATAGCAGAGTAACCCGAGCGAACGGACGACCGAGAACCACCGCTCGCACGGTGCTAAACCTGCTAAATCCCGTAGGTAGCCAGTAGTAAGCAAAAAAAAAATAGAAAAACAACGCTACACAGCATCGGTGGAATTGGCTACGATCTCGCGAATCGAATTACCCAATAAAAGAGTCGAGTATTCTAATCGAAACAAGAACTCTCGGGACTATCTTCCTTCTCCGACGAATTTTCAATGAATAACAGAACGGCCTCTTGTACTCTGAATATTCAAGCTGCGAGGGGAATTTCGAAGAAAATTGGACCGCTACCGATTGAATAATCCAAACGAATCTTTACACTTTGCCGTTTTTTCTTTCATTACTATTTATTGACAAATATTTGCAATTTTTATTTTGATTCGCGGAAAAAAACGAATCGATCGAAGATAAAAATAAAATGATAACATAAAAACATTTCGATGAATTGATGGATGCAATTTTCGTAATTATATGTATGCGAACCGAAACGGGATGCAAAGACTGATTATAAAAAAAAAAAACGCTGATGTCACCAACGAATGAACGATATTCAAGAAATTACACGAATTTCGAAGAAAATCATTGATTCGCTGGCGATCAATAACTTCATTTAAGTTTAATTCTGCTTTGTCTCGTTATTAATTCAATTTCTTTAACATCAGAATGGACTTCCAACGAGACGTAAGAATTCTAGCGGCTCTTGAGGATCGTAACATCGCCAGAGTTCTGGGTGTTTGCTGTCGCGAAGAGCCTTACTGCGTGGTAATGGAGTATTTGGAACACGGAGATCTCTGTCAATTTCTCAAAACGCATATAACCGCTGAAGACGCTCATTCGATGCCGATAGGCGTTAAAACGCTCAGGTAAACTTTCCAAATGATAATAATTAAATCGCGTCAATGGTGAAAAACAAAAAATCGAACCATTAAAATAATTCGGCTAATGACTGAACAATACACTGATTTAACGATTGATTTTCAGCTTCGATTGTCTAATTTACATGGCCGCGCAGATAGCCTCGGGGATGCGTTATCTCGAAAACCTGAATTTCGTTCACCGCGATCTCGCCACCAGGTGAGTCATGCAACGTTAAACCTTCCGCCTTATATCACTCCTATCACCCAATTTTTTTTTTTTTTTTCTTCCGATTTCTTCCAATTTCTCTACCGTGGAAGAGACCGCAAGATCCTTTCAACCCGATCTTTCAGAGAGTGTGAGCGGTGCCCGTGCAAACGAGTCTTTCCGATAGTTCCGTTACTCTGTCGAACCCCATCCGCGAATCGCTTCCCCTTGTTTTTTTTTTTTTTTTTTTTCCTATCGCCCCTTCGTCACTCCCGATGAAACGTTTCACTTGCGAAAAAAAGAAGAAAACAAAAAAAAAAAAAGAGCATAAAACTATCCGATGAAAACCTTCCAGCGTTGCGCATCGTGAAATTCAATGAGGACTATCCGATGCAATAGCCATGGTGCCGGATGAAGAGCGAGGAGTATCGATTTCCAGTCGCTAAATCGAATTGTTTCGGTCCAATGTGAATTTCCATAAACCGAAAACAAACACGTCGACTGGCAATGGCCAGGATAGGGAGTGTGTCCCGTAGCCACGGCTTGCCCCCTCCCCCCCTCCCCGCCCTTTCCTCCCTCCCGTACCGCCAAGGATACTCGATGGGTTGGCGAACCGCAGGGGAAATCATCGGTCGATTCGTTGGCCGCGTTCTCCTCCCCGTTCTCTATCTCTCCCTATCGGTATCGCCGCGTGTCGCGGCGTACGTATTGCTCGCGTACCAACGCCGTTTCCGCACGCCGGGAAACATCCCTAATTAGACGCGTGAGTCCAGCCTGCGACAGGGTCACCTGTCCCTTCGTTCGTTGCATATGAATACGTTCAGTATTTCGAAGAGACGAGGGTCCGTGTACCCTGTACTCGCATGCATTTCCGGGGTTACATTGTAACAGTCCCTCGGGGGATACAGTTACACCTGATATTGTTCGATGCTGAAACCGAACATCGCGAATGGACGCGCAATGCAAGTGGGAAAATTACATCTGGCAATCAATGATCCGTCAAATTTACTCATCGAGTTATAACCCCAACGCGGCTTGTTCCGGCGAAAACAAAATTGGTAGTCTGTTTTTTGTTTCACGAAGTATTCAAAAACAGTCCGTAGGTCCGGAACGACAAAACTCAAACGCGATTTTAGTAATTATGATATGTTGAGAAAATTATGATTAATTCTGAGAATTGAAAATTTATTTCGACACTTTTAAAAAAAAAAAAAAAAATTGGTTTTACATAAAAAGATATTAAAAAAATCTCAGAGTTCAGTCGTAACGTAAAAAAATTCTCCGGGATAAAAAGATGTTTTTTTGTAATTTTTTTTACTGAGAAAAATTATCTGTTGAAAGAACTAATAGTCAGGACACTTAATAGTATTAACTATTAGGTATTCCGACTAACTATTAATTCTATCAGGAAATCTTTTTTTTTTTTTTTCATTATAAAAAATTTCTAAAAAGTTCCTTTTATCCTGAAGAACTTTTCCACGCCGTGAGTGAACTCAGTTTTTTTTAAATCTCTAATAAACCAATAACTCAATTACCAGCAACACACATCAATATTCCATCTTCTATGATAATTCCATGATAGATCTTGCGTCGTTGTTTCGACGATGCGACAAGAATCCTTTTCCATAAGCCAAGTTTTTGAAGCCAAAAGCGAACTCGTTAAATGACTGGTGAGGTGTCGATGCGTGTTCCACTTATCCCATACATCATAATTTCATTGAAAAAAAAATAAAAAATAAGTTCGAGGCGAAGCCTCGCCGACATTTATCCGGAGAAAATGCAGCCGCGTCGGCAGTATTTTATCTCGGAGTTACCCGGCATTTATCCATTTTGTGTGTTTCTTTTTTTCCTTTTTTTTTTTGCATACGTCAACGAGTAATACGGGCGAAGAGTCGGGGTCGTTACCGTGGGGGCGAAAGTACCAAAGGGGCAGGATAACGAGCCGAGTGAGAGAAGAGTAGACGGTAGCAATATGAAGTCGAAACTTTTGCAAACGGAACAGTGCGCCTAGAGATGCTCTCGGGAGAGGGGATCGGAGGTGGTAAAAAAAAAACGAAGGAGACGAAGAAAAAGCGAGATAAAAGCTCCGGCAGCCGAAGCCAAGGTGAAGCGTTCGGGTTATTGAAATGTGGAGCTCGTCTCTCGTTGAATCGATACTACTGGCGTTTCATACGACGATATAATACTATATGTATATCTATATAGGTTTATAACCTTCCTACACGTTTGCGTATCCTACCGGTTATATATTCGTCGAAGTCTACACAGTTCTCCATTCTCAGGCATCGGGAACAGCGTCGAGCTTCCGACGGTTTTCGCCGCGCAGTGTCTCTCAAACGAGAGCTCGTAAATCTCGATGGAAGGGACCACCACTTCGAACGCATACCGCACCAGTCGAAACGTAGAAGCTTATGCCCCCGTCGAAGCTTACATATACTATATATTTCGCGAGCGAATCCGCGGAGACGGCGAAACTGTAACAACCGTATGTGAAACGCTCGTGACGCGGTATCGCAAGGGTCGCATCGACAGTCAACCCGAGGGAGTGGAACAATTCCATATGACAATAGAGAATAATTCATTCTTCCGTGAATAGGTGAGACCCCCCCGCTATACTCCGAAGTGCCTTTACGACCTATATACGTTCTATACAGAGAATCGCATACACACAAAAGTGTATGTTCTCTGTCTCGAAGTTTCGAAAATTCTCGAACGTCCAACGGCAAAGTGCACTTTGCAGTATATGACGCTGTTGCGTGTTTCTTCCTCGGGTACAACGGAAGAAGAGAAAGAGATTCTTACTGTACGTCGCAAGTTTAAGTGCGCCTTCCCCGCTGCATGCTCATCGTAAAATGTTCAATTAAGGAAAAGTTTGCCGTGCGCACGAAAAAGAAAAATCCTCCAACTCGCCCTTTGCGAGAAAACCTTTCGGAGAAAAAGTCACTATCGCGAGTAGTCGTAAAAAATTGTCGATTTATCGGGGATAAGCGGTTGACGGAAAGGAGGTGAAAGCAACAAAGCTTCAAGATACCAATGTCGCTTGCGCTAAGGCATTTCGGAAGTGGAGAATAAAATTCACGGCGGTTCGGCGATTTCGGGCGAAAGTGTTTTATTTTTTTTTTATAGGCGAAAAAAAATCTTAGTAAGCACTCTATTCGATTGTTTGTTGGGAATAGTCTTCCGATTGGGTAAAAAAAATTGCAGGTCTAAATATTAAAGATTGTGGGAGAAGTATAATTTTTTTTAATTACAATTTCTTCTGCGAATTGTTATAATTGGACTTGGGAATTTTTTTTACAGGATCATTAGGGATTTTCGCGAAAATGATATATTACCGATAAGAAAAAATAAAAGAAGTTTTTTGACTTGAAATTGTCGAATCGTTGTCCTTAAATCTTATCGAAGTAGTGACGGCTTCCAAACGAATTGGTTTCCGTGGGACATCGCATTTACACCCGTTGCTTGCAACACCCGTTGATTTTCATTTCTCGTTCTCTACTCCCTCTGTTCCATTTCGCACATCTGCGTGTATGCAATGATTTAGCGCAGAATTGGAAGCTACTGGGTCAATTATCGATGACATTCCTGTCGCGTTTTGATGACAGAAAATACGTTCAGCTATCAGAATTCGAATACGAATCGGTTACCAAGTAAGAGCGCCAAACTACTCCATCATCATCAGCTTTGTGTTTCAATCATATCGCTATTCTGCGTATTCATCATTTGGTTTCTCTATGTTTCAATCATTTCGTTTGACAATACGGTTTTCCGGCTGAAAACATCGCGTAAACCATATCGCGCGATCCCTTCACCCTTTTAATTTAACACGTATTAGAGAAAACCACCGTTCGCTGGTGTTTTTTTGGATCCATAGTGATCCAACATCCGCTGAATACATCGCGTATCCTTTTCAACTGCAAAGCAGCATCACCAACGGGTGGTAATACGAGGCAAGAAAATAATACCGAAAGTACTTACGGCTCCGCGACAAGAATGTTACCGCGTCAGACAGACAAAAACTAGTTGGAGATACAAATCCTCCCATATGCCGCTTTCACGCGAAAGCTTGTAGGTGGGTTTTTGTGTGAACGCCACACACACGCGCGCAGCAGACACGGACGGAATCCTTGTTCATTCATTATGCAATACTATGAATATTTGAGCTTTTCGCTTGGCATTGTGAGACGGAAAAAGGCGGGGGAGTGAAACGATATATACCATGTAACAGGGTATAGCGAAACAACGAATGCCATCGTTGCATGCATCTCGAACAACCGGGAATCCACTCTTCCGTTCGTGTAACTCTGAACATTACCGCGTTCACAATACCTTTAGGAATAAATGGGAGTAACAAAGTTCGCGTAGTGGGAATAAAAATTGACGCGGCTAGTAACGTATCTCCGGATTCTGGAAATCTTGAAAACCCTGTAAATCGTTGGTTTTTTTTTTTTTTTTTTCTCAAAAACTTTGCAATATTTTTTTCATATTTTTTCTCCAAGACACTGAGTACATCTCTCAGTAAAAATAATTAATTTCATTATTTCCCTGTATAATAAAAAGATTTCGCGGCGGCGGCGAGAAAATCTTCGAAGACCGCCTTAGAGGGACTTAAGGTATTTTTCTTCCCCTTGGATGACCCCGATTATAGGCCCGAAATATTTTAAGTCCCTTTAGAAGGGACTTTCTAAGTAAAAATACAAAAAAATATAACAAAATAGTGGCGAAGAACAGTGTCTTTTGAAACAATTTACGCGCGCGTAAGACGACAAAAAAATACAAAGTAAACATTTCAAGGCGTTTTAAGACACTGGAGCGGTGGGACCTAACGGGCCTAAGGGGGATTTCGGGGGTATTGACGTTCCCAAGCAGAAGGCATTTTTGTAATGTCGATAAAAGGAACGCGAGCGCGAGACCGGGGAGCCTCTGGTCTTTTATAATTTTGAAAATAAAAACATTGACATTTTATTCGGCTTTCGAATCGTTAAATCGTTGTAACCACTTGAAGAAAACGATTTCCAGATTGCAGGTTTCTTCACCGATAAATATCAATTTTTTATTTTATTTTTTCCAGAATCTCATGAATCGATAATGCAAAGCTTCACAAGCGGATAACTATTTTACGCTTCGAGAGCTTATTGGGTCGTATCTCAAGCAAGAAATATTCTGTGTCCGGAGTATCCAAGTAGCGAGACTCCTCTTGAAATATGAGTTGCCGTGAAACATAAGAACGTATTCCATGGCAGTTAGCCATGTAAAACGACGTGGGATGCGTCCTTCTGCTTCCCAGAATTCGATACATCTCGACCCTCTCAGAATTTACATTTACATCAAGAGACCACCGACCGTTGGGGTATTCCTCATTCCCGGTGGGATAACGCGATACGTTCTGTAACTCTCGTTGCAATGATAATAATAACCCCCGACGTTAGCTCTCCTGGTAACTTACTACTCTCCCGTAGAATTTCGTAGAGTTGATTCTATACGCGATATTAAATTCCACGGTAGACTACACTATTGCGACCGCGTGTTTTCAGGGGTGAAAATAATTGAGAGCGCATCCACCGAAACGGTAATAACCCGATTGCGCACAGAGAGAGAGAGAGAGAGAGAGAGAGAGAGAGAGAGAGAGTATCGTAGTTACATGATCAAACGGATAATAGTGTATCGGATGGCTTCGTTGGCCGTTGTTAACCATTTCGTGATCGCTGCAAGGGCTAATTTCATTGTCGGGACTGATGTGTTTCATGGTTTTGGTCATGACGCATGGAGATATCCAACGGGGTAGTCCACGATAACGCATATTAGATTTGAAATCTGGTTGAATAGCGCGCGTTGGAAACAATATACGAGATTCGGTGGTTAACTATTTCTCGAGGGGTTCCCCTTCACCGAACGGGAGGGCCGTTGGTATAGAGAGCATTGAAACGCTACGTGATTCAAGCTTCTGCCGAAGGCAAAACCGCATCATGATCACCTAATCAACGATACTGACGCGGGCGCTACTCTTCCCCAAGAGCCTTTATACGAGGTTTGCACGAGATTTCCCGAGCAACATAGCCGCGACATTATGTGTATTCGGTCTCTGCGGCGTGCGTACCGTATACGCATTGCGTACAACGTATAGCAGTGGCTCTCCGGATGTGTCCAACAGAAACTCGACGAGTCCAATCAGAATGATCGATAAAGCAACGCTAATTACCGAGTCGGTATACCTTCTGCACACATCTGGGATCTGTTTGCCCGTAACTAGATTCCCGGGTTGAAGCACATTCCCAAATCAATTGGTTTACAATCGTTTCCGTAAATTCGATCGGAATATATGGGGACCTTGCGGTTTGCGATACACAGCATTTCGTGTTCTTGATTCCGGGAGAATAAGGAACGTATGCATTTTTTTAATGGGATGAAGGCAGTTGCAGCTCTTTTGCACAGCTGTTCTTCGCCAACTCATGGGATTGGAAGAGCCGATGGCTTCATTGTTACGAATCTTAACAGATTACAACTATGCTATAGAAGTTAGCAACGTTTTGCCAACAAAATAAGTTGGCAGCTGTTATTTTTAACAGAAACATTCTAAATTTTCCAGCGATTTTTGTTCACTGAAATCGTATTTTTTAAATATTTTCCGTATTGTCAAAGAAGGTACTGAAATCATTTCGCTTGAATCCTCCATACGGATTGCTTTTGAATCGCTCGGGAAGCGTCCCAATAAACAGTTAAACATTTTTTGCGATTTTCCATAGGATTACCGTTCGCTGAAGTATTTTTTTTACCTTTCGCATTACTAGAAAAGTTACTGGAATTATAGTTCTTCAATCCTAAACTTTTGGAAATGATTCGATTATGTATTGTATGATTCGTGTGTCCAGCAGATCCGTTTCTGGGATTATAGAGTTAAGATACGAGACTTCGAAGTGAATACCGATATAAAATGATGTCTTCCCGTCGCATTATTTGTGCATAAAAAACATGCGAGATACGCGCGTATGGATCTGTAGTCTCATTGTAGAATTTTAACGTTCTACAGACCGGTCGTACCGTTCGAATATGTTCACCGAGATGTAAAACGAAATCGCGCGGTTGCATCGAATTTCTTGCCCTCGGAAGTCGTAGATACGCTCGTACCTCACGAGCGGTGCGTCCTTTCAAGTTCTTCGAGTATAAAATACGCTGTAGGAATGTCGACCGCAAACCGCTGAACTGAATTTTTCGGTGAACATTTTTTGCCGATTTATTCCGCCGGTCAGTACTCATACCATTTCGACATAAAAATGTGTTTCTTCTCAGCGCGAGACATCGATATTATTCCAGAAATATATCGAAATCCTCTGTGTGACGAAGGGTCGAGGAAAAAAAGAAAAAAAAAAAATCATCGGAGAGAAATTTTCCTTTCGTTCTCGAAAACCCCGAGACTCATCCTCTCTGAATCTTTGATACGCAAGGCGTTAATAAATCGGGCAAACAAAACTCCGTCTCTACCACTGTTGGGGAGCGATTGCTCGCTTCGGAGGGATAAATTGACCTTTGAGGCGCTGCCTGCGTGTGTATATAGTATATATGCCACGCGCGCGGACCCTCATCCAATTTTCTTCATCGAATGTACGAAGATGATAGCCCCCCGCCACTAATTCATTTATAAAAGCACGTCTGATAAAACGATTCAATAAAGTTGAGTTCCTATTATCCACGTCCTCCGACTGCATACTCCGATCTTTCACACTCACGCTATAATCTCATTAAGCGCGGTGGGAATTTCGTATACATCGAGAAAACGAAAATTTTACTTGTTTTGTGTTCACAGGAATTGTCTGGTTGGCAAGGCGTACCACATAAAAATCTCCGACTTTGGTACCGACAATGAGCTTTACGCCTCCGACTACTACAAGGTCGACGGCAGTGTGCCACTTCCCGTGCGATGGATGGCTTGGGAATCGATATTTTTGGTAAGCAAATGAGAGTAACTCGACGCAAACAACTCCGTAGAATGGTATTTGCATACATTTGGTTTTACGTTAATTTGAATAAAAAGAATTTGATTTATTTGCCGAAAACGTAGTTAGATGAAATATTAATTGTTGCGGTACTCCAATAAATTATCTCTCGTCAGTTTTGAAGGGTCTAACTTTTTTTTTTGTTTCAAATTAAACTCAATGTGCCTTGTAACTAAAATTCATTCTATTTTTTCCTGCCGATTTCGAAATTTTTGTACCAATTGAAATTTTATCGAAATTACGGTACTCATAGAAATTTTATCGAAATTTCGGTACTCATAGAAATTTTATCGAAATTGCTGTACGAATCGAAATTTTAGCGAAATTGCTGTACTAATCGAAATTTTATCGAAATTTCTCTACCAATCGAAATTTTATCGCAATTTCTCTGCCAATAGAAATTTTATCGAAATTTCTCTACCAATCGAAATTTTATCGCAATTTCTCTGCCAATCGAAATTTTATTGCAATTTCTCTACCAATCGAAATTTCTGTACTAAAAAAAAAATATTACCCCCAATTACTCAAAATAATATGCATGTTGTCACAGGGAAAATACACGACGAAAAGCGACGTATGGTCGTTCGCGGTAACTCTCTGGGAGATACTGAATTTGGGAAGACGCGTGCCATACGAGAATTTGAACGACGCTGACGTCGTTGAGAGTCTGCGGCAGCTTCATCGAGGCGCAACGAGCTCTAGCAGCGTCGACGACTGCAAAGACGAGGTTCGCACGTTGTTCGACTATCTTCCACGACCAACGGCGTCGTCCAAAGACATCTACGATCTTATGCTCGAGTGTTGGCGTCGCGAGGACTGCGAGAGGCCAACCTTCCGCGAGATATCGCTCTTCCTTCAGAGAAAGAATTTAGGATACGCACCGACTTCCTGATATTAAAATGTTAGTCTAATAAATCGTAAAAAAGCAGAGACATCAGGGTTCACGATAAAATTTTAACCGATAACGCCTCGAACGTTGTGTGAAACGCCGGATGCCGTATATAACGATCGCTCTGCGATAGAACTTTGAAATTTTCCAAATTTAAACATTTCACTCGATTCATCATTATATTGAGTTCCAAAAGATCGCTTATAATTTCCCATAGATTCGGAGCAAATAAATTCGGAAGAATTTAATTATCGTACGATTAGATGAATCAGCTGGACTCGTCGACAATCTTCTCATTTACAATCCGCTGTTTACATTTCACTACGAATAAATCGAAGAAAAAAAGATTCCAAATTAAGTTGTATCACAAAAACGGAAATGCGATAATTATTAACTTCCGAGAATTTATAAAAAAAAAATAATACAAATTTGAAATTTTTTCAGAACCCTCTCTTGTGTCTTTGCTCCGGAAACTGTTGCGTTTCGAATAGGACTTCGCAATCCTACGAGAAAGGCGCTAACTATAGTTCGCGATTTAGTAGAAATCCAGACGACGTTAAGAATAAATAAAAAAAAAAAAACAAAAGACGAAAACTGGAGTAACAATGTTCAACTACTTTACTGCGCGTGGAAATTATAAATATAATTCTTGTCCGCAACGTACGTGACGTATCATCGCCGAATAAATTGTCGTAGTGAATTCGTTGTGTTCCCTTTTGCGCGTGTCTACGCGACCGACGCGGCGAGAGTGTCACCGAGTATTAATCAAGCGGCACTCACAGGACAGCCGACGAGTTTGCGACAAGTGGTTTTGTCGTGTTCTACGGTTAGAGAATATGCAAGAGCTACGAGTACTATGTGCCGTTTCAAACGACTGTTAAATCCTTCGTCTGATATGAATGTATAAACGTTGAACTCGCCGGCTGCAGTAAAGCAGAACGCGGAGTAGAATTTCGCTGCATTGCTGCAACGCCGGGAACGACAAATGGGAAATTTTCGAATGCTACGTTGATTTTCACAGTTAAAACATTTGCGTGAAAAAAAAAATGTATGTAGGGGTGAAAAATGTATAATTATATAGAAATTTTGTTCTCACGGAAACGAAGATAATTTTATGATTATTATAAAAAAAAAAAATATATATATATATATATATTTAAAAAATGGTATTAAAAAAATTGCTTTTGGTCTTAATACGTATTTAAACAAATTTTCATCATCGGTTCTGTGAGCTCAAAATTCATGTATAATTTTAATAACTAAGTATCGAAAATTCGATAAATGAAAGATATGTTTATAAGTGATGTTTTTTTTTTTTCTCAGGAGTAGCCGCGATGTTTTTGTGCCGCGTGTGCGAAAAAAAGTTACATAATAATGCAATAATAAACATTCCTTCGATGAAGATACGCCTTGTCGGCAGAATCAACGAAATTTCGTGCGTTAAATGAGAAATATCGTCGCGCATTCTGTTAGGTAAAATATATGTTAATTAAAAAAAAAAAAAAAAAAAAAAAAACGCTAACCGAGCTTCGGATTGATCTCCGATCAAAGGACGAATCGGTGCGCACGGAGGAACGATAATTAGTACATAACTTAGTCGATAGAGAAAATACGAGAATTTTCTGTCAGCGACTTCGAATGGAGTAGTAATTGCTACATACAATGGCTATGACACATCATAATCATAACTTTATATAATAGGCGGGATCAAAAAAAAAAAAAAAAAAAAAACAAGAAACTAATATATTTATTGTAAATAATACGCGTATAGTCGTAGGGAGCGTTATCATTGTGAGACAACGAAGCTTTTCAAAGTCTCGACAGCGTCACTGTCGTTAAGGCGATGTGAAAATTCGGCTATAAAATGTATTTAACTTGCGAGAGAAAAAAAAAAATTTATCTCAAGTTTCAACTTCGATTCGGACCCATTTAATCGATAAAAATCGTAGATTCCTAAAAAAAAAAAATTGTACAATAATATTGACCATTTCTAATTTTTCAAAATTATTATCACTGCTGCAATGTCAAATCTATTGCAATATTTCGGTGAATTTTGTTATAAATTTTCGTCACTCACACATCGCCTTGAGACGAACTTTTCCGGTGCGCAATTCGAGAGCCGAACATTGTACTAATTTCCTACATCACGCATCACTATCATTCGATTCGATACCAATTTTTTTTTTTTTTTTTTTTTTTTTTTTTTTTCGTGTGCTTGTAAAATTGCAATTCTTTACGACGTTACTTGCGATTTTCGCAAAAGTGTTGATTCTTACGCGCGAATATATCCGACACGAAAAAAAGAAGGGAAGAGAAAAGTTGTTCGAACGAATTATCGAACGATTCGACATATCGACGGGAAGTTGCGTGAAATTATTTTGTGAACGAAAAAAAAAAAAAAGAAAAGAAATCCTCGAGACGAATTTGACGATAAATGTAACGAATAAAAAAAAATTTTGTAGAGCCGCTTTTGCGGCGTACTTGCTGGTTGGCAAGGATCTCTCGATCTATATCGGACGAGTTATATTATTATACATATTAGCACACACACCATATCTAAACATTAGAGACAATGTTACCGTTACAATATTAAAAAAAAAAAAAAAAAATACTATTTATATAAATTGACGTAATGCTACGTGTACGGAGATAAGAACGAAACGAAGAAAAAAAAAAAAAAAAAAACAACAAGAAACGAGAATGAAAATAAATGAAATTAATCGATAAGGATGTAGTTAGTTCGGAAATTAGTTCTACGTATTTTAAGTATAAGCATAACGCTGCCTTTGGCTATATTGTTGCCCCCCCTACTGCTAACGAGTAACTCACTTGTCTACTCATGTGATAATTTGTATATCTCAATGTACCTAATCCCACTTCGTAAGCCAATCGTTGAGAGCTCGGCGATGAAAAAAAAAAAAAAAAAAAAAAGAGGTATCGCACTTTTTTTGACTCCCGTCAATCATTCCTCTTTGTTGAAAAATCGCTTTGCCATTTTTCGTGTGCAAAATCCATTTTATTTCGAGTCATAAAAACGAAAAAAAAAGATATCATCCCATTTTCTGTGCAAACTTAATATTTCAGAAAATTTAGCCTCTGATATCGCGTTAGTAAAAAAATTATTTTTTATTTGCAAATTCTCACGAAAAAAAAAAGCTTTCAAAAAATCCCCGAAAAAAAAGAGAGAGAGAGTGAGATTCGGGATTTGGGAGATTTTTTGGGTAAAATCTCCCAAATATCTTTGAATTTTATTGTTTTATAATTATTTCTAAGATGCAAAAAATTAGTCTCTCCGATTCGATCTGTTTTTTCACCAAAGCATCTATGTTTCTACGCTCGACGCACCTTCGTATCACTTCGCAGTCGTCGTGAAATCTTTGACTTAATCCGCGGATAATTCTGAAAATGCCCCCTATTCGAGATGTTTTAAATCGCGTTGTTGATGTTTCTTATGAGAAAAAGAAAAATGGGATTGTCTAGTCGCAAGTTCCGAAGCTTACGTAGCACTTTTTATACGATAAGAATAATTTTTGCTTGCGATTGCTAATTAGTAATGTGGGAATTATCGAGGCGCGTCGAAATCCCACAGGTTGGTGAGCTCTACGAAAGTCCAAAATGATTTAAAAAATAATAATAATAACGGAAAAACGAAAAAATAAAAATCACCGAATGAAAGCTGCAGCGAGCCGTAGTGATCGTCTATGTTTTCCATTCCCCCAACAACATGATCGACAATCATGCTTATCGCCTTGAGACTGAATAATTTTTTTTTTTTTTTAATCCGTGAAGTATGGCGCCGATAATTCCAAGTTGTATTTTTAGCACAGGATTTACCAATATTAGCCATTTCGTAGCAAACCTCGTTTTTCAGTATTTGTATCTATACTTGGAATTTAATTCGATAAGAAAATCGAAGCGAGACATCGCGATGTTTTCGAAAAAAAAAAAAAAGAAAATGTGTTGCTTGCACTTAATTGATCGTGTGTCTTGCGCAAAAGTGTCTTGGGTTCGGTTAGATGGAAAAAAAAAACATGGAATTGCAAAGCATAGGATTTACTGCCAAAGACTGTGCAGAGCTCACCCGGCTATTACCTTCTAACGCTATTATCCTAATCGTTATATTCACAGAATTATTTTATACTAAGAACTGTTTATAATTTTGTATCTAATCTCTGTAAATAGCAAGCGAATTATGTGAACGTGTTTTTAAATCTACGAGAATGAAAAAAAAAAAAAAAAAACAAAATGACGATTGGATATAGATTACACACGAATATATTTTAATCGCTAGTGACGAAGCAAAAAAAAAACAACAACAACGGAAATTGAAAAAAAATATAAAAAAAAACAACCGATAGATGTAATCTCGACGATGTAATTAAATTTAACATAGAGAGACGTAAAAGTAACGATGTACAACGAGATAGAGAATAAAATGTATTATAAATACGATCAATTACGGGAGAAATCATGATGTATACATGTTACTCGATCGATCGGTAGCTGTATATATTATTCCGAGATTAGATTTTAACTAGTCATTTACAGAAAAAAAAAAAAAATAACCGGTTTCGCAAAAAAAAAAAACGGATTTAGCAATCGGAAAATTATCGAAGAGACGCTTTAATTTCTACGATTAGTTTAGCGACGGAGATTTAATGAAAAAAAAAATGATTAAAAAGAACATTGAAATGCAGATTAAATAAAAGAAAAAATGAAGCAATAACGCGCGGGGAAGAAAATTGAAAAATTTCATACGAAATACAAAGCATGAACTTTTTGTGATAAATCATTGCATTTAAAAGAACATAACAAAAAAAACGAAGAGTTACAAGGTAATGAGAGCATTGCTCTCGTTTGTGTGTTTGCAACTAAACATTTCCATCGACCGTTAAAATGTTTTTGGTACAGTTACTGTGTCTCAAGTACTATATCCGTAAGTAGGACATGTGTTGTGCTTCGTAAAAGCGACACTATCGTAAGATTACGCGTTACCTACACTAAACGTTTCAACTCCGTAGGATAATATGATTATAATAACGAATTGTAATTGCAATAATTATGAGAGAGTAATAAAACCACACGCTCAAACAGATAAATACGTTATTAATTCCAAATCCTGTGCATAACGAGTTTTTTTCTAATAAGAATATTTTTTATTCGATCTTACCTTCGTGTCGTGTACTTGAATTTGGCCGGTACGTCCGTAGTCAATGATCGCGGGGGATAGTCGAAGTCCTTTATTTTTTTATTTAGTTAGGGAAGCAATTCTCCGGCCGAGTTTTCTCGATGCGTATTCTCTTGAGCTTCGCGAATATATTCAACAGTTATTTACTCTACACCGAGACTTCAATAAAACGTTAAACAATTATTCAAATATAACGGCCATTTTCACTCTGAAAATTTTCACGAATATACGAAGTTTTACGAGGAGACGATTATTTCTATTTGAATGGTTTGAACGCGACGTCACACACAATAAAACGCGAACTTTCCCGTTGAAATGAAACAAAAGCATAAAATACTCCCGCTAAAGTGTTAATTGTTTCAAACAAAAATGCGGTGAACAATTCGTACACCAGCTTTTCGTAATAACCGGCAACAACTCAAGCAGCACACTGACATAGAGGGAGCAAGTGGGCGCGTACAGTCCAACACAAAATCAGCATAGTTGTACAGTTAGAGCAAACAATGCTAGAATCAGCTGATCGGCGTCAAAACATTAAAAAACATCGCTCAGGTGTTTGACCACGCGGCCCGAACCTCACGCAGGAATAACAAGAAAAACGTTAACAGTTTTATACAGTGTTGTAAAAACACAAAAAAATATTTCAATGACGAAGAATGTTCTACATTCATCCACCAAAGGGAAAAGTGGCCCTTCACGTTCTGGAAAATTGCGTTTTCGCGCGACAGGAATATCTCGAACTTCTCGATGACGACAACGTCGATAATTTCACAGGAAATTTCGAGTATTTACTCGAAAATTCGATCTACGATAGCATTGGACATTTCACCTTAAGGTCAGTCGTGAATTTTATTATTTTGTTTCGTTTTATAGAGGAAAATCAATTTCTACTTCGTGCGCACGACATATTCAAAACTTTCGTGTAGTCATGAGCACCTGCGCGCGTAATTCGTGACTTGTTAACATCGTCAATCGATTTTGTTCATAATGCACAAAATTTTACTTTTTTTTTTAAATATTTTTTTGTAGACTGATAAGCGCTGCGTCGTCGGAACTATGGACTTCTTGGATCCGGAGAGAATCGTTACTGTTTGAGCGGCGATTGAATCATTCGTCCGTCAGGCAGATACACAGAATCTTCAGAAATATATTGAAACACTTGAAAAAAAGGGAATCCATCGAAAGTTCGATTGAAACGGCTCTGATGGAAATAAGCGCATACTTTCTGAAACCTGACGTATTCAATCATATAACGGAAAAGGATCACACAGCTGACTGCAGAAATTACAAATGCGAAGGTAATTTTTTGGTACCGTTAGTACCAAAAAAAACTTTTTGCGCAGTTTACAAAAAATGTCTGTCCCATGTCATCCGACGAAAAGATATTATACAGATTTAAGACGTAATATGAAAATTTTGTTTACAAATATCGCAATAATTAGTATGAAAAAAAAATCTTTAGTTTCTTCAATTTTTTAATATTCAACGATAAATCCTGAAAAGTTTGAGAACAAATTACTGGCTTTGCAGTTACATAAGAATCAAAAGATATTTACAATGTGCAAATTATTGAAATAAAATCCAAAAATTCGTTTCTATTTCGCTTCAATCTTACAAAATAACAGATAAAGAAAATATCCAAACTTATTAAATTTTGTTGCAGTACCATTCGTTACCGTACCGGATTTGGTACAACAAAGAAAAATCGACTTATACCGCGGGAACGCGACGGTTCTATGTTCCGAATGGAAACTCGTGCTTCTCTCGCTTTTTCAGAATTTCATTACGGAGGAGAAGAAGCGTTTGACGCTATCAGCCGATTATCTCGTATCGTACGATCCTCGTTTAGCTTCCATGAGCCAAAGAATACACAGCCGGTTATCGGCGAAACGTCCGGACAACGGAAGCATCACATCGGCGAATATAGATGCAAAATCGTTGAATTTTCCACCGTGTATGCGGCATCTCCATGCGATACTGAGGGACAAGCATCGCTTGAGTCATCACGCGCGTTTTTACTACAGTCTCTTCTTGAAAGAATGCGGTATGAATCTCAACGATGCGATCGACTACTGGAAACAAGAATATTCGAAACCGCACCTTTGTCAATCGGGTTGTACGCACAGCTGGCAAACGGACGAACGTAAATTCTTATACAGCATTCGACATCTCTACGGTCTCGAAGGTGGAAGGAAAAATTATAAAACACCGAACTGTAGAATGATCTGTGTACGTAATTATCAGGTTTATTAGATATTTCACAGGAAAACTATTTTTTCAATATTTTTATATTTCTTGACGGTTGAGAATTCTTAGAATAAAAAAAAAAATTAATCAATTGCAGACTGATATACCGGGACTCAGGTACGAAGGTGGTTGTCCGTTCAAAAACTTCGACGGAAACACACTTGGAATGCTCCTGAGAACCTGCATGAACGACGCGGAGGTTCAAGAGCGATTAAACAACGTTGTTGACGAAACGCCGGAAGTCGCGTGTTCATCATTTTTTCAAATAGTTCATAAGTTTGAGGGCGAAAAACCAGTGATATATAGTCCGGTTCAATATTACATGAAAGTTACAGAGATAAAATAAATTTTTTATTTTTTATAATAATTTAATTAAAATAATTTTATCGGCCGATTTTTTGGCCCTAATATGGTATTTTTAATAACGATTCGCGATCATTCATAATTTCAGTCTTAATTAATTTATTATTTATTTAAGACGAAAAAAAAATGGAATTTTACTGTGATATATTGTGAATGAGTCGCTAAAAACTAACTACGTTGTCAAACCGAATGATGTGGTTGTAAAAAGATAAATAGAAGAATTACGCGTTACCTGAAAATATATTGACATCTACTATTTGATTTGTGTGCCTAATGGGGGATACATTATCGACTAGCAAAATTGTTCAATGCTTCCTCTATCACTTTTTTCGTGACTCCATTCTCTACCAGTATCGATAGCACACCGACTTCTGTTAAATCGTGAATATTTCTGTGCTCGTCGTCGAAAAATATCATGTCCTTGTAATCGACGCCGGAATTTTTTTGAATTCTGGAATATACGAAAAAAAAAAAAAAATTTAGACGATTTTTTTTTTTTACGTTTTTTAGATATATATTTTTTAAATTGGTTTTTTAGGATCCCAATATTATAAATAATAACAATCAATATGAGAAACATTGTGAAAACGTATAATACTCGCTTGGAAAAGTGTTTAACTTTGCAGCCCGGATAAATCTCCGTGTATTTTATATATTTCTCCCAACCAAATAGTTTAAGTAACTGATGAGCTCCCTGAATTTCCGATGTTCTCGAAGCGACGCCGATCTCGTATCCCTTCTCGTTAAATTCTTTCAAAACTGCCGGCACTTCCGGGTAATATTTGATTTTTTTTCCATGAGCATCAACCACTTCGTTGCCTTTCCTGGAAAATTAATATTTTTTTTTATCGAACACCATGTAGATAATGAGATTTGTATGAAGTAAAAACACGTACCCCTTTCGAAAGGGCGGCGTTACGTGAGTGTCGACCCAAAAAGGCCATAACGTATAATCTGTAAACGAATAGAAAAACGTTAATATTTAATATCGAAATATATGAAAATATGATTTTCACGCCACGAAATAATAAATGCAAGCGCTAACCTAAGTCGAAGACTAAAACTTTGGGTTTTCGTTCCGTCATTACGAAAACGTATTCGAATCCTTTAAATCCTCAGTTATCCCCAATTGCGCAAAGTGCTCTTATAACAAAAACACGATTTAAATTCCCTTCGAACGAAGAAAACTCCGAAATTTGCTCCAAATCGTGTAGAGCTCTACCGCGTGTAGATGTATCGCAAAACTGTTTTTATCCTCACGAGATATCTACTTTACCGAGGCAACAGCCTGCCTACCTGCCGTTTGATTTTATTTCCCTAGCGACGCCGCGGACATTTTCCCGCTAGGAAACAATCAATACAAGCGTTTCTGGTGAACAAATAAAATAATAATCAAATCCACGATAAAACTTTCAAGTCATGTATAATTACGATCTTATCTGTCGAACAAATGCTATCGACTAATTGTTAGTTTCGTCAATCTTTCAAAAGTTTTATCTCATATTCGTTTTTATTATTCGTTAAACGAGACGCGAAAATCCTAGGGATATCTTGAAAATAGCAGGTGGTTACGAAACTCCGGAAAACCAATGGGATCTCAGGCGGAGCGGAGTTTTTTTTGTGTTTCTCACAATATTTTTCAGTCAACGCACAATCCATTCGTCGCACGCGGCTTTTCATTGTGTGGATAGGTCCTCTCATGTTCGGTTTAGGCTCAGCTAGAAAGATTTCGTTGCCTCGAGCGACGGAAGTTCGAACATTCCGAATCACCTGTTCGGGTTGACATATCTATCGTGCGCGTGCAGCGCCGCCGAGCGTCGGCGAGTAACACCAGTGATAGGCAAGATGGCCGAACAGTGGTGACGGGTAGTGGAATGTCCGGCTGGAAATTTTGTGATTTTTGTGCAGTCCGGATGGCCTAGCGATGGCCGAATTCAACATCGACATAAGCAAACTCCCGGAGGATGTTCGGGAGAAGCTTGCCGAGCTCGAGCTCGAGCTTTCTGAGGGTAAGTCTCACACAATTATCATCGTACTAAATTTTGCTCGTGAAAAACCCCCCACGGTAACCCTTCTGACTCACCCCGTATACGAATACCCCGTAGACGTACGCTTTGATAATCGATAATTTCTCACTGTTGCCATTTTCATTCTCGCCAACACACACACGCTCGTGTCTCGAGTTTGACGTCGCGAAAAAAATGACAGAAATTTTTTCTTCGTACATGTGATTAATTCGTTGTTTGACAAAAAAAAGACGTACGAAAAAAATACGAAGGAATCGCTCCAGACAGAGTCGAGCCTAGAGTGTGCGGGTTGCTTGGCCGCGCCTCTGTATGTACATAAGCTCTCGTCTCCTAAGTTCGAGACTGTCTCAAAAGCTTTTTTCCCCAATGCACAAGACAATTTCGAGGCATCGTTTCCGACATTATTCTCATTTTTTTTCCCACGTCCACGCATCTATTTCGCGAGTGAACGAACGAAGAGTCTGACGCGACGAGAGAATCTTTTTTCGTCAGTCAAGACAACAAGTTTCGAGAGCTAGACGAGCAAAATCGATCTGTCATTATTTATTATCGATTGTCATTGACATGAGACAATGAAAAATCTATTATTTCGTAAGAATAAGTAACATGTCATTTTTTTTATTCACCGAAAAATAAATTTTTTCTCATCGAAATCAGACCATTCTTTGAGCAATTAACTGTGCAGTTTCTCACTGAATAGTATTAATAATCGAAAAAACAAAACTCTCTTATTACTGCAATAGATTATTAATTCACGAAAGATAGCCAACCAAAATTAATTCATCGATACATCGACCTTCAAACTTTAATTTCTGCGTTATCAGTACAAACTTAATTCACAATTTTATAATTAAAATAATTGCCTATTTTCCCTGCGTCGCGATTAATCGTTAAATAAAAAAATTCGTATAATCCATGTCACGTAGAAAAGTCGCGTATTTTGCAACGACGAAAAGAAATAGCGAGTCGGTTGACACGCGTTGCATTAGCGCGTTATCGCGTTACTCATTATCCATGTTAACCCTCCTTGGCTCGGTCTGTACCCGACTAGCGCGATGTTCTAAGCATCGTGTTACAGGTGCTAAAGTTGCCACGGCAACACGGAGGTATGTTACCCACCAAGTTTCTTTCATCCTCTCTCGTAGAGTCATCCGTATGTCGAGTTTCTTTCACCGTGTCGTTCCCCCTACCGGTCTCTTGGAAGGAAAAAAAAGTCGAGAATACACGTATTTGCATTCATATTTGGGACAGACGTTGTATACATATAGATCTATACGTTGGAACGGGTGAAGAGAAGACAACCGGTTTTTCTCCTTTAATACGAACGATAAACCACGCCTCGTACGACATAAAAAGAATTGACGATTATTTTTTTATTCTTTCTTTAATTTAATTTTTTTTTTTTTTTCGTCATAATTTTTTTTTTGTTCGATGTTTTTGTCGAATAGTCGATGATTTCCGAGAATACCGTATCGTCGCAAGTCGATTCCCCCACGAATATAACGTTTCCCCCGTAGTTTCATCCGGTTGATGCCGCGCGAGGACTCGACACGGAGCGGTATATCGCGCGAGTCATAAAACCGTGCAATCCCACCGCCACCACATCCGTCCGCATGTAGGTACAACCCTTGGGTTTCTCTCGATGTTCTCCTCTCTTCGGTAGTGCGCCGCGTTCATTGTTCACGCGAAATCGTCGTTCGCGTTTTAGCTCGTAGGGGAGACCGAAGGAATGCCCGGAGAGTGGCACTCACGAGAGAAAAATCGGTGCGACATACTCGTAGCGCATTATCTCTCATTTTTTTTTTTTCTTTTTTACCGACTGTATTACAAAATTATTACGATTTACGGCATCGACATGATGCGTCGCCCGGATATGCACGGCGATTACATCCTGTCGTATCGATTTCACGACAATACAAACTAAATAGACATTTGAGACGAGTATTCGCGTTCTCATGCAAATGAGGTTAGTTTAGCCGATGTTATGATCACCGCACCACATACGTACGCGCCGTTCTCATCTCTCGCGCGAAGCTCTTTATTTGCACGTGAAGTAATTGCGTAAATTAGACTCGACCCATGTGCGCTGTGGGCTTTCAATGGAAATGAACTACGATGATGGTATTCACCACTCCTCCCCCCCCGCTCTGCCCTCTCGCGGTCCTTACTGCATGCATGTGCACGTTAACAGAGTGAAAAGATGTGTACAATAACTCTCGTGGTACAACGTTCGAAGAGCAACAAAACTAACGTGTCCACGAACGACCACGACACATACACGAGAATTTGACGCATCTTGAGTAGACATTTGTCTTCGTTACTCACTCTTGAAGTTGATGCCCCCCCCTCTCCGCCTCACCCCTCCTCCCGTGTTACGCAATGGACGAGAACACGATACGAGAGAAAGAGCCCCGAGAGCCCATGCGTTCCACTAATAGAAACATTCGAATCCAAGTCGCAGGGCTCCGGTATCGAGGATGCGTTAAAAAAATGCCGGCACTCGATAAATCACTTTGTAGACTGATCTTAGATATATTCGAAAAAAAATTGACTGTCGCGCGGAATTAAACGGTGGAATATTGATGGGACCTGAGAGATCGAGAGAACGTATTGTTTATTTTTCGAAAATCCGGAGATCATTTTTAATTCGTGATTATTATCGAAAATTAGTATTCAATGTTAATAATGATAATCATTTTACCTCGTAAAAAAATGATTACTTTATAATTTTTTTTTTTTTTTTTTTTTTTTTTTTTTTTTCAGTAATTAAATTCTATATAATAGAAATATTACGTAACGCAGCGGTCCGTATTCGAAAAAAAAAAAGTAATTTTTCTCGGTTTTTTTAGAGCACAAAGTTATTCGGTGGTTACAAAAAAATTTCATCGAATAGTTGTACTTACCTCTGGTTGAACATAGAGGATAGATAAGAGTGATCGATCGATCAATCAATCTTGACAAGTAATCTCGGCTGCGATAAGCTATACGAATGCATTCATTGTAAAAAAAAAAAAAAAAAAAAAAAAAAAAAAATTGTAACAATCTGTTTCCTTAACCACGTATACCGATGTGTTTTAAACGCCGTTCATTTAAACTTTAACGAGAGCTGTACGTTTTCCGGAAAAACGTTTATACGAGAGAACATCGCGTCCGATACCCTCGTTACCGCGGGTTGACCCATTTCGTCTAACGCTCCGTCTATTTTAATTAACCGAAAAATCAGCGTTGTGTATTACGTACCTCTCTCTCTCCCCCATTGGGCATGTAGCGAAGGAAATTCCCCGAGCGAACGAAGCCGCGCGGATATTCGCGGTTACTTCGGTGTGTGTCAGGGAAAGCATCGATTTTTTTTTTTTTTTTTTTTTTTTTTTTCCGTTTCTCCGCAATGCCGCGAGTACGAGATTCGAGGGAGAAACCCGAGGGTTTAATCGGAAAACGATGATTCGCAAACCGGCGACGATGGGCAACCGCAACGAGTTTAACGGGAGAGGAAAGCCCCCGGCGCTTTGAAATTGCAAGCGGCATTCAATTATCAACGTCGACGGGCGGCGCGCGTATTATTCAGTAGAATGCGTGAGAACTGATCGAGCAACGCGATGTGTACCTCTCGCCTATTCGACGAGTAAACGTGGAACGTTGCGTTTCCTTCAGTTATTCCCTTTCCGGAGTATGCAATTTTTTTTTTCTCCCGACAATACGACGTACTTGACGAGTCCCAATCGTAAAAAAAAAAAAAAAACAAAAAAAAAAAAAAATCGTCACAAATCCCTAATGTTATCGTTCTATAGAATTAAATACCCAAACGTCTCGCGTGGGACGAGAATCGTTGCCAAAACTCGCGGAATTCGTATAGTTACTTGAGATCAAAAATAAATTCGCAGCAACGGAAGACACAATTTCGAAAGAAGTGTCATGCACCCGGTCAGCCGTTGAATTCATTCAAAAGACGCGGAACATTTTCTTTCCTTCTCCCACTGGCGAAAGCCGCAATTATCGTAGACACAGAGTCGGGAAGATTTAATTTTAGAAAAGTTTTCCCCGATTCTCGTTGTCGGGGATGCCACGTCTTCGTCGGAGAATAAAGACCAACCGACGGAGAGACGATAACGCGGATGCAAAATTTCAAAACTCCGAGACTAAGAATTCTCTGTTAGTAAACACGATAAATGATTGTTCGCATTTGGTACGCGTTTATGTGCGCTCCTTCGCTTACTATGCGCTTTAATATATTCCTGACGATCTCAATTTTACGAACGTTACGCAAACTTTTGTAGAGCAGTAAAATTTTCCTTCTGGAAACAGTCGCAATAATTCTGTTAAAAAAACAAGAAAATAAAATGTTATATACGCAGAAATCTCTCCGAAAAAAAGGTAAATTTTATGCGTCCAAAAATTTCAACGAAAAAAAAAGGAAATTTCATGCGTCCAGAAGTAACTTTAAAAAAAATGATCTATAGCCAGAAAATTCGATGAAAAAAAAAAAAAAAAAAAGAAACAACTAAATTCACGTAGGAATTTGATATTTAGAAACTTCGTACCTTGTAATACATCGAACGACTGCTCTCTATCCTTATGTACTCGTAACACGTGCGGTGTATCATCGCATTAATGCAACGAGAATAATACAAAAGTTTCTTTATTTTTTGTTCTTCTCTGTGTTTTCTACGACTGCGTGTCCGCCAATCGCGAAATCACGAACGCATCTATGCTACAGTTTTGTTTAGAAATTTTTTTATTTGCCAGAGATATTGCGAGGATAGAAAATAATCCGCTTTGCCGGAGTTTGCTATCCGTGACGCAGATAACGAGAAAAATTGCTCCGATTTATTTTCTCCTTCTTCGTTCCACTCGCGAGTGACGACGAGAGGAGTTGCTGTGTAATACAATGTATCGCGTGTATTTGTTTTGCTCCCAATGCGTTCCGCTCTTTTTCTTGACTTTGGCTTATCGTTTCGATGCGAAACAATAACGATATCTCGCAAAGCTTTTCGTGTCTCGGAACTCACGAATACGTCGATCGCTGTTCCTCGAGAGAATGACGAAGCTGAATATTCCGAAGGATTGTAACAGTCATTCCGGGAAAATAGATATAAAAAAAATTGTACCGAATTTCGCGGCGGCAATTCGTAAACGTTGTCGATGAATTCGAGATAATTCGGTGAGGAACTCGAGAAATTGTTAAAAAAACGAAATAAAAATACAATTTTAATTTTTTTTTTTTTTTTTTTTTTTTTTTTTAACCATAAAAAAATTTTTTCACTTCGATCCCCGATATTTTCCAAGATATTCGATAAACTCGCAAACTTATCCCATTGTGAAACTTACGAAACGCCTCTTGTAAATTCAAAGAGTCTAAAGAACTTTAGATCGGAGTCCTGGTATCGTCTTCTTTTAAACTTGTAATTCTCTTTTTTTTATCGCGCCACTTAACCAGCAACACGAGAAGAAAGCAAAAAAAAAAAAAAAAAAAAAATAATTGAGTAATTTCGTGTGACTCAGAGTCTCAATCGTGTTAGAAAAGTCGACGGCCCGTTAGGAACTCTCGCGACGCTTCTATGCCTCGCCACTGCTTTGATAAACGGAAATGAATCATTTAGCGGATCGCTAGAGAGTCTCACTGCGACGTGGGCGTCTTGAAAGAGTTTTCGTCTGCAGTCCCTCAGTCCGGTAGAATTCGCTTCAACGGGGTCACGAATTTTCCAATAAAAAGTTTTTCCAACATATCGCGTCGTTAGAGTCAACGATTGGAATGGGGTTCGCGCTGTCGCGAGGTTTGTTTTTCGGCATCACTGGTCACGGAACCGCGGACTCGGAGAATCTCGTTCGCAATGACCCCCACAGATAATACGCGTTGAGCCGTACGAGCCGTTAGTAGAAACCGGTCTAATGTTGCCATAGATAAGCTAAAAGCTTGTGCCGAGTTGCGCGTGTACTTCGCTCGATTACATCGAAAGTAAAGTAACCATTAAAAAAAAAAAAAAAAAAAAAGACGCGAATACAATAATCAATACTTTAATCGCTTGCAATGAACACCGTCGAGTAATACAAGTCCGTGTAATTGGTCAGGTGTGCTCTCTCCGTAGAGTGTGAAGCAACGTTGTGATCATCGTCCGTGACGACGATACGAGCGATGAAGCGCTCAAGACGAGCCGCGTACGGCAATGCGTAACGCCGCGTTAACTGTACGCTTTAACCAGTGAGCGTTTCTCTGTGTGCTCTGTGGTATAATACACCCTCCGAGCTTTTAGATTATATCGGGTCAACATTGCGTCGTTCAACCCGACAGCGTGACTCTTCACGCTCGCTGCTTGTTCGATATCGGAGTTTTACGCGTGTGTTTAGCTGATGGGGTTCGTTTCCTCGTTGCCGATAGCAGTAGGCGTTATCGGGTCAAACGCGGGCCACGAATAAACCCGGTAGTTGTTATTTTTCAAATGAAGAAACAGCTGAGATTTTCAATGTCATAAATGATAATAAATATTCTTTACGATACCGAATTCTCGAGTTAATAACCGAAATCACGATTTTTTTTTTTCGTGCATCAATTACGCGATTTTTTCGAATTAATTAAAAAAAAACGGTGGAATTCGAAATTTTAATGACCAAATATTGCTTATTGAATTAACACGCAAAATAATAGTAGGAATTCGCCTCTAAATTACCCATTTAATTATTAATTGTAATTAAACATTGAAAAAAGTACATTACAGGACACAATAATTACGTGTTGCGCAATAAAAAATAATGCTAATTTTCTCTAAAAGGTTTTAGGTATCAGTATCAGATATCAGTTTGTAAAAAATTGTACAAATGTACTGTTAACAATAATACAATTATCAGAAAAATGCTTGGAAATTACGAGTCTTCATAGATGAATACGAACGACGATTTGCCAAAAATGATTGCCACCAGCTGTTTATTTTTATTTTTCCAGAAAATAAAATGCGTAGATACACCAATCCATTGTAAGACTCAACAGTATTCAGAATAATCGACTTTCGATAAAAAAAAAAAATTTAGTACTTTCGATTGCCATGCAATCGAAATTTCTCAATAAATACAATTTCTTCCATTCTTTGGCGTGATATTCATCCAATAAACGATCTATCGTAACCTAGAAATACCCCGTATTCCGTATTTTCCCAATTTAGATTTGAATTTT
Source organism: Cryptus armator (assembly GCA_963971235.1). Classification (NCBI taxonomy): domain Eukaryota; kingdom Metazoa; phylum Arthropoda; class Insecta; order Hymenoptera; family Ichneumonidae; genus Cryptus; species Cryptus armator. The sequence goes on along the minus strand of OZ020234.1, from coordinate 2,172,337 downwards.
TTCAAAATTTCACAACGAATACGGACTTTAATAATTTTTTTTTGTAATTATATCATTAATGAAAAATCCTCCTGCAAAGCAACGGAGTTTAGAAAGCGATGACTGAAGTATATATTTTTATTTTAATTTTTTTCTAAACACCGGAGGATATATATTCGCTCTGTAATTTTAATATGTGTCTAAGCAACTAAGAGAGACGCGTACACACGTGCGCCTAGGAGTCTCGTGAGCTAAGAATTTAAATGAGACGTCGCGACACTCTCGCAGGTGGTAGCGATGGATTACGCGGTATATACGCGCGGCTGGTGCAGCCGCGGTGGCGCGGCGGCATCGCGACCAAGAATGCACCGCTTCGGTCGTCGTCGTCGTCGTCGTCGTTGTCGTCTGTGCATAGTGTGTGAACCGTTTGAGATCAAGGTCGACCTTACGTGGGTAAACGTCCTCGGGTCGCTTTGCCTTGAGTGGCGCGAGAGATTTTCTTTTCTTTTCTCCGGTACACAACGGTGCGCGCCGCGCGTGCGTCTGTGTGCGTCTCGCGGTAGCTTCTCCGACGGTCTCGAAACCCTCTTCCCCTCTTCAACGATCTACGCACCCGGGCTTATCGTTTGCCCATTGCCTCCCTCCCTCTCTTTCATCCTCGTCTTCTTTGCAAATTCTCTTCTTTGTCCGGCGCTCTTTTCCGTCTACCGAGTACAACATGAAACGTCCCTACGCACCTACCCGACACGGCAGACGTGCTTCTTTGGTCGCGAACCCTCCGCTAGACGGCACTCAACATTAAAACCACCACCAACGTCAACTCGGGAGAATACAATACATATATATATCCCGACTCCGATTTTTTCTCGCGCCCTCTTTTATTTCAACAGAGACTAGAAACTAATGAAAAAAAATACTCCAAAAATTGCCGATGCGATGAATTGAATTAAAGCCGTGAAATTTGGTCGGAAAATTTTATAGAAGCAATTTTTATCGAATTTTTTTATCATGCAAATGGCGACAATAGTTCTGCGCACTGTAGTAGCGAACGAAAGGCATACTGTACGGTTATTGTAGTTGGTTTAGTGCGTCTGTGATACAATGTTGAAATACCAGAGTTTAGTCGAGCAGTTATAATGGAAAACGAAGGCTCAGCGAAAGCCTCTCTCTTTCTCTCGTCACGATGACGAGGGATATAGATATAGGTGTACATATAACATATACATATATTTATACGAGATATTACCGCGATGGGCCTCTTTGTACCTATATGTATTTCTCTGAAGCACTTCGCGTTCACTCTCCGCGGGGCTTATGTCTCGGACGCCTCGCGGTAGTCTCGAAGTTTTCACCCACGCTACCGTCTGCCCTGTCCACCCTTTTTCTTTCTTTTTTTTTTTTTTTTTTTAACAAACTCGACTCCACCCTTTTCCTCCTCTCACCGGGCGATGCTTACAACACACCCGGCAATACATATACCGTATATTTTTCATGCGTGCTGACGGCGCTCCGTTACATCAGAGTGAAAGAGATGCTTGAGCATTGCGGTATTTCGTCCGGACGTTACGCGCAAGAGGATCTCTCGCGGCAACAACACATCACTCGGAACATAGACACAATCCTTTTGCATTCGCTCGGGTGAAAGCGTCTTTTTTTTTCATCCCGCTGTCTGATGTCTCGGCAATTGTAACTTTTCCGACTTGTGTGGGTAACTGAGAGACGAAAAAAAGTGAACTTTTTATGGGCGATGTATAGAAAAAAAATTTCGAAATTTCAGATCGCGGATTTTCAGTTCGTTTACTCAATTCGAGATTTTATGTATGCGAACGATAAGAATAACAAAATCAAAGGCACACTTTTACCGATGCAGATTTCTTAAAAATCGATGATTTTTAACACATCTTTAAAAATAAACGGTAAATTATCCTCAACTTTTTCCAGGATATTCGTATAATCCCTCTTTTGACTACTTTCATTTTTTATTAATTTCACACATGTAGTTTTTGAGATACGATTTAAAACGTACAGTCCATGTATACTTCGTCCATAAATTGCATGCATATCTCGCTAACTTTGAGTATTAATATTTCGATTTCGGGACAGTAAATCGAATTGAAATTTCACAGATATTTCAATAGTATGTAAAATAATATTCACATAAAGTTTGAACGCATTCCCAAAAAATTAACACGTGGAGGTTATGGCTTCGATTGACGAATTACTCCAATTCGTAAAGAATCGAAATTTCAGAGAAAACAACGCGACAAGTTGAATAATTCGAAAAAACTAATTCAGAATCATTAGATTATAATTAAATTACAATAATAGTACGTTTAATCAAAAACAGAATTTTTAAAAAATGAATTTAACTCAAAAACCGATATACGTAACAAACGACGTGAACGCGGATGCTGTAATACGAAAAACGAGTTTGGGAAAGCGTCGGATTGAAACACAGTGAAGCATGATCTACCTATGTAGGTCACAGCCCTCGTTAACATCCTCTTACACGTCTATATCTATACATATATACATAAAATGCTATATCTATCCGGCGCTATGCTCTCCTCCCCCCGTGTCTCTCCGATATCTATGCTTGCGACACGACCGGTAGAACAGCTATTAGTTCCTGTTTGTCCCAAGCGATATGCTCTCCTCTAAGCACACTTCGGCGGTGTGTTCAATGATCAACCGTACGATTCAGTGACTTTGTGAACATATAGACACGAGACAATTGTTCGTGGGCGTTCGCGGAGAATTCGAAGAAAGTTTCCTAAGCGCAAGCGCGTGCGGACTTTTGATTATACGAGATGAAAAACGCATAGATCGCGCGCGCGCGGGGGCACTATCGATTCTGCACGAGCGGATCCGTGCATCGCGACGTTCGTAAGCCTTCTGGACGATTTTTTTGCCTCTGAATATTAGTTACCTACACGCGATCGTTTCTTCGGGTATTCCAACAGCCGGCTAAGTATACAGTGCAAGTATACAGAGAAAAACACACGGTTGGCATAGCATACCGATCGTATAGGTATGAGTTGCAGTGTGTTGGTTTGTTAGTTCCTTGGATACTTTCGCCTTTGAGTATTACAGAGATATATATGTATATATTTAACAACCTACACGCGATGCTCCGCGAATGGTAGGAAGGTCGACTTCCCTACGGGGGGAATTCGGGTTGTGAGAGTCCGTGGGTAATGCGGGTCGCCTCTTAGAAATTATCTACGGAATGATCACAGTTGTTCCAAATTCCTACAGACGGTAATTGCGCTCGAGTTTTAGATAAATCATAGCCATTTCACGCGTTCCTGATGAAAGGGATCACAAGGTGATAGTCATCCAAGGATAAACCCATTATTTGTCTTCGTAAATTCCTATTGTTCTTTGAATAAAAAAAAAAAGTTAAAGAATCAAAGAGATGACAATTCTGTTTCGGTTTTCGTCTGTAAAAAATTGTTTTTACAACATATTTCTTTAATCAATAATTTATTATTTATTTATTATTTATTATAAATGATGATGATATAAAATTATAATTATATTACTATTATTATGATTTATTAATATTTACGAGACTATTTGATTGATTTATAGTGCAATTAATTTACTGTTCTCTCGAGTGGAGTATTAGCAAAGATCAAAATGCAAAAGTTTGAGAATATCGAAGTTTTTATTCATAAAAAGTAACTGTTAGATGATAAAATTTTACTTAACAACTTCGAGAGATCTTCCAACAGTATCAATATATTTTGAGATATTTTACGTGAAAAAAAAAAAAAAAGTTGATTTTTACAACAAATATACGAGTTTTTTCATAGGTGACTCGTATTACCCCATTTATCCGTAACGCCAGTATTCCGAGCCTCGATCGACGCTGCAGGGCTCACGAATTTTAAGGCGACCCACGATCGAGAAGATAATCCGGTCGGACGTTCGCGTGTATATCCCCCACGTCTATATCTACACACATACATCGTCGTATGTATATATACGTACAGCTTGAACCTTCTCCGCTGGACATACTATACTTTACTATATCCCTCTATAAGGCACACGAACGTACCATAACTCTGGTATACAGCATTGCGCGTACATACGTCGTACGTACACCGTAGATAATGTATATACCGCCCCGGTGGTCGCGCAAGCCAAGCACTTTCGTGCATAAAATCGTGGTTCGCACACCGCGCCTAAAGCCTCTCTTTGCAGCTTCTCTTACCTTCGCCGCCGTTGTAACATCACTCGCTTATCGATATATTTATTTACGTACGCCTACGTCACAATTCGTTTTATTATGTCCCGACGAATTTATTCCGCTGTTTCGTTTTATATGCCCCCCTCTCCGATTTTAACTACGAAAAACTTTTCTCTGTCTCGAGACTGACGGCTGACGTCGCGTGGGATGAGGCACGCCGCGGTGCATCGAACTTCGGAGACTGCTTTCCTCGTACTCCAAAGTCACGTCATGTTATCCTGATCAATGTTATCCTCTACTACCCTTTCCATCCCAATTTACTTCGAGACTTCGAACTTCCGAAACTACGAAACTTATGTTTGATTGACGATGAAGCTTTTGCTGAGTTTTCTCCGCCCGTTGGCTCGCGGGAGCCAAACGAAATAAAAATGCTCGACGTGAAAAAGTTTAAGAGGAGAATACGCCGACGAAACTAGCTGGCGTTAGTAACGGTGGTAGATACTTGGCAATCCTTTTGTCGAGAAACTCGATTTACTCATTTTTTTGTCGAATCGTATTTAAGTGTTTTTTATATTAATCATTTTCTTTTTTTTTTTTTTTTTTTTTTTATAAAAGGTTTAGTCAATTTTTATATACAAAAAGAATTATCTTTGCTTTGAGCCGCAATGCCACAACGTTCTTAATCCTCTGATATCGCGTTACCGGAGTATAAAAAAAGTGCTAAATTCGCAGGAAATCCGTGAGAATTTTTTTTTTATTTTTTTTTTTTAACACGATCGAATGCTGCATCAGCGTCTACGCAAATCCGCTTTTGGTACAAAAAAAAAATTTTATTTCGAAATGTAAATTCTTCATAGAGTTTTTGCCGCTTCGATTTCCGTAGGATATTTCGTTCGCAAAAAAGAAAAAAAATAATAATACAAATCCGACAACGGTACTATTAGCACTGAGCGTAAGGTCTCTCAATTAAAAAGTAGTCGGTGCGAAAAGAGTTGCATAATAAAATAATGAGCGAAGCGAGGTTACAACCGGAGAGAGCTTTCCGTATTAGACTCGTCGCGGTACATATACGCGTACACTCGATGGCGAAGAGTTTACGCACGCTTGGAATTTGATCCACTGGTTACCTCAGCTGCGCGCGCCTGGTTTTCTTAGGGGCCCGTGCAAGATAGTAGGTTCTCTGTGGCAAAGCGTGCATGGAATGATCATGCGAGCGGCACGAGCTATACGCTACATACGCTGTATATGTATATTCGCATCAGCGCAGCCTCCGCCACACCGTAGCCGTTACGGTGCTCGTTCGAGGCTGTGAACGCCGCTTAAGGCACGCGGACAACGCGAGGACTTCAGCTCGCTAAGCAAGAAACGGGAAGGCGGTTGGGGAAGAGGGAGGGAGGGAGGGGAGGGGAGAGGGCCTCACCCGGGCCCCGAGAGAACCGTGTGGAAAGGGTGAAGAGATGTGGTGGATGGAAACCGGAGAAGCAACGAACGAAGGAGAGGAGAAACGGAGATAAAGCGAGACGGCCAAACACCTTACTCGCCACATACGCCGAAGCAAAGAGGCGCAACACTATCACGAAAAGCTACCTGCTATGCCTCGTGTACCTAATGAGAACGGGAAGATACAGTCATTGGCCATTCTATAAAAACGTTCAAAGTCCACGTAACCAGGAAAGATTCCAATTATTTGAAATCAAATACGAAATATATCGATATATCGATATATATCGTTTTGTTTCTTCGATCTTTCGAGTTCGATTTACGATCATTTTTAAGGCATTTTGGAACGAAAATTATCGGGGAAACGGAGTTAAAACGAAAACACCTGATTCGTCTCGTATATACATCGAGGCAAAGAGACGCCGCAGTATCACGAAAAGCTACCTGCTACCTATGCCTCGTGTGCCTAATGAGAACGGAAAGATACAGTGAAGATACAGTACTCTATAAAATCGTTCGAAGTCGGAAAGTCTATGAAAATTCGATTAATTCGAAAGTATATATAAAAAATTTCAATAATTTTTGTTTTCTTTGTCGAAATTTCTGAGTCGATAGTGCAATTTTTTTAAATAATTTCGAACCAAAAATATTCTTAATTTGCCGATGTAATCATGTATCGCGTAGAATTAACGAATTTAAGATTCTTAACTATCATTACTATTAGCTATTCTGTCTCATCGTAAACGCAATAATTGTGATGTCGCGTTATTAATTAAGTTTGCAAGAAGTCTGCAGATAATGAAAACCAAAAGTATCGGTAAATTCGCCGATAAATCGTGCTAAAAAAAAATATGTTTCAATGATTATCCTTTCGAATGTCTGGAATTTATCGATAAATAGTCTACGAAACATATTTTTTTAATACAAAAAAACTTTATACGAAGTTACTACAAGATTATCGGTTAGAGTGGCCAATGACTGTGCCAAACGCGACTCTCGTAGCTCGTCGACGTCGTCGTCGTTGATATTCGAGAAGTGGGATGCTGCAGAGAGAAGTCCCAAGCAGCAGCAGCAGCAACATAGCGAACGAGCGAACGGACGGCGAGAGTGGACGGACTGCATGCCACCACTCCTCCTTCGCCGGCTCGTTCACTCGCTCAGCTCGATACCTTCGAAGAGAGGCCCAAGCGAAGCTAGCAAGCAGCAGCAGCAGCATCGAGGCAAACTCTCGGGGGCCTCTCTTGCTCCTTTACTCCCGTAACTTTTATTTACCGGGCCGCCTTCCCACAGGCCGAGAGAAGTGCCCGAGCCTCGCCGGGCCCCGTTTCTCGATCGAGTAAACTCGCGCCCGCCCGACCGGCTAGTAGTGATTCTCGCGAGAGTTGTAACGCGCGCCCCGCTTTAACTCCGCGATCTCTTCACTCTCGTAATATAACGTATATATATATATATATATAATAGCAAAAAAAAAAAATACCCTCGAGGAAAGGTACAATATTTCTCTGAAACGAGCGTCTATTCGCTATCCCTCATTTTCTTCTATTGCATCTCGTTTCATTGCTCCTTTTTTTATTATCTCGAACGATAATCCACTTTATCGAACTTTGCCGGTGAATAGATCAATTTTTTTTTCTTTTTTTCTCATTCCCATTCGTTTCCAATGCCATTCGCGTGTGTGCATTCGTAATATCGGTATTTAAAGTACTTCGCACGTAAAACGCGCACTGTTACCACCGAAGGATTATCGTCGTGTCGGTTGCATCGCGGTTAAACCGAGTGGAGCCTTAGCTCGCGGAGTGTACGGAGCACAATCGTGGAATGCGGTATTGGTGAGGACCCACCCTTCGGCGGCCGGTCCACTCTGTGGCTCTCTGTGCTGTGAAACACTCACACAGTCTCGACGATCTCTCGTGTCCAAGACACACACACTGTCGGGATACAGAGTTGATAATCGTGCGCGCGTGTGTTGCTTCTCCATATCAAGTTACGGATGGAATAGAGAATATTCACAATGCGCGTATATTCGAATCACGAGTACGCGGAGTACAAGCAGTGATTATTGAAAATGCAGAAAATCAGCGGATTTGGATTAAGTGCCGATTTGATGAATAAATAAAAAAATTAAAAAAAAAAAAAAAATTCTAAAAGTGTAATTTTTCCAGTGTAATTTGAAGTGAATATAATTGAATTGATCAATAAATATAAAAATTTAAAAAAAGATAGGATTTAAAGGAGATTCACGGTGGAGGCTACGAGGTCGTTGCACCTTTCGTCTTTTCGCCATCTCGTCCTCTCTTGCCGCCACGGAATAAAACCCATACGTATTATATACGTATATATAGATACTTTATATATATATATATATATGTACACTATATACAGACGCTATCGCGGAGAGGTATCGACATCACCGTGAGCGCATACATTGGTGGTTGCAACAGAGTGGGCGCTCGTTTTATTCCCTTGTTTTGTACCCTCTTGTTCGCCTCCAACTTCGTACCTTTCCACTGCGTGCGGCCAATTATTTCGTTTGCGATCGAGAGTGGCGCATATTGCGAATCGGTCAAAATTAATTGCATCGAAAACTTTAAATTCTTATAGAAAAAAAAAAAAAAAAAAAAAAAAAGAACCGATGAACGGAGAAAGCGAAATAACGAAAGTATCGATTCCACCGCGAATTCTGATTTAAAACGATTCACAATCGGATCGATTTGCTCCGAAACTTCGAATAGATGAAACAATAAAAATAATCAAAAGACTCTGTCGCGTTCTGAGTGTTTAAAAAAAAATTGAAAGAAAGGAAAAAAAAAAAAGGATAGAAGACAAAAGAAGATTTCACATTGAAGCCGACCTCAGAGTAATTGGAATGCATGGGACAAGGTGAAAGGGATTCGGCGGAGCGAACGAGTGAAGATCGAGAGTGAGACCCGCGACTCCTATACGAGGTTTATCCGCGGTTTGTTGGTGGGTCGCCCCTGCCGACTCTCGGAGGAGTGTCTCCGCTGTTGCTGCTGCTGCTGCTGCTGCAGCACACAGACCGCGCGCGGAGATACGCCGAAAGATTGGAAAGATGCGGACAGACGCGGATGCCTGGATCGTTGCCATCGTTGTAATAACGTCTGACGGTTGTTGCCGGATGATACTGTAGCCGTGGAAACTGAGAGTAACCACCGCGAAACGCGCGGGGGGGAGAGGGGCTTCGAGGGAACGCGGGTGAGATGCTGCGGTGAGAAAGGTCGAGGAGTCGAGAGCATCGAGCACGCGAGGGAAAGACGTCGAGAAACGCGAAAGGGCGAGAAACCCGAGGCTCAGCTCTGGATGTCGGCTTGTAATCACGAGGATTCGCCCCGCGAGCTCGCGGAGAAAGTCTCGGTGGAAGTAGTCCGTAATACGCAGCGGGGGCATCGTCACTCCCGACGAATAAAACTCGAACTGCGTCTTCGAAACGGTCCAGAGATGATGATCTTCATTTCTCACTCACGCAAACCTATCAACGAGGCTATGCAATCATTTCATAGAATTTTTTATGAAAATCCTCTGATCGCAGGTTAAAAAAAAACCGCTGAAAAACAGTAATCTGAATACTGTTCTAGTCTTTCGAGAAAAAAAAAAAAAAGGCGCGTAACCTCATTTTGAATAGAATATGAAACACATCGATATTTAACGAAGCAATTGTCGAGGAAAAGAAAGTCTTTTGAGGCTCTGAGTTAATGATTGGATGAGAGCGGTCGACGGTTAATGACAAAACGTGTGAAAGCGAAGCTTCGCGGTTACGAAGGTCGTTATCTTAGCGACTTGTCTCCCGTTCGCTATTTATGCTTTTCTCCGGTCTGATCGGACGAAACTTGTAACTCGTTCCTGTTTCCTTACCGCAACGAGGAAAGAGGAGGATACGACTTTGGATACCCGGTCGACGATTATCCCGGTGATTACCGTGTTTGCCTGGCGTGCTCTCTCTTCCCTCCCCTGGACCTTCGTGAGACGCCGAAGCTCTCGGGGCCACCCGCACTATAGAGCGATACGAGAAGCTTGTCTGGCCGGTAAGATCGGCGTTCCAACAAAACCATAAGAAAACCATAAGAAAAAAAATTAAAAATAAAAACAAAAATCAAGACCACCTCGACCAAGCGACTGGAAGACCTCGAGGGGTGATCTCCTTCTCGCTTATGTTAGCCCTCGGGAGAATAATTCCACGAACGTGATCGAGAAAAAGAAAACAAGATTGACAAGATTCACGAGTGTAAATTATGTCGAGATCGTGGCTCTAACGTCGAGAAAAAAAAAAAAAAAAAAAAAAAACGAAAAAGTACAGCAACAATCATTCGGACGAAGAAACGAGGCAGTGATGCCTCGAGAATTTCTTCGCTGTGACCTCGATAGGTCGCGGCGAGAACGATAGAACAAGGGAAGAAGAAGAAGAAGAACAAGAAGGAAAGGGAGAAGATCGGTAGAGGGCGAGGATAACTCGTCCATGAGGCCCATCTCGTTCGAGAATTTGCGAAGGCTCGTTGGCCGCAAGAAGGACAGGAACGAGCCATCCTTCAAGCGCAGCGAGTCCTTCAAGCGTATATCAATAAGAAAGAGTTATCTCGATCGTGGAAAGCGGCGTAACAAGATTCAGAAGAGCGCCGAAACGACCGGTACCGATGCTCAGGAGCGTTTATCAGGTGAATCGGAAATCCGTAAGGAATCGTTGCACAAGATCAACGGCACGACCGCGACGATCATCGTCGCTGATGACGCGGAAAGAAAGATACAAAAAACTGCAGGTACGATCGGTTACGATGAGTGGATACACGACGTCACCACACCGCCGGAGAAGATACGTGACGATTTCGACAATCGTCCGCCGATTTCCCGCAACAGAAACGCTAAATTGTCGCATCAAACGACGACGCAGATCGGTAAAACTGAAAGCGTTACAACCGAACTCGCTGTACTGAGATTGGACAGTTCGCCGATTTTTCCGCGATGCATAAAATCACCGGTACCGATCGTTAACGAGAGAATTCCCGAGTGCGCGGAAGAATTGGTTACCGATGTTTCATCCGCAACCGAAGGACCACCAAGCGTTAGCGTCAGTTTGGGACGAGTTTGGCGCGATGCTGTGCCGGTTCCGTTTCCGTCGCAATTGAATTCGACCGGTTCGGCTCATCACTCGCTGGACAGCGGACTAAAAGAGAGAAAACCGCAACCAACGGTTGCCAGAACAGTATCGGCACCGGAGAAAAGTCTGTCGACATCGAAGGACTCGTCCTCGTCGTCTTTCAGTTTCTCGTTGTCGATATCGCGACTTGCCGATCTGCGGACAAATAGAAACGGATTTTTTCGACGCAAAGCACCGAAACCATCACCGAGCGTGAGTTCCGATGGTTATTTCAAACGTACGAGTGGACCGAGACGATCGAGCGGACGGCGTCGCACCGTGCGCGCCTCACAGAGGAAAAATAACGTGAACGCGGGGAAGAAAATTGTAGAGAAGGAGATAATTCGTCCGGCCAGTCCAGTGTGGTTCGTACCCCCGGAGAGGCGACGCTCCAAGAGGCAACGCAGGGTATGGCGAGAGATTCGTTATCTTACCGTCGACGAGGATCATCCGCTCGTCGAAACGAAATCGGACGACTGGTCGTCGAACGTTTCCGACGAATTTGACGATCAGCAATTGCTACTTTCCGGCGATTTCAACGAGAGACGCGACGTTTTTCGTCAAATCGCCGTACCCGCGCCACCCTCGTCGTCCCTCGGCACTGCAACGTCGTCCAGCGCTTGTTCGAGAATCTCCACGTCATCATCGAAATCCTCCGAGGGTTCGGGTTGCCCGGCACCGAAGATCAGCGATTTCAATGAGGACAAACTCTTCAGCGAAGAGCTGCGGGTCAGCGGGATACTCGCTCAACGACCTACGTGGCGACCGTCGACGACACCGTCGATGAATTATTTCGCCAGTACGCAATTCTTGACTTTTTTGACAAAAAATTCGGGTCGCGCGACGAGCAACGATAGAAAAGAGAACGGAAGGCACTGTCGGTGTTTCACGTCGAGTGACAGCGACAACGAGACGAGAAACGATCGCGCGTCGACGCCGCGCGATGACAAAGTGATCGGTGATCGTGCGCAGTCGAAGGACACTTCAAAGGATAATTTGCAACAGCAGAAACGCGTCGGACCAAAGAGACGACCTCTGCGAAGGAAGTCGCAGTTGAAACGGGCGAATGGCGGACAGCCGGTTTATCTCGTTCGGAAGTGTTCCTCGCTACGGAGACGACCCAGTAAGATTTTTTCTCCGAAGTTTCCGAATCTTATGAATTACGTGATTTTTTTTTTTTTTTTTTCTTTTTTCCTCGATTTCACTAATTTGTCTTTTAGATTCGTAATGCTACAGAAAAATGATTTTTGCTTTTGAGGCGTAATATAATCACATTTTTATGTATTTGAATTTACTTTTATACGATTTTCAAATATTTTTTGGCCGCCGCCGCCGATGTATAGGGGAGATCGCGGAAATTTGGCACGCAATTTAAAAAAATCGAAGATTTCACCCGACGAGTGTGGCAATCTAGGAAATTGGAATGCATACGGTAGAAAGTAATTACGTAGAGCGCCATACTCACTGCGTGAAATCCCCGATCTTTAACGGCGTGTGTTTCATCTAACCCCGGTCTATTCTATTCAGGTTCCTTCGAAAGTAATTGTAAAAAAAAACTGATGGAAATTTTATGATATTGCGGAAAAACCCCTTTTTTATACGCTGAAAGGGTTAAGGGGATTAATTTTATAATAATTAAATCTCAATTTATTTTATCATCAAAGCGTAAAAATTATTCGCGTGAACGCTTCGATGGATCGGCCGGCATGCAGATTATCTTACGAAGACACATTGACGACAATTTACTATAAACTATTTTCGATAACGTTTTTTTTTATGATATATTTATCGAGACCGAGTTAGCCAGACGATATAAATATGAACCTGTTGATCGAGCGGTCATCTGTGATAACTGTGACGTCGCGCATGACGTATATTACGACACGATACAGCGACGAAGATAGGCGCGTAGACCGAGCGACGTCACTCGCCTCGCGTAGGCAGATGGTAGACGATGTACATTTAAATTAATTTTTTTCTCTGCACTCTCTACTCTTTCCCTGATACTTCCATTGAATAAAGTCTATTTCCAGCCCGTTCTTGAGTACCCATTGCTTAAATTACCGATCAACGGATAAATCGGGCGCTGATTAAGAGTTGTGTTAGAAGTTCTACCGCCACCGTTTTTTATATCGACGATCGATCAGCTCTATCCGCGATTTCGTAATTTTACTCGCTTGTAACTCCGTTTTCGGGACACGTGACGATTTATCGTCATTCTTGTTCCATTCCGAAAGAAACTTTCTCCGAGCTACAAACCGAAACCTCTTTTCAACGGAGCCAAACACCGGCCTTCTTCGACGCGTTTGTTAAACTCATAAATAATGTAATTTGCTTTGGGGTTGAATACGATTGAGAAAAAAAACTCGTACGACACCCCGACTATGCGTAGTTCAGCTGCCACCAATTAGCGCGAGAAAAAATCAATCATTTGCCAATTAAAAAAAAAAAAAAAACTTGTAACTGTACACGAAAAAAAATTTTTTTTTTACTTAATAATTTCAAATAAAATGATTAAATATTTTTATCATTTTATTAAATTATTAAATAATTCTTCGAAATATTTGTTACGTAATTTTTTTTACGTGAAACTTTTCTCTCTTGAGTTGCGTTTCTAACAATTCGAAGCTACGATTCACGTGGTCGGTTGCACGCACAGGTTACGCTATTGCGTGATGCGGATTAATTGAGACAAGCGAAACGACGCAATTTCTTCGCATTTCCTTCGACGCCATGAGACCGATTCTCGTCAAACGACCTTTCGCAGCTTTTCTTGATTTTCACTCGATGGTAGAGACGAACGAGAAACGCGGTTGTTACTTCAGGGCTATTATACTCCAACGATCCGGTACCACGATATTTATATCGTTAAAAATGAAAAAAAAAAAAAAAAGAAGAAAAACCTGTTGACGGAGACGCAACGCGATACGTACTAATTGTCCAATTTATATCGAACCGTTTACCATATATAGACATTGGCTATCCGCATTCAAAACATCGACGTTTCGCCCCAATCGTCAGATATTTAACTCTCCCGCTTATCATGCATAATTAGAATGACATCAGAGATGCTGCGCATCTGCCGTATCGCGTGGTAGTGATTAACGAACGGCAAAGAATATATACACGCGTATAAATAGTTCGCATAACTCTTGTGGAGCTCTCGATGACTTATCGTCGACGATAGGGACACTCGACACAATAATAAATACATCAGTGATTCATTCATCGATGCGGCAGAATAAATACCCAATCAACTTCCGTTCGTCGTGCATTGACCTCGCAAAACAGCCGGACTGACGGAACGTAACTGGGTCACCGGAAACGCGACGGAACATTTGCGGAAAAATTGAATTGTTCATTGAGTCGAAGAATAATAACTATCGGAAGGATATTTATACATTCGATATTCATTAATCGATTATGAAAGAACATCTGACGCTTCGAAATCCGAGTGAAATTTAATTATTATAAAATGAAACCAATTTAATAATGAAAATAATATCATCACCGACTCGTCACTGTTATTAACTTCAAAAGCCGCGTTTCGTTTTTTAATTTTCGATGTATAGTTCACACCAAAAAATATTAATCGCCAAAAAAAAAAAACTCTTCCGGTGGCCATATTTTCTTCAATTTTTAAATCTTTTTTGACATTTTTTTTTCTAAGTCTCGCAATACACGTTTCCTTATTTAAAAAAAATAAATCATTGTATTTCTTTCTATAGTTTACGAGAAAAAAAAATAAACATTTGACTCGATTCCAATCTGAATACTTGAATACCGATAATCGTCGACAACGCTTATTGCTTATTGGTAACCGAGAAAAAACGATGTTCTTCTGGTGTTCCGTTAGCACATCAAATACGTTGTGTATATATAACGATTAAGGGAAAGGAGTGTTAGTTACACTGCGGAGCGAAACTCGTTCCGGAAACGCGATTAGGAAGGTACCTGAGCGGTTGCGCAAAATAATAATTCTTCGTTGGCGCAATTCATTGCAGAAATTAATTATCACCTCACAATCCTTTCTTTCTTTCTTTCTTTACCCGCGCTGTTGGTTTAGTATTAATTACAACGCGTCCAGCGCTCTGTGTATTGTATATATATATCCTATATATATAGATATAATACACCTAATACACGTTGGTATGTATAATACTGGGATACGATCTCTTCACTCGTCCGAAGCCACAGTGCTTCATACATTTAAACATTATATTTCGCAATCCTTCGCCGCGTTTGTAACGAAGTAGTCGGTGTAAAGTTTTCACCGGATTAACCGATCCGTGCCGCAGTCCGCTTAACGATAACTATGAGAGATACGAACAACGAAGGATCCCCTCAGCCGTTTCAGTTTCTCGAGCTGTGAGACATATCTGCGAATTGTCGCGCCTACATGCACTATATACGAAAGTTACCCGGTGTCGTGCAAACCGCAGGCGTCATCCTCGTTGCTCCGTGACATCACTCGATTGACCCGATCGTTTTATATCTCTTTAGACAACGATTCATCGAGACTCGTCGTATATGCTAACGAAAGTATGTTTTTTTTTTTGTTTGTTTCAACAGGGGACATTACGCAGAAGGGCTATGAGAAAAAACGCACGCGGTTACTTCAGCAATACGCCTCGAAGCAGTTGGGTAAGTTGCGGATAATCAATTTTTTTTTTAACGCCTATCGGTATAGCAAAAACCGTCCATTCGATTCATTTAGCAATTTAATGATACTATTGCGGAAAGATTACACGAATAATTATTTTTTTTATGATTACATAAAATTTAAAAAAAAAAAATTAAAAATGAAATTCGGAATTTATTATTGGCAATCGAGAAATATATTTCAGTCGCGAATCCAAACTTATAACTGTTTTTTTTTTTTTTTTTTTTCTTTTTGTAAATCGAATAATCATCGTGTCGTCTTTCCTCAGTTAATAAATTATGATTTATCATATTTATCGTATTACGTGTTTATGAGCAATTTGCCTGATGACATTGTTTTGGGATAATGGTAAAAGTATTAATTAATCGGGTTCCTGGTAACGGGAGTACGTACTGTGCATATCGTAGATTAATATTTAATTTTTCACAATTTTATTTATTTCTTGTGAAAAATATAATAATTTTTTTTTAACTAAAAAATAATATAAATATTATTAATATCTATATACGACGCTGATATGACGCTTCTTGTTTAACGTTTAACTTCCACGCGCATTTTAGAATGCATAAATCACTGCCTGCCTGCAGATTCTCTCTTGATGATACCGTATCGGCTTAAACGTCGAGCCAATTCCTCGTCCACTTTATCAGCGACTACTTTACACTGAAATAAAAGCGAAGAGGTGGAAGCGCGAGAAGGCAAGTGATTAAGGGCGATCCCCGTCTCTTGCTCTTCCTCCATTTTAACCCTTTTAATCCTCTTATACCAACCATGAATTTTACCTTTCATTTATTTTTCAACGCCATTGCGAAACTTTGACAAATTTCATGCCGTTTTGTAAATGCTTTAGGTTTTCATCGAAAGATTCAGTCGTTTATAAACTTTGCATATTTTTTCAACGCATTTTTTTATTATTTTTAATACGATACGCTTTATTTTTTTTGACAATATTTCCACTATCGTGTTTAACACTTTTATATTTGTATTATATTTAAAAAAATATTTTTACGAGTGCATAAATAATCTTTGTGTATAAAAAACAAGATACGTTCTTAAGACTTTTTTTTATCAGATATTATTTTTGATTAAAGCGATTTTTTTTTATATTAAAAAAGAAATCGATTGTTTATTTGTAATTATGTTTGAAACGTGTAAAAAAAATTCCAGGATCGATTATAAAAATTGTAGGAGAAGTTACATTTTTTTAAAAATAGAAAAACATTTTAAAATGATAAAAAAAAAAATTATTTCAACAATTTTTAACATTTGGACATCGGATCTTTTTTATTTGTTCAAAACTCCATTACGAACAAACAATCGCATGGAATTAATGATTCGATGTTTTTTTAATTTTTTTTTTTTTTATATAAAAACAAAAAAATAAGAACCGCTTTTTGCCTGTAATTTCCGGTCTTAAAAATTATTTTCTTAACGATTTTATGGTTTTATTTGACCGTTTATTTAACCTGAGAACAATTTTCAAATATTATAGTCATTTATCCGTTTAAAAAAAAAAAATCAATTTTTTTTTCTCACTAAATTATAATTTGAACAATCGAATACCAATCCTTCCCTCCATTGCGTGTAAAGACACAAAAAAAACAACACATGGCCTTCAGCCTCTCAATTCTAATCCGAGAATGCATGTTGCAACTGTTCTCGTGGGTCTTTGGCAATTTCGACAAACGAAAAAAAAAAGAAAAAAAGATTCATACGTAAACAACAAGTATATACTATTTCTTCGGACTGTGATATTGCCGAGTGTTCGGAGTCGCGTTCCGATTCCCATGCCTGCGACTATCTCGACACAATGGGACGAGATTACAAAGTACGTAACAGCCGGGAAAGTCCTTTGAAAGACTTTTCCGAGTATAAGATCTTTATGAACTTTTTCAACGCTTCGCGAGGCACGCGTGGTACTCACCACCGGTGTTTACCTTTTTTTTTTTGCGTAATTCTCCTCGGCGCTCTCTCGATAGACGATGTTAACCGTGGTGCGGTTTCCAGCGACTAGTAGTATAGCGTAATACCGGATGCCAGACGTCTTTGTAACGTAATTGAGAATACGACTAATTAATAGCCCGTAATTAAGAGTCAGATTTTTGCCGAAGCATTGACCGATCCCGATCGGGGTTAAGGACAGAGCAAAAAGAAATCCAGTCAGGCGTTTCATTGTCTTTTATTTTGCTTCTTTCCCCCTCTCTCTCTCTCGAGAGAGAAAACACTCGCCGACGACAGATAAATTTTCTCTACATAGATTTATTTGTGTAACCGGACCCGTTCGAGTGTCGAAAGAAATTAAGTGGATCTCTTGGACGCCAGAATTCTCTCGAAGCTCTCGCTTTACCAACGAGCGGGTTGATCGTTCTTTAAAAAATCCCCCCTCCCCCCTCCCCTCTTCAACCAATAAAATAACATGGCTGACTCACGCTCTTCGTGGGTAAAAGAGAGAACCAGCGGGAGAGACGAAAAAAAAAAATGAAAAAAAAACCGAAGGAACGTATCTCTCGTCGACGAGATAACTATTATTTTCGTTCGACTGGGATAAATTTAGCGGTCATGGTGGCTGTGAACGAGGTGGAAGTTCCGCTCTGTCGAACGAAATATCGCGTAGATCAAGCGGCTTCGTGGCACTTGTTATTATTCCGAGTGAATAAGTATCGCGGACGACTGGACATCGGAGCGGAATTTTTTCAAATACACACTCTTCAACCTCTCTGGTTACACTGCGCGATCTTTCGTATCAATGATTTGTATCGATAACATATACTTGAGGCGTTATGTATTTTAATTTATTGCAATTATCATTCATTATTATCGATATTAATCGTCGGATCGATTATTTTTTATCATTTAATTCGATTGATTTTCTTTTAATCCGAATTGACGCATATCGTGATTACTTCGTCAACTTCTTCTTTCAAATTTGAAAAATTTTGTTTTGTTTTTTGTTTTTTGTTTTTTTTTTTTTTCATGTGTTTCCTGTGTTAGGATCGGTTTACATTTTCACGATGCCTCGAAACAGCGTTGTGATATAAAAAAAAATTTCACGATTTTCCCTCTTTACGATCGACCGGCATTTTTACAATGTCTCGAAGCAAAATCGCGATTAAAAAAAACTTTTTTTTTTTTCAACTTGGAGTCGCTAAATTCTCTACTATCTCGATACATAGTGTTTTTTTTTTAATTTTATAATTAAGAGAAAGAAATATAATTATGAATAACTACTATACTACAATTTCGAAAAAAAATCGATAAGATAATTTTAGGTAAAATAACCCGTACCGATTCACCGAAATTCTCGTTGCCCTCGACCTTTTTCTTTTTTAATTTCCCTCGACATGAACATCGGATCCGAGGTCTTTCCACGTAAAAATAGTCACGATCGCCAATTGCCATAGCCCAAGCGCAATCTGCTCTACGGACGTTTCTTTTCGCCTTAAAAAAAAAAAAAAAAAAAAAAAAAAGAAAAAGCGCGTCTCTCAATCACGTAAATATTCCCCCTCGCGGAGCCTCGAGAGTCCCTTTAGCCGTCTACGACTCGAGGGGATCTAGAAAGCAAATCGGGTGTGAAAAATGCGGTGAACGATCAATACGAACGCAGATGATGAAAAAAAAGGAATCTCGTTCTTGCGCCTAACGTGCAATCCTCGTTCTCCATACAAAATCTCCACTCCTTCAATGTCCCTATTAGCGTCAGCGTCTTTCTTCAATACCCGTCGATATCCTCGTATTTAATTTTTTTCCCCTAAACACAATTTTTTTTTTTATTATTATTATTTCGACAGCAAAGTGCATTGCACAAGTCTGCAAAAACACGACAAACGAAACGCAATGTAAACGACGTGGCCGACGATACGGAGGCCATATGCAGAAAACCCCGTTACGGTTGAACGCACATGCAGAGCTCTGCAAACGCCTCAGGCGACGACGGATCCACGATGATAAAAAAAAAAAAAAAGAAAGAAAAAAAAAATTCTCTCTCGTGTCTCTCTGCCTCCTCTAGTTTAAGCAGCGTGTGTACGCTCGCTTGCGCAATCGTTAGCATCGAGAGAGACGCGGAGCAGTTGCACGTACGTTATGCACTGCGAGGCGAGCGCGCTGTACATAGAAGGCCTCCCCGCCGTACGTACTCGCAACGTGTACCTTTCGTACCCATGGGTACCTCTGTACTCGGTGCGCCTAGTTCGCCAACACCGAGCTTCGGAGGCTCGTACCGCGTAGCCCCTGCGGAATCAAACGCCCTGCCGTAACTGTACATTCAGACCAGACGCGGAAGAGCCGCTTCCGCGTGCGATATTTCCTCCGGTATACTATACCTACCAATACTACTGCTACTACTACTACTACTGCTACAACTATTTCCTACATAGTCTCCATGCATAAGCCTCCTGCAAAGATGAGCACATTGAAGTATTCTTTGCTGAAGTAGACCCGGAGAAAGCCCTATGAAAGAAGAAGAGGATGTAGAAAAGAAAGAAAAAAAAGTAAATAAGCTCTTGGCGACTTGAACACTCGTTACGAACATCTGCCATTGTCGGTGAGTGTTGCGAGAGAACGAAATGAAGTAACGATAGAGCGTCTCGAACGAGACAATTTTCCGCAACGAACGAGCGCCCGACGGAATTGCATCTCAGACGTGACGAAAGGAAGGAGGCAAAGAGGAAGTGGGGAAATATGAAGAACAAGGAAACCGTGGCGCTCTCGTCGCCCACTGGGAAATGAGAGGGCAACCGAGAGAAGGTTTTATATTTATTCTTGCGTACTCAGGGCAACTCGACGAGTTATGAGGAACAGAGCATTTCCAAGCGAATCGCTATGGCACCGAGTCTCCGGAGAAAATGAAATATTTCAGACAGACAAAGTTTAGAAGACTTAGGGTGGGAGAAAAACACTTGCGAAATTGTCGCGTTTTAGTGCATTTCCACCCGACGCGGAGGACGAATTATGGGTCGTATCTTTTTTTACGAGTTTTGATTCGGTTTCAGCGGCCGATTTTTTTTCTTGGCAAAACGGAGCTAATAAAAAAATTGGAAAATATTTTTTTTTATTGCGTAATCATTTTTTATTTTTTAAATATTGTATAAAAGAATTTATAGATTTTTTTTTTTTTTTTTTTTTTTTTTTCATATCTCGTTTTTTTTTCATATACATATTTACGGATGATAAATGGAGCTCCAGCTATAAGCGTCTCGGGAATACAAAAATAATTCTTTTTGAATGCATTTTTCGCGTTTAAAAACTGAGTCATCGTTTTACAATAGAAGCCGTCGATACGTTTATTCTCGAAATTGTGAAGAATTTATCGCAGTGTCATTCACATCGGGTGACCCTCCGTTTCATTGAATTTTTTTTTTTTTTTTTTTTCGAGAACATTTTCTCGAATATTTCGAGGCGCTCGATAAAGTGTATTCTGCCGATTTCGTTGGGTGTCCAGAGAAAGCGTAATTAGAACACTAACCGAATTAGTCAAGCGAAGCCACGTTTAGGTAGAGCATTGATTATCGATAGAGGACTGCAATTAACTTTCATGAATAAATAAACATCGGATCGATGCTTTCACTAATTTACAAATGAGTGAAGGGTACCGTAGGGGAAGAGGACGGTGTCGAAGAGAGAATCATGCAGCAAGACAGTATTTTTTTTTCTTTTTTTATAACGCTTTAATGGTCATTATTTATAACAATTCGAAAAATATGTCAGAGTTCCCAAAAAAATTATAAAAAAATGCACCCAAAATTAATTAAATCTCATGGATCTAATTAATTAATTCTTAAGTCTTTAGCATTTTTATTTATTTTATTTTTTTGAACAAAAGTTATAACGAATATTTTTCAGTTCAAATTTCTAATCGATCGATTCCTTCCGAACCGTAAACAAATGAATGTTATTTGAAAAAATTCCCTATTCCTTGCATGATAAATGCGAACGAAAATAAATCGGAACGTCGAAAAATTGGAACGATTTTAGTCGACAATGTTTTTTTTTTTTTCGCTCTCAGAGGAATGATTAGTCAAATTCTACAGACTGTGAATAAAAAAAAATCTGAATCGAAGAGCGCTATCGGCTTCTCGTTCGCGAATCGTCGAATGAAAAAAAAAAATAAAGAAAAATTGAGGGAGAGAAACCGAGACATTTGAAATCGTGCCAAACGCACCCTGACATGTTACTTTTATGCACGTGTCGCCAGCAGGCAGTGGAAATGGCAGTGGCGTCGTTGGCGTTAGCGGGGGTGAAAGAACGGGTTATGGGAGCGGCGGTGGTGGTGGCGGCGGAGGAGGAGGTGGAGGGGGCGGTGGTGGTGGACGTCCTCAACCACGTGCACGACGGACTCAACGTCGAGTCACGCACTCTGAGAAACGCTATCACTCAGGTAGACCAGCTGCGATCAAAGCTTCCATTTTTTTTTTTTTTTTTTTTTTTTTTTTTTTTATAAAGCTTTACAATTTATTTGATGTATCTATGTATGTATGTCTTATTTCGTTTGCTGCGTTGTCCTTTTTTCGCTTTTCGTGTTAATCAGCTGTATGTGCGCTGCCGTTGCTTCTGTTCATTCAAACGAACGATGGATGTCTCAATTAATGAATTATTAAATAATTAGTCCCTTCGCAATTACCACAAATAATAGTAATTAACCAAGAAAACTCGGCGTTTTTTCGTGTTTTTTAAGACGAAAAATCTACCGTTTGCGCATTCAATAATCTCGACATCCATTGTACTTGCATAATGAATAATAACGTTAATATTAAAACTTTTTCCGTCAGTAGTTCGATTTATTACGTGTGCCTAGCCTTGTAGTTTGCATGTTACGCTTCCCGGGGTGTGTCCTCTTGCCTTCGCATAAAATATATAACAATGCGTCGCGTTTGCGCCAGTGGTTTCTACGCAAGGACTCTCGTCGTTTCGCCGTTCGACAATGATTCATGTCATCACGCGAGGTGTGCGTAACTTCGCGGAATATTACCCGAGGCAATTCCTCCGTCCGATCGTTTCGATCGACTCGTGACGTCTTGCGTAATTCCATTTTTTATTTTTATTTTTTTACACTTCTCAACGACTCCGTTACCTTGGCAATGACGATAAATTCTCGGCATCTTAATCGCAATATTTCCCCGGAATCTCGTAGTCCCCGCGAACGATAAATTATCATTGCAAAGATATTAATAATAGGGATACGCAGGGAGGACCGTTACGCGTTTTATAGTCTCGCGCCTTCATGAAAGGCCCCGTGGCTCTCGTTTCGCACTCCCCGACTCGAAGCATCAGTCACCTGCAGCGGCAGAGATAATTACGAACGCTATATCTACACGTATAATACACGAGGCATATAGACGAGTTGCGTCGGTGTACGCGCGTCGCGAAAGATTTAACCGTTTCGCACAGAGAGGATAGTTTATAACGACGTTTAGACTAACCACAGGCGATCAAACTATCAGACTAGTAGAGTACGGCGCGGGCCTTCTCTCGTGTTGCATCGGTTATTTTACCGTTATCTAATATACCGACTACATACACCTTAAACAGCGGGAGGAGATTATAAGCGGCAGCAACAGCAGGCAATAACGTTACAAACCGCGAGTTACGAACACATCCTGCAGAAGTTGCCCGTGAAACTCGAGTTTTCGATCTAAAAATCGATCGGCGAGACTACCGGAAGGACAAACGCTCTCGAGAATATTTCCATTGTTCTAATTTTCTCGGATACTACGGTAACTCGAGAATACATTTTCTCGCTTTTTCTTTTCTTCGTATGACATTTGTTTGTTATTATGGTTAGGCGATGGATTTATGAATATAGAAGAGGATAATGGAAATTTATCGACTCTTTTCCCAATAGTTTGCGGTCATCGAGTTGAGACATTGAAAGAGTTCTGTACACGTGTCGCAAGGTCAGGGATGCGTTAGTGACCATATGCAATTGTTAGACAAAAGAATCGGCTGTTCAGCTTACGAGTCTCGTAGTTAATAGCCAATAGGATATTTTGCAAAAATGGTAATCGCGGAATTTTTTTTTTTTTACCTGTATTATGGTATGAAATATCGAGGTTCGTTATCGGTGGGGAAAAATACATTTGGACGCAGAAAACAATAAAAAATAAAAATTAATAAAATAATATTGATAAAAAATACGTTTAAAATATTAATTTGCCGAACCTAAGAGCAGCCGAAGTGCAATACCCGTTTGACGAAAATCACGAAAACATTTCCGCAACAGCACGCAATTAATTTCCGAGATATCGTTATCAATTCTGAAATAACAAAAAAATCATAGCGGCTATAGAATCCTTGTGTATTCAACTGATCAATGAACAATTGAATAACTTCAGAAAAAATTCTCGAAAGCTCTCGATCGAAGCGCACGTGTATAATACACCGTCCGCGTACGAGTGTTTTTCTTTTTTTTTTTTTTCGCAAACACTCGACATGAAACGAGCGATTCACAGGAATCAACGAGGGAGGCTTAGATCCTTTTGTCATTCGATAGTGAGCGCGAGAGTGAGAATAACAAAGTGAGGAAAGAGAATCTCCGATGGCAGAAGGAGGGATGACAGAGGGAGACAGTCGGTGAAGTGAGATCATACGAAACGAGGGCGCGAATGTCTGGCCGTCGGGCACTCGACGGATTAATTGCGATGGAGGTGCGACGTCGCGTTAATTAAGCTCGGGATCCCTTATTCCTCCGGGTGGTTGTATAGTTGGAGGAGGGGAAGCAGGAAAGGCCGACGGATGTGGAATAGAAAAGACAAAGTTTTTTTTTTTCGGCGCTGTAGAGTAGAGTAGCTTTAGGGGTGATGGGTGCTGATGCTCGTACGGGTGATGGTTTTTTTTAGCAAATACACACGATTTTTTTTTTTTTTTTTTTTTTTAAGACACTCAAAAGTGAATGCATTCATTCAAGGAGCTTTTTCACTTATTCCAACCATTACACACGTAAAATCAATTATTCCGCACCGAAAATAATTCGGCTATGAATTCTCGGTATAGTTTATGATTTTTTTTCAACGTCAATTTTCAATCGTCGAGGCATTGATAAAAAATAAAAAGACAAGGGATTTTTTTTTTATTTTTGAAAAAAAAAAAAAAAGAGCTCCGTGCATTCACTTTTCGGTAAAGTCGACACAAGACTCGCGATCTTTGAAATCCATTGATGGTTCGATTTAGAAATCATTAAATAAATGAGAAATTCATAAATTCGATTTGAAAAAAAAAGCGAATCATCCCTTATCGAGTCGTCCTCGTAGAGAGCTGTCGTGTCTATGTGCCGTTTTGTTGTTGCTGTTGCATGCAGGAGGTCGGCTAGTACCTGGTGGTATCGCCTCTCCTCCGGGATCCGGCGGATCGACGGGAAACTCCGCGGTGAACTCGAATTCGGCCGCCGCGAGACGCGGAAATCGCAGACTAACGCGCAATGAGAGCCGCTATCATTCCGGTGAGTATACACGTAGTGAATTTTTCATCAGGATAGAAGGATCATAGGCACAGACACTCCAATTCGCTACCTCTCCCGCACCACGAATCCCCTCGTCTTTTTAAACTGTTACATTGGACTTCCAAAAGCTAAAACAGTTACTTCTTCCGAAGCTTCGTATTATTGAATTATTCCACAGAATTTCTATCGAAAATTTCGTAATTTTATTAATTATTGGAATTTAACAAGCATTGCTTTAGGAAGAGATTAGCATTTTCGGGCAAAAAAAAGGGTATTTTTTTTACAGGTAAAAAAAATCGTATTACCGATCTCAGTGGATTGTTCGTTGGCTACATTATTGTGATAATCCGAGGAAATCCGAGGGTCCAAATATTAAAAATTGTAGAAGAAACATTTTTTTTTACCAGAAAAAATTTAAAAAATGAGATGTATTAAAAAAAATGGAATTTCTTTCATTGTTACATGCGGACCGGCGATTTTTTTTACACGATAAGTATCCCAATATAAACAATTAATCGCCTGGAATTGTTGATAAGAATTTTTTTCGCCATTGAAAAAAAAAAAAAAAAAA
This sequence comes from Cryptus armator, assembly GCA_963971235.1. NCBI lineage: Eukaryota > Metazoa > Arthropoda > Insecta > Hymenoptera > Ichneumonidae > Cryptus > Cryptus armator. Next base: position 2,146,913 of record OZ020234.1, on the reverse strand, counting down.
AAACGCGCTTTTCGACCGGAAATTACCAAACCCCTCCTTCGAACGGCAAAAAAAAGGAACAATATTGACTCACGACGACGTGATGATTATTATCGTCTCGGAACAGCTTACTTCATTCCTCATCTCATCATACTTACCCGCCGCTGACTATTACATCTGCATTATTCGCTCATCGAATGATACGGAACTTATTCGTCATTTATTCTCACCTGCTGCCGCGCGCCGGCATCTCGCGAGTCAGCAGAAAATTCACCGTGTTTCGCTTATAGCAGAGGGAGAAACAGCAAGCCGCAGCAGGTCAGGGATTATTGTTTTTCTGCTTCGTCTTTCTTTTTTTTTTTTTTTTTTTTCGAGACTTCCCCGAGATCCATCTGTCCTATTCGCACTCGGCGAAGTTCCGGTTCAATTCTGTGCCATATAGTTGCCACAGAGGGCTCTTTGCAAGTGCGCATCTTTGCAAGTGCGCTTACAATCGATGCTTCTGCGCCGCGCAATTGTGTCTGTATGCATACGTCCATAAAATCGCGAAGTAGCGAAAGAGATTCGCCGGTGCGACGAACGAGAGTTGCAGAATATATTAGCATCTCGGAGCGTTCTGTGTACACGAAGGAGTTTGAATGAACTCGACAATAATCGAGACTCGGAAAAACGCGATAAGCCAAGAGTCGCGTCGAATGCTCGCATGCAAATATAAATGTATATATATTTAATTCTAGAATACGCATCCATTTTTTTTCTGTCCCTATTCAACGTTATTCAAGGCTCGAGACAGTCTCTTTACTTTAATGGAGTACAGTTCTGTCGGAAAGAATTTTTTTTTCTCATTATATCGACGTTTGAATCGGAAGAACGGAATAGAAATTAAAACGGTAATTGAATAAATGGACAGAGATCTTGGATGACGTTTGTATTCTACGATTTAAATTTTTATTCTTGCACTGTGTAACGAACAAGCTGTGTACATATGCATCACTCGTTTCGTTTTTTTTTTTTTTTTTTTTTTTTTTTTTTACATACATATTGCATGATGTTAATGTTCCGTTCTGTGTGCCTTGGAGCGAAAGACCACTTCGACCGATAGCCGGTAGAAGGGATCTTCCTTCGACAGTGTGTAAAAAAAGTTTTTTATTTATTTTTTTTATTTTATTTAGTAATGCAATGTGTGTAAATTGTAGAATACATGTACCATAAAGCTTCGAGAGATATCTATGCGATTCTTTAGAGAAGACACTTGCGACTTCGTGGGCTGAGAGTTGCATATCTCTTTTCCTTTTTTTTTTTTTTTTTTTTTTTTTTTTTTTTGTGTAAATACATGTATGACTGGTCTGTTAAGCGAGAGGATACAGAGAGACTCATAGCTTCTCGTACGATTTAAACTGTATACCTACGGGAATTAAATCGGCCTGCTGTGTTCGCTCGACGATATGTTTGAACGACTGAACGTATATGCAACTCGATGCACAATCGTCCTGTTGTATCTCGTTGTCACGAGTTTCTCGCTGTGTTTACGACACGTTAAACGCGAAGTCGCGACTCGCGGATATTTCTGATGGTACATTTTGCAAACGGATTCGAAAACTAATCGATATACAGCAATAAACACATTTCTCGATTAAAAAGAAAATTCTTTACAAAAATCGTCATTGTTATTTTTCTTTTTTTATGATATTATGAATATAATAAATAATAATATCATTTGCAGAGATTTTCGTAAAGTAAACTTTGATAAATTCCATTTTACACGCAAGGAGTACGTCGACCTCGCAGTTCGATAATCGAGTCAAACTTCGATTTTTTTTTTCTCAAAAACGATAGCAGATAAGAACATTTTTTTTTTACCAAAAGCTACATGTATTGAAAGTATTTAGAAAAAAAAATTAATTCATCGTGCGACCATTTTTTTACAATTTTTTTTTCGACTCGGAATACATGTATATTTCACGAAAAAAATCATTACATTATCTCGTTTCGTAAAAAAAAAAAAAAAAAAATAGAAAATTTGATTCGGATTTCGAAACTTCAGGTAGATAAGCCGTATTTCCGAATTTGAATATCTCAAAATACTTCTCTAATATCATACTATCCGATGATTTTATTTTTTAACATCAAAGAAAATCGAATAAATGTTATTTTCGTTCCTTCGAATTGGAATGACGATGTTAATTTCTATGCGCACAGAGGTACGTCAAGAGGCGGTTCAACAAGCCCTCGCGGCGATGCAGGGTCGTCCGAAGCCGTCGTTGCCAATGCCGTCAAAGCGCACATCTGTGATGGCGAGAAGTCCGGATCGGGATCGTCGCGACAGTGGCGAATCGAGTAGCGATGAGGACAGCGTCGTCACGGAGGAGAGTCCCGGTGCCGGTGGACCAACCGGTACGGGATTGTCGGACACGAGTAGCACGGGATCGGCCCGCGATACACCGCCACCGCCCCGACCACCGGCACGGAGGCCACCGGCCGATATAACCGACATTGCCGAATACACGCCTCACGCATACTGCAACATTCAACCGCCGGACGTAACGCACACGACGACGCAATCGCGAAGGCCCGGCGCCGATCGCGTTAATCGTTATCACGTCGTCGAGGAGAACAACACCGGTACGACTGGACGATGGAAGGTATCCGCAAAGATTCAACAACTTTTGAACACATTGAAACGACCGAAGAGAAGGCCATTACCCGAATTTTATGAGGACGACGACATCGAACTCGAGATTGCGGCCAATCCGAAGGATCCGAACGCACCGAAACCCGAGGGTAGTTCGATGACCTCGGCGATCGGCGAACAACTCAACGTTCCATCCGGATTACCGAGATCCTTGGAAGCTGCGATACAGAGGTAAAAAACTCCTTCACGCGTTCATTCCATTTTATACATTTCTAGCAAAAAAAAAAAAAAGGATTGACAGAACTAACGAATTTTCAAACAAAAAATAAATTATACGAGAAATTAATTTCCTACCAAAAAATAAATGAGACAATAAATTAATATCTTATAAAAAAAAAAAAAAAATGATACAAAAAATAAGTTTCCGAAAAAAAAAAATAAATCTACGAGAAATATTTTTTTTTATCCAATTACTGCGATAATAACTATCTGTAAAAAATTTGCGCAATTTTTCATACTCTTTGAATTTAATATTTTATAATTTTTGTTTTTTTTTTTTTTCAAGGTACGGCTCGGCAACGTACAAAGCTCCAGCGGCGACGGTACTCGATCCCAATGGAAAGTTATGCGTTACCCTGACATACGGAAAATTACTGAGTCGTTCGCACAAAATCGCCTACACGCTTTTGAACAAAGCGCTCAGTCGTAACATTGGCGACGTTTGTCTAAAACCCGGCGATAGAATAGCTCTTGTTTATCCGAACAACGATCCGATAAGCTTCATGTGCGCTTTTTACGGTTGTCTGCAAGCCGGCATAGTACCGGTACCGATCGAGGTCCCTCTCACGCGACGCGACGCTGGTTCACAACAGATAGGCTTTCTACTCGGCAGCTGCGGTATTCAGGTGGCACTCACGAGCGAAGCGTGCCTCAAGGGTTTACCTAAGACGGCTGCAGGCGAAGTCGTGGCCTTCAAGGTTTGTTAAACTCTCGCAATTCCCTTCGCAAAATCGTTTCTCTCATTTTTTTTTTCGACACTATTGCAATTCTTGCAAAATCAATCTAAAATTTGGGAAATTTATTAAATTTTTCTTCAATTTTTTTTACCGACTATTCGCGAAATTCGATTAAAGAAATCCAAAGTTAAAACGGTTAATCTGAATAAACGATTGCCACGGATAATGGAATTTTTTTCGTTCGATATAAATCATGAAAAATTTAAGCAACTCGCGGGAAGGCGATTTCGAGTATAAAAACAACAAAATTGCGTTTTTTTTAAGTTTTTTTTTTATTGTTATAAATTGCAGCGATATTAACAATGTTTTTTTTTTTTTAATTTTGTAGGGATGGCCGAAATTGCATTGGTTCGTTACCGAGCATTTGGGTAAAACACCGAAGGATTGGCTACCATCGCCGAGATTAACGGACGATACACCGGCGTATATAGAGTACACGACCGACAAGGATGGCTCGGTGATGGGTGTCACGGTCACGAGATCCGCGATGCTTTCGCATTGTCGCGGCTTGACGATGGCGTGCGGCTATACCGAGGGTGAGAACGCCGTTTGCGTTCTCGATTTCAAGCGCGAAGTCGGACTGTGGCACAGCACGTTGACGAGTATCCTAAACGGGATGCACGTAATATTCATACCTTACGCACTGATGAAAGTCAATCCGGCGAGTTGGATGCAAATGATAACGAAGCACAGGGCAAGCGTAGCGGTCGTTAAATCGAGGGATCTTCATTGGGGTCTACTGGCGACGAAAGATCACAAAGACATATCGCTATCGTCGCTGAGACTCCTTCTCGTCGCCGATGGCGCCAATCCGTGGTCACTGTCGTCGTGCGATCAATTTCTGTCGGTATTTCAATCGAAGGGACTTCGACCCGATGCCGTGTGCCCCTGCGCCTCGTCGAGCGAAGCTCTCACCGTGTCGGTGCGAAGACCCGGACGCGCCGGTGTCAATGCCACCGGACGTGGCGTTCTATCAATGTCGGGACTCAGCTACGGTGTTGTACGCGTCGATCAGGAAAATTCTCTCACCAGTTTGACTCTTCAGGATTGCGGACAAGTTATGCCCGGCAGTGAGTATTTATCGGATTAATGAAGTTATTCGAAAAAAAAAAAACGGATGAATTAAGATTCATAAGGATCAATGGCCGGTACAGTCAAGTCGAGTAGCTTATATTGTTCGCACGAAACAGAATACTGACGTTGAAACTCAATTACTTATTTTTCACTTTTTTTTTGTAATTTTAATTAATATTTCATTCTTATATACTGATAAATAATTCATTAACTAATAATTGATATGTAACTATAACTATAAATGAATAAAAATGAAATAGTTATATCGTTAATGAGGAAATAATTAACGATATTTAAAATATACTAAATGGAAGAAATTCAAATATATTGCCAATTGTTCACAAATTCACAGAAATTATTTTTTCGTTCAAATTCTCAACTCAATAAATAAAACGGGAATAAAAAAAAAGTTTCCTTTACATTTATTGATTTGCGTGTCTCGTCTCAATTTAAAAAAATATATGTATTTCCAGGTATCGTCGTCGTCGTGAAGATGGAAGGTCAACCGTTCATCTGCAAGACGGACGAAGTCGGTGAGATATGCGTGCAGAGTTCAGGCACAGGAACGCAGTACTGGGGTCTCCAGGGTCTCACGAACAACACCTTCAAAGTATCGCCGCTGCAGGCGGACGGTACGCCGACGGGTGACGTCGAATACGCGCGTTCTGGTCTTCTCGGATTCCTCGGACCCGGCGGTCTCGTCTTCGTCTGCGGTTCACGCGACGGTCTCATGACTGTTACCGGCAGAAAGCACAACGCTGACGATATAATAGCAACTGTTCTCGCCGTCGAGCCAATGAAATTCATATATCGCGGCAGAATCGCCGTGTTCAGCGTTCGAGTACTGAGAGACGAGAGGATATGCGTCGTCGCGGAGCAACGACCCGATTGCAGTGAGGAAGAGGTAAAATAAAAATATATAAATTCATCTCTGTCAATATTGCGATTTCCTTTTCTTATTTCTTTCGTAAATTTACTAATAACACCAACGATATTTATTTCGCAGAGTTTTCAATGGATGTCGCGCGTCTTGCAAGCGGTCGATTCCATTCACGCAGTCGGCATTTACTGTCTCGCGCTCGTGCCGCCGAATTACTTGCCGAAAACGCCGCTTGGTGGCATTCATCTTTCCGAGACGAAGAGACGCTTTCTCGAGGGTACGCTTCATCCGGCGAACGTTCTACTGTGTCCTCACACGTGCGTGACGAATCTACCGAAACCCCGCGAAGTCCATTCTGGTAAGTAATACGACGAGCGTCCCGTACTACAAAAGCTCGGATAATATAAATTACACAATAATAAAGAGGTGATCGATCGATCGATCGTGTGGAAGTACACGTAAGTACCGTATATTAAAAAAAAAAAAAAACAAAAAAAAATCCAATAACGCAGATACTCGACTCTCTGCGCGCGTGTGACTTGAGTTACAAATTGTTTAGTTGCTTTTCAATGTTTATCATCGAAACCGAATGAAGTGAAAAATATAGAAAAAAATCTTTGTAACACTATAAAAAAAAAAAAGTCATGAAAATTAAATTTGAAATTCCATTCTCGTTGTTTCAACGAAAATTATTTTACGCTTCGAAAATTTGTTTAAATTTTCATCTTTCGGTTTCTATCGATAAAGAAAAATTGTTCGGTGATCGAGTAAATTGTTGTAAGGATAAGTACTACGATCACTATGTTTGTCAGATGAAAAAATACAAAATGACAGTATCCGTCTCGTTTGATACGTGAGTCGTAATTAGATCGACGCGAGATGGTTTTTTTTTCTTTTCATAAACACTATAATTCACAATGCACGCCGCCGCGATCCACTGTTTCAGGATCGCGTGCGTAAAAACACGAAAACACGCAATCGCAACGATAACGCGTTACAAAAGATACACTGTGCTTCCACTCGTATCGTTCGTTACTCGTGAACAAGTTTAACCAATCACCGCTTGGCATGAATCGTATCATACAAATACTTATATTATTTATCTATTTTTTTTACCATTTTTTTAGCTACAAAAAAAAAACAAAACCTCCTTTCTTTTGGCTGAGTTCTGAACGTCCCGTAGTTTTTTTTTCACACCTTTAATCCATTTTCTTGCGTACATAATGCATAATTTATCTTTGTTACATTTTATTTCTTATTTTATTTAATTTTTTTCGTAATCTTGCAAACTAGAAATACGTAATATTATTTCGTAAAGAAACGACGAATTCTCAACAAAGTTATTTGCCGCTCACGGAAATCCATCCTATAGAAAAAGAAAGAATGCGAAATAGTTGACGATGAATAAGCAAAACAGTAAATGATAAAGAGGCGATTTAGCGCCCAAACGCTTATCCGGCTAATGTTTCGCGCGCGTTCGCGAATCAATAATGAAATTTTGCCGCAAGGTATTGAATGCAAAAAATAAAAGTGCAATTTAGAAAGAGAGATAGAGAGCCCCCGAGAGCTTTTTTTTCTCGTTAAAAAAAAAAAAAAAAAAAAAAAAAGAAACCGTTTGATTTTCCGGCCTCAGTCAGGGGAGAGTGTGTGAGCTACTTGATTACTGGGTTGAGTGTTTGCGTTGGTTTACTAACGGAATGGTGCGGGGGCGTGTAGCGGGGGATTCTGTTGCAGATGTTGGCCCGGCGAGCGTTATGGTTGGAAACATCGTACAGGGCAATCGCCTCGCCTCGGCGCAGGGACGAGACATGGGCGTCTTAGACGAGGACAGTGACAATGCCAAAAAGGTAAAAAAAAAAAAAAAAAAAAAAGTCGCCGAAAAAAAAAATGTTCTTCGTCACTCGAGACTCAACTGCATCGATATCCTCGCGGAGTGAAATATTGCGAAGCCAATTCACGACGGCGAAAAAGCTGAAATCGTAGAGGAGAGAGAAAAAAAAAAGAAAAATTTGAGGAGAGTAGTGGTAAAATTTCTTTCGAATTTCAGTATCAATTCATATCGGAGATTCTTCGATGGCGCGCGGTGAGCACCTCGGATCACGTAATCTTCACGTCGCTGAATGCGAAGGGTGCGGTAGCGACGTCGCTGTCGTGTTCGCAATTGCACAAAAAAGCCGAAAGAATCGGTAATCTGTTGCTCGATCGGGGACGCATTAACACCGGCGATCACGTAGCATTGATATTTCCGCCCGGCACTGATCTCATATGTGCCTTTTACGGTTGTCTCTACGTCGGCGCTGTACCGGTAACGATCCGACCGCCCCATCCGCAAAATTTACAGACAACACTGCCAACAGTGCGGATGATCGTCGACGTCAGTAAGTCCGTTCTCGTTCTCACCAATCAAAACATCTTGAAGCTCTTGAAAACAAAGGTTCGTAGCTGAAAATGTATAGTAACGCGTAGAAAACAACAAAACAAAAAAAACGCAAAATAATTATTAGTCTACTTGCGGAAATTTTTATCGTTTTCATCAATCGATCGATTTGATTTTTATCGATTTTTACCGATTTTAATTGGGTTTTATCGATTTTTACCGATTTTAATTGGGTTTTATCGATTTTTACCGATTTTAATTGGGTTTTATCGATTTTTACCGATTATCATTGGATTTTATCGATTTGTATCGATTTTCATTGGATTTTATCGATTGGTATCGATTTTTACCGATTACCCATCGGTTTTCATCGCTTTTTACTGATTGTCGTGATTTTCGCGACAAAAAACAATTGCCGTCTATTTCCGTAACGCGGATTAATTAACTTCAGGAAGCGAACAACGTCGTGGACGTTAAGAGTTGGCCGACCGTTCTCGACATGGACGACATGCCAAAGAAGAAACTTCCGGTAATGTATCGGGCACCGACAGCGGAAATGCTGGCCTATCTGGACTTCAGCGTCTCGACGACGGGAATGTTGGCCGGAATAAAGATGTCCCATGCCGCCGTAACGTCGCTCTGCCGAGCGATGAAACTCGCTTGCGAACTCTATCCGTCGCGACACATCGCCCTGTGCCTCGATCCATATTCCGGATTGGGTTTTGCTCTCTGGTGCTTGAGTAGCATATACAGCGGACATCATTCCATTCTTATACCGCCCTCGGAGGTTCGTTGAAATCAATTGAATAATTCTTAATCAAAAACTCAGCTGTTCTCTTCAGTAAACCATTATCCATATTTCTTTATTGCAGTCGAATCCTTACATTACTTATTCCGAATTTATTTAAAAATACTTTTATCCAATTTCTTTATCAGGTGGAAGCAAATCCGGCACTCTGGTTGTCGGCCGTCAGTCAATCGCGCGTACGCGACACGTTCTGCTCCTACGGAGTAATGGAATTGTGCACTAAGGGTCTCGGATCGTCGGTTCACGCGCTAAAAGCGCGCGGCGTTAGTTTAGCGTGCGTGAGAACATGCGTCGTCGTCGCCGAGGAGAGACCGCGGATAGCGCTGACGACAAGCTTCAGCAAACTCTTTTCCGCACTTGGATTGAGTCCCCGTGCCGTATCGACGTCTTTCGGATGTCGGGTCAACACTGCCATATGTCTCCAGGTTAGTGCATTAAACTAATTATATTAATTGCATTAAAGATTATATTCTTGTGATTTATCGGTAAAAAAGACTCCGCAATCAATAATAGTCGCGAGTCAACACTGCCATATGTCTCTAATCAAGTGGACGAAATTAATACATTATATTCATGTAATTAATCGTCAAACAGACGATAAAAAAATTAATTCTCGATATCATGATAATTTCCGAAAAGGAAGAGAATTTTTTTTAATAAGAATGGATAAAAATTTAATCGGTATTTCATTGAATTTTTCAGGGCGCCTCGAGTCCCGAACCCTCGACGGTCTACGTGGATCTGCGGGCTCTGCGAAACGATCGGGTATCGTTAGTCGAACGCGGATCTCCCCACTCCCTGTGTCTAATGGAATCGGGAAAATTGTTACCCGGCGTCAAAGTCATAATCGCCAATCCGGAAACGAAGGGACAGTGCGGCGATTCGCATCTCGGCGAGATATGGGTACAATCTTCGCACAATGCGAGTGGTTACTTCACGATTTACGGCGACGAGAGCGATTACGCGGATCACTTTAACGCGCGTCTCGTTACCGGGAACACCGGCGAGGTATACGCGAGAACTGGTTATTTAGGATTCTTGCGTCGCACGGAATGCGTGCAACAATTGGCGGCCGGTGATGTACCCGGAGACACGAGTTCGGTTTCGGAAATCGACATAGCACCGGGCGACGCAGAACTTCACGATGCTGTTTTCGTCGTCGGCGCACTCGACGAAGCGATTTTACTGCGAGGAATGCGGTATCATCCGATTGACATTGAAAACAGTGTGATGAGGTGTCACAAGAAGATCGCTGAATGGTGAGTCGGATAATTGGCGATCTACAAAAAAAAATTTTGAAAAAAAAGCTTCTGAATTTCTCTCCATTCAGAATTTTTTCGACGTTTTTAAAATCTATTCCGGAAAATTCTATTCACGTATCGTCTTAGTAGAAAGAATTTCCGTCTTAATTCCGTGAAAAACGACAAAAAAGACACTAATCTAGGGATCTAAAATTGCAAATATCATTTTCGATGATACAATAAAAGAAATCAGTTTTTAAAAAAATTGATTGACTGATTTTTTTTTTTTCCGATTAAATACAATCAGAAATAAACTAAAGCGACGATTTTCTGTTCGATTGCAGAGCGAAGTTTTATTCATTGGTAATTGAAATTCATAATATAGTACGTCTATCGTCGCAAGCGGCACGCGATACAATTAATAATATAATAACAGTCTCGCGAGTCCAGTGCGAAAAAAAGAAAACAGAATGAATTATCGTGACTCACACCTTGTCGCGCTTATCTTTCCCTGTCAGACTTATGTATATTAACTGTTACGCGTTTATGTCTACGATAAGTTATTATCAAATTCATTACGCAAGATACTTTCTTGAGACATTTACGCGAACTACTCGACTATCAGCGATTTCGCGATAGGATTCCGTTGGCATTTAGATTACTGATTGGAATACGCTGTTACGTAAGATGGTAGTCTCGTTGTGATAATGAAATCTTTCGCGGTCAAGGCGATCGCAACGACGCTGATAAGAAACAACAATACGCCGTATCTATTAATTCAGATTGATACTACGCTGACGAGCGTTCAGTGAGTTTCTATCTGTTTACACATCAAATTTTGTTCACACAATAGAGTTAAACAGCGATAACATCTGTAGATTCGAATTATCAATGATTTATCTTGTAAAAGTTTGTTATTGTTTTTAATAAGGCATTCCGTGACTCTTGTAAATTATAATCTGATTCAGCGACAGGCTTTTGTGACTCAAATCACAACAGCGTTTTTTCTGTATTAATCAATTCGATTTTAATCGTACGAAAACAAATAACGTTCGAGGACTCGAAAAATCGCTCGAAAATTCTATAGTATACTTTTCGTTTCCCAAGCAATTGGATTACACAATTAATTACAATGGCACTTTAAAAAAATTGAAATAATATCTGTTAATAATGATTTTTTTTCTCGATTTACAGCGCCGTCTTCACGTGGACGAATCTGCTCGTCGTAGTGGTCGAGTTGAACGGCAGCGAGAGCGAAGCTCTGGATCTCGTAGCTCTGGTTACGAGTGCCGTATTGGAAGAACATCATCTCGTCGTCGGTGTCGTAGTCGTCGTCGATCCTGGCGTTGTGCCGATTAATTCGCGCGGCGAAAAGCAGCGAATGCATCTGCGCGACGGTTTCCTCGCGGATCAGTTGGATCCGATTTACGTTGCGTACAACATGTGAGCGCTTTTCGTCGTTAAAAAAACAAAGAAACTCGTATCGAACGCGAAAAATCTTTTGCCCGACTATACTTTCTCATCCGACGCGCGATCGAGAAAATTTTATTCGTGTCTCGCGATCTTTGCGATCGTTTGTATGGACTTTTCGTCGCGATCGCGTAACTCACGCCATCGACGCGCTCGAGTCTCGACGATGATATTCTGTGAATTAATTTACGGCTGTACGTAATCTCTACGTATTATTAATGTTATTATTATTAATATTATTTTTATTAGCACGTAATAATTAGGTTATTTTATTTGGTTGCCGTTAGGCGGACGCGATAGCGAACAATCGTTTCTTTTTTCTTTTTTTTTCTTTTTTTTTTTTTTTTTTTAATCTAAGGTTGTACAGGGCAGCTATACCTGTATATTTTGTTTTATCGTTTAACGAACGACCCTCCCTCACCCCCGCGCGCTTACGATTATGCGGAGCAGACTGAAGAATCGACGAAATCCGCGACTCCGATCGTCGAACGACGTCGATATACGATTTTATCGTCGATTCGATCGATTTTACATTTATTTCATGCGTATAAAACCTTATTGAAGAAAATGAAATTAATCCGCTCGATATAAGAAGACGATTGACGCCTCTTCGCGTAGAAAGAGATTAGAAATGGTGATAGAGAGCTCGCAAATTTCCATGATTCACAGACGTCGCGATTTTCACGTAAAATGACAATTTTTTATTTTTTTTCTTCTTCTTTTTTCCTTTCCGAATCGATCAGCGCTTCGATTCAAATCTTTCTTTTCTTTTGTTTTCTTTGTATTGTTATCGTCTATTTTACTGCACAAAAAACGTAACGACTTGCGATACATGACGCGAAAAGAAAAAAAGTAAAAAAGCAGTCGCTGCGTCGACAAAGGCTCAACAGAATTTAGCCGTAGAACGGAATATTGACGAACGGGGCTGGTTGGTTCGATTTAAGTTTTACGTCGAATTTTTTTCGACCCTTTGACTCTCTCTGAATGCACAATATTTATGTTCTCAATGCAAATGCACAAACGCGCGCTTTTCTTATGTGTGATGAATTTTTTAAATTAGCGTTCGTATTTTTCGTAGATAAATGTCCCAATTTCCGAAGACGATGCGATCATTCGTCGACATGCGGATTACTTTTACTTTTTTTCTAATTTGTGAATACAGAAATGATTTTTAAACGAACGAATAGGCGATTCGTCGTTCATAAGAAAGTTTTGAGTTGTCGGTAAATGGGACATTCGTCTTATTAATTGTTTTTAACACAAAATGAATGAATTGCTCAAACTATCCTTTCGTAAAGTAAACAAAACTATCGGAATCGCGTCGAGATACTGAAAAATGTCTTCGCTTTGCAATTGATATTGTTTGCCATTCGAAGAAATTAAATAGTATTTTTACGCTTCCGAGAGTTTTTCTTCGTTTACGAGGTTGAAATCAATTTTTTTTACGTCCGAGAAACTCGGATGTATATCGGGAACATAATTTTGCAGACCAGCCTCGTGTCGAAAATTCAAAAAAAAAAAAAAAAAAAAGAAAAAAAAAAAGCGTTCAGTTTAATTCTCCTTTTTATCGTCAACGACTCTCTTCTTATTTTAATACTAAGAAGTAAAGGTGTACATTTGTTAATAGTTTTATAATTTTCAGTTTTTTCTATTTCTAATTATTATTTAACCAATCAGAAAAAAAAGATAAAAAGAAAAAAAACAAGAAAACAAAAACGCAGCGCCCAAAAGTATGCTCTACTCTAGAAACGTACTATATATTGTATGATAAACTCGTTCGTTCTTATCGTGATGAAAGAAAGAAAAAAAAAAACCAATTGCGTAACGAAACGCGAGACATGTTGACGCATCGATCGATATAAACACAGAGACGCGATAATTGCCAATTGCGCGACGAATTCAAACGTATTATTGTTAAAAAAAAAAAAAAAAAAAAAAAACAACAACAATAACTAATACAACTTTTTTTGTCAGTGCAATAAATCACGCGTAATTGTAAGAATCGCGTGATTACGAAAGCCCGGACACTCGAAACGTTCATGGTTAGCTATTTTGTAAATAATAAAAAAAAAAAAAAAAACGAAACCAACAATCGACTATAAAAGAAAAAGAAAAACAGAAAAAAAAAAAACAAAAAAATTGGCTTAGAATTATTCCCGTTTTTTCGTGCCGAACGTGAGGATTACACTGGAGTATCGTTTAGCAGCAGCTATTCGCAAAAATCGTGTATTCTCCGGCGTGTATTTATCTATATAGAAAATAGTTATATAACGATAATACCGGTATAAAACTTTAGCAAAATACCGTGCCATTATGTTAATCTTTTCTTTATTTTTTATTTTTTTTTGTCTTTCAATCGCGTACTCGAGATATCGATTTACGTGATTTTTTCATTTTTTTTTTTTTTTTTTTTTTTTTTCGTCGTTCTAGAAACGAGGATGACTAGTGAAATTACGTAAGTAATAGTTGGAACCCCCGGTAAAGTGTAGGCTTGTGCAATGGTACTTGAACACACATTGTCACGGGATTTCGAACGATAATACGGGACCGAGTCGGTAAATCGGTCGCGTTGATCTCATTATTTATGCGACTTAGAGATTATACGCTGTAGAAAATGAGATTGCGGTAGGAAAAGAATTCCCAAACGATTCCACAGAGAAAAAAAAAACAAAAAAAAAAAACAAATTTTAAAGTCACTAATTTCCTTCGATCGTTTATCTCCACGGCGTCTCGCCAATTGTTTTACCGAAGTGACCATTTTACTATCGAATTCAAAACAGTGCGATGCATTTTTTATGCAAACGCGTGCTTAATATTAGAACTTCACGTTCGCATCGTCTCATTCAACGCTATTTTACTATCGTCCCGAATTACGAACTCGCGGTTTTTTTTTTTGCTTGCATAGAACGATCGCCGAACGCGATACCGAACGATTCATCGAACGATAATTCGTCTGCGAATCGCGAAAAAAAAAAAAAAAAAAAACCGTTTGTCGCGAGCGCCAAACTCGGAAGGAGAGATTAAAAGAAAAAGAAAAAATAATAATGATAATATACCGAATGATTTTGCACAATCCTACCCGCGGGGGAGAGTGTGTGCGCGAGTGTGAGGAATGTGTTTCTCTATTATGTATAAATGTTGATACTAGTTAGTAGGAATGTGGAATACTTGTCATTTTATTATATCGCCACGTCCACCCCCTCCCCTCCCTTTCCCAACCTCCCGGGGATCAAAAATTAATATTTCTTTTCGTTACTCGCGTGATTTCCTCGTTTATTATACAATTAAAATGATGACAAGAAAAATGAAAAGAATGAGCGCGAAATTTTTTTTTAATTTTTTTTTTTACGAGATCGAAGACGACGGAGCTGTGTGCTGTGTATATAAAGGACATTCCCCCCCTTCCCTCCCCCCGTGTTAGAGGTATCGAAGTACGATATAGTTTGTACGTTGAGTATACTATAATATAATTATCATTAACTGTCTCTACCGCGTAGCGTTTACTATGTCAGAATAATATTAACAAAAAAAAAAACAAATCATATTCGCGTATCCTTCGACTATCCCATAACTCCCACTGCCTCCCTCTTCCCCCCACTCCTCTGACACTCTTTTAAATGATAATAATCGAAAGGATAAAAGAAAATTTGAAAAAGACTGCCGTAGCAGTTTTTTTTTTGTAGCATTTTTCTAACAAGTTGTGCCACACTTTTAATCTTGGCGTATTTCAAAAATACAATCCTACGTTTTTTGTTTTTTTTTTCCGATGCGTGCGTAATGAAGAAAAAAAGAAAAACAAGATATGGAAGAAAAAGACTCGCACGTTTACATGTGAAAACGAAAATGAAAACGTTTGTAATATCCCCCGAAATGCCCGAATATTTACGAGGAGCATTGCACAGAGCGAGTCATCATTAATAAACGTAATGTACATTTTTAAACGTGCGTCGATCATTAAGTCCTTTTATTTCGTTGTGATTACATAATTCCAAAAATTAGGTCTAAATTTTGCGCGCACATGCGCCACCGAGAGGAACATCGAGGGACGTGAAATCGATAAGTAATGATTAATAATGTGATTAATGGATTCGTCGAGGGGATAAATAAGAAATAATGGAGAGGCACTTATTCATCCGTCGCATTCAATGTTATTGCAGAGCGGTATTATTTATTCAATGTACCAAGAATTTTTTTGGGTATTTCTAGCTATTTCGAGTGTCAATATCGATGAATTATTTCTGATTTTGGCGTCTCGGAACAACATTCTTGAGTCTTTGATTTATCGCTCGAATGATTGGCCTACACGATTACCATCTAAGGCATATTTTAAAACAACCAACAAATTTTCGAGCCTTTTTTTTACATCTACTTTTTTTATGAAGTGTCAACTTCGAGAAACAGGAAAAAAACGCATGTCTAACATACGTCAAACTTTTCATTTGAATAGCGTAGAATCGTCGGGTTATTTTTATCTTTCACCCGAATAGCCACCATCAACTTCAACTTCACGATATGGATCTTGCCAAATTCATGTACGCCTGTCTTACGTCACTCAAAACTCTCAGAATTTCCCAATTCGATCTCTTTGTTTAGGTCAACGGCAGGACAACCTATGTAGGCATTGTGTGCTTCTATTTTAACGTATTAACAATGTTTTCTTCGGATTAATGCCGATTACTCGAGGCCCCAGTGATTTTCATGTCATGAAATAAACTTTTTACCTCGTAAGGGTTAACCTTTTGCCGTATGCTGGATATCGTTTTTTTCGTCTCGCCGCGTTTTCTTTTCGAAACAATTAACTGAATTAACGATAAAGAGTTTTTTTCAGGACATTCAGTATTATCAAAATTCCGCGAAATACACGTAATATCGGCGGAACGAAAAAACCGTGCATAATTTTTTTTAACGCGGAATAACGAACGCAGCGCTATTGGCCAGCCTGAAAATTTGATTCCCGCTTCCTTCGGCCGTGCACACTGGGCTCTCGCTCGAGGTTTCCCAAACAAAGTTTTGCCGGCCGCGACTGGCGCGTCTCTCCACCGCCCGAGCATTCACCGACCATTCTTTCGTCCGCCGTTGAACGCGCTCGGATACTTTTGTAACTTCTCCAGTTATGTTTCTTCCTCGGCACGACATATAATATTCCGATAGTTTCACGTCCGCGAATTACATTTCTTTACGGGAGTTTGGTTGAACTTTGTGATCTTTTTTCATCGTTCCCTCGTGTTTCATCGACTGTCGTCAACGAAACGATTTTGTGTGTTTTGTGCGGCTCGTATGTCAAGTTTCGTCCCTTCGCATGCGTCACTGTCGCCGACTGCCTCGAAAATGCAACGGGACTCTTTTCACGCGTTGCGAAGTCGTTGAGAATTGGCTTACTACCTGAACAGAGAGAGGACATCCCAACCGTCATCGCCGGCGGCAGGGCCCTTCGGACGCGAAACTGCGACTCTCGACATAGCAACGAAGTAACTAACCGATACTAGGAAAGTTCTTGGTGGCCCAACGAATAAAAGGTATAGGTACGTTAAAAAATGATTACGAACGACCGGTTTTTATTTCTATATTATACAAAAAAAGAGCACAGCGAATTATTATTTCATATTGCTCGCACGTGCTGGCGATATATTGAATCATCGTTGAGCGGAGCCACGCGTTCTCGGATACCCGTAACGATATAACAATAACGTATGAACGCGAAACGTCAGCGCATAGTAACGCCCTTATCGCGATCGTGACTAAAAAAATATGCTTGACGCTAAAAATATAATGAAACTTCTGATAAAAAAAAAATCTTTTTTTTTTTTCAAGCTTATTTTACAAGTTTGAATAAATACGATATTTTTTACTTTCGTAACGATAAAGATAATTTCTTTTTTTTTTCAAATTTTTGTAAAAACATTGGACACGTTAGAATGGTGAAAAGATTATAAATGTACGAATTTTTTTTACGAAACGGAACAATTTTTTTTTTTTGCCAAATACTATTTTACTATCGCTGCGTCGGGGGAAATTAGATTTTTTTTTCATATACATAAATTACACCGACGAAGTAGTTCCCTTTTTCCGCGGCGCCCATAATTATTCACCGTATTGTATGCAAAGCCTCGAGAGTTTTTCTGAATACGTAATGTTCATGAATTTGCAACATAGTTGTAGCAGAGCGAATAAAAATAAACCACCCAGCGTGGGAAAATTTTTATTTCTCTCGTGATATCGCGGCAACGATATATCACAATCGAGGGTACAAGTTGCAGATGTTTATTTATTCACACTTGAGCGCATTAACATTGGGACAGCTGTGTACTTCCGACGTTAATATCTATTATCTGCGAAACAAGGCCGTCGTTACTTTCTACTTTTCAATGTGTTTCTTTCCGTCAATTTTTATCGTTCGCTACGCTGTGTGTCGGCGCGATTCTCGAGGTTCGCCAACGAACGCCTCGCGGCTCACACCGGACACAGAAGCGTCAATCTTCACCTCGTTGATCCGGTTTTTCTCGACTTCGAACCTGAAACGGCGCAAAGTCTATTTTACTACATTGTCGTTATACTTTGCGCACTTTGTACTTTCGTACGCGAGACCATTAGGCATAACCCATGAGATTGCGAAATCAACTAATTTCGCTTTTATTTTTGTTATTTAACCTCTCAGTCTCCAAAGGTTTTCGAAATATCGAAGTTATTATTTTTTTTTATAAAAAATGAAATAATAACGAATTGATAATAAAAATTCAAAAATAAAAGTACGGAACAGTTTTTTATCCGTCATCAACGAATATGATAATATATTTTTAAAAATGCTTCCGAGTCGAAAAATAGTTGCGAACGCAGCGAATCTCGCACTACGCCAGATGGGATTCGCGAAAAAAAAAAAAACGAGTAAACAAACCGCGAATGTCGAGTTTTGCGTCCTACTTTCGTTAGTGCAATGCTTGTAAAAAAAAAACTGTAGCATATACATTCGTCGCTTATTCAAACTTCGAAAACGCGCGGAACCTTGAAAATGATTATTATTCTTTTTTAATACTTTGCAAAATTTGGCGATCGGTTGTAATAAAAATTCGGCAATAACGGTATAGTAGAGATACACGAAATTAAAATTTTCGAGTTAAAAACAAAAATTTGACTGTTTTATTGATCGAATAACATCGATAATCGCAGAGAAAATAGTTGCTGATGTGTTTCACGAAGTTGAAAAAAAAGTTGCAACCGATCGATCGTTTAGTTAATTTCAACGCACTGCTCGCTTCAAAGAATCAAAAAGTTCATTCATATTTAGTCGTATAATTGTTCATTGTCAAAACTCATCCGTCGGCCATTAACGCACGAAATCGTGTTACGAAAAGGATGAATAAAAAAAAAAAAACAGCGGAACTGCGCTCGACTACGTTAATAAATTGCCGAGAGACTTCGTGTGTCTATGGACGCGTCTTCACGGTTGGCGGTCACGCGATCTTTCACGCGGGATTCAGAAATAAAAGGATGTATTTTTAAACGCGTCTTTCATGCCCACCCACGGGCTACGCGCCACCGCGTGGCTTTCGAACGTTATTTTCTCGCGCGCCCCCAAATATGTGGAACACGCGCGGAACTCGAAGCTCGCGGGAAAAAAATTATTTAAAAAACATCGATCGTAAAATAAATTTTTTTCAAGAGATCGCGCAATCGGAGATATCGACCGTATCAATCGTAATTTTGTTATCGGCTTCCATAATTAAATATTTAAAAAATTGGGAAAAAAAAAAAAAAAAAATTCGGACATTTTTTTTTTAATTCTGCGACGCATTGAAATCGTATTTAAACCATTACGATCTTTTTTTACGGTAACAATACTTTTTTACAAAAAAATAAAATATTTTTTAAAAATAAAAGTGAATTTTTTTTTTATTCGGAACATTTTGCGTAGTTATTAAAATGATATTTGAAGATGTTTTTTTTTTTTTCACAATTACGATACTTTTTTTCTCCGTGATTCGTGGTTGATAATAAAAATAAAAATGAGAAAGATTTTTGTTCGTTACTTTCTAATATTATCTTCGATATTATGCCCCATGGGAGGAATTGTCGTCGCCGAGTTGCATAATAATCGAACGCGTTTAGCATTGTGACGACATCATGCCTACCTGACGATAGGAGAAGTTAAATCGATATCTGTTGCACTTATGACATGGGGGGGGGGGGTGGTCGGCGGGGGATAAGGGGATGTGCATAATTTCTAAAGGAGACAATGTTCGGTGACAGTGGCACTAATGTATGCATTGCAAGTGTAGCCTTGATATTACGAGGGGGAGTTATAGACCCGCCGAGATCGATACACGACTCGGTGCAAAGCCTCGTCACTTATATTCCATACAGTACTACCATTCGGCTAATAAATTGGCGGCAACGGCAACGAACAAAAAAACTTTACAAGCTTTCATTGACTCTTGCTAAGCAGTGTAAAGTTTTTATTTTATTTTTTCTCGATCCAAGGTTACGCTTACGAGGCGAACGAAACTCGTGACCCACATTTGCGAGACCTTCGCACTTCCGGCATCGAATCTCAATTTAATTAAAAAAAAAAAAAAAAATGGCAGATCAACGCGACGATTCGCCGCACAATTTTTCTTGTCATCGATGTTCGAGGAATGATGCAAATTATCGACGTTCGTTCGATCGAGTAATTGACAAAAAAATAATAATAAAATTAAAATAAATCGAACTGTTAATAACAAGAAATCTGTGATAGACGCTCCGACGAACAAAAACTTGTTACCGGGTGAATATTTTTTTTTTTTTAGTTTCTGATCCATTGTCGCCAAAGGCAAACACTTTCACTGCTAACCTTCCGCGAATTACCATTCGCCCCACACGCGTATAATGCGTTTACCTCGCATTCAGATCACGAATGGCGAAATAAACTGTGGATATAGCTGCTCTGTGTAAGAATGACACAGCCAGCGAAATAGCCGAGTTGGGCAATGTATTTGTCGAATCTCGGGTCACTTTCTCTCGACGTTGAGTTATTCTATTTTTTTTTTACTTGTACTCCCATCGCATCGAAATATTAACACTACGAAGATAAATCAGTAAAAAATTATTTCGTTTTTTTTTTTTTTTTTTTTATAAACATAATTAATTTAAAAATTAATTTTAATTGTATTTAATTAATTTTATTTTAATTAATACTCTTTTGATTCTTTTTTCTAACGCCGTAAAAAAAAAAAGTATTTCGGTATTTTTTTTTTATTACGTTTTTTTCAATTGCAGTCAATAGATCGCATTTTTTATAACATTGGTAATTAATTTTTAAAAAATTAATGCCATGAAACGATTTATTCTTTGCCAATCGATAAAATATCTCCACTCCATAATTCACGCGGCGGTACCGCTACTTAGACAAGCGTGCAGATGCCTCGCATTTTTATTTCCGACTTCGGGTAAAAGTGTTCTTGTAATCGAAGGAAAAAACTCGAACTGACGAATGTATAAAATATGTACAATTGCGATCTCGAATTTAGCTGCAGCGTTAGAGTTATCTTGAGTGCGCGAACGGCAGCATCGAAATCCGATCCGGAGGTGTATTCTTGTCAATCGTAAATCGATCCGTTTCGGTATCAATCATTTTCTCGCCCCGCTGACCGCAGGAAAATAGAGAATCGTCGTTCGTCATTGCGCGGTCAATTCGAGGAAAATTCTTCAACTCGCTTCGTAGTGACCACCGAAACACAACAGTTTTTTTTTTTTTTTTTTTTTTTTTTTTTTTTTCGGAGCAAATTACGAGAATCCACTGCCCTCGTAAATTTCGGGATATCTTTAGAAGGGCTCTCCTTTCTCACCCCAATGTTTGTCAATGCGTTTGTGGATACAGGAAACGAAGGTCTGCCATTTGTCTGTCGGGTTTGTGAAGAAAAAAGATATACGACCCAACAGTAAAATCTTTAGAAACTGCCGCCGCTGTGCGACGAAATACAATCCCTACTTAGCTTACTATCAATGTTTGTCGAGGATCATTCGAGTCACCTGACTTTGTCAATTTGTCACCAAACGGCTGCAACGTGAAAGTATAAACGTTCGCCGAATTAAATTTTTAGGGTTTCGCCTTTTTTTTTTATAGTGCGCAACTGATTCAATACACCGCTAAATCTGATGTTGCGAATTTACAATAAAACGTTATCGGCACGTCGTGCGTCGTTAGGACACGTGCGTAATTTGTTAGTAATATAAAAAGCTTTGCGGAAAGCTTCAATCAGCCGACGCTCACGGATTAACGGGAGTGCTGAGGAGACTTTTTTAAAAATAATTTTATTACTCTGTTATTCCATTACCTTCGGTCAATAGATTAAACCCCATCAATAAAACGGATTTGGGTCAAAAAATGAGTGCACCGAACTGGGAGAACTTTTTAATTTTCAAACGAAATTTTATAAACATTTTTTTATAATTATTTTCTATAATTTTTTTTTTAATGAAAATGATTCGTTCATTTTTCCGAATACGGATGAATTTTTTCAGATTTTTCAATTTACTTTGAATTTTGTGTTTTTTCACACATTTTTTCCATATAAAAAAAAAATTCAAAGTAAATTGAAAAATCTGGAAAAATTCATACGTATTCCGAAAAATGAACGAATCATTTTCATGAAAAAAAAAAAAAAACTTTGGGTGGCAACGATTTCCCTTAACTGTATTTCCCTGAGTCCGTTCTCCCCACTCCAAGCGGTATCTACGGACGCGTATAGCCCGCATTACCCCAACTCGCAGCAACTGACCAGGAGTAGGGACTATAGGCGAAATGCAGAAACGGGAGCGTCTCCGGTTCCGTCGAGTTAAGAATACGGAGCTTCTACTGTACCTTAATGCGCCAACCAACGCGCGGCTAAGCGGTCACCCATCCAAGTACTGCCCGCGAACAAAGCTGCGTGACTTGTGTGATCTCCGGAGCCGCGCGTCAACCGCGCATCCACCGTTATATTAAATTTTTATATTTTACCTCGTAAAGAAGATCGAAATAAATATATGCAGCTGCAAAATAGATTCTGCAAAGTTGTAAAACAATTGCGGTCTCTATTTGTCGGAACAATTCGAATTTATGATGCGACCTTCCCGCGCCACATTAAGATCCTTGAATTTACGAGAGAAATCGTCGTAAATTCCGCATTTCGCGTTATTTCAATGGTCCTGTGTTAGTATTCGTGTGTATCATAAACAGTGCATTTATATTTTTTATGATTTTTTTTTTTTTTGACAAGACAATCCTTCGTGCAAACGAACGTCGCGAACGCTTGTAACAAAGAAATTAATCCGCACGGAAGCGATTCCTCGCTCGACTCAGCTTTTTAATTCATTATATCGAAGTGCACCAATTAGCAACCGTTTCCATTTGCCTCGTCGCGGTGCTTTGCCCAATGGTCACGAGGTCATCAAGGACAATTTTCGCTCAATCGCGTGTTACGAACGATATCGAAGAAAATTATTCGTACTTGTAATAAATTCACATCGGAAGCCCTTGACGATAATCGCTTATTCATGACTGAGCAATCGTGTCGTATGATCCTTGGAAATCATATTTAAATAGTTTCGGCTCTCTTGCTTACGGGGGATTACATCACAATTGGGTTTAGAACCATTCGAAATAAAAAAATAAAATAAAAAAAAAGCGTCACTTTCGAAATATCGTAATCACGTGTGATCTCCGCGTATGCATCACGCGAAATTGTATTATTACATTTATGACGAGATGAGCAAACTTTCTACGAGAAAAATAAGATACGCGAGAGAAAAAAAAAAAAAATTATCATTTCGCAGCTTCGAAAATAGATTTTTTTTCGTCGATAGTCTCGATTGTAAAACGAATGACGCGCGCGTTGGACCAATTAGAGACCGGTCAGCTGAGACGGTGAAGTCCGACGGATTTCAGGCATGACGACGGTGTGCAACTCAGTGTGACTCCCCTTTATCGACTCTATCTATTAAATGTACTATTAAACGACACCGATAATGCCAACGGCAAGTATGCATTTGCGATAATCGTATATTAAACTCGGTACATGCGAACCTCGAAAATTATCACTTTTCGATTTTTTTTTTTTTTTTTTTATTACAAAATTACAACTCAAATACATCGAAAAGGAATGCGGATTCATTCTATATGATTAATGAAAACGCATAAACAGTTTCAAAAATGAAAAAAAAAAAAAAAAAAAAAAAAAAAAAATCGGAATGTTTGTGTTGCATTTTGTTGCTTATAACATTTGCCGCCTTTATATCCCTTAAGTAGACGTGAGACTTAATATTCAAACATATAAATACGAAAGAATATATATACTTGTAATCAGCTTATCTCGAGAGTAGAGCGCGTGATGTAACGGGATAAAAATACGATTTCGAATTCTCCTCGAGAGCACGGTAAAGCCCCCGATATCGATGGAATCCAAGTACAAGGCTACGCTTAACGTCAGGGATTGCTCTGCACATCGGTACAAAAAAAAAAAAAAAACGAGGAGTACGAATTGCGATTTCAACAACAAATATTCAATGAGATGAGATAAACCGGTAGGTGAGTGGGTGAGAGAGATTAATCACGCGGCCCGAAGGGATTATCCCGTGCAGATTGACGTCAAAATTGCACTGCACACAACGGAGATTATAGACACGTGAGGTTTTCATATCATACTATTCCGCGAATATATGTCTCGATGTATTTTAAGAGCTCTTTTTACTCGCTATTATCCTATTCTCAGGATCCGAGAAATCTCTAACGAAACGGTGAGTCAACGTAAAAAAAAATAAAAAATATTATTCCGTATTATTTATTAATTATTAATGAAGAAACGCATTATTTATCCAACAGTAAGATTCATTCAATTTTACTCAATTTCACGGAATTTCTCTCGTTTTATTGCCGCGTCAGAAATTCAGCGTACGCAACTCATTCGAGACTCTTATCGTTCGGCGGTTCCGTTTACACGCGAACGCGCGGTATCCGGACGTGTGCCCATGCGAAGTCGCGTTATGGAATTAGGTGTTCTTTTTTTTTTTTTTTTTTTTTTACGCGGCATTATGCCGCTTCTTTCTTATCTCGCCGCGGTGTTGTGTCTGTGACATCAAACTCTGCGGTGGGCATCGGTCGAGTGTGTGCACAACGGGGAATCGTCGTCAAATCGTGACGGTGTCGGACTTCTGCGAATTTAAAACGGTTCAGCAAGTTTGATAAGAGAATTACGATAAGCGATGCCGTAAACGTACACGAAACACCCCGTTGAGCTCGTATATCCTGGAAAGTGTAACGTATCGTATCGTCGCGGATCGCTTGTATATTCTCCCGATAACGTAACGATTAAAGAACGGTGAAGAAGCGATTGATTTATCGATCAAATATTAATTAATACGATTTGAGGCGCTCGCATCAAATTATCGAATCGCGGGGTGTCCCCTACTGTACTCTTTTGTACTCACGTCGGATTCATATTATTTCTTTACGATAATGTGAACTTCAATCTCAGCTGGTCGACTCGCGACACTTCGAAACGATTGCGATTAAAATACTGCGCCTGGATCGCCACTGAAACAGCTTTTTATCACTGGTATGTGTATACGATATCGATAAAACGATAGCTTCGTTATTATGAGGAAAGACTATGAAAAAAAAAAAAAAAAAAATTAGTCTTGCAATTGCAAATCGATGATTGTTTTTCAATCACCTGCTCTTATCGACTCTTGATCGATGGATTTTAATCTACAATCGGAAATTGCTTTCTTTCACGATTGAAATGCTTTTCTCATCTGTTTGAAATTGGGTTTTTTTTTTTTTTTTTTTTTTTTTTTTTTTTCGGCACTGATTTGGGAAACCGTTTAACCCTTCAAAGCATAATTTTCTACAGAGGTCAACTGAGCACAACGGTAATGGAAATAGAAATTGTCGAAAAAAAATTGAGATTAAATTTTTTTTAAATTGAATTAAAATTTGAAAAAAAGTAAAATTCTCAAATTTCACGTGAAATTTAAAACTTATTTCATCACATGAAACACTTTTGTGACTCGCAAAAATTTAAAAAAAATTAAATCGCGAAAACTTGTTTTGTTCGAAATTTTCAAACATTGAAGACATTGAATAATCAAAAAAAATTCACAATCAATTCTATAATAATGAGTTTCTATTTTTAATGAAATTCAATTCTCGTTAAAACTTCAATTACGGAAAACTTTTTTTTTAAATATCAAATTTAGATAAATGATTAATAAAACTTTATAATTAATTAAATCTATAATAATGAATACTTCAATTGAAATACAATTGTCGTTAATACGTGAATTACGGTGACGACAAAACAAAATTAATAAGAAAATTAAACTTTGGTATTTATTTTTTTCGTCTTCGATCGAAAATTTTTCGATAATTTCGATCGATAATCGTTGATTTTGGGTGCTCGGAGCTCGATGCTCGACTGGTCAAACTGGTCAAAACCTTGAGTAACATTGTCGATTCGACCTCCGACTCCGTCTTGGTACATCATGTACGCGAGGCGTATAATCGGCGTGTAATTGAATTTACTCGTCACGGGCACGCGGAAGAGGCGAGGAGGAGTAGAGGGGGAGGAGGTATTATAGGTAGGTGGACGGTCGGGCAGGTGCGCCAACCGTAGGTCCGGAGGTGAGGGACAAGAGACGAGCAAGTGCACCGTCCACTGTAATACATAATACAACGACATGGGGGGAACTTTAGTACACACCGGTCAACGTGTGCCGGCCACAGGTAGCGACTGCTACTATCTACCGGCCGTTCAGCCGAGTGACCAATGCAAGAGACTCCGGACTACTGGCCCCTTATTCGCAAAACCCCGTACTCAAGCTCTGCTACTGACCAGACCGGTAACCACGTTTTTTCCATTTCGGTTCTCTGTCATTCGCGTTCGTGACGTCGAGAAGTTCGTGCGTTCCAGGTGTCGTTGGCTCCTTCAGTGTTCGTAATGCAGTGTCTTTCTTAGCATTTTTTTCATCGCGTTATCACAGCAAAAATAAGTAATTTTTTTTTTTTTTTTTTTTTTTTTTTTTTTCGAAAGAATATTAGAGAGAAGAGAAAAGGTATCTTCTCGGGTGTAGTGAACAGTTTGGCTCTCGAGTCTGTGAAAAAGAAAATTTCTTTTTATTTTCGCTTCCCATAGCGAGAGGATCGTAGGAATCGAAACTTCGTTTACTTAGGTACGTTATAATTCCTTTCTTTCGTAATATTTTTTTACGCGGTTGAGCGTTATGATTTTTTTTTTTTTTTTTTCTCGAATTTTCCATCGCGATTACAAATTGGCGCATGGGCTCTGCGCACCTTTTATTCCTTTCTTCCTTCTTTTCTTCCCTTTTCTTAACCCTTCCGATACAACTCGACCTTCGAACACGCGATCCCATTGCGGCATCGAACAGATGGTTTTTTGGAGTTAACTCTGCGAATCAATGGTAGAGATTTTTTATTTTTTTTGCAGAGAACGATTCTGTCTTTAGTCTCACGAACATATTTTTTGCCAGACAAGAAATACTAACTGCACAGATGATTTTTCAAAGTTAAGTCAACAGTATCCGAAGCTGTTTCGGTGTCGGAATATTTTAAAATTTCACGGGGGACACTTAGGTGTCGCGAAGAATGTAAAAAAAAATATATATAAATGAACCCATAAAAATTAAAAAAATTATCGATTTTTATATAATATAATAGATTATTTTTTTTTACAAGAAAAAAAATGTATAAATCAGAATTACGATAGTTCGTCAGCGTTGTTCTCGATGAAATTCAATACCCGTTATACGGAAAGTATCGCGTCGCGTGACCCCGTCGTCGCTCCAGTATCGAACTTGACATCCATAACTCAATGCATTTATTCTTGTCGACGTTTCTCGACGTGCAATATTATTTTCTCATCTTTACACACTTCCGCGTCTCGCGACGTATGTAGGTACCGTCTCGGGTTATGTAGGCACTCGGCTTACACTTGTTCGTGTCACGGTGCCATTGATCCGAAAGGTTGGCCCGTCGTTGGTCGAGAATCGCAGTATACATTACACTAAAGATTACCAGTTTCCGAAGAAAATATAAACGCTTTATAGACTCGACATCGTAGATTCGATTTTCCAGATTTTCGTAGATTGGTTCCGCGAACTCCGTTTGTTCTCGAAAACTAATGATATAGGAGCATCCGATGTTTTTTTATTCGAAAGAATATACAAATCCGTTGCTAAATGATTTTTAACTCCCGACTGCCCGACAGGGAAAAAACGGGAGTTATGCGTTTCACGGAGACGAGCGATTTCGTTGTCCGGTATGTTCTTGAAAACGGCGAAAAATTGCTTAATAGAAATGAATACAGCCATTCTACGACGTATGGTCAGTGGCGTTTGCAATGGAGAATTTAAATTAGTTGAATTTTCGTAGAGAAAAAAGCATTTTACGGAAATAGTCCTTTAGATATATCGAAGATTGGACGCCATTTTCTGCTCTCGATCTCTGTGCAGCATAACCTCAAATGAGCGGAAGTATAGTTCTGAGTTAAAATTCGTATTTTTCAAACAGAATGTAATAAAAAAATTGTACAAAAATAAAAAAACTGCCGACTGAAAGAAAGAGTGAAATAACAATTAATTATTCACATGTTATCGGGAGATTTCCATACTTAATGACGAAGAAATCGCACGGCTATGAGATGTGAATAATTAATTCTTATTTCACTCTTTTTCAGTAGAGAGTTTTTTAATTTTTGTAAATTTTTTTTTTTATTGTGAAAATTGGTCGACCGGAAGCGCCGTTATCGTTTCCGGAATAAGATGACTTTTTTTAAATGTTGTATCGCCGTTGTCACGATTCTGACCACTCGGATGATCAGAGATGAAAAAACCATTTTCATGTATCTATAAAACGATTTTATATTCCATTTCACCACGCAGAAATTTTTTTTCGCACAATGGCGGCAGTTAAAATGTACAGTTCGGTTTTTTACGTAATTTTTTTATCATTTTGATTTAATTTAAAAAAAGTACTTCAGTAGAGAAAATCCTCCGTGGCGTAATAAAAAAAGTACGCAAAAATATCGTGTTGAAATGACAAGGCAATCGGTTGAACCGTCAGTCAGTAAAATGGACGGCCCGACGAGGCGCACGATAGTTATGCAGCTGCGGGAAACCCCATCTCTCCCTCTTAAGTATTCCGGTTCGTAGAGCATAAATCCACGAAGACGCATTCGTCCGACTGCAAAAAACCGGTCGGTTTTCGTTAAAGGGGTTTCAAGATCGCGAAGAGAATTCGACTTGCAGCCACAGGTTGCGTTTTGCACGCATTCGCGTATATCCGGCGTTAGCGATCCGATCGATAAACGAAGAAGCGCTCTAATCGTTATCCTGCCGCGTGTCTTCGAGAACAGATATACCAATATTTGTCAAACAAATGTATTTATTTCTCATTAAAATTGACTATCGTGACATAGAAATTTAATATTAGTTACGTCGAACCCTTTATTTATCAACCCTCGAAATTTAGCGGATGCCGCAAGAAGGGGTTTCCGTATTTGCCATCGTAGATTTCGGTTACCCATTGTGAATCCCGCCGCGAATCGTTGCAGAAAGCTGTACGCCCAACAACGGATCTGTTAGAACCCTTGCTGCGCCTTACCCTCGCGAATGATTATCGATTTAGGTATACAACGGCTTTGAGACGTTTGTTACAATTACCATTGCGCAATGATACGCGAATTTTGTATATATTTCAACAATTTTTTTATCCACGTCGATTGACTAAAAAAAAAAAATTTAATCGCAAGAAATAATAAAATAAATGAAAATATTAATATTAATTTAATGTTTATCATAATTTATTTAATAATAAATCGTAATTAATTAATAATACAAATAATTAAAATACACTAAACGGTATATGCGGAATATGCTATTCGAGACCGAAGGCCCCGAAGACCCCTATTGCCCAACGCGCTGCGATGTATCGACGATTAAATACGGCACTTCGTTATCCATGACCGTCAACCTGAAACTTTCAATGCCTTTGAAACTAACATCTGTTGTTGCGCGCGTAACGCTTCGATGCGTATACACTTTCGTCGAGTCGTCAATAGAAGTAAAAAAAATAAAATAAAAAAAACGGACAATTGATTGCCTGAATGCATTATGTATGAAGATCGACTCGGTTAATCGCACATTCCTGCATCCGCGTTAATTACCCCGAGAATTTTTAAATTTTCAATAAAAGTTTCGATCGTTTATTTCATCTTCTCGGCATTTTTTTCGTTCCGCTATTCGGAGAATGAAAAAAAAAAAAAAAAAAAAAAAAAAATTGGTATTTTACTCCAATCAAACGAAAAGCTAATAACTCATAGAATTTCAATCATCAATTAGCCGCTATTAAATCGTCGTAGGAAATCGTTAAAACGATATTATATCGCTTTCCAAGAGACTCAATTCTGGTAGAAGATTCCCGGAAGCGTCCATCTTATGCAGAGTGACGAACGGCATATCCATTATCCAATTATAAATTGTTATTTTCGCGACGAATCGTCGATAGAGACTAAACACATTTTTTCTTTTAAGTGTCGTTCGTCTCGGCGTTCATTCCAACCGCGTTGTTTGCTTTCAACCGGAAAAATATGCGCGTAGGAAAAATTAAAGAAAACACGTCGGAAATACGAAATTATGATAAACTACAATCGCGCAATATTTTTCATCATCGCGACACTTGCATAAATCGATAATAACTTCTATGGAAATAAATTGAAAAAAAAAAAAAAAAAAAAATAATATGACAAAATCGTTGCTATTTTTGGAACGAGAAAAATCAATAATTTATCTCGTCTGTTTGTTCGTGACATACGCGATCGCGTACTCGATCAACATTGTTGCTGAGTGAGAACGACAGACACCTATGGCTCGCGCGCGATCGTCGGCTCGGTAATTCCGACGAGTTCACGTCCCGCTGTCAACTTGTCGCGTTAATTGCGACAATTAAAGCGTTGGCAGCTGTGAGAGATTAGCTTCGGGGTCTCGCGAGACTCGATTTTGTACTTCAACCGAAATGCCACGAGCTTTTGCACAAGTTAGCTGTGGATCTGTGCGGTTCGCACTGTCGTGTAATTCCAACGAAGTCAATGGTATTAAAGTTCCCTCGAGATTTTAACTGTTTCGGGATTGTCGGATCCATGTCTAGTTTACTAGGATCGAATTTCCGTAACTATATTATTAATCTCCATTTATTGCATAATTATTTTTTACCGACACCGGAAGCAATTTATTAACTTGTGATTTAAAATTTTTTTTATATTTAAAAATTTTTTTTTGCTCCAATCCGCTTCAAAATTAATATTCGTAAATTGCACGACAAAAAAAATTGTATCGTAAATATATCGATGTTATCTATGAAATTTATTTTCGAAAAAAAATGGTATAAAACTGATAAATTTTAGAAAATTTATAATATACAATACATTGATATGAAAAAATAACGTATTAGTATATTTATATTTATTTACATTTAATTTTATTTAATATATTTCTCATATATTTCATTTCCATGTGAAATGGAGTTTCAAGAATATTTTTATTTATTTTTCTCTATTGAAATATAAAAAAGAAGAGGATCCATTTGCGACGATGGATTCAAGATTTCGAATGAAAAAAAAAAAAAAAAAAAAAAAAAAAATACGTGGGTTCGATGATTTATCAAAGTTCTCGACGAAATCTTAACCGTCTATTCATTGATGTATTTGCCCTGCGATCTGCGATGTATAGATACGACTACGGATATGTGGATAATATATTTCGTCCAAAGTCGTCGGACCATTGTGGTCCGACAGAGAGAAAGGCATTTATTGGTTTCTCCCGGTAGGAGTATCTTTTGTGGCACAAGGCTGTGCCGATGTCGAGATTTTTCGACCTGAATTTATAAAACCCGAACCGATCGCCACTGTGTCCCGTCTGTTCGAAAATCCCGATAGACACCGTCGGCAAACCTTTCGGAGAACCGATGGTCTCTTAGTCATTTTACACACAATCCCTGTGATCTCCTTTCGACTCGGTTCCCTTTAACGGCTAACGTTTACCTCGACGCTGACACGAGAGTCCTTCCCCTGTGAGACGACAGAACACGTCTATTATCGGCTGGTCGTCAAAGTGCATCTAGAGGATCACTTGCCTCTCTGTATTCTCGGGATGCGCGCTATTTTTGGTTCACGCAAACCGAAAGTAGCGAATATTCCCGTGAAATTTAACAAGGAAAAGCCAACAAAAAGTCATATATTTACGATTTTTTTTTTCACCCAAAAAGTACTCGCAGTATCGTTTATATATATTTTTTTTTTCTTGTAACTTGACGAAAAAAAAAATTCATACCGAATTTAGCCGTAGACTGGGTTGCGGCTTAATTAATTACTTAATTCGTCCGAACAAAGTGGCACACTGCAAAGTCATGTGCAGCTGCGGTAAACTGTACTTTGCGATGAGCGTTACGTGAAAGACCTGACGAGCAACGAATTATCTGCAAACAGCTGACGGTCCAACGAGCGACAATGGAGATAACGTAAACGACACACGACGAGATATTGCAAACATCAAAAGCCAGCCGGTCCTTGGGGGACAGATCCCTCATTATCGTAGTCCTACTATCGACTTTTATACTATATACGTTTGCAGTAAACAGCTTTACAGTCGAACGAAATACGCGCGGAAAAAACATCGTTGCACCTTTTGTCGAGACACAGCCAGACGTTCTCTCGTGTATAAAAATTCATTTCTCGAACGGTTCGTCGAGTTAATTCGTCAGTCGTACTCTCGCGCGGCTCGCGGACACTTCGATTAACAATTGTGAACTATAAGACGAAAAAAAAAAAAAAAAAAAAAAAAAAAAAAAAAAAAAAACTTCGAAACGAGTAAAGAAATATCCGAAAGCAATTTGTGTTCCAAGGGACGTCCGCTCGGAGACGATCTCCCGTTGCCAGGTATACATAAATCGATAGATATCGAGAGATATTATCAGCGGTTATCGCGAAAAATGCTTAAACTCGCATTTCGGTGAATTTTAATTCGTCGGATTTAACGGTTCCGGTCCGTTCTCATACGGCGCTTGGGTAGTTACTGCGTCTGTGCAAAGTACACAGGAACCATCTGGCCGTTTCGTATGGCAAACTGTGGGAGAACGTTCACTCGTTCGACTACCCCACTGATGGCCATTAATCGTATTACAGAGCCTTATGGCATCGTTTTATCTGTGACGCCGGTGCTCTGAGTTCTCTTATCGTGCTTCGAACCTTCATTCATGTTCCGTTGAAAATCAAAAAAAATTTGCCGCGAAATTAAGTTTTTTTTTTGATTCTTTACATTTTTCTGGTTGTTTTTTTTTTTTTTTTTTTTTTTTTTTTTTTTTTTTTTTCATTTGTTTTCTGATTAATAAATTATGTTTTGGTTTTTTTTTAATTCAATGACTTTTACTTTTTTTTATTTTCACTATAAATTGTTTATTACTAATGCTCTTTGTAGAAATCGTTGTAACGTTTCCTTTTGCAAAAACAATAATTTATTTAATCAACCAAAAAAAAAAAAGACTAAATGACAATAGCTTCGTGTGAATATCTATGCTATAACAGTACATTCCAATTTTGATTCTCTGGGAATCAATAATTTGCAAAATAAGAATAGAATTTGTCGATTTTCCATTCATATACGTCGTTTTTATATTTTTACCAAATATCAAACCGGTCATGAAGAGTTCGCGTAATGGTTCCATCCACAATATCAACTATAATTCGAGAAGAGTTCCTGAAGCAAATAAATTCATTGCACTAAAAATAGATCGAACATTTATTTATTCCATCGCCGTGTTCATCGAAAGGATCTCAAGCTATCGAGACGGACGATGCGCTTGAAGCTCCGGGGATTTATTTCCCACGGAGAAGCTTAACGATATCGTACCGATTTTTTTCCTTTGCAGTCGTCGAGCTTAATTCCCATTCGCTATTCGAGATTTTTCTTTATATATATCCGTCTCTATTATACGCGATAGACGCTATCAAGAACACGAGTTTCTCCATTCTATACAGAGGAACCCCGCGATGCAATCAGGTCGTTCGAAGTATTATAAGGATCGATCTGACTTGCGTTATTAGATGGATTCAGGCATTCGTATCTATTAGGACTCTCGATTCCAATAGCTTCCCGATTCCATGGGACATTGATTATAATAGAAATTTCGAAGGAAACTGCAAAAAAAAAAAAAAATAAATCAAATTAATACACGATAAATCGATGCGAAAGAGAAAAATTAAATTTATCAAAGCCACTAAATTTTTTATATCGTCTGAACGAATGATTCCGTGACATTAAAAAATAACTCGTTGACACATTAACCCTTCGTAAGAACTATTAAAAAATAATAAATAGACTAAATCGTAATAAATTTATTTTACGCCGCCGAAAAGTAATCCGATTACCTCGACGTGGCAAATCTTTCTTTAAATAAAGAAAATTTCTTGAAAAAACAACTAACCAGCGATAAACTCTGGCGCCGGCCGAAACTCGCAGACAAATCTTCAACGATTCGGAAAAACAACGGAAAAAAAAATGCATAATATTCGTAAATCTTAACACTATCTTTCCAAGGATTAATATTATTCTTCTGATTGTGCAGAACTCGTGGTATATCGCACGCGTTAAATTTTTATTTTGCGTTTATTATTCTTTTTTTTTTTGTTGTACGGTGGGGGATCGTTATGTGCGTTATGTGAGTCACAGACAACACCGACTGTGGAACGTACGGTCAGAGTCAGTCTCGCGGTATCCGTCGGTGACGATATATTACAGCCGGAGTCCGGTTACAACTCCGGGCGTAAACGCTGAATCGCGCCATTATAGTGCCGGTTGATCGATAACCGCCGAGTTTCTGCGATCGGGCGATCGACCAACGAGTCGAAGCCCTTTAACGTCCGTTCGCAGTAGGTTTTCCATTGTTATTATTAGTAATTGTTTTTTTTTTTTCTTTTTTTTTTTTCAAACCACTCAACTGCGCATCGAATTGATTAATTTTATCGGTAAAAAAATAATTGGCAAATCGTTATCGGCAATAATTTTTTTCTTTTTTTTTTTTTTTTTTTTTTTTTTTAATATTAATTTTTGATAAAGATAGAGAGAATTGGGATAGTCATACGGCGGTTCGGACATATGTTGCAGCAGCCAGCAGGACGGAGCTGCCATCACAGCGACTCCTCCACATGTGGACATCTCCGTCCCGACTAAGGATCGGTCGGGCACCCAGGAAAAAGTTGTTGCCTTAAGCTTCGATCGGAACTGCCGTAGGAAGGGGAGAGAAAAGCAACGAAAAAAAAAAAAAAAAAAAAAAAAAAACTGCCAGAGCTCAACCGGGATATTCGTGGTTTATGAGTCTCGGAAGAGATATATTTTTATAAACACAAAAAAATATCTGTAATAATGAACAAAACTGATAAACCAAGAATGCCGGGAAACAAAAGGAAACTCTCCTTCCTCGGCTTTGGCAAAAGAAGTTCGGTGAGTTTTTACAAATTTATTTCTTTAATTTTATATCATTTAAAATGCCCCACAATTTTTTTTTTATTCATCTAAAATGATATATAGGCAGCGAAAAAATAACTAATTAATTTAATAATTAATTCATTAATAATAAAGTCATTTTTTGTTTTACAAAAAAAATGCAATTTTGATTCGACACTTGCCGCATATACTCATCGCCTACTAAATAACTAATTAATTTATTACTATAATTAATTAATTAATTAATTAATAATAAAGTCATTCATTTTTCTGATAATGCATTCGAAAGATTTTGGTATGAAACCCATTCGATCGATTTGGAGTAAAGAAAAGATCTGTTCCGTTGTGTTTTTGATTTGTCACTTGCCGTACTTATCGCCCACCAGCCATCAGTTCGTAGCCGTCAGCGTGTCTGTTTTCTCGCCCCGTCTACTTGAACTGTTAGGGGAGTCGCGCGTCGTGTTGGGATCCGCATAATAACCGCGTGGTTCAAAATGGTTTTACGTAATAGATGACGGGTCGTTTGTTTCCTCTTCATTATTGTCACATGGTGCAGCACAGCGTATTACGCGAAAGCACGTGCGTTCCCTTTTACTTGTAGAACTCGCAATCTCCTTCTACCCGTTGTTATTCCGGATTATAATTATTGCGAGTCGTATTAACAACTTTTACGGTAAACATAAAATTCCCGTCAATACTTCGCTTCGATACAGTAAAATTTTTCAACGAACATATCGAAAGATCGAAATCTAAAAAATTTTTTAAATCATTTAATTGTTAATTTATTAACTTTTCATCGGTAATTACACAGTTCATCGTTTTAAGAAAATTAGAAATGGAATATCGTTATTGTTTTTCAAAATGCGAAAAAAATGTAACATTTTAATTAAATTAAAAAATTGACAATTACAATGAAAAAATTAAACGCGAACCAACATAGAAAAATTAAAAAATCGTGATGCCGCGATGAAAAAAAGGACATTTAAAAAAAAAATTTCGATTTCGTGATATTTTCGTTTATAAAGCGGAGATAGAAAAAAATAATTGTTCTGTTGTCCTCGATGCGAATTAACTTAACAACTACACGCGGACCAACGTTTAAAATTTAGAAAATCGAGATGCGTTGCATCACTATACATAATTTTGTTTTTTTTACGAAGTAACGAACCGGCGAGAGGAAATTTTGTACATCCGCCGATGCGCATTCCTATTAATTAAGCGCTCTCCGGGCCGCGACTCTCGGACGTCGAAACAATAAAAAGTTAAGCGCAAAGCCCCGGAACGGTGAAGACTTCGAGGAATGAATCGTCGTTTACTACGTCGAGTTCCCACGACACCGAGAAATTATTCGCCTTCGACAATTGATTCATTGAGAACTATCTGTAAACAGATACTTGCGACGCATTCTTTTTCATTATTTTCTTGTTTGTCGTTGGATGACCGATCGATCGTAATTGTTTCAAGGAACGGGGGGCATTCGACATAAAACGGCAACGGCATTGGCATTTTTTTTTTCTAATACCGCATTATTTGTATATCAGTAGAATCGCCAAGAATTTTTTTTTCAAATCAAAGAATTTTGAAAAAAATTCAAATTCCCAAATCTCGACGAATTTTATTTTAATTAAAAAATTTTTTTTTTTTTAATTTTTTATAATTCAGACGATACATTGGTAATCGCGAAAATGAAAAATGATATTTTTTTGCGCAAAGAACATTTTAATTTTTTATTTCAATTTTTTAGTTACGAATCGATTATTAATCCTTTGGTACATCTCGAAAGATTTTTTTTATTTGTCTATAAAGAAATAATCACAGCGACTTGCCAATGCAATTCCTTTCGCTGCGAGGCAACGATTGCAAAATTTCAATTACATTTGTAATATATAATTTATCATCTGATCACGAAAGTTCGTTCACCCAACACCGATAAAAAGTCATCGTCCCGAACGGTTCTACTATACACTGCACAAAAGTCGGTAACCGAGTAGCAAAGGCGATTCAGCAATCTCATGGAATTCTAGCGCTTTATTATCTCGTGTTACAAACTCGCATGACGACTACCGTTCCGCAGCCGTTTCTATCTGATTGTCGGCGGAGTTCATTGCCGCCTGTAGGAAACCTTTCACCTCCGATCTTTTTTTTCTCAACCCTTTCGATGTATTTTACGACTTTCACTTTTTCGTCGTTATTATTATTAATCGGATAAACATTTTTCAGATCGATTTTAAACGGAAAGCAACAAATTTTCCATATTTTAATAACAAATTAATAAAAAACTGACGAAAAAAAAAAAAAAAAAAAATACTGCATGAAAAATACGAGATACAGAATGATAATGCTTTCGATAAATTGCCAGTCACTGTACGTACATTTTCACTTACGTGCACTCAAGTAAACGTCTGCATTCTTCCGCGGAAAAAAAGAAGCTGAGAAATGAGGCAACGAAAGGAACGCAACGACAGCTATATACCTTCACGTCGACGATTACTCGTCGTGAAATTCCGCGGTGGATCTCTTCTCTCTCTTCCATTTACGTGATGCAACCCCCTCAGTCCGACTCCGCGGGAGTTTTTTTTCCCCTCGTAAGGATCTCTCGTAATTCCTCCCCTGTTAGTTAATCTCTTAGGCTCAACGCGTCTTATCGGGATTTAACACATCGTCGGTGTTTTTTTTTTCATTAATCCTCTTAGAAACTATAAACTGCCAGCTAATAAGCCATCGAAAATTGTTCGGCATTATTTTTTTTCAACGATACGGATAATCGAATACCAATTTTCGCAACGCTTCGGAGTATTAAAAAAAAAATGCTTTCATCAATTTTTGAAGTTTTTAAATATTCGACAACTATATCTCTATGTTCTTCAGTATCTACTATCATTTTTTTTAAAGACTTTCAATATATGTACCTTTCGGTGAAAAAAAAAAAATTGATTATCTGACGTATTTCTTGGAAAAAAAAAAATCGTTGATAAAATGCGATTCTTTGCTCCAACATGAGGCAGAATATGCCGTTATTGCGACTATGACGCATTTCATCAAATGCAAAAAAAACACGAGTCACAGTCTGAACAGCAATTTGGTTACTTGCTATCAATTCCTATAAAAAAAAAATAAAAAAAAGTGCAATAACG
This sequence comes from Cryptus armator, assembly GCA_963971235.1. NCBI lineage: Eukaryota > Metazoa > Arthropoda > Insecta > Hymenoptera > Ichneumonidae > Cryptus > Cryptus armator. The sequence continues at coordinate 2,108,779 of OZ020234.1, read as the reverse complement.
AGATGCGTTTAGTTCTGTTAGATCGTATTTAACACTCCGACTCCGTTACGTTAATTCATTTTTGCACGAAGAACCTACGATCCCCGAGACAATACTGCAGCCTGTAGCGTCGATCTATTTTTTTTTTTTTTTTTTTTTTTTTTTCTTCATTTTTCGCTCGAATATCGCCGCTTTTATCTTCTCCACTTGTTAAAAAAAAAAAAAAAAAAAAAAAAAAAAACTCGAAGTCCGACGTATCGCTTGTATTCGAACAAAATGACACTTGGGTTACTCGTTGGTTTGCGGTCGTTTGTAAGATGTTAAATGGTTATTGACTTGCGCGACCGTCAGCAATCAGGCCAATCAGTCGACGCAGAAACGTCCTCGGTTTCTATCTCGAATCCATGTCACACATAAAGGAGATCGTGTGCCGCATTCTCTATAGACGCCCGTCGGAGGAGGCAGTTAGTGCCACGACGATAAAGCGATAATCCGGGTTGCGGGGAGGCCGCCAGAGTGTTCATTCGACAATTGCCTTCTCACCTCTGGAGAGCCTCTTCGGCGGTTACGGAGGCTTATAATTTTTTTTTTTTTTTTTCCTATTATTTTATTAAAAAAATCATTATAAATAAAAAAAAAAACAATAAAACATTTATTTTTATTACTTAATAAAAAAAAACAATACGTTCGATTCAATTAATAGAAAAACGCAAATTCACGATGACGACTCGAATAGTATTTTTTTTTTTTTAAGATCGGTCCGCTTATAAAAATTATTCGCGAAGTTTCTGTAATTCGTAATTTGCCGCTTTTTTTTTTAAGATCGGATCGCTTATAAAAATTATTCGCGAAGTTTCTGTAATTCGTAATTTGCCGCTTCCAATGGCTAACAAATTCCCGAGTACACAAAAGAAACCGCCGAGTTGAAAAGCGCTCGTTTGTTAATCGCGCGCGCGTTACTATGCCATGTCGACTTCGACGGAGTCGTTGTATCTTTACAACGTGGAATAATTTCAGACGTACGCCGGCGTTAGTGGAAAGAAATCGAAAAGAGAGATCCGCTTTAAAGATATATGTCTGTCAGTCGTGTGCCGGTGCGCTGGCCTTCGTCTCATTTCTAGAAATATATACATCTATACATTAAATACTGTACTTCCACGCGGTACTTAGTGTATGTTATTCCGCAGCTGTAAGTTCCGAGAAAGAAATGCTGAAACGTAGAAAACTTCTTTTCCAACTCTGCGTGTCTCAACATCGATTCGCATTCCATTGCGAAACGTTCCGACGCCGTAAAAATCTTTCATTTACTTTTCATCTCGATATTGATAGGCAAACGTGTGGATTGTGTAGAACTATCGTAACGTTAGCAATTTTTTTAAAACTCTTACCGAAGCTTCTCTCAATGTCGCGTAGTAATATACTGAAGCAATTATATGCTTATTCCGTTCGTTAATGCGAATTCTCAAGTGTATTCGCGGTGAAATCGATACTTCTCGGGATGCACGGCAACGCGTACGTTCAGTCGCTATACAGACTTAGTGGATCGTATAATTATTACAGACTCCAGAAATTAAGCGACGAAGGATTATCGTCGAAAGATTTTCACAGTCAATGACGAATAAATCTCTCAACTGCAATACGTGGATAATGATTTTTTATTGATTTTTTTTTTGCTATTTCAATATTTATAATACACTTTTTTTTCTATCGGGAGATTTTTCATTACTGTACTTTTTTTTTTTTTACGCCGGCGTCGCTTTCTTTTTGACGAAACGATATATCGCAATGACTATTGAAAGTTCTAAAAATGAATGTATTGTCGAATATATATACCTAACACACGTTTTCATTCTCAAAATGAAAGAGAATCGGTGGATTACGATGGCTTGATGCTCGTCGTATCAAGTCGTACTTGCGGAAGCCGGAAGCCTTGTTATATTCGATTACCGGCTACCGGTGTCAATCTCACTGCTATTGGAAAGGTGGATTACTCCCTCGAGAGGGGAAAGGGGGAGGGGGTTTGGAAGGGAGGAAACTAGTCAGCGCGCCACCCTCGCGTGCACCGCCACGTTTTCCAATAGAGTCGACGAATCGTCAATAATTTCAAATTCATAAAACATAAAATAAAAACTTTAAAAAATTATTAAAATTGACCGAAAAATTATTCGATTTTTTTATTTTTTTTTTATTGTAATATCGGTGCAACGAAAATATTTCGATGGTGGAGTTTAATGATTGTGAAAATTTTCATTTTCCCGGATCTTTCGTAAAATCCGTTTTCGCTGATTCTCGTCGAAAAATATATCCGGTGAGCGGAAATTAAAAATATGTATTTTTATTCATGAACACAACACGATTTTCGTATTATTGATTAATATTTTTATAATCGATTAATTGAATTGAAATATTTTTAAAAAATATTGGAAAAAAACGCGTGAAATTTTCACTGAATTTCTTACCGCGATCGATGGATCAAACAAAACGAAAAACAATCGGTGAGGTAGTCAACCGAATCCGTCGGGTATACATCATGATTATCCGTATGGCTTTTCGAATATTAATGTCGCTTATTAGCCACACGCGTTGTATCACGCCGTTCCTATTTCCCGAACGGCAGCGTTGAATACTGAACGCTAATAGATAATATGAACAGCAAAAGTAACAAAAACGCCCACAATAATTTTTTTTCTCATTTTTTGTTTCTTACGAAAGAAATTATTTTTCCGCTCTCTCGCATTCGCAATATTCCTGCCACTTTTTTTTTTTTTTTTTTTTTTTTTTTTTTCGGTCGTTCTTTTCTCTATTTTCTGTACCTTTGCCTCTTCGTACTCCAATGATTCTCTCGAGGCTTCTGCAACCCCTTCTTTTCTTTGCCTGCGTTCTCGGGTTTCTCTTCGCGTTTCTCGCTGCACCAGCGAGTCTGCAAGTTCAAGGTCGGCTGAGCATTTAACTGGTTGTGCAGAGGTAGTTGAGACGAGAACCGGTGATCGAGTCCGCGGACGGCTCGCAGTCACGTATAAGAACGGCGAAGCGTCGGGCTCACGATGGGTAAATAACTGTTGGGCGATGACTAACTTCAAGGGAATCGATAGAAACTCGAGAAATTTAAAGCCGCTTCGACACACGACTCCGTTAAATTCTCTCGTTGTCTGTGTTCCTGTAATTTGTTTACCGATCTTAGTCTCCATTAATAAGAAGCAAACTTTACTCACCTAAAACACGAACGACAGTCTAAATTATTACGTAACAGCAAAATTTATTGACATTTTTTTATCGAACGTTTTTTTAGGATTCTAAAAAAAAATTTCAAAATATTTGCAAGAAAATTATATACAACATTTTTTACACTTACGTAATTCGAAAAATTAAAAAAAAAAAAAAAATATTCGTATAATTTTCAAATCGCGTCTTTATTTTTTTTTTATCTTTTGCTCAGCTTTCCTTACGAAAAACTGAAAAAAAGGATATCTTAAGATGATGCAAATTATTATCGTCGATAATAAAAATACCATTTCGATATCATAGATATTTAGGGAAAAAGAAAATTGTCTTTACCCGTTGAATAGATAGACGTGCCGAACGTCTCGAAAAAAAGTAACTCATTCTTCCGGTTGCCATAACTATTTTTATTTCTCCATGTATTGTCCCTATTTTTTTTTGTAATACTCCGAATATATGTATCTTTCAACCTAAAAAAAATCATTTTAACAACTCCTATAGTTTATGATAAAAAAAAAATTGAAATAAATCTTAAATCGCCTGGTAGTTGAAATCAGTTGAAATGAGTAGCGGATATTTCCTACGTTCGAGCCTTTCAGCCAGATACGCTCTTTCGCATTCGATCACGTGATGCAAGACACTTTGCGATACTTTACGAGGCGACCAACTTCGATTAATCCTTGCCACGGCCGCCTATAAATATTGTTATTTCATAACCGTCACATACGACGTCGTTCTATAAATAGCGTAAGTGGTCCGAGTTGCCACGAGAAGAGCGAAGAACATCCAAGTTTTACAGGAACCTTTGGATCCTATATTGTGCAACACACTCTCGAGTCAAAAGAGTCGACGGATATCGGTGGTTATAAATTCTAAATAAGTTGCCCGAATATTTTACTCGTAAATGTAGAGTCAGATTCTCGCAAAATTCCATTTTCGCGTAAATCGACTACGAAAATACGGATCGAAGGCGACCCGAGGTAAAAGCTTGTTGAGAATAAATGTAGAAAAAGTCGGGGGGAACTGCTTGTAGTCACGAAAAAGTTGATGTAGCGTGGAATGAAATAGGAAGAACGATCGAAGGAAGCGGCTAAAGGCCCCAATCTCCCTGTTATACTGTTACACTCCCTCGGACCGTTGTCCCCGTCAGACTTTGATGGCCTACTCTTCCATACAGTTTTCCGATATTCAACGTTAATCGATGTGGAAAATCATCTGTGAAACATTGCCCTACAATGTGCCGTGACAATGTCCATAAACCAACGAGAAACCCGGTGTGTAGCGCTGCAGAATAGATGCATACCATTTGCGGTATACAAACACCGGCATCGACAGCTCGTCTATATATAGGTACGAGAAATCGATAAACGAAAAAAAAAAAAAAAAAAAAAAAAAAAAAAAAATTGAAAAAAATTTGAGATCAAACTTCGAGACCCCCGAATAAAACTCGTATCTCGTGGCACAGATAAACAAATTATTGTTGAATTTAATTATATGCGTCAGTTGGTTGAAATAACAATTATTTTCATTTGTTACTATTCTTATAATCGTTCATTTAACCAATTATACATATACATTTTTATTGCAAAATAATAGTTAATTATAAAATAATAATATTATTCATTATTATTATTAATAATAATTAATTATTAAATTATTTAATTTCCATTTCGTCGACAAATAATCGTCCCATCGATGTAATTACGAACCTCCATTGAAAAAGACGTAAAAAAAAAAATCTGATTTTTTTTTATATTCGGTAAATGCGAAGAAGGCTTAAAAAAACGATGAGGAGTTTGACTGTACTCGGTTAACGGGGCAGTGGAGTAGGAACGTTCAGGTTCAAGGTCAGGCGCACGGTGCGAAGTTCGAAGAGTAAAACTAGAGGGTCGTAGTGCGATGTGCGGTGCGCGGAGAGAGTATGAGGAAAACACGGGGCATCGCCGTCGGTCGATCCACACACACCCCCGAGGGCTGAAGGGGTTGAGGGTGGGTTGAGTCGACGTTCGAGGGTAGCTTGGTGTGGGCTTTCAACTCGCGGAGAGCGCAATCGCCGTGGTTCGTCGATAAGCTCCTCTCGGTGCTCTCGGAACGAGGCAGCGGTATGACCTCTTCCTCTACCCGTTCCGACGATGTCGCGAAATTGTTCCGCTGACACATGCAGTGAAAGTGACAAGACTAACCGTCATCAATATACTTTTTTTCTTTTTTTCAACATTCTTTTCATTTTCGCAACTTCGTTATGCGCGAGGTCCTCGCGCGACCTTTGATAGAATTGCTTTCGCGATGATATCAAGCGCGGAGGTCAACTTTCATAGCAAAATAGTTTCCGATGGTCCGCCACGCGTAACAAAAGCCACAGACTCCGCGAGACTGAAAGCTTCGTTCGCCTGGACCCATACAGCGACCTTTAAAAATCATGTTTTTCGACCCTGACATCTACCCTTTCGTTACGATAAAGTAAAAAAATGCAAATTTGAAATTTTCATTTATATTACTTGTCGCTTTTACTTCCATTCGCGAAAATTGCGAAATTTCAAGATAAAAAAAATCAAGATTTTTTTTTTTTTTTTAGAGATTGGGAAAAAAATAATTATTATTAACGAAGCTGATGAATAAAAAAAATTATCGATATAATTTCCAAACACTGTTGTTATTATCGATCGTAATATATTTCATTATATTTCATTATACATTTTTATTGCGGCAAATCCCAGCGCGTAATATTTCAATTTGCGCGAAAGAGATCTGAAGACAACCCTCATTCGTTTTTATCGCTGTATAGAATATTCTCTTCTATAGAGAAAAACATGAGAACAGCGGGGGACGAAGGGGAAAGCAGTGTATGTGTGTTGATTCACACATAGTCCTGCTGAATCTTTCATGTTTGTTCGGCAAACAATCGTTATAGCCTCTGTCGAACCCCTAACGATTATTTTTGCATACACAACCAATTGCCACACCCTTCGTCACGGTTCTGACTCTCGTTGCTGCGACCGAGACCCCCACCGTGTTTCACGGGCGACCTGACACTTGTTGCGCAGCATCGCGCATAAATCCATTGTTACCCACTACAGTCCCGGGGACGAGAGTTTCCAGGCCCACTGCAGCTTTCCGACATTCCCCCCCTATATCCCTACGATTTTCATAGAATGCACAATACAGAGCGCGGGGTCTCTGCAATTAACTCGTCTCAAACTTTCATGCATAACTACGCAAAGCGCTCGATTTTCAACTGACGTCGTTTCGAACGTTCCGATTAGTTTGGAAATCCAATCTCCGCCATTCTCGTTCGATTCTCCACACGTTCAACGTCTCGTTAATTTCATTTGCACGGAAATTGCGATCGCTTAATTCCTACGAGTTCCATTCGGGAGTAAAAAAGAAAAAACTTACAAGTTTTGCAACCGTAGGAATTGTATAAATAGCGCCACGAGGCGCTGAGGGTGTTTTACCCACTCAGACGATCCCCTCTTCAAACACAATTATTCAATATATTTAATCATCAATGGAACATCCCTTTCGCCAGATCCGATATCTTTGCGTCAAAGTCTACGGCATAAAACGCGTCTTCAAGCGTATCATCTTTCGCGACGAGCGCCAATCGATAATTATCACATTTTAATAATTAAATTCTATATTTAGTCAAATGGCCTTTTGAATTGTCATTCAATTCGTAATGTCGAAATAGACGGTGTTGTGCTTATGCTGTAAAATCAAACAGTTTAATACATAAATTGCATGTTAATGAATATTTAAAAAGCAATTCCGACTATCAACACATTACTTGAGTCGAATATAAATACCCAAAAAACGTCCTTAATAATTCTTAAAAAATTTTATTTACGCGAAAATTTGTTGAAAATATTTTGTTTAATAATAATAATAATAGTAATGATTATTATTCAATGATTTATCTAAGACGATTAAAGTTGTTCGTATCAATAGCTTTTTGTGTCGCGCGGACCGCCATATATAGTGATTTATCACACTTCCCATTCACGGTGAACCAGTTTCGGGAAAATTGGAAAAGCTCCTTCGATTAATCATTTCTCAAATTGTCTTCCACTGGTGACGAGCTTTTTTTTTCGTCTCCGTGAAGAGTCCTAGAAACCGAACGAAATAAGGGACAGTGGTGATCATCAATTTCCGCGGAATGATTGGAAACTTTTAGTCTCGATGAACCGGAAGCGAATAGACGTGGAACTCGAGTCCGAATCCGGATTAGCAGGACAAACTGAAATTCTGGAAAGCCGGTTTGGACGTACAGAGAGAGAGATTGGAATAACGGAGGGGGAGGGGGGAGGGGGAGGGAGGTAGTTGCGCGAGGATGCGAGACTGAACGTCGTCGACGTATGGGGGTTGGTATCGACCCGACTTGGGTCGGGGAAGGAGGGTGGGTCGGGAACGTCCTCACTGCGCCCGCTCGTTCGCCAAACGAGAGAGGGTTCCCGCGGTATTCCCGCTATCCGCAAAAGCGAGTTCGTCACGGCGGGTCACTCGAGCCCGGGATGCCATGCCCGAGGCAGGCGCAAGTTCCTCCGGGAAGTCGTTTCTCCAGAGAGCACGAGGCAAAGTTCTACATTGGTTACGACGTTCACTACGGGCGTCGCACCAGGTGCGTGTGACAAAAACGAAAAACAAGCATTCATCTCACTGGTCACCCTTCGATGACAAAACCAAAGCCTAACCAAATTTATATTAATTTCATGTAATAAAAAAAAAAAAAAAAAAAAAAAAAAAAAATCATTCGTGTGAAAGTGCCGATATGCCGACAGCACGAAAAATCAGTGCACAGAATTTTTTGTTTATTTCTTTATTTTAAGTTTAATTCGACAATCGATGGAAAAAAAAAAAGTCAACTATTCGTTTTATGTTAAATATCATTAGAGATATCATTACATCGATGTAATCATATAGAAAATTATAAAAATATACATAATATACATTAATTGGCATTATTCGTAACAAAAAATCGTTCAAATACAAGTGAAAAATGCTGTTAAAATACGGTTACCTATTAACGAATGTATTTATGCAGTCGGTGCAGTTTGGTGCATCAAAACTTCGTCGTTTGTGTAGAAACTGCAGTGGGACTATCAATGATTGATTATCACAAGAAATAACGTATATTCCGTGTGAATAATGAACTGAAATTGGTATTTGTTCAGCCGCGTTGCATTCAAAAGAAGATAATAATAATAAAAAAATAAGGAAAAGGGAAAGCTGTCGTGTTATCGTCTAACTGGCTGCTGCTAGGCAGCTCGTGATATCGTATAGCCCTCTAATATCGCGTGACTGAGTTTGTTGAATATTAATGAACGATATATACATATCCACGTCGACAGTGTGTTAAAATCGTGAAGCCGTTAAATGCCGAGAATCATTTATGTTATCAGCATAAAATTTCAGTTCTTCACGCGGTAACTGACGATTAACGGTTATTTATCATACTAAATACGAAAGATGATATTATCCGCTTAGAGGGGCTTTTCTCAGTGGGAAAAGTCAGCTGGATCCGCACAGCCTCTCAGCTGACCGGGTATATTACGCGGGGCGGGAGGGGGGAGGGCGGGAGGGTTGCGCACTCGTTTCATTGCGGATGAGATATTTTTATCCAACCTTTGAAAGTCTTTATAAAAAGAATTAACAAGTCTCACTGAACAATTTATGAATCTAAATTAAATTTTTTTAAATTATGAAACTAAAGTCCCTTTTCTATTCGTATTTAAACACATTTATTTATTTTTCATTCCGGTTAACATTTCGAAAAAAAAAAAAAGACGATATCTGGACGGAAGCGAAAAACCCGCGGAATTCATCTTGAGAACGAATTTCGCAGGGTATTTTCTTTTTTTAGGAGTTAACAAAGAAAAACGACGTTGATAAATAAATTGCCAGACAAGTATATTACAGTTTGATGAAATAATAAAAATTCATTAGCCGCGTCAGACTCAACGGGACGGTCAGCCTGGTAAAGTCTGAGTTACGCGCGCGGAGTGGCGGAATAAAATTTCTTAAGGAAATAGGACTCTATATTTGCGGCCAGAAGCGCTCGGGCCTTCGCAATATTATTTTTTTGTCACCCTTTCGACTCATTGTCAAAAAAAAAAAAAAAAAAAAAATACAGAGTATCGTTGAATGATAATAAAAGAAAAAAAAACTAAAATCACGTTTTTTTTCTGTATCTGTCAATCAGCAGAAAAGAATACGGTAATTACTTCGTACAGCTTCCTCGTGCAACTTCAACAAATCGAAGGTTCGTATCTAGAAGTCTCACCGAAGACCGACCAAAAGATCGAATTAGAAAAGCAGAAAAAAACGAAAAAAAAAAACCTGTAGAAGTGAATGCAGAGATTGCGAGAATGCTGACTTATTTAATAGTTTTCTGGCATGTATTCTATATAGAGCTTAGAATTATAACGCTCCGCAACTATTGTCATAAAAATGTTATTATTGTATTAATTCTATACATGTATATCATAAATCTTCACGAAACACTTATCTCATCATTGCAACTATATAGCTATCACTGAATTTTCGACATATCTTGATTACAAAACTTGCGACGCGTTGATTCTCCGAGTTTTCCCTTCGCGTACATCGTCTCTCATCTTTTAATCGCGCAATGCTCGTTTAATAAACTTTGACGAAGAAAATTTAATTTTCTCCGGTGATCGTGTGTTTCCCGAGAGTCTTTAAAACTTTCTCGCGAGACATGAACCACACGCCTCCCCCACGGGAAACGCGGCCAACTTTTATCTTCCGGATTTTCCGAGTCTGCCGGCTTAAACATCCCCAACCAAACGAGCGGAGAATCACCCGTATTCTCGGGCTTTTCGTGGTCAACACTCAAGGGCGCTAGACGCGCGCAACCTATTTGAGAGCTTTAGATTTTTTTACCAATGGGAATTAATATGCTGCTCGGCGATTCCCCATCGTATATTCCTCGGATGGGAAATTGATGCAAATTTCTTTCGTATATCGATAATGACTTTGGTGTGTGAAAAAAAAAAAAGTGATGTTTTTTTTTTTTTTTCTCTCCGATACGTTTGGCGGGTTACACTATTCTGCGGCAAATTAAAACTGAAGCATCAAAAATCTGTGAAAGAAAATCACGAAAAAAATTGAATTTTTTTACCTCCCATAGATTTTGAAAAGAAAAAAAATCGTTGACGATTTTGCTAAAAATGTATTCGTTTAACTTAAAGATTCCGTATTGTTTTTTTTTTTTATTTACGAAATTCAATGAAGAATATTCTTTTGCATAATCGAAAAAATGGACCTTTATGCGAACGATTACATATGCCGAAAATGATTATTATTATTTTTTCTAAATAATTTCCGGTTACGCTACAGGAGCACATATTTCCAAACCACTGATACGGTAAAACGAGATTACTTCGGGAATCCGGACATTCGTAATTTTCCTCTGGGTCACCGCGGTGATCGGACCGCAGAGTTTCCGATTCGCGTGCATAGTTTCTCGTGATCGACTTGAAATTTTGCTGTAAATTATTCCATCGGCCGCGTGCATCGGGGTAATTCACATATTCATGAAATGCACTGCGAGAACCCGTACACCATCAAGACAACCCATTTTCGTGGGAACGCGAGATTTTTTTTTTTTTTTTTCTTTTTTTTTAGGAAGCCGCGAAGCTACGCGCTGCTTCGCTGTATTAAAGAGCGATGATAGTTAGTAAATTTATCGTTAAAACTCAACCAGCATAGTGACATCGGTAATTTACCTATCGCACAATCTGTCTTCTCACTCGTTATTGACTTATCATTCGTATCAAAAAAGCAATTCACTGTCGCAATACACGGTCGTCAAGACATGTTCGATGTTCAATTAGCTTCGATAAAAAAAATTGCAATGCAATTAAAGCAAACGGCCCAATTACTTATCCGCGGTTTTGGATTTTTTTTTTTTTTTTTTTTTTTTTTTTTTTAAGAAAAATTCTATTTCTAATAATAAATTCAATATTTTTCATGCGTACAGCGAATTATTTCGCATCACCGACTTTCACACAAATTTGTCTCAAGATCGATCTATCTATCGATACTTATATATTTTTTTTTCTTTACAATCCTCAAAGTTCATTTTTTCTTCTCTTCGTAATAGCAGATATGAATTGACAACAATAAAATTCGAATAATTTCCTTCGTCGCTAAATAGGCATTTTTTCGTTACAGACCGACGGAAATGGCACGGAAACGGGACCGGAACTCGACGAGGAGATGGAGAAGGTTTTCGCAATGGACACCGGCGAGAAATTCGACGTAGCGCGGTTCGGATCGCCTTCAGAATCGGCAGGTTCCGATCGAGATCGCGATCGGGGGCCTCCACCTCGATATGGCGATAATGTTTTAAATCGTAAGTAAAAAAAAAAAAAAAAAAAAAAAAAAAATCTCAACCTAAATTTACCAAAATATTTCGCGTAGTGGAAAATTACACGGTTTATAAACTCCACGCTATTCTCACGTTTTTGGCATCGTTCGCGATCTCGTCAAAGTGACGAAATTCGTCGCGGGTGTTACGCGCTCGTGAACGTAACGGGTATTCAAAGAAATATATTTCGCGTGACTTAAAACTTAGCAAAAAAACGAGACGCTCGGGCGACGATGGACCTTAGGCACGTTTTACGACTCTGCAAAAATGACGCCTCCGCTTTCGCGTTGACAAATTCATGAACCAATTAGCAAAAAAAAAAGCAAAAAAGTTCAAAGGAACGAAAAGCTTCAACGATTTTTTTTTAATTATCGTTCCGTTTTTTTTTTGTTTGTAATATTGTAATTTTTCTCGTTAGAACACCGTAAAAGAAGTTACCCGCATCCCCACATGCCACTGAAGAGTCTGCATTCCCGATCTATGCGACGGCATCTTTCACCGTAAGTTTCAAAATAAATTCTCCTTTTAGACATTTTTTTTTTTTTTTTTTAATGGAATATTGCATATCGATGATTTTTCAGCGAAGGATCAACTGCGGAGGAACAAGAGCCGGAGGAGGAAAATCCGGATAGTGTGCAGAACAACGGTAATGGAGAGACGCGAGATATCGATACAATGGACAACGGACTCACGACAACAACAACAACAACAACATTCGTCCCGGAAGGTGACGTCGGCGATGAGCATTCGAACCTTCCGTCCTATCATCATCATTATCACGTGGGGGGAACGGAAGAGCCGGAAACTCACGCCAACAGCGAGAGCGAAGCACCGGTCTCGGAGAGAGCCGCGTCGGCGGGTTTCACCAGCGAAAGCCCGGGTCTCGGCAGTCCGAGGGTTCAATTCGAGAAGATACGGGAGGAGGGCGACGTTACACCACCGTTGGACGATCCCCTCAGCGACGAGGAACGAAAGAGCCGACGGCATCATCACAAACACGATCACAAGTGAGTTTTCTCTTTTCTCTATCTGCGTCCGGATAATAGAAAAAAAATTAAACAAATTGATCATTGAAATGATTGAAATAGTTTCGAAATTATTTGTTGAAATTATTGAAATAGTTTCGAAATTATTTGTTGAAATTATTGAAATAGTTTCGAAATTATTTGTTGAAATTATTGAAATATTTTTAAAATTATGTGCCGAAATTATTGAAATTATTCTTTAATTTATAATTTGAAGGAAAAAAAAAAGGAAAACGTGAAATAATTGCGTATACGGAAGTCTCTCGCGAGTCCAACGAGTGATTATTTGCTACGCGATTAAAGCAACGAGTATTGATTAATTTACAATAATTTCCTTTCTTGGAATAACGAGTTGATAATAAAAGTTATATTTGCTTCCATAGCGTAGAAAAAAAATTCTGAAGATGATTACTTTCTGTACTTTGGATAATTAGTAAAAATCCTCCAAACACTCGACCGTCCGATAATCGGTGCATTTTCACAATTTTTTTTTTTTTTTTATTATTACAGAAAATTGCAAAATTTAAGAATAAACTTTTTTTTATCTCGTAGATTAATAACTTAAACTTTGTTTGTAAAAATATTTTTTCAATGAAAACATCGTTTAGTTGCCGAGAGCATCGAAGGTGAGCTAATTAACAAAAAGCCGTTGCGAAAAATCTACAAATAGCATGTAATAGTTTTTTTTTTTTTCGTACAGCACGCGTTGGAGGAAAACTAATTTTTTGCTCGACGCGTGCAGAGCTTAGGCTTTGGCTCGCGCGCTAATCGTTGAGTTCAGCGTGCCATTTTTTAAAACATTTTCCATGACTCATCGCAAAGTAGAAGAATTTTCCAAACAACGATTATTCACTTTTCCGAATGACAAGAATTATTATACATTGACGCAAATACGCAACGTCGGCTGATATTCATTTAAAAAAATGTTAAAGTGTACTTTATTTTTTTTTACAGAAGACAAAAATCGTATCACTAATTCCATGCGATAGTTTATTGCTAATAGTCTTCTGATCGTGTAAAAAAAATATCCAATTCCAAATATTAAAGATTTTCGACGAATTATCATTTTTTTAAATAAAAAAAAAATTTTAAATATTAAATTAAGGTATTTAAAAAAAAATGGTATTTCTTCCACAAGTTGTTATATTCGGACCTTAGAATTTTTTTACATTATCAGAACACCAATACGAACAAATCAATCGCATGGAATTTTTTAAAAAGAAATGCTTATCGATATAAAAAAAAAGAAAACCCTCTGTTTGACCTGAAATAGCTGAACTTTCCCTTTAATAAGCTCTATACGTCTCCTGTATCAACGTTAATTGTCTAAACGGCCAATACGCAAAGTTTCCCCCAAACTACGCTCCCTCAGTCACTCAAATTGTTGATCCAGTAGTGCGTTCGCCAAACTCGGTAATCCATTATCCCTCGTCGGCAACTACCGACGAAATAACGGAGTTATTATCCTCACGCGACAATAAACCATTGCCTCAGCGGCAATAAATCCATCCTTTGCGACAACGAGAGCATAAGGCAACCCGGTTAAAGGCACTTTTACCGAAGCGAATTTCAATGATTCAAAAGCGCGCAATATCCCGGGTATGTCTGGCGTAAAGCCGTAACTGTACCTGCGATCCAATTCGTCCGCATCATAGCGTAGAACGGCTCTTTCGTGATCTTCGTCATTACCTCGAAATAAAAAAAAAAAATTAAAATAATAATAATGTACCGGGCGGTTAACGGTATCAGGCGAAATTGAGCGGCAAACGCCCGAATTGATCGTGTGCCGTACAGTATTTTTTAAAAAATTGGTACTTTTTGATGCATAAATCGGTACACTAAATTTTATGTAAACCGGTGATGAAAAACAAATGTACCTTTCCGCGGTAAAAAAAAAATTAAATTATAAAATTTACACGATACTTTTACATTAAAATTAAATATTAAAAGTAAAGTATCGATTACATTTTTTTTTAATACACTTTACATTAATTTATCATCATAAATTGTGAATTAAATTTAATGTATCAGTTTATGAATTCAAATTTCCGGTACATTACATTTTCAAATGTTTTTTTTTTCTTTTTTTTTTTTTTTTTTTTTTTTAAGGTTTATCCTCGTCGAGTCTCGTTTTATTTTCGCGATCGCGACCTTAGCCCCAGACGAGAGAAACGCGAGAGACGACGGGCTGTTCCGTTCGGGTGAAGTCTCCGAGGTACTGCCTGGTGCCATGGCCCTCAGCCAGCACGCGCTTCGAAGTCTCCTATTTGAAATATCTTTTTCTCTCTTCCTCTTCCCCATTTGCTACCGGAGTCGTGAGAGACGTCCTACCGAAAAGGCACCGTAGACGTCGTTCCGACGAGAGCCACGAGCTCACGAGAGGTTTTTTAGTCGAAGCGCGCCACCTCGCTATTGTTTTCAGTTTAATTGGGTCGATCGAGTCTTGTCCGAGAGTCGAAGAGGCGAAGAGGTGGGTGCGAGACTTGCGTACCTACCTCTTTTTTTTATTTATCTTTTTTTTTTTTCTCTCCACTGACATGCCTAACATTTACGACCGGACCTCCGATCGCATTGGCGATATCAGACGGTATCCACTATCTTTTTTTTTTATGTTTTAGAACAAAGTGCTTTCGCAGTGACTATTCGTTGATTTTTTTCTTCGGTGATCGATTAAACGAGGGAAATAAACGACACGTTTTTTTTTTTAACAGAAATAACGAGTGCCGGAAATAAATCGTTTCCAAATCGGTGTTTTAATGAAAAAAAAAAAAAAAATACTTAATCAATATACTAATTAATTTATTTTTAATTAACGATTTTTTATCGTAACTATCTATTAACTCGAATGACCCGATTTTAATTATTTTAACTAAATGATTCATTATTTTGTGAATTAAAAACAAAAAATTGTATTCTTGAATTTAATGTTATTTTTTATTGATTGATTTTTTTTTAATTTTTTTTTTTTACGTGATACGTTTATTAAAGACTGTGCATCAGAGAGTAAATGATAATTCAGTAACAGCGAGTGGAGCAGCATGCAGTTGTAATAACAGGAATTAATTCTACACGAAGCCGTGTGAACTTGAAAATTTCGCAAAGGTGTCTCGTCGTTGTTTCTCGATATCTCGAGTTGTTCTAAGTCGTGCGCGGTGATCCGTAAAGTTCGATTAATTTACCATTGTGCGGTCGGTATCGATTGCCGAGTTATTAAACAACGACGCAAACTTGAATTCCGTTGCATCTACGAAAGTTCCGGCGAGATAAATGGTGACTCGCTAGTCTATCACTGCCAGGGTCGAGGTGCGACCAAAGCGGATTTGGCATCATCCGTGTTAGCATACCTCGTACTCGGAAATGTCGTGAACAACGCTGTCGTAACGAGAAGTTTCGATGACGCGATAGAGCGACACGCGCCAACGAGTGCCAACGTCTTACCGGAGTTAATGGATATGAAATTCTCGCGGAAAGATTTGCGCGTTGTAGTTGAAAGGACTTTACGCTCCACTTCTCCAGTGAGATAACACCATTAGGGATCATTCACCGTTTCTATAATTCGCTTAACAAGTTTCCGCGACTCGATTGATTATAAAATTCTTTGAAGATCGGAATAATGCAGATTTTAAAATTTTTTACTATTTTGCGATGAAATTGGAAACGTTGAATGATTGAGTTTTAGTAAGATAACTCAGTTGAAGGTTAATCTACGCCTCGGTTAAGGGTTTCCGTCTCATTATCATTTGCTAAGGGACATCTATCTGGCGGTTCGAAAGCCGAGTCTAATATTTCATTTTTTTGTCTAAATTACTATAAAAAATAATAAAATAATTTTTTTTATACTGGAATTGTCATTTACTGAGAGTATCACATAGAAAATTATTAACAGGGATTGAAAATAAAAAAAAATATCTTTGATAGCTTTCGTGGAAAAAAAAATGCAAAATTTGACTCGCATTTGGAACCATCGAGTAGATCATAAAACTCTTCAAAACTGATACGGGATTTTGAAACTATTCCCAACTTCGTATTGTCACTAAGAGATAAATAAATTTTTGTTTTTCGTTTCCCAGTAATGTGACTCCATTTTTTTTTTTTTTTTTTTTTTTTTTTTTAGTTTCAATATAAAAAAAAAATCGACAATATTGCAAAGTTCATTTTTCTCTAAAGCTAAAGTGTTCGCAATGCATTGACGCCAATAAACCCGGAGACTCCGTACAGATTTTCTCGAATTCCAGCAAAAAGGCATCGAATCTTCAATGCATTTTTTTTTTTAATTTCCCAGGAGACATCATCACAAGTCGCGAAAGTATTCTCTGCAAGAGGATCCGCAATGGCGAAAGCGTTCGGGAGCTGGTCTTCCGGACGGCACGGGTCCAATGGGACGACGCGTGAGTGTCCAACCGGAAGAAGCGAGTACGCTGCAGGAGTTGGATATCGACGATCTCGAGTCTCACAGAAGCGACGATCCTCGCGGTATGAGACGACACAAGGCGGCGCACTCCACCGTGCAAATCGGTCGTCGAAAGGAGGGCGGTATACCGCACGAAACCTTCAAAAAAATGTACGATCATTCGCCGCACGAGGTGTTTGTCCAACTCGACGAGCTGCACGGAGTCGGTGAGGAACGCGAGTGGCGAGAAACCGCTCGTTGGATAAAATACGAAGAGGACGTCGAGGAAGGCGCCGACCGATGGGGAAGACCTCACGTCGCGTCGTTGAGCTTTCATTCGCTTCTCAATCTCCGACGATGTCTCGAGACCGGTGTCGTGCTTCTCGATCTCGAGGAACGCGACGTTCCCGGTTTAGCTTATCGCGTAGTCGAACAAATGGTAATAGAAGAACTAATCCTCCCGGAAGATCGACCGGTCGTCATGAGAGCTCTGCTACTCAGACACAGACACGTTCACGAACACGATCGCGGCTTCCGGTTCGGTGCGAAACGCAACTATGCCAGCTACACTAGTTTACAGGTAATTCACATCGTAAATGCATGTTTTTTGTTTAATTCGAAACTGAAATTGAATGATTTAGAAGAGATCCGATACCCCTCGATAAAGATAATGTTCACGTAGTACCTTTTTGTTTAGAAATTATTTTGTAGTACTGAAAAACGCGATTAGGAAGAATGAAAATATTAGTTTTGCAATGAGGAGAACTTAATCGAGACTGACCGGCATATCGTAATATTGTTTCCCACAGTCTGTCTGCCTTGAGGACGATGATGCTGCGCGGGACGGCACTGAGAACCATGTAACCGAACATGTAAATCTCTTGCTATCCTCTCGTATCCCCCGAACTCGTTACGCACCCGAACAAATAAGCTAATCTTTTATTATCAAATTATATATCGCTAGATCGCCCCCTCTCTACCCCCCCTTCGTTGTTTATACGCATATCTCGTTGTATAGTTCAGTATTCGAATTACGCAGCTTTGTACTTTTTTTTATATGTCCTGCGTCTGTGTACCACACTGCCAAATGTTTATTCAATATGTTTATTAGGGTGGTAAAAAAAAACATTTTTTTTGCATCGAGTATTTTTGACAATTTGGAATATCAGTTTTTATGACAATAAAAAAATTCTCGCGGAAGTTGATAATTTTTTGTCGCGTCGATAATGAAGTTTTACTTTAATAATGAAATTTTTATTTGAAAATATACGGATTCACCGCTGTTAAAATTTTCATTTTTATCGATAAGATACGAAATTAATTTGGAGTTTAAAAAATGGTCGACATTCGCGAGACAATATTAAATATGATTTTTTTAATTTTCTTTTTTGAACGTAAAAATAGTCAGAAATTAGATTTTAGGGATAACTTCGTGATCGATGAGACAATTCTCAAAAATTGTCTCATAAGCTTCCGTGAAAATTATTTTTTCGCGACACAGTTTCGTGACATTACTTGTTCCGGCAAAAGAACGATTTTTTTTTACCACCTTAATGTTTATTCGTCCGAATCTTCACCCCACCCGCCCCTTAGTTCTCTGCCAAGAATACTTCATGAAATTTATCGTCAATTTTCAAAGCATGAAATTATTCAAATTTCAATAATGTTTGTATACGTAAAGCACCGTGAAAGTTGAAAAAAAAAAAAAAACTTTTATCTATGTATAATTTTTAATTTCATACGAATTACGAATGTTTCATAGGTTTGAATTATCATCATCGCTATTATTATCGTCGAATTAATCGACTACTCGAGCATTCGAATGAATTACGAAAGTTTGAGTTTCTTTTGCACAGTTTTTGCAGCGATTTTATTTTTTGCAATATTCTCAAACCTGTGCAACACGATTCGTCGTTTTTCTCTCAATCGTTCTGTGTGTATCTTTGAAAAAGAAAATCATCCTGATTTTTGTATTTATTTTATCTTTTTTTCTAAGTCAACTTTGTTTAATTCCACAGAATTTGAATGACACTAAACCGAAGATCGTGTCGTCGAGTTTAGCGCTGGACAACAATCATACAGCGGTGGACATGAAGGAGGAAATGACTTACACGAGTAGCAGCGAGGATCTCAAGAAGAGTTCGCACAACGATCACATACTCAAGAGAATACCGGCCGGTGCCGAGGCTACGGTGGTCCTTGTCGGTGCCGTTGATTTTCTCGATCAGCCGACGATAGCCTTCGTGCGTTTAGCGGAAGGCGCATTCATGCCGTCGATAACGGAAGTAACGATACCCGTGAGATTCATGTTCACCCTTTTGGGTCCGCGAACCGCCGATCTCGATTATCACGAGATCGGTCGATCGATATCGACGCTTATGTCGAACGGTTCGTTCCACAAAGTCGCTTACAAGGCGAACGAGAGGCGAGAGCTACTTTCGGCTATCAATGAATTTTTGGACGATTCCATCGTTCTGCCGCCCGGCGATTGGGAGAGACAAGCGCTTCTACCCTTCGATGAGCTCAAAGCCAAAAGCGAGGCGATTCGGAAACGAAAGGCAAAAGCTCTCGCGAAAAAACCGACACAGAGCGACGCTGCAGTGAAGAAAGGTAACGCTATTTATTTTTATCATCGATTCAACTTTTCTTAACCCGTATTATTAAATACTCACTTCACTGTTCATTTTTCTGATGCAATAGAATCGTTAAAAAAAATCGTAGAATCGTAGAAAAAAATTCTCAGATTCGAAAATACAAAATAGTAAAACGAGGTCTGTTTTTTCATAACATTATTTAATAATATAACAATAATGATAATAACAGCATTATGTTATATTATTATTATTTATTTTCTATTTTACGATAAATACAAAATTTTAATAGGATATCTTGAATTTTCCAAAATTATCACACAAATGGTCCGAAAATATTTTTAAACAGGTGAAACTTCGACGCGCAATAATTGTTACCGTAAATCCGGGGATAAGTTAATCGATTATCTTGCCGAATTTTTATTACGATTTTTTTTCCCACAGCCCTGATGGCCGGCGAGGATGAAAAGAAGCCACCGAACGATCCGCTGCGTCGAACAAAACGTCCATTTGGAGGTTTGATAAACGACATAAAGAGACGTTATCCCTATTATCTGTCGGACTTCACCGATGGGCTTTCGTCGTCCTGTTTGGCAGCGGCGATATTCATGTACTTCGCTGCTCTCTGTACAGCGATAACATTTGGTGGTTTGTTGAGCGACAAGACTCACAACACAATCGGTATCTCTGAGACTCTTGTCTCCTGTTGCTGGACAGGAGTGATAATGGCTCTTTTCGCGACGCAACCGTTGGTTATCATCGGTACAACAGGTCCGTTGTTGCTTTTCGACGAGAGTCTTTATAACTTCTGTCTTGCGAACGGTTTGGAGTTTTTAACAATGCGAGTTTACGTCGGCGCGTGGATGGGAGTAATTGCGTTGACTATCGCGTGCGTCGAGGGCTCCGTACTCGTCAGACTTTTCACGCGTTTCACAGAAGAGATATTCACCGGTCTCATATCGATACTATACATCGTCGAGACATTTATCAAACTCGTGAATTACTTCAAACGCAATCCATTGTTGCCGGAGTATTGTTTCGATTCCGAAAACGCGACGTATTTCGGTAACGCGACAAATTTCAATAACTCGATGATGATACGCGACTACACGATGATCGAGAACAGCACGGAATTGACGACGATTTATCCGATGTCACCGGCGCTATTGCCGGCGGAAGATCCCGCCGGTTTGATAAATCAACCGAACACCGCCCTGATGTGTACTATACTGTGCCTCGGAACGTTCCTCGGTGCTTACTATCTTCGTATCTTTCGCAACAGTCATTATCTCGGACGCAGTGCACGACGTGCGTTCGGTGACTTTGGCGTACCGATAAGTATCATTCTCTTCGTACTCATCGATTATCTGGCTGAAGTGAAAACGGAAAAATTACTGGTACCCGAGGGTCTCACGCCGACGGTCCACGGAAGAGATTGGTTCGTCTCGCCCGGTGGCAACGGTAAACCTATACCCCTGTGGATGGCACTCGCTTGCGTTGTTCCCGCGCTACTCGTCTACATTCTCGTCTTCATGGAAACGCAGATATCCGAGTGAGTCGATTGATTTCATAGAATTTTTAGAGAAATTTTATAGAATTTATAGAAAATAGTATCTGCTGGATGGATCGTAGAAATAGAAAAAAAAATTATTTTCGATCTATTGAATGGTTTTTCCTTCGATCCCTCGATTAATGCCGTCACTTCTTTTTACAGAATTTTTATACAACTGTTATACATTTTTTTTTTTTTTTTTTTTTAATTCTTAGTATCCGAGGGTTTTATTTTTTCGAAGCTTACGTACGGAATCCGATACTCATTGACAATTCATTATAAAACTTATATTCCCTTTTTTTCAGGTTGATAATCGACAAAAAGGAGCGAAAGCTTCGCAAGGGCAACGGTTATCACATGGACATCGTCGTCGTCTGTCTAATGAACGTTGGCTGCGGTCTCATGGGTGCACCATGGTGCTGCGCCGCTTCCGTTCGTTCCCTGACCCACGTATCAGCAGTTACGGTAATGTCGCGCACCCATGCGCCCGGTGACAAGCCTCACATCGTCGAGGTAAAAGAACAACGCGTAAGCGCACTTCTCGTCGCCATACTGATCGGCGTCAGCGTCCTGATGGCACCGTTGCTACGACGCGTTCCTATGGCTGTTCTTCTCGGTGTTTTTCTCTACATGGGAATATCGTCGACTAACGGTGTACAACTGTTCGATCGTGTCAAACTCTTCTTCATGCCGGTCAAGCATCACGGCAGTGCCAATTACGTGCGTAGAGTTCAAACATACAAAATGCATATTTTCACTCTCGTGCAAATTCTGTGTCTCGCGACTCTTTGGATCGTTAAAAGCACAAGAGCCGCGTTGTCCCTTCCATTTTTTCTCATTCTTATGATACCGCTGAGAGCTCAAATGTCCCGGTTTTTCACTGTTCCGGAATTACGCGCACTCGACAGCAAAGAACCCGAACAAGAGGCGAACGAAGACGAACTCGACTTTTACGAGGAAGCGCCGCTACCTGGTTAGACCTGTGCCTTAAACAAATTTTATTCCCTTCCTCCTCCCCATCCCGTTTCCTCGAATACTTTATCCCGTGTGTTCCATCTCCGTTCTTGCGATATTGATTCGTAAAAATTCAAACAAACGAATCGGTTTGTCATTTGGAAAAAAAAGGATCTTAAAAAAAAAAATGGTTAAATCACCGTTTCTCGTCTTAATTCGATCGATCGATTGTGATTACGATTGTTACGTTTCGAAAACGAGCCGATGGCCTTAGAAGAGTCCGAAAAAAAAAAAAAAAAAAAAAAAAAAAAAAAAAAAATTCGGAGATTTGATTCAATTATTGACTATTAAAAGTTTAACTTCCGGAGTTCGGATCGCACAGAAAAAATTGTTTCGTATTGATTATTGGAGTGTTAAGGGATTTTGGGAATTGGAACGTTTACTTCGCTTTTTTATTCTCGAACTTTCGGTTATCTTGTATACAATCGCGTTGCTTAGAGTGGTGTAAAAGAATTTAAAGATTTTTCGTCGTTGAAGAAACGAAGAAAGACGATTAATATTTTTCGTAGGAATGTATGTGAGACGAGAGTTTAATTCGAGATCGCCGGAGCGTCCTTCGCGCAGCTATAAATTAGTAATATTTACGATTTACCGCGGTTTTCGAAAATACGAAGCACCGTATCGAATGATTTTTATTATGAAAAAAGAAAAACAGAAAACGATCGATTTATTTAACTCGATGATTCGAAACGATAGAACGACGAAATAAAAAAAAAAAAAATGCTAAGAACGGATAACTTGTATCATATTAATTGTAAATAGTTACTTTATTAACGATTATTGTAAATTGAAAAGCTCCTAAAACTTTTTCGTATCTCGCTGAAGTGTTGCGCGTGTTATCAATGAATTTCACATTCGTCACTATTATGTATACTTCGAGTAATCGTTATTCAGTATTCTCGATTATGATTTTCGTTGATAATCGCGACTATTTTTTGTGAAATTTTTTTTTTTTTTTTTAATAACAGACGTTTGCCGTTAAAAGAAAACATTACTTGTGTCATTTGACCCGATAATTTTCGCGTTTTATCGTCGGTTGCTGATCGTCGATGAAAAAAAAAAATCATCCACGTTGCGCTGATGATTTTCGCGAAAAAAAAAAAACCCCCTCCCGTCCATATACTCGATAGAATCTATAAAAGACACTCCTCTCGATACTTTCACAATGAAAAAAAAAAAAAAAAAAAAAAACTAATCGAATTGCAACAATTCGGACGCGTGTGTGTGTCTCGAAAATAATATATTATATGAAAATCGTCGGAGGATATGGCACGAGTTTGAAAAAAGTTGAAAAAAAAAAAAAAACGAAGTGATTAAAAGAAAAAGAACGTTACGCATATAGTTTTCGTACACTTTACAATTGTTCTGACGTGCGCACGATCATAGAGATTCAAGGCTTGTAAACCCGCTCGGCAAAGCAGTGTCTTACTGACGCTTAAAATGAAAAAAAAAAAAAAAAAAAAAAAAGAATGGCGAAAAATAAAAAAATAAATAAAAAATTTGTTTCAATTTTTCTTATAATTTTTTTCGTTGTCGCTGATTCTACGAGAAGAGTTTCTTACGAGAAAAAAAAATTGCATTGAGCTACAAACGAACGAACGTTTTGTTGTATACGAATTGGACAATAAAGATAATCGCCGTGAGAATCAAATGTATTAATAAAAAGAAAAGTACCTGATTGTTGGATCGTACGATGTGTCGGAATCAATCACGTCGAGAAAGTAAAAAAAAAAACTTATTTTCATCCTCGTCGATCTATCGAGTGAAATTTTTTTTTTTTTTTCGATTTCTCGATTAACGTCCATCCGTGTTCAGTGCACTTCAATCGCATTTTTTTTTTTCCTAATTATCGCGAATGTGTTTAACGACACGGTGAATAATCAAAATATAATATAAAAACAAATATATGTATATATATATTTTCGTAAAAAAGAAAGACGTGTTTGGTACCGTCGCGTCTTCGCGATGCGTCTAATGTGTGTGATTGTTAATTATCTCACGATTATCCGACGAACGATTGATTAATTTTTTATTTTTTTTTTTCGTAAAGCTTCGGAATGCGGTGTTTACACGCGTTGAATTGCGTTGACCAATTTGACAATGAATCGAATAATCGCCGGATTACAAGAAAGCGGGGTATATATATATATAAAGATATATATTACATAAAACGAGATATATGCATACAAAACAAAAATCCTATATCATATTTTAGACAAAAGCAAGAGTTATATTTTAATTCTCTCTTAGAATATATTATTCTCGTACGATGTATATTGACGAAGAAAGAAAATAATGGAAAAAAGAAAAACTGAAGATCAATTGTACAATTCATTTGATTACAATAATAGCGCGTAGCTAAATAGCACGTGAGATACTTAAATGAATGAAAAAAAAAAAACTTCGAACGTGAGATGATTAAACGAGATTCCTCTTAGTTCAATGTGATAGAATGAAAAAGAAAACCGCAGTCGCTCGATACTTACGACACTTACGAAAAAAAAAAAACGAGAAAAAAAAAATGTTTAACTGTTATGAAATTTCTATGGCGTATTTTTAGAAATTTCATTAGACACGGCTCTATGTCCTACGACACGTTATCAAGACACGTTTATCGTCAAATGCCACAGATATTACCTATATTGAGAGATTATTATGATTATCATAGTTAATTGAATGATAGAATGAAAAAGCAAAAAAAATTAGATAAGATGAAAAAAAATAAACAATATTGTAAATAATCGAGTTAACGTACAGTATTAAAAGTAATAATTAGTTGTATATTAGGCTCGAAGTAGCTGATTCATGCCTTAAGTTAATAAAGAATAAAATATTTTAATTTTCCCTCTATATTTTGATGTGTTTATTTATTCGTTTATTTACTTATCCCAATTTCTATTTGTTAGATAGCATTCGGAGAAAATTCCGTATACACTGCGAATACGATTAACATGAATATGAATTCGGCAGTGAAAATAGGATACTTGTTATTGCCCCCACCCCGCCGAGACGGCCTTCAGACACGTGTTTCGCAGCGCTCGTAAGTATCGCCATGTAAACAAAAAGAGTTTAGTATTATCGAGACAGCCATCGGAGTATCGATGTGCCGTATTTGCTACCGAAAAGTTCGCGAAGTGTCGAACTTTTCGATGCATCAATATAATTATCAGAATCCAATTATTTAAATGATTTTTGCTCACCGAAATGGCATCGCCACGTTTAACGGCACTGAAGACACTGTCGCCGCGACCGGTGGAAAATCTTCTCAATGTCAGGTACACGAAAGATTAATATCGCGGTGGTTCTCACACTGGTGCATCGGGAGGTTAGTGTTAGTGTTTTTTTTTGTTGTTATTTCAGACGTTCGTTGAGTCCGCGAACGCCAGAAAACAAAAGTGGTAACAAACTGAAAATAGAACACGCGAAAACCCCGCAACGTAATAGATTTTCGCCGTTCAAAGTCGACACGCCGAACAGAGTGAAAATTCTTAAGGATGGTCTGCCCGATAAGGAACACGCGGTTCTCGGGAGTGGATGCTTCGGTACTGTGTATAAAGCGTCTTATCGAGGTATACATAAAATAAAAATGTTTGAATAAAAAATAAAACGAAAAACTTCCCCACCATTTTCCTTTCGTTGTTTTTTCTTCTTTTCCCTGATAAACGCATAATTAGTAATTCGATTACCACCGCGAGCGGATTCATTAATCGATTTATGTCGAATCGAATTTTATCGTCGACAGGTGATCAGGTAGCGGCGAAGATAGTACGACGAAGAAAATGCAGCGACGCGGCGGTAAACGCCGAGAGACACGCGTCATTCTTGCGTCATTCGAATATCGTCAGGGTACTCGCGATCGAGGAGGGTGCAGTGTGGTCGATGATAACGATGGAACTTTGTGGCACATCGTTACAAGATCGTTTGGATCAGACGAGCCTATCGCGAGACGAGAGAATCGCGACATGGAGAGCGATCGCGAGCGCTCTACAGTTTTGTCATCAAGCCGGTATTGTTCACGCGGACGTGAAGCCGAAAAATGTTCTCATAGCCAACGACGGACAACCGAAACTCGCGGATTTCGGTAGTTCCGTTATCGTCGACGAGCCAACCATGTCTACCGGTTTGCACGTGAGTTTTTTTTTCAATAAAACATGATTGTGCAATAAAATAACATCGAAGCAAAGTGAAATATCGCGGTCGGCAGTAAAAAACGAAATTTTTATGAATTTTTTTGCAGGGCACTCCGGGATACGCGGCGCCCGAGGTTATCCGCGGAAATTCACCGACCACTCGTTCGGATATTTATTCCCTCGGAGTTTTGGCATGGCAATTGCTTTTTCGAGAAGCTCCATTCGCCGGGCTGCACGCCCACACGATACTCTATCTAACGGGAAAAGGTGCGCGTCCAAAGGATCATCATCTCGATGATGAATTCCGAGGAGAGTACAAATCTCTCTATAATAAACTTTGGAGTGAAAAAATCAACGCCAGACCAACATTGACAATGATTCTAAGAAATCTCGATCACTTAAAAGAATATACTTGAACTACGAAAAAAAAAATAGTGCTCAACGATTATTTAAAAGAATTAGTTTATTATTTTCATTGTACAGTGAGAATTTATTCGATAGAGAAAGTAAGAATCTTACGAAACCTCATGTCTCAGGCATTTCGCCGCCAGGTACAAGCTGCAAAAAAAAAAATGTTTTTCGTCATACAATTTGTCTGTTTAATAAATTTTTTTTTTTTTTCCCAATACAAACCATGGTAATGTTATTTCCGTTGAGAAGGATCATGTCGAGTTTTGTGACTCTTCGCCCCTCCGGCGTCGCTTCGCTCTCCGTAACGTCGTCCAGCAACATGTTTACGAAGTCATCAAAGCCCAGCAGCGTGCCAACAATTTCTTTGTCGTTTTTCATTATTATGTGAATTCTCGAGCCGATGCATTTGTCGACCAACTCTGTTGACGCAATTTAATACAGAAAATACAATCGATTATTTGACGGTTAAACATCGAAGTGACAACGACGTTTCGGTGCGATTCGTCAAAAGTTAGGTTAAAAAAGAAATGGTTATTGGAAAATAATCGAAACTCACCGAGAGGCAATAGGGTAGACGGATTCGTCGTCACGGAACTCGTCATTATGAATATATTGCTAAATACAAAGAATCTTCAGACACCGCTGATCGAGGAAGATACAATTTTTACCGGAGTGTTCAAACAGTGAGCGGCCATCTTGAAAAAATTTCTCGAGCTTCGAAGAACGAGCGTTCCTATTGGCCATAGACAGCGACACTACGCGACGCTCGGTCGAACTTTCGGGCGCGAGGCGATTGGTTGATTCAATTATTGCGGGCTATGACTACTGTACCGGAGATTGTTTTATTAACAGGACATACTAATCTCTACGTGTATTGGTGATTAAACGTCACAAGGGCATACGAACTCAATGCTCGAACTGTACAACAAAAAATGCTCAAACATCCCCGTCAAAACAATTCTTCGATTTTTGTCGCATCGTATAAGCGCGAGATAAACGATTGATTTAAATTCTCAACGCTATTACCGCTACGATATAATTATTCGTCGGCATAAAAAAAGGAGAACAGATTCGATCTCATTCAGCAATTCCCGTCAGCTGTGATTCCCGTACTACGAGTTCATTGATTGATCCGCAGCGACGCGCTCGAATACATATATTCGCGTGCATTGATTGTCCCGCGTGGGCGGAGCATCCGCATCAAAGATCCCTGTAAGCTGTAAGCCAGCTAAGTTCCTCGTATCTGTGAGATATTGTACCAGCGCGCCTGAAGCCTAATCGCATTTACGGGAATGGGCGCGGGATAAAGATCTTGCCAGCATAACGCATATACGTATATATATATGTATTATGATGAATTTGGAATGGCTTTCGAGTTTCGAGCGAGGCGTAAGGAAAAAAATCGCCGTGCCTATTTCTGACCCCTCTATCTTTCGCGTAGTCTGTTTCCCCCACTCTTCGCCCGTTGAGCATTCGTTCGTTCGTGTCGATAGTACGAACACGAGCATACGTTCTCACGTTTCTTTGTATTTCTCGTATATAATAATATTAATAACCCTGCAATACGAAATTTCATGAAAAAAAAACCAATGAAACTCCATTTTTGCGTACAGAACTGAAACTCTTTGACTGTTACTTTTTTTTTTTTGAGAGAAAATTTACGAATTCCTTATCAAGAGTAGCTTTAGAATGGCCAGTAGCCGGTACAATTTATCAATCGAAACATCGAGATATTCGAGAGAAGAGAAATAGCGGTATGTACAGTCTTGCGCACAGGATGTTTCTTCTCGCGTCTCCTCTCTCACGGGGCCCCACTATAGCGTGTGCTGCCCCCGAGCGAGTCAGTCGGCACCGAAGCTAAAATGTAGTATAATATCCGTAGTCTAACATGGCAGGAGAGAATATTCTCGCGTTATTCGCATGACTATCGCGTACAACCCCAGTCGATGGGCCGGCAAATATGAGCCGTGACATTGTTTTTTCGAGGGTTCCGTGGTGCACGTATATCACGATTAACGGAACACATTGATATTCATAATACGGTGTAACAGCACGAGCAGGTAACAATTTTGCAACGGACAAGACAGTCAACGCTTTTTTTATATGAAAACTCGCACGTAATTGTTTGTTTGAGCTTCAATTTTGACAACCCCATCGTTGTCGCGATCCCTCGTCGCGAAACATTCGCGAAAACTTGTTTAATACGAATTCACAGCTTTTGCCGAATGTTTTCGTCGGCGAGCCTTGAAGCTCGAAGGACACGAACCGAACGGTTTTTGTGTTGTAGAGGGTGGCTTTTTGACGAGGGGCTGCCAAGCACGCGATCGCTCGTTCTTTTTTTTTTCGTCACCAGTCGAACGATTGATTTGCACACTGCAGTTTAGATGTATACAAAACCACGGAATATACATGTCGCGTTCACGCGTATCTCGCGATTCAAACTCGTCGATCGAAAATCCGTGAAAAAAAAAAAATCGTCTGGCGATTTTGCCTCCAGGGCATTCGTGTCATTGTCGTGGCATTTTTTTCGATCTCGTCACATTGCTGTCACTGGATTGAGGTTTTTCTTTATTAAATAAAAGAGTTTTTGGAAAATACCCTTCAACTGTTCGGGTAAAACGATTGTCAATTAACAGTATTCTGCGCCGTGAGTTGATCTATGGTACTCGCAGTTGCATAACGAAGCTCTAGGAAAGACTTCTGGAGTACACACAATCGAGGGTCGTACGCAAATGTGAAATAAATGAAAATAGAGAAAATAAAAAAAATCGTGAGCGTCTGTGCCAATTAAATTTGAAGGTCGACAGATGTAACCATAATTCCAATTAATCTAAGCAATTTTTTGATCGCAATCTTGTTTTACCGAGTTCCGTAGTGTCTAATAACAATCCTAGAAGTGTCGCGTAACAATTTGTAATTTTTGTTTATTAGACTTAAATTCTGTCGACGACGCAAAATTCAACGGAAAAATGGATGGAACAAGAGCGGCGGAGGTTCTGCCTCTGCTACAGGAACGTCTTGCGATATTACCCGGCGGAAGAGATCGGCGCGGTGGACCAGTTCTTGTTTTTCCGACAACGCCGAGGAGAGAACGAGCGAAACCCGAAGATTACAGGCGTCTGTTACAGTATCTTCTTGCCATTCCAAACGACGATGTCAGGATGCTTGGGTTCACGGTAATTGTGGACATGAGAGGAGCGACGTGGGATTTTACTAAACCCATATTAAAGGTCAGATTATCTATGAGTAAAGAATTTAATAATTCCATTTAGAAAATCTGTTGTCTAAGATTTTTTGCCATATTTTTACGATTTTTTTCCGTGTTGACGATACCTCATTACATGAAAATATAACTCTAATAATGTCGTTTGTCTTGCGAAAGATTTTAAAACGAATTTTCATCGTTAACTTTGCGTCGCTAATTGGATTCGTCTGTGTCGTTGAATTGTCCTTGTAGACGCGCTTATTAAGAGACATAGATTTTTATTAAGATAAATAACAAACATTGAATCCCCAAGAGTACGATAAATTAATGGCTATAGTATCGCAATTGACTATAATAATAATGCAAAATAAAACGCAAGCAACTTCCTGGAAATTTTATTCCCTGTTGACCACAGCTTTCTGCAGAATTAACTATGAAAATAATTGATCTCTGAGATGAATAATAAAAATCGAGTTCTCAAGGCGACGATGAATTAATGACTATAGTTTTGCAATCGTTTATAATATTAATGTAAATTTAATTTTTTTCTACTTCAATTTTCATAAAATTAACTCCGAAATAAGAACTTCATAAAGTTCAAACTAAAAATGAGTTCGAAATTATTTTTCCACTTGTAATCGAGTGTCTCGTTTCCCCTTTTCAATTAAAAAAATTCCTACAAAAAACGAGACAAAAAAATATGAACCAATATTTCCAATAGAAAAAATGTAGTTTTCGAATTTATCATTATTTTTCTTCATTAAACACAATCAAATGTACAATTAAAGAAATTCGTAAAAAAAAATAAAAAACCGAAAGGTCTTCATATACATGCGCCAAGCAATGTACAAAGAACGTCTTTATCGACGTTTTTTTTCCCGCCGACATTGGGCACTCGGTCCACAGACGTTGAAGAAGTTCTCTCAGTTTTTGTCATTATTTCCCGGCAGCATCCGAGAAATCGATCGACGCGTCGAAAAGTTTCTACCAAATTTTAATTGTTATTTTTTTTTTTTTTCCTTTTTTCATCATCACGAAGGTGTTGCACGAGCACTTTCATCGATCGGTTCACGTGGCATTCATCATAAAACCCGACGGATTTTGGCAGAAACAAAGGACATCGTTGGCCAAACAGAAGAAATATAACTTCGAGGTAAATGGAGCAATCAATAGGGAAACTGACGTTCGTTGAATACAGGAGAGAGAGATGATGGTATAGTTGATAGGACGATATAGCACAGCCCTGTTGGCTTGGGCCTCTGGCCTACTTTGGCACCATTTCACTACTGTATACCGTTTATTGAATGCACTGAGGCAGCGAAATTCTCCTCTGCTCATTGTGGCTGCACTGATGCCAAGAGTAAATATCCGACAATGCAACCCCCGCTTTTCTCGATCCACCCTCACCCTCTCGACGGGTAACCAACTAAAAAATCCAATGCAGATTATACCGACAAAAGATGACCTTTTGAAAAACCGATATTTCTCTTGTGACCCCGATTGTCATCGGTTCGCGCAATTTCCTTTTTTTTTTTTTTTTTTTACTATATGAAATACATTTTTTTAAATACGTGTGTCACAATATAAAATCGACTATCAGGTGCACTCGATATCCGAGCGATTGAACTCCAAATTTCGCGGAGAGGTCACTATGTATTTTTAAACTTTTCCCAATCGCTTAGAAAAAAATAAAAAAAATAAAATAATAATCACGAGTAGTCGCGAAAAAGTTACGATTTTTTCGGATAGTCTCGTCGGCAAGCTAAGGTACCAAATAGTAAAAAATTTTGCATTGTTTTCTACCATTTCCCTCGGGAAAGAGATCGTTTCGATTGAATTGGAATTCTTATTGAATGTCTATTGTGCGCGCGGAACATAAAAATTTTCCTATATACGAATGGTTACGATACTCGCGTAACAGAACAGCCTTCCGTTACTGTATCGCGTACGTCTGTATAAACCAATCTTCGGTTCTTCCAGATAAATCCAATAAGTCTGGAGGCACTTGGTAAATTTATCGATCCGTCACAATTGACCTCGGAACTGGACGGCACGTTGCAATACGATCATCCACAGTGGATTGAGACGCGTCTGGCGGTCGAAGATTTTACTTGGCAAGCGGCCGATCTACTCGACAGACTCGACGATCTTCAGGAAGATCTCAGCCGCAATGATTTCGCGGACGACGTAGGCGGTGCCAAACACGGTATCGATCTGCATAACGAGATGAAGAAGAAGATAATGAAAGTACCGGTGGAAGAGGTCGAAGTCGTAGGGCAACGCTTGTTGCAGCGTTTTAACAACGGTTTGTCGCTTGAAATCATTTTTTTTTTCATCTTTGAACCAAGAAAAGCGCTTATTTTACACAAAGTACCAGAAACATTTTTTGTATTTTTTTTTTTTATAAAAATTATATGAATTCCAGGAATGTCCGGTACGGGTGGCGAAGGCGGTAGCATAGAGAGCGGCGCTTCCGGTGGAATAGATCCCGACGGTCGTGCGCTCGCAGCGCTGGTGATCCAACATCTCGACTCTGTACACGCGGCGCAGCAGCATCTTCTTCAGCTATGGCACATAAAAAAAATGAAACTCGATCAGTGCTTTCAATTGCGTCTCTTCGAACAAGATTGCGAAAAGATGTTCGACTGGATATGCCACAATCGCGAGGTATTCCTCGCGAATTACGTCGAGATCGGTCGTTCCTATCAATTGGCGAAGAATCTTCAAGAGGAACACAAACACTTTACGATGAGTTCGATGAACGTTTACGTGAACATAAACAAAATATTGACGATGGCCGGGAGATTGTTGGAGACTCAGCATTACGCTGCCGGTCATGTGCGCGCCGTTGCCGGTCGATTGGATCGCGCGTGGAAAGAATTCGCTGCGGGTCTCGACGAGCGAACCGCCGTTCTTGGATTAAGCGTCGTTTTTCATCACAAAGCCGAACAGTACGTCGACAGCGTTTCCGGATGGAGTCAGGCATGCGAATCCGCCAATTTGCCCAACGAAATTCCCGTTCTTGAGGCTCACATACGCCAACATCAGACCCTCTACGAGGCCATGTGCCAAGCGTACACCGAGGTAAGACGATACTCGATAAATCTTTCGTATCGATTGGATTATCGGGGTTTTTTTTTTTTTTTTTTTTTTTTTTTAATTTGTGTATTGCCCACAGCTTTCGCTATCTCTCGACGAAGGAGAGACCATTTTTTAACGGAGAAATTGTTACACAGCGTGCAAAAGGCTGCACGCGGTTTTACGCGACGCTACTACGGGTCTCGCGATCTTATTATAGAAAATCTAACGGACGCTAGGATGCGTGATTACCTTGAGCTTTCGCTGCAGTTATTTATGTACTCGCGGGATGACCCTTAAGGGAATTTTTAATCGCAACCGTTTTCCGATATCTTTGCAGCATTTTTTTTCACTATTTTTTTTTTAATAATATCGATTCTGAACGATCGTTTTTTTAAGCCTTTGATGCGCCGGTAACTCAAGTTACTCGATTTGAGAGATCTTTTTAATTATTCGACAAAATATTACAAAACTTTCGCGATATACTTGAAGATTTTTCTTCACAGTTTTGACATTTTTGTCAATTTTTCTTTATGCGTTATTAGATAAAACAGATAATAGTTTTATCGTGAAAATGTTTTTTATAGGGCAATTACGCTGCTAAGCATTGATATATGCCGTTTCGGTAGTCGTAAATGAATTTTCGTTACGTTACAATTTTAATTCCTGATAGCGGAGGATCGTCATCAAGTGATTACGGTTATTTACGTATGTCACAGAATGATCCGATATCTTTGCAGAATTTTTTTATTCACAATTTTTTTTAGTATCATAGACTCTAAACGATTTTTTTAAAAGTCTTTGAAGCCCCAATAACTCAAATACCACAATTCGAGAAATCGTTTTAATTGTTCGACAAAATATTACAAAACTTTCACGATATACTTGAAGATTTTTCTTTACTGATAGGAATTTTTTTTTATTTTTTTTTATCCGTTTTTAGATACGATAAATAATGATTTCATCGTGAAAATGCTTTTTGCGGAGCAATTTTACGCTGCTAAGGATTGATATTTGCCGTTTGGGTACTCGTATATGAATTTTTGTTGTGTTACAATATTGATTGCTGATAGCGGAGGAACGTCGTCAAGTGATTTATTTAATTGAATTTTTGTAAGATAGTGGATATTCCGACAGGTTTACAACGCGTACCAAGCACTATTGAGCGGACTTGGCTCGATGCTCCAAGTTTGCCATAGCACAAGCGCGACCAGCGGCACAGCTTCGGAACCGTTTCACAACGATTATGTACGACAATTACATTACATTACATTACATTTATAATAATACTCCTTTACTCGTCATTGTTCATAGCTGATCGATATCCAAACGCTCGCTTGGTGACTGTTGGGGCGCTACTTGAGGGAAAAACAAACAAAAAACAAAACCGATGTATAACTCCTATGCGAAGAATAACACTCGTCACCGTAATACTAAATCTACTCGTTTCAGGGGGCGAAAACGCTAATCACTATGTAGTGGTGCTACAGTCTAATGAAACATTAGAAAACAAAACAAAAAAGATTCAATAATTCTGCATCACGTTACCGTCATTCATCGAAAATTAAGAACTCGAAGGAGATACGTGAACTCACAAAAAAAAAAAAAAAAAATTCGTAAAATATAAAATATATTATCAATTTTAACGTTCTGGAAAGTATTTTCTTTTGTTTTTTTTTTTAATTCCATAAATATGAGAAATTTGTGAAATTAATTCTTTAAATTATATAAATTAATCTATAAATGAGGAAAAGTCTTTTTTTCGTAATAATTATTGTTTTTTTCGAAGATTCACGTATCTTCTTCAGTCGATATCTTTTTTTTTATACCTTCGTCTTTCGTATGAATTGTCGAATAATTGCGAAACGTGGAATCGAGGTGTCGGTGGTTCGATGTGTAATCGTTTAAAAGTGAATAAATCTCACAAGTGGGTTTCTTTGGGTTGTAACGATGTTTAGGTACACAGTACCAGTAAGAAGCTTCTCTACCAACTGGATCATCTCGTTCAAGTCTGTAATCAACCCCAAGGAATTGACCACACCACCAGAAAACATGTATGTCCGTCCGTGTGCTTCAAGTTTTGTGTCATCACGATTTTTTTTTTTTTTTTTTTGGGTATTTGTTGTTTCGTTGTTTGTCGTATCGTTTTTGTATGCACCGCCTCGGACCTGTTTGTCATCGCCCACCGCCGGTTCAATGGCACACGACTTTACGAGATACAAGAAAAAAAAGAAAAAAGAGAATTGCACGCTGATTATCCTCGATTATCACGAACAAAGCAAAACATTCTTACAAATTGTCCCATTGCCGATGCCTGACTCACTTATCGAGGCGTAATAAACGCTTGAGAATGAACTCGATTTCCTCACGTTATTAATCAACAGCATGAATAACTCTGAAATGTAGCAGTAGATATTATTTTCGAAATCTAAACACTTCACATTTAATTCTACACAATCCTATCGAAGTTCGAAAGAAATCTTGAAAATTGTCTCATTTAATCTTTCGATTACAATTTTTTCGCTCGCAACTATCGGGGAAAAAACGGTAATCTTAATATTAGCAATTTTTTATCTTCGCTGGAACTTCGAACGGATCGCAATGGTTTTATGGTTAATTCGAATTGTACCGATATATTAATTTGGCACAATTTGTCTTTTAATTTTTTCCAAGTTTATCACTGATACACAAGTTCGATAGATAGTTATAGAACGTTTCTGCTGATTTTATCTCAACGCTACTAATATCTGAATTTATTCTGCACCGTAAAACTCCTTTCTACTTTTCACAATTTCGAAAGATTTCCTTTTGTTTTTCTTTTTTTTTTTTAATTTTTATCCATATTCCCATCGACTCGATCGAAGAGAAATAAAATAAATTTGTAACGTATTCTATATACGAATCAGAGTCAAGATGGTCACGGGATGGACAACCGCGGCGGTATGAGCGGAAATCCAGCCGCTGATTACAGTGAGGGTGCGTCCCACGTACTCGCTGTTATTCATCAAATTTTAGGCCATCACAGAGCTCTGGAGGCTCGATGGCACGCGCGTAAAGTCAAGTTGCATCAGCGACTCGCTTTAAGGTACGGGAATTTCTCACGTTTTCGTCCGATTTAATTAATCCTTTTTTTTTTTTTTTTTTTTTCGTATATTATTGTCGCCTTAACGTTAATGTACGCTCGGCTTCTGCGGCTTTCATATAAAAAAAAAAAAAAAAAAAACAATTATCATTCGACTCATAAAACGTGTGCAATCCATCTCCGTTCACAATCGATTCGCAGACTTTTCCAAGAGGATGTGAAACAAGTGTTGGACTGGTTGACGAATCACGGCGAAGTTTTCATCAGAAAGAACACCGGCGTCGGACGAAATCTTCAAAAAGCCCGAGTTTATCAGAAAAGTCACGAGCATTTTGAAAACGTTGCACAGGTACGATATTAATAGAAAAAAATATAAAAAATCGAAGATATGGGAATTCGATACATTATTATAAAAATTTTTTTTTTTTTTTTTTCAGAATACTTATACGAACGCAACGAAGCTTCTCACTGCTGCCGAGGAACTCGCGCATACAGGCGAATGTGCGGCTGACGAGATCTATGCAGTCGCACAGGAATTGGAAGCTCACGTTAGCAGCTTTGCCACGCGTGTCGAACAGCGACGGAGACGCTTGGATCTCGCTGTTGTATTTTATACGCACGAGAAAGAGGTACTTTATTATTAATAGAATTTACTCTCCGCGGGTAACTTAAGCCCTTTGCGGCGGGTTAAAATTTTCAAGCGATTCTAAGGCTACAAAAAATCTGAAAAAATTCACGTAAAATTCCGAAGACTTCAGAAAACTGTGCCAAGAATTTTTTTAAATCCAACTTTAGAATATTAATTTAATAAATGATATTTAATTATACGCAAATGCAGAAAACATTTTAAAAAACTGCTCTCCTGAACACTCAGCTGGTGTCGGACACTTTTCAGATAGAAAAATTCGAAAGAAAGAATGTTTACTTTGCCTTAAATGACTCACGAGGCCGGGAAAGGATTATTACCAATATTGATAGCCATAACAGCAACGATAATTGCATTAATAATGTTTCTCAGGACGTTAATCCATCCGCCGGCATTTCAATATTAGTCGTATATTTTTTTTCTACAAATTCCTATAAAAAATCGATGTAATATCATAAGCAAATCCATTTAATAGCGATTGGTTATAAAACGCAAACGACAATTTTAGCTGAGCGGCTGGGTGGATGAGTTGCGACAAGAATTGCAACAGGACGAAGTTGCCGAGAGTTTGGAAACAGCTGAAAGGCTTCTGGATCAATGCGCTCAGCATAGATCCTCGTGTCTCGAGGCGTGCGCCTCGACGATTGCTCAGGGCGAAGCGTTACTTCAGGAACTCCGCGATTCCACCGATGCGCCGGACACGACGGGTTCCGTGAGTCAAACTTTTACTTGGATTTCTTTGCGAACAAAAGTATTTGCACAGTATCGTTGTTCTCACCTCTCTATCTTTCTCTCTTTCGTCACTTTCGCGGGTCCGTTAGATATCCGCCGTCGAAGCGGCGCTCGACAGACTCGCGGGTCTCCGACAAGAGCTCGAAGAACTGTGGGCCACGCGAAAGCTTCGTCTCGAATTGTGTCTGCGATTGCGTGTCTTCGAACGGGACGCTCTCGAAGCGAGCGGACAACTGGAAATGTGGGCCCAAGAATTGCAGGGACCGCAGAGGGAAGGATCGCCCGAGCAACTTTTGCGCGTACATAACGACGGAGTCGCGCACATGCAGAACACGGCCTTTCAAGTATTACAACAGGGACAGGAACTCGCGCAGGTGAGAAACGTCGAAAAAAAAAAATCGTTATCATTATCAAGTATTCAAGAGATTTATTCTCTCCGATGAAAAATAATTCATCACGCGGAATCAGAGGGCCAACAAAGTTTCGAATTATTCGCATAAATGTTTTCCACCTTTTAAAAATAATTGATTAACGTTAGTTCGCTAAATAGTAAACATTAGATCGGTAAAAAAGAAGAAAAAAAATTCCAAAATCCATTTTCATAAATTAATTTTTAATAATTTCTCATCGATCATGAAATTTACAGTAAAAATCGATTTTCGCCAAATTTTACTTTCAACCATCTAATTGCAAAGGAACACATATCGGTCAGCAGTTAGACATTTGAAAATAAAATTAATCAAAAAAAGGTTTTTGGGCGAAATTGCCAAAAAAATGCCAATGAATATGCAAAAAAAAATCAAAGTATTGATAAGGAAGTTTTTGCAGAAACGTATTTTCTTAACTACCCTACTAGATATTTCGCAATTGAATTTCTTGCCGATATGAACCGATCTCCGCCCGGAACGCTCGATATTTCTTGCAGTAGAACAGTGGCGCGCCACTTTACGGTACACGAGGATCGATAACGGTCGAATTAATTATATACTCTATGTCTCGGCGATCGTAACCGCGATAGGTATTGGAACAAGCGGGAGTTTGCATAATGGCAGACGGACAGCACAGCGCATCGGCTCGTGTACAAGTGTTGCTGGAATTTCTGAACGAGCGGGAGATGGACGCCGAGGATCTCGCCGAGATGCGTCGTGTACGTCTCGAACAAGCGGCGCAATTGGTACAATTGCAAGGGGACGCGACACACGTTGCGAATTGGATACGAAACGGCGAAGCGATGCTCTTGGCGTCGCTTCGAGTGCCCGAGCATCTTTCCGACGCTGAACAGCTTCGACTGGAACACGAACAGTTCCAAGTGGCTATTGAAAAGACTCACACATCCGCGGTTCAGGTATGTCGTTTATTATTAACGTCTCTCAAACGTATTTTTGCACTCTCAAGCGTCGCAATGCCGCGTTCGCTATCTTTTTCTCTCCGTTGGTTCGCATTGCGAAATAGATAAATTCTAAAATGAAATTTTCGAACGTTCGCGCGCGCAGGTCAAGCATCGCGCCGATGCTCTCGTCAGCGCGAATCACTACGATCCGAAGAGTATACGAGAAGTCGCTGAGGATGTTACGAAGAGATGGCAACAGTTGGTTACGTGCGCGGAGGAGAGACACAAACTCGTTACCGCTAGTATAAACTTTTACAAAACCGCTGAACAAGTGAGATCGGTGCTCGATAGCCTGGAACGGGAGTACAGACGCGACGAGGACTGGTGCGCTTCCGGTGAAAAAGGCGGACAGGTACCGACGCTCGTCGGCAAGCATCAGGAACAGAAAGAAGCTTTTCTCAAAGCCTGTACTCTAGTTAGACGCACCGCTGAAACATTCCTCAAGTATACCAATCGTAGCCTACAGTTCTATAGCTATCAGACGAGCAGCGCGGGTTCGGAGAACAAAGTCAAAAGTAAGAAAATCATTTTGTCATATATCACACGGGCTGCAGCCGATTTAAGTACATTTTCTACTCGCTGTGGCGATGGGACGACGATATATATTAAGCGAAGCGAAGTCGACGAATTCAATTCTAATCAGAGTTCGAAATCGCCGGACCTATTTGATATTAACGCTAAATAATCAACTCTCTTATAAGAAATTTTATATATTCTTTAATTAATCTGATTAAATAATACTTCTGTAAATGTGATCGTTTAACCGCCTCAGGGAGTAGTAAAAAATGTGAGGATCTTTGGTTTTCCTTTCAAAAGGCTCTTTTTTTTTAAATGAATTATTTCTAATTCTTATTCTGACTATTTTATCGATTCGATATTTGTAACTTTATTGTTTAATCTCTTATCGTGGGCTTTTTTCATTCGCAGATATACTCGAAGAGTTGAGATGCAAGGAGAACAAAGTACTGGAATACTGGACTCAGAGAAAGAAACGCTTGGATCAGTGTCATCAGTACGTACTTTTTGAGAGAAGCGCCAAACAGGCATTGGAATGGATAAGTCAGACCGGCGAATTGTATCTTGCGACGCACACGAACGTGGGAAAGAATCGTCTCGAGAATGAACAACTTTTGCAGGAGCACAACGAGTTTAAAGGTGCCGCGAAGGTAAAAAAAAATCATACAGTTTTTACGGTAAATTTTCTATTAATCGATCGGTAAATATCGCGTTATCGGAGCTTAAAAAACGCGAATACTATTCGATAAATCCGCTCGCGAAGGAGAATCAAAAACTTCGCTACTCTAAAGACAGCCGCTGACGACATCGGTGAGCCATTTCTCAATCGTTGAACGCGAGAGAGCGCTCTGCCAAGTGGCACAAAGCCGTTCGCGAGCTTTCGGGAAGAAATTTATTCGAAGAACAAACCCCGGTTTGCTGATGTCGCCGGGAGCATAAAGAAATATTGGAAAATCGTTTGCTTTTTGCGTTGATGAACATTGATGTATTTTTTAAAAAAATTTATTTTAGTCATTGATGTGTTATCGATATTTTTTTGTTATTGTTGCAATTATCAGGAGACGCGAGAGAGGGTGAAATTGCTTATTCAACTGGCGGACAATTTGGTTGAGAAGGGACACGTTCATGCGGCGGCGATAAAACAGTCGGTCGCCGAAGTGGATCAGCGTTACAAGGACTTCAGTATGCGAATGGATTGTTACAAAAGTCAAATTGAAGACGATTTGGGTATACAGTCGGACGACGGGCAGAAAGATTTGTCGATCGATCGAAACTCCGATCCGCTGTTGGAGGAGAAGATAAAGGGAAAGGATCTGAAGGAATTGAACGAAGAAAAGCGACGATCCGCGAGACGGAAGGAGTAAGTCGTTTTTTCCTAATTAAAAAAAAAAAACCAATTAATACAGTAAAAACTCAATTAACAGTTATCAAGTCGAAAATCTAAAGGGATTCGCAAACGTTTTGAAACCCACTAAACTATTTTAAACAACGAGAAGGAAGATTTTCCCATCAATTTATGTCTCAGAAAAATAAAGAAATAATATTCTTAAATTAAGAAAAAAAAAAAAAATCAGAAATAACAAATTCGTTTGTTATTGTTTGTCGACGTCGTACGAAAACGATATACAACATTTTCGTCATATTGCAGATTCATAATGGCGGAACTTCTGCAAACCGAGAGAACGTACGTGAAGGATTTAGAGACTTGTATACGCTGCTTCCTTGAGGAAACGCGAAGCGGACGTGGAATAGTACCGACGGGATTGCAGGGAAGAGAATCGATTATATTTAGTAATATGGAGGAAATTTATCAGTTTCATTGCGATATATTTCTCCGTGAATTGGAGAAGTACGAGACAATGCCGGAGGACGTTGGACATTGTTTCGTCACTTGGGTACGTAATATCGATTATTAAAAATTATTTCCCGTAATTGCTAAGAAATTGAAATTCTTCATAACATAATTTTATAATAATTGTTTTTTTTTTTTCCATTTCTCAGGCCGCCAAATTCGACATGTACGTCACTTACTGTAAAAATAAACCTGAGAGCAATCAACTGTTGGTGGCTCACGGTGGCAGTTGGTTCGAAGATTTACAGCGGCGACATCGGGTCGAGCATCCGATAGCCGCATACCTCATAAAGCCCGTGCAGAGAATAACAAAATATCAGCTTTTGCTGAAAGATTTGCAGGTACGAATATTGAAGCAATGGATCTTTGAAAATTTCATTAACTTAGTTCGGTAGTGAGGGTAGAGATT
The DNA here is from genome assembly GCA_963971235.1 of Cryptus armator. Classification (NCBI taxonomy): domain Eukaryota; kingdom Metazoa; phylum Arthropoda; class Insecta; order Hymenoptera; family Ichneumonidae; genus Cryptus; species Cryptus armator. Next base: position 2,067,166 of record OZ020234.1, on the reverse strand, counting down.
GCATAGACAGGACGGTGCAGCGACGTGAGGGGCGGGTAGCGTTCAAACAAATGCGCCTTACGAGAGGAAGAGAAACGCAAATAGCAAACATCCCTTTCTCTCGTGATATCTCAAAAACTATACGGTGGATTGTGTTAATCTTTAACTATAGACTTTCTCACGGTGTCGTCTTTGCATCGATACATTTTACTCGAATCGGGTTGCAAAAGATTTTTCACGAATTCGCGTTATTTGTCGAAAAAACCGCTAAGAAACAACTAAATCTAAAATGAAATATTTAAAATCTTTATCTTCATCTTTTTTTTCTTGATTTTTATCTTTTTTCTTTGCGACAATTAATTCAGGAACAATCCATTTGTCGATATGAAATGCAGATATATATATTTTTTGCCAAAGTTATTCATTACCGAAGTGTGTTGAACAACACGAAGATCGATTAGCGTAAAATAATGTTTTATTTTTAATATTGCAGGCTTGCTGCCAGGAGGGGCAGGGAGAAATCAAAGATGGTTTGGAAGTAATGCTAAATGTGCCTAAAAAAGCAAACGATGCCTTACACTTGAGTCTGTTGGAAGGCTGCGACGTCAGGATAGATACGCTCGGTGACGTAGTGTTGCAAGATTCGTTTACCGTTTGGGATCCCAAGCAATTGATACGCAAAGGGAGGGATCGCCACATATTTCTTTTCGAGCTCTACCTCTTATTTAGCAAAGAAGTCAAAGATTCCGCCGGCAAGGTAAACATTCACTATCGTTTTTAACGAAAACAAATAAATAACATTTAAGAAAAAACAACAACAAAAAATCACAAAGTGGATTCGGCCCATTAATAGTAAATTATTATTATTCAAAACAAATGAAAAATGTATCGAAAAACAATTTTTCGTATTTTTTTCGTGCGATTTTCATGTAAAAAGAAAATTATGAAAAATTAATTATAGAAATGAATTAACTAGTTGATGATTTTTAATTCTTTTTTTTTCAGGTGAAATACATATACAAAAGTCGTCTGATGACCTCCGAACTCGGCGTAACCGAGCATATAGAGGGTGACGAGTGTAAATTCGCCGTTTGGACCGGTCGAGCGCCAACGAGCGACACGCGCGTTGTATTGCGCGCAAATTCGTTGGAAGCCAAACAACTTTGGGTGAAGAGATTACGAGAGGTAATACAGGAGACCTACTTTAGTCTCAGCATGCCGAAGAGTCCGGCGAAGAAGAGTTCGAGTCAACGGTCGAGCAGAGATCTCGAGGAATGCGCGTCGCTCGACGACAGCGTCGAGAATCTCGATCGCAACTCTTTGGCATCCTTCGGATCCACCAATACTACGGATTCCGACAAGGTAAGTCAAATCCGACTGTATATTCCTTTTGAAATCTTTGCAGCGAAAGAAGAAACAGAAAAAAAAAAAATTCGCTACGTTCCTACGGTCACACGAGCGTCGCGATAGCCCCCGTGGATTCGTACGAAAATATCTCTCCGTTCCGACAGACATGAAGCGATTCTTGTTACACGCGAAAACTTTTCCGTCTACAAATGCAACATTCACTTTCGCACGAATAAATTCATCCGATTTTCCCGCGAACACAGAGGCCGAATGAACTTTATCCGGGTTCGCGCTTCGCTGAACTTGCACGAGAGATTCGCGGCCATAGGTAGAAATTCATCGGACGACGAGAGCTTTTCGTGTAAAAAACGTTTCTCGCGTTTGTTATCCATTCTCTCTGTCGCTTGTGCAACGACGACGTGGTATTCTATGGATTCCGTTTTTTTTAACCCTTTGACAATTTTTGGAGGGGGGGGGGGGGGGCGTTTTTTTCATGTCTACGAAAAAAAAACGGAAAAATAACAAAAGGCGAAGTATCCGAAGAGAAAGTATCTGCAAAAATTGTGTCTTAGTAAAAAAAAAAAAAGTGAATTCTTGTGTCCAAAAATGTATTCATAGCCGCGAAAATTCACTTTTTTAATGGTTTAGTGGAGAAAATTATCCACAGAACACTCGGAGTCTCAAACGTATCGGATTAATTCCGCAGCTTTTGCTGTGGAATTATTAAATTTTGCGATCCTCTCTTTTTCGGCTACAAAATTGAAAAAGTATCAAAGAAAATATAATTTATTGAATATCTTCACAATTATAAAAAAAAAAAAACGAAAAATATGATTAACAGTTATAGTTTATCAATTAACATCTATTACACCTTCAGAACAACGATTTATGATAAATTCTCTGTTTCTTTACAAATTCGCCTCTTAATATTTTTTCTGCACTGAAACTACAGAAACCGTACAGAAAACATTCATCAAAAACTTCCAAAGGCATTCAGCAATATTTAACAATTGTTTAGCAATGAATTTTTTCTATTTCTCAAGCCACCAGCCGTGTAGTATGATAACGCTGAATGCCATATAGAAATATATGATTGGAAGTGTTCGCCGAGGGATGATGAAGGCAGAGAAAACTCCGCTGACCCCGGGGTCATCTATAGGTCGAGAGGACGCGCGTGGTTGCTTCGCATTCGAGATTCTCAACGTTTGTCGGGCTCCTTACGTTCGACGTGTGGTTGAAGCACCGTTCGGCGATCTTTCGATTGTTGCGCGGAGGAATGTATACCGCGCTAGTTATCTCCTCCTTCCGTAGGCTCCGCACCGTTTCTCGAAGCCATTGGCAATAGAGTTGCAATCAGCGTTCGGCAATTGTTAAAAAAAAAAAAAAAAAAAAGGAACAAATTAAATACACGGAGTCTCGTGTACGAAGGATTTATACGAGATTCATCGTCGGGTCGTTCGTTTCGAGAGGTTCGGAACGACCGTACATACGGTGTACAACGGTGGGGTGTTTAGCTTCCGGGCAAATGCGATATGGCAAAGTATCACAGAGGGGTTGGATGGGCAATAGAGGGCGGAGGGGGAGAACAGAGTAGAGGTCGGGAGGGGAGAGAGAGGGAGTAGAGAAACGAAGCAGCGAGAGAAGCAGGGAGGCAGTGGCGGTTGGGTGGTTCCAGGGTCGACTGGAGGTCGAATTGGCACGCGGCGGCATATCCAACCCGAACGCCGAGGAGACCGGCGCGGCGCGTTACGCCGGGGCCGCCGGCTCCACTCTCAACTGGGATCGATCTGCTCGAGCAGACGCCTACCCGTTGTGCCGCAGAGTATCAGAGACAGAGGCTGCCGCAGCATCCGAAAGCTTCCGAAATGCTTCAGCCTCTATCACTCACTCTCCGCCTCTCTCTATTCCATCGACGATTCTGAACTCTCGTAGTAACCAACGCGACTGTGAGACATTCGCGAAATTATGCTACGCGCACATTTTTCTTTTTTTTTTATTTCGATTTTTCAAAAATTACCTCGAAGTCTATAGCTTTTTAAAAAGTATATTTCGCGGAATCGTTTATCGAGGATAAGTCGAGTTAAAGATGTAGAAATTTTAACTTAGTAACATCGGCGCTCGAGAATTGCGTAAAGTTCGTTATAGTAAAGAAACTTTTTTTTTTTGTTGTGATTTCTGATAGGAATTTTCATATCAAACGCGAAATCTGTAGCAAAATAAATTACCGATTCTTGTAACGAATTTTTTTTCGGTATTTTCCGTTAACTGACTTTCCGTTGGATTTAACAAAAAAACGTCAAGTTATCCGCTGTGTTTTTCACGGAAATAAAAATACGCGACAATACAGTGGACTAAGTTTTTCGTAGTTTTTTTATCTCAGAATTTTAAAAAGCATTAAAAACCCAAAAAAAAGCGCGAAAAAGTAATTTCTTCTTTATGTAAAATCGAAGCATTCCTGATATAACATTCAAATCCACATATTTCCATGAATTCTTGCGTGCTAAGTACGAATCAAACAGCTGTTTTGCTTAAATTCAAATCCAACATTGGAATTGGTAACAACAAAAAAAATTATTTCCGGCGCAATAGAAATTTCGAAATTCTTCGTTACGACTTCAGTTTCACGCGGCAGCCATTCGGAAAACGACTAAATGAACGACAAAATATTCTTCGATATTTTTGCATTTTTCTTGTTATTTTTTTTGTTGGTATTATTTATAGAAACGGTATTGTTGAATCATTGAGAATCATAGAACATTTCTAGACAACAAAGAACTATATTGTACGTATTTTTCTTTAATAATTCATTGGCATTGACTCGGTGGTCATTAACTGGTTCAATCGCCCTACCGTTCCACGGTCGGTGGGGTTTCCTCGTTCGGTGTTTCCTCGCGCGCGCATGTGTCGACCAGATATCTCGGTGAGAACTCTCGCAAGCCCCCGGTGGCTGCGCGAAACGGCTTCGGGCTTCGAGGGCTCAACGGTGGCGGGGGCCCCGCACCGGCGATCCGCACTCGATCGTACGTTAGCTCGCCGGGTCGCGCGCGCGGATATCGTGTCCTCTCCCCGTTGTGTGCTGCTGCGGGTTTATATAGTAGTTGCGCCGTTAGCGCCCGAGGTAAATCCAGGAACGTTGGAAATACACGGGATCAGTACGGACGCGACTCTCGGGTCGGCCGGACTCCGAAAGCCGTTCCAGCCTCACTGGTCCGGCGAAGGATCATATATCTCGGTAACCGCGGGGGGTGGTTGGTACCGCCTGCGCTCAACATGATGGCCGAGTTTGCAACAATCGCAACCTACGTACTGCGACGACCGATCAAAGACGTTACGGCGATCTTTTCCGTTCGTAAAAATCTTTTAACGCGGTGGTAGCACATCATCTGGGAAGTTTTTTTTCTTTTTCTTTTTTTTTTTTTTCTTTCTTCGTTTGCTTCGTCCAGCGGCAGCAGACTTCCAGACTCGTGCTTCCGTTTCCGTGATTACGTCGCATTTAATAAATAAATAAAACGTGATTCGATCGAAGGGAGAATAATAATTTTGAAAAACTAAAAGAAATAAATAATAAAAAAAAAAAAAAAAATTCAAAAACATTTCTATCCGCACGCACGATCGGAGTACTCGAACGAAGTGCAAGGAGATCGAAGAGGATACACGGAATATAGAGTGGAAATCTCGGAGACGTTATCGGAAATATTGAAGAGAGGATTTAAAAAAATATATATCTACCGCCCTTCGTTATAGTTCTATCGATAAAAAAATAAAATAAAAAAAAAAATAAAAAAAGGACGAGAAGAGACAGTGCCGAGCCCGGGGGCTCCCTGCAGCCTGCCGCAATGACGTCACCGGCCGGGAAACCGGCGACGATAGTCCAGAAGGCTAAAAGGAAGATTTCTCTGCCGTGGTTTCGTCAGGGATCCGTGGCACCGCCGCATCCTGCACTCGCTCGGCAGCACACCATCGATACCCCAGGATCCTTTCAGTCGCGCCTATTGCGACGACAACCCTCCCTGTCCCAGGTACACGCGAGTCCTTTTTTTCTCTTTTTTTTTACTTATTCAGCAATGTCGAACCCTCGAAAACGTGAAGCAACGAGATAATACGGATAGAGATCGTTTCAACGGAGTTTCTCCGATCGTGAAAAAAATAAATAAAAGATCGTGAAAATCTCACAGTCGTAATGTTCATTTCTCAGCTCAACGAGATTTTAGATTCGCGATCCGTATTGGAGAAATGTATTTTTTTTTTTTACCGATATATTTATTTCCGTGTGAGAAAGGTGAGGGGGAGGCGTTAGGCGGAAAAGAAAAACCGATACGTCGATTAATAGAACCCCCAGTGGAATGGAACATAACTTGACGCCATTATTCACGATATCGAATGTACTCTCCGATTCCCAATGATACGGACCCACAAATTCGCGTATATTGAAAAATAATTCGCGATACATGCAGAAGAAATTATTTTTATGATATAATCACGAAAATTGCAAAAAAATGTGCGGTTTCTGCAAAATATTTTTTTTTTTTTGCTTCGCGAAAAAAAACGTTTTGCTGCTATCGAGTGGATCGATATTTCAGAGATAAACTCGAGTCAAGTGTGAAAAATTTATAATCGCGAATAAAACTCTACGAATTTATGAAAAAATTACATTTTTTTTTCTCCACATACGTCAAGGATTTTTGAAAAAATTTTGTATAAAAATCTTCGTGACCCAACAATTTTTTTATTCGCGGGAACCAATGCGCGCGTTATCCTCAAATTTTCGATAAAAATGAATCATTAATTTTGTAAAAAAAAAATATACATATATATTGCGAGTGCAGAATTTTACTGAGGTTCGTGAAACGCGGATAATTTTTTTTTTCATTTTTATGTACCGAAACGTTATTTTTAACCGTTCCAATCGTTGCTGATACGTTATCGCTGATAAATTCGCGAGACTTCCGATAAGGGCTCGTAGGGCCTCACGGATTCACGTTTTGTATCCCATGTTTTCTCACTGATATCGCGGATTCTTATCAACGAACAACGGGATATAACGCGATCGACAAAATTCGAGCCGCGAGAGAGAGAGAGAATTAATTCGACGTTTCGAAGCGATATTCGATACGATTGGGCGACAAGTGGGTCGCGACATTTCCATGAAATGCCAATGAGTGTCTCTACAACAAAAAAAAAGTATCGAATTTTTTTTTAAATAACGAAAAATAATTCCCCACTACAACCAGAAAAAATGCTAAAGTTGCATTTTTATCTTCGGCTCGCAGCATCCAAAATTCAATTGCATTGTTAATCCTTGCAAATCCATTTTTATTAAATTTTTGTAGCAACTTAAGTTCCCTTTATACGAGTCTCCGCTTTGAATCTCGTGCAGCGGCCGATCGTTGTATGAATAGAAACTGTAGCAATGCACCGCTACTAAACTCTCACACATTCATCATACATTCCACTCGCAATATAATTGAGAAGTAACCTGCGATAGAGAGATATGCGACACCGGATTTATCGAGGTCACCGCAGCTTTCTCGATACGACCCTGAAAAGGGGTTGACTTCTTCGTCGGTAGCACTGGCGCTCGGTATCCCCGGTGTGTCGAGTGTTTCTCGTACGATTAAGTCGCAAAGATTTGCATAAGCGTACCAATGCGCAAACCCAGTGAGAGAGCGAGAGAGTGAGTCTCGTCGTGAGAGATCAAAGATACGAGGAGTCGAGAGAGGGCTGAGTACTTTGTGGGAGGGTTGCGCGAGAGATCCTTGTGCTCCTTTCTTCAGTGACTAATGGATTCGCCGGTGGAGCGATACATTATTACATTATTTATACATCGAGAGAAACGAGGCGAGAAATTTGTTGCAACGATTTTACAGCTTTTTTCTTTCCTTCTTTTTTTTTTTTTTTTTTCTTCCATTTTCTTTTAAGAGACGAGAGGGACCGAGAGAGAGTATGAAAAACATCCGGAGATCTTAAAATCGCGTGCGAAAAATCGCTCAAAGGAACATATATACATACGTATATCTTTCGGGCAGAAAGAAGAGAGAAAAAAAAAAAAAAGTAAATGCGTGTAAAAAACAAAACGAGTTCACGGTCTTACGACGTACTCTCGTCTCTCTACGGTTAGAGTAATATTTATTTTTAAATCGCGCTGGAATCCGTGAGTCACATTTATACATCGGTTCGAATATACCGCGTTACGGGGGCTCTCGGTGCTTTCGTCCCGAACGATAGCCGCGATGAAGGATTCTATAACTTATAGAGGTCGAAGATTCGCATGAATATTCCTCGCGAATCATTCTGGGAATCAATCGGGATTGATGCCTCCTTTTCTCCCCGTCGCCCAGTTATCAATTATCATTTGTCCTCACGGTGCGGAACGTTGAGATAATATATACGCAGCCGATATCGATTCGCTGACGGATTAGCAACGGATTAGACGAGATACGTGGCGCGCGATAGTTCGGGTTGAAGGAATCAAAACAATGAAACGAATAAACTATAAATACAGAAGTAAAATTATTTTGGCAAAAACACAGCAATTGTCTCGAAGAATCCTTCTGCCGACAATTGCAATTTGAGATTTTGATAATAAATAATAGTGAAGAAAATACAAGAAATTTAGCAGAGGTTTTAGATAATTAACTTCAATAACCGCAAAGATGAGAAAAAAAATCTTAATACTCAAAAAATCGTAATTTTTTTGGAACCTTTATAAAAAAAAAGAACATAAAGAAACAAAGTTCTGAAAATTAAAAAATTGCATATTGCTTCATTGTCTCGTCTTCTATTATTCGCAAAGCTTCATCTACGAGAAATTATCGTTTTTCCGTCGTTTCTCGTCACAAAAGAAGCTTCGCGAATGAAAAAAAAAAAAAAAAAAAAAAAATGGTGACGCCGGCGATGTGTGAATTTCTAATTTGCAGAGTATTTCTTCTTTATTTCCGTTAACTCGATAATTGAAAGCTCCTGCTGTAGAGCTCCACAGTTGTAGTTTTATTGTTTCACTTCATTGTCAGCGCTTAACGTTCGTATACCGCTGTATCGATTCTTTCAGCACAAAATTCATGCATCAAAAATTCTCGAAAATTAATTAATCAATGTGTTAACAATTTTTGCGGGGTTAACGCTTTGTCGTTGCCGCTGTCGATACACTGCAGACGTGCGACTCTGCCATCGATGTTGTTAATGAAAAAAATGTTTTTTTAAATATACAATACCTTTGTCGTGATCGTCGCGAACAACGAAAAGTTCAATTGACTGTTTAGTTGGGAAAGTCTTCGCGTTGGAAGAACGTAAGCGATTCTTCAAGATCGTTACTTCTTTTCTCGAGGTCGCGAGTAAAGCCTCAAGGTACTCAATCAAAGTACAGTTACTTACCGCTCTTGTGTAAAGTATCGTACGTTTTCTAATATTTCGTTGCCTCTGCCTCTCCGTTTCTTCTTCTCCTTCTTATTATTCTTCTCGTCTATCTGTTTTTTTTTTGTTCATTGTAACGCGAGAACTCTGACCGTGACATATGAATTCGTTTATTCAATCTCTCGCTTACCAGTACGCGTACCTACTATAGTCGGACGTTTGTGTCTTGTAAAGAAGTGGTACTCGTATTTCTCGAGCCCCGTATCGATTTTGTTTCGCGTGCTTTATCTCTCAAACGTGTATTCGAAGATCCGATGTGAGAAGGTGAGACTCAGCGCGCGTATTAGGTACACCGCGGAAATCCTTTAGTGTATCCCGAAGGTGGTTTCTCCGACTCCGGATACTCTCCAAATAGAAAGAACCACTTGAAAAAAGCCTCGAGGCGTCTCTACCGTTTCTCCCGACGACTACAGCCGTCTCTTACTCTCCGCCAACCACATGCGCTTCTGTCGCAGAGTAATCGGTTAACTAATACGAAACAACACTTCAAGACAGCTTTCCGTAGTTACCGAAAACCACGGAAATCACTCATTTTCTTCTCAAATTACTGAATTTTCCACTAAATTCGACAATATTAATATTTCCGGTATCCACTCATTTCCGTTTTTTTTTTTTAACGAAGTTGTATAAAATATTAAAGTTATAATTTATTTTTTATTTAAAACATTTTTTAAATGCCTTTATCTTGAATTGAAGAAAAAACGAACTTTTTTCTTTTTTACATAAATTTTTCAAGTATCGAGAAAAATTTTGTTATTCAAAATTGTTGGGACCAAATCAATGTTTGCTTTCTGTATTCCCTGTAATTCATAGTTAAGAAATATCTGCTTGAATTACAATCAAATTACTGTATATTTATTATTAATTTTTTCGACGATTTTTTTTTTTAATATTTAAATCTAAAAAAAAAAGAAACTTTTTAAAAATTTATTATATAAATTATTCAAGGATAAAGTTTTTTTATTCACGATCGTTGAAACGAATCGAATGCTCGAGTTTCTCGGTTCAGGCTGAAAAAAAAAAGAATCTCATGTGCATAGTAATACGACGATATAGACGATGCAAAAACGATATATCGAATTTCGTTGTACGCAGTCGAGTGCTAATATCAATTTCGTTTCGCTCACAGTCCATATATTCTTCGACATTCGTCAGAGGATATCCGATAGAGAGGGAAGAACGGGAGAGAGAACACACGAGACGGAAATCTTCTTTTACCCTTTTTTTCCTCTCTTCTCTCTTCTTTTTTTTTTTTTTTTGCCTTTCGTGGAAATAAGCACTTCAGACGCCTCAGGCAATCGCAATTCCCTCGCTGCCTACTACACGCTACTAGGTACGCGTTGCTATCCTATATTTATGTCTGGCAATCAGACGAGAGCATCACTATACTCTCCTCTTGCCACTTCTATAAACAGCTACTTCTGTAATCTCACATGAGCTTTCGACAAACTCGCGATGACGTTCGTACGATATATCTCTTCCGATCTTCTCTTTGCCTCTCGAGGTTCTTCTTTTTTTTTTTTTTTTTTGCTCTTTTATCTACGTTTCTACCGTGTAATCGTTATCGTCTCTGCGTGTTAATTTTGGAGAAGGTGCGCGTTGTGATTTATGCGGTGTTTTCGCGACGCTTATAAAAAAAAAAAAAAAAAAAATATATCATTCGATTACATATTTTGCTCAATTTCATTACGATCTTTCATTTTTATTTACGTATTACGGTAATTACGAAAGTGTCTGGAAAGGCCACGAGCTCGCGGCAATTATGAGAAATCTTTCGCGATCTTCGTGACCCCTTCCCTGACAATAATCACAGTGAGTGCAGCACTCCGTGTATCTAATCGTATCAATGTCCGTATCCGGGTTTCACATCAATAATAACAGGTGTGATTAATGTCGAGGCGCCTCGAGACTCGTCTGGAGAACATCGGGGCCCTCGCCGCACGTGTACACACTAAGAACTTTGTAAACTCTTCGCTATCGCGTGAAAACGAGAAAGAAAAAAGGAAAACGAAGCTGAGAGAGTCGAATGGAAGTTAATACAATTCGCGTGTCCGTGTCCGTGCGAGTTGCCTATTACACTTTGATTTGTATCACAGTCTCGACGTTTTTCGACTAATTGTCGGCGAAACAAGAGGCCACTGGGAAAAGGGGGTCTTACTAATTGAATTCGCTTGGCTTTCTTCTCGTTCCTCTTTGCGACGCTTGTTGCTGCCACTGGCGCGAGATTATTCTCTGAAAATTCGAGGCAACATTCTCGGAGTTTCGAGACACGTATGTCCTTTCATCGTCGTCATCGTCGCTGTCGTCGTCTTGCCTCACCGAGGTCTTCCGCAGTTTCGCTGAGTGGCGCAAACCTGCATTGAATGTCACGCAAGCGCTGCTGCTCTTCACAGCTTTTGCTACGCGACTCCGGCTCCTCGGGAAACCGTACTTAATGAGACTGTTCTGCTGGACTGCTCCGACACTGCTTGCCAAATGCTCTTTCTTCCATTTTCCGCGCTCTTCGGACAATTGCGAACACTCGCGGCGCAAGAGAAGTCTTTTCAACATTCCTACTTTTTTTTTTTCACGACGATTTTCTCGCGAGTATTCAGTATTTTAAGGTTTAAAAAACATTATATCATCGTTTTCCATTCATTAATGAGTTAATTCTGATGGTATTTCTGATGTCTTGCATTTTCCGCGATCTTCGGACAATTGCGATGACTCGCGGCGTAAAAGCAGTTTTTTCAACATTTTTTTTTTTTTTTTTTACGACGATTTTTTCGCGAGTTTCGATATTTTAGGGTTTGAAAAAACATTGCATCGTCGTTTTTCATTCATCGATGAATTAATTGTGATGTTAAAATTATATATATAAAAAGTATTAATAGGTCGAATACCATTTAGATTGGTCAGCGATGCATCTCAGCTCGTGTCCTGTGCGATTATTCCGTCCGATCGTCGAAACAGTAGCCGCACACCACATCCACCGTCAGACCGCATACGTTTCTTTTTTTTTTTTTTTTTTTTTTTTTTTTTTCCGTTTACAAAATTTCCTCTCGTTGTTCGACTGCTCGTTTGGCTAACGTTTATTTTTGGTAATGCTGTTCGACAAACTGCTGCGCACACGAGAACGAAGCTTTTCTCGTTCGCTAATCGTATTTCATACCCCACGGGAGGAAAACGAGGATCGATTAACGCCGCGAGGTATAAAACTCGCCGTCACTCAACGCTATAGTTCGGCCCGAAAAACAACAACGCAGCAACGCGTCGAGCCGCAGGAACAATCGTTGGAAAATCTCTGTTCGGAAAAAAAAAAATGGATAAATACGAAAATATCGAAGATTATTTTACTCGATATTATTTTTCTGCTGATTGGCTGTGAAAAGAGAATAAAATCCGGAATTATCCATGGAAATTTTATATGGCGTTGGAAAGCAGCAAAATTTTTTTTTTTTTTTTCGGAATTGTTAGAGAAAAAAAAGCAAAAAGAATTCATCGAAATACGGTGAACAGATCGTTTTTTTTTTAATCCTTCGATTTAATTAACACAGAAAAAATGGCAATTACTTACCCCTGTTGAGAAAAAACAAACAATACATTGGGAAATAATGAAAAAACGATATTATTTGTATGCCGATTGGCTGTAGAAAAAAAATCGTATCGCAATGAGTCGAATTTCTAATGTACACACGAGTCCAACCAGTTCATCCTTCCTGTTTGACGAACACACTAACTCTCGGGATCGCTAAATGCGACGTCATGCGAAGCGAATTTGCGCGCCGGTATTTGGCGAAGGACACCGCTAACCAGAGAGGAAGCGTGGAAACGCGATATCGCGGTTTTGTTCTTAACACTGAAATCATTATTCCCGTTGCAAAAAAAAAAAAAAAGAAAAAAAAATCTACAGTTTCTATCTTTTATAAAGTATAATTGATGGCACACATCTTACGTCCGTTATCCCCGAGAAATCTTTCTTGTCGGTGAAATCTTTGATCTCAACGTAACGATTCACATTCGCGCGTTCCTTCGTAATTCCAGAATCTTCAGTCTCGCGGCTGTTTCGACGAATTACAATAGTCCGAAGTCGAGAAAACACCCGGAATGCCTTTTTAAATAAACAAACTTTAAGTTTCTCCGTTACCGATACTTTTCATTGCTCCCGACGTTGGTTCGCGACGCTTATTTTATTATGTCACGAACAATGTTACAGAGACAAATGGTTATTACGCTCGCAACTCGCTAGAGAGTTAGAGAGCATTCCGAGAAAACTGTACGAGGAAAACCGACGATAAATCTTCGACGAGTTCGCATGGAACGGCTTTTGTAACTATAATTTTCCGATAACTTCGACGAGCCTCTCGAAGCTCGCTTCATGATTGTTGTACAACGACTGGATACTCTCGCGTTCTCTATACAAATCGTTGGTCGACACGCGAACAACAAAGTGCATTGTCAACCATGAAAGTCCATCCTTCGATGCAATTTAATTTAATGGCGAAACGCGTCATTGTGGAGTTATTAACAGCATCAGGAAATCATTTAAAGCTCATAATTAATTACCATTTTTACCGCGTTATATCGAAGATTTAAAAAAAAAACGTAAAATCTCGACGTATTTTTTTTTTTCGCTCAGAATTTAAATCAAACCGTAATTTTGTCCAAAACTCACGCAAGTCGCATTAATTGTCGCAAAATGAAAAACCATTTTTTTTTGCTAATTTCCAACGCAACCGAAGTTTCTCGTGGATAGCTTGCGATTTCGAAAATTCATTAAAGATGATATTTTCTTTATTTTTTTTTTGTTTAAAAAAAATGTCCTTTTTGGCGTTGAAAATTCGGATAATCGATTATTTTTATTTTTGTGTCAGCAATTTTTTTTTTATTTTGCAAAATAAATTCATGTTGCGATGGATTTCGGATTATCGATTTATATCGAAAATACGAAAATACGGAGTCACGTTGATTCGAAAAAGGGACCTTTTGCGCCGTTATCGTCATCCGCGTTCGGGACAATATTTTCCGAACCAACGATTTCAATTGCCCCATTTTACGTATACGTTCGATGAATTTTTTTTTTTTTTTTTTTTTTTTTATTAACGGTATCTATATCGGGCGCATTCCCTTTCGCAGATTCAATATTTTGTACAGAGTATAACAGAATATCCGGCAGGCGAAGGCCCTCCCATCGATTCTTGTGTTTCGTATTCCATTCATGAGAATTTTTTAATTCTCAACTTCGTGTTTTCTATTATTGTCATCGATATTCGACAGGCGAGCGAGTGGCTGACATTCGCAGAGTTCCCATCGGCCTTCCATATCTTCCGCATATATACATTCCATACGAATATATGTGGCAATTTCGTCGTCAACGCGGTACAAAGCTCGTTATTATCGAATGTACCGAACAGTTTTGAATACATCGGGATATATCCATATCGAAGTAGGAAATCGATTACAGATTAAACAAAGGATCGCATCGGCAGTCTTCATAAGCGTCGGCTAGAATTAAACGAATTCGGAATAAATGAAAAACATTTAAAAAAAAACAGGAATATCAAAAATTAATAGTATTTTGTGTGGCAAGAGCCGAAAGTTGATGAACTTTCCGCCCGTGTCACACATCGCAGTTTTTACATCAATTGCGTGGAAACTTGTGATTTCCGTGGCGGTTTCGCGAGGTGAAAGCGGTCAATTTCATGGCGCGTGGAAAAGTTAGGTTAGGGTTTAGGTTTTCGTCCCGTGAGCGTTTGGAAAGCGCAATTCCCTAGGGACGAAAATGATGTGTTTGAGTACTGCGCATGCGCGAACCTAAATTTCCACCGCGGCATGATATTGGTCACTTTCGCCCCGCAAAACTCTCACGAAAAGCACGACTTTCCGCGCACGTGACGTAAAATAACAAAATCGCAGAATTATTTAAATTTTTTTTCGATAAATTTATTTGAAACTCGAAGATTCGAAATTCGATGAAAAATTAGGGATTTCCGTTGGTTTATGGGCCACTAGGACGCGATTACACGACAATCTTACCGGAGCTCCCTCCCTATTTCCATCGTTCTACTCTCATATTCAGACCGCAAAAGTGTGATAATCTCTGGTACGCCATACAAGCGCACAGCTACGATGCTTATACGATCGTTGAATAAAAAAAATGCCCGAAGGTCGGTCAAAGCCTTTATGCGAAGCTCTCTTTGACGCCGGTTCACTGGGGCTTTTCCCGTCGATATCGTCACACGGAACAAGCCCCGGGCCTGTGCCTTTCCACGAACTCTCCTAACTCATAGCTCATCTAATAAAAAAAAAAGGAATATCGCTAATAATCTCCCCCCTCGTGAAATATCGTAACGCAGAGATCGCGAAATCCTATTACCATATACCTAAATCATTATTCAAAAGCGTCTTTAATCCTAAAAAAAAAAAAAAAGATCGCAAAAACCATTCCACCTATAGCCTCTCTTCGTCGTTGAAAAAAAATAATGTTCTCAGCGAAAAAGAACGCAGTAGGATACAAGAGTCACGAACCTCGGCTCGTTCGAGCTTTGATTATTTTTCCGGTCAATTCTGACCCCTCGGTGTTTCACAGAGTGTTTTAGCGATTCATCAGGTCATTCCCTCGTCTCTCACATCCGCCGGTGAGGACGCTACCATTTGGTCGTTTTGAGGGTTGACACTCGCATCCGCATTAATTCGTAGCCTTATCCGAGTCCACCCTCGGGGAAGGGGCACTTTGGACATATATCGGACGGGGTTTTCGACTCAATCGAAGCCATTGAGGCAAAAATAATATATATTAGTCGCTCCGACGAGCTGCAAATTCAAAGACAATCTCGTTTCGCTCGTGGGAGCCTTCGCTCTTCATAATGTGTATATTCCGGCGTAGTATCGTGGCGTTTATTATACATATATAGACGAAAATGTTGTGTAGTAACTGAACGATATATCTACACGACGTAACGTGTAGCTAAAACAACACGAAGTAGTGTTGTACTCAAGTATATCGATCCCCCTCTGGGTAGCAGATGATATACGCTCCACTGGGGCCAGTTGTTCAATTCGTTAGGGGGTGGCGTTACGACTATCCCCCGAACGTAGATTCCGAATGCGTAATGGTAAACACCGCTGTGTTTTCTCTATCGTCTTGCCTACGTTGATATGGTGTGTATGTATAAACGAGAATTGAAGTGGTTATTCTGTTTCTCATATAATATACATGTCTCACCAGATGGGTACGTGGCTTGCGTAAGAAATTGTGTGAATTGTGATTGATGAGAAGTTGGGCTTCCGGTAATCTTGGAGAAATGGACTTGAATTTCTTTTTTTTTTTTTTTTTTTTTTTAAGATGTTGCGAGATCCCTACATCGATAAAATAGAAAACTACTAAAAGGAAAAAAAAAATTTAGACGATAAAGAAATGGACACTTTTTTTTTTTTTTTAATGATGAATCGGTCATGAAATTACTTGCAATTCCATTATTTCGGCGATTACTACAGTTTTTGTCTATTATATTGCGTAAGAATTTTTTTTATAAAAAAAAATCGAAATTTTCCGTTCACCTTAAAATTTTGGCAATTGGAGAGCCTAAAATTGAATAATAATAAAAAATCATCGATATTAAAGAGCGTTGTATGTCTTGAGCGAAGGACTGATCGATGTCGGGAATCGTGTACTCGATATAAAAAGAACGACGTGCGACGCAACGGGACATTTTTTTTATTTATTTTTTACAACGATAAAACACATGTTTATTTATAACGAAGAAGCATCTCGCAGGGGAGGGCTATTATTAAATGCGGTTCATTCATAGACGAGGACCTTTCAAACGCTCGGAGGGCTCCACCGTAGGTCACCGGTCTCTCTGTCCCGTCGCGAATAATGCGCGTGAGAAAAAAATGACAACGTTGCGCTTGTACTATGGGGATTCGTTCGTTTTATTTTCGCGAAAGCTTTCGATGAAATCGAATTATATTCAAGATATATATATATCTATTTTTTTTATATTTGGTTTTTTCGTGACATTCGTACGACGAATGCGCCAGTAAATGAACAATTAAGCATGTGAAACAGAAAAAAAATAATAAAAAAAAAAAATGCTCCGACAATATAGAAAGTAGAAAAAAAAATTATTTTTGCGAACAGAAATTATCTACGAACCCAGAAATTTTTTTTTAAATTTTTCTTTGGTATACATTTTGGAGGTATTGACATTTTTTCGATAAATACAATAACGCGAAATTAATTGCAGTACTCCTTACGATAATATAGAATTTCAAATAAAAATATTCCACCGAAAAAATTGGGAAAAAAAAATAGATTTGCACTTTGCAAATTTAAAATAATTTTTTATCCCTAAGAATGCCATCTGAGGGAAAAAAATCCCATCGGTTTGAATTAAAAAATTCCTCGCACTGTTTTATCCCGTTTACGGAGCGATTCTTCGCAGCTGTGAGAGAATTTTCGACAAATTGATTCGCCAACATTGTTTTCACGAATTAGCGAGTCCCGCGAACGAGCGGTGTAACACACAGAGGGGACACAGAGAGGAAGCTTGCGTGCCGACCGCCTCGCCTATCACTTCCGTAGATCGGACGTCTCTCTTCACCGCCGAACACACGGGGCGGATAGTCGAGGGTGTTTCACCGGAGGCGATGAAACATTAGATTGAAATGGCATACACTCCATTCTCACAGCCGCGTGTACCAATAACCACCGCGTATATCAAGTAACAACCGTACGCAGTAGAATTACCGCGCAGTCTTCTCGTCACAGATACTCTCGGAATTCGCGTTATTCGCGTATCGTAACAAATATACAATTTTTTTTTCGCCTCTATAAATCTCCGTCCATCGCAGAGAAAAAATGATTTCTTTTTTTGGAAGATTTTCCATGAATTTATAAAATTATTTCATCGACTTTGTTACGAATTTATTTATTCGTACGAAGATTTCTCACTGTTAATTTAATATCTTAATTATGCGACTATTAATATATTTCTTTTTTTTTTTTGTACAATCAGACGGGAGTGGTCGAGATGACGTGGGTAGTTGCGGACCATACAGCGGCGCCCGGTTCGCGAGAATTGAGCGTAACGAAGGGACAACAGGTCGAGGTATTGGAGAACGGAAGCGGTCATACCGGTGGCGGCGAATGGACATTGGTGAGATTACCCTTAGCACCGGGACAGTCAGAACCACCGCCCGAAGGTCTCGTGCCTACAAGCGCACTAAAACAACCGCCGACCACTTCGTGCAAAACATCCCCGTCCAGAAAAGCGCCGTCTTCGCAACAAAACACCGTAGGAATTGCTCAACAGTCCGTAACCAACGCTGAGGACACCGGTGAGTACTCTAATCGACGCAAATTGGTATGCAAAACTGTTATCTATTTCCATTCCAATCGTCATTCGCTACAAACGTACGTGGCAATGGAAGCTTCGAAGGCTTTCCGCTTTCTTCAAGGTTACGAAAAAAATCTCGCGGACGCCCGAGAAATTTTCGGCGCAGAATCGTATAATAGATTTTTTCAATATCATTCTTTTTTTTTGTAATAAAAAAAAAATCGATTCAATTCAAAACTTTGCCTCATCGTTTCTTTTGGACGAAAAAATTTAAAAAAAAATAATTTTTTCGTTGAGTGAATTTATTTTTTAAAAAGTCAGAATCGAGTTTCTGTAAATTTTAGCGTTAATGCAGATAATGACGCGCATTTTCCTCGCGAATATACACAGTCGCGTTCGAGTAATGAAGAGCCCATTCTATGCATTACATTGTGCAAAAATAAGGTCAGGGCTTCCAAAAGAAAGAATCGAAAGACACCGTATTTTCTTTTCATGGGTACACCACCCCCGAGGCCTCGCGTTTAATATAATGGACTCAAGCGACGTGAATATTCTGCTAAAAAAAAAAAAAAAAAAAAAAAAAATCAGACCGTACATAAAAAATTGTCACACAATTTTGTCGCGCAACGCCGACGAGCAAACGCTGAATCGATTAATCTGAACTCTCAAAACTGCAAAGAAACCGATGAAAATTTTTGTTCACATCGTCCGCTATTTTTCTTTTTTCTTTTTTTGCTAATAAGGAAAGAATTTTTATTTGAATCATTTTCCGTCCCATTTTTACAATATCGAATATAAAAACATTTGAAAATTCCATTTCTACTCGATGATGAAAAAAAAAAAGCGCTAATTTACAAAACAGAAATCCTCGAGTTTCATTTAGATTACTCGACTGGTATCGAGGCAACAGAATCTTCGAAGGAAGAAGAAGAAAATAAAAAAGAAAATTCTAACAAACGAGATTCTAACTCGCACGCCCTCCCGACGCTGCAACATGCATAAACATCGGCGCTATAAGAGCGGCTATCACTACAAGATTTATATCCGCGTTCACGTCGTAATTCACGAAGCGAGAGGCAAAGTTCTCTCGAGCGTTTTCACCCATACAGAGACATCGTTCCTCTATCGTCGAAGCTTTTCCAGATAGAATGGAGTAGAGGAGAGAAGGACATAGGAACGAAGAGGAGAAGAGGGAGAAAGCGAGAGGTAGAAGGCGGCACCTGCACCGTTAATCCCGTCGTAGCTACCGACAGAGTGGCTGATGCTTAAGAGGAGCAATTAATTCTCCCGGGCGTAGACGCAAGGTCGATCGAATTTGTCAGCGTTCCGACGTCGTCGTCGTCGTCGTCTACTTCTCGCTTGTCGGGGAGTGCCTTCCCACTCGTCGATTTCGTATGGATGCTCCGAATGGCGCTTTCAACGAACTCCACGGCGAGCTCCATGGATGGAATACGACGAGAAACATGGAAAAAGAAAAAAAAAAAAAAAAAAAAAAATACGAAGCAAAGAGAAGCTTCCGAAGGGCTACTACCGTTCGCAAGGGGCGGAATGTGAGATCAAGAGGAACACGCGAGAGGGGAGAAGAAATAGAAAGGCAAAGACAGATCAGAGGAGCCAGAAAAACGGCTCGATGAAAGTGTGAGTTCCGCGCAAGAGAGTGTGCGGAGGGAAAAAAGGGTGTCGTTGAAGATTTGAACGGAATCCGGGAACGGCGGCACTTGCGCCTCGCGAATCCTTCTTTCACATGGATATATTTATATGTATATATGTGTATATAGGATAAATACATATACAGAGGATAGTAGAGTCATATATACATCTATATATACATATATACATATATATATATACACCCATCTGACGTCCTCCAGTTCTCCACTTGTAGGTGTACCTCTACAACTCGAGGGTAGCGACGGTAGCTCTCTCAGCACTCGATCAATACGCACCAGCGCGTGTCCTTGACCAGTTCGCAGCCTCCGGCCGGCCGGCGCGGCCCGCGCGACCTATCGCAATTTTCCAACCCCGCGTGCGATACGCCGCACGCATGTTTCTCTCGGTACACATCCACCGTCGTTGCTTGAGAATTATCGACGAGCCACGTAAGGACATTTAGGACGTAATAGACGCCGTCGTTACTTCCATTGGACTCTCGATTATTACAAAATCGTAGCCAACGAACATTGGGCAGACGACGACGACAACGGCGACAAAGCCGAACGAGAATGGAATGGAAGCGAGATGAAGGCGATGTTTAATAGCAATAGGAGTTCCTCGTGTTGTTCCTTCGTTTGAGAAGCACTTATCCAATTTAAAAACTTCTTGCGTCGCGTACGCACGCGCGTTTATATACTTCGTGATGTTGTTCTGACCATTGATGGGCATTTAGGGTAATTTAACGAAGGCTGCTGGATGTATGCGCTTTATTCTTTGATGTGTTGAGAGATTTATGAGGGAGCGGCGATTTATGGTTTATCTTAGTTTTTGCTGGAGATTTGGAGTTTTTTTTTTTTTTTTTTTTATTGACTGAAAAAATAGGGCGATAGCGTTATTGATCGGAAGTACAAGTCATCGACAAGATATTACGATCGATAACATATATTAAAAATCAATGATCGACCACTTGGGATTTTCAAAATAATTTATTAAATTTGTAAATTTCGATTCATGAAATATCAATATTTTTTTAATTTCATATTTCTCTACATTGTCATTATCTATTATATTGTATTATAGATAAATTATAAAGAAAATAATTTTTTTTTTTTTGCTTTTTCAAAATTTTGATTAGCCGAACATCATTGGTTTACTTTTAGTAATTTTTTTCGTCGTTTTTATTCATCGAAAAATCTATTCGCGCCGAGTGGATGTTTATTGTAAAAAAGTCTCATTGACTATAAATTCGTCTTTCCGTAGTCTTCGGATGCCCCGAGGCAGCGAATACTCTCCGAAGCTGTTAGTCGAAATGAGAATCACGACGCGAGTTTAATCGAATCGTCTTGTCCCCCCCGTCGGCGCGACACCTTTGGCTGCCATCGTCACCTCTTCTCTTCTTCGCTTCGCTTCGTCCTCTCGTGTCCACAGTCGCCGTTTCAGTTTCGCGATCGTGTTATTTAATAATATTTATAACCGCGTCGCGTTCACCAGTCCGCCGGGATCTCCTCGAACAGTTTCACCTCCGGGAGGGGCCTCTCGTGCACTATAACGCCTCATCGCGACACACGATTCCTTTCTGATACACTTACTAACACCGTCGCGTGTGCAATTGCGTGTCCGCGGAAAAACCGGGAGGAGTCGCTCTACATACGCGTCCGTTCGAAACTATATTATAATATATACCAATATATACGCTATATATCCCACGAGTAGTGTGTACAAGTAGAGTACATTACGAAGCCGAAGGCGAGAGCGAGAAGTTTTTGAGATAAGAGAAACGCGCTGCTGCGCTGGTCTCGCCGCGGAAACGACTGCGACAGGTTCGTTAGTCAGTTGCGATTTGTCTTCCGCGTTACAAACGCGCGATTTTTCGTTTGTTTCTTATTCTCGATAACGCGATTACGATTATTATTTTATTTTTTTTATTATTTATCACACAACGAATATAAAATTATTATGAATATTATGTGAATTATTCGCGATGAGTGACAATCGTATCGCTGCCTGTGTCGTCGGCATGACACGCTCCTTACCACCTTTGGGATTTATTCATCGAGGTTTGCGATTATTTTCAATATTTGCACATCTGCCGCTTCGCAAAGCTTTTTCGATTTTATACAATCGAAACATCAGCCTTCAGTTACATCAATTTTTTTTATCCGCTAAAACTTTACGATGCTGTAGATAATTTTTTTTTATTTTCTTAATTCGTGGAGTTTGCTATATAAAATTTGAGTACTTGCGGTGATATCGATTTGCAGTAAATATATTTTGTTCTTTCGAATAGTCGTCGATTATCACGTCTCTGGGTATTTTGTTTATATTTTTCTGCGAACGACGAAAGATCGATGTCAATTTTTTTTTAAATACCACATCAGTGACCTGTTTATCGCTGTTATTAATTTTTTAAAATTTCGTTCCGTCGTAATTTACACGATTTTTTTAATTCTAAAAAGGTCGATTGAGAAAAGAAGTGTTTGTTTGTCGCACGAAAATAGATACAATGGGTCTTAAAGAAGAATACGAATGACTACCCAAATGAAATTCCACGCGATTGTTGCGCCGTTTGGTCGAAGCAAAGAGACTCTCTATCGACTGCTCAATAAAGAGAGAAAGAGAGACGGAGAGAGGGTCGAATTTATGCGACAACTCCATATAAGATTCCATTCGAGAGTTGTCAAGTGAATAGCGAATCAGCTACCGTGTTAACTCAATGCCCGCGTTGCCTCGTAGCTGCTGCCTAAAAAAAAAAAAAAAAAAAAAAAAAAAAATAATAATCAAATGTCCACATCGTGATAAAATTCTACGTTAATTAGCGCTCGTCGTACATTAATTTATTCTTCTCAAACACTACGACGGGAAAAATCTATGTATAGAGTACAAGTAGCTAAGTACTCTTCCGCGGGTACAGAGAATAAATTAAAAAAAAAGAAAAAGAAAAACCTGTTTGCGTTTCCGGGAATAATGTACGTGCGGCTTATGAAACCGACGAGTTTAGTAATTTTTTATTATTCCTTAATACGGCCTCTGGACATTCGAATGAGGAAAAAGAAAACGGATTTCTTCTGTTACGTTTCTCAGAATATTTACATAAAATTTTCCGACCGCGAGATTTTTTTTTTTTTTTTTTTTTAATTACATATTTCTTATTAACAAAAAGAATTTATACGCCGAAAGGCAAACGAAAAAAATTCTCGACGGGCGTTATCCGGTACTCGAGAGGCGAAAACCGCGAATTAGAAATTCCCGGTGTGTCACTGGGTCAGCGAGTCCGCGTGGAAGCTTTTCAGAATGATTACGACCTCTCGGTCACCGACGATGCTGAAACGAAGTTATCGGCCGGACGACAGGCGTTCACAAACCCTGAACAATCGTACGAACCCTCCGCGTCGTCCTCGTTTCGAAAATTATTCGTATGCGTGTGTATGTAGTGTCGCGCACTCTTATCGCGGTTTTTCGGTACATACATTCGGCGAAACGACCTCGTGAATAATTCCAACTAACCCGTTCTATCATTTCGACCCAAATGCATAGTTCATTGAAATTCTCCTCTTTTGTTTTAGCAGTAATAAATCTATCGAATAAATGGTATTTTTTTGACAAGTCGCAAATTAATGTTTCTCAACTGTGATTTTTAAAAAATTAATATAACAAATTAAAAATGATATTTCCATATTTTTTTTCAAATACATTACCGAACCATATTTTCTCCTATTTCGGAAGAGAAATGCAAGAATATCGAATGCGAGAAAAATACATCGAAATTATCGAAACTTCCGTCGAGAAAAAAAAAATGAATTTTTTTTTGTATTCTTTCGAGAATTTCGTTGACTCGGTGATTTAGCTGAAAAATTGATTATAGAAAGATTACCATTACAAAAACGCGAAGATCCCGAAAACTGAATTGCATTGGAGTCGTCTGTTCTTTCGTACGAATCTCATATCACGAGCTAATCGGGTCTTAACCCACTGTTCCATTATTGGAACATTCGTAGACGTTAAGTTTGGCAGTTATCCAGAATCATAACACCGCGGCATTCGTACGATTATTTCGCCTCCGGGATCTTCTTCTTCTTCTTCTTCTTCTTGCGGAGAACGGTTCGCCTTCTCACCGTTTCAGGGAAAAATTATGCGCAGAAAGAGTCGAGGAAACTACACGGACACACACCCCCGCACGCCTACGATTCGGTTATAGCGAAAATCTCGAGCGCATATGGTCAGCCAAAATCAACTGGTACGTCCGGTTAGTTTCGCCCGATTCGCCCGACCAATATAGACAACCGAAACGCAAAATTTTGTTGAAACTTTCGTCTCTAATCGCATAGATCATCGTTGAGAATATTTGGCAGCATAATCGCACTTTTAATAACAGCATCGACGACAAATTTATATACTTATATTCTTCGATAACGCAAAACAAATATGAAACAAAGCGATTTGATTTCATAGTTTCGCGAATTGTTTCTCAATATTTTTTTCCCGTCACAATGTCCGCGATCTTCAGATCTTCGTGTTTTCTGGTCGGCGTCCAACGTTTGTTGATGTTTTGTCGCATCGAATGTGTTTCTCTGGCAAATCAAGGATTGCGGAAAGATACTTTTGTGTCCCGAAGATATCACCGATAGAGATTCTACCGGTTATTACGACATTCACGTAAAAAAAAAAAAAACAGAAAAACTTCTAACGAAAGCTTTCACTTTTTTTTCACGAATTAATTTTTCTATTAATTTATTCTATGCAAAATCACATTGATTATTTTTCACACAATCGAAGAGTTACTGCGGCATAAATTTATCGATAACAATGGATAATCGAACGACTACTCGCGTAACAAAAAATTTCGAGATGCGCCAACATTATTTTTCATTAAAAAGACAATTATTTGATAACGTCAAAAATTCATCATTAATTCATTGATTATTCGCGATTTGTTTCTTTTTTTTTTGTTGCTATTTTTATACATATATTTAATGAACGGCTCGCGAAACAATGGCACTTTCAACAATGAAAACACCTCTCGCAGTCGAGAGACCAGACGGCATTTACAAGACCTTCCTTTGTACTTCGCCGTTATTGAAATCCGGTTGTTCAACAGCATAGGATTTTCCCATTAACCGAACACTCCAATTACGCGTTCGCGTTATAGCGATTTGCATTCATCGGCATAGCCGACATTCGTCTCCAACCCCCCGGAGGATTAATTGCAACAGTGCACGGGGTGAATTTTCCTTCATTCCGAAACGGGAGATTCCAACTTTTCATTACCGCCTCGTACGCTAATGATGTAATGAGCCAAACGATCAATAGCTAGAGACGACCTTTACCAGCCTCGGGAATATAATCGGGCCGTTTAATAACGCTGACAGGTCAAAGCCACGAATAAACTCCTACCCTCTCGTAATTCTCACTCGAGTTGTACGAAAGGCACTCTCTCCCTGTCGTGTTTAAAATTATGATAAATTCTTCGGCACTAAATTCTTCCCTTACGTGTTCGACTTTTTCAACTTTTTTTTATTTCTATTTTTTTTTTTTTTTTTTTTTTTTTTTTTGTTAAGCCGAACCAAGTTGATGTTTCGCATCACGCATTCACGCTGCTTTTTCCACCCGAGTAGAGTCGGTGTATTTTCCCCATCGCTAACGACTCGCAACTGACGGTACTTTCGCCTTTATCGATCGGGTGAACCTCTCATTTCCGAGAACTCGCGGAGCGTTAAAATTTTAATAACGTTACGCACGCGTTTGTGGCACGAGATTATTTAAAATTCATTCGATTTCCCCGTAGACCCCTCTTCGCGAACACGACGCCGAAGAGTTCCGAACGATTCTTGTTGCGAGAAATGAAAAACAATTGGTCTTTTCGATAAAAACTCGACGAGCTCTTCTGCATCGGAACTCCGGCCCCGTGGGCGGGGGGAACTTTCATTCCGTCATTTTGGAGTATTCGGATGAATACGGGAAAATCCTCGAAGCGTATTCTCTCGTGCATTCAAATGGAAAGCCTTTGAAATTCAATCAATCTATTATATATATGTATACCGTATTCAATTACTATCTCTCGCGTTGTTATTGCTATCAACCACCGCGCATTCTCCGCTCGGGTCTCTCGCTGACCGAACGGACGTTATTGTTTTTTGTGGATACAGATACGATTGCAAAGCCGCGGAAAAGTCCGATTAATTATACCGATCGAAGGCTGAATTTTAATGCATACGATTCCATAGACGAAGCTGCAAGCAATTTTATACTCTTTTTTTCAGCGTTTAGCAGCTTTTTTTTATAATCTATCGAATTTTAAATGTCGTATTAAAAATCACGAGTTGATGCAAAAATTTCGTATCGGATTCCGTTTTTGTTATTTAAAAAAAAAAAAATGTAATATTTTGTCGATTTTATTGAGACTGGAAACTTCGGGAAAAGTATGAAAAATGTGCGAAAGACTTTTTATTTTTCTCACGTGACAAAAATCGCGTAACCCATTTACTACACGAATGCCTTATATATTATGCAGTTTTTATCTATCGGTCTGTTATTGAATGTAAAGCGAGAATGAGTAACGAGTGTGTCTAGTCGACTTATATGGCGCCGCGGGGCTCACGATAAAAATGCACACGAGATTGTATATCTTTAGGAGCGTTCGCGAGTTTTATTCGCGAAGCGTAGAGCCGAACGACCTTAAACGACGTCGAAGATTTTTTTTTTTTTTTTATCATATCCAAGCATAAAATTGAAATCGCCTTTTTAATTTGTTTTCTCAGTCGACATTAGCAATTCGTAGAAGAAAGCGGAGCAATAACACGCTGAGATTGCTGACACTTTTCTTTAAATGATTATTTAACGAAAATTTGATATTCAATTTTCACATAGTAAATCCATTTTTTCTTTTTTTTTTTTCAAAATTTAATTTAAAATTTTAAAAATTTTATCTCATTTTTTAATAATTATATCTCAATTTTTTTAAATTTTCTTTTCACTTTTTTTAATACTATTTAAATACTTTTATTATCTCCGTCGACAGCCTATCAAAATACGAATAAATTGGCACATCGACAATTTCTTTTTTCGCGTAGTTTTTTTTTTTTATTTTTTTTTTTACGCAAATGGCTTTGGATAGATGTCACACACTGTCGTTCCGAAGATGCGAATATCAACGTTATAATATGAATAATATTCAATCGCGTTGTCTATAATTTAAGTTAAAAATACTTATCGCAGTTAGCATAGGCGACACAACGCTTCGAAACGTGACGTCAGAAGCATCCTCGAGACTTTTCTCAAGCGGACTCTCTAACATCCGCACCGACCTTTAGCCATCGATGATACAGTAACTTGGAATCGAACCAAAACTCAGCGCGAAAGTGAGAGAGCGCCTCGAGAGAGATCAACTATGAGAGATCGAG
Organism: Cryptus armator; assembly: GCA_963971235.1. Classification (NCBI taxonomy): domain Eukaryota; kingdom Metazoa; phylum Arthropoda; class Insecta; order Hymenoptera; family Ichneumonidae; genus Cryptus; species Cryptus armator. Next base: position 2,040,060 of record OZ020234.1, on the reverse strand, counting down.
GGACAAACTATTTCCGAGCGTCAAACCCCCGCCTGTTCTCTTCTTCTTCGTCGTCGTCGTCGTCGTCGTCGACGTTGCTTCCCTGTTCTCGTCGCCAACAATCGACTCTATATATCCCCGTGCATCATCGCGGCCTCAAGTCGTTTCTTGCGAATCTTTAACGTTTTATATCCCACACAGTGAGGATTGACCGGCCGGTCTCTCGACGCGATTAATTCAATCTGCGAAGCCGAACCGCCGAGTCATATTTTTCTCTATAAAGATCTCAAACTTACAATTGCCGAAATATTAAAATTATTCGTTATCAAATATTGCCGTCGTGAAAAAAAAAAATTATTAGACTCGTGTGCGCAAAAAAAAAAGTGGTGAAAAGTTAAATGAAAAATTGGAGATTTTTACGACCATATTTATGAAGTTTGAAGTTTTTTGTTGTCGTTTTTTCGTGAATAGGAAAATTGCGCGGGTTTTAGCGTGACAAAGCGCTCGACGAGCTCAAAGCTCTATTAAAACACAGACAAGTGGCATAAGGAACGGTCATTGCCGTTGCGGAGCAGTGGCATCGGTACTTCCGGGTTGCGGTGCGAGAGTGCCTGCTGCTGGCCGACGAGGCAGCAAAAACAGCGGATAATTCGGTGCGCTTCGCGAGATGGACGATACTAAAATTACTATGCTGCAGTTTGGTGGATATACGCCAACGACGAATCGGCGGGGATAGTCGGTTATATTTCGTACACAATTGCGGCGCGATATTTCTGAAATCTATTTTTTTTTTTTTTTTTTTTGTTGCAACTTCCTGTTTATTTACTCGAACTGACAATCAAAAAGCCGGCGGGACTCGACTGCGTTTTTTTTTTATGTGAATCGACAAATTTTGGGACTCTTTTTTTTTTTCTCGATCGATCGTCGGAAGAATAAAAAAAAAAATTGCAATAAAAAAAAGTGCCGAAAAGATATGTTTTTTCTTGTGCCCCGAGGATAGACAAAACTTTTAAAGTCGATAGTGTCGCTGATTCGAGATTTTCGCAACGAGATCCTTTCTCTCTTTTTTTTTTTTTTTTCTACTGAGCCATCGATATAGAAGCGCCAATATACCAGCGCTTCAAAATTGTTCCGATCGTTCTCGGTAGAGTCAGCGAGACGGAAGCGAGAAGATAGAAAGGAACCGACGACGGGTTTAAGAAAAGCAAACTCGACCAGAAGATTTCTGCGAAAAACGTGGGCGGGAGAGCCCCGTCCGTTGCCGGTCGATTGCTCATCTCAAACAATCGGAGACGAGGACGACGACGACGACGGCGATGGCGACGGCGGCGACAAGGAGCGAAGAAAGAAATTCTGGGCTTTTCCAATAAACGAGAATGTTATTTGCCTCCAGCGAATCTCAGACGAGTCTCAGACGAGTTCAAGCGCTGGATTATAGCTCTCGTTTGGCTCTTTATTCTTAAGTGAAGTTCGCGATTTTTTTTTTTTTTTCTTTTTTTCTTCGTCGTCGTTATTGATATTTTTTCCTCTGCGAGACCAGTTTTGAAAATTCGTAAGAAACAGCGATAATCCGAATGAACAATGAATAATCAATTGTTATAGAAAATATTACGAGAGAAGAATGAATTTGCAAGAAAAACTATCAAAGGGATTGTGAAAAGTGTGATTTTTTTTTTCGCACTGTGCGATATGGGAATTTTACGAAGCGCGAGAAAACATTACGCCCGTTTGCCAAGTATGAGTTTAAATTGTGATCTACAAAATGTCGCTGCGTTGAGCGGCTTCGCGTGTGTTTTGTACAATACATTTACGCGAGAACGTTGTTTGTGTCGTGTTTCAGAAACCGTTGGAAACGACGGAAACGGATCGACGAGTACAAGTTCACCGGGCAACAAAAGACGAGGATTCAGTGGGTGAGTTGACAATCAAAAAGTCGATTTAAAAGGTTATATCGTTCGGTTTCTGTATTTGGGAAACTGGTGCACCGCGCACCCGATACTATTCGTTTGTTCGGTGTGAGAGACGCGGATTGTATGATTAATCGATTCGACGATATTTGTGGGAAATGTAAAAATACCCAACCGACGGGGCAATTGCTGTGCAAATTCGATGAGTCAATTAATCGCTGCGATATTTGACAAATATTAGTTGTGTGTTTTACTCGATTTAGCAATCGAGTGATTTGCCGATTAACTTTACCAACAAAAAAAATAATAATTTCTCGAACTGACGAGAATTTCGTAGAATCGGAGTATTTCCCGTAACCGGTCATTAATGCTCATTGGTTAATTAATATCGCGGAGTTAATATCTGCAGAATGATGGTATCGAGAACTGTTTGAATACAAAACACAACAGCAGATGTAATCAATTAACACGATCAGTGAATTTCTCTATAAATCATCTGGCGACCGGTATTGATGAGTGCTTTGGTAATCGCGTCACGCACCATCGACACGAATGCTTCGACAAAAAGCAGTGTCGCGTGTCATCGCAATCGCTATATATCGAGCCGCTGGTCGTTTCATTGATGAACAGGTGCATTCGCGAGATTCGCGATAATTTCCAACTCGCAGATACTTTCGCGATTCGCTCCTCGCATTCTAAACGCAACATTCGTAATAATATCTCGAAACTACGCGCGCGTTACAGCGGACTGTTCGCACTATCGACGAGCTAAACGGTAAAAAAAAACTCGACCAACGTTTCGCTTCCGCGATATATGGCTTTATGTTTTTATCTCTTTTCCATTTATCTTGACGTCGAGCCTCGAGATCGATGATAATCTCGAATGTCGTCACAGAACAGAACGACTACGGAGCGATTCATTCATTTCTCTTTCACATGTTTCTAACGTAAACATGTGTATTCCTGGACAATAGACCAACGCGTAGTATCTGACGAATGTCGAGGCAATAATAGAACGCTTGGCGCATCGAATAAGAACGACCCACTCAGCTATGCGCACCTGATGACTGCAGCGTAATGCGAACTGCAATCAAACGCGAAATTTTTTTGGAACAGTTGCGACGGAAGGCGTAAATAAGTTCTGACGTTGTTTTATGAGTTTCACAGTGGATTTTTTTCTTTTATTTATAACTAAAGATCAATTCTTTGGATAAGGAATTTTTTTTGTAAAATCGTAAAATTTAGCTATTAGCACACATGATATAAATAATTTATTATTTATAAGTAAACCGTCAAAATTCTAAGTATAGAATATTTTTAACCGATTATTTGATTATTTTTATCGCCAGAAAATACCGATACAGTTCTACTGATAGCGCTTTTTCTTCTTTTTTTTTTTTTTCGCGCGATTGGTATAAACGATTTTTATTGAAAACGTATCGCGGAGATTAGGATTAAAATTTTATTCACATGGAAAAGAAATTTCATTACCATATTTTCACAACGATTTCTTCGCATAACAAAAATTAAATATCATTTCTATTTTTACGAGGTAAACGTATGTTTTTTTTTTCTTTCTTTTTTATCGAATGTTCTTTGCGAACATATATACACAAGTCCAACGATATAACGCTTAATATATTAATTATAATCAATTCTCGATTAATGACTTCGAATTTAATATTGCAGAAGGAAATGGTTGCCGCCGCCCCTAAGGAAGCTAAGTCAGGGTAAAGTCGAGAAGTCGACGACAGCGGTCGCGGATCGCGCGACGCCACTGAAGAAGACCGGTTCTGACAAACGATTCAAATTGCCGACCGGCGACAAGTCAGGAAGAGCCGTGTCAGAGGGCGAAGAGGAAGAAGAGGTCGAACTCGACGATGGCGAGGCACCGACGTTCCTCGAGCAAAACGGCGGCGAGGACGGCGAAGATGACTTCGAATTACCGCCGCCGATGAAACCGATAACCGAACCGATACTCGTCGCCGCCGGTAACGGTCCGCCCGGATCCACTATTCCCGACGAATTGCCCGGCAAACGCGTAAGATTTTGATTTGTTTTTTTCTCTATCTATGTATCCGCAGATCGAGACGTATCTTTCGTTTCTCAAGTACAAGCGGTGTAAAACAAGCAGAATCTTTACGATAGGTATTACTAAATCCGATTGGATTACTGCAAGTTTTTCTCTAGTGAACTTTTATTCTCGATAGCGATTCTTCGAAGTCGTTACTATTCCTCGCGACATTTCCACGAAAATCATAAAAGTCTTAGAAAAATCAATCATAAAAAAAGGCGTTAAGAACGTTACTTTGGCATAATAATAATGCAAAAATTTATTAAGAAATTAATTTTTTTTTTTCGTTTTCGATGAATCATCTGGTAAACTAACTTTTTTTAGCCGAATATGATCCGTTAATTTTTCTAAATACTTGTAAATTTTTTGTCGGATCTTTTCTGTTTTTCTTTTTCTTTTATGGATGAAAAGACACGAATTTTTTATATGAATCCGCAAAAAGACGGCGGAAGATTAGACAGAATTCTTTATAATTCATATATATTCAGAAAAATGAATAATGACCGCTAGAAAAAAAAATCGCGTACCTGATGATTTGTCAAACTATTTTTTTAAACTAATTTATTGATAACTTTTTTGATTTATTATTTTGCAAAATGTTTTTGGTACATTCTGTATAGTTGATTTTTTCCAGATTTTTATACCATTCGAAAGTATATTTTATACTATTCGAAATTCTGTCTGAATTTCGCTTTTTGCTGAGAATGTAGCGATAAACGCTCCGTAAGGACGTTTCGACTCAACAATCAGCTTGACGAGTAGAAATGTATCTTTTGAAAAAAACTGCCTAACAAGCGATGTCTGACTATTCGTCGGTGTTATAGATATATCTCCTCAAATTGATTATTATCCGTTCTTATACATTGCGTAAGAATTCTTTAAATCAGATTTATCGTCTTCAACGTCCCACGTTCTTCGAGACAATGTGTACAAACAATTCTCACAATCGCGTTACACGAACGACTCGACTGTACCGAAGTCTCCGCAAGATAATCAATGCGTATATCTATAGATTGACCGCTCTGAGTCACGACTTTTTTTACAATCGTATGCGGCTATAATAGAGAGACGCCAAGCAATCGAAATTCATATTGCACAGCGAATCACGTGTCAGTCGTTAAATGGAGTTCGCGGAGTCGCGTGTGTTATAGCGGCAATGAGAGAGATGAGGAAACAAATCGCGATGAGAAAAAAAATCTTCGCTTATGCGGAGTAATAATTAGTGTTTCTCGCAGCGTTCTCTCGTTGCCGTGTCCGCAATTCCGTAAAGTTTATCGAACAATTGTACGTTTGTAATTGGAAACGAGCGAACGGAGAGGCTAACGGCTGTAGCGATAAGGTGAACGCGTTTTTGATAAGACGAGACTCGCCAATCGAATCCCAAAGAAACGCAATCGTACCGAGAAACGCTGATCGTTCCCACACTCGCGCGCGTCTCTCTTTGTGTTGAACATTCAAAAGACGCTTCAGTATTTTTCTAGTTTGCGGTTCGCTTGTGGCTTTCCGTACGCGAAGGCGAAACTTCTTGATTCTTCTGTTTACAGGCCTCGGAACGATCTATCAAAACGTTAGACGGCGCTACGACGGCCGACCTTGCGGAGATCGAACAAATTGTCAAGGAGAGAATGGTGAGTTTTGGTATCGCCTTAAGAATCATTAATCTGACGTAAATCTACAGCTATTAAAAAAAAAAAAAAAACACAAAGAATTACTTGCGATAAAAAGATTTATATGTTACAAATGAATAAACGTCGCAAATTTTTATTACTTATTTTACGAGGCAATGATAAAAAATTTCAAAAAAATATCACAAATTTTTTAATAATAAATATTCATAAATATGTTACGTTAAACATAAGTTCCTAAAAATTTCCCTAAAAATTTGAAAAAAAAAATAAAATTATTAATGAAATTAAGAAATTTTATGTTCGGATTTTTCTTTTTCTTTTAATTATCTATTACGATTAATATTAAGGTAAATCGCACGACGAATCGAGAGAAACAATTTTCGTTATTTATTGATTAATTATAACGGAAAAAAAAATTCGCAACAGGAACAACACACGGAAAATCAGGAGCGTCACAGCCTGATGAGGACACCGGGAAGATCGTCGACCGGCGAAGACGGTTACAGCGGAATCGGCGGTCCGTCGATAACCGAGGAGGTTGACCCGGAGACAGCAGCGCTGACAAAGCGACAATTCGTCATAAGAGAATTGGTAGAAACTGAGAGGGATTACGTGAACGATCTCCGGCAGATAGTCGAAGGTTACATGGCGCACATGCGAGACCCGGAGAGTGAAGTTCCACTACCGGAAGATCTGCGCGTTGGCAAAGACAAAATGGTCTTTGGCAATCTTGAGGCGATCTACGAGTGGCACAGAGAGTAAGTTACGACTCTCGTACGTCGTCGTCGTTCGACCGAATTCTCTTCTAACCTTTTTTTTTTAAATTAATGCATCAAAGTTGCGTTTGCGTTGCTCCGGTTTTGTCGTCAAGGCGAAGCGAGACGTCGCAAAACGAGAAGCGGTAATCAAAATGAAATGAATATGTATTTTCATTTCCTCTTTCAGCTTTTTCCTCAAAGCTCTCGAACGATGTTTGGAACGACCCGAGGAACTCGGACCTCTTTTCAAACGCTACGAAAGGAAGCTTCACATGTACGTCGTGTACTGTCAAAACAAACCCGTCTCGGAATACATCGTATCCGAATATATCGACACATACTTCGAGGTAATTATCAATCCGAGAAAACGATGCACTTCGCCTCATTTTTCTCGTCAAATATTGGAAGTTTTTCGCGAAGTTTCTAATCGAAACAAAAAAAAAACGAAAGTTCTGCTGCGAAATCATTGTGCTTCGATTTGTTTCGCAGGAATTGAGGCAAAAACTCGGACATCGATTACAACTCTGTGATCTGTTGATAAAACCGGTACAGAGGATTACCAAGTATCAGTTACTGTTACGGGAAGCCCTGCGACTCACGGAACGAACGCAGAGGATATCCGAAATCGAGGATCTCAGAGCGGCGGCTCACGTGATGCGCGTCATTCCAAAAGCAGCTAACGACATGATGGACGTCGGGAGATTGCAGGGTTTCGATGTTAGTGTCACCTTTACATTGTTTTCTTTTTTCTTTTTATTTTTATTCGGAGCTTTTTATATTTTTAGAGATACCGAGAGAAGTAAATGTTTACCGATAAACGAACAAACGATAACAATTTGTTTTTTGTCTTACGATTACAGGGTAAAATAACAGCGCAAGGTAAACTGCTGCTGCACGGACCGTTGTTGGTCGGCGAACTGGCGAACACGCAGACCCGCGGTCGCGAATGGCAGATATTTTTATTCGAACAAAATATAATATTCAGCGAGGCTGTCGGCAAGAAAACGCAGTTTACGAATCCTGCCTACATATACAAAGCTCATATCCAGGTGAATACATTTTTTTTTTCTCTCGAATTTTCAAAAATTCATTAGAAAAAAAAATCCTACAATACGAAAAAAAAAAAAAAAAAAAAATTGAAAAATAACTCCGATGACTTTACGTGCTCTCCTTGCGCAATAGGTGAATAAGATGAGTCTGGAGGATAATCCGGACGATCCGGATAAATTTGTGATTCGTTCCACGGATCCGCTGACGCCTGGTTTAGGATTTACGTGCAGCGTGATAGAGGACAGCGGGCCCCGTAAGCAGGAATGGTTCGACACTATAACGTCCATTCTTCAGACACAGCACGATTTTCTCAAAGCTATACAGTCGCCGATCGCCTACCAAAAGGAACTTACCAAATACCCACAGTAAGCGTCTCTTACCTTCCACTGACAAAAAAAAAAAACAAAAAAACGACAACAAAAAAAAGCAAAAAAAAAAAAAAAAACAAATAATAAGAAAACCAAAAATAAATCCTCACTGACTCTTTAACCACTCGATGAACCTGTGAATATTCGTTCCAACATATTTTTGTATATTTTATATGAAGATAACGAACGCTGTAAGGTAGATAACAGTAGTAGTTTCTCCTGACCCTTAACCACCTTACTTTTGAGAAAAAAAAAAAAAAAACAACAAAAAACCAACCAAATCACACGGCCCTAAGAACAAAAAAAATTTCCCTACCAAAACCTGAGCCCTTTGAGCAAAAAAAAAAACAAAAAAAAAAAACAAAAACAAGTAAAACCCCAAAAAAAGTAAAAAAAAAACACAATTCACGTCCCTTAGCTTCTTCGAAAAATCTTCTCGCAATAATTAATCACTTTTTATTGTTCTCGCTCCCGGAGCCTAATAACATTTGCTAATCCGTTCCAAATGTGCATATATAAATATAATGAATATATATAATATACATATATATTATATATATATATATGAACCTATAAATATATATATTGACGATGTGAGATTCGGAGGGGGGGAGGGAGGGGGGGGGGGGGGGTGGCGCTTGCTAAGAGCCCCAAAAATGGTATCAATAACACATAACGACGAAAATGTACGATATATTTATAGTAATTTTAATAACGTTTATAAACACCCGCACTGTATGCAGCAGGCAAACAGTGTATGTAAATATTACATAATTACTTGAGGAAGAAACAAAAAAAAAAAAAAAAAAAAAAAAACCAAGAAAAAAACAACAACAAAAAAAATCAAATTATAACCAACTCATGAGCGTAACAAACTTCGTTTTAGAATAAATCATAAATTGATCAAGAATTGGATTGTGTGATGCATCGTAAATCCTTGTTTTTCCCCCCTTTTTCTGTAGCCAACACCCCTATCTAACAGCACCTTAGCACCAGACTAACCGCTTGTTTTCTTATGATTTTGTCAAAAATAAAATGAAAACACAGTACCGCAGCAATGTAATGTAACCCGTCCTTTTGTCAGCTTGCCGAGTACCCGAGACCTGCGCAAAAAAAAAATAATAATAATAACAATCGTGGCTTTACGGTTTTTTAAATCTAAGTGCGAATCGTGAGTTATTTCTTGACAAGATTTTTGATGATTTCAAAAATCCATTGAAAAAATTAATGCTATCGAAAAAAAAAAAAAAAAAAATTTATTACGAAAAGACGATGCATTGCTTGACACGAAATGCTTCATATGCAAGAATTGCTCACATTCGATCCTCTGGGACAGCATGATTCTCGATGGGCTATAAACGGAACTTGGGACACAAATCTCGATTAACAGACTTGACAAAAAAATTAATCTCATTCCCGAAAGAAAAAAAAAAAAAAAAAAAGAAAAGCTTGCGATGAAAATCGTAAGGATCGTAAAATGAGTACATTGCATCGTGGTACTGTGTTTTTGTGAATTCATTTATGATTTGCTGGCCGTAACAGCCGTGGCGCAACGCCGGAACCAGTGACGCGATCAGCGGTATCGATACCACCGACCCTAACGGTAACCGGATCGGCGAATAAAGAACGAAGCAACGGACATGCGAGAAAGAATCAGCCGGTGCAGCGTTCCAACACAGGAGGACTCGAGAATGAACCATGTCGGACCCCGAGCCCGACAAAGAGTAAACTTAATTTCCTCGAGGGATTTAGGAACACATTACGCGCACGTTCTCCGGTTCGCACCAATTCCATTCCGGTGAGCTGCATTTTTATTATTTTACGCAGCATTCTTTGCGGCGCACGGGGACAGTAAAAATACTTGAAAAAAAAAAAAAAAAAAAAAAAAGGTTTTTTATTTCTATTTTTTCTAAAAAGAGGTATAATCGGTATATGTTATATATAACACGGCCTGTTACCAGAATTCTTTTGTTTATTACTCTATTGCAGCCACGGGACTCTTCCGCTTCCTCTTCTTGATGCCTATCGCTATGCGCTCTCTATTGTATTGCCTTTTGTCACTGCGGCGACAAAGCCTCGTACTTCTATTACTAAAAAAAAAAAAAAAAAAAAGAAAGCCAAAAAAATAAATAAATACAGAAAAAAGGATGTTAAAAAACGAGAAAGAGAGTTTAAGAAACAAAGCAGATCCTTTAAAGTACAAAAAAAATGTGTACGATATAGTGTCCAAAGTGTCCTACAATAGTAGAAAAAAAACAAGAAGAATAAAGACGATACGTAGAAGAGTTTGTAACAAAAAAAAAAAAACAAAAAAAAATCGGAGAAATTGCGCCTCGCGACTAGACTAACCAGCACGGGGATGGATTGGGGGATGTGAGAGGGTTGGTGACTGTGATGGTGATGGTGGTCCGACAATGATTATCGGAAACGATAGTTTATCGCTGTTTCTACTGACTACACTACTTCTACTCCTACCTATTAAAAAAAAAAAAAAAAGAACTACACGCTTCTACTTCTCCGCTGATTCGCTTCCTACGGTCGGGTGAGCATGAAAAACGGTGCGGATCACTTCGCGGGGTAATCCGACTCGGCTGGTATTTATCGGAATCATCTGAAAAATTATCGCATGAAGAAATAAAAAAAAAAAAAAAGAAACGCATGAAATTTGGGTCGTGGGAAAGGAGATCGAGACTCGATGACGCGATCCCCCTAACGACGAAACTTCCTCAGGTCGCTCCCGGTGCCCGCGTGAGATTGGCAGCCGATTGGGGTAAACTACACGCCGGCGACGAACTCGTTGTTTCCCATCTCGACGGTCCCGGATTGGTCGTTTCTCCGCTCGACGCTAAGGAAGAACTTTGGATACCCGCGAGTCTCATTCCAAATTCGTCGTTCAGCCGCGCGTGGTCTTTCAGACCCCGGAAAGCCGATTGCGAGAAGAATACAATCGGAACGCCGAAGGGACCGGAGAGAAAAGGACCGCCAAAGGTTCTCGGAGGCTCTTCGCCGGTCCGCGTCAATGCCGGTGAGATAGCGAGACTGTCGATCGAAGTTAGCAATGCCGAAGGCGCGGTCATCACCTGGACGAAGGAGGACGCCAACGAACGCGACGTCGAACAGGACGAAAGGCATCAAATCCGTCAGAGCGCAGGTCTCATGTATCTCGAAATACTGCGATGCAGACTCACCGATTCCGGTGTTTATCGATGCAATATACAGTGCGAGAACGGCTCGTGCTCCGCAAAAATATCTCTTTGCGTTGCCGGTGAGTTTCTTTAAGAAATTATCTTTTAATGCCGATGAATTTTTCGGAAATAGACGATTTTGTTTCATACAACTGTTTTTTTTGTTTATTAGATTCAGATTCGGATCTATTTGTATAAAAAAATATATAATGATAATAATCATCGAATTTGCAAAAATGATTATTAATTATTAAAAAATTAATTTTATCGATTAATTATTAGATGTTTCGACTAATTATAAGTTCTCTAATCTTCCGATGAGATTCTTTCGACGATTTTTTTAACCATCTAAATTTTTGACTCAATACATCGAAACATCGATAGCTTAGCAAATATTGTTTTAGATGCTAAAAAAAAAATGTTGCGAATATTTCAGGTACCGGTGGATCAACGTGGGCTTACGTAATGGGTACGACGAAGGTAAAGGTCGATTGGGAAAAGCGCGACGCCGATCTCTACAACATCGAGTGCAGAACGATACCGTCTCTCGCGTGGTTACCGATATTGGAAGACATTCGTAATCCACCGGCGGTTCTCGAACTATCGTCTGGCGCTTCGTACAGTTTCAGAGTCGTCGGTAAAAATGGCAACAGCACGTCGCCGTCGGCGGTCGTTACACTGCCGTTGGACGAGAGTATGAGTTGGGAAGCCGAACAATTTATCGGTCGATACTTGGAACTCGACGAACTCGGTAAGGGACGTTACGCCGTTGTTCGACGCGCCAGAGATCGCGGTACCGGTCAGGAAGTCGCGTTGAAGCAAACGCCTCGTCACAAACAATCGAGAAATCTCACGCGCGCTGAATACGACTTGTTAGCGTCGACTCATCACGGCAATATCGTTAGAGCTTTTGCGCTTTTCGAAAATGCACCCCAACCGGGCGTCGATACGATTGTATTAGAATTGTAAGCATCGTTTTTCCAATTTTTAAATATTCACGATAAAAAATGGAAAATACTGTATCGATGTTAATTGATGGAAAAAAAAAAAAAAAAATTTCAGAGTCCGAGGCCCGACGCTGTTCGTATACCTGAGCCAAAAGACTGATTACACCGAAGCGATGGCGAGCAAATACGCGAATCAATTGTTGTCGGCATTGCAGTGGCTGCATCAACGTAACAAGTGCCACTTGGACGTTAAACCGGAAAACGTATTGGTCGATCAAGAGACGGGAATCGTTAAACTCGTGGATCTCGGCGAAGCCGTTCGTGGTCCGGTGGACGAAGTCGTACCACCGGCCGATCTTGAATTCGCCGCTCCGGAATTGGTACTCGGTAGACCCGCCGGATCCTACACCGACATGTGGGCCGCCGGTGTATTCATTTATGTACTTTTGAGGTAAATTTACATTTATTTCGCGAAACTTCGCCATATAGTGAAATAATGATTTTGTCTCTTTTTTTTTTTCATATATTTTCTCTTTTGCACTAAAAAAAATTAAAATTAAAATGAGAATTTTTATTTTTTTTTGAAAAAAGTGAAAACACGTAAGCGCGTTATTTTTTTATAGAGGGAAAAAAAGTACATATGCCAATTGTGATTTCTGAATGTTAAAAGCAATAAGTAAAGTAAACGTAATTGAAGTAAAGTAATTAACGAAAAACGTTTTTTTTTCTTACAGTGGCTTATCGCCGTTTCTCGACGATTCCGTTGAAGAAACAACCGCTAATATATTAAAATGTGATTTCTGCTTTCCCGACGAATACTTCGAGACAATATCAAACGACGCCAAGGATCTTCTTGGCCGACTGTTGTGTTTACGAGGCGAGGAACGCGGCAATGCCGAAACCTCGTTGATTTCTCCGTGGTTCAAGGTACATTAGCGCGTCGACTCATTATTTCGTATATAAAATGATACCATTCATTTTTTAATAATTGTAAAAAATTAATACATTTTTTTTCTCTTGCAGGTGGCGAAAGGTGCTACGATACCCGCGACTAGGATGGCAGCGTTCACCGAGCGACGTGCTCACTGCTCCAAACCGCATCCGGATCATAACGATAGTTTTTACTCGTAATGTTACGTATTATTAATATTATTATTATTATGTTGAAAATGTTATCTCGTATTAACAATTTACAAGTACACTCCCCCCCCCCCCTGCATCACGCATGTAAATAAGATATATTTAAATTTGTACTTTGCAAGGATCCTCGTATTTTGATTTTTAATTACTTAAGAAAAAAAAAAATGAAAAATGAACAAAGCAAACGAGAGACAAATTGTGTACTTATCGATTTGTAAATGAAAAAAAAATCATGTAAATATTTTTGTATGAAAATTGATAATTACAGTCAAAAATTGTATGCCCTCTTTACTTTCGCCGTTACTCGCGATCCGAACATCGTCGAGTTGCGGAAATCCCTTGGAATCCTCGAAAAGTCCCTAACATACCGACGAAATCTTTAAAGTTCAACTCGATTTTCAAAAACAAAGATCTCGAATCAAATTTTTTTTCTTATTAATAAATCAACAATTTTTTTTCGAAAATTATAACGCATTGACAAATAAATTAGCCAATCGCGATGTTAATTTATCCGTTGAATGGTGCATAATCTCGATTCCGAATGGGTAAATGTAATTGAAGTTAAAAAAAAAATTATCGCCCTTCGCTGCAATAACTTTTTACGAAAAGAAAATCGATATCATAGTCTGAGTATTTTAGTACTCGGAAACTTTGAAATATATCCGAAGCTTATGGGAAATCCCGGGAACGATGTATCTCAATCGTCGGGGATTCTGGCATTGAGTCACGCGTCCCTGACCATTAACGTCATTTCCGGTCAGTCGGTGTTCAAGATATTCGCCACGATGTGTGCACACACACCGGGGAAATCCTTCGTTGCGCATTGCACTTCGCGTTATTCTATCAATTTACAATACGGACCAAAGTTGAGAAGAGCGCTCGACAATCTCGTACTCTTCAAAGTCTCGAAAGAATAATATAGTAGCGTAGAAAAACGCGTGTGACGTATTTTTCGATATTACATTTATCTTTTCTTGGCCCTCAGGGCCACACGCGTCTCCTCGTGCGTCCCCGACAGTAGTGCGACTCTCGTTTTGCGCAACGCACTCTTATCGTAATACCTGAAACGCTTGTCGAGCAGACAATCCGCGCCCCTTCCCCCCGGCGGCCCCTCCACTCTTTTTTTTCGTGCTCTACGCTCTGACGCTGATAGATATACGCGTTTCAGCGATTACTAAGCCCCGTCCATTGACCTTCGCTTAAAGCGCTTACCGCGCTTCTACGAAATAATTCACCAGTCTCTACTACGCGATATTATCGTTCTTTCGCGTTCTGTTCCCCCTTCCCACCCGCTCGCTCTACCGACGGCAGCCGACAGCATCGCGACATAACCTAATAGCCAACGCTATAATTCGACTCTCGTGAAGCTACGTATACTATCGTATTCAAGAATGTTAGATGCGATAACTAATTGTTACGTTATACTGGCTACGTGAGCGATGAATCGCAAAAGAGACTCGAATTACGCGAACGTTATCGCTCGCCATAGCAGCGCGAGAGCTGTCGATCGTTCGTCCGAATCGCGTTACATGCTACGATTGAACACAGTAATCCTTTCAACGATTGGAGTCGTTAGGAAATTTCATTGAGAGGAACGACCCGATACATTTTTTTTCAATAATGGAATTTCCAAAGAGTTATAATACTCGATATTTTGCTGCTGGGTTTTCACCGTTTTTCAAAACGATTTAAAGATAGATTCGCGAGATTTATCTGAAGTTGTTCTAAAAAAAATCCAATTCACGCTGCGTGTGTGGCAACAGTTAAAAAGTGTTTCTTATCATCGCGAAATAACTCACGAAGACTCGATTAGATGAATAAAATATTTCACCCTTTCGAAGCTCCTGTGAGCGCTCGCAGCGATGTGCATGCTTCACAAAATATAGATCAATTGCTCGGAACAGTGTTCACGCGAAGCCGGACGACAGACCTCGTGTCGCGCGGGATATACTCGACCTATACGCGTGCACAAGGCCGTTCTATACATAAAGAACTTTGTGTACAATGGGCGAGAATAGACAGTGCGCATACGTCTCATTGCGTGTTTCGCGAAATTAGAAACCGACAAGAATATCTGTAATAGAATGTGGAGCATTGTGGACAGAGTTAGGGATTCTCGAGTTCGATGACTCACAGGTTAAGTCGTAAGTTAATCTTCCTCGGATGAATGACTGCGATTAAATATGAGAATCGAGAGCTATTCGAGCGCGTCGCGTATCTGAGCCGAACGCGTTCGATCGTTTCCTCGCGTGCACCTCTTATCGGACCTCGCGACTCTCGCGACGATATTAACTCTCGTTAACAATCACCGCGAAATACCTGTAGTCGAGATACATAAACTTTCGCGCGCGCGGCGTCTCAATGCAATGTCAAAGTTTTTTACTCGTGCACGCAAAACACATATGTACGCAATAATCTATTCTGCGGCAAGGTCCGTCAAACGGTGTGCATCTTCGCCGATGTTATAAATAAACACCTCGGCGACGTTGCTCCATTGAACTTTGGCGCTTTGGGGTACGTTTACTCTGGACGTTGGCCAGAGTTACGCAAGTTAACTCTCGCGCGCCCCGCTGACCTCAATCTACCGGTAGGGATTGACCTTGAGACTCGTTACCGAGGCCTAACAATACGGGATACAACCCCGCGATAGCAATCTATGAGTAAATCATCCTTCGGAATTTCTATTATTCAAAATATGATTTAATTGTCTCGTGGGTAATAAGAACGCCGGCGATACTTTTACCAGATTCATTTTTTTTAATATTTAAACGACGATGATTAACAATGGAATTTGTAAAATTGTAAAATAAAATATGTCTTTGATAATTCACAATATTATTTTTTCAGATTTCTCTTATATACTCTCCGTGTCATGTGCAGCCGCCCTCCCCCCCCCCCCCCCCCGCCCCTTCCACCCGCTCCCGCCCCTCAGTGTCCTATCGATTTATGCGTTATGTAATATCGCAAATACGCGAAGCTGTCTCTAACACAAATGATACACAGTATTAACTCAATATTTCTCACGTTTAAATATATTTAACAGAACTTCGAATTCTCTATCGAACTATGTCAGTGTGCAACAATTGTTTAAATAAAAATAAAAAAAATTCGCGTTTATACTGATAATATTCCGAACGTTCTACAATTTTTTCAGTAGAATATAATTGAACAATTGTTGTGCCAAGAAATTTGGCTGTTTTTCTGCGAGAATTTCTTGAAAACAAAAAGCGATAGAAACGTGTGAATCGGACGAATGAATGAAATTCTTCATATGAGATCGAAAAACAAATGTCGAAGCGAAAGGGTACAAACATTTTCGTGTGCCAATTCTCTCGGCTCTCATGGTGGATGAAATTTTGGGAAAATCGTTTTGCACGAAAATAGGGAATAAACATTATCATTCCTGACCTGTGGCTAGTGCACTATATATGCAATTGTACTGAAGTACAATAACAATATGATATAAGTCGCTCCCGGTTGCCAATGATCGATCGTTACGAGGGCGCAGAATTAAGCGGAGGCCGCTCCCATTCGCGAAGGTGTCGCATCGGTAGCTTTGAGCGAATCCCGGTCAAGCAACGTCCCTGACACAAGCATTGACGATGCTCCCCGAGTATTCGCGAATTGTCGAAAAACCGACGTCCCACCCTACCCCCATCGCGCCCCCTTGCGCTGCAACGATGCATCTTTCAAAAAATTGACAATTCGTTCTATAGAACGCAATCGATTTTTCTTGGCGAATTTTTATTTTTTTTCCACTGATCGAGCAAATCCAAGATTATTTCGTTGCCAGGCAAAGCGTACCGTACCAATTGCTCGTTGACAACATTTTTTTATGTTAACAAAGATTAACAAAAATGCACGAAATAAAAACGCGGGCAATTCAAATTATCGAAACTCCCATTAACCTCCGCCCTGACCGACGTATTATGTACAACGATAATTATAAGGGGAAAATGCACTTCTATACCTAAAGATGCCCTGCAGTCCGGTTACATACGCCGAATGATAATAATCCAGCATCCAGCCGGAAAACAACATTTTTGCAAGTATTTCCCTAGGAAATGGAGTGAAATCCTTTCGGGCCTTGTGAGTTTCACGATCACGGTTAACTGCGGCATCCCGTGGAACCGAAACCCGGTCGAATGTGGGCGACTCGCTTACGTCGGTCGTGAGCGACCCTGACACCGCGACATGTCGTCATTGGTTCGCGAAACCGGAAGTTACGCGCGAATGCCCGCTAAAACTTAAATAGCACGGTATGCAACTTTGTATTCTCGCGAATGTTAAAAGAACAATGGCCCAATCGACGAATCGTAAGATCGAACGATTCGAGTTAATTCGAATCAATAGAAATATTTTCCTAGTCCAATCCTTCGGGAAGTTAAAGCAAACGTTAAAGTGTCAGGGCCTCGAGTGTGAAAATCGTGTAAGCGTCGCACAGTGGGTACAGCGAATCAAGCAAGTGGCTATAGAGAACCACGAGAGGGTCTGAGGTGCGCAGAAGCGGAGCACGTGATCTGCGCGTCTATTCTTAGCAGAGGGTCGGTTCATCGAGAAGAACTGTGCCTCGCTCACTCGTCGTCCGGCGCGCGTCCGATACAGGAGTCAAGTCTCTCCTTCTTCCTTTTTGCAAATACCCGTTACACATACACTACTCAAAAACCCAATACACAAAATGTCTAATCTCGCGGATCCCGTGGCGTTCGCCAAAGATTTTTTGGCCGGTGGTGTTTCCGCCGCTGTGTCGAAGACAATGGTAGCACCAATTGAGCGTGTCAAGCTGCTGCTACAGGTACAGCACATCTCGAAGCAAATCGCCGAGGACAAGCGTTACAAGGGTGAGTACCGTAAAAAAAGAAAAAAAAATCAATCTATCCGTACCGTAATTGTCACGTTGATTAACGTTAATTCGGACTTTATCCGTGTCTGCGAGTGTGAGTGTGCGCGCGTCAAAGGCTTTTCGAACGAGTCGAGAGAACGTTAAAAAAAACGCTGTTAGAAACACGAGAGCGAAAAAAAGGGGATTCGAACGATTGAAGGAGCGTCAAGTGAAAAACGAGGAAGCGCGATGCTCGTCGTGGCCTCGTGCTTCTCACGGATCTTTTACTAATTCGAACAAAAAAAGAAAAAATCGTTCGAGAACACAAGGTTGACAGTTGGTAAAATAAATGGGGGGCGGTTGCGTCAATGACAAAAGAATAATTACGATGGAGCATGAGATGTGGGAATTAAAAAAACCCGTTTCGAATCAAAGAGTGGCAAATCGAAATAACGAGAATCGAACGATTTTTTTCGCGAGGTCAAACTTCCGTTACGTAACGGAAGCCAACGCGCGAAGTACCGACGAGTGGAAGATTCGTGGTCTCCGATGAAATTAGATGCTCTCTTTTGGGACGGTTAGAGATCGACTTTTTCGACGGTTTATGTAACCTTTTGGTGCATTGAACATTTTTTGGGGGTCTCTTACATAAGTTGTACGGAATTGCTCTCGCGTCTAACGAGACAGACTCGTGCGGGCGGGTCGATAAGAGCTTTTTCTCAGCCAGATGGCGTGGTTACGCTCCGGTTGAGTCTTGTCTACGAGACTCGCCAAACGTTACGATCGATGACGATGCGGTCCAATATGGCCGACCGTTCGTAACTCGCCATGAGGAAAAATTGGAATATTCTTTTTTTTCTTTCGATCAATCGGGATGACTTTGACAATGACACGGCTTTCAGTGAATAAAATCGAAAAGACACTTATCATTCATGCGGGCTGAGAAGGAATGGGCATGCGGATCGTCAAATGGTTTTTTTTTTTTCTCGAAAATTTTTTATCGTCACGAGGAAAATTTTTGATGAATGATTCGCGCACGGAACGAGCGCGTGGTTGCTAATTTATGCGAATTTGACGATTTGGAGAATCGAAGACGCGAAGATGTTGGTGAACCTGCGTGCCGATCAATAACGCTTTCGGTGCTCAGAATCTTTGTAAAGGGAACAATGTAGGTCATGACATGTTAATTCGAGAATAAAAAAGATTTAGACAAATTAATTTTCTTCGTACAACGAGTGCGCTTTACGAGGAAGTTATAGCTAACGAGGAAAATGCTCTTGAAGCGGAAAGACCGTTAATTCACCGTTTAGTTTCGACAACTGACAACTACGAATAATACAGTTAACAATCGGGCATTTCGATATTCGAAAATGTCGATTCAATTTTTTTTGTTACCTTCAGCAGAGGGTAGCAACCGCGTAGTGACACGCGGCATCGAGTTCTCGCGAATATTCTATTCACAGTTTAGAATTCGCATCAATCTTGATTAGAGGAATTGAGAATGCGGTTATGACCGGATTCGGCGGACAACGGTGCGGGAACGCGACAGACCGAAACCGACTAACTGAAGCTATCCCCGTTCGCGCGAACTTTGACCCGGCGACGGGGTCTGACGAAATCGATTTGGAAAAAAAAAAAAATCCTTATCAGCTAAAATGTTTCACTGACAAATTGCATCAACAGTGATGTAGGATTATTGAACCAATAGTTTTCTGAAAGTGCAAAGACCCGGTACAGCGAATTTTCGCGGCGCGTCAGCCATTTGCAATCGTATCGATATATCGAACTAAATTCGATTTAAAATTTTTGTATTTTTATATTTTTTTTTAAATTATCATCGAATCCAAGGCTTCGATTACATTATATGCCACTCAATCGGGAACAATGCCGCGAGTTATCTTCATCAAAAGGTTTTTATTTGCCTAATCGAATTTCTCTGTATTGATAATTCAAACGATCGGCTGAAATTCGCGATCAAATACTAACGCAATAGCATCGTATAAATAACTCTATTTTTCTCGATTATGAAAATTAATATCGAAGAGCCTAAAGTTACGTAATCGATAGACTAATACATCGATGATAAAAATTTTTTTTACGATACAAAAAATATTAAAATATTTAAGGGTTTCGAAAATTTTTCAAAAACATTTTTACAACATTTCGATTGATATTTTCCAGGTATGGTCGATTGTTTCGTCCGCATCCCGAAAGAACAGGGTTTCCTCAGTTTCTGGCGCGGTAACTTCGCCAACGTCATCCGTTACTTCCCCACGCAGGCGTTGAACTTCGCCTTCAAGGACAAGTACAAGCAGGTATTCCTTGGTGGCGTCGACAAGAACACCCAATTCTGGCGTTACTTCGCCGGTAATCTCGCGTCCGGTGGTGCTGCCGGAGCCACTTCGCTGTGCTTCGTCTACCCGCTTGATTTCGCCAGAACTAGGCATGTATATTATCGTAATTAAATGAATCGTAAAAAAAAAAAAAAAAAAAAAAAATCACCAAAAAAAATACATATATAAATATATAAAAAATAATTTTCCATTATATCATATATGAAACGCAAAAAGACAACGACAATAATTTATCAAACATTACAGGTTGGCCGCCGATGTCGGTAAAGCTGGAGCCGGTCGTGAATTCACCGGTCTCGGTAATTGTTTGTCAAAGATCTTCAAGGCTGACGGTCTCGGCGGATTATACCGCGGTTTCGGAGTATCCGTACAGGGAATCATTATCTACCGTGCATCGTACTTCGGTTTCTATGACACCGCGCGTGGTATGCTTCCCGATCCCAAGAAGACGCCGTTCCTTGTTTCGTGGGGTATCGCGCAGGTAAGTTTCGCCAACGCTGTAAAACAACAAACAAAAACAAAATATCGAGCGAATGATTAATCGTTTTTTTTTTTTTTTTTTTTTTTTTTAATATAAATTTCAGGTCGTTACCACCGTCGCCGGTATCATCTCCTATCCCTTCGACACCGTGCGTAGGCGCATGATGATGCAGTCCGGACGTGCAAAGTCCGAGATTCTCTACAAGAACACTCTCCACTGCTGGGCGACTATCTACAAGTCCGAAGGTGGCGGTGCCTTCTTCAAGGGAGCATTCTCCAACGTTCTCCGTGGTACCGGTGGTGCCCTTGTGCTCGTACTCTACGACGAGATCAAGAACCTCCTTTAAGAGAACAAAACCCCCGAAAAAAAACTCCTTCCCCGGCCCCTCCGTTTCTAACGAAACTATCACAATTCATCAAACACCGTAAATCATTATCACAACTACCATCGACAACACAAACCCCCGTCCCCCTAACCATCCCAACCGTACCGGAATAAACAAAAAAAAAACAAAAAAAACAACAACTATAATGGTCGCGTTCAAGTGAAACCCTTGGATGGAGCGATAATATGTCGACAATTTCATAAATAACTCTCCTAAGCTGAGAAGGTTCGCTAGTGGCTCGTGAGATATACAGTGCAGAAGATAAGAAGGATAAGAAAAAAAAAAAACATGAAAAACTTGGCATACATATTAATAACGATGAATATATATCCGTATACATATATAGATATATACGTAATACCGTGGGTCATAGCGTTAGCGAATTTGTTTTTAATTTATTGCCGGATTCAGTATTTTTATTGCGGCGACTCGCGGTGCGCCAAAAAAGATAATCCACAAGCACCACTTCGAATAAAATCATTGCCTTCGAAAAACGAAAAGAAAAAAACAAAAAAAAAAACGTTAAGCCTATTTGTGAAATTGATTGGCATTTTTTGCCCGAAACTAATTAACTTCTCGCGAAAAATCGTGACGGTATGAAGATTAAAAAAAAAAAAACAACAAATATAAAATCGATTTCTGAAGATTCAGCAAACGATTTGTAATCGGGACATCGCGGCGAAGAGCAGTAAACCGACAAGGAATGAAAAGAAGAAAAAAAAACGAAAAATAAAGGAAGAATTAAGTAAAATAATGAGCCAAACTTCGTTCAACAAAGCGATATACGCGTGAGAGCGAAAGTGTTGAGGGACGCGCGACGCAAAACTATAATAAAATAAAACAAATGAAAGATCGATCGACGGCGATGGCGGGGCGCGTAGACCTGGGCTGCCCCCGCCCTATTCTCGGCCCATTGTAGATAATTAATAAACTCGTAATGATAATTAAATGCAAGGAAACGATCCATCCTACGAGCGGCAGATTCAATTGCGCTCGAGGATGCGCACCGAGTTTAGGGGAATCATTTAAATGAAACTGAAGAAATAAAGAAAAAAAAAAAAAATGGAAAATAAGAATGGAAAGAATGATTTCAAATGATAAATGAAAGAAACAATGAAACCTTCGCACTCCAGAGAACTTACGTGTAAGATAAACGAGAAAACGTTCATCTGAATTGTATGCATCTAATCTGTTCATGTTAGGATGTATGCAGGTTGTATGGCAAATCAATAAAAAACAAAAACCGAAGTAAAAACATTGGAAAATTTTATGTTTCTCAATTATATCGAAATCCTATTCCTTTCTCGCGCAATGCACTGTGAACAATACCCGTTTGCCGATAAGCACGCGTGCCAATCGTTTTTTTTTTTTTTTTTTTTTACGAAGTTAACGAGAATGCACTCGAGACTTGCTGAATGCAGCAAAATCTTGTCCGATGCAGCGCTTCGTTAACGAGGGCCGCTTGAGTTTCTTTAATCTCGATAGTTTATCTATGTTGTCAACTCGTGTCGGTTACGCGTCGCTAATTTTTATTCAGAAGCCAGAGTTCGCGATAGACCACGTGGTTGGCGGGCAGAAATAAAAATGTAAAGCGCGCGGAGTGCACGTGCAGAAAAACAACGTGGCAACTTACGATCGAGTTGCATAATTCAACGGAATATTATTGTCGATCTTTGGGGATTGTTGCGACAGATGCATCGCGCGGTGAATTACAAAGGACGGTTTATCGAGGATCGATAGATATTTTTTTCTCTGTCGTAAAAAAACTATTTGGTTTATTCACGAAGTTATTTTTCGTTTTTGTTGTCTTTTATCTCGTTGCGTCTTCGTTCAATCGTTTTTTTTTTTTGTCATCGAGGTAAATTTCCCCTTCCGCGATTGCAATAACATAAAGAAATGAAAAAAAAGTCGTCTGATGATTGTATATTCTTCATAAAAAAATTCAAAGATTGGAATGTATCAAAGTCTGGGAAAACCGTCGGGTCGTCGCGTCCGCTTTAGTAACTCTGAAACAACGCAACAAAAAAACGTTTTCGATATATTTTCGTGCATTAAAAAAAAAAATCGAAAAATTACCATAAATTATAGTTTTCCTTCTGTCGACCAATATAACGAAAAAACAGAAATCATAATTCGTATTTCAGATCGTTTTTTTTTTTTTTTTTTTTTTTTTTTCGAACGCGTTCATTACTTTGTACGTATATTAGCTAATATGTATATTACAAATCAGGTAAATGAACAAGTCTCGAAATTTCCGTATAAACAATCATAAATTAACTCACTGGGATCGCCAACTTAGTTGACCTCCCTGTACGTTGGACACACACATACACACATAGTTTATATATATATTACACACATTTATCTCATTAATGATCTTTTTTTTTCTGCTCAAGTTTTGGTCTTTTACAAAATTATCTTAAAGTGCAATTGGAATGGAGCGACGATGGGATGTGAAATAAAGGAGAGGGGATTATTGAAACATGGATGAAGCGAGCCATAGCTCCGATGCGCGAGTGCAACTTTTATGTACAGTGTTCAAGCGTTTTTGCGCAAAATGCAACAAACACTCCGTCTTTTTTTTTTTTTTTTTTTTCTTAAATATTGGGTCATACTGTTGTCCTATTGGAGTCTCCCGCCAGCATGTCCAATACTCTGCTAATTCCTGGCATATTCAACAGCGTACCGAGTATCGGCACTCGCCGCAAGAAATTTATGGCAACCGGCAAAAATCCGCTGTAGATTAAAAAAAAATAAAATGTTTATAGATAAATTTGTTTTATTAAATTGAAATTGCGAAATAGACAAGAATACCTGAATAGAAGAATAAAGCCATAGGTTTCAAGGATCATGCCGACGATTGGCCATCCCATAAGCACCACGAGAACTCCGCCCAGGAAAGCTGCGCTAGCTTTCAGTTTGTGCCTTTGAAAGAAAAAGCTGAGCGTCCGTCGGGGTCCGATGACGCACGCCAGTCCCGAGATGAACAATAACTTTAATGTGGAGAAAAGGAAAACAAAAAAATAACACACAATTTTGTCGTTCGTCGAAATTCGAAATTTTGCCTCCGCGAGCGACGATGCAAAAATTGGCGCTGACGATACTTACGTTGCCTATGGCCAAAAGACCTTTGTCGAATATAAGAAGCACACCTAGAAAAAGAAAGGCGATGCCGAATCCCGCAAGACCGACTCCGATTTCTGCAACAAAACGTCTTTTTATCGTATCGAAATTGCGAAGTTTATTGACGAATCGCAAGATGCTGCGATCCGCGCTCGAGTCACGTCGACGATTCGCAAGTCACCGATGTTCAAGATTTATCGCGTTTTTTTTTGTTTGTTTGCAATAATCACGAATAATCCTTTACTCACTCTGTGTGTCAGTTATCTCGAACATATTTACAGCTATGAATTTTGACACGGGTTCTTTTTGTTATTACACTAAGAAGTTATAGGATTGAAGCCAATGTAAATATAGTCGAACCGCCGAAAAGCGTTCGAGTGAGCCGTAACCTAGCTCCACGTCACACGGGGCGATCGTGGCACGCGCTACGGTACGACTGCTTCTGCTGTTTTATATCTGCCGTGACGGTAATTTCCTCATGTCGTCATTCGAGGAAAAGATTACCGTCAGTTGACCATTAATTTTCGTTTAACCCTCTTTGCTATGGTGTGGATAGTTTTTTTTTTTAATGCATTTTTTCTTATTAATAAAAAATAAAAAGAAAAGAATTTAATTCAAAAGACACGGTCTTTTAAATATAGATAAGGCTACGGATAAATGTTTGTAAACATTTATTGTCAACGAGAATAGTAACACGATAGTACACAGCGTTATTGTGCGCATATTCTCACCCCCAGTATCCAACTCAAAGCTCGATGCTTGATGCTCGATAGAGCACAATGGAATTATGCACAGCTTTATTATGCACATCTGACATGTGCGTACTACTGAAGCGCAAATATTCCGTATATATAATAAAATTTCCGGTTTGGTAGTGGAAATTACTACTAAAGCGGAAATAATACTTACGTAAAGTAAAATTGTTCTATTTATTAAAAAACGTTCTATTTATTACGCTTTCCGAAAATAAGTTTATTAACCATATAGATTGAAGAGATGAAAATTGAACCTCTGCTGTCACAATATCGACTCCCTGATGACATTGTCGCGATCACTATCGAAACAGTCTGTGACCATTTGGAAGAAGACATTCGTTGAATTGATTTATCAAACAACGCCGCCTTTTTATTTACGCTTCAGTGAACAACGATTATTTTATGTCGTTCAAATTAATAAAACATTCGTACCTATCATTCTAGAAACATTTGACGATGTAAGTCATAAATGGCATAAAAATGACAATATATTAAAGATCAATCGTAAATATGAACGTGAAAACGCAGTTGATGGTATTTATTTAAAAGAAATGCATAATCTCGATTAATTCAATTCGAGTTGTTATCATTTTTGTTTAAATACGATTGTCGAAATCTCAAGAAAAGGTTACATTTTGAGAACGGTCTATAGTATTTTTTTTTTTATGTTGACAATGTTATTAACATATTTTAAATGAATAATTTTCATTATTCGGTGTGCCTCATTCGTCTCTCTTTCTCTAGGATACACGCTGCTGCCTGAAATTCGAATTCGAACTCGTCATTCCGGTATATCAGATTTGCTTCGAACGGTTCTTTGCGAAATAATCAATTCCTAAGCGGGTAACTCGTCAATAACTGCGTTTTAGCCTTTTAAGGTATTAACTAAGTCTATTTAGCTCGACGATTAGATAGTTCAATCCTTTTTCAGCTTTCGATCTTAGTGATCTTCTAAACCTTCGAATGCCATTTTTATTTATTTATGAACTCTGCTATAATCTTTTCGATACAAAATACACGTGTCTATATATATTATAGCAGATTATTCCTATACAAATTATAATAAATAATGCAAGTTTAGTCGAAGTTGATACTTTATCTGCTAAACACGCATAAAAAAAAACGCTCAAGACCTCAATCGTACGGATTTTCTCAAAATCTCGTTTTACCAAAATCATAACTGTCAACGTGTATATCGGCAAAATTTGTAATTCAATTTATTTTTTGTCATATATAACAAACGACTTCGGTATCTCGAATTCAAACTTCGAATGTAAATTCGCGATGTTTCGGTAGACGCAATAATGAGTGGCTCGTCCTATAGGCTTTTCCCCCCTCTATATACATTTGTGACTTTCAGTGTTATTCCCCCTTCTCCCTCACACCCGCTCGCGATGCGGTCTTGTGCGGCCACCACCCGGGCCCTTTTGATGCACTTCCGGTTGCCGTCAACGCTTTGACAACGACGCTTTATTTGAACTCCCAGATACTATTGCCGCAAACAAAACTTTCCATATTGTGGTGGCTGCTCGAACATACGCGTGAATAATAAAGGCTTTTATCGGCTCTGATATACAGTATAGTCGGCAGTGGAGTGGGGATTACACCCGAGGTGGGGATGGGAGGTGCGCGAGACGAGAACTCCGTCTCTCGCTTGCTCTACGTCTCTCGCGTATTCCGTGTTAGTCACGGTACACATACATTCAAACTACACTTAAGAGGAATTACCGAGAGCTGTTACATACCGCGAGAGAGACATTCGTCTCGGTGCTGCCTATGAAAATGTCAGCACTGTGGTGAATCATTCGTTACCTCTTGCGAGAGACTCCAAAACTTCTGGCCATCGAACATCTTTCAAAAGTTCGTTGTTTTCAACGGGCAGGAGGTAAGTCACAGACGTCCGCTGTAGCAAAATCTCTCCACCTGCCACGCTCGTGTTTTGTCTATACCACATTCTTTTCTAATCCACGAAAGTTTCCGCGTATTCGACGAAAGCAAAACGAACCCCCGTTTTTTTTTTTTTCGTAACGCATCTCGGAATCAACAGAAACGCGAAGCGTTGAGTTGTGTATCGAGGTTAGAAACACCCTTATCGCCGGGTCTGTCAAATCTGTCAAATAATTTTCGACAACTCCGAAAAAAAAAATTCGTCGTTTTCAGTTGAAAGTCGATATTGTTTTTCGCTACAAATTTTGAAAATTGTGTTGTATCTTCGACGCTATCGGTTTTATTTTTCTCAATCTTTTTGGAGTTTGAACTCACAAAATCGAAAATTCAGATAAAATCGTTAATATTTATTGATCGAACAATGAAACACTAAAAATCCCTGATTACCAAGACTAAAACAAGAATATAATCGGCGTTAGCGACGTCTCAAAGTGTTAATCAATCTGTACTTTTCGTGGAACTATGGACGCAGCAAAAAAAAAATGCATTTGCATTTGCAAAAATATTCTTAATTTCGAAAAATTAAATTTGTGACTAACATTTTCGAAACTCTATGCTACAGATTCTTTTGTTATTCTATGAACAAAAAAAAATTTTTTTTTTAGAAGAATGGAAGATTCGTCAAGCAGAGCGGCGTCGCCGTCCTGCGACGGCGATGTCTCAGTCGAGCCGAATGGCGTGACAACGGAACTATCGCTGGAGGACAGAACAACAGATCCAACGACGAGGACGTCGCTGGCCTTGGTGCGCACCCCTCAGACAAAGAAGGCTAAACGCGTGAGATTTTTCAGAAACGGAGATAAATTTTACACGGGAGTCGTGATGGCAGTGACTCCGGAGAGATATCGCAGTTTCGATAGTCTAGCGTCGGATCTCACAAGGGCTCTGATATCGAGTGTAACGCTGCCGAACGGCGTGCGCTCTATTTACACAATGGACGGACGAAAGGTGCAGACGATCGGAGATCTAGAGGACGGCAAGTGCTACGTAGTGTCCGGACAGGGAGAACCCTTCAAAAAAGTCGAGTATTCCGCGTCAAAGGTGCGCAGAGGAAGTTCTCTTTCCGGTTTGCCACAATCGCCGGCGGGAACCGGCAGACAGATAAGTTCCATACCCGGGTGCGTTAAAGCGAAGATAGTCACGTTGATAAGAAACGGTTCAAAGCCGCGAAGAGTTCTGCGTCTCTTGTTGAACAAGAGAAACGCCCCGAGTCTGGAGCACGTATTCGAGGCGATAACGGAAGCGGTGAAATTAGACTCGGGAGCGGTAAGACGAGTCTACACGATGGCCGGAAAGCCGGTAATATCTTTGGAGCAATTTTTCGAGAGCGAAGAGGTGTTCGTCGCGTACGGAGTGGAGAAATCTACTCAGGAAGACTTCGAACTCGATTCCGAGGAATCGAAGAACGTTCAGAGTTTCCGTCGGGGTCCGTGGGCCTCGAAGCGTCAGAGTGGACCGATGCCGGTAATGCCGAGAAAATCGGGAAAACGAACGCTCACGGCTCCGCAAGTCAGAACTCCGAGTCCCACGTCTCTCATCCTACCGCAACCGTTGAGACTTCATTATGCCGTTGGTCACGTTATCGGCGATGGAAATTTCGCGGTCGTTCGTCATTGTATTCACAAGTGAGTTGAATCTCTTTTGGATGAACAAAAAAAGGAAAAATTCATTCGAAAACCATGTTTCATTTTAATTATTCATATATTTCTGTTTAATTAAGTAAACAGTCTGAATAAATGTATGCGATATATAAAAAAAAATAATGTATCGTTTTGCAGAACAACGGGAGCTGAATACGCGATGAAAATCGTGGATAAATACAAGTGCCAGGGAAAGGAGACTATGCTCGCTAGCGAGGTCGCGATATTGCGACAAGTTTGCCATCCGAATATCATCAGTCTCATCGGCGAGCAGGAAACGGTCGATCAATTGTTTCTCGTCATGGAACTGGTCAAGGTGAATAAATAATGCGCACCTTTGACTTTATCCCGTTAATAGATCGATTTAACTCGTCTATTATAAAATCGTAGGGCGGCGATTTGTTCGACGCGATCGCAGCGGCGACGAAATTTTCGGAAGCCGAAGCGAGCGTTATGATCGGTCATCTAACGTCGGCATTGGCGTATCTCCACTCCCATTACATCGTTCATCGTGACGTAAAACCTGAGAATCTCTTGGTCGAGATGGAGGGAAGTCAGGTGCGATGTCTGAAGCTCGGTGACTTTGGACTCGCGCAGGTCGTTCGAGAACCGCTCTACACGGTCTGCGGTACACCCACGTACGTCGCTCCAGAAATCCTCGCGGAAAGTGGATATGGGCTCAAGGTAACTCGATAAATGGCTAATTTCATCCTCAACGAACAAAAAATAGCAAAGATATTGCGACATTTCTTTCGTAATCTCGAGAGCCCGAGAGAGGGAAATATCGCGTTAGAGAAGTCAAAGGTGCTGAGAATCAAGCTGCGCGGAACTTTTCATGGATCACGCGATCACTTATAAGGACAGACCGCTTCCTACCGAGACGATAGGAGACGCGATCTGCCCACAAATTTCTTTTATGGACTCAATGAACTTTGGAGAAACGTTGTCGAGCCTTTCGTTGTCTTTAGAATCTTAAAAAAAAAAAAAAATTACGTTACTCAACGCGAAGATATTGTTTATTTTTTTTTTTTTTTTAATATTTCGATGTTTTTTTTTTTACATATAGATCGACGTTTGGGCAGCCGGTGTCATTCTTTATATCCTTCTGTGTGGCTTTCCGCCGTTCGTCTCGCCGGAGAACGATCAGGAAGAATTGTTCGAACGTATTTTGAGCGGTCAATACGAATTCACGGCGCCGTACTGGGAACCCGTTTCCGATTCAGCGAAACAATTGATATCGAATATGCTACAGGCGCAACCGGAGTTGAGATTCAGCGCGGAGGATGTGTTGGACCATCCGTGGCTCGTGGTAACGATTTTTCTTCGTTTTACTTTCATTAATATAATTATCGATGTAACTTGGTATCAGCTTTACAGCTATATCACCTGCACGGTTTAACTCGGTATATTGTTGAGTAAAAGTGGTTTGTACAAGACTTTCGCGAACGGAGTATCGTTCGCCGAGAGAAAATTTCTTTTTCTTCTTTTTAGACGAAACGGATCTTTGGAAACTATTTTTTTTTTCGCTTCATAGCGGATACTACATTTCAAAGTTTCTCTGTGAATTTTAAAGCTTTTCTCGTTATTTTCGATGCACTCGCGGTGAACGAAACCTCCGTACGCGAATAATTAAATATGTACAATTTCATTGGTAGATTAGTCGAGAAATTTTACTCTTAATTTTATTTACAATCATTCCGCGCTTTGTATAATAGCGTTCTGGCAAAGCTACTGTGCAATAGAGGCTATCGATGTTGTGTACATTCGTAGAGGCGAAATGCCGGAGTTTGGAAATTCACCTTTCCGCAAATCGCACGCTTTTAGTCGGCTTTTGTATGTATCATTGACCCCGAGCACAACGTTTCGGAAAAATTACGTAAATTCACGAAGCAATTCCCATCTCAAGATTCTGTTTTAGTTTTTTTTTAGAAGTACGCAAAGTAGTTTTTTTCGCGCGTATTTTTCTCAATGAATATTTTGAAAAAGTGCGATTAAACGGGACCTCATCTTTTCGCTGATCGTCGGAGAATTGATTTCTTTTATTCAATGAAATTATCGTAAATTTATTCGTTTTCTCGTTAATTCTCTAATTCGTTAAATTCATTCGCTACTTCGGAATCGTATAAATACCAAAAGCCAAAAGCTTCCAAAAGTTGTAAATAATTTTTTTTTATAATTTTTTTCGAATCGGCAGAAGAATTTTCTCAGATTAAGTTTCAAGTTAAATTTGAAATCACAGCGAACGTTATTAATTTCAAGTCGCACCTCGCAAAAAGCAAAATTCATGCATTACTTTTTGCAAACAGTTAATTACACATTGGCAGTTATCTCGCAGAAAAAAAAAACGCAGCCAAATACGAAACTTCTCTCGAGAGTCGAAACGCACGCAGAGCGAAAAATGCTTCAGCAAGTAGTGGTTTGTCTTGTATCTGTAGCGGTGCTTTTCTTTTCTTTTTTCCGTTCCCGCCTCTGTACATCAGCAGAGATTTCTAGGAGGCGACGCATCCGCATCAGGATCAAGAGCAATTGGCCAATCGCCGCAGCAACACCGGAATCAGCAGTGTCAGCCGTTAAGACTGGCGACGTTCGAGTTCGACTACAAGAAGCAGAGGAGGCACGACGTTGCTGTCGCGTGCGATCGGACAGCGACGCGCGGCGTCGGGGACTCGAACACAATCGACGCTACCGGAACGGACGTGACGATTCGGTTTGACGCGCCGAAATCGGTCAACGAAGCGGATCCGCGCGAAATCGCCACCGTCGATCCGCAACCGATCGCGAACGATGAGATCGACAATCTTAATGGCAATCGGCCAGTCGAGGAGGAGCCGCTCTCTCTGAGCGCCGATTGCCTTCAAGATATTCGCGATTTCACATCGTCGCTCCAAGATCTCGTTAACAACATCGACGCGAAACCCGACGGATTCTCGACGAGCAGTATCCCCGATAAATATCGATCCACCCGTCCGACAAACGGCAAAGAATCGCCGAAACGAACGGAGCAAAGTTCGCCAACGTCGAGAATAAATCATTCCGCAATCGCGAGAAACGGAAATTCCCTCACCGACATTCGTACCCCGTTTTCGCCCGTTCATTGCGGCGATAACGGAAAGAAACGCAACGCCAATCAGCCGGAAACTCCGAGAACCGCGCAAATAGCTATTGATAGAATTTTGCGACCGAAAAAGAGAAATTTGTCGAAGGGCTCGGCATTCGCGAGAAACGGTTCGAACGACAGACACTCGTCGATCGAAAGATTGTCGCAATCCACCGACGGATTGAGCGGCAGTTCGGACAATAATATTGAAACTTCCGACAGCTTCGTTAATATACAATTCGCTAAGGAATCGAGAGGAGGACACGAGTCGAGCTCGACGCAGAGTATCGAGTCTTCGGATAGTTTCGAAAATACCAGATTCGTTCGCAACGCCGACCCGCGCGACAACGGACACGAGGAGCAGAGACTCGATGGAATTCCGGCTCCGGCTTCGTCGCGAAGATACTCGGAAAATTCGGAAAAGAGATCGATCGGCTTGCCGAAAGGTCGGACGAAACCGTCGACGGAGTACAACGGTTCGAAGACTTCGAGACCCTCGATGATTCCGGTTCAGAGTAACGGCTCTCAACGAACTTCCGTTAAATCGACGGAATCGCCGAAACTTCCGCAGAATGATCAAACGGTCAAACTACGCGATAAGAAAAATCTCGCCGTCTCGAATGCGCAAACGCGGAGCAACGAGACGAGAAGCAAGAGATTCAGTTATTTTTCGCCGTATTCGTCGAGAATCCCGGAAACGAGAAACGACTGCGTCGTCAGAATCGGTCGGGACGCGTTGGGAAACGGAAGAAAGTGCAGTTCGACGGACGAGCTGAGGGAAGAGCGGCAAAAACCGTCCACGGCGAAGGCGAAGCGATTCAGTCTCTACTACACGCCGCAACCGTCGAGAAAGACTTACGAGACGGAGACGAAAAGCCCGAGAAGCGCAACGAAGACATCGGCGAATTCGGTAAATCCAAGCGGCCAAAGGCCGAACAGTTGGAAGACACCGGAAACGACGAGGAGAATCGGCGAGGAGGGCGGAAGCGAACGCAGAGATACGACGAGAAATCGACGATCGGTGGCGGAATGCTCGACGGCTGCGAGTAGAAACAAAGCGAATCGTCAAGCTGTTCATATTCGCGGCAACGCGACGAGTACGAATACGAATCTGGGACCCGGCAGAACGAAGTGATCGGGGTATTCGAGAAAATTTTAGAAATTTAACAATATAATGGCGTTACCTTCCGGCGGAATGTTTCACGATTGCGGAAACATTTTTACAGTTTACGAAGTAATCGAGGGGATGCGATACATCGGCCCACCGATTCCAGATTCGGTTTAATACCTTTTCTCGACCAATTATCGCCATCGATCCAGCAATATTAATACAATTATTCGCATCGCCTTAAGGCAATTCACCAATTTCAACCAAAAAGCTCTTTTATTTTTTTACAGGTGAAAAACAAAAATTATATCACTAATCCCGTGCGATTGTTCGTCGGCGATGGATTTTCATCGTGTAAAAAAAATTCCACCCTCCCGATGTTAAAAATCGTGAAAAAAGTACAATTAAAAGAAAAAAAAAACGGAAATTTTCTGAAATGATTAAAATATGAAATTCCTTTGGTACGTTGCTATATATCAACGATTAATCGCACGGGATTTTTGACAAAATCTTTTTCACCGATACGAAAGAAATTAAACACTCTTTTTGGCCTGAAATTGTAGAATTTCCGCCTTAACATTTGTCGGTGCGTAACGCGAAGTTTCCTCAAGGTAAGTTGAAGCTCTTCGGTGATAAAACAGAGTTTCGACTCCACCTTGAGGCGACGATAGAGCTCTGCGATTGTTAAGATTCAATCTTAAGTTCCGAAATGCCGATACGATGAAAAACTCCTGCGCGGGTTAATTAAACGCAATCTCAACGCGATTCGAGAGTCCTGAAAGGGTTCAAACTTCGCTCCGAGATTCTCGACGGAAAGAAATCCGTTTTACAACACAAGTCGGGAGCGAACGAGTGAATTTGTTTTTTTTTTTTTTTTTTTTTTTTTTTTTTCGAATCGTAAACATGCCAAATGCATTTAATTAGAATTATTTTATATTCGATAGATTTAACGGTAAATATAAGTGTTTAAGCGAAGTAACAGTTCGAAACGGTCTACCGGTAGTACGGTGTACAACTCATTTAGATCGATACAAGATAGGAGCCGCGCGGGTGTACGTGAGAAAGAGAAATGAACGAAAGGTCGGTAACGTAACGAGATGCGTTAACGGACGTATAAATCAATGGACGCATTTGTGCTGTTCGAAGTGTTTCATTCAATGTAAAAAAGTCGTCAATATTGTAACGCCGAAAATTCCCCCCTCCAACCGAAGTCAGTCCACGACGACGAACGAGCGAAAGAGATTTATCGAACTATTTGCGCGAATCGATAGTGAAAATAAGAAAAAGATGATAGAGAAAGAAAAAAAGAAACAGAATCAGGTAACTCGCGTCGTTTTGACTCGCAATCTACTTTTTGCTCAATAACGATGAAAAAGCGAAGGTAGAGCCAATATTTTTGTAAAATACCACTACACCCCCGCGCACGCGCGCGCGCGACGAGCAATAACGAAGGGAATCGTAACGAGCAAAAGATATGATAATCAAAACGGTGATAAGTGATAAGTCACTAAGGGATGCGGGAGTCCTGCTTTATCGATGAAACTTCGAATACATTTTTTTTTTTTTTTCAATTTTTTTTGAGATTTTTTGAAAAATCGGACTATCCAAATGTATACGATTTGAATCGATGTTTATCGAGAAGACTGAGAATAATTCTCTCTTTTTTTTTTGCTTTCTGAAATGTCAATCGTCTCGAAGAATTTCAAGAGTGTCTTTTGCATCACCTTAAATAGTGAAACCCGATAATGTACGTGAAAAAGCCATAACAGCGTCTATCGCGCCCCAATCCCACCGTAACTTAGAGTCAATCGAGTTTTACTATGAAAAAAAAAAAGATACAAAATGATGTTAAAAATATGATTTTTCAAATTAAATTCCATTATCACGATCGCGTCAAAAATTAAAATTACATTTTTTTTTTATTTCAAATTCGTATTTTGCTCATTTTAGATGAAAAAAATCGATAAATCAGGATTTTCGTTGCATCTTCGGTAAAAAAAAAAAAAAAAGGTATATATCAAAGTACCTCCACTCCGAAGATCGAAACAAAAACTCAAATAAGAAATGAAAAATAAAGAAAATAAAAAAAAAATAAGTACGAGAGATAAAAGTAGAGAGATATTTTTTACATTTATTTTTGTAGACGTACTCGTGAAAAAATATTCGCAAATTTCTTTCGTTCTTCCGCGTTGACCCAGTCACCGCAAGTGGAAGGGAGGAGACAAATCAAGACCTGCCGCTATCGCATATATCCGTTTTTTATAATGCAGTAAAAAAAAAAACACTAATATTTCTAATAAATGTTGTAAATATATGATAAAGGAATTTAAACTACGCGCGCAAAGTCTTCTTGGGAACGTACGCCTAAAAAAAAAGACGAGAAAAAAGAAAGACGATAAAAATATTTGTTCGAATTAGAGTTTCGAGCGAAAAGTGTAGTTGAAGAAAAATAAAAACCGTATTCGAAATTTCGCAATGAGTAGAGTAGAAAGTGCGCGTTTGAATATACCGCAGGAACTATATACCACACACACACACATTTATATGTATATCGTGTAACTTTTTATAATTCATAAGTGGTGCATGTGATCTATTCGTGCACAGCGCACTCGAAGGTAAGCTGTAGATTTTAGTTGAAGAAAAGAAAAAAAAGAAAAAAAAAAAAAACAACGTGATTCACGCCAAATATTTAACGAAACAAAAAAAAAAGCATAAAGGACGTATTTATATCGTATAGTATTATTATAATCTAAAAAACTCACCGAACGAAGACACACACGTATTCGTAAAATACACGTATGTATTTTACATGCTAAAATCAGATTTTTTTTTTGTTCATTGTATATTTTGTTGTTATTTTATCAGTGAATTGTTGTCGGTTCGTGTTCCCATGATGTTAAGCCTTCGCGTACGGATAAATGTTTGCCTTTTTTTTTTATCTTTAATAACGAAAGGTGTGTGATAAATTTTGGTTGCGCACCATCGAAGAAAGTACAGAACGTGATTTTAAAATTTTGTTTGGATAATTATTATTTTCCAACAGAATATCGTAGTTGAACATAGTTTGTGAACATTGCCGGCTAAATCTGAGCCTTACGCGAAGGATTAATTTGAAAAAAAAAAAGCAAATTTATATTTTAAGATACACACATAATAATACTGAATTGAGAATGGCTTCCCGTCATCTTATGTATACATACAAACTAATAGTTATCGAAAAACGATTGTAAAATTTCATTTGTATATCGACATTGATCACAGGCGAATCGTAATTAAAAGACAAGTACAATGATAATGATTTTTCTTTGATTTACCGGCACGTGGATCCCAAAATCCGTGTTACTGCATTCCTTTCGCATTTTTTCGATGTCTCGAATTGAGTCAAGGTCGACGTGCCATCGTTCGCGAAAATACACGATCGTCTCTATCACGTAATTACATAATTACGATCTCTAACGAAGAGACGACGATTCGACGAGGTTCTTTGGAAGATATTAACATTTTTCGGACAATGCACGATTCTCAAGTGGCATATTCGTCCCGTGAAAATGGATAAACACTAAACCTAAATACGTTAAATTTTTTCCGTTAAGTCAATTGTCTCAAGAATCTGAATTCTGTGTACATGTTTTCTCGTTTTTTCGTCAAATCTGTCAAGTGTACAAGAATTATCTATACAAAGTATACGTAACAAAACCAGCATATCCCATTGGAAAAACATTTACATGCGGGATATAGCGAAAAAATGTGACGTATCAATGAATCTACGGTGTGTACGCGCAGCCGGGCGCGCTTGTAGCGTGGAGCGTCCCGACTATGGCGTGTTCAAATGTTTGGATTCGCTGTCCCCGACGTCAGTACGATCCTCGCGCGCGTGGCGTAAGGGTGGTTATCCGGCTCACTGCCGGCCCTCTGACACCTTACTTCTACCTCGAAAAAAAAAGCATGCTATCGGGACATATGTTTCCGACAGAGATTTACAGTGAAAAATGAAAATTAATTTTGGCGTTGAACGCAACATATCAAAGTGTGACCGGTGACGTGACGCGTGTGCTTTAATAAACATAACCCTAATTATCGAGTTTACTTAACATATCAATATTGTGGTTTACCGGATAATAATTAATTTAGCTGTAATGATGACATATGTGATATAAGACTTGTTTCTTTGGTGCACAGAGCTTCGATACCTCGAAGCAGCTGACATCGTCGGCCGTTTGATTAGGTAAGGCTTTCGTCATACATAATATCGTTTTTTATTTTCATTCCAATGTCATTTGAACTATTCTTTTTATCGTCAATTCTTTCAACTTGTGACAAAACAATGGTTTCATAATTGTTTGAGGTATAAAAAAAAATAATAAAAAAAAAACATTTTTTTACGACGTTTACTTCGATAGTCGTTTACATATAAAGATTATGTCTCATGTCAAATCAGTTGGGCTTAGATCCGTGTCAATAGGTCGTGATTCCCCGCCCGTCGTGTTACGTCCCGTTTAACGTTTAACAAAAGTGTTGTCTGACATCGAGTCTAATTAGAATTTAATGTCTTGTATTGTACGAAAAGCTTTGTTAAAAAAAAACGTGAAGATAGTTCTCATTGTCCCCGCACGAGAGCGCGTGAGGGTAAAATAACGAAAGAATGGTACGAACAAAATAAAAATGAAAATGAACACCTTGACGAAGTTATCAACGGTACTACACCAATTAAATTCATACGACGCTCAAGTCAAGCACTCGGTTGCGCTTGGGGTTCTTTCTTCTCGTCTTCTTCCTCTTAGAGCCGCTGGATGTGAATTAAATTTGCAGGCAAAACTCGTGCCAATTATGTGAGTAATAACGACGCTGAGACACTCGGTGGCGCATGTAGCTTTACAAGACGAACCGCAATCGTGTCCTTGCGAATTTTATTACCGGTATGGAATGCGTGTCATTGGGTTATATAACTAATTGGAATAGTACTAGGAATTCATCGTTCCAGATCAATTGAGCGTTAGTTACTTCTCTTTAAAGACGATATTTTTCATGCCGCGAAGTTTCGGGAAGACATTTTTTTTTTCAACCGTTTTATTCGGCTCGTAAAATTAATTTTTTTTTTCGCACATAATAATAAATCTTGTAGCCTAATAACCTACTTGGAATTTTGAACACTTTCACGCGCAACGTCCCTTGGGTCGATTTAATTACTTTTTTATTCGAGGAAAAACTCTTCGAATTCGCGTGTGTGTTATTATATACATGTTTCGATGTATTATACATATTTTATACGGCCGATGATCGGCGCGCAGACTATCCATGGCATCTTTATTATCTTGGGCTGTCGACTGATTTGTATGGAGCTTAAACGGCTCGAATGTTGCGAGAGTCCTCGTCGACCAGCGATATGCCCCCTTTCCCCCGGACTGTATGTCGATTCACACCAAATTTGGCAATTGAGAACCAGTGTAGGCGCGCGCGGTTCTTCGTTATTTCGAAAGTAGGGCCTCCTGCGAAATTTTTCGTGATGCATAACACAGCCAGGCGGTTTCGTCGAGCTGCGTTCGTCATACAATTACGATGCTTTTATCCCTCATGGCTGTGTGTGTGCATATGTTTTTTTTTCCTTTTAATGCTTCGTTCTCGTACGTAAAATATTTATCCACGGACGTACGTGAGACAAAATATCATTTGCCTTCTTATGTCTGTTCGTCAGTCTCGGGTTATGATGAATAATTATTCTCTTCTAGTTGACATCGAATTTCAAAATTCATAATAAATAAATAAATGATAATCGAGTAAATATTTAATAATTATATTATTCATATAATAATAATAACAGTAAATGAAAAAAAAAAAAAATTGATATTTTGAAAAAATGATATTAATTTATAACAATTTAATTTGTTATTAATTTTTGGAAAAAATAGAAATAAATTGATTGCAGCTATGTATTTTTGCTGCAAATACATTTAAAGATCATTTGAAGGGTTGTTTAATGTCGTAGAAAATCGAAAAAAAAAAATAAATAATAAGGCAGGAAACGCAATCTTTGAATCTTCGAGAGACGAGGATCGGTCCGCCTTCTGTGATATGACTACTATATGCGTACATACCAACACAGTATAGACAGTCGACGTTTGTTTTCCAACGATCCTAAACGTAAACACCCACATGCTTGCGGTATCTTGAGAAGGATTCTCCTTCTCTGTCTTTCCAGCCGACTGCTACTCGGCACGAGTGGAGAATAAAGATAAGAAAAAAAAAAAACAAAAAAAAATCCACGAACAACCGAAATCAAACCGCATGATAATTTCGTTTGAATTACATTTCGTTATTTCTTCATTTTCTCATTTCCTTGTGGTTTTTACATTTCGTATATCTTGCTTCGTTCTAAAGGACTTTTTTTTTCGGAGACGTTTTATCCCGGAAAAAAAAAACACGAAGTCACGAATTCACGAGTTCACCAATTGTTTGTTGTCGATGTCGTAAGCCGATTCGTCAATTAACGAGTTATTAATTGTCCCTCGTGCGTCGGCAAACAAGTTGATTCTTTTTTCTTTAATATTTCCGCACTTTGCCAATTTCTACGTGAGTAAAAAAAAACATCTCGAAAATATATATATATATATAAAAAATAATGGGTATTAACGCTGTCGGTTCCTCTCGACGCATCTATCCATCATCGCGGAAGCGCGCGCCGTCTTGCAATATATATTTTTTGCGGTGAGAGAGGCGAAAAAGTCCGTTGGAGCGTAGATGACAAATATTTTTCTTCCTCGGGACCTCCGTGAAGTCGTGAAATCCGTGGACTCCAATAGTGCGCTACTCTCTTTCTCTCTCTTCGCCGGTTCGATGTTTTTTCTTCTCACATCTCTCTTTTTCTTTTGTCATAAAGAATTAAGAAAAACAGTTTTTGGAACCCGTAAAATGATTTATTAAAACCGCAAGAAACTATCGGAAAAATTATAAAAGTAAACTATATTTTGCTCCGAAAAAAAAAAAAAAAAAAAAAAAAAAAAAAAAAAAAGTTTTCGTGTTTATCATAGACAAAACGCTTTAGAGTCTGTAAAGCCCGCGTCGCTCGTCGGATTTAGAAAAAACGGAATGTATCGAATAAATATCCCATAACTCGATATTTCACTATTCAAGATCCGAAGTAGAAAAACACCGAAGCGTAGCTACACGCGACGGAGCTCTCAAGGGTTTTCGCTCTTGCAGTTACGAAAGCTAAAGAAAGGAAAGAACACTTTCTTGAGAAACTATATTCTGCTCTTCAAGGGTCTCGAGGAATATTGCGGCACTTTTCCCGAAGGAGGGAGATCCACGCTTCTTCTTTCCCCTTTTCGTATCACAGGGACCAAGAGCCCTGCTATATATTACGGTCGTTCCCTTTTTTTTATATATAAATTTCCTCGGGAGTAAACGAGTTTTGGTCAAAGGTTCCTAGAAATTCATATAACATCAATTGTTCCGAGGGAAGTGTTCCGATTTGACGTAAAATCTGGAAAATACGAACAATTTTTAATATTATTATTATTATTATCAATTTTATTTAAAATTTTTCTTAAATAAAATGTATAATAATATAACTTATGTAAATATAAAAAAATCATGACGATTACGAAAATATTAACACAGTGAAAATACATTTTCGTTGTATTTTAATCTCGTCTTTGTCTCGATTATCGAAAGTACCAAATAACACGGTTAATCGACTACTCGGAAGCTTTTTTTCTTTTTCCATTTACCACTCGATATAAATTCCATTATATAGCTGACGGTTATCATTTTAATTGTCGGTGAAAAAGTGATGACGGTTCCGAACGAGCGGCCGAAGCGTATCGCAGTCTCGTTGATTCCCCTCGGACTTATGACCACCCATGGCATATTTATACGATACGATTTTCATGGTTCTCCGGTTAGTTTAGTCACGAATAGAGCCGGTAGGTCGAGAGCCGAGGCATTTCAGGTGAGATAATAGGAGTGGGAAGAGTGTCGGACAGCAGCAGGAGCAGCAGCGGCAGCTTGGATTCGACCCTCCGCCTCGTACATTTGTACGGATGTCTTTATCGCTTTATGAGACCCATAAAGTGCCCAGGGTTACTCCTATATGGCCCAACCACCGATGCCACCACTACCATCGGAGGGATTCTATCCGTTGTCCGTATAGTCGCCGGTGACCGCGAGTTCCTCTCCTCTCGTCCACCGGGGGGCGCACAGTTGCAGCATGAGAGCCATTGTTTATGCGTCTCATTAGGTATACACCGTTGTCGCCCGATGCCGATGGTGTACCTTGAGCACCGTCTCGAACCTCGTAAAGAGTACGCGAACAGCGCGAGCGAGCGAACGAGACACACGAAGAGATAGACGGAGAACGAAGAAAACGGGAGTCGTTTGAATTTACGATGAAAGGGGTCACGTGATAAGGGATTCCAAAGCGTTTCCTTACAATCTCATCGACTTTCGGTGCTACACGCTTGAAACAACTAGTCGTTGAGATAAAACGAAAAAAAAAAAAAAAAAAAAAAAAAATTGCACGTTCGCGTTCGCCGTTGAAAAATGAACAAACTTTGTCTTTGGTAAATTTTCGTCAATCTCATTGTGATCGAGTTACGAAGAGATAACGTTTAGGCCAATAGAACGCTGCGGCGATGCGTGCGCCATCTCGCGTGGCGTCACCTCGGATCACAACTTTGAATTACTCGTAACTTGAAAATTACGCATTGTAGAAATAATCGGCAAAGGGATAATATTTTCGGTTCTTATCCCTAAAAATGTCCCCTTTCATCGAAGTTCTATGCAAAATTGCTATTAATTTCAACTGTCCGTA
This sequence comes from Cryptus armator, assembly GCA_963971235.1. Classification (NCBI taxonomy): domain Eukaryota; kingdom Metazoa; phylum Arthropoda; class Insecta; order Hymenoptera; family Ichneumonidae; genus Cryptus; species Cryptus armator. Next base: position 1,998,503 of record OZ020234.1, on the reverse strand, counting down.
GCGCGTCAGTACAAAATACAGTGTTGAGACTGATTGCATTGTTTTGTTTTTCCGTGAGTTATTCGCGCCAATGCAAAGTGACTTCGGCTCTTTTCGAAAGGGGATCGACCGGAACGAATGGTAGGAGAAACGAAGGATGGAATAACAAACAAAAAGAATAGCCGCGAGAAAAGACCAACGCAAAATATAAAATACGAAAGAGAGCGAGGAGCTGAGGATGGTTCGCGGGTATGTCCCGGTAATTATGCCGCAGACGAATGCCGGAACATTCATCACTTCAAGTGTGTTTAATGTGTGCCCGTTAAATATGTGCCCGAGGCACGCTAGGGCCCCGCGGCACTCGCTCGCGGCAAACGCTAAACAGCCGAGCTAACAAATTAACGTTGATGCGTTAAATGTCCACGCCGGGGAGAGACCAACCGGAAGACGGGGGTCTTCCTCCCGAGGCCCTTATGTGCCTCCTGTATAGGTATTTTCAGTTCATCGCCGACAAGAAAGGGGTCTCAGCAGGAGTACGAAAGATAGAGGAAGATGAAGCTGAACACCGTTGTTATACATATATATGTTGCGAATGTCTTCGCCGGAAGATTTACGTAGGCGTTCGGAAAATCGAAGTCCACGGACGCTTTAATTACCCTTGCGAACGAATCATTGTGCATTTTTTTTTCGCCGAAAGGTTACATTTTTTTTTTTTTCGAGTTGAATTAAAATTTTTTTTTTTCCAAAACTATAGGATATAATAAAATAGATTTTTTTTTCGTAATGAAAAATACGATTTTAGTTAACAAAAAAGTCATTGTTTTTCCTTCTTCAGTTTTTGAGGAAAAAAAAATAGCCATCCGAAAAATGGAATTTTTCAATTTTTTTCATTTTTCTTTCTCGTAATTTATATTTAATATATCGCAATGAGAAATCGTTCGTCAGCGTGTTTACGACGAACGAATTCTGTGACAGCTTTGACAATTGGAAAAAGCATTCTTCGATATATGATTTTATCTCTGTTCATACTACGTGACGGGGCACAACTCGTAAAGTACGTACATTCGAAAATAATAAATTGAAATCAGCCGCGTAAGGAACGTTTAGCCAGCAGCGACGTCAAGACGATTTATGATAGTTCGGTGTGTCGGTTATGCGCGTGTATGTACAATGAACTTTTGCCATGGATTTTCGTGCGCGCCGGTGTCGAGATCTATAGATCATCAAGTCGGAGGGTTCAAAGAAAAATAAACCAGGAAGCTCGAGGTTAATGGCGGCTATTTAGACTCGATAAATCATCCAGCGACTGATCGGAGACACGGTAAATAGAGAACAGGCGAAAATTTCAAGTTTCACAAGACAGCGGTCAGTGACTATTTTTTTTTCACGAACACTGTAATTTTTTTTATCGTCCTTTTTTTTTCCATGCTTACGGAAATCGCCTCACAAAAGCTCGAATTTGCGGAATACCAATGTCTTTAATATGGTGAAGATAACTTTTTTTTTACGCTGACGAAATTGATTTAGTAACTTAAAGTTAATTTTTATTGGTTTTTTGAGTTTTTTTGGGTTGTATACGGACGGAACTTTCTATGTTCTGTATATGTGTGTGGACATCATATTTAGAGTCAGTGTGTCTGCACCACTGACCATATCGTACGTGCGAAGGGGAATCGCTCCGCTGCTGGAACTGGGAAAGCCAGGAAATTCGTTAGGGACCTCAATATAGCGTGCGAATGGTGCTCTCGGCTCACGTGTGTCAAATCGAATTTTCGTCGTTTTCTTTCCCTCGTAGAAACGACGTCCGGTCCGGCAATCAGTGAATGTTTTCTCATCTCAATTCACGATTATTCCATTTCAATTCTATCGCTTTTTTTATTTGATTGACCAAAAAAAAAAACGAATAAAGAATGAAAATTTTGTGATTTTTTTTGGTATTTTTTAAATTTAATTTAATTCGTCGGTATTCATTCCCTTCCTGCGTTATACGCACTTCCGGAAGTGAGAGATTTCTCATCTCTCGTCTCACAACTAATTTGCTAGACTGTGAAATTATTCGGCTCACCCTTCGTAGCCTCTTCGAGAACACGCGCACCCCATCGCGCACCCACCTTCTCTTCCTTTTCCTCGTTTATATATACTTGAAATCCGAACACGAGTCACCGGAAGCCGCGGCTGTCAAGTTTGTCGACAGAACCAACGAGAGATATTCGTTCTTCTCTTACGGCTTCTTTCCAGCTTCATCGTTGCCTTTCACGCGAAAAGCTTCGTTTAACAACGCGGAGCTCTCCCCACCTTCCCCCAGGCTAATGGGAGGGGGGCATTCAGAAAATAAGGTGGAGAAATGTTGAAATTCGTTTAAAGCCTCCAGACCGCAGTGTCAAATCGAATTATCTTTTGTCCGAAAGAATTGATCAACCGGACATTGGTTACGCGGTTCGGAAATCAAGAATTACTTCTTTTGTTACTCTCGTCAGACGGTTTCTCGGCTTTTTCGCTATAAACTCACAGGAAACGATAAGGAAGGTTAACAAACCTTGCGTTGAATCAGATGTGATGACTCTGGATAAAAAAATAAATCAAGGCATCATTGATGACGCGTTGTCAAAGCATTGATTTTGCAAGAACAGCGATGCATCCCTACTTCGGCTCCGACAGTGGATAATACAAAAATGTGCAATGCGTACCCCCGAGTTTATTATATAATGTCACGTATCCGTGGACCGAGCGTGGATACTGCGAAAACAGGAGAACGGACGCCGAACGCGTAGCAGACGTGCTTAACGTACTAAGAACATGAATCCAGGCGGAGGACGTGACGGGAACAGTCCTAGTAGCAACGCTGCTGATCTTAGCGATGGCGACAATAGGTGGACCTATTCCGCACGAATGACCGACAAGACAACAACAAGACATAGGATAGACAGGCAAAGGACGCTATGGAAAAAGTGGAATGCACGAAATTCGCGTCGCAGATGCGCCAATAACACTGGGGATATCGCGGAGGACTACTCCGCGCGCCACCTACCGAACGACATCGTGTCCTACCGTTTTCTGACGCCAAAACTTTGTCTGCTCGTAACTTTAAAACTATTAACTATATAAAATTTTTGTAAAGGAAGTTTGTTCTTCTCTGTGAAAGATGAATATTATTTCACCACTTAATATACATTTTTCATATGAAGTCCCTAAATCATTAAAGTTCCTATTTGCGAGCCGTATAAGTAAAATTGGCGCATATTTTCAGTTGGCTACATTCTCATGAGACTTTCAAAGGTTCGATTCGACAGACCTCAGTCGAGTAGAATTTTAATCTGAGATTGGCATTGATTCGAAGAGTACGTTGGTACACTTCGGATTGTACAGATTGCTTTCTGGCGCTTTGGCAGAATATCCGGAGTTAAATAAACTCCTTTAAAGGTCCGAGCGCGAGATCCGGGGTCGAGTCAGCTTGGTCTCGGGCGGGCGAGTGTAAGAAAACCCGACGGTGAAGAACGAGAGAAAGAAGAGCGCTGCGAAAGGGCGTGTGTATAGTACCGTAGGTAGATAAATGGCCTGCTCTCCTGAACTTCTCTGATAGAGATATTAATCTTTCTCCGAGACTCTCCGTCTCAGTTCTCCCCCTTCGCGATGCCATCTGCTCTGTCGCTCCCTTCCTTCTGCGCTATCGCTGACCGCTTCGGGCACCGGCAGTTTCTTCTCTGACATTTTTCGCACCCTCGACACTTAGCCTTTCTCTTCTCGGATACAACTTTCTTCCTTTTTCGTTCTCGCACCGTACCGACGTTTTTTATATTTCTCTTAATATAATCTGTTACAGCTTTTTTTTTTTTCTTCTTTTCCCTCTATAATCTGAAATCGCGTCGAATTAATCATTACAATGAATAACGAACTTAATTTCGTAAGTTTACCTTATTTGTATTTATTTTTCACTCTCGTTTATCCAAATATTTGCTCAGCGCTGGGTCTATCGAGAGAAACAATAAATCTCCATCTATCTGTCTCCGTACCCCTTGCTCTCGTTTGTCCTTTCTTTCCCCGGTCTCGCGCCTCTCTCGTTATGAAAAGTGGAATACCATATGTCCACGTCGGAAGGGGACGAAACCGAGAACGACTTCTCCTCCATCTGAGGGGCAAGAAAGAGATGGATAGACTTGGCCGCGTCCGAGTTGACTGCCGCTCCGTTGAGCCTTATTTTATTTCGTTATTACCATTAGTCTTGGCTCCGACCGCACCATCCCCCTCTACATTCTCTTCTCTTCTGTTTTCCTTCACGAGAAACAAAATGATCGTTTCTCGCCGCTCTTCAATCCTCCGGCTATAGAACTCCGAACACTTTTACCCGCTGTTCCTGCCGCTTTGCCAGTTCACGCCGAGTCATGGCAATTTTTTTTTTTCGTACCCTTTCGCTATATCCCTCCCTCCTCCTGTACTCTCTCTCGACTCGTGGTAACGCGCGCGTTCACTCGATCGTGCACGGGGGTGGCACAGGCACACCCGGGACACCCCCTGTGCGATGCGTGGTTCGAGTACGTGACGCAATAGCAACCCGCTGATGGGGAGGGCAGGTGTGAGGGGTTTATATGCGGTCTCGCAGACACGCGCACACATACAATACCGTATGAAACATACGTATACGCAGTGTACTCATGTGAAGATAAAAGTGCGGTGAGCCTCACTCGCTTCCGCAAAGTTGTGTAGAGTGCACCTATACCATTTTAGGTACACAAACAGCCATTGTTTATGCGCCATGCGTTTCCTGCTTTTTTTTTTATACAAAAAAGGAAAAGCATTCAAAATACATGTACAGCGTATGGCACATATTAGACTATAAATATACAGAGGGTTGAAGAATTCGAGAACAAAGTTATTTTATCGTAGTTGGGATTACAAACCGAGTGAACGAGTCCCCATGGAAAATATTTGTGCGATTAAGAGGATCTATCCGGCGGTTCGAAAACCGAGTCAGACGTTTGGTTTTTTGCATCACGAAAAACAGTAGGAAGGCATAAAATGATTTTTTTTTCACTAAAGCTATCCGAATTGCGAGTTGTGTAAAAAAAACAGTTGTCAACAGATCTTGAAAAAATAAAACATGGCCGTCGGAAGAGAAACGTGTTTTTTTTTAGCGGTGGACAGTCTACCGTGGAAACGATGCTTTTAAAATAAAAAATAAAAAAAACCAAACGGGTTATTCAAGTTAATAACATCTCATTGGTCTCAAGGGTTCACCCGCCTGGAAATAAAAACCTATGTACCGCAAGAAGTTTTGCCGAAGTGGAAGTTTGTTTCGATTTTGAACGCAAAGGATGGCGCTACAGTTTTTTTTTTCAGCCTCAGTTTCAAAACATTTCTGGCACTTTCTCCGCGATAACTTTTTCGGTTAAACAGATAATTTTCAAACAGACTTTCTCCTTTTTTTCATATATTTTTATTATACATAATATTCTATAATTAAACAGATGGTATCAAATTTTATCACATATTTGTTATATTTAATTAAAAAAAAAATTTCTATCCCTTCTTAAAAAAACGAAAAAAAAAGTAATACGCAGTAAAAATACACATGTGCAGTTATAAAAAAGTGTTGGTGTCGAGTACATGCCGGGAGCTGAATGGACTCGCACTTACGCACCTACGCGTACGTAGAACGAGCGGTAAAAGCATAAGGAAAGGGGGTCGTGCCAACTCAGGCGCGCACGTGAGTGCGATGCGAACGTACGATGAACGCCATGTATACATATATATATCTCTACATGCGAGTACTACATATACAAGTAAGGTATTGTAGGGATACGTGTATAGTATAGTGATAGTGGAGCAAAGGCCTCAGCGCTATGGAGAAGCTTGAGGTGTAGAACGAGTTCCATGGGGATTGCTGCAGCATGGTTCGAGGGCAGGCAGCGGTGCGTTATACCGCGCGTGTAGGGTAGGTATATACGATATAGGAGTTGGCCGCGTGCGCGCTATATCCACGAGGTGGGGACAGATCGATAGCATAAAGGGCCTCCAGACCTTATGGTGCCTCCTCCACCTCCACTTCCGACTTCTCATACTACTCTCCATCGTCATCCTCTTTCTCCTTTACATCCATACTGCCAACTACTTCGTTTTCCTCTCTCTAATCCACCCGCCCTCACGCCAAAGCTTTTGCTCCTTTTCATTCGCTTTTCTATTTTTTTTTCCCATCGTCCCTTTCCGAGGCACGGAATTAACGCGTGGTTTGCATCCAAGACGAGCATCGAAGTCCTATTGATCTGTGTTCTCAGTTTGCTCTTCTCCGTTATCCAGGCATTTATCAGATTTTACCGAAAAAAAATGGTATTTTCGTTGTTACACGACGACACGATTTGTTTCGTATAATACTTTGATAGACGATCCACAAGTTCAAGTTCAACCCTTCGCGACTTTCCTCCTATTTTTCCGGGTCTTTTTCTTACGAAAAATAAAACAGCGCATTCGTATCGGATGGAAGTTTCCGCCGGTTCCGTAGAGGTTTAAATGAATTCGGCGGGAGTTTATGATAATTGACTTTCGGAACGATTTGTTTAAACGATTCTTTACTGTCTCATCGATGATCTCTCCGATTTTGTAGACCGCGCCGGTTAAACGAGTTCACAGTAAAGCGAGAAAAGTTCGTATGGGAGTTTTAATAAAGCCACAGAAATGGCGGAGAGGCAAGTGGGTCACGCGAACTCTAATACCCGCACGTTGGGGTGTATTATGTATCATATATACCTTTGGCCCTATCGTGCTCACTGGCGTACCCCGTTTTGCCATCATCGTAAGACCTTATCGGTACTGAGGATCGATTTACCTTGGCGCCAGAATTTTTTAGGATCCCCATTGCCTATTCGATGCCGTCAACCTTCGGCATGTTCTCTCCAAACATTCCCGCGTTCTAAATTGAATGTAACGATAACGAAATTTTGTAATGTAAAACCTCGCGACAAGCTTTGTATAAACGCGTCTTGACGAGGCATGCAAATGGGTCACGCGATCCCGACAAACCAAACTTTCAACATATCCGATTCGTCATGTAAATCATTGTGTTTGCATTTCTGCATCTTTTTTTTTCTTCGTCTGTACTTCTGTTGATTCACTTTTTTCATTCCGAGTTCAGTATTGCATATCAAGGCGACCATTTAAAATCCGCGTCAAATATATTTTTTTTTTTCGCGAAAACATCGGAATAATAAAGATGCCATTGAAAATATTAACCCTATTGCATGAAACTGTAGGAAGGATAACAAAAACGGTATCTACAGGGTTCGTAGGTCGATCATTGACGCGCATAAAAAGTAACGTTTTATTTCCGCACGAATGCCACAAGTCGTACGACTGCAATTGCATGCAAATTGAATACAAAATACACCAAGTGCATCGGAAAGGGCATCGGCGCTCGACAGGGCTCTCTTGTCGCTCACACCATTAGTAGAATCGATCCATCGGTATCGGTATCCTTTTCCTAGTTAGTTAAACTCGGAGACTCGAGACTCCTGTGCCGTGTCCTGCGCGTGTATCACGTAACGCTCGTGGAGACTGAAAGAGCCCCCGAGTACTCACCACCGTAGTCCAGTTCCCGCGAGGGGGCTTCGAGTGACGACCGTTCGCCTCTCGGATGTGGTGATTAAAACGATACATCCGGTAGCCGTTATCGAGAGCCAACGGGGCGATAGTATCGCGAGCTCTCGATCACTGTCAGTCCGCAGGTAAACCACAAGACAGTGGACAACTACGAGCCGCTGCGGTGGGATACAAGGATGGTGGGGAAACGCGTGAATGACATTCTGTGCTGTACACCCGGCTTTCCGAGCGTCTAAACGCAATTTCATCGGAATCAGGACGTCTAGAACGTTTCAGCGCATCTAGTCAATCCGAAATGTGCCTTCGACAACGCCTGGAGACTAGAATATCAGATACAGGGAAAGCTTGTTTGCGTCAAAACCGTTAGGATTTCGCAGTTTACGTTCAACTTTCCAATTCTAAATCTAAATTGGGAAGAAATTCACAGAGTATCGCACGCCGGGTTCCAACACGTACTGTTGCAATGATTGTCAACGAAAAATTCATTCCGACGTCAATACGAAAGGCCCAAAACATAAAATCAAACAAATTCAAAGCTAATGTCGCGCCATTCAAAACATCGGTTTTCTTTAATACATTCTTAAGAACTTCGCTTTCAAATAGCATTTCCCTGAAATGTATGATACCCTCAGCTTAAACACCGCATCCAACAAAACTATATCCATTCTTAACGCGCCTTATTCCACGGGACTGCGAATGTCGTACAATCTCGAAGAATCCCGTCTCCGCTTTAACGACGGGCACTCGACGCCGTGTTATTATGCAGTGGCTTTTCCGTAGTAAAGCTCAACCGTGTCATCCCATCCTCTGGTACGACTAACGGATGATCCTTCCACGGTGCACCAGAGCAGAGAATTTGACCGGTCGCATCGGAGTCGCAAGCTATGTATCGCCCTGTTGACCTTTGTCGCCCGTAAAACCGGACCCCTTGGCTAATCGTCGCCGCGCCATTAATCTATTTACGGGGTTATAATACACGCGAGACGACGACCGGTCGACCCCCTACACCCCCATTCCATTTTCAGTCTGTAGCGCTGTACCCCGTGTGGGAGAGTGCATTAAACGGGCGTGTGCCGCCAGCACCATCGTATGACCATATAGTGTTCTACATCATTCCATACACACCTCTATGAAAGTACTCTATGTTCGCTCGTGTGTTATACTACTTGTTCACGTGTTATACGCTTGGACAGCAATACCCGGGTGTTGGTACAGCGCCACTGTACAGCGTTAGGCGAACGACGATATATACAGAACGGCAAAGGACGATCGTATTGCGGGGATGAAACGAAGAGGGGGGTGGAAACGCCGCCGCAGCCGACGGGTGTCGAGCCTCATTAGACAGCATGAGACCCCCTACGTACTGCACTCTGTATGCTTCTAAAGGGATGGAAAGAGACGGAAGCCTCTGGGGTCACATGGGACATCCGTACTGCATATATATGTATATATACACACCCCTATGTGCCTATAGTTTGCTGGGAATTACGAACGGTGGACGGTAAACTAACGAATTTACCTCGAACACGAGCCGAGTTTATGGAGAGGTCGAAATGTTGTTTATCTACATTTGCGGATGGCGCTTCAATTTTTAGATGTCTTTTTTTTACGAGATTGCATTACCGTAGTTTGCTGCGGTTGCGAAAAATCGATGGTATTCGAGGAGTCATTTTTTTGCGACATCAATTGCATTCCGATTGATCGGAGGGAATTGTGATTGAGCGTTAATACGGATGTAGAAATTTCGATAATCGATATATGTTCGACTAATCGCCAATCATTAATACTGAATATGTGATTTCAACTTCTGTTAAAGAAGGTAACGTTTCTTATCGGGTCCTTTTTTGGAATACATGGCGACAAGATTTCGATTTGTTTCGTAGTAAATGCTCTTTTTGCGATAAGAGAGACAAGTGCCCGTTTGTTCCCGTTGAACTTGTTTAATGGTCATAAAAGCTGGTGGTTAGATGTATAAATAGGTCTCGAGTTTGTACTCTCGGCGTTGGTGAACGAATCGGTAACGAAATGGTACCTATAGAGCATAAACGAGGCGTACAAGTAGCAGTCCATTTGTCCGGACTGGTGAGCGTTCGCGTTAACGATGTTTATGCTCGCGGTCGCCGGGGACACGAGAGAGTACCGTCTCGTTAATCACGACAAATTCGTCGTGATTAATTATGCTTTTCGCTCGATTAGCTTTCTCGCCATAGAGGCTGAGAGGCAATGAGTACGGAACATATACTTGCCGAGCAAAGCACGAGAGAGAGTTCTATCTCGCTTTTCCTATCGCCTCTGTCCACCCCACTTTGCTCGAGTTATCCAATTCGCTCTCGTTCCGCGTATCTCATATCTCGTCTCGTATACCTACGTATAAACACAGCGTGATCACGTTGCTTGTGTCCCGCGTTTCTCGTACATTCGTCTACGCGTGTTCGAGATAATTGAACCGTGTATGTCGCGCGAGTGGTACGCATGCGAAACGCATAATTGTCGGTATGCGAAACATGAAACTCGATGGCAAGTAGACAATTATTTCGTTCTATATACCCATTACTTGTTTTTTGTGGTCGAAAGAAATTCGATATTTTTGCAAACAGACGAATCTTTTCATTTTTGCCGATTAGTATAAAAAAAATCATATCTGTTCATTTTTTGTAAATATTGCGTGACAATTTTTTTTTTATCTCCCGGTGTATGTACTTTTCGGTAAAAAAAATCGTTATATAAACTTCTATAGTTGTCGAGTAGCCGAAGACCGAATGAAAAATCAATGAAACGAAATTTCAATAAATATCGCCAACAATCGATCTTTTTATAACGGCGTATCGTCCATCGTCAGCAGGCGCAGATACGATGATACGCGCAGAGTTCATTGGCCCAACGATGGGATTCGATATCTGGCTATTTTCCTTTGAGCCGAGATGACGCAGGGTCGAAAAAAACGAACACGGGCTGTGGTAACTCTCGCAGTATAGTACAGAAACGGAGCAACGAGGGGTTGATTCTGCCGCGGAGAAAGCTGGCATCAACCCCTCCAGGTCCATGTCCCTCTTTCACCCTCTATCTCACCTCTCTCCGCCTCGTCCCCCCCCTCCTCCCCCACCGCCCTCGGTTTTCCTGCTCCCGACCGTTGTCACTTTGTACCTGAGTCACGTACCTCTTCGTATTGACAAGCCAACCGGCAGCGTCCAACCCTGCGCCTTCGCTGCGCCTCCCTTTCTCCCCTACCGAACTCTCACTCTTCGTCATTTCGCTTTCCCTCTCGACGGTTGCAACGCTTCGAACCGCACTCCTCGCAATCCTACTCTTTCTTTATACGCCGTTCATCCCCATCCTTTTTCAAGTCTGCGCTTCTCGCGTTTCCATAACGGTCAGCCTATATCCGATCTTTCGCGGTGAACCGCAATCCCTCGAGTTTTATCCGGTTCTCTCGCGATGTTTTTTTTTTTTTTTTCTTTTTTTATTGTACGCCTTAGTATGAATGATGAACCGTTATTTCTTCGGTCGAATCACCATTTTTCAAGCCTAACCTCGTTTTGCCGCCTCACAGTATATAAAAAAAAAAGAAGAACAGCTTTGTGATTTTTTTTGCCTCGGGATATCGAGGTTCTCGTTGAAATTACAATTTATTCGCTTCGGATCGGATCCCGAAGCGGCAAATAAAAATTTGACGATTTTTTTTCTCGTTGTTTTTATTAATATATTTGTTTTGTTTTACAGGATACTTAAAGCTGACGCAGTTATGTTACAGCGATGAGCCTGCAGGCTCAGGCTCAGCGCTCGGTGAGGTACTCCCCTCAGGAGACCGTCAAGGTGAGTCACTGTTGAACATTTTTTTTTCTCCTTTATCGTATTTTACCCGTAGACTCGCTGAAAGCGATCCAGTATCTCGTCACCCTCTAGACGCGTTGCAGTTAATCTCGGGAAGCTGGACGATAAATTTTCGCCCTTTTTCCCCGCATTCGTTGTTTTTGGGAAACTTGGGAAAAATTATGAGATAAAAATGTTACTTCACACGATAAAAATAAAAGTAAAAAAAAAAAAAAATTATAAAAAAATAACGATATGATTAATAATGTTTTGAGTAATTTTACGAAAATTATTATTATTATATAAAATTTTTTGTAAATTATTTATTTTCGCGATATTTTTAATCTCTCTTCGGACGCAAAATTCGTTGAACAAGCATTGAGCTGTCGGGGTATTCGGTACCCGAGTCTTTGATCCTAAAGAAACTCTCCGTTATTTTTCGAAACTTTCCCTTGGAAATTGCATTTCGTTCCTTCTTTCGGAAACTTAACGTAATTATCTCGTTCTCTCCCTTGGAGTTACCAATGCCCGATGGTCGGTCAGTCTACTCTCGTATACACGTCCGCGCGAACGTGCGTAAGTTCGGCAGGCAGGGAGTGCAGGGGGTAGTAATCCAGGATGCGTACGTGTCCACGGTACGCGACCTTGTATCACTGCCGAACGTCCTCCCTTCCCGCTGCGCACCCGGCGCTTCGTCACTGGTGTTTCTGCGTTCCCTCTGCCACGACGGTTCCTGCAATCCTCTCGTTTTCCGTTCGCAGTGGTACTCACAGTAATACCACCGGCTGCACTCGGCGGTACAGAGTTTCAGGGACAATTTTCCACGCGGATGCTTCGGCACCCAGTCGAACGACGAGCCGGGCGTCGGTGCCTTTTTTTTTCTTTCTTTTTTCACTCACGGCAGTCTTAATTAATTTTGCGTGCACGTGTCGGACGTGGCGCGCACAGCTTTTTCGCTTCTCCGGAATGAAGGAGACTCTCGTTACGATCCCCTCCCATGTCGGTTCGTGTGTAGTTTCGACGAGCCGATACTATTTTCATTAAGAGCCTTTTGAAGCAACGACGAGAGCGTTAGGATAATTATTTTTTATAAAGATTTGTTTTTTTTTTTTGTTTTTTTTTTTTTTTTTCATTTGAAAAACGAATATATATGAATAAAATTTGCGTCTTCGAATTGATTTGAAAAATGGTACCCAACTCTGAAAATCGATGAAATCGTTAGGATAATTATTTTTTATAAAGATTTTTTTTTTTTTTCATTTGAAAAACGAATATATATGAATAAAATTTGCATCTTCGAATTGATTTGAAAAATGGTACCTAACTCTCAAAATCGATGAAATCTGTAAATGAAAATCGGTATTGACGGAATGTCAGCTTTATGTTCGGAGAGTCGATAATCAGCTCTTAATTGAGCACCAAAAGCGGTGTACCACAGGTAGTCGCGTACAATGTCCGCTTAACTCTCGCGCACAGTACAGAGAGAGGCATCGAGAGTGTCGGCACGCTGAATCAGCAGTAATGACGTACCGGAGCGTGACTCACGTACGTGACTCTGGTAATGCTGGCGATAGCCCTCCCCCCGTAGTCTCGGCAAACTTGCCAACAAGTTCTACTTCCCAACGCATTTGAGAGAACCATTTCAGATACGTATCCCAAAGGTAATAAATTTTCTTTACCTTGTCGTACTCCGTTCAGCGAGTTTACACGCTGTTGCAACATCGAACGATTTAATTATTATGTTTACCATAATAAAGAAACATTGCATTGCACCGGAGGATTATTAAATATTTTAATAAATCTTGTCAACATTTTTTTTTTTTTTTATTAAATTTATCGCGATATCGAAAGGAACCTTAAGGAATAAAAAAAAAAGTCGATACCCATAATTTTATTATCTCCCGACCGCCCGTCAGGGCAAAGAGACGGAACTTATGCGTGTCACGGAGACGAGCGATTTCGTTGTCCGGTATGTTCTCGAAAACGGCTAAAAATTACTTAACAGAATTTGATACAGCGATCAATGTCAATGTCGTTTGCAATAGAAAATTTAAATTAGTTGAATATTCATAGAGAAAAAAAGCATTTTACGGAATAGTCCTTTAGATATATCGAAGATTGGGCGCCATTTTCTGCGATATATTTTTTCGACTCCCGGTGGCCCGCGAGCCGCTCGATCTCTGTGCGGTATAACCTCAAATGCACGGAAGTCCGGGTTTTTACTAAAATTTGTCTTCTTTAAAAAGGATGAAATAAAAAAATTTTACAAAAATTAAAAAACTCTCGACTGAAAAAAGAGTGAAATAACAATTAATTATTCACATGTTATAATCGGGAGATTTCTACACTCAATTACGAAGAAATCGCACGATTATTTTTTTTTCAGTCGGGAGTTGTTTAATTTTTGTAAAATAAAAAAAAAATGTTCATGATTGACATAAACGATTATAAAATAACTAAACTTCCTAAAATTTATACTGCAGTTGGAATAGATTTTAAAAAAGTGCCATAAATTAACAATTACATTCGCGATAATCTGAAATCTGAAACTTGAAGATCCAGAGGCAGTGAACCGGCAACGTTACCTTAAAGGTATTTTTTTCCCCTTCGCCGAGTAATAAAATAACCGATGATAAACTACCCTATAACAAGCTCACCCTTTCTTTGACCGGAATGGCCATTGAGATATACAAATATGGCGTATAAACTCCCTGACGGTCGTAGAATAAGCAATCTGTAAGTTACACTCGTTGCTTCTACCGCTTATTCTACGCGTGGAGCAAGAGGCATACAGTATATACCTCTGTACTTCGAAGTTCGCGTGACCCGCTATCACTTTCCACCCTCCGTGTTCTCAATCACTCTCTACAGCGGTTTCGTATGGTTACACAAGAAGCCGAGACACGCCAAACTCGTCCCAAACGGGGATTACTTATCGCTTCGACGATTAAGTAATTCTTTGTACACAAAGTCACAAGAAGCATTTATCGGGACTTCGAATTTTCTTACCGCAATTACCAATTCCCAATTCGCAGCTTCGGAAAAACATTATCGGTGAGGATTAATGCCAAAAGATCGCACATAAATCCGCCGATTAATCCGGAGATTTTCACTTCTAGAAATTATTATTGAATTTTTTTTTATTTTACGATAAAAAAAAAAAAAAAATGATTAATTCTAAAAGTTTTAATGCATCAAAATATCTTTGTACAGAATGTAAAAGTATTATCTATTCAAGTATTCCGGACGCTCCGATAATCGTTTATTCACCGATCAGAGTCTGCAAACGATATAAAAAATATATTGAAAAATGCTCCACTCTTCGCGTATTGCGCCCTTGAAACCTTCTCGAAGCTTTCTCGCTCCCCTTTGCGATATGATATATTCAACCCCTTCGCTCGATAAAAACTCCTCTCATTCGTATCTGATGCGTACCCTCATTTCTTTTTATCGACAAACCTGTAGTGGCTACTCGATAAAACGGGTGTCGATGAGGGATCATCGTGTATCCGATGCTTTGACAATATCGTAGAAAGATTCATTTCTCGAATGAGACGATTGGTCAATATCTCAACATAAAATTCGAAAAATTCGTTTACATCGAGAGGCAAAAGTGTAGTTGTTGGCTTTTGCGCTTCGGGACCGTCTCTTCTGTTTACGGTCGAACGCGTCGCGTGGCGATCTTCACGTCCGCCGCAACCGTGAGCGGAAGATGGAAAAGTGAGAAAACCGACAAGGGGACAAACTGTGCGAGATTTCGGACGAGGGTTTTGCGCCACGCCCCGGCCATGAGGACGAGGATGATAATACCGTTGTGCGAGTCCCTCGCAGGCTTTGAGATTCCCGGTCTCACGAATACTCAAGGCCACGCAGTAGTCGTATCATTAAGGGGTTGGAATTATCCGTTAAATTGAAATATGCAATTAAAAAATTGTCTCATCCTAAAATAAAGGTACTTTCAAGAGACATAGGAGTTTTTCTGAAATTTCCGCTCGAAGTTAACATTAAATTTAAATCCGAAAATTTTTTCGGCGACTTTACGAATTTATCATTATACTTGAATGAAAATTCATTTGAAATGTCAACTGAAAAAAAATAATATATATATATATATATTAAAAAATAAAATATTGAAATAATAATTAAATTATTAAATAATCATATAATTTATTATTATTTTTTTAAATTTCGAGTCGTGATATTTAATTCAACTCGAAATTCGTTTCACAATAATACGTAGCTGCCGGGGCGCATGGTCGTCCGAATAGGGTACTTGTATCAAAAGCAGCACACAGTAACAAGTAACGTACGTAAAGCCAGAGAGGAGAGCCCTCTTTGCCGTTGTGCGTCCCTCAGCTCCGCAGCTCCGATGCGGATAATTAAAGATACAACGCCTCCGCGTCTAGCGTAGCGTGGTTGAGGGAACGGAGGAGGGTAAAACGGGCCGACGAAGACAACGATGTTAGGGGGTGGTGGACGTGCGCGACTCCGGCATATCCCTGCATTTGGTCGTGAACCAGCGGTTGTGCGGGAGAGAGTTCTGTTCTCCACCGTTCTACTTCGCTATGGTAGGGCGCGAGCGGTAAATTGGCTTACGCCTGCGGAATCTTACACCCCCTCTCCTCCCTCCAACAGCCGCGAACCGAGGCAGCGTCCACCAGGGAGGATAGGCGAGACACCGAGGGCCAAGTTACAGCCTAAAGCAGTAGTGGCATAATACAGAAGGCCGGAGGGAAAATTTTCGCACCCCGCCGTACACAGACGGGGAGGAGGGGGGGGGGAGTAAGAAGTGTAAGACAGCTATCATCGGCTGAAGCTTAAACTCTCGTCCTCTTTAACTTTCGCTCTCACTTTCAATTCGATGCTTCACTGAGCTTCGCGAAGATTTCCTCTCGCGTCGCGAGACTCGAACGACAAATTTGGTGGAAAAACCGAGAAAATATAGTGTCATGCGAATTGTACAAAAATCTGCAAAATTCAACTAAAAAAAGCTCTTCCGCTTCCGAAAAGCAAGTTTTCCTACGCGTAGGATTGATATGTTTTTCTTTTCTTTTATTTATTTACAAAAAAGTGCGATGAACGCATATAAGAGGAAAATGAGAGTTTTTGTTTGCGATCTTTTTTCTTTTCGTTTCTTTTCTTCCGGTTATTGCCTCGACGCCATATGCTTCGGGAAAACTCGAGCGGACACGGAGAATTAGCTCGTGTAGCGAGGAAGCTTGCGGCTCGAAGCTCGCCGTGGATGTTCGACCAGCCGGAAATAAGGGTTGCGTTTACTTCTCGCGACGCCCTTTTCCGTCCGCTTATTGCAACAGTCCGCCACCATTTGCTACAAGCAATCCATATACTTCTTTTTCACGATGTACAATCTATTCGAACCTTCGTAATAACTCCGAAGCTTTTTGGCGTATAAAAATGAAAGCGTCGTCTCTTTGAAGATAACTTGGAATTATAGAACATTTTCGCTCTATTATTTATTAATACGGTACTGGAGGCGGAATCTATTCCCGAAAAAAAATGTGTTTTTTTCGTTTTTATTACATCGAAAAGTTTCTGGAATGCGCCAAACGCGGTCTACGCTCTCGGTTAAGGGTTAAAACAGCCATGTGCAGACTTCCTTTCTTCTCGTTGAACAGCCTCTCGAGAGAAGCGCCGCGCCCCTTGTGGGGTTTTGTCATTGAGAAATTCGGCGTGACGCGCCGGAAGATTGGAAAAGCAGAGAGGATGGGGTACGAAGAGAACGAAGGGTGGTTTCGCTGGGATACACACGATAACGTAGTTTCGCGGTCAGGAGGGCCATCGATTAGCGATTTTTCGATCGACCCTCTATATCACCTTCGTTTCGCTTGTCCTTGGAGAATTCCGGAAATTGGCTTACCGTTTTAGCCCATTGCAACTTAGTTTTCCGCTCCCTATCCCGTAAATAGATACCTCGTAGTTCTCGTTGGACAAAATCGTTATCCCAACGAATAATAATAATAATAATAATAACAACAACAATTAATAATGATAGTAATGATAATAATAAATTAAAAAAGATCGATTTCCACCATTTGAACACATCTTGGATCGACGCTGCCTGTGCGTTCAGTGTATACTAGCGAAGGTCCTTTGCCGGGGTTCCCGGAACGATGATTTTCCTCTGGCATATTGTCGTATAAACAGAACTGCTCTTAGATATCCCTGGAACGATAGTGTATAGAGCATCACAGGGACAGAAGGGAAAATAGAGCGTAGAGAAGCCGAGGGGTACAAGCGACAGGGGAATTCGAGTCGTCGCGACGGGAGATAAGAACGAAGCGGTGGTTTTTTTTTTTTTTTTTTTTTTTTTTCCGCACGAAATCCGAATTGCTCGGGATCTCCGAAGCTCTCCGCGTACTTTATTCCCTTCTTCTTCGTTTGAACTGCATAGCTTCCGCTGTTCCTTCTGCTGCGGCAACCAGTCTCGCGATAAGACCCCTTAATCGAAGATTAATATTACCGGAGCTATATTCGCCGTCTAGCGCCGTTACGACCGGTACCACAACGCCGTCACGCGTCGAGATTAAGGGTCGCCCGCTCTTTCCCGAACGAGGCTCACCCCTCGTACAACGTCCACCGTTGCGATGTACTCGTATTATTGCTGTTTTGAATGGCGGCTTGTAACGCTATCGCATCGAAAATACCCATTGAATTTACAATCGCGGACTAACTGCGAGCGATCGACATTGATACGAATGTATTTGGAGCGACGACGACTCCCTCATCGTCGGAACGGGAACGAGTTACCGAAAAAAAAAAAAAAAAAAAAAAAAAAAAAAAAATGAAGACAATTTGATAGTTGAACAATAAAAAGTGTATTATTATTTATATTATATTTTATGTATAATTTTTTCACCTGGGGAGACACACGTTCAATATCTCCTTACGAATAAAAGCGAATGCCATCGATCGAGAAATCATTCCATGTACTACTATAAAATACCCACAAGTCTTCGAGGTGAATAAAAAATGGCGAAACTTTGCGGTTCGATTGTACGACAACGCGATAATTCGTGCCTTGCCGATAAAAGTTTTATAAGCTACGCTGTTCCACGAGATATCGCGGAGTTTCGAAATCGGTCCAACACACACTTTGTCAGCTTGTGAAAAAAGTATGTAAAAAAAAAGACGAGTTCGCGAAAACTCGTCGATTGCCCGATCAACGTGTTACCTTCGATCGCGGGTGTTGAAAAAAAAAAAAAAAAAAAAAAAAAAAACAACGTCGAGGTCTCGCAACGTACACATGCAGTGCCGGAAGAAGTTTTCATTCTTTTCTGTACTCCCGTGGAGCCCTTCGTAACCATCACCCTGTTCTTCGCTCTCTCCCTCTTCTTTCTTTGCACACTTTTCATTTTCGTTCTTCGTTTTTCCACACCCTCTACGCAAGCTTTCCGGTTCGTAAGAATTGAGAATCGATACCACCTCACTGGTGGTGGAGTTTCTGCAACTTTACTCGATGCTTTCCTCTCCGCCTTATTCTCGGTCTCTTTCGCACTCTCCGGTAACACAGCCCTGTTGGGTTTCGAAGGTTCGAAGGGCGGGGAGGGATAAGATTGGGGTGGGCGAAAGCTTCTAGAACTCAGGGGTTTCCGGATATTTATGTGACAGCAGCTGTAACGTCGGGAACGCGCCCACCACCAGCGGCACGAACCCCTCCTATGGGCTCTAAAGCTCGACTCCGTTTGCCGTGGCCGTGCGGCTCTCGCGAATTCCAACTGAAGCTTCTTCTTCTTCTTCTTCTTTCTCTTCTTTCTCGGCACTTCGACCGAAGGACTTATCGGCATTCTACGAAAGACAGCATAAATGCATTTTGTTTCGTTGCCCCCTTCTCCAAACCCGTTACCGAACGATTTTGGGGCGAAATCTAATCGAAATAACAAATAAGGGTGGAATCGAATCCAGAAGCTTCGTAGCTGATATCTCAGTCAAATTGCGCATATTGCCAGGAAAATTTTAACCCCGTCGCAAAAATTTTATATAGATTATACATAATTTATATATTTAAAAAAATACATACAAAAAAAATGATTACTATTATTTTTTATTTTTTTAAATAAACACATTTTTAAACTAAATTATAAAGTTATTATTATTATTATTATTATTATTCAAATCATAGATAATCGATATCTGTATAAAGTTTTTCTGTCCGGAGATTTTTTTTTATTTTTTTGCCATTAAAGTATTTGGCAGATTTTGAATGTGAAAGTAAAACGCAAAAGTACGAGAAACTAAGACATTTGTTTTCGTGTCGCTCGGAATTAAATGACAAAGTCCATTAAGATTCCCACACGTATTTAGTTAAATGAAACGAGTCGCATGACGATCAAAACCAACGAAGTTTGTGATCCTTCTCCGGGCAAATTGTTATCCAAACTTCCCTGAGGACTTTGGAAGCTTTGTTCACGAACGGAGCGCACGCAACTACCGGTTATATACGTAGCCGCGGAAAGCCGAATAACGAGCGAAAGCAGGATGCACGCTCGCGGGTCGACGAGCTTTCTCCAACGATGGGGACAGATAAAAAGATAACAGAAAAAAATGAGAAGGTTAAGTAGAAAGGTGAAGTTTATCGTCGAGACCCTGAACACCGCAGCCTGGTACACGCACGTAACATTGCTCGCGCCGTTTTTATTCTCTTCTTCCATTGCTCTGTCGTCTTTGTCGCGGCTCTCGTTTTCCTTCCCTTTTGGGCTTTTCGAAGGTGAAATTACCATTTCGAGGGTCGCAAGCCCCTCGAGGAAGCTTCACGAGAATCTCGAAACTCGCCTTCGACGACCCCCGGTCGTGCATAGACTGCCGTCTTGAGGGAAACAGTACGGAACACACACAACTCGCTCGACGCTGAACCTCCGGATAACTGACGTACCTTGTGTGCCGATGGCGAAGCTTCAACTCGCCTTCGTCTCATTACAGACGCCCAATTAAGAAAGTTGTGGGGCGCCTAATACTACGCGAGAACCCTTACCTCCCCCCCCCCCATCCTGGAAAAGGTCTTACACTTTCACCCCTTTCCACGCGATTCCTTCGGGGTGAGTTAACCTCTGCCGAACCTTCGAACGGTTCGAGAATTTAATGCGATAACTACGGATATTTGGATGAAAGACTCGGTGGTATTAATGTTCTACTAATTATCGACAATTAGCGGGTATGAATGGCTCGAAATTATTTACCCGATACTCTTTTAATTCAACCCTAATCGACGTCAGTTTCGCGTCAGTTAGCACCTGGAGTCTCCGAATACAATACGATCAAAATTCGACCTTCGAGGTTAGAATAAGAAAACAAGTATTCATTAATTTTATTAAAAATAAAATGTTAATAAAATATAATCACAATAATATTATTTTTAATAATATACATCTTTTTGTTTTTTTATATTTTTATTTTAGAATCTGAAATTAAAATTTGTCTTCGCCTCGGAACTTCTTTGTTTCGACAGTTCAAAAATCGCAACGAATCTTAAAAAAAAAAAAGATCGTTACTTGTCAAAAGCGCCACGCTCGTCAAAGCCGCGAGACAGAAAATTCATTGGCCAGTTACGTTGACAATATACGGCGGGGAATTTGGATTTACGCGTTGCGCACATATTCTTGATTTTTTTTTTCTCCGTTCCGAATGAAGATATATAGAACGAGTATATTTTTTTTTATCAGAATTCACTCGAGCGCATGATGGATCGATGCGTTAAATCAGTGACGCGGTGGGGACGGGAACGTCATATCGAATGCTTTGGGGAGTAAAAAGGGGTGGTGAAAACCGGTCGTGTCGGACACGTTACGCGCGGACTGTGAAATTTCATCGCGCAGTAGTACATCAACGGAATCGACACCGCTCTCTGTGAAATTGAGCTCTTTTTCCGCTTCCCTCGTTTGTTCACTCGAGCGATGAGACTTTCCGTTTCGTCTTCTCGATCCTATTCGTCGCCCGGAGTTTCGTCGGCTCTTGGTGTGGCTACGAAGTAAAAAAAAAAAGGATATCCTCCCTTTCGACGCTGTATGCGCCTTCCGTCGTTAGTTTTAATTAGAAGAACCGTACGCGCCACGGTGGCCCGTTGCCACGAAAGGTACGAAGAAGAAAGATGAAACCGCATGGAAAAGTCTGATTACATACCTTGTGGTACTACGATTTTTTTCTTTTTCACCCGTTAACTCGGATGAAATGCCGGTAAAATTTAACCGCGAGAAAAAAATTATGGGAGGACGATAAAAATTGGATTAAGAAATTGAGACCGCGGAAATATAAAATTGTTTCCTTTATGCGGGAATTAGTTGGAACTGCAAAACGGAAAATTACAGTCATTTTCTAAAATCGATCACGTGCTGCTAATTTTTTGGTCCCGAACGTAATAATAGTTTTTTGGTCACTAATTTTTTGGTGTAAAAATGTATTTAAGTTTTTTCGCGGATGAAAGAAAGAAAAAAAAAAACACGAAGCGCGAATACTGACCCTTTTTTTTTTATACAGAACTAAACAGACCCCGGAGTTTCCTCGGCGTCATTATTCTTAATTTACGAGTGCCCTTACCTCCTCATTCCCTCGTTTGACTTATTAAATTTACTCCGTGTAATAAGAAAATCCTATGCCCGGCACGTCGGAGGAATTACCGTGAAAAGAATGAGCTCTACAGAGCGCGTTACGTGTATGCATTGCGGAGTTAAGCGAATCAACAAGCATAAAAATAATTCTTCGACCGATTCTTTCGATTTAACGAAAATCAGCAACAAATTTGAAAGACAACGTTCATTCAGATTAGTTGCGAGATTTCTGACGATCTCGCGTCGAGTTTCGAGTAGAAACAGTTGGCGTTTGTCAGACGGGTTGAGTCGAGTATCCGCTTTGCACATTCCTCTCTGCTTAACTTAACTCGAAGCGTTTTGTGACGCTCCGCCCATTGTCACGAATATCGCGAATCCACCAAAACGATAAATTCACACAAACTTTTTTTTTTCCCTCTTCCCCTCTCTAAGCGAATTTAAAGTTTTTTCTCCACGATGAAAACACGCAGGGCGTGAGATACGAATATTTTCGTCTTAAAACTCCATTTATAAGTTCGAAGCCAAAGGACCTCGCGTGCACTCGGTTGATGCTTTGACTTTTAACTTTTGTCTTGTCGTTTTATTTATTTTTCGTTCTTTTTTTTATCGATCTTATTTTCTTTATTTTTACCACTTTGCCGTTGATAGCAAATATATTATCGAACTGATGGGGGCGGTTGGAACGGAGATGGTGGTGAGTGTCGAGCAAAAAATGGTCTGCATGCGAGCCCTCGGCAGGAGGAGCCTCCCAGTGGCACGACGATGAATTCACTCGGTGGTACAGAGGAGCGAAGGGAGTCTCCGACGTGCGTGATGTTATGTGACGCAAGGGCTGAACCGGTGAATAACGGAGAGCACGGGAAGAAAATGAAAAGCGAGCCTATTCCGTGGTTCTCTCTGCGCTACGACTTTTTAATGCTTCTTCCCATTTTTTCTTCGTAATAAAAAGAGATTTCTTTTCGGAAAAAAAAAAAAAAACAAAAATTCGCGATGTTTCATGTCAGCGTCTTCGGAATGTTCCAAAATATCAAAAAAATTCCGGTGCTTATGGGGCAAAAATAAATTCCAACAGGAATTTTTTTTTTTAATTTTAAATTTCGAATGATTTAATTTGATGAGCAAAATTTCACTCTGTAAGCTGTATTTTCGTTTTATCTCGTTGATTAAAAACAGATGTCGTAACTATCCGTAAAAGACAGATAAAGCATTAATCGTCGCCTCAAAAAAAAAAAAAAACGAGGCAAATTTGTCAAGGATCAGATGTCCCGTAGTTTCTGTAACTAAAGAAGCTTCCCAACTCGTAAACTTGCTAATACAATTTTCTCCTTCCGATGGCAACGAAAGAGTGAGGAGGCGTGAACGGAGTAAAAAAAAAAGAACAATTCTAGCCATGCTGTTGCTCGCGAGTGACGACGTCGATGAGAAAACGAGCGAAAGGAACGAAAAAAAAACGAACTAAAAGGAAAAAAACGTGAGGTTTCAGAGGACGTAGAAACCCGAGCGAAAGGGAAAGCCGTGGAGAAAGTGTATACGTAGAGTCGTCCCATCCCCTTCAACGTTTAAAGTCAACTTTCGCTTTTCGCGAGGAGCGCCCGGATCTGCACCCCCTGGCCGTTCGGACGCACAGTTTTCCCTCCCATCGACTC
The DNA here is from genome assembly GCA_963971235.1 of Cryptus armator. NCBI lineage: Eukaryota > Metazoa > Arthropoda > Insecta > Hymenoptera > Ichneumonidae > Cryptus > Cryptus armator. The sequence continues at coordinate 1,974,922 of OZ020234.1, read as the reverse complement.
TCGTTTCGCGTTCTCCGTTCTCCGTTCTCCTTCTTTCGTCCCTCTGACTCTCGGTAGTGGCCTTCCCCTCCACCTGAATTCAAGGTAATGCCTCGGTGCAATGAAACGCGCCAGAGGGTTTCAGGGGGCGCGCGCGAGCGCTCACTCTCTCTAAAATCGACAAAACTTTCACGGTTTCTCTCCTCTCGGTTGCCCGGAGCGCGCATGATCTAACGGCCACGTGGGAAAATCCGGCAGAACCAGGAGGCATTAGAAGTCTATGCACGCGCTTTATCGCTACCCTCGGGTCTAAACCCGAATGCATCGTTTCCTTTCGTGTTTTTCACTGACGCTGCCTTTCGCTTGAGTCGATGAAGTTTTCCTCTTCATTTTGATATCTCGCGCTCCTGTTTTTTATTATTTTTCTTCGTGCTTTCGATACTTGTACCGCCGAACCCTCGATAGCCTCAACAAGATCGCGTGACTTCACGAGTTACCGAATATTCGATGCGACGAGTTCCGGGAATTGAAGAATATTGGATTTTTCTTGGTATATTGGGGACAACACGGTTTTTTCGATGTTTGTCTTCCGCCTTTCACGTCTTTTGCTTCTATTATTTCTTTCTTAATAATTATTTTACCGTCACTTCGTATCACATGACACCGGAGGATCGCGGACTTCTTGCTTCGGTCATTGAAAAGGTGTTTCGGTTATCAAATAACGTAAATCATGGGGTTAACATTAGTTTTTTTTGTTTAAAAAAAAACTGTTTTTCCAGAGGAAATGATCTTAACGCTTCAGTTCGTGATAACATTTTTACGAAGAAAAAAAAATGGCTTCTTCAATTAATCTCCGAAAGCTGAGTTTTCGTTTTGTTAAATTTTTCAATTTTTTTTTCTCCCAACTTACAGGAGATAATAAAAAAAAAATTATTAGAATTCTCTGAATACATGTATTTTTCGGTAAAAAAAATATTTTATTACGTCTTATACTTTTTGGGGAAAAAAATCAAACATTCCATCGGTTATCGAATCGCTGGGTTTACCCTTAAAGTATATTTTTCTATCCGTACAAATGTTCTCTTTTCGATTTCCGAAAGCAAGTAGAGAGCAGGTAGCCCGTGGGTGCGCGCCTACCGCGGCGACAATACTTCTCCAGGGGGTTTCGAATTAATGGCAAATCCATAGTGAGTCCCGAGGCGCCACGCCGAGCGCGCTACCCCTAGAGCCCGCCAACGCACCCTCTCAAAAATCTTGCGGGAAACGCGCGCCATCGTATACACGAACGGCCATTTCTAAAGCTCCATCACGCGCAACTTCACGCAAACTCTGTAGGAAACTTGCCAACAAGCCGTCTGCGCCGTCTGCGCCTCGTGAGAGAAGCGTCGAAATTTCCAAGAGTTTATCCACAGAAATGTTCATCTTCCTTGAGAGCTCCGACTCGGTCGGTAAACAATACTTGAAACGAGCGTGTCGAGAGGGGATCGAGGGCTTTTAGTGCCTCTGTCGGTAATAAATTCATCGACGAATTTTTATCGCAACGAAGATCGTAAACAGCAGCGATTAGGAAGCACAGAAGTATTACTTCATATCGTAATAAATAAAAGTACTCCATCGTCGTAAAAAAATTAACTATTATTGCGAGTTATCTCGTTTTTTATCGATCCCAGCAAACGACACGCGAGTTTTCGAGTCGCGGCACGTAATTCGATCTGAAAAAAAAAAAAAAAAAAAAAATTTCGTCGACATTGTACTCCGTTTTATTTATAGTTCCGTAACACGAAAAAAGTATAAAATTTCGACGTTTCGAAGCAGAAAGTTATTTAAAAAAATCTCGATTTTTTTTTTTTTTTTCAACGGCAAATTCAAATTTTCATACGAAAATTCGTGTATTGTCATAAATTCTTTATACGCGACCGGCTGTTCTTACTTTCCTTCCCGAAATCAATCGAATTTTCTATATCAAGTGAAACTGCACTGAAACGAGTCCCTTCGAGAAAAGTCTATTCTGAATTTTGGTCACGGAATAAATTTTTTTCGAGCGATCTTCGACGCCCCAACCTCATTCGGGATATTATTAACGAGATGTAGTGGAATTGCATATGTTACACGGAGAAACGTACGAAGCTAAATGAGGCGCACAGTCGATCTCACGAGAGAGGCAGCAGACTTAAGCTCTCGTCTCGCATAGGGAGGGGTGGTTGGTTTCGAGGAGGGGTCACAATGCTATATATATAGTATTTGGTAGAATTCAGCGTCAGGGGTTTTCGTTCGAAGAGGGTGCAGTGGCTGCGGCGCTCGGCTGGACGCATATCCTCCCCCTCCACAGACTTAATCTTCCTACGCTACGTCGAGCGGGTAACCTATAACGGGATACACGGATTATAAGTTGTAATCTCCCGGCACCCGGTATATGCCTATCGCTCTCTATTCGTTAGCAGGGATCATAGGTACCGTACACAGTATTGCGGTTGGAAGCGAAAAGTGGATTGGACTTTTCGCGCGCGGTTTGTTAGCGAATGCGTTATTAAGCGACGAACCGCAGGATCCCTTTGAATCACGTGGGTCTTTACAACCCTCTCGACGCATATTCATCAATTCCAACCAATCATCTCTCTCGATTATTTCAACAATCGCGTTACCGCTAAGTAGCAATTTATTTCCATGAATTAATTAATTTTTTTTTTTTTTTTTTATAAACAAGAATGCGGGAAGTTTTTAGCAATGAGATAAAAGGATATTTTCTCTTTTCAAACATTCGACGATACCGTTTATTCTTTTTTTCTCTGGATCCCCGTTGTCCACGAATATTGGCAAATGGGTGATTCATCGCGCGGCGACGCTTTTCACTCGGCAAACACGACTGATAACCGAGATTATTACCGTTCGACCAGCCGTTCTTGTGTCCGGAACACACAAAAAGAACATAGCGCAACGCGATAAAAATGCACCAGCGGATAGATGTTTTTCCGTTTCCCCTTTATCAGTCCGCGAGGCGCTACAGTCGCCGGTTTCATTCGGCTGTATCATGCGTTTCAGCATCTTTTTTTATTCTCTTCATCATCTTGATCTCCTCACGCCGACGTCAATACGCAGTGTGAGACCCCGTCAGCTGTCGGTGTAAATTGCGCGGTGTCCCTGATTATTATTTAGATATTTATAAACATCGTACCGTCTGTAGGATTTTCCTTGCATCACCCTTCGCAAGGGTTGCCAAAAGGGGAGTAATAACATCTCACACCCAATGATGCCGAGTGTACTCGTCTGCTATCTCTTTTTATACATACGAAAATGAATTTAACACTATATAAATACGGAGAAAAAATTTCGCAATAAAAAAAAAATAAGTTTACCTACTATTGGTCGATAAGTTTATCATTGGTTACCAATTATCCATCAATCAGTGGACTTTTAGTTTTCCATCACTTGATTGCATCCATCGATCAGCGGAGAGACCAATTTCGGCGGTTTTGATTAAATCGCGTTTATGTTTACGTTCACAACTTGATCACGAGAGGGGTAGATGCGCGAACGCCGATAGCCCGCAAAATTGGTGTCAAAATATTACCAAACAAAAACACACGTGCGCCTGGCAGTGTACCCCAAGCAAACATCAAGAGAGTAGCATCGGGAACGCGTTGCAAGTGTGCGGATGTTTACTAAAAAATTGATCTTCGTCCAGCCATTCAGTACGGAGTGTGGTACATATACAGTTATAGCGACTATGTAGGATACCGAAAGCGCTGGTTTAACCGGTTCGAAAGGCACCCTTCCACTTTCGCCTTTTTTATCCGGAGCGAATGGCGAGAGTGGAGAGTCGTTGCTGATGCTACTGCCGCTGCCCGTTACCGCGCCCCGGGGTTGAAAATACCCCATGGTGGTTGATGAAGGGTGGACTATTCCTGGGCGTCTAACCGATGAGATTTTATCCAAATGGTATTCATGAGAGAGACCTGCATCCCGCGCTCCTACACGCTTCGCTTATACACACACAAACCCATTGTAATACATAAACGTTTACACGTACGGGACACAAACGCAGACTGTGCACACAATGTCCGCAGGAGAGATGAATGCCACGAGATATCACGCTTCCGAGACGTTTCTATTATTACCGAAAATCGCACCGTGTTATCTCAATCGCGTCTATCCCGTCATCTCTATGGAGCATTTCGGTTGATGCGATCGGAGTATCGATAAGTAGAGAAATCCGAAGATTTGCCTATCGAGAAGAAAACATAATATAAAAAATGGAAGGAAGGATCGTCACGCTTTATCAAGACGATAAATGTTTTTTCTTTGACCCAAACGTCTGCTATACAGAGTTGCTTCTCGTATTATTTCAATAAAATCGAATAGCTAACTTCAACATTTTCATTTTTGTACTCTGGTTTCTGTGATGAAATTGAATGAATCAAGAAGTATTAAAAAATCTATCAATGTAACTAGGAATTTTGATGTTCACGCCCGGTCAGTCCTGTTTAGTATAAATCTCGACCAGCCGCAATTTTCGAAGAATGAAATCAAAGTTTTCTCTCGTCAAACCTCCTTGTTTAATCGGCAAACAATGTCCGCGAGATCGAATATCCTCGGCGAAAGCTTCGTCGAAGGGTGGTAAAAGTAAGGGATGGAAACCTTCCAGGAATTCATACGACCACATTGGCGAGGCTCGAGGTCTCGTCTATCGTTTTAGTCGCGAGATGAGTGTTGCTCGTTGCAATATGGTGCGCGCGAGAGAATAGGAAAACAGAAGTAGGCATCGGAGTACATGGGGCACACCAAGCCGTAGCCGAATGTAATTAGTTTTTAGCCCCATGGCTATGATAGGGGGTTGTCTCGTGAGTAGACCCAGTAGGCGCCAGCATAGTGCCAGGGGTCCCATCGCGATTCTGCAGGGGCCGATGCACACGCACGCGCACCAACACAAATTTCCTTGTCGGCATCCCATTCTTCAGCATCCGATGGACACGCATAAACACACATACAGACACACACACCGTGTAGCGGCACACACGCGCACGCAATCTTTATCGTCGTTGTCGTCAACGAAGGGTGGGGTGATGTGCCTAGGGGCGGTTTCAGTTTGCCGGAGGCACTCTTGGCAAGTGCACCTATTGTCTGAGTGCAAGAACCCGAAAATACGCTTATCGAAAGCCCTTCCACGGTTCTTCGATTTCTTCCAGAGTTTCTCGCGACCATAGTTCTTGGAGTTCGCTCTTCATTTCCAATCAAACTGACGAGTTCGACGCACCGATTTTCGTCCTTCCGAATCGTATCTTCTTCCATCGAATCTTAGTGAAATAGGAGTAAAGTTTCTTTAAAGCGATGCAGCGCAGTTTGTTCAGTGTTGGCACCAGTGAAGGGAATATGTTTGATGTCCAAAACAGTGTTTTGCTTCGAGGATTACTCGCATACCTATCGTGTGGCTAGTGAAATGTTAAATCTAAATGGTGAAATAAGTTATTTAGGATAATTCTTTTGCGTTTGTTCCGTTGTCACGTGTTAATATTTTATCAAAGATGATCGGACGTAAACATTTTTTTAAAATGGTGAAAAGTCAGCAGAACTTTCACTTCGACTCCGACGTTAAATAGGATTTTCGAAATATCGAAATATCGAAATACGAAAAAAAAAAAAAAAAAGCGAATTCGTGGATAATTCAGCATGTCAACGAAGCGAAGAACGTTCCACGTGGATTGGGATTCACCGAGTACCGAGACGGGAACGGTGAAACGACGCCCGCTGTCGTTGACCGCGTCATTCTCATCGACGCCGAATTGCTTCGAGAACGTCGAGTATTACGAAGTGAGAAATTTCATCGGTGGTTTTGATCTCCGTCTCTTGGATACAACCGAAGACCGACTGATCCTCGATCGAGCATCAAATGTCGAGAACTGCTCCTTCGAAATCGAAGAATCCTCTGTTAAAGCAGTTCTCGAAGAAAGAAGAATCAAGAAAACCGATCGGACTATTCGGGACAATGGAAGCGCTTTTATCGGCGCCAGAAAATCGGCTCGTAAAAAAAATCCCGACAGTAAAGTAGGTGAAAAGAGAATTGCCGAATGTGGAGAATCGAAAAGCCGAGCGATAAACGCGAAACATACGAAGGTAAAGGTAAAAACCGAGAGCGACCAAAGGACCCAAGAATCCGTGGTATTGCATTCGGAAAAATGGATCTCCAAACTCGCAGTGAAAAAGGACTTTGGTCTGAAACTTTGCAAGGACCCGCAGATCTGGAAGTCAACAAAATCGACGAAGAACTCATCAGCTTGGAGAACCACGCCACCTGCCACCGGCGAATCGCCGGGAACATCATCGGGCGGATCACAACGACGGACTTCAATACCAAAACCCAAATTAACCAGATCCGTTTCGTCCAAAGGACGAGGCTTGGTGAACTCGAGTTCCGAAAGTTCAGGAATCGGATCACCCCTCTCGCCGTTATCGCCGTTACAGAAGGAGACGACGACCTGCTGCGTTGACCCTGAACTTAGCAAAGATGAAGACAGTCCAGATGGTACAATTAGGATCAGCGAAAGTAAAAGTTCCGGCTTGGGGTCACCGGGCAGTCCAGATTCGCCACTTTCACCGGACAGCCAGCAGTACGCTGCGTTCTATTTGATTCAGCAACAGCTTGAGAAACTTCACAATTGTCCTTGCGAAAGAAGACAGGCACAGGTAGGCCTTGTAAATATCCACCACTTCATCTCAGAATCTGACTCTTCTTGTCTACATTCATATTTCGTAATCATTGGATACAACAGTCCCCGTAATTGAAGAGCTCATCTTTCAAATATGATTATTTAAAATGTACGTCTACTTATACAAAAATTACAATTCCTTTTTCCCGCCATCAACGCGATTGCAAGACGTATCATAAAATGTTGTAACAGCGAAACGTTGAATCCAAAAATAGAGTGACAATCCAACGAAATGAAAAGCAATCGAAAAAAAATTGCCGCATGTCCCATGCGAATTCTTATTTCGGTAATGCTGTAGCAGCCGGCAAACTGGCGTATGTATGTATGTATCAAGCTTTACTCGTACTTTTGGCCGATCCCCGGCACCACCGGCTCCAGCGTCGTGCAGCAAGAGATTGGCACGTCTAGCGGTTATCCTAGGATCATAAATCTTGTGAGTCACATTCTGGGGTCCCGGGACGGCTTTGCCCCATGGGTGTGCGCCCACGTGGTGCGAAGGAATTACGAGGCCGCCGTCTCTCAATGTGCGCTTGCGCTGTCGTTCCACTACCAGGGTGCATTTCTACGGTGTGTAAGCACGCAGGGCGATCTTGTTCAGTGGAGCTGATGCTAGGGTCGCTCATTCATGAAAGCGAGAGGGAAATAAAAGTAAGAAAGACCGAGCGTTCCCGAAGGAATTTGATTTGCCCGCAATGTTTGTGCGGCAGGCTTGCCCTCTGCTAGGTCTTTCACTGGGCGACGTTGTGACACGATGCTGTAGGCAGTATCTACTGATCTGCTGTAGAGAGACCAAAGCTTTCTCACTTTCCCTCCACAGGGGAAAGAGCTCTCTCTATTCTTCCAGAAGCGACGAAGCATTCCGAGCATTTGCCGCTTGATGGCGACACACGCATTGCGTGGATTCTTTGAGACCCTTGCTTCATATTGCTTTCAGTAGACGAAGAGAGCGGGAAGTGTGAGGTTGAAGAGAGACGCATCTCTGGTGCAAGGGTCGCGGGACTTTGTTTGTTTTTGGGTCAAAGGTTGTTCTCTATCGAGATTTGGACGGATATGAACTTTTTTGGATTGCAGACATGATCCAGATTCAGATGTTTTCTTCTTCAGTTTAAAACCGACTTTATGATCTTGTAAATGATTACTGCATGATCTGTTTCATATTTTGTTTCCGTGAGTCGTCGGATATTATAGGATGATAGAGGATGCGCGTTCACATTCACTCGAGTGAGCATCCCATACGTAGCATAGAGTAATTTAATGAAACCTTGCGATACATCAAACGTCGAATATCCCGGGTAGGAGAAATCCGCGCCATGCAGGGTCTCCCAAAAAACGATTCCCTGTCGTAATATGGAACCTCCCCTGTTCGTGCGTTTTTGTGGGTTTCGGGAGGAACTATATACCCTTCTGTACCCAACGGTACGCACTCTCGCGCCATCCACATTTGATACGTGCCGCATCGAGACTCGCTCATGGAGTTGCCTCGTTCGTTTCATGTCGCCCCGGGCCTTGGATGTCCCGTTTTGTTATACTTGCGAAAAAAAAAAGCGTATTAGTCAGGAAATGGAAGCCGTGCCATTAACGGAGGCTTTTGACGGCATTGCTTTACCTTTCGAACGAACAAAAGAACCACGCGATAGACTTTACAGTTATTGGCAACGCTTCGGTGAAACTTGTTGGATAGTAAGAGAAAGAACCATGCCAATGGCTCCTCATCGCCTGTGCCTTAAAGGGCCAATCACTGGCATTCCGTTAGGAACAAAAAAGAACCACTGAAATCGTGTTTTCTCAATTCGATACTGCCGGGACACCCCAACAGGTGAATCCCCGTTTCGCAAGCTTTCGGTCCTACGACACCACCCTTCACTCATACCCATTCCATTGCCCGGTAACAAGTTCCATCGCAGTTCACTCATTGTCAGGCAAATTCACGACTCTCCCCTTGCGCCTCAACTCGTGCAACTTTGCCCCATCCATAAAAAAAAAACTCAATTCCTCAGAGGGGAAGATACGCCCGGGACTATGCAAACGGACAGAGGAAGTGAAATGTCTTTGATCCGCGAAAAAATAACGTAAAAACTCCCTTGTAGAAACGATTTCGCGGAGCAGAAATGTAAACATGTAAACGGAATAAAAGAGAAAGTATCGTCATGATGGTTGTCGGAGAGTCGAAAGGCGTCATTACGCAATAGCAGCACAGGTATGGAAGACAATCGTTAGTTGCAATATTTTGCAATTAGCATACGAACCTTTATTTCCATGAATGTATGGCAAATCACTTCTTACTTTCTTTACCTTTGCTTGAAAAAAATACCTATATATCTGACTATTTTCAATTTTTATCAAACGCATAAAATCTTGTAATGTCGTTTGCATAAAGTAGCCGCTGTGTCCTTTATACAGACACCACTACTACGACGTTCTTCAACGTCTTTTGCAAAAGTTTCGCGTCAACGTTATTGTAGCCCATGGCACCAGCTTTACATGCGACCCTACGACATATTTTTATCCCCTGTGCCCTCGTAAAGGTCTTAGGAATGATCGAAAAAGCGTTGTGTGTCCGCGCAAGACGAACGAACGAAATACATCCGATCTCTTCGTACATCAGTTTTCCCTGTACCCAACGGGAGAAGAAATGCGAAACGAAGATTCAGAAGCAGAAGGCTTCACTTTCATGTGGAAAAATCATTCGCAATAATCCCGAAGCCGGTGACATGGCAATAACGCTTTTAGTAAGCCACCCTCGATAGCGGCTTTTCGTTTTAGAATTCCGCATATACTACCGCCACTCGGAAGCTCGCGCGGTTCTCCACCCCTTAACCTTTTTCTACCGTTCAAAGCGTCTCGTTTGTAGAGTTGCGTGTTGCGGCAACGGTCTCGATGATTTACCTGCGATCCGTGATGCTTCGACGCGGTAACCTTTGCAAAGCACTCGTGTATGGCACATGGGACCAATTTTCATCGTTTACCAGTTTCATTTTCCTATCGTCGGCTGAGTGTCACTGCCGTAAAGGCTAAGCTACCACCAGAACGTCGGGGATTGGGGCGGTAGGTTGGGTGCGCATTATTATATTGAATTCGTAGAAACCGTGGAGTAGATGGAGGAAGCCGCGAGATCGGTCCCGTCGGTTTCGACGACAGAGGACGATAGCAGGGCTATAAGCGGAAGGGCTTGGATGATGAGGGTGGGTTGTGGAGGATAACAGAGAAGAAGGAAGAGACGAATTATAGTAGACACGCGCGAGAGGGTGGAAAACGAGGAAAACGATGAGAGGTCTGGTTGGTCTTCGAGTCAACTGCGGATTTGTTAATTGCAATGTGGACGACCTTCGCGACCCTTCCAACCGGAAGGTCTGTGCCGATCGCTTCATCCATCAAGGGTCGTCGTCATTTTAGCCATCGAATGGATCCGCTGAATAGTCTGGTGGCTTTAAGAAAACGTTTTCTCCCTTTTCACTTGAGGATTCTCACATCTCTCCCTGTAATATGCATTCAAGCCATTCACCCTTCGACGGTGGGTGAGATTTCGGAGACCACGGGACTTCGAGTACCGATCGAGAAGCCGTCACTTCCTAGAGTGTCGAATTCAGTGCTCTGTAACCGATGATCGGAAGTGAGGAGAGCTCTGACGCGTTTTCTACGTCGGTTGAAGAAAGACACGAATACTAATATGCCTTCGATCCTTTGCTCTTAGCCGGCGGAATGTATACTTTGAAACACCCTAAAGAATTCACAAGTGACGGAACTTACATTCGTCAGATTTTTTTATAAACCTGCCATGTGGCGTCAATTTGGGCGACTAAACGTTTCCATAGAACGTCTCATTGATTCATTTTCTTCGCATCATCTCTGGAGCTTCGTGTGTTCGTCTGATTCACTCTTTAGTAGCGTTCAAAGAGTTCGTTTGAATTGAACGATTCGTCGTCGAGTGCAGCAGTAATAACGGGGGATTCCCCGCTCGTTCAATCCCACGTGAGTTGCACTAGGCGCCCGTGACTCATAGCGCAGTCCGCGAGGCTGTCGCGACGGGTCATAGAACCTCCAGTGCTCGTGTAGCACCACAATTTGTACGAAAATTACTATTCACCTTTGTTATTTTTATTTTTACTCATTTATTCGTCTCACTTTCATTGTCTCGCCGTATACTCGTTAATACGTATCCCCGAGTCAGCGGTTAACAATCACAATCAGATTTCATTAAGGTAATAAGACGTTCGGAACGGGTAGAAAGAGAGACCCCAGAAGAGAGACCCCAGGGAGCATCACGTAACATGTGTACACGTGTAGATTACCTGTCTTCGAGCTCTCAACGATCCGCGGCTCACGAGACTTCACTACGAAGCGAGAGATAATTACAATAATTTGTCAGGATGGGAATAAGGGATTGCGAGGGATCGCGGTTGACGGGCGACTGGAACTACGTGCAAATTTGTAGATATAGAAGCTTTCCGACTTTCAAAAAGCATTTTTTTAGTCGCGGACAATAAGCTACGCGGTGCTATTATTTTGCGACACTGTTCTCTTTGTTTATAGTATTTATTTCGCGATTGAATAAACAAAAATTAGCCAATGACGATGATAATTTGCTCATTGGTTTTTATGAGAGAATCAGGAAAAATACGCATAATAACGATAAATTTTGAAGATTGAGTCGTGTAAGAACGGTCACGGGATTGCGGGTTGACGCGTGACCACATCAAGATCCATAGATAGAACCGGCTATACGAATGTCATGCAACGAAATCCTTTGAAAATCTCCATGGGCTCAACAGCCGGACTTATCTACCGACGGGAATCAAATTAAAACCCCATTGATTCATATATTGCGTTGTAATACGTATATAAAATGCATACATTTACATCTCCGTATCTGTGCTGTGAGGGAGGGAGAGGGGGGGGGCTGTACCCATTAACGGTAAAGGGGAGAAGCCAAGTTGAGTCGAGCCACGCGTTGACTTGATTGACGTGTGCGTGTCTCCGTGATGATGGATTCGTTGTTCTTGCTTTATGGCCGCTCGGTGAGCTTTTCCGTGAGCGAAGCAAACCCCTGCGGAAGCGTTGTTCAGCGCGAAGGGGTCAGATGAGTGCTAAACTAGCGATACGCGGCTATACTACTCGTCGTTGCTGTGACTAGTAGAATGAACTGTATAGTTCTCGGATGTCCACCGCTTGTTCCGTTCTCATTTGGTTGCAAGCGATGCAAGTATATCGACAACTAGCGCCCTTTAGCACCTCAAAGACTCAATCTTCGTATAAAAAAAAAATCGAAAGAAGAGAAATAAAAAAAAAATTTATGTAAAAGAAAAGTCTGTTTTACTAAACTATCAATGGAGAAGTATTTTATTTACTTTAGAACAATTTTTGATATCAAGTGTTGAACAATCGGAAAATATTTTAAAGGGCATTCGGAATCACAAAAAATGGTAATGACAGTGTCGGACGCACGAGTATTGGCATTAGTTTAGAATTGGCTAAGTACCCTTGGGACCAACAAGGGTTTGAAGCAGAAACGAACGGAGGAGAGTTGTTGGTCGCTCCGTTACTCCCAACACTCGCAATTTATCCATTCCAATACATACATACAGAGTATATCAAACCGTAGTTGCATGGAAGATTCATATATCCACGAGCTTCTCGTATCACTGTTGGCTAAACTGCGAACCAAAGGGAAGCTCACCGGGAAGGAGAAAGAGAACGGGAAGCGGGCCTGTCGCCCGAATAATTGTGGCTCTGACATTGAAGCCCCAGAGCGCAGAACGGCAGCTTGTTTAGCATGCATCCGAAATCTTCCGGGGTGCTGAGCATTCGCCATAAATATGCAGATTTTGCCGGAGGTGATGCCACTGCTGGTCGACAGTGGGTCTATACATACCTAACCATGATGTGCGTATAAGTATGAGAGTGCTACTGCTACTGGTCTGCCTTTCAGGCTTTGGTTGCTTTTCCAAAAGGGGGTGAAAGCCCGCGGATCGGCTAATACACACAAACTTTTTTTTTCTCCACACACACTTCCCCTTTCGCGCAATCATTTGATTGGTAAATAAAAAAAAAAAAACTTAATTTAATTTTTTTTTTTTCATTACTATTATTTTACTATATAATTATTAGTGTAAGTTGATAATATATAATTTTTAACTTTCAATTATACTTTGAATTTAAAAAAATTTATAAAATTGTTTGAAAGCCCGTAACCCGTAAAATATTAATAATTATTTTATACATTTTTATACTTTTAAAACATTTTTTTTTTGTATAAAAAACGACGATCCTTGAATTGTTTCATATATCTCATGATACGAACTAAACTATAATAAAGAGAAAAAAAAACGCCGGAAACATGGAAGTGAAAAACAGTATACACACTTCGTATTAGCATCCCACCGCGCGATCCTGTTGTTTGTTCGACTGAATTCTCTATCGTTATGAAGGACACAGTGAAACGATGTACTAATATTACTGTACGTATACCATTGGGGTATATAGTATACATATACATATATGAAATACAATAACCCCTGGTATAGCGGCAAATATGCGCGCCGCTCGCGCACAAATGCGTTTATAATATTCACCCCGTGTACACAGTGAGGGTGGCGAAGGGCCGAGCGGAAGAGTACGAGTTGAGGAAAGTCTCTCTCTCTTGATCGAACGACACCGAAGGGGGTGTCGATGTTATGCCGCTCAGTGCCAAAATTTCACGTTCCTATGCGCAAAGGGCTCGTGTTTTTTTTTCTTGTCGTTGTACGGCAAACTTCATCGTAAAAATGGGATAAGAATTCCATGAGACAGCATACCGGTAGCGTGTAGCATATCGGACCGACTTCCAGCACCTCTAGACACCCTTATTTTCTTTCTCGATGCCTCGAGCGCTGCGCGCCTGACACGAAACCTTATTTTTGGCTTATTTTCCGATACACATTGATATTCTTATTTCAGTTATTTTTTTTTTGCTCAGTGCAAAAATCAATATTTGATAGTATTTTTTACGCAAATTCCAATGGAATTTCTAGTAATTTTTTTTGTACTTTGATAGAAAAAAAGTTTAATAGAAAAAAAAAAAAGTGCTAAAAGCCGCGGATTTGTTTCGATTTAATATTTTATCGCTATTTTCTTTACTATTAATAATTATCGACGCCTATCTGTCAATTTCGCAACAGTAAACCAACAATAAAAACCAAAATTTCGTAACTAATCGTAAAAAAAGACATTTATAAAATCGCAATAATTCGCCTACACCCCATAACGGAATATCGCCATCGCATAATCGAAAAAAATAACTGAAAAACCCGTGTCGTTGTTGCACATGTCGCGTGGGATGGCAAGCGTAGGTTCTATTGTTATCCAATAGACACGCATAGACGTACGGATACATTAAAGAGTTGCGTTCTATCATAGCGTGTTGCACGACGGACTATCGCGTTCTCGTTCTCGGTGGAAGGAAACGCGATAGGAATGCGCGCGCGCGTCAGCCCGCACTGATCGTACGGGGCGGCGCGCATCGGCAGCTTTTGAACGCATTCAGTCACGTCGAGGACCCTTGGAAGAGGGTTGCGTATCCACCTTGGGCTCCTCTCGCGGGCAGTGGTTTACGCCGTCTTATCGCGAAGTAACCAGACGGAAACCGCAAATCTGTCTCTTTATACAAATCCTACAATTAAACTCTAATTTTCTATGGTCCTATTGAAATAATAATAATAATAACAATAATATTAATAATAATAATAAACTTATACTTGATAAAAATTAAGGGTGTGCAATAAATCTCATCGTGATTGTGATTAACCTCTACTTGTGATAATTAATATCGTCAATTTGTTAAAATAAAAGATAAATCATTATTTTTTCTATCGACGGAAAAATTTTCGTCTATAAAAATTTGGTACAAAAGTGCAGCGAAAATTAAAAAAAAAAAATAACAAAAACGAATGCGAGGAGATAATTTAGCGGAGGAAATAGATAAATAATTGTCAAAATTTCGGAAAAAATGTGCTCACGATGTCCGGTTCATCGTCGTCGGGACTCAAGCCTCCGAGTGTCTTTTCGGGTATCAGGAGTACGGGAACTAAGCCAAAATCGAAATTCTCAAAACTGACCTCACCGCGATCGTCGCCGAAGAGACAACAATCGTTATCGTCTGTTGCGAACGATCAGGGATTATCGTCGAGTCCGATCTCGCCGTCGCGAATTTTCTCCTCGTCAAATTCCGAATTTACGTCGCCGTCAAAGTCGTCGAAGTCGTCGCCCCGCCGTCACGCGCAGACGGACGATTCGACGAGGCAATTTTTAACGAATAAACATCGGCAACAGAGCCCATCGCCGAAGCATTCGCCGAGAAGATATCAGGAGGTTCGTTCGACTATCGAAACATTCGAAGAAGACTGTTCCCCGGACGAGATGGGCTTCGGTTACGAAAATTCGTCGTCCAGGAGTGCGAGCGACGAGCCGTCAATGTCTTTTCTCGAATTCGAGTCGCTGTACACGCTGGAAAAGGAATTGGGACAATCGAGACGCGAGACGATCGCGGAACTCGACGAAAAATGTATTTTCGGCGGTTGGTTCGGTACGCGACGCGGTGTTTACACGGAATTGCCCGATCCGTCTTGCAGAAACTCCGAATGGATTGGCAGAGCGGCAAATGGAAATTCGGGTGGACCTTGTAATTTCGGTATGGTTAATGCAACGTTCGCAATTGGCCAGACTATCGGAGCTTCGCAGATACCCACGGAAGGTTTCAGCTTCGCTCCTGGCTGGGCACTCAATGCCGAACACTATTACCAGTGGCAACAGCGCGGAAAAACAACGCAGCAGGTATTAGAATTTTCACCGATTATACGATTCGACGAGATATGTACATCGAAATTGTAAAATTCGAAAGTTATCACTCGAACTTTCATAAAAAAAAAATAATAATAAAAAAAAACGCGAAAATATAAATCGAAATTAAATTAAAAGAAAAAAAAAATTGATGGAATATTACATTTTTAAAAATTGATTTTATTGTATTTGAAAAAAATACAAAAAATTATTTTTTATCACCGAGAATGAAAAAAATTTATAAAAATATATATGCTGTACTCCACATCGCGTAACTAAATGATACCATTTTTTTTAACTCTATGATAATATGGAAATTTTAGTTAAATTCATGCGACCGGATAGTGGAATTCATTTTGTTTTCGTGATTTTTTTCTCAAATGCGTAATGAACTGTCGAGGACAGGTCTCTGGCCACTCGTGTTCGCGTTGCGCTCTTTTGCTCTTTCGCTTTGTCGCATTTTTCATCCCCCAAATACCGAGCAGCAGCGGTCAAGAGATAGCGTGCATACGTTTACTTTTGAAACACGAGGCCTGTTCGCTTCGCGCTCGAGGCCACCGCGAAATTAATCGAAAAACCGGAAGCAATTTACCCTCTGTATCTGGTCAAAGCCATGCGCTACTGTACCGTACAGATCCACGCGTTCCGGCCAACAAAACTGTATTGGTCGCGAGTATTTAATTTTTTTTTGCGCTTAGAATTTTTTTCACACTAATTCACCGTTTTTTTGGCGCAACGCGTCTCTTTTAAACGCTCGACGAAAATTGGACAGTGATTTTTGGGACCAAGCATCATTATCGTCGTCGTAATCTTTCAATTTCTTTCCTTTTTCAATAACTCGCTATATTATTCTCGGAAAAACGTTGCGCAATCATTTTTTTTTCTAAATTAGAATTCAAGCAAATTACGAATTGCAATTATACGGAAAAAACTGTTTGAAAAAATGTATGAAAATCTTCGCAATTTTTTTTTTTTTTTTTTTTTCTGTGATTTTTCGATTTCCTGTCTCGCCGTTTGACGCTTACTATATGATTCCATTTAATACCCGCAGTAAACTTGCTTACACACGATATTTCGATTTATCGAAGCGTGCGTAATCGATGATATCGATATTCCCTCCTATGTTGACGATCGTGGGTGATGCAATATTTCGCAACTCGGAAGATTCGCGTTTCCACGACGTCGAACACACGACCAGTGAGAGCATCCGAGTTTCCCGTAGTTCTCGTCTGTTCTCTCTGCCTTCTCGAGAATCCTCGAGGCGAGTCGAACGAAGGAGCGAGAGCTCGAGGGGTCGAACCACCGAGTCTATCAAATATGCTGCCCGAGGGTGTGAAGATACTTTGATCAAGACTGGCGGGCGCCCTCAGAATTCTCCTTTCTCCTTCTCTCGGCACTCTCTCGTGGCTCACGATGTTTACATTAAGGGACGAAGTGTACGCAACATGCCGAAAGCGAAAGTGAAAGCGCCGTGGCTACCAGCAGAGAACGTCTTTGCGAACGATCCGACGATGCTTTTATCTTACTTCTCGATTTCTTTCCTTCCTTTTTTTTTCATCCCTCTTCCTCCCCCGACCTCCCTGTCGGCCTTCTTCGCTTTTTTTCCCTGCGCTCGGCACCGACCGATTCGAGTCATTAATGGGCGTTTTTCTTCGATACCAAAAATACGTGTTTTACGCAATTATCAAAGGCAATTTTTATTTTTATTGCATTTGAAAATCAACTTAATTTGTCTTACGAAATTAATTTGCTCTTCGCTATCGATCGCCGGATATCGTTATCCCAAAGCCCTATAAAGGGTTGAAGAAAACGTCTTAAAAAAAAACCGTGAAAAAATAATACCGAGTATCGCGAAACGGAGCAACGACGTTCCTTTTTTTTTTTTTGGCTATATACATCAAGATATCCGTCGAATCGCGAGGCTTTCACTTTCAAACGAGGAAATTGAATATTGTTTATTCA
Organism: Cryptus armator; assembly: GCA_963971235.1. Classification (NCBI taxonomy): domain Eukaryota; kingdom Metazoa; phylum Arthropoda; class Insecta; order Hymenoptera; family Ichneumonidae; genus Cryptus; species Cryptus armator. Next base: position 1,957,469 of record OZ020234.1, on the reverse strand, counting down.
GCGCTCGTGAAGCTCGATTCTCCCTCGTTCACTCGTTTTATTTCATTTCTATCTATACGCGAGGCACCGACGAGTCGGTATAGAAAAACGAGCGAACGTTACGCCACTGGAATACGAAACGCATTGTCGCCCAATTTATTTTTACCTTATGTGCTGAAATTCACTTTTCGCGTTTGATTTTTTTTTTTTTTTGTATAAAACATATATAGATTATGACTATACATTAGAAAAATATAGCTTTTTCAATGTTGCAGAAAAAACGGAAATTAATTGCTCATTAATTAAGAATAAAAATTTTCGAATTTTTATTTTTATTTTTATTATTTTTTTTTGCTAAAAAAAATGAAAGCCTAATGATCGAGGAACCGAGACGCTTATCGGGTTCATCGGCTCCGCAAAAAAACGCCGGATAAATTTCTCGTCTCCGCGAAATTGGCTTATGAGTATGAGATCGTGTCATATTGGCTCTTTGACTCCTCGATGTTAAGGGAAGCGTGTAGCGTTAAGGTAAGAGGGCGAGGGCGCCAAGGAAACTCGTGATTGGGCCGCGAGACGGGAAGAAGTAAAATGTTGTCTCGAAAGCGACAAGGGGCCGCGTGGAAAAAGACGCCGAGCGTTTGGGGTGTGTAGCCGGAGGGCCGGTCGGAGTTGATACAGCAGCGGGCGCAGCGTATAGTTCGTAACAATTTTCCGCGGGGATGAAAATTGCCAATTGGACAAGTAACTGATTTAGATGTGGGAAGAGTGGAGGAAGGGGTACATAACGTACATTCGTCGTGCATCAGCCGCAGAGAGTGTACTCGCGCGTTCGTAAATAGAATTCGTATTTAACATCGTAAACCAAATACATTTTTTCTCGGAACATTCTTCCGAGTAAAATTTTACTCAGTTACGAAACTTCAATACCCATGATGCATTTTTTGGGAGGTAATTCCGTAGCTTCCAGTGCGGAATTTAATTGCGCGGGGGACGTACCTACCCCAAGGCAGAGAGCAGCGTATCTCCTCTATCGCGGCGTACGCACTTCTATCTTATATCGGGAGAAAATGGATCTCTAATGGAATCGTTGTCCGATATATCGGAGAATATATACCGTGCAATACACAGTAGATTTCATCTTCCTTTCTCCTTTCCTTTTCTATTTTTCCGTATGAGTCACCCACTCCGCGCGTTCGCATGGCACATAGTGCACACACGTTTCTCACCCCCTGGGTACGTCGATAGAACACGCGAGATGAAACAATCAAGAAAATACATTGGATTTCTGTCACGAAACGACGAGTGACAAAATTTTTTTTTTTTTTCGAAAAATTTCAATTTTTCGTACCACAAAAATCAAAATCGGAAAAATCATAAACAAAAGCATATATTTCGATGAAAAAAAATAGAAGGATTGAAAAAAAAAAAAAATTTGCGATCTGTATACACCGCGGAGTTTATTGCGTCTTCTTATTTTTATGAGATATTTGCTCAACGTCGCAAATAACCGTCGAGACGATAAATGTCATATTATTAATGAACGAATAAAGGGAATGAATTCAAGAAGAAGAATTAATGAATCGAAGGGTGAAAGTCTCAAAGAGTTTTCATCGAGATTCTTTCTTTATTCTTCTCATTTCCCGCAATTCGGCAACTCGCCTCTCGTTCGTGCAGCGTACCACTATATATCGCGTTCCATCAATTTCCCGCGAGATGACCTTTGGCGAATTCAAGGCGGGACCTCGAAGAGGCAAAGGCCGTTTCGGAGCGCTTCGGTCCCGCGTCCTCCGGCGCTATAACACAGCACGCACAGCCATGGTACAGCAATTAAACGGTAAAAGGAAGAAGTACCCTTGTGTAAAAGCGAAAGAGGGTGGGTATGAGATTCGCCTGTTCCCCCGTCGATTCGCACAGAGGCTCGAGCTCTCCTCCGTTAATACCCGCCGGTGGAATTCGTGGTCGAGAATCGAAGACCCTTCGTCGCCCCGCCCGGCAATTCGATCGACGCGTCACCGTGACGTGAATCGAATTGAGCGGAGCTTTTCGATTTGGGCCGATAGAAAATAGAAATCTTTTTTTCCTTTAACCGTTCGATCGGTGCGATATATAACGGAGTATTACGGTTTCCAAAGAAAATCAATAATATTATCCTGTTTTTATAGACGTATCGATAATTTCGTATTTTTATTAAAAAAAATTTTAAATAAAAAAAAAAACACAAAACAAAAAAGTTTCAAATAAAAAAAAAATATTCAAAACAGTCAAAAGAATGTTTTTTCGCTGTTTTTTTTATTTGCTGGATATCGATACGAGTAAATGGAACAAAGTGAAAAAATATCTGTGTCGTGCGCAAGAATAGTCAAAAACAAAAAACAAATCCATTGATTATTTTTCAACGATCGAACGCCGCAAGACAACAAAACGATAACAAAAGCGAAAAAAAAGTACGGGCCGCGAGTGAAAATTGCTGTTTTTTCGCGTGCCTTTTCATCGACGCCGTACTGCACAGTTGCTAACCCGGGAAAGGTCCTTCGACGACAGGGCGAGTGGGGAAACCCGATATTCCCCGCGTAGTCGTTTAATTTATTTTCCGATCCGGTAGACGCATCCATCGCGTACCCACACGCATATATGCATATCGTACGGTGTAAGCTAAACTACACGTCTGTATAGATGTGTACACTGAGGATAGGAAGTCCTTGTATATTTTCCGGTTATTTTCCGGCTGAGGTCGTTATCCTCAACGAGCCAAACGAGTCTCTCTCTTGCGCTCCAATACCATTGTGCTATTCGTAAACGTACGCGCGGGAAGTGCGGATACAGAGCAAAAGTATACAACAACAGTGCGGAGATTACGGAGATATTTATAGGTTAGGTGGGCATTACGACTGCGTCGGAGATACGAAACAGCCTCCTCTGCTCCAAGGTCAATATTGTTTTTATTTTCGTCATATGTCAACCGTGAACAATCGACGACGAAAGAAAAACAAAGGATTCTTCACCCTTTCGAAACAATATTATTATAATTATCAAAAGACGCGGTTTCATCTCGACGTCGAATCGAATAGTTTAAAAAATCAACGAAATAATAATATATAATAAATTCTCATAGCGCGATAAAAGATTTTTTTTCTTTCGTATTTTTTTTTTAAACTCAATGATTCTTGATTTTTCGGTATTTTTAGCTACTCACAGACGCGAGGGAATAACTCGAGAGGCCGAAGGTATATTTGCCGAAGCCACTCGAGTGCTCTCCATTCGGGTAATGACGCGAGTCACCATTTTTTTTCTCTCGAACTCCACAGGTTGTGGCATTGTTGAATCTTTTGAAAATAAATGGCAGTCGGACTGTTGGCCATTGTATTCCGGGATATCTGCGTTCGTGTCTTTCCCCTTTTATCTCCGTTTACGTATGAGCAAAGGGTCTCCTCGTACGAGACTTCACGTTTCGTATGTACCTAAACGCGAGGGTTGTTCGGGACGGAGAATACGGATAGGGAAACGGGAGTGGGGAGGAGAGGGAACGTCTACCCTCCGTACGAATGTCAGAGCTCGTTAGAGCTCTCGAAGTAAGTTAGCCGAGCGGACTTCATTGATGCCTCCGGGCCTCCGGCTTCACTACGGCAAAAACGATGGGAGACCCCGGGAATGTCCTACGTGAGCCGAAAGAATTATAGCAATTTCGTAGGCCCCGGAATTTCGAATCGCTCTCGATGCTCGCAAGCGAGAACGCCGCTTCCGCCGCACCTCGCGACACTCGCGTGCACGATATTTACTATCCTTCGTATAGCTATAGATCTCTCGCCAACTCCAGAGAGTTCGGAAAAGAGACGAGAGCGAGTGAGAGTCTCGCACGCTCGACCAACGAGATTTATCGATTACCGGGAGTCCTATAGACTCCGGTATATGGTGGACAACGCTTTGCGCGCACGTGCTGCCCTTTGAGTTACAATTTTCTCATTTTTTTTTTTTTTTTTTTTTCTCGATGTTTTTCATTTGTGCGAAAACGTAATTTGTAAAATCAACTTTCGATTGCGATCGGTTTAAATTATTATTTTTCAAGATGGCGTAGGCGCGATCTCGAGATCGATGAGAAGGGAGACGCGACCGTTGTTATAACGAACCGCAAACATCATCAGCGATGATTAATCGACTTTTTTTCATGTATTCCGTTGTTTAGAATGTCAAAAACCCACCAGAGCCCTACCTTAACGAATAATTCCTCGGGAGATAGTAGGTACAGATGACACACCGTGCGGGCCGATTATTTTTCATTCACGCGAAGGTTCATTGTTCTTCTCGTACGCTCACGCGTGCATGCGAGTCCCGAGTGCGTATGTAAGAAACCGCCGTGTGTCACGAATAAATATCCACGCCCGTATGCCAAGGGAGGAGTAAGTAACGGCGCGTGTGCTATATAATACTCAACACAAGTGAAAGGTAACCAGTCGAGTGGTGAACATAGTTTCTGCGGTTCTTCTTGCCGTTTCATCCTCGCGATGCGTATCATCATTAAATGCAACGATAATCATTTTTTTGTCTCTTTCATCGAAATAAAGTAACGACATTTGAAAATCACTGCGTTTTATTTAATTTTATCATTATTTTCGTTAATGCGCGATCTATATGAAAAATGGCCGATGCGAGGTCCTCATTTGGAGGTTAATCGTTGTTTCGTTAATCGATAAAATTTCGATCGTTGAAAAAAAAAAAAAAAAACACCTCGAGTACGGAGAAACGACTCGCGGTTTCTTGTTCGATGCCCACACGTGACACGACGAGGACGAGAGAGGCAAGAACAGCGGGACAAAAAGGTATGTACAGTCGCGGGTTCGTAGTTGCAACAAGGCGAGGAAGACGCGGTTCGCCATAAGCGTACACGACAAAGGCCTATGACGAAGAATACCGTGCGGAGAGCAAAGAAAATAATGTACAATGGATAGGGTTGGGCAACACTTTTGCCACTCTTGCCGATCGTGCGTGCGCCTCGTCGACGTTGGTTACCAAACATACTACAAACAGCTATGCAGTAAGTATATTTGGCCGGTTGCGCGCGCACCGCGCGCTTCGTAATGACGCGTAGGTGTAACTCATTCATAAAACATGTTAGCCACGTGCGCTGGCGCCGTTTCTTCTGGTTTACACGGGCGTACTGTTTTACCTATATTACTTTACGCGTGCGAACCACAGAGCTCCCGCGTGTATTCCGGCTGTTTTTGAAAATCTTCCGTAAACATTATAAGGTTTGAGGGAAATTAGAAAAAAAACTTAAATTGCGACGGTACGAAGCGTAATCGAACTTGCGATTGAAATTTTCATCGCAATTGATTTAATATTTAAATGCAAATCCGCTTTCGTACTTAAGTACAAATATGTATGATTTTCCAATTGAATTCAAATTTCCCGCTTAAGGGTATCGCGCTTCACGATCCATCCGAAGTTTCGTAATCATTGTAATTGAAATCAAGAAACATTCCACTCGCGAATGTCGCGAATGCGTCGATATTTATCGCGTTTTAATTCGAGCGCACAAGGCGTTCGCTATAAAGCGATAAGAGAATCTTCGCACGTGGCACCGAAGTATGTCTGCTCGTGAAAGTCTCTTTATCGCGAATAAAACTTTGAGTAACCGACGCAATAATGTTACCCGAGTATCGCGGTCACGTTCGAAGGGCGGACGAACGAAACCGACGACGAAATAATTATCGAGTTTTGCGAGAGAATGACTCAACGCGGTTTTTTTTTTCGCGGTCAAAGCCTTTCGATTCATCGACGCGAACTGCGGGTAGAGGTTTTTTTAATCATAATATTTTCATGCCAAACGAAGAGCTCGAAGCTTGCAGAGCTTTTTTTCTCCATTTTTGATAATCGAAAGCGCAAAATTAGTTTATTTTTACGAGAAAAATATTGGACCAACGAGACATCGACTTCGATGTTGTTGACGACTTCCCGAGCTCTCCGTCTCGCTTCTTCGACCGCGTATTTCCCCAAGAAATTCACGGTGTTACCGTGTAAAAATAACTTTCAGTTCTATCACGTTCGTCGCGCTGCTCTCTCCGCTGCACACGTATGTAGTAGTCATGGAAACGAAATGGAACGAAAGCGTAGCATATATACGAGGAGTATATTTTCTCGATTTCGAAGCGCCGTAGCCTGTGAGAGCACAGCGGGGAAGTTAAAGCAGTAGTTGCGGGAAGTTGTAGAAAATGTAGTAAGCGTGTAGTGGAAGAGGTATACGAAATTCACGAAAGGCGAAGAGAGAACTCTCGTTGGGGCGGTGGAGGCCGGTGGATGACTGCTTCGTTCTTGCAGGACACGTACGAACCGTCCTGAGGGAAGGATACGAAAGGGGTGGGGGATGCATCCTCCGAGTTTCGTAGTTCTTGGGGGACGATAACTCGGTTACAGGGGTTCCCAACGTTCGAGCGACAAATTTTGCCTCTTTGGGATACGCGCTCTCCTCTCCGAAACGATTCCAAGCGAAAAGCGAGAGATCCGAGAGACAGAGTTTTCGGCAATATTCGACGATGCGGCATTCGCGCGATATCGCCAAAATCGAGGGGGCGATTCGCTCGAAGGGAGACGAGAGGAACCGCGGAGAACGATGGTCCGCGGACTGTCTCGTCCACTTATCCGACACGCTTGAGGACTTTCAAAGTAATTACGAAGAAACTATTCGCGTCGTCTGCTCCCAAGGACTACGGTACGACTTTCTTCGAAAGTTCCGGTTTCTCGTGAAGATTTTTTTTTTTTTTTTTTTTTTTTTTTCGTCTTGCGTATGGGATTTATTGTGCCCGCAATTTAACGACACGAGACACGGGTTTCTTATTTTGCCAAACGAAATGCGATGAATAAAAAAAAAAAAAAAAAATTCCCATAGAGAAAGTCTCTTTGGTTCCAAACCATGAAAATACTTTCCCACAAGTTTTTCAATTAAATTTATTTCTCTATAATTTTTCGTACGAATGGCTCCCCGTTGCGTACGAAAATACATTAATATCACCACCCGATGCGACATGTCTCCGTTCACTTGTGCGCGCGTAATAACGAAGATAGTCCCCTATCGGATCATTAACACCCCTTTCGCATATTCTTCCGCCATCCGCTTCCACTCGTATTCTCTTATCTTCCCATTCTCCTTTTTCCCTTTCCGCCTCCCAGCGTGCGAAAATTTCATAATCGTCGTACACACTGCGCGATACAATCCCCGCCGCCCTTCCGTCCGAGTTGACGGGATCTCATAATGTCATAATACAAACTACGCGGGCATACGAAGCAACGAGACGGGAGAGAGAAGCGCGCCGGTTAATCGTTGAATTTCACTCGGTTCACGAGTTTCCCTCACAGCCGCAATGAAATTCTACCTCTCGCCTCTCTCTCTCTCTCTCTCTCTCTCTCTCTCGGCGTTTTCGTTGGAGCGACAACTTTGCGGATATCCTGGCACTGCTGCTGGCCGTTCACCGCGACGTCGGATGACCAAAGGGGTTCTCGAATTTGGGAACAGACTGCGCGAGAGGAGCGCCGAGGGGGACTGCGGGAGTGCGAGAGACGGAGAAAATAATACATACCGTAAGCGTGTGCCGTATGCACAGGTGGACGTACATGTGTGCGATATCGACAATGAGTATACGCAGGCGAACGAGACTGAGGACGAGGGCGATACAGAGAGGGTGGAAAGAGGGAGAGAGGGAAGCGCGTGTGCCTTTGTCGTGCGATTACGAAAGGGGCTACTCTCGGCGGCCGCTGCCTCCCGGCCATCGCGCGTCCGTCAGGGAGCGAAATTAGGTTCGGCGCGCCGTGATATCGAGATGGAATCGAGGGAGGAAAAAGTCGGAGGGAAGGAAAAAACGAGGGAACGAGAATTGGCGAAGCTTTCGCAAAGTATCAAACTTTTTTTTTTTCGCTTTTCACTCACTCGTCGCCGGCGGAAGGTTTTTATAAGACGCGTTCCGGAGAAAGGAAGGATATTCGAGAAAAGTTTTTGGACCCATTCAACAAGATTTTATCGAAATTTTGTTAAAAAATTTAATCGCCAAATGATTTTTTTTCGGAAAATTGTATTTTTTTTTTTTTTTTTTTTTTTTTTTTTTTTTTTTTTTTTTGTGAAAGGCATATATCATATATAATGTAACACAAAACACGTGTTCTCTATTAGATGAATAATAAAACCGTAAGATAAATGCAGACCTCAAATATCCACGTCTGTGAAGCAGTAAGTAGTCAATGTCAACTTGTGTCTTTCGTAGCTCGTCACCCTTGTCCGCGCGGCACGAACTATACGACGCTTCGTTCTATTCCTCTTGGACTTTCTTTCTCGTTCACTTTCTCCTTCTCTCGATTTCGGTGAGCCGCGCATCGTTCGCTTCGCTTTTCGTTCCACGTGGCACTCCCCCAATCCACACCTACGATCCTACAGGACCCTTTTTTGCTGCATCTCTATTTTTGGTTTAAGCTTTTCTAACGAATGTACGGAACACTTTTTTTTGTCTCCGTCTTTTGCACTCTCGCGACAAAGTTCTCTCCGTCTTTGCGTCAAGGCGACAGGAATAACCCGGAAGGAATAGAGGGTCGATGTCCTCGACTTCCTGGCGACGTTGAAGGGCCGAAAAAAAAAAAAAAAAAGTCGGGAACAGACAAACGAAAAAGGAATGAAACGCGATAGAATGAGTTTAAAGTAGAAGATACAATGTGTGAAGTGTTTTTGTGGCCATTTGAAAGATATACATTCGATTAAATGTACGATGGGTGCCGATACGAAAATTCATCGGCAATCAATCATTCGATAAATTGCGTTTACGTTTATTACATTTTTTTCCCCGAAGCGTTTACGTAATAACTATAATAACGTCTTTGAACTGAAATCTGATTATTTTGGTCCTATTTGACCTTTTAACGAGGAAAGGGAAAAAAAAACTCATTTAGTACAGCGGCGATAACAACAACTTATCGGCCATCAATCATTTTTTAAATTACATTTATATTATAACTTCAAAAGATTTCATTTTGTGACGAAGGAATCGCATCTATCGCGCACGTAATAACTATAATTATTCCGACCCCTTAAAAAATCATATACATTAAATATTCGATTTTTTGACGAAATATATTAATATATATGTAAAATATAATGAATTATATATTTTGTCATATATTTTCGATGTTTATTTCCATAGTGGCGCGTGAGTATTTGAGGTTATGTTTGTTAAAAAAATGTCAAGCAAATGTCGTTGTAACGATAATTGCTTTTCTCGGACAGCAACGGCATAGTTACGTTCCGACCGCGAGTCCTCGTTGATCCATCGGATTTCGTGAATTACCGAGCGCTACGATGTAATTTGTGACTAAGCTTATACCCGTCACCGTGGGCTTTAATACGCGTATACTCACTCAGCCGCAACGTTAGAGACGAAAATTTCGCGACGCTGACTCATTACAACACCGTACGTTCGTTTAGTATCGCGCTACAAGTTTCCGTATGTGTCCCCCCGTGGTGTGTCACTTAAATTTAGCATCTTAAATAGGATAACGAGCGTCGGTTTGTCCACGTGCAGCTTCCTCCGTATCGCACCTCGGTAATTCTTCGGCGGGTGACACCTATAAGTATACCTGTCGTTACTATGTTCGCAAATAGGACGGCTTCCGGGATCCAGTCGTTGCTACTGTATCTTCAATCTTCGCCGTCCAATGAAATTTTAATTAATTATCGTATCCCTAAATACATTTATCACCCAAGAAAAAAACAATACATATATATATACACAACGCCCGCTCGCGCGCGGTCGTTTTCACGTCGGGATTGTTCGGCAGTATGCCCCCACGCCAGCGCCGCGCATGACTACGAAAGCGGCATCGTCGGGCCGTTGCGCGTAATTCGGTCAGTGGTGGGGGGCGCTCGCGTACGTTTGCTTCCCCGCTTTGTTTCGGTCCCGATCTCTCGTCCTTTTCGCGCGAACCTATTGTACACACGTTTTATCTCTACGACAGTCGCAAAAATAATTCGAACATAAGGCGGTTTGGGTTCTAAGAAACAGTGAAAAGATGTACGCGAACGGAAATATAAAAAAGTTTAAAAAGAAAGATAATGTAATGAATAATTATCATTTAAATAGTTGAGGAATACTTATCGATAAATACTAATACTTTTATTATAATTACACATTTTTCCGATACGCGCTCATAATTATCGATGTTTTCGAAACGTTACACAATCGAACGGCGACTCGACTAGTAGCGTACTTCGTGGTATACTCCCATAAGTGTATATAGCTATTACGAATGTGACTATCCAGTGGGAAATGGCCCTCGGGCTGATCGATATTCGGGCTTCGAGTCGATTATCTCGGCTGTGCCGGAGCGCGCGATGGAGTTTAGATATATTCGTCCGCTAGTGTATGTATGTACCTACCGGGTATAGAAAAGAGTGTTTATACTGTGGCGAGGTGTACGCGTACGCTAAACGGGCGTGAGGGCCACCGTTGGGCGGCATTACAATTAATGACGGGTACGTATATACGCGCTCGAGCGCACGGAATAGCAATCGATAGTTGCCGGCACCTGTCGAGAATCCTCATGTGTCTCCCATGGCCTTTGGCTTTGATGGCAGCATTTCGTTTTATTTTTTTATTTTCCTTTTTTTTCACTAATACCGTAGATCCCCCCCGCGGACGTCCATTTTGTTCTATCGAACCTTTGTTTTGTCATACGCGCGTCTTTTTCGCGCTCGTCTCAAGGAAACGGGATACGAGGGATCCGTTTCGTCGCGTATGTACCGATTGCCCCCGGGACGATCTAGGAATCGGCGATGGACCTTTCCGTTCGTTAATAAAAATGATTCGTACGAAGCCGGGTTTGTCTTATAAATTTTCAATTAGTTCGCGAGAAAAAAAATAACCTCAAAAAAATAAACGTCGGATCTTTTTATCGCGGAGGTACGCAGACTTTTGTGGTTGAACGTCGGTTCGCGAGGATCTTCATTGGTTTAGTAATGAATTTATGTTCCACCGTTAATTTGGCAAAAAAAACATGATCTCTCGATGTATAAAAGCGCCAATATCGCGCTATGTAGACACCTGGACTCGCGAGAATTTCTTCGTCGCTCATCGAGAGTTTTTCGTAGAGAAAAAATCTCGAGAAACTCACCTCTGTTTCGCGTTTTTTTTTAATTCTCTTCATTACCTTCCCGAACAAACGAGAGTCGCAATAAAAGCAATTCGCTGATTCTTCCCGGAGACGCTGTTTTCACGTTTATTTATTTTATTTATCAACAAGTTTCCGGATCTCATTTATTTTCTTCACGTCTGTTGCTCGTTGTTGTTTTTTTTTTTTATCTTTTATTCTCTCACGAGACGGCATTTTATTTTCTCCTGAAACTTCGAGACATATCGCGTCTCGAAAGATGCTGAGCTCGTTTAACCGTTCCTGACTCGTAACTTTTCTTTTTATTATCAACGCTTTCTTGATGGCGCGACGTAACGAGAGAGTCAACCGCACGGATAGATGTATATAAATCTATACATATATATACGAAGAAAAGTAGTCTTTCGCGATTCTTTAATATCGATTTATCGTCTCGAGCCTCAGGCCGCGTGGAGAAAAGCCTCTAAATCGCGCTTTTGAACTTCCGAACTAAAGTTCGACAAACTGCTTCGACGGAGAGAGAAAGAAGTTCGCGCGCGATCTCGTTGAGGGCGCTGCGCGAAAAATTCTTCGATGAGCGAATCGTGTCATAACGGAAAATTGTTGCGATTTTTCGTCACTTTGACATCGCGATAAGACTCGTCAGGTTGTTGTCCCGTTTCGATGCCCATCTTCGCTTTAGCGACTTATACTTCGTTAAACAGAGTTTTCGTGTAACAATTTTCCGTTTTTTCCTTCATTAGACCTTTTTTTCCCAAGAAGCACAATGACGCAAAAATCAAAATAATTTTTATATTTGTTATTATAACTATTATTCAAATTCGGTGTCAAACATTTTTCACCCAATTTTTTCAAGAATCTCAACGTTTTTTCTCATGAAATAATAAAATTTTCGAATTCTCGTGTCATCCGATAAAATTCTTATTACATTGTAATGTAATGACGATGCGCAACATTCCGGGATTCCCCGAGTTTGGCGTGTGTCGCTCGCATGAAATCTCAGTCAAGTTGACGCCAACCGCGTTTCGTATCTAAGTGAAGCGGTCGAAGTATATCACAGGCCGCGTGGTCCCGAACCGTCAACGTCGGGATCGCACGCGCCTATACAGATATATACACGTATGTACACAACATAAACTTGCCGACGAGCCTTCTGTCGTTGGAGTGCGACGACTAAGTATATATACGATGTATCCTACGCATACGTACACGTAGGAGCAGCCGAAGTAGCAGCGCGGCTGGGGTACGAAGACGACGACGAATCGCGACCGCGGATTCAGTTACGTCCGGTGCGTCGAGGCGTCGGGACGCTTTTCAAATTCGTTCCGTAACGCCACGTGTGTGCGTGCAGTCCGCGCTGTGCCCGCGCCCGCGTGTGTTATATCTATAGAACGAAAAGACCGCCGACAAACGTCTTGGCACGCGACGCCCGAGTATCTACCCCCGCCTCGTGCAATTCCTAGTGCTTTCTCGATCTTCGCGCGCTCTTCCATCCACCAGGCACCGCGCATTCGCGTGATGCGTCTCGCCGAGCTTAGCCATCGTCGACTAGACGATAGTGGAAAAATCTTCGCCGCGACTCCGCGAGTTCATCGTTGATACAAATAATAATAATAATAATAATAATAATAAACATAATTTCCACGTCGTTTAATCGTGCAAAGGGACCATTTTTTTTTGTTTTTACGGACCGATTTAATTCCGGTGAAATATAACGTTCGCATGAGGCTTCGAGTAGAAAAAATTCGAACATTTTTGATAAACAATTTTTCATAAATATTTTAGTTTTTATTTTTGTTTATTATTATATTTCAAAATTTAAACTGAATAATCGAATAATTAAATCGAAAAGAAATTGTCGCGTTGAGTTTTCGATATAATTATTATTTCGACTTTTTGAATAACAGCGAAATATTAATAAAACGCGGAGATTGAATTATCAATCGATTTTTTTTTTCTATCGATGTCCGTTGTCGCCGCGGGTTCGACTAGTGTCGTCGAGAGGAGCCCTCTTACTCGTTCCTTGGGTTCGCGTTATAAACGACAAATCGCGACGACGATACGTCTGTCGCCGAACGTATTTAATATAAAGTGAATAAACGGAATAATTTGTTTGATCCTCGACAGTGTGTGACAATTGTTCCAACGTCTCTGTTACAATATTATGTTTCGTATATATCGAAGCACAACGAACCAATCCGAGCTGTTGGTCGCGGCGATGTTTTTTCGTCACTCGAATTATTTTTTTTCATCGTTTTCATCGCTTCGTCGGTATGAATTTGAATGGATAAATAAATAATTGTTTCAAAAGTGAGTGTTCCGCAAAGTGTTTTCGAGGATTATAAATAATTAATTGACCAAAAAAAAAAAAAAAAAAAAACATTAGTCGCGAATTAAACAAATAGGTGAATTATAAACGTGAAGAAAAGTGCGTTAGTTCCGTATTTTTTTTTTTCGACGAATAACCGTCATCGGGCTTTTCTTCGATCCGCGATCCGCCGTTTAGATATCAATCTAAACTCGTCGTGATCCATTTTTTATTTTTTTACGATTTTACGAAAAAAAAAAAAAAAACGTTGCAGACGTTGTGGCGATGGTTACTTTTCTCTATAGATAGAAAATGCTTTGACCGATTCGCGGAAAAAAACGAAATTGACTCTCATCGAGAGTTCGAGAATTTTTTATTTTTTATTTTTTCGTCAAAACAATCGTATCGACCAAAAGTTACGAGAGTCTCACGCATGTATCTCGCGATCTTAAAACTGTTTATCCGTCGACGCGATTTTGCGGAGCCAAGAGATCGAACGAAAAAATCGTCATGGCATGCATCCGAGCGCCGCGATCGGTGCGGAGCTCGAGCGATGATATCAAAGCGGATTCGACGAGAAACACCGTTCAGGTACATCGATAACGAAATCGATTTTATTTAAAAAATGTTATTAATAAAAATGGCGATCGTAAAGGCAAAAAAATCGGATAATAGCACGTTGGTGACCCGAAATTATGAAGGAAATAATCTCATTTCTCTCGTTGCCGAGGCACAAAAATAGTCGCATCGTCTCGTTGCCTCGTCGGGCTTTTCTATCCGTATGTTTCCCTCTCGTTTGTCTCTTCCCCGTTCCTCTCGATCCTCTCTTCGTCGGTTGCGGTGGCACGAGACGCCGCGCGTGAAACTCCGCGGCGCTCTCTCGAGCGTCGGACCGAACGGTTTGTTTCGCTCGCTCTCGGTGCGCGCGAAGCCGCAAATACGACAGAGTGTCGGTACGCAGGACGAGAGGGTCTATATAGGTGGCACACAAGTGCATCACCGAGCGTCACTCTCAGCCAGGAATAAGTGTACCCACTGATACACGCGCGAACTCTTTGCAGCCGTGGGACGTCTATACCAAGTGTCCGTAACTTCGCATTCGTACTCTCCGCTGACTAATGTCACCCTTTGGCCTTTTCTCGCTTCTTTGCCTTTTATTTTTCCTACCGGCATTCTACTCTCGTAATATTTTATTTTATGGAAAAACTCGTCGTTTTCCAAAGTGTTGAGGGGCTACGCGCACTCTATTGTCAACAACTCGGACTCTCGACTTCGCGTTTTGAGGTTTAAAGTCGAAAGATTTATAGTAACGCGCGGGAGAGCAAAATTCAACTTAATTTAGAATCTAAAGGATTAATTATAAGAAAATATATTCATTTTCGATAAAATTTTAATTTTTTCTACGTTGCAAAAAAAAAAAAAGTTATTGTCGAAAAATAATGAAAAAAAAAAAAAAAATTTGTGAAATTTTCTCGATATATCGAGTATTCGGTAAAAACATAATTTTGTTATTTTGTATAGTTTGCGAGAAAGAAAATTCAAAATTTAACAAAAATGACGATTTTGGTCGTAAATAATAGAAATTCGATTCCGAGTTAAAAAATTCCGTGTTTCACGACATTTATTGTGATTTATTTTCATTAAGAAATTTCTCGGCGAAATACCCGAAGCTAATAGACTAAAAGCCATATCCGAAAGCGTAGTCACGGGGGAGAAATTGGCGAGTATTAGTGGACAAGAATCCCAGAGTCGTTCTATAATAGCCACAGAGAGGCCCACGCCTAATGGCGACTGTGGAGAGCACCGAAAGCAAGACTAATGGCGAGGTACGGAGTACGATGGTACGCGAGTGCCACGACTAATGGTGAATGCCCCGAGTATACGAGAGCGAAGACAGGGAATGGCGTAAACAATAACAGCTCTGTGATCCGATTGCGGAACTCAGTTACCTCACTGTCCGTTGGGATAAAAGGTCCGCGAGGCGAATTGACACTGGACGCAGCCTCCGCTCCATGGTCCGCTCTATGGTTTGGCGGAGGAATAAAAAAAAAAATCAAATTATGTGGCGCGATTTTTCCATCGTCTCTGTCGAAAGATCAAAGTACTCGAGAATTTTATCGCATCCCCGAGAGCCCTATGAATTCAACTATATATATGCGTACAGATCCGAGGATTTCAAAATATTTCGTCCCTTTATCCACGAGAATGATAAACAGAAATGATTTCCTCTTAAATTATTGATAATCGATGTTTGCGTTCTCTGCATTGCGAGGGTTTGAATTTCCGAACAAACGGACAATCGACCGTTCCAAACGCAACGATAATTGTGACGAGGAAGAGAGTTCCGAGAAAAGTCGGTACGGTGAAAGTATAGCGATGCCTATAGTTACCGCTTGCAACAGATCTCGCGGAAGTGCGAACTCCTATATCGAACATTCTTCGACGGTATTATAGCTATAATCCCACACCCGAGTTCTTCTCGTCGTGTTTTATTTTTCTTTTCCTCGCGCGGGAGAGCGCGCGCTTCGTGTGCATTCTCGAACACGCCTGGGGAATGGATTTTACGCTACGCCCGTAAATCCTCGTTGAGAGTTTCCGGTGAGATAAAATTAACCAATTTTAATTACCGTCTGGTGGCCCTCTTCCGATAGAAACGAACATCAAAATTCATTTTTATTTCATCTTTTCGTCTCCGAGGCCAATTTTTAAGGATCAATCAAAATCTTTTTTTACTCGTCGAGATTCGTAAATTCCGTCGTATTTTTTACGAAAAAAAAAAAAAAAAAAAAAATCCGCAAGTATCCTTTACAATTTAAATTGAAAACTCCAAATCTTCGAAATATAATTCTACGTATTTTCTCCACACGGAACGCGAAAGCGATAGTTTTAGCGTGAAGGCGATTAAAATATTTTGAATTGTAAACAAAAATTTTTCAAATGTTTGCCGCGAAAAATGTCTCGTATGGAATTCGATCCGTAAAATCGATCGATTAAAAAAAAAAAAAAAAAAAAAAAAAAAAAATTAGATAATAATCTGTTTGATGCGAAGAATAATCTTATAGAGTTTATGTCGTTAGAATCCGAATTTCCAAAAAACTATTATTTAAAAAAAAAGGGGGCGGTCTATCGGATTACAACGAAAGGATAGTCGTCCCGTTCTCTCGGAATTATTTTGCCAATGAATTGTAACGCTGTATCAACATCTCTGGTCCTTTTCGCACGCTGGCCTTCCTTCATCGATCTGTAACACGCACGCGGCCAGTCCTCCTCTCTTCTCTCCGAACTCTCCTTCACTTTGCACTGTTAACTTCGCGGCCTTCGCCGGTTATTCCCTCAGCGAGTGATGTACTCGTCGTTTGTTTCGTACAGTATGTGAACGTTACCACTGCTCCCGTCCAATTTCCATTACCAGCCGACTACGATGATGATAACGTATCTCATACGAATGTTACAGTCGATCGAGTCACCGAGTTCCCCTCTCGAACTCTTTCGCTTCGATATATTCGCCGTAACGAGAGTCGGAGACTCGGTGCGGCAAGTCAAATGCCAATATTGCCGCGAGAACCGTTCGAGATGCTTGTAAAAACCCGTAATAATCATAAAGCTCGAGTCGCCTTTATTATTATACCGTGCATAACGCTCGCGGAATATGCAAGTCTCGGATAATTGATATGTACCGATAGGATTGGACGCAACGAGAGAAATTCGCGATGCCCCGAAGCGTCGACAAAGAAAATAATCGTCTATCGATTTAATATCGTCGATCGTTAGAAATATTTGCTCCGAATCATTGAATACGTGACTTATTTTTTAATCTAAAGTTTCATCGTCATATCGATCGATTATTTTTTCCGATGATGAAATTTCTCGCTAAACCATTCGACCGAATTTTTTTTTTTTTTTTTTTTTTTTTTTTTTTTTTTTTTTTCGGGGTTTTCTACCCCATTGCCGAAGCTAAGAACGAATTTCTATTGCAGATCTACACAGACTGGGCGAATCATTACCTGGAGCGGGGTGGCTGCAAGCGGAGAGTCACCGACCTCCAGGCGGACCTTTGCGACGGCGTCCTTCTTGCGGATCTCGTCGAAGCCGTCAGTGAGTATATTATATATATATGCTTCGTACACCATTCTCTCTTTCCCTACTGTATCGACGCGTATATCCCGATGATTTACGACTTTCTTCGCATTCTCGACTGACAATAAACGCGTTCGTCTGACTCGCTACCGCGAAATTCTTCCACTCGAGTCGCGCTTCTCGCGCACAACAGGTGCATCGCGTATCGGTTTACGCGCGCAGGAATCACCCCCGAGGCTAACGACGAGGATTGCTTTATACTCAAAGTTCAAACCAATCGTTATCTCGAAAATTATATATTATTTTTCTAAATATATTTTATTTTCAAACAAAGTTTTTTCAAAATTAATTTTCTTTCCGAATTACATTTATCTTCTTTGTTTTCGTGAAAAAAAAAAAAAAACAAAAAAAAATTTCCAACATTTCGATAAAAATATTTTCGGGTTTTTGCGATACGTATTGGAAAACAATTTTGAAATCCCAGAAAATTTTTGGAGGGTCAGGAAAATGATAAAAAAATGATAAAAAAAATGAAAAAAAACGAGAAAAATGAAATTTTGTTTCCAACACCGGAAGTTTAAAGTTATGAAGCGTCGTTTCGGCCTCGAAGAACCGTGCGCTGTGCCCGCGTAGCGGGAACTACTAACAGTCAATACACTTATGGCTTTGGACAGTTAGGCGACTAATAGGCACCGCCGCAATGAGTTGGAAAAAGACGGACAGACGGAAATACACAAAGATACCAAATGAACGGACGGTGTTCGACCGCGTGTGGGGCGCAACAGAATACTTTTAACGTTCACGCGTGCATCACGGTGTGACACGGGTCACGTGCCGGTGCGTCGGCACGCGCTCTCATGTACTCGGGCACCGTATGCCGCGTACCCCCGGCTAAGATCCGTTTACTTTACGGCCTCTCGACGATGGGTTAAGAGGATTCATTAAATTCTATGCGGCAAAGATCGACGGACAGGTAGATACAGATCTACGGATCGCCGAAAAAAAAATAACTTGTTGACAAAAAAAAACCGGAAATGAGATTTCGTTTTTTTTTTTTTTTTTTTTTACAATTTTTTCGGTGAATTACGATACCGGAAGTCTTTTAGAAAACGCGGTATGCTTTTGATAAAAAAAAATTTTAAAAAACGTATAATCGGAAAATATTTACGTTTCTTAGCGAAATTCTATCGAGAAATTCTAGAGAATTTTCGTGCGATAATTATATGTAATCGGGCAGAAAAAAAAAATGTTTTTTAGTAGTATTCGCATTCAATTTTTTTTTTTTTTAATACAGCCAATCAAAAGGTGATCGACGTTAACCGGAAGCCGAAGAGCGCTCAACAAATGGTGAGTTATTTTTCAATGTTTTAATCTTACGAACTGATAAAATAAAATGAAATTTTGAAGGGCAAAGTATCGAATGGGGTAATTAAAAAAACAGTTCTCATCGCTGTGACTTTAAATAAAAATAGGCCCTTTAAATGTAAAAGACCCCAATAGACCGAACGTTCGCGCGCGTGTTCTGAGTCTCGAGTAGCTAAGTAATACCGGGACATTGGCGCAGCTGCGTAGTTGCTCCGCGAGTCATAGATCACGCGTCCCAACCGTCTATGCGCATTGAAACGACGATGAAGGGATACGAAGGTTTTACCGACGAACGTTACCGGAAATACATCGAGATTGGCCCATTAGAAAAAAATAAACAAAAACGCCGCGCTCTTTCAACTTTAATATCCGCTTTTTCTTCACAATACCTTTTAACAATTTTTATTTTTCAAGACATCGAAGACATAAATTTCGGTAATGAAAAAATAATTGCATCATCTCTTATAATTAAAAAAAAAAAAAAAAAAAAAAAAAAAAAAAAAAATGCCAATTTATCTCGACCTTCACACCGCCGGATATATGTATCCCCTTAAAAATGCATAATAAACACAATGCAATTTAATGTATGTAAATCTCTCGGAGAACAAATTTTTATTTACGCGATTATCGAAGATTTCGATGTTTTGAATGGATAATAAATAATATACATAAATGAGCCCTTGCGGGGGCCGAATAGTAAAAAAAAAAAAAAAAAAAAAAAAAACCAGTATCCCTATATGTCGAAACTAACTTAAGTCGATAATGATCTTCGAGAGGCGGGAGTCGAGACGGACATCGAGATAAACGATAAATGGAGGGCGGCAAGAAGAAGCCCTTTGTGGATTCGTAATGCATCTCCGGGAAACGCGCCGCGTCATATCCGTTCGACGAGTTTGTAGTTTGTACTTCGTACATTGGAATAAGGCATAAGGAGAAACTCACCCGCTGGTCGCGGTGCGTAGGCTCGTGCAGCGACGAATTTGCATAAGCCGATACAACGTCAAACTCCAGACGCGTTACCGTTTTCTTCCTTTTTTTTTTTTTTTTTTTTTTTTTCACTCAAGTCGTTCGTTGTATAACGCAAACATTTTTTTTCCGCTTTTTTCGTCGATATTTCAACATTATTAACATTAAAACGAAAGAAAAATTTGAATAAAAACTGTAGCGCGCGATCGCGTTGCGGAATATTACGGAATCTCTAAACTCCGTTCGCGCGCGTGATTTTCTCTTATTTCCTTCGAAATTTCGGGGACAACGGAGATTAAGCATTCGATTAAGAGGATTAATTTACGAGGTAAACGACTCGACGCGGCCCAATGGGTCCCGATGAGGTCGCGCGAGGCGCGAGATTCGAGTTCACAGCCGGAAGAACGCGGATAGTCGTTCGCGAAAGTGCGCAATGCTATCTCGGACAAGCGGAATATATACGAAAATTCTATTTCTATTTCGCGAAACGTCCACTCTTATCCTCGATGACTCACTTTCTCTATTTTCACCGCTTTGACGTGCGCCATGCGTTTTTGTATTTTTTTCGTTTTTCGTTTTTTTTTTTTTTTTTTTTTTTTTCGTAGTCACTGGGCCACGGCTGCGTCGACCCAACGACCCTCTGTGATAATTTATAAATAAATAGTGTGCGATGATTATAAATAAGTTTTGTCTTCTGCGGCCAATGAGACGCGATGGTAATACATTTCCCAGATGCGTCGCGATGCTACAGACATCCCGAGTAGCAGTTCCGCGAAGTATGTCGCGATTGTTTCACGAATATCTAACGCGATAATTAATAAACAAAAATATAGTCTCGAGATTTTAACCTAAAAAAATGAATTCCACAAAAAATACGATAATCAAAATAATAATAATAATAGTTCGTGAAAATAATTTTACAAAATTGAAAAAACTCAGAATCGAAAAGGTGTGTAATAAAAAAAAAATTATATTAACGACAAAAGAGTAAAATCGCAATTAATTATTTATATTATTTATATTTAATTATTCTAAAAAAAGAATTAACAAGTTTTCGTCGGTTCGGAGCGCCAATTCAGGGAATTTTTTTTTATTTATTTTTTTTTTTTTACCGAACGTCGAGTTCATCAACTCAATACGATATGATAGAAGAATGCGGAGTCGTACTATTCCGTAGCTTGTTAAACATCGATTCGTGTACCGTTTCGGTTTACTACCGTTGAAAACGTCCATTTATTCATCGACGTGCCAAACGAGACGTGTATTTTGCGATCATCAGCGAGAAACCGGGCGCTCAGTCGCGTGCATCATCGTTGCCCCTTTTGTACGAGGATCGCGAGTTCGAGAACTCGAGAGGAGGGTAAACCTCACCGTTCTTTCGTTTCTCGCCAAGCGTGCACGGCGCGCGTACCACAGGTGGTCTCTTCTTTCGCTCGTTCGTTTTTTTTTTTTTTTCCTTTCGCTACCCGAGCCTAGCGAACAGCCGGAATATTTACCGTCCGGGGTGAAGCGGGCCACAACGAGGGATGAAAGAAGACGGGGGCGTGACCCTCGGCCGCGACCTGACGCATACGTGAGACTTCCCAAGACATTCGCTCCTTCCTCTGCGCTCCAAATCCCTTGTAGACATTCTTCGACATATTTTTTCCTCTCTATTTTTATTTTCCTCCGCGCGAACAAACTATCGACATATTTTCACGATTTTATCGAGTTCCGCAGTTCGGACAAAATTCTTCTCCGCGATTGTATTTATCGAAGGAATAAATCATTTTTTTTTTTCATAAAAAAAGGGATCCGACCCGTTAACAAGTAGAATCATCATTATTATTATTATTGTAATAAAAATGGAGAAAAAAAAACTTTGAGCAAAAAAAAAAAATTTTTTTAAGCGATTATTTGTTTGGCACTTAACCCCGAATACGACCTTATAGTTTTTTTTTTTTTTTTTTTATTAAGTATGCCGCGTTTCTCTGTATAGTCTTTACGGAAAATGATCGAGTCGAAGGAAACGCTGTTGCGTCTCAATTGATCGTAAGATAAATCATTATTACTTAAAGGATCGTTAATATTAATGATAGCATCTATCAATCATTTCTCTCCGGCTACCGCATTGACTTCGCTTTTATGCTCATAGCGTGACCGGTAAATTTGTCAGATCCGTTACGAATCCGCATGTGGCAATTTGCGCTCAGAGTTCTCTCGGACACTAACGACACGAGGAAAAACAAAGAGGATGAGGAAGAAGCGAAGAGCCATAGGAATTTGCTTAGGGGCGTTCTTTTCCACGATCTTTCTGCCGACCTCCGGGGGCAAATCTCGCGGACTGTGCCAAGCGTTACTCTTTTTTTTTTTTTTTTTTTTTTTTTTTTTCTTACATCTTTCCATGGGTTCGTCTTTCCCGGTGCTGAGAAGACTTTATCCGCGTCCTTCCGCGATCGGTAGTCGGTAGCCGAGGACGACGTCGATCGATCGATCGCAACGCTATTTATTACCGTGGTTAATCCAGCGGTTAATTACTGTGGTTAAGCTTTTCTCTCATGGGAGGCAAACTCGGCTATCACATACAGTGCACACTCGAGCAAACAGCATACCGGTGTACTGTACCGCACCGTACTGTGTGCAGTTGCCGGTCTGCGATAGATATAGAATGCATGCGTTTCTCTGCCTATAGTTTCTCGAGTGCTATTTCCGGCTTCTCCCATCACTGACTCCTAAATATTTATAGATTTTTTGAGAGATTGACTAAGATTGATGCATTTTTTAAAATTTTTTTTTAGATTTTGATTATTTTTTTTTTTTAAGATTTTCGATTTTTTTTTTTTTTTACTATTTGGAACTAAAAAAAAATATTTAATTACTCGAAAAAAATGTTTGGTATGCGTTTAAAAAAAAAATGAAATCAATCTAAAAATGATTTTTTAATCCGATTATTTGAATATCGTTGCTTTGACGCAACGCGCTTTGCCGGAAACCCGGTCTGTAAGTAGGTATTCACCTCCGAGAAGGCAACGTCCGAATTTTGTTTTCGAAACTAATCGGCGCCCACCTGAGAGCCGACGATGAGTCGGTTAATTCGTCGCCTCTCAGCGGGAGACTCGGAACCACGTGGATCCTTTTCGCAGCCCGGTGAGTGGCGTAACAGTTTCAGCGATGCGTTCTTTTTCTCTCTCTCTCTTGAGAGTTATCCCTCCTCGCGAAGTTGCGCACGAGACACGAGTTTCGCGGATCTCGACCGGAACTTCCTCGTGCTCGATGCACTCCGCGTGGCGCATCGCGCTGTCCTCTTTCTTTAAACGCGTGACGCCGGGCCGTCACTGCGCGCATTTGCGCACATTTGCGCACAGACACACGCATACTCGCAGTTTGTCAGCTACGGTAGGCACGATATCCTTGGACTCCGACTACCTGCGACCCGCGGGGGATCGCTTTTCATCTTTTTCTATCCGTTTGCTTCTTTCTTCGCTTCTCTTTCGCACAAACGCACGAACGCAAAAAGAATTGTTCGCGTGTGCGCGTATCGTTGCGCGTTGTTGTGTCTGTAACACTCGACGGTGGTTCTCCTCCTCCTCGTCCGACCAATTGCCGAGTCCTCGCTTACCTCTCTCCGCTACTAGCTTACCTCGGATCTCTCTCCTTCCCTATCCTCATCGGTTAGTGTCTCGCGAGTGGTCCGGTAGCGCGGATGCTGCCGATACCTCACCGCGAAATTACCGCACCGCGATACGAACGTAACACGAGTTCACATTTATCGATGTCACGTAAACAATCATAACAGGTAAATCGATACTCTATGAGCGACGAAAAAAAAAATTCCTTTATTTTTTCCACTACAGTGTGTCGTTTTTAAAAAAATAATTTTTTATGTATTAAAACATAAAAAAATAATAATACAATATAAATGTGAATAATAATATAAAATAATAAAATAATATGAAATATGAATTATTATTTTTTTTTTTATAATTAACATTTTGCCATAAAAAAAATTTAATGCTAATTGGATTGACAATTTTTTTCAAACTTCCGCCCGTATATAAAGTAAAACGAAATTAAATGAATTTTTTTTTACCTCGCGTTCGGGTTTTCCGAGAGACAAAATCGATGCAATTGTTTTCACGTTGCCGCGGACGTTGCGTAAACAACGATCGTTAAATTGATTGCTCGAAGAATAATCGAATTTAATTTGTTGCATTCGAAGCTATTATCGCGAATGGAGCGATTGCGCAATCGTTTATTTTCTTTTCAATTATTAATCAATGTTATACCGTTTTTTTTTTTTTTATTTCGTTACGTCGTAATTAAATTTACGAACGGTGTGAATTAAAAACAATTTATGTTAAATGTGATTTTTTTTTTTTTTTTTTTTTTTTTTTTTTTCAATCATCAAGTGCGAGCGCATGGGCGCGCAGTGTAAACATACCGGGCGCGTTAACAGGTGCCGTCACGCCGCGGTAATCGGAGAGTCGCGCTCCATTAATTCAATTTACCTCACGATGCAATGAACGCTCCCGTTATGCATCGACTCGCGTTATTGAAGAAAAAAAATAAATATATCTATATACGCAACGATAAAATAACGATATTCCCACGACTTAAAGACATCGCGTTAATCCCGGAAGTAAAGGTGGAAACGTGAGAAACTAATATACTATATTGCGAAAGAAATGAAAGAATGAACGAAGCAGCGCGCGGGTAGATCGTTGGTGGAGCTTACCGAGGGTCAGGCCGCTTGTGGTAACGTATTACACGCGAAAGAACAGTGAAAGATACTCAACGCCGTAAACGATACGCGAGACTATTAATCGTCGTGCGAGTCAAGCGTGTATTTTATGTACCGCCGAGCCGCAGCCGCTGAGTGGGAATTTCGACGGTGGGAGAGAATATTGTCTCGAGAAGATCGTTGCTCCGCGTTGACTCTTGATCCTCCCGCGGAAGAAACGCATGCAAACGTCTCGTGAGACAAGCGGTGCAAAAAAATGTGTTCAAGTCGTTTCTTTGATTATTTCGACGACGGAAAAATCAAATAATTCGGGATAAACGATTTAAAAAAACGGAGATTTTCGGATAGTCGATACCTGCTTTCGTTTAGTTCTCAGTAGCCGTTGGCTGCAGTGGTCGAGCGATTTGACCGAAAAAAGAATACGAATAAAAATGTCTCGTTTAAGAAGACCGAAGAGTTATAAATAGATCGTCGCGATGATACAAAGTGATATTTGAAATTCCGTTGACTCCGCAGCATGCGCGACAATTAATTGGCGACTGCGGTATAAAAGTCGTTCGAGAGCGGTCCCGGCTCGTCAGAGAAACGTCACGACGCTACGGGGTTTCTTATACGTTGATTCTTTTTTTTTTATACGATTTTTTTGATCATCCCGTCCGTAAAAAAAAAAAAAAAAAAAAAAAAACAAACGCATTTCTCCATCGTGAGCAAAATACCCGATGTTAAGAACGAACGAGTGAGCTAAGAAACGAAGATCGCGCGTGCAGCTCGACCTTCGACCCTGCGACGCTTGCCAGTTGCACTCTCGAGTATCGCGCGACCATCGTCACCGATGCGCCTCTCGTCTCGACCCGCTGACTTCGTTTGGTAATGAACGAAAGAAAAAAAAAAAAAAAAAAAGAAAAAGACACGAAGAATCGCCAAGTATCTTCTTGACGCCTTCTCCTTTCGGAGCCCATAGAAAATGCCTTTCGTTCAGATTTACCGTAAACACATTGCGTGAGGCGAAGAGATATATTCGAGCGGAGAATTTTTAAATAAACATAAGAATCTCGAATTGGAGCACAAGCAATGGAGGGGGATACGAACGCGGATTACGAAATTCATGGCATACCGACAATGCCTATTTCTGTCTATTGACTACAGTGAGCATTGACTGTATATACTATTTATTTACTGCTAATCACTGAGTGTCCATTGAATCTATTTAAAAATATCGTCTAATTATAAGTTTCATTTTTATTTTAGTTTTTTCGCAAAATCAATTGACAAATTAAAAAGACGTATACGAATGAAAGTAAACGCTCTTTAGAATTTTTTCTTTGGTTCTTTAATAACATTTACTGAAAAAAAAAATGCAATGTTATCAAATTTTGAAAGAATTGATTTTTTTAAACACTATTTCCGAATTTTTTCTTTTTGGAAGAAAAAAAAAAAAAAAAAATTGAAACTTAAAAAATTGAAAATTGAATTGATATTTATATCCAGAATCCAGAATCCACAATTTTTTTTCACATTTTCACACGTGAGATTAGTGATGTGATCTTTCTTCAGCTATAAAAAAAATTGCAACAACTTTTTCAAAATTGATAAAAAAATGTCTGTCTATACGGAAAATCATCTGAACAAAAAGGCGCGGAATTTAAAAATCGAATAAAACACGAGCTTTTCAATCAGAATTGAGGACAAATTAATCGACAAGAGAGAATTGGGTCAAGTGAGTTGCGTTTACGAATCCCATAGTTGATCGTTTTTCTCAATCATGCAGATGAAGCATTCCCGCAGCATCTTCGTGCGGTTATCGCGTTTATAATCGATTATCATTACGATGACGAGACGAGGACCGTGCAATCGGCTAGCGAAGGGATTACAAATTTAAATTTTCCATTTAAATTCACGACTCGAGGTTTGCGACTGGTACGCGAGGGGCTTAGGGTTACTGCGAATTCTTTAACTTCCGGTAAGTGGCGCCCGGATTTCGACGGACTTCTCTCCCGGTAGTGCGGTTATTTTTTATTATGCATGTTTGCTTATGAGAGATGGCGACCGGCGCGACGAAGCGTCTCGGAACTTACTAATTCCACAGACGCCGCTCGATCCTATTAAAAATAGCGAGTCAAGTCGTTCACGCATGGCGAAGTGTTTTTTTTTTGGTAACACGGATGTTGCAGTTCGGCATTCAAAGTCGTGGAATGACGCGAGAGAAAAAATAAAAATAAAATTTTTTAGATTGTAATGGAGAGTTACCTAAAACGAATACATAATCATTATACCGTAAAACAAAGTTTCAAAATGTATTTAAAGACTAAGACGAGTCTAGTGGTGTATGAAAAAAAAAAAAAAAAAAAAAAAAAAAAAAAAAATCAAGGTGTGCCTTTGGTTTGTTAGGGTAATTGTCATCATTGTTTGACACAGCGATACGAAGTGATACGTTGAACAAAGCCGCGTAAATTCGTCATCGATGAGTTCTTATCTCTGCAAACGGAATTTTACACTTCCGGTTACATCGTAAACTCAACACAGGTGATTGAATTTACAGTGCCGTAGAATATTCTATTTCATTTAGATAAAACTATAGAGTTGTGGAATTGTTATTATTATTATTTTTTATTTATTTATTTATTAAACGCGTCTGGTAAATAACAAATTACGTATCGTGTAACGCGATACAAAGTTTCAAGATCGGGTCATTAATAAAAAAGATCGTGAATGTCCGCAGTCGGGAGAGACCCGTACTCGCCGTTTCCATTACGAGGTCAAAGTCGCCGGGAATCGAATTGCGATTTGTCGGTCGCACCTTATAATCCCCGCGATCGTTCGTTCGGAGGTTTAGCGATCTCGAAACTTTAATACGAAACTCTATACCTCGGATTAGTTGGCATTCTCGCACTTCCGACGCGTTCTCGGTGCGGACGGCTCGCGTGTTTTTTTTTTTTTCTCATTCGTATCCAAATACGTTATAGCACATGGCGCACTCCTTTTGACTCGCCGCTGATCGGTTTAATAGCCTTATTTATTTCGGTTTTTTATCCCCCCGACCACCGAGTGACCGTGCGAACAAAACTTGCGGTTCGGTCATCGCTATTAGTAATTATATGCCGACGAGAGACCTCACACGCTTTAATGTATTTCACCACTTTTTTTTTTTTTTTTTTTTCTGACAAAATCAAACTAACGAAACACCAATCCGCGTCTTTTTCATATTCTCATAAAAAAAAAAAAAAATCTCTCGATCTTTTTCTAAAAATATGTCTAATTCGGACGTCTAATTTTTTTTTTTTTTTTGAAGGAGACGAAATCTCCGAAAAATTACTAACTTTTTCGAATACCTCGTAAAAGATCGATAATCGATTGTCAATTGTGATATCACGACGAGTACCCATCGTATTATTATGAATAACTATCAGTTTAATGTATTTCCAACACGATGCCAAATCTCAAAATGATCCACGGAGTAATTTTCGCGGGTGGGCCGGTAAATGTCTTGCTGTCCGTCCTCGTAAAGCCGCCTAATGTCGACGTGAACTTCTCTCGTCCGTGAGAGCCTCGATGTACGTACGTACGTCTGCGGTATAATTCGCCGCACTTAACGCGCGGCGACGTCTCGTCCATCGCGAATGAATTCCGGCGCTTCCACAGCGTTGCAGAGGCCAGAAGCCCAGTAGCCAGCGAACGAAGCCGTGTCGTGCCGCTCGCATTTCCATCGTTCGGTGCATGCGCTGCTGCTGTTGGAGGGCTTTTGCTGCGCTCCGGGACCTCGGGAGATCCCAGGAACGCGGATCGTCGCGGAGTTCACGTTCCCGGGCTCTCTCTCTCTCCCTCTCTTTCTCTCTCTCTCTCACACTTTGACTGAGTCTTTGAAAAACGGTCACGTTCGACAGAATCGACGACTCGTTCGACGCTACTCCGCGTGGCTATGCACGCGGTGCGTATTGCGCGTACGATCGACTATCGCGATGAAGACGAAGACGAAATCAAAAAAAAAAAAAAAAAAAAAAAAAAAAAAAAAACGAAAAGAAGACACGAAAGCAATCATTCTTCTTCCATTCCCATAAACGATCCCTAAACCACTCGAGGCGACACTTTTTATAATATATTTCGACAGAAAAAAATTTGTCTTTTTTATACCGATAAAGAAGAATGCATGAAATTTTTACGCAAATGCGAAAAGTAAGGGAATTAAAAATCGCTGCATCGTTTAAAAATTTCGTTCAAACTTTCATACGCGAGTTGAAATTGTTGGATAATTCACAACAGGTTTTCCGTTACGTGAAAATTAATGTATGTCTCTTCGAAGTATTTAAAATTCTCATGTACCACGATGCGCTCTGTGAGAAGAATGGGATTGAGCACTCGCTTCGGTAACCGGGGAGCGAGTAGCACTTATCTGTTGCTATATACGCGAAGGATTGCATAGCTAAGCGTGTGCAGCCAGAGTCAGCGGGCGCAATTAGTCAGCGAGTGATGCACCGCGGGCGATGTCTCATCGGGCGTTCTATACGTGCTTCACGTACTACTCTACTCTCTCTCGCTCTCTCTCACTGTACAGCCGCGCATTATATGCTCTTTACTTGGCGTATCTATAGGAACATTTGTGTTGGCGGCTTTTGAGTTGGCGTGTCGAGACGTCCGTCCCTCTTCTCCCACTCGCCACGAGAACGAATTGCACGTGTTCCTTGTACACACGTGATTCAACGACACGGAACTTCGGTACACGTGCAATAAATGCCATTATCCGCGCTATTATCAATCTCTGTAAAAAAAAAGCATTCATAAACAATTCAAATGAATTTTAAGGGGATATATTTGGCTAACGGTTCGCATCCTTCGTAAATGTTGCACTTTTCTTTTTTTCAAGAAATATACGCGAAACTAGTATTGGAGTTGTTATTTTTATTGTCGGTCGACATTGTTCAGAGGAAACGATACATCGAGAAAAAAAAAAGGGTTATTCAAGTTAATAACAATGATGAGTGGTTAATCGTAAAGTTTTTCCCCACTCTATCAAAATCATGTACCTTCGTAAAAAAAAAAAAAAAAAAAAAAAAAAATCTGTGCTCAGCCTCTCTTCGACACTCCGCATAAAAATAGGTACATAGCGAATCGTCTTCGGCGCTCCGAAAACTTTCCGTGACGCGATGTTTTTAACATTGATTTTAGGTAAACCTGAAACTTTGTTCCGCTCGCTGTTACTCTCGGTTCGACTTTTTTTTATTCTCAAACAACGAAGAATAATCATGAAAATTATGTAACTTTTGAAAAATCATCGTTTCATCCGCTCGAAGAATAAATATTAAAAAAAAAAATAGGATGTTCATAATTTTGCGTTAATGCAACGTTGACACTGACACGCGACATCGATGAACTTACGTAACTCTCATAGGATACAATCCATGCAAACATCAGTGTCGACTTTTGTTGTTTCGATGTAATATGGGACAATGGGCCAACGCCTGGAATGAAAGCAATTCATTGCGAAGTTATGCGACGCTGAGAAATAATGCGCCAGTCTTCCGTTGCTCTTGCTCTTGCTCTGTGCTATCGAAGCGTGTTGAGGTTTCTAACGTACAGTACAAATATTAGCGTGCTATTGGAGTCAACGGGAGAAGGAAAAGGAAAAAGCGCGAAAGCCACGCGCGGAACGTGGACGACGAAACGCCCGGCTGCCTCTGTTTGCCCCCGAGATCGGCACACGGTCGAGTACAATTATTGCGCAACGCGAATAACACACAGCCGGGGTCCTTGGCACTATTCGCACGCGAGAGTTTCCCCGGTCTTTCGATTTTGTTTTCTTCACACTCCGACGCCGTAATTCCTGTCATTACGGCATTAGCTCTTTCAGAATTTTTCATTATGACGCGCCGTTTGCATACGATCTTTTCTCGTCGAGTTCCCGTTACCAATAAAGCGCCAGTATTTCTCGTAGAGAACGCGAAAATCGCGAATAAAATGATAATTAAAAGATTCAATTTAAATTCTATAAATTCGCGAAGCGCGTCGAGCGGAAAATTATGTCGATTTGTTTCCACTGGTTATTAGTTGCAAAGTAACAAATTATAGGGAGTAAAGTTGAACAGAATGGAAACGAGAGACGAGAAATATGGTAGCCTCGTCCTTAATTAATCTTTATCCCCGGATCCTGCGAAAGAAACTGAGCGATAACTGTTATCGCCACGTTCGCCGAGTTACGCTCGAGGACGTTGAAACGGAGTTTATTAGCTTTCGCTGTTTGCCGTATAGTAACGTTAATGGAACGGCATACCGGCAGCACGATCGGATGCGAATTAGTTATCCCCGATACGCCACAACTTGTCTCGTCTATATAAATAACGCTCCATCGTCGCTCAATTAGGAACGCCTTTATCTCTTCATTTTCAGAATATTATTCTCCTGTAGCGAGAGAAATATTTTATTAACTGTTCCGAGTTTTACATCGTTTTTTCAATTTTTTTTTTTTCCCTCGAAAACTATATTGGAAAATATAGAATTCATTTTTTTCGGCAAGACACGTGTCCTACGAACGAAAAATTGTCAATATATCTTGGAAAATATTAAAGATATTATTTCTTTAAAATCGATCTTTATTTCTTGGCAATTACGTAAAAATGTCGACTTGTTTTCATGCATTTTTGACACTCCTATTCGAATTCGGGACTATATATTTTTATTCTTAAATTTAATTTGAGATTTTTTTTTTCGACTTCCAATACATGTATTTTTTGGTAAAAAAAAAAGTCATTCTGTTACTTCCGGAAATTTTCGAAAAAAAAAAAAAAAATTTCTTGCTTTTCGAACCGACAGGTAGACGTATTCCTTTAAATGTTCAAAGGTATTGATATACTTTCTCTACTAACCGCGCGATCTAAAAATGGCGGACTTATCTTCGGGATGATTCCGATGAAATACGCGTGTGTCCAATCTTTTGATTACCGATTAATAATTCACCGCCGCTCGTTATTTCCCCGTAAACCCGATGGATAAATCTCTAAAAGCTTTTCCGTTGATAAAAAGAATCTCTTCGTTGAAGTTCTGAGAAAGCGATATCGGAGTCGCGGGAATACATGAATTAAAGATAGATCGATGTAACGAAGCGGAAGCGCCAGGGGAAATCACTGGCAACATCGGATGCGGCAGCTATCTATCCGAATGCGCTGAGATACTCCGGAAGAGCGCGTGCTGCTGCTCGCTCGGCCGCTACGAAATCTTTCAGCGCGCTATCGAAACAGCTGTGCAGTTCTTACAGCGGTTCCGATAGAAATGCGAACGCGCAATCGAATCGTTTCGTGTGACATTCGGATTTCGTTAAAAAGTGCAAGTTATCCCGCGCAGCCATAACTATATACTGTTTACGAGTGATCCGAGTACTCGGAATCGGCATAACATGAAAACGCAATAAAAAAAGATCGAAGGGAATACGTAAGTGTGCTGAATGTCGTAACAACCTATAACAGTATAACAAACCCGTCGCATCGACAAACACACGCCGTGGGCCGTTGTGTTCGATGTGCCGTTGGACCTGTTTCGGGATGCGAAAGCCCTGCCGGGCCTACCGCGGGTCCCCGTAGCCCCCGGGTGCGCGGTAATTACGGTAGTCATTTTTTTTTTTTTTTTTTTTTCTTCACTCCTTCCTCCCATCTCCGAAGCTTCTTTGGTCAGGTATTTTTTTTCTCTCATCAAGAAGCAAACGGATCGCGCGCATACACGCGGAGGTATCATCGGGGTACCCGATGGTCTTGGCGAATATACACTTCTGCGACGACCGTTACATTCCGCGAAACCGTTGGTTGGGTTATGTTCATTGCAACCGTTCACGCGTATTGCCAGTATTATTCTTTTCTCGTTGAGTTTCTTTCTTTTTTTTTTTTTTTTATCGCCAATTTTTCATATTTACATCCTTATTACGAGACTCACCGCTTGCGAGTATCGACACCTGTTGGATCGTTGAGGAAAACGATTCCAGAGAAACGTCCAACGAGGCTTAACGATCTTGCAATGAAATTGGAAACGTTTGTTGGAAATTGACTCCGCGAACTTCCAAACGACACTGAAGAGTATTGGTCTGCCGAAGTCGTCGGACCATTTTTCTTTCGTTGCGCTCCGAAATGTTGTTCGAGATTCGAGTCAATATTGCATTTATTTGTTGCAAAATCGGTAGAAGATGAGAAAATGATTTTTTTTCATTGGAAAGCACACGTATGCGCACACTTCGGTTGCCAAAAGAGTTACAGTGGAACCTCCCGTATTTGACGCAATTGGGAGACATCGCCAAGTACAGGAGTAACCAATCAGGTGCACGAAACGACGGTGGTCAGCCAATCGCTTAGCCGTCAGTTTCCCTCTCCCATTAGACCTTCCAAGGCAGTCGCCTGTAGGCAGGGGTCTCGTCAAATACGGACTATTTCACTGTACTCGTTTTTTTTTTTCGAGTCGTTTATCGGCGGATCCTCGTCAGTGGAAATGGTACATTCGGAATCGAAAATTCAATCAAGTTATTCGAACTAATAACAATAATTTATTTTTATTTTTTTTATTTCGGAGCATTGAATGAAGTATCGTTATTTTGTTATCCGCTTCTGGCTGTTTGGCTTTGCCACAAATTTCCGCGTTGCTTCTCTGCTTTCCTCACCGGCCTTTCTTGCTTGTTGCTCATGATGTCGCGTCGTCATGCCACGATTACGATTGCCATTAAAACCAGACTTAGAAGTGGATGCATTGTGTTGCGTTGTCCTCACGTTTCGTTTCAAGCCGCCCGACAGTCTGTAAAGCTACCGTGTCCGATGACTGGGTGGGTTGCATTTCGTTGCGACTAAAGCTCGCCTCGGCCGTCCGCTAAGCCTCCTCGTCGACGGCGATGTTTCACTGCTTTTTCGAACGGTACAAAGTATATATATTTAGACAAGGATAACCCACTGGCACCTCGTTCGTATACCCGCGGCATTCGTTCTCGTAATAATATAGTCGAACTCGAATATAACCCCCACTGCACATGGCCCCCTCAACCGTGAAAGAAGATCGAAGAAAAAGCTTCCTCGCTTTCCACTCCGGATTCTGATGAACTCCATTGCGCGTCCAACGATTCATCATTATCGCACTCGACGGCAATGTGCCGCCTTTAGATTCTCAGTTACGTCGGGTGCTTATATTTTTTTTTTATAGCTATAGAAGCCAATGAAATTCTTTTTTTACCGAAAGTTAAACAATAAGTTAATCTTTCTTCGGCCATTTTTTTTGTTGTTCTTCTTTTCAAAATTTATTGACAATTTTTTTTTACACGACTCTCAATACATTTAACTTGCAGTAGAAAAATATTCATTTTATTAACTGCTATAGTTTTTGCGGAAAAAAATATATATTCGACTCGGATTTTGAATGCCAAAGCGCACTGAGAGAAGTACACAATCAATTTTCAATTAAAATTTCCACTCGAGTTTAGACGCCTCATGACCTTTCCTTCGGCCCTTTGTGCGCCGACCCTTCCTACAGTCTCGTCGATCCTCCGAAAATAACTTTTTCTTCGGCTCATTCCGACTCATTAACTTCCCTCTCTACGTATTTACATCGTCAACTCTCGCGGTGTTCTATATCCGATACCGATAGAACGAAAAATCTGTTGATCGGCAGGTTGGATATTCTGTTTAAGTAATAAAAAAGAGTTGGAGGATCGAGAAAATGTTAATCTCGCAACGTATACGAAGAATGTGAGTTAAATTTGGGATATACATCTTCGTGTTACAATGATCCCTCGTTAGTTACGACCAATTGCGTTTAGTTAAACCGGCACTGTTCGCAAGATGAAACGCATTTGTCAATCTTGGCGACCGCGAATGTAGTTTTCCATTTCCTCGGCGATAAATCCAATGATCTTTTGTAAATTGACTGACGGCAACGAGACACTCTCTTCTCGGGTCGAGAGAGAGAGCCGCCCGAGCTTTCTAAATATAACATTGTGTCTCCTTCCTTTATCGCGTGTGCCGCTAAAAACCCAGCGAGCTCTAGATTTTTACGTGGAAAAATCCAAGCAAAAGAAACGAAAGAAAAAAACCTCCGGAAGCTAAAATAGTTCGCGGTTCCGTGAAAAAAAAAAAAAAAAAAAAAAAACATTATGCGGAGTGTCGGATTGAATCCCTTAATTTTGTCAATAAAATAAAATGTCAATTGCGTCCGCGAAATAACAATGAATTCGTTCGCAGTCGGAATAAAGGTGGAAAAAAAAATTTAATATAAACTCGCAGTCGCCGCGGATTTAATTGATAGAAGCTTTAATGAAGTAGAGAATGCACGGCGGTTAAAAAAAAAAAAAAAAAAAAAAAACAATCGTTGAGAAGAAGTCGCGCGCACCCTCCGGCATGAAATATTTGCCCGCGCATAAAAAACCGACGGGTATATAACATTAATTAATCCCGAGCAATTTTACGATGCGCTACCATTGGCTACACACGAATGCGAGTCCTCTTTCCCGCAAATATTGTAACAGAACCCTCGGTGGAGTGGCGGAGGTTTTGTTCCGTGACGAAGGTCGACGCGCGGCTACCCTTCCGATAGTAGGGATCGGGACTACTCGACACAGTTGACCTGACAACATTTTAAACTTCATGTACAAAATTGAATTGACCCGAGGTATCGTCTCTTTTTTTACATAACCAAACAAACAATCTTCCACTATCCGCGAAAAAATCATTTATTTAGACGCGCAACAATAGAAATAAACATAAAAATTGTACATTTTTTAAATGCCTCGCATAACCCCAGCGATCTTTTTTTCGTTTATTTTATTTCGTATCTTGTGGCAGGCGAGTGCGCGGGGTCGTCCAGGGGTTGAATAAGTGGAAAGAGCTTTAGCGTTGCACGCTTGTCTAAAAAAAAAAAAAAAAAAAAAACAGAAAAAAAGGGAATCCTCGTACTCGTCTACTGCTCGGTAACCACAGTCTCTCGTACCCACTCCATTCCATAAGGTCCTCTAGTTCTCCGGGCAGGTAGATAGTGGCAACCACATAAAATTGCGCGTATATAAACTACACACCAAAGCTAGATAAAGTGTTGGTTCCAGAATATACATAGATATAGGATACGAATGAACGAAGAGCCGGAGAGAGAAAGAATGAGAGACTTGTAGACATTTTTTGTCACGCGGATTGTACCGATACTCGGACGCATAAAATTGTGTATTCTCAGGTCGAGTCGTAAAGAAGTACGTAGAAACGTGTACCTACAGCGCTGGTAGTGCTCTCACTCTCCCTTGGGGAACTAATATATATGTTTGAGAGTCGCGAATAAAATTATGGGTCTATAGAGTGTTTGCGCTCGGAACCAACTACGAACGTCCAATGGATTTCTCGTCGATCGGAGCAATTTTTATTGTCAATTTCAAGTGGAGCCATTTTTAAAAATCAGAATCAAATCGTCCTGCAATGAAAGGGTATATATGCAGCGGGAACGCATTGCGCGAACGCGTTAAAAAGGACTGCGAAGGAGGTGTTTAACAAAGTTGCAGAAGGGAAGAAGGCACAGTTTAGGCGCATCGTGTAATAACTTCTCAGCGACTTTCCAGTAGAATCCAGAAAGACGAACGCCGATATTAGGCAGAAAAGGGGATAGCGAGTATAAGTAGCGCTTCATTAGGATCGTTTATTTCTGTCACCCCTTTGCGTCATGCGCCGCTCGCGTAGACAGTGTGGTAAGGGCGAGAGCACGCGTATCCGCAGTACCGCCGCTCTCGCTGCTACCGGACTGCATGCTGCGTCGCGAGGACACCATTAAACGTAACAGTCTACCAGCGAGACTTCGAGTTTTCCTTCACAATAAGAAGATCGGGATGAAAGGGAAACAAAGAAAAATGTAGAAGAATAAGATCGTTTGCGGAGGTTGTTGAGACGAATTTGTATGAGTGGCTTCTGCATGCAGGAATGCATTTTTAGGAATTCGGCGCCGGACCCTTCCATATTAATATGATCGCCTCAATTTTGCGGGAGTCCGGCTCCATTGCATCATTAGAAATACACTTTCCGACACGTCCAAGGAGTATTCCATTTCACAGGCGTTTCGAAGACGCCGGAGTGTGTCTCGAATGGCTGGAGAATCCGAGTGCATGTTGTTCGAATCATTTATTTCCATCAGCTTGGTACATTAGTGTTATGTCCAGTGGTTCCCGTACACAGCAGCTCGTTACGTTGTGTGGTCGGTGCGCGGAGAGACACCATTAAGTAGGAGCGAAACGAGCGAGATAGATCCTTTAGTTAATACGATGAACGTGAAAAACGATCGCACACCGAGACAAAAGGATGACGATAGAAATTCTGGTTACTCGGAAAAGAGAATCTTTCGCTCCAATAGACTAAATTTTCGATTTATTTAATGAAACAGAAGTAAATACTCGAAATAGTCGCAATAATCATATGATTCGTATTCGTTTTCTTGCGGAATCTGATCATTTAGAAGTCACACTGCTCCCTACTGCTGCTGATCAGGTTTTACCAATCTCCAGTTGGACCAATGACATACATGTTAAGATTCGCAGGTTGCACGTGTTCTAAATAATCATAATAACGTTGCGATTGTAGTCGACGGCAATCGTGGAAGCGATAGCAAAATGCGATAGCAAAATACCTGCGTAATACCGATCCTACATATCTCGGTCGTACGGTTTGGACCGCGCGATAACTAACGGGAACTCGTATAGGCTGAATCACGAATCAGGAGACCGCGTGCGAGACCTCGAACGAGCAGAACTTGGCCCGGGGCCTGTATCGGCGTTACGTAATAAGATTATCCGCCACGCTGTACCGCAGTTTCTGTTTTGTTTCTGTTTCTGTGAGAGCTTAACCGACCCCACTGCTCGATCTCACGTGTTTACCTTCAGCAATCGTACCAATACCAAAGTCGTAAAAGAAATATCAGATTGATCATCCAGCGAAGGTCCAGGTTCAAGGATATTTCTCTCGTACCGTTGTATGCGAGCGCGCGAGTTATTTCATCTAATCTTGGTCGGCATCCGAAGATCCTTGATTGATGTCAAT
The DNA here is from genome assembly GCA_963971235.1 of Cryptus armator. Classification (NCBI taxonomy): domain Eukaryota; kingdom Metazoa; phylum Arthropoda; class Insecta; order Hymenoptera; family Ichneumonidae; genus Cryptus; species Cryptus armator. Next base: position 1,919,905 of record OZ020234.1, on the reverse strand, counting down.
ATCTAAATCAAATCAGGCGGCTATCACCCGGAGATTTCCTATAGCCGAAGTTATTTCGTTGATCGGTCACCGCATATTGACCCGAGTAACCCGATGAAGCCTCTCCATCATCCAATCTCCGATCTGGAACCTCGGAGTTTCGTTTGCTGCCGGGCGTCCTTAGCGTCGGGAGAGTCCGGCTCTCCCTCTCAGCCAGCCTCGCAGCAACTTTCGGGCTATACCTCTATCTATAACACAGATAGGATCTTTCAATCCCTCTGCCTCTTCGCATCTTCTTGCGCAATCGATCCTGCCTCGACCACACTGGTACATCTGGCTATCCGATTCGAAAGACTCGTATGAAGGCATGCATGTCAAGAGGTCCTCTTTAACCTCTCTATACAAAGACAATTGTGCGTCAATGTTTTCAAGGCTCGTAGGTTGATCACATCGAATAAACCTTCGTGTGAACAATGTACAGCATCGCTATCTTCGGGATCTGTCTCGGTACGCAGCTATATAACTGTATTCGGGGAATTATTCTCGTAGTGATTGTCTCGTCGGTATAGGCGCTCAGAGTATCCTTTCTCACTCAGTCTACATCTATATCGCATCTTTTTGTCGATCGTTGCTCCCTTCGTTCTTATTCTGTAGGATTCAATATGCTTTTATGTGAAGTGCGGGCATTGCAACGCACACACACACGCCTTCTCAACAAGCCGATACACGTACAACATCTACCTAGTTGGATCGCCTTCTCTTCTTCTTATTCTTCTCTCATTCTCTTCTTCTTTTTTGCGCTTATACTTCGTGTGCCGCGCTCGAGAATCGTCCGGGCGACCATGCCCCGCGACGAAGACACTACCATAAGAGGACATGTCTCTTGGGCTGTACCCGCCGCTGTTGCCGGTGCCCCGGATCCCGACAAGCGTTCATTACACGATCCTTTATAAACGATGCATTCCAGTGGCTGCGGGAGTTAAGCAATGAGGGACATCTTTAATCGACTGATGCAATCGAAATTATTTTTGCAACTTCGATATGCCTTTGATGATGAAATACGAAGGGTGGGAGTGCTGTGGAAGCTTGAAAAACGGACCAATATCGGCTCGATACTAGGCGCCAGGCGTCGAAATGTCGCTTCATGCAGCAAATCTGTGGATACTTACATAAACCGATAGGGTGGACGCATTTCGCTATTGTGTCTGCGTTCATATATACTTTGGAAAATAATCTTTTGCACCATCGAATCCATTGGAGTTATTTTCAATCCTTTAATCAAACGAAGAGCTCGTTGGTAAGCAACTCTAATCTCATTCATTTTGCCCGACGATTACGAAGAAGTAAAGAAATAATGAGATACGAAGATGATCGATCTTTTTCTTCGCATTCGATATTTCATAACATCAATTCGATTTGTATTCATATCCGCCATTAGATATGACAATACTCGCCTCTTCTCCAGCGCGTCTTTGTTTGTCAAATCCAGAGGCCCTCTGCTTTATAGCATTTCGTATATTAATCCGATTTCATGATAAACTGCGTAAGACGGTATTGTTGATGAGGTATATAGATATACCTTCTTTGCTTTTGATTCTATAAAAGCTTCTAGCTGCTTTCCAGTCTGTTAAATCAGTCGTTGCCGAGTGCTCGTTGGTTTGGGATTCGAATCTTATTCGCTTTCGCTGATGGCTCGGAAGCAAGGAGGGAATATACGTTTCGCTTTCCTACCCTCATTGCCCTCCTTCTCTGCACTCTTGGCTGCGATGCTTTCGCCCGCTTTTACTCGTGCGTTGGCATAGCAGCAGATAGACGAAGAGGATTGCGAGTCTCAGGGGAGAGTGCGCGACATTCTTATCTCTCGATGAAGCCTCGAGCGAGGTAAACGGCTCTTGGAAACAAACAGGAGCCCCGGGAGGAGGGAAAGACCGGGAGCTACCGGGATGAACAGGATAAGGAAACCGGTGAACAACGTCGATGGAAGAGACGGAAGAGTACACCGTCTTTTCTCATTACGCAGAGCTGTAACCTGCGTATATTCTATGCTGCAGGCGTATCTACAGCATAGTAGGTGGCGTCGAAAAAAAACTTGAGATGGTTTACGGCTGTCTTCTCATAAGGGTGATTCGAGAATACCAGTATCGACGCGAAGGTGCATCCGTCAAGCTCTCTATTTCTTCTTCTTCGCGGTATCGAGCGGTCGATTGGTAAGGAGTTGAAAAAGGACTTGGCGACAAAGAGCGAGAGTTAAGTAACAAAAGAAATTGAAAGGGGTTGCGACAAACGACTTCCTAAATGGGCAACAACGACTCGTGTCGTCTTCAAGTCTTGTTAGAGTCTCGAATAGGAGGGTTGCTGTCTTCTCTTCTGATGAGTATCATTGCCCTCCTGCGGAATCTCAAATATTGCATTTCATTCGAACTCATCGGACTATTTAAGGCATCTTGTTTTTCGCGATGAACAACTCATTTACATCAATAATAGGAGAGATTGAGCCAAGAAATTGGGCACTTTTAATTGCGGATATAAAAAGGTCGGTAGAATGGTGGGTGACGAAGGACCAAGGTGTTCGCCGGATAATCAAATATGGGGGACATTCCAAGGTACGACTTCGTTTTCTACGTCTCTTCTCTATCTCAGCCATATTCTGCTGATGTTAGTTGTAAATGGTCCGAGTCGTTTGCTTGCGCATCCGTCACAGCCAATAGGCATTAAGTAGGTAAGGCTAAGCAGTTCGAAGCCGTTTGGCAGACACAGCTGCTCTTCCTCCTAAGTTTTGTTCCCATTTCTCGCGTGTTATCGTTGATTGCTAAAGGTCTCGTTAGCGTCACATCGATATGTTTGCACGGCTGGCCATTGGAGATGCGTCCCTGTCAATTGAAAGGGAACCCGTCGGGATAGGGAAGAGCTTTCGCACGCTTTTATCTTCAACCCTCCCGTTGCTCGATGCTTACGTAGTACGAATCCAAAGCTTCGACACAGGAGAAAAGCACTATCACTCGATTGCGTTGCACCTACGTACTCCTATTGTTGGGTGACTCATCGGTGGCGGGTTCGCTCTTCAACACTCCGTCGTACAGTGTTACACGTGCGGTTTGTTTTCTGCCTAAGCGTCTCTCGCAAGTGAGATAGAACTATCGAGAAAGACGAGGGGGAGGAATGAAAGAACCAGAGAAACAGAGAGAAAACTGCCGGAGGCTTCAAGAACAATGGAAACAAAAGAAGGTGTACCGGGGACACCGCGGGTGCGCGTACTAGTCGAGCTAACAGCGAGAGCATGGTCACGGCGGTCACGTTTCGCGGAACTCAGCAACGTCGTACCTACTTGTACGTCGGTACCTACACACGGCTTTGGATACCAAAAGTCCGTCTACTATCATCATTTGATTTAAGATAACAGTCTTGTTAAATAAATACGAAAAGATCTTGCGGTCGAGTTATATAAAACGTTGAAAAAGAACTTCATGAAACTCTCGATTAGAAAAGATCTTTCAATGGTACAGTACGACGAAAAATAGGGTTGATAACATAGAAGATGTGATACTGTTCTGCGTGTATGATGGCATCAATGGGGACTTGTAAATAAGTATTTCTGGTGAGGTACGCGCATATATTGAGAAGATGTGCCTAGAAGCGATTCTATGCATACATGTACCCTTGAAGTCTCGGAGAGTAAAACATAGATAGACCGATAAACCCCTCGGGGGATGACGCACTCTTCTTCTCGTCGTCGCCTCGTCGGTAGTGTGCGTGTAACATGGAGGTGAAAATAAAGGGGAAGCCTGTCTCAACTTTGCACGGTCCATAATTAGCGAGGCGACGCTGGTGCTCTTCTATCCCCCTGCCGTGCGGCAAATCAATTTTCCACTTGCCACTCGTCACTCCCTGATGCGATCAGCTCACACTGGACATTAACCCTGACGGGTAGAAAAACACGCGGTTGTCGAGGGTGAAATTAATTGATGATGGAATTAATTTCTTCCTCATAGAAGAACCTTTTTTTTCTTCATATTTCATCGGGAATTTTTACAAAAATGCCTGTTGCCTGTTTACCAGATAAATTTTACAATTTTCGAGATATGCGGCTAATCATTTCTGCATAAATTAGCCAGTAGTACCCGATAGTCGGAAGTTTATTCACGGCGTTAAAAACAGATTGAGGAACCGATGCGCAAATCTAATTAGCATCATTTTTCCTACATCACTGCTTGACGATTACCATTCAGGTTATACGCAATGAAGATTCCATTCAGTTTGTCTATAAATATCTACAAACGAAACTAACGGATACATTGAATATTTATCTGAGACTACTGCATGTGAAATGGGATACCCCTGTCGGAGTTAACCAAACTGCTCGTCGGTGTAAAGCGAAGTTAGCAATTTTCGAACGAACAAACGCTGATCTCCCGAAACTGATCCGAGTGCACCGGAACCGAAGCGCCTTCCGCGGAAATATTATTATTACGCAGGTATTATATTCTAACCACCTACAACTTTCGACATTCACGGCAAAGCCGCGGAATGGAGATGACAGATAGTGGAGGGAGAAGTCATACATCGTATCCCAAGGGATGGGCTACACTCCGCTCCGTTGTCAATTCCAGTCTGCCTATGCATGGTTTTCACCCTACCGTTTCGCGTTATTAACGACTACTCTCGCCCTCTCTCATTCCTCTGGTGGGCTAAATCACTTTTTTTTTTTTATTATCCATCTCTACCGTTCAGTCGTTCAATTTTTTACCATTGTCCACGTTGAAAGTTCGGACAAACGTCTGGACTCACGTACCACGATTTTTACTTGCGTAGACTGTTTGTTCTTCCCGAGTATCAAAGCCGTTGCCGTATTCTCAACGGTGATTCTCACCGACTGTGTACGCGCTCTGCGCAAGAGCCGTTTAATTTGTTAAAAAGCTCGTGGAGCTCAAGCGTGGAGAAGCGAGAGCGCAGAGGCATTCGTTACTCAAGCGGGAAATTAACGCCGGCGGCGTAGAGTCAGCTGCGAAAAAATTGTTCATCGATTCTCTCGGTGCGCAATGCGCATCTCCGTACATAGACGCGTTTATGTTGCACACGGTATATATAGAATTAAAAGGCTTATTCAATGCTTGTTTTGCATCAGTTTTCACACAGAATTATTCATTTGTGGTGCCGCAGGTCGAAAACGTGAGTCTCTGCGTGGGAGCCCTGCGGGTCCTCGGCGCAGACGTGGGGGCGGTAAATCCCGGCGAATTGTCAACGGGATCTACCCTGCGACCGGTGTTGGCTCTACTGTTCGCCCTCTCGCGTCACAAGCAACGAGCGAAACAGCTTCAAGACATGCCAAGGTAAGTTACCCAACGAGATTTCATTACCTACCGAGAATATCCCGCTGTCCCTCCGATGGTAACCGCGTCACGATCGATAAGGAAACTTTCCGTTGTGAGATATTGGGTATCGTCGACTCTTGCGTCGATAGCCAAGTCACTTTCCGTGGCCTTCCAATTAGGATCAACGCAACCCTTACAAATTAGAATCGTTTTTCGAAAAACTGCATTACCGACTGTGATAATCTGCACTACCTGCTTTGCCGTCTGTGCGTTCGGAATCGTCCGCAACTACAAACGCGTCCTTCGCGATCGACGGTCGGTTGGACGAAGGGTTGGTAGAAATTTAAGGCAGCGATCAGTCCATTCCAATGAAACTGAACGCTGCGTCAAGAGCTTTTTGCTTTTCGCGAAACTTTTCGGTATAATACAGTTTTGCTATTAATTCAACGGATCAATTCACAAGTTTCTCCTGACATTAAATACGGGTACTTGGCGCATTCTTCGACAAATTTTATTACGAATATCCAACGCTGCCAAGTACCCACTCGTCGACACAAAGGCGAGCCTTCGACCTCTTCTCCGGAACATATGAAATTCATAAGAACCTCTCGGCTCTCTCTCTCGCTCTCTCTCTGTGTAGCGGATCTCATAAATGTTAAGCGACGTTTTAATGGACGAAACCGTCGCGAGCACTCGAGAGCTCAACCGGAGGCTCCTTTAAACTTGGAGCAAACCGTCCTCTTGCAACCGGCAATAGCATCGGAACTACGGCAATCTTTAGCCGTGCAACGTACGTACCCTGTTATAAATGAATACTCGAACTTTAAATCCTCTTCGGACCATAATTTCAAAGGAATTCGTTATACGTCGTAACTTGATGAAAATTCGAAGATGAAAAGATTTTGAAATTTCTCAAGTTTGCGCTCATTAATAAATCGCGATCGATAAAACGTGATATGAATTTTTATAGAAATTGATGTTGATAGTCAATGAAAAGATAACAAATAGATACATATATTATATTATTATTAAAAAATGCTAAAAATAACTATTACAGTTATTTGTTTATTTATAATTAATTTTTTAATTATTAAAAAAATGATTTTATGATAATATTCGTTTATCGGTTACTTATCAATTGACCGATACCCCTATCATTCAAATACAGTCGACATAATTCCTATATATATCCGAGAAAATAAATAGTCAATTTATTATTAATTATGAATCACCAACTCTCGCGGATGGAATCGTCGATAAATTTTCACCGCGTATAGCCTGATAGCCGCGTAATTTCGGTGGAATCTCGATGTTTTTGATTCGACGACATGCTTTATCGGATGTTTCGTCTACGGAACAAGATGTATATAATTCGGTGTAACAAATTAGCCCATCGTCAGTGATACTTTGTCGTGTATCTCGTGTCTTTCGCACTCTTTCCGTCTGTCACCCGTTTGCTCCTGTCCGGTAGCGTGTCGTCGCGTGTCGGTAGACCGGAATCGATACCGACGTGGAAAACGCGCCAGACGAACGGAGAGTGCCGGAACAGCCGAGCCGCGGACGGCGTGCGCGTTCATTAACGTCTCCGTTAATCAAGCTACACGTCGCCGGGGATACCGCCCGTTAAAATCGGGTTTGCACTACTACCTGTACGCCTCCTCTGTATCCTCATTTCCGAATATTATTCCCTCGTCCGCGGGGTGTAGATGTATCGCTTTTCCCGCGAGGTTTTTGCCGAGCTATTTATGAGTTCGCGTCTGCATGCTCGCGAGCGTCTTCTACCGTGTTGTTGCGCGCATTTTACGTGGCGTGGCAAATAACACCGCGGAGCATAGCTTTAACCAGTTCGCACATTCTTCGGAAAGCTCGAACACGCGCACGCCACGCATCGTCTATGAACCTTCAAATATTTTAATTACTTCGCTGCAGGCCTATGCTTAATTACTCGCTCGGAGTTTCGAGGCGGCAAGTCCGAGTTCACGGTCTACTGTTTACGAAATTTTGTGATTTTACATTCGACTCTCAGGGAGAACGGGGGTGGGTGGGGGGAGTCTCAATTATAACAATTTCGTGATTTCATAGGAGTTCTCGACGATTACAAAATTTTGTGATTTTTTATTCGATTCTTAGGGAGAGGGGGGGGGGGGGGGGGGGAGTCTCAATAATAGCATTTTCGTGATTTCATAGCAGTTCTCGACGTTTAAGTGCCGCAAAACTGCTATCGGCTGACAGGAAACGCATAAAATATGATATTCATTGCGTACTTACCGCAATAAATTATCTTCAATATCATAATTTCGTATGTACCGTCGTATTTCCGTGGACAGTCTCATCTTAAAGCCGGTAGTTGAGACATTAGTTTTAATAAGAAATCGTGTTTTATTCAGTTAAATACGTTTGAAATAACTGTACAAGTGATTTGGGAGCGTCTAAATAAAATTCATTCGATCTGCACTCCTGGAAACACGTTCCAGTTGATCCAAACAAGTTCCAGATACCGTTGTTGCATCGAGTCTTCTCGTTTTTTTAGTTTAACCACCGTACAACGTTTCGAGTTCAACGATTCGCGAGACATCGCAAACTATCGTCAAAACCCATCCCGAGTCCACAAAATGTGCATTAAACATGCAATTCTTCATGAGAGTACCTTCTCGTTGTTCCGCTCGTCACGATAAATAATTCCATTTCTCGATGAAGCCACTTCCTCATTCATTGCAATCGATTCGAGTGTCCCGAGAGTCGAAATATCGATTATAAATTCAGTACTCACGAGGGGCATTAGAGAGACTCGAGAGCTCGTTGCTTCGAGTACCGTAGGAAGATTTAATGGACGAACCACGAAGTTATCGTCTCGGGTAAGAAAACTTTCGAGGATAATCGAGAAGGCGAGAAAGAGCCTCGGTATCGGCGACGGAGACGATGTATTAACATATTAACAATGCTTCATTATACCAACGGCTTCGGTGGGGAACTCGCGGTGTAGCGGAGGAGTCGGAAACTTGCCCACCCACGTTACAATACCGGTACATGTATATATATGTACATATATACATACAAAACGGAAGGAAACCGATGAAAATCGTCATTTACCGAGTATCCCGGTTGTACCAACACTCGGGCGTTAACAAATGGTACGAATGCTTCACGATACACCGACGCTCGTTGTTGCGGTACGCGGGGATCTCTCGCACACTTCGAGAAACACCGGTTTTGCGGCTCGAAGCCGACGAGACCGGGCCTGTGCGGGCATTAGCATGAGAATGCTTCAAAAATCCAGCGTCCGCGGGGGTTTACGTTGTATACTATGCGCGGTATATTCCGGACTCCTAGCGGGGGTGTTTAAACGAACAGACATTGGTTCGTTCCGAGAGAAAGACGGTAATCCGGTTGGTCGGTGGAGACCGAGGAAAAACGAGACGAGGGAGGCTGTGTGTGCTGTCGGCTACTCCACGGGTTCTCCTGTCTCTCCCTATATACGAGAATATAACGCGAGGAGGGAGAAAGATGGAGGGGCAGAGGCGAACGCGATGAACAGACTTTTGTGCATACAGGGTGTCTCAAAATTTCATATGTACCAAAGATTGTACTTTGGTCCAAATTTTGAGGATTATTTAAAATTCTAAACCCTTAAGTTTTTGAACCTTAAGGATTTTATCTAAAATTGAATTTAAGCGGTTACAGTTAAATTTGAAGATGCGCGCGCATCGCGCGAGTTTAAACCGATTCGCGTGGCTGAAAAGTGTACCGAGTTCGACTATAACGCAATTTTTTCTTCTCTTGATTATTTTTTTTCACAACTGTTAACATTTTTATTCGTAACTGGAAACTAGCGATTAACAATATAAAAAAAATAGAGAATCGATAAGACGAACGAAAAATTTTAGGTTATCTAAAAATGATTTTTTTTTTTACCGAAATATTATTTCTCCCTTTCGGGACACCCTGTAAATATATATTGTATACTATGTACCGAGATACCGAGCGAGAGGGAGAGTGAGCGACGAGACGGGAACATAAAATGACTCGACACGAGCCTAAGCGAGAGCCAAACGATACAGTGGATACGTTTGCCCGTAGGATCAACGAGGACGGAGCTACAAAGATAAAGAGAGGGTGGGGGGGAGGGATAGGCTAGGGTTGCGGCGAACCGGGTGCTCGTACTCCGAATGCGTTAGAAAAGGATGGAACATAGAATCGACTGTGCGGGGGAGAAAGGGACGGAAGGTACGCGGGGACGACGAGGGGAGACGTCGAGAACGAGCCGAGAGAGCCACGTGCTATGGGAATGGGAATGGGGAAACACGGGGGCTTCTCTTGGTCGTGGGGCCTTCAGCTCAGTTTGAAACGGGCCATCAACGATGCCTACACCATGGTCGCGCACCATGAGGCGGACCGCGTGCCGCATCCCGCAAAATCCTAGTGCATAGACATCGTGATTTCGGTTGACGAATTTTCTCGAATTTTTTTTTTTTTTTTCATCATTTCGCATCAATGAAAATTCGTAATTTATTATGATTATTTTTTTTAACCCTCTCGACGATTTATAGATAATTGAAAATTAAATCAAGTTGGTGATATATATATTTTTGAAAATTTTATTCGAATAAACTTTATGGATAACAATTGTATACGAATTTTTCATTCGCATCGATCTCGAGGATTACAATATTTTTTTTTTTTTTACGTTCGATTTATCGAATTTAATTGGAAATGAATTACGCGAGTGAAAATCAAGTTTGAAGTTACTCGTTCACTCAATGTCAAGTTCAAACGTAACACCGAACGGTTGACGGGATTATTTCTACTTGCTGTTTCGTTTATCCACGTGTTCCTCGTTTCGTTGCCATGGACACCTCGCACTCGGTCTCTCCTTGCGCCATCGATATCTTCGATTTATTTTTTTTCAATTAAAATAATTGCAAGATACAAAAACAACGCGCAAAAATCGTCAACGGTTCGATTTATGAAGCAAATAAACCGATGGATGTATAAAATATTAACGTGTTACAAAAGTGACGTGACTCGGAGATAAAATTATCGAGGAAAACAAAAAAAAAAAGTTGGTGCTGTGGTAAAAAAAAAAAAAGCTGCAGTGTATCTTTCGAAGGAATAAAAAGATCGTTGGCGCGTGAAAAAATAGAGGATAAGAGAGAAAAATAAGACAAAAGAAGGGGAAAAAAGAGAATAGCGACTCGAGAGCAACGAGACAATGGGAAACAGCGGAAGCAGCGGCGGCAATAGCCGGAAGGCGCGAAGCTTGCCAAATTCACCGGAAGCACACAGGTATATACAATTTATCGTGAAATGCCTGTTAGAATTTACGGGATTGTCGGTAGGAAATAAGCCAACTGACGGGGATAGATGAGACTTCCAAATAAATATTACGATTTTGATGCAATTTTTTTAATGATTTTTTTTAACAAAGTATTTGAATTTTTTATTCATTTGCGTTGTCGGAAAATTAAATATTTCTCGGTGCATTCGATTTAATGCTATCGTTAACAATGTAGATATTTTATTCCAATGTTCCTCACGAGCATTCAAATGCGTCGTTCGATAAAAAATTAATAAAAAATGTTCGCGTCATCGTTCTTATCGTAGTCTTTCGTGTTCCTTCCTTTCTTTATCCTGTCGTTACTGGTGTCGCGAGGACGAGAGAGGCTCTCGCGCGCATAAAATCTCGATACCGTTACGTGTATTCTTAGTCGAAGGAACGCAGAGGTATAGAGTACCGAGTAAACCGCCGACGCGTCTCGTCCGCTGCCCGGAAATTCCTCGGATAATCGTGGTAAAATTTGCTTGCGGTTTTTTTTTTATGTACTCGTTACTTCGAGACTGAAGGGGGGTAAAAAAAAAAAAGTTTCGTTCCCGTGTAGCAGTTCATCAGCATCGTATTATACCAGTCTGGCGGCGGTCCAGAATTTTCGACTATAATGCGATTTTGTTTTCGCAAAAACGTTCTCGCGTCGTATCAACAACCGAGTGTTTCGAAAATGAACGCAAAAAAAAAAGTTTCATTCATAAAATGATAAAAATTTGAAAAATTTCAATGATCCGAATTTACGAACGAAAATCGTAACACGATGATCTCGCGTTTGAAATTCCCGCGGCAATTTAAAAAAAAATCCCTTGCATGTCGAAGCGGGAGATGCAAAATATTCAAGGTATACCTTGTATACGGTATATATATCAGCGAACTTTGCGAAGATTAAAAAAAATGTTCGATCTCCTATCTTGAATTCGCGATGAGAATGAAGATTAAGTGTGGTTGGCTTAAGGCGACCGCATATCAGCCGCTGCTACATAGTATCCGTCTCTCGTTCTTTCTCTCCGTCGAGCCACGATGTGGCTAAACGCGTATGCATATATGAATATAAGCTTAACTCTCTTCGCGTGCGTTATAAATGTACATATACAGTTTGCGCACATATATATATATGTATATGTAAAGTTATATTATATACACAAGGTCTATAGCGATGCTTATAATTATACACTGACGCGGTCGCGTTCGCGCACAGGGCACAGACTGAGAAACTGCCAGTGGCGATCTATATCGGGAAGGAAAAAATTAAAAACCAGATTCGCGCAGCCCCTTCAGCGACGACCGAGTTGTACTTGCCACGGTCCTGTATACCTCTAGAATTTACTCGCGCGCGCCGATACCGGCTCCTCTTCGGTATTGGGACCTCGAATACCGGTTGGCAAAGAGTCCGTAACGAATTTCGTTTTTTTTTTTTTTTTTTTTTTTTTTTTTTTTTTTTTTTCGGAAGAAAGGAGGCGTTATTTTCAATTTAACAAATACCATCAAATTTTTTTCTCCATCACGATACTTTTGATTAAATTTGTGGATAATTCGATTTCGAATTTCTTTTAATCGTCATGATTCCGATTCAATTACTTACAAAGACAATTCCCATTGGTTTTAATTTTTATTTTTTAAAGTATATGAGTTAATATTCTTTCGAAAATATGAATTAAAATAAAACGAAAAAAATGTGAATTCGACGACCGCACAGAACGAAATCGCTTCGTATTAAATTACACGGAGTCGTGTAGACCAAAGTACAGCAAAGAAATTAGTTGGAATAAAAAAAGTTTTTCATGCTCGGTCGCGACTCGATAAAAAATGTTTGAGGAATTGGATATGCGGCTCGCCGAATTCGAACATAGATATCATATTCAAACTAATTCGTCTCGCGTGTTAACCTAAAAAAAAAAAAAAAAAAAAAAAAAAAAAAACAGGAAAAAGAAAACTGCCGCGCGTCTGAAAAACTGTGAGAACATATTAAGTCAATTTCACCGGGGCTATCGTTACCTTTTACTTTCCTTAATAATAAGAATAAAAAAAAAAAGATTACTGTAAAGAAATGACGAACAAGAGGAAGGAAAGGAGGGTACCGTAGCGATTTTCATTCTGAGAAGCAACAGCATCGCGTGAGAACGATCCCTTCGCGTGCCTTAGCGTTGAAAGACAAGGAACAAGTAAAAAAAAAAAAAATCTAAATAAAGACACGTATACATATACGCAAAGATATGTTATATTAACGTGAGATAAAGGATGAAAATAATAAAAATAAAAGTAAATACAAACTCTGCTCCGTCGGAAACGAATTACGACCCGAGTCCGAGACCCGCACCGGTGGGAGGACCGGTCCTATGGGTTCGCCTCGTCGTCTTCGTGGACAGACCGGGGCGAGTTTCGAATAAAATGCATTCGTCTCACCCACGCATCTTGCCAACTTTCGCACGCTTGGTGTGGGATATAACCCCGTAATATTGGCCCTGAGCGTGCGAGCGCGCGTGGTAAATTCTTGCGGGGCCTTCGAAGCTTTTTTCTTCCAAAAAACATGTCCCTTAACTTTATTTTGGACCATTTATTATATATATAGTTTTGAAATAATTATTTATTATTTTACAAAAATTATTTATATACTTTATAGTATATAAATATAGGTATACAACGAGGTTGAGTCTTTACGCCCACATTATTTTTACGGGGTTTATACATATATACAAGTCGTACTTTCCTCCCGCCTCGCCTCGCCGCCTTTCGCCTCGTACTCTACTTGCCTCATTTTTTGACTTTCTCCCTGTTCCCTTTTCCCTTTCTTTATCTCTGTGGTCTTCACCGCCGAGCGTCGCTCGTCTTTCCCCGGTGAGCCCGTGAAGCACGTCGCTAGCGAACAGGGATTCGCGTGATTTATGATTCCCGTGGACTCTGACGATTATTTCACGCGTCTCAAACACTCCGTCTTTCGCGGCTTGTATATATCTCTTTCTCTATTTCCCTATCCATCCATCCGTCTCTTCCTCTTCTACGAGTGCACACAGCCTCCCTCCCTCCCTCCCTCCCTCCCGCCTCCTCATCTCTCTCTCTCCCCATCCCCTGCCCTCTTTATTTAGCAAACGAGTTCAAAGACATCCCGCGTGCATCCACGTACCCGAGCGGCGTGAGTCAATGTTTTCGATGTGAATGGTCGCAGAAAATAGACTTTCGGAGCCACGGCCATACGAGCGGATAACGCATTCGCACTTAGTACAGAAGCTGCGTTGCATCGTTCGCGAAAGTGGCCTGTGAGACTTCGAAAAACGAGACTCACAGTCATCGGCCACGACTACGAAACGTCTATATTCGCAACGTCACCAACACGAGAGTCGCCCGATGATTTTCCGAAAGGTCTTTTCCACAGCTGGATCTTTTCAAGCGCGTAATATAATTATAACTAACGATAAAACACATTCGGTAGGCGGTCTCACAAAGGCTGTGGAAATAACTCGATAAAACGCGAATATTGGCAATTCGGGAAAAGCGCAAAAGAATGAATTCACTGAATCGACGTTGGATGCAGAGACAAAAACTATTATAAACACCACCGGAGGAAAAAAAGGCAAAGATTATAACGACAAAAATAGCAAAGAGAGAGAATTGGGATTTTACCTGAGATACGTAAAGTGCTCGGAATTGCGTCGGTTTGCTTCGCTTTTGTATGTAACCCTCGAGTTTTCCAAATGATCACTTATCCTAAGTACTTTTGCTACGAGGGAGGTTTACCCTTAGATTTTAATCCGCAGGACATTTGTTTAAAAACGTAATTTTCGGTAATGAGGTTCTTCAGGTACATCGTAACCGCGTTTAGGCTAACGATAGGTTCACGTAAGAGGTTTGAGTAATAAAAGATATTTTCTCGAGTATACCTACCTATCCACGGGTGAAGCTTTATCTCTCATCTTTATTTGCAACCATCGGCAGCTGAGTGTATACAGTAGTGCGGCTGTACGGTTACTTTATAGCTTTCGTACCATTTGATCTTTTATTTTAGATAGCATCGCAAGATACAAACTTAGCAATACAAGACAATATTTTTTCATGAATATCGCTCGAGATAAAATTTTTTATAGAATGTAATGTTACGTTAAAAAATTTTTATACGCTTCGCGAGACGGAATTGTTGGTTTTATAATTTTATTTATTTATTCAGTCGGTGATTTTTTGAATTATTTTATTTTATTATTTCTTTATTATTTATTTATTATTTTGTCGAGTTTTCCGTTACACAAGCGAAGCATTTGACGTTCAGTTAATAGACGATATTCGAGACATTTGTAAGTACCATCAGCGTCACGTTAACGCCGCGTTCTACCTGACGTTTCAATTAGCTTAATAGTTACCCGTCAGCCGGGGAAATGGAGTGAGAGTGCATCAACGACGCGACCACGAGTTCAAACCGCGATTGACGAAGTCTCGAGTCTCGAGAGAAGCCGCAATTTGATGATGTCGTGCTTCATCCGTTGCTCGGAGTCGATTGCATCGATGCGAAACGGTGTATCTAGACTCTGGTAACGAACTCCCGTAGCGCGAGATCGCGCTCCGGGTCTCGTTAATTATACGGAAAGCTGCGAAATCGAGAAAACAACGATTACGTATTCCGTATGAGATAATTCTCGATATCTTCGCGATAACTTTTATCTCGACTTTTTCAATAGTAAATTTCGATGATAAACGATTTTAAAAATGTACATTTCAAATATCACCAATTGTGCAATTGTAAATTTCAAAAAATCAAAGTTTAAACTCGAGTTTCGACGAAAAAGTCGAAGATGATGACGTCGATCGTAGGTTTTGCGCGCTTGAGGAACAATGCGGAGTCTTCGTTCGCCCATATTTCGTCTCGCGGATGCCTGACCGCGAACGAGGTCGCTAATTCATTCGAGCAATTAGGGATAATTGCGAGGCGTTGCGACGAGTGTAGCATATGGCCTAACGTCGCGAGCGACCAGTTTCGTTCCCTATTTTAATGCCGAATGCTTGACAAAGTTACAAAATACAGTGATAGCCAGTCACGGCGAGAGGCGCGTTCACGAGACATAAAGCAATACCACGAATGGTTCTTTGCTGTCCGGTTTATTCCGTCCTTTTGGCTACTCTCGAGAGACGCGAGTTTGCAACTCGCCATTCCGCATCCAAGATAAATTTAGATAGCTGGCAAGATCGCGCGAGCGAACTGTGGAAAATTAAAGAAAGAACCTCCCGCACTTTTACGCAATCGGGTAAGAGACGAATTTATAGTCGTGGCGATGAATTTCAGTGCGATTTCAAATGCGAATTTGTGTCTCGAACTGTATCCGCCAAAAAACACGATAAACGAGATTTTTCATTAAATCGAATTTTTTTCATTAATTCGATTACTCATCCGACTTCAATAATAATAATAATAATGCAAATGAATAAACGTTCGTTAGATGATTTTTTTTCCATTTTATAAAAGCAATCTTGTGTTTCGCTTCGATCGTAACCCCGAGATAAAATGCGAATTCACGGTTCGATATTAAAAGAATATGAATTGAATTTCATTCAACTGGGATAATGGCTGTAAAAAGAAAAAGACGCGTCGAAAGAGGTTGCGCATCGTGGATCGTGTACGGTTCGCTCGAAAAGCGCCGAGAACGGGTCCCAGCAAAGCAACTAAGCAAAAGCAAAAGCATGCAGACGTCGGAGGTCGAAACCACTCTCCCGATAAGTTCTCGAAGGTCTGCTTTACACGCTTTCTTGGCCGAGCATCCTTTACTCTAGCACCGCGCGGACCACTGCCTCTTCGTATATTTCCAATGAGAAAAGAAAAGAAAAAAAAAAAAAAAAAAAAAAAAAAAACGGGGCAAATAAGCGTTGAACCGGACCGGCGCCAAACCTCGTGTCTGGTCGTAATAATTTATTAATTAAGCTTCAGTTCGAGACAGATAAGACGGTTTCATCGTGTCGTCTCGGTGAGAAGAGAATTCTCAACCGGATTTTCGCACTATCGATGCGCGTGTACTCTTTGGCTCCATACACGAGGAACGAATCGATCTGCTTTCGATTTCGAGATAAAATGCAAATTTAACTGAAATACGCGGCATAAAAAATGCACCTTTTCGGAAGGTTTTTAAAAATAATAATTAAATAATTAAATGAAATAGTTAGCAAAAGCGTTAATGAAATGGTCAACGGAGAGGTTAACAAGCTAATTAATTTCATACGACACACTTAGTTTCTGCTATGTAGAAGAATACAATTGCAGTGCTCGTACACACCGTAGTAGAGATAGTCGGATGCATATTGCTGTTGAAAAGTCGAGTACATCGAGTGGGGCGACATTCCTTCTAATTGCTAGGAAACTATACGGTTAGTCTGCGAGGCCCCGGAATATCGCGAGTCGCAAGCGATTGGGTTAAAAGTCTCGAGAGCTCAGGGGCGCCGAGAGAGCTGAGAGCGGCGAGAAACTCGAACAGCGAACGCGGCAAAGAGGTAGGAGTTAAAGAACGCAGAACCGAAGCGGAGGACGATCGAACAAATGGCAATTAGATCCGAGTTCTCGGATAAACGTCTGCGGGATACAAATAAAATGTGTACACATGGGAGTCGAATGTGGACATGCAACGGAGAGACCAGTAGGAGAGAACGCTTTCGCTTGCGATACTTTCTGTCGCCGCTGCTCTTGAGCAATTCTAGCCAAAGATTCAATAGATACGTATTTTCACTGATTTTGCACTCGCTGCTAAGACAATAATAAAGTTCATGTCGTTCGTTGGATACTCACAAAATCTTACGGACACTCGCAAAAATCCATAGGCACTCACAGAGCTGTAGTTTATACTAAAATTACACTCCTTCAGTTATACCAATTCATATTCGAATCCTCTAGACCTCGCAAAACTTTTCGTTATAAGAAAAAAAAAAAATCATCCGACGCTAAACCGGAGTTGAAAGAGTTCCAAACTGTAGTCTCTCGAAGCCCCGGAATATTATTCCACCGTGCGGAACTTCCTTGTACCGAGTGTTTTCGCATCAAGTCGCGAACCAATGAACCACGAACGATTCCTCGAGTTTTGCGAAGGCAAATGCAGGAAGAAAAGAGCTCTGAGAGATGGATGAGTACGACGAAGCCATCGGAAGCGCTCGTTAGTCGTAATTTTTCGCTCGGCGCGAAGTTGCACGCACTTTTTTCCCATCCTTCATCACTGTACTCTGTGTACCATTGTCCCGTTCCCACCTCGTGCGGATCCAATGAACCAGTGAACCGAAGAAAACAGTGGTATCGCGCGGGAAGGATGTTGGCAATACGGTAAATCGATACGGAGCAGGAATTTCAAGCACGTCGCGTACAGCGTCGTCGCGGGAGGGTTGCGGGAGCATCGTAGGGTATTAATACAGAAGGGTCCCCAGGTTGCGGAGAGGGAAGGGCGAACATGCAGGTAATTAGTAAAATCCCCGCTCATAGCTCGTCCCTCTCGGCATTAATTTGACTCAACGCAAGTCCGCTACACTACGCCCTGGTGAAATACTACAAAGCTCCAAGTTCTACAATACGTAGTACATGTTCCCGTACACATCTAGAGGCATGCAAGGCAATCCTAAGTCAGCGCAGTCTGGTCATTGTCTCCTAGTCGCTCGAATGAACATGCCAGGCTCGATCGGTCGTCATCACGAGTCTACGTGCTGTTCCCGATCGTATTCCCTTTCTCCTTTGTTGAACTATACATGTATATAGGTAGCGCGAGATCCGGCATAGGTTTGTAATCACGACGTTGACTATGATCAGCAGAGCTAAATGTTGGGTCACCGATGGTAAGGGAGTTGCGAACGGTAGACGACGGAGACGACCAAGTGGAAGATAGGAGGAATGGTTTGAATCAATGAACCCTGATCACCATTCGCTTTCGACGATCTCTGCTTCTGGATAGTCTAGAAGAAAGTTCTGATCTTCATCCAGTTCTGCTGGCGCGACTATTAAAGTTAATGCCGGAAATGTTCAAGTCATCTTTCTCGACGACCTCTCAATCCAATCGAGCTATAGAGCTGCTCAACCATTTGGTTTCCGTCAGTTATTCAGGCGTTCTCAGGTTAATTCGATCATGACGTCCCCGTTATAATGAGGTTAAAAGTTGATCAAGTTTGTTTAAAACCGTTTCGAGACCTTGCCACAAGCCTTGCGCAGGAATTGCTGGCGCAGCGAGACGAAGTGCTCTTCAAAAAAGCAATTCCGACGGGCTTTCCATTGGCTTCTTCCTTCGGTGTCTTAGACCGACTCTTTTGTCTTCGAGATCGACCGTTTAATACGGATTCGAACCTTCGAACTGTGAGAAGCATATGGAAGTCTTCAAACCGTGCGAGGAATGTGGCGTCAGCCTGGCTTCCCTTTCAAAATCTGGGGTGATATCGTACCACGGCAACTACCACCGCGCGGGACGATGGTCCACCGTGTAGGGTTGGGAATACGTAGAAATTGGCGAAGCGCAGCAGTCGCGGACATTAATTTTCGATATTGCACTGTAAATAATATCGAGCTCCTTGGTGTTCCCTTTCGCCCAGTTCTACCGTCGATCGAGGGTTATCGCTCTCGACAGCTAGCACCCTCCAGAGATTTCCGCCTTCGCTTGTTTCACCGTATCCAGCAAAAACTCTCTGCAACGCCTCGTTTGTGTTCTCTTTCACATTTTTTCGTTTTTTTTTTTTGTTTCGCCGCATGTTATCAAAAGTATTTCACTCCGTCAATTCGGCGACGAAGTTCGCCATCGTTTTGTTTTATTCTGTTGTTCGTTCGGCGACAATACCGGGCGATTCATTTTCGTTACAACGTAGAAGTCTCGATGGGAGCCATGACTGCTCGTGCGTTCTTGCTAGTCGTTGATGTCGTCGTAACTCTTCATGCGAGATATATATATATATATATACACACTCGAGGCAGGATTTCGAAGGTTTGTCGAAGCTTCTGGCGCCTCGTTATTTATCGTTGGTACATGTTTCGTGATGAATATATGAAATGCAGGATACCGGTTGACAGTTTTGTCAACAAGTTAAATTATTTACCGTGGACGGTGGACAGACATCGTGTAGACATATGGCAAGCATTTTAACGAATTGTTTCTGGGAAATGGTAGTATCGTATTTTTTTACACTGGGGGATTGAGCCGACGTTCCCATAACCTTTGGTCTGTCCGATGTAAAAAAAAAATGGACGGTAGCATATTTATATGGAGTTACAAATGATTTTTTTGTTGTATCCTTCACTTCGTAATCCATAGTGTAGGGAATTCGCTACAAGAGCAGAGGAAAACAGGAACCCGAAAACGATATTCGTGGCTATATACTTACAAACTCGCGACAGACAAGACGCTGTCGTCGTTACACGTCGAAGCGATATTTCACACGTTGTTACCGACGTGTACACGTGCCAAACTGCTCCGTAGCCTCGATTCAGAACCGAGAGAATTCACACCCGAAACGACCGAAGCGAGATAAAAAGTCTCGCATCTCGCATCCCCGGTTCACCGAACCTCCACAAGGAGTCCTTCGCACTTGACAAATTGTTATTAGGACCTCAGCCCGCTAAACCCGCTTTACCACTCCGGCCGCATCGGACTGTTCTCCGGTTTGTTCATATTTTCTCTTGTCTTTTTTTTTTTTTTTTTTATTATTTATTCCATTCGCTCACAATACACCCGCGTGTGCAACGTGCGTGCGCTCGTCACTTTAGGGTGCGAAGCTCCCGCTGTTGCTTTTGTTAGCACCGGTGTGTCGATGATGATTTACAAGACTCGGCAACGATGTATTCAATGCATCGGGAATTATTCGCTTTCGACTACATAATCAATGACTTCCGGGAGATATTTCACCATAACAATTATGACAATTACGATTATTGATGGACTGTTGAGTGTGAAGACTGTTAACATATATCAGTCGTTTCAATCGCTAATTTTCGCTATAATTGATTCTTTTCTTTCCAACATAAAATTAATTTTTAGTTTCGATGTTTTTTTTTTATAAATGATCCTAAAAAAAAAAACAGTATATTATAACTATCGAATTGGATAGCATTATTATTTTATTGATAGTTCCATTAGTCTCTGAATTCATGACTTTTTACATTGAGCTTTCGATTTGTTTAAAACAATTATCGAACGCTCCACGTGCGCGGTATCTATATCTCGCGTCGCCTAAGCATGAGCATCCGAACGAACGATTCCACTCGGCATGTGCGCTGACTTCGTCGCTAATCTCACAATCGCCAATTCCAGACAACAATGCCCGTCCGGTCCTCTCACTCGGCCTCTCGACAGCTTAGCCAATTACAGAAATCATTGTGTACGCTTGCGATAGGTGCGTATAAGATTTGCATGATGTCCTGAGCGCCTCCTCGACGGCATCGGGCCGTCGTGCGTCGAGAACGGTTCATACGATAGACTGTTCGAACCTCCTGCGCACCTCGCCACGAACATTCCCACAGGAAAATAATGTAGTATAATGCTATATTGGTGTCGACGAAAGGAGCAAAGAAAATAAACATATACGGGGGACGCGTCCGGAGTGAACCGAGCAGAGAACTATTATTATAGAGGAAACTCCGCGCCTTCTACATACCGAGTGTCCTAAAAAAATGCGCGAAAATCGTAAGCATAGAGAAGCAGACAAGTGTTTTCCTCTATTTGTAATTGAAAGGAATTTGATTAAAAAAAAAAAAAAATGGAGTAAATTTTTTTTCTAAATTAATTGACGTCCAATTTTAAACGTCGCGGTTCCTATCCTGTTTTTTGCGTTCTAATTATAAAACACCGCGTAGGTTCGCATTTTACACGTCGACATTTTATTACCGTCGGTATGGCTTCACTTCTGTCTTTATTTTGCTGTTCCCCTCCACATTGTCAATTGTTGCGCGCTTATACGGTAAATACAGATGTGTATATGGAGCACTGTACGATATGCAGTGGAAAGGGGACTATCGGCCACCGCATCGTTTCATCGCGACAATAGGTTTTCCGTGACGCACGACAGGTCGTTTCCCTCTCTTTATTCCTTTCAATTTTGTTCCTTTTCCTGTGTTTTTTTTTCTCTCGTATCTTCCAATGTTCGCAGGACATAGTTGCGCCTGTCGCGCCTTTTAGGTTAGAATATTCCGACGCTTTCCGCCCCTTCGGGCCATAGAAATCGACGCTCACCGCTGTTGTAGTTTACAAATGAATACATTAGGATTCTCGCTTCGAATATATGCGCATCTTGACTTTTCTCTATTCTTCTTCTTCATTTTTTTTTCGATAGTTTAACAAAGCGATTAAATGGCAGAGACGGAGTAGAGAATGGATGCAAGGTGCGCTCATACGCTCCCGTATATTTAATTTCCCTTCACTGTGCTTTGGCTGTGCGGAGCGAAATTTTTATATTTTAATATTTTTATCACAGAATTTTGTGTAACTCGACAAATTGCCGATAGATGTCGAAAAAATTGTTGTTAGGTTATTGTTATGCGAAAATATCATTTTCTTAACGATTTTTAAATGATTGCAATCGATAATAGATGTGTTCAATAGCAGTTAATGAAGAGCAAACTTTCTCTTTGGAGAAATTTTTCGATGTTCGATCATTTCTGCGATACTAGTGTTTTGAGACTCAGTCGACTTTTCCAGCGATCCGATTAGCCGATAACCTTAATCCTCCTTCGCAACGGAAAACTATGCGCCGAGAAAGTTTCTCCATTAAGGAAAGTTTCTTCATTTTTGAATGCGGAATAAAGTACAAACATTTTTTTTTTTTTTTTGCAACATCCAAGTATTCATCTAATATCCAACCCGACAGTGGAGAGATTAAACTCGGGAGATTCTCCGCTTAATTTTCCGGCGAAGTGGGATTCGCGAGGGAAATGAGAGCGTTGAACGCGAACTACGCGAGTCGGCATGATGACAAGCCACCATTAGACTAAATATTTACCCGAGCAGACGAGGTAATATAAACCCCGAACGTTGGAAGCCGAGTGTTGACTCGGCGCGCGGTTAACCGAGAATCTACCACCCTCGCTTCTCTCGCTCCTCTCTTTTCGCTTTCTCCTGTTCCTTGCACCCCCGATATTCTCGACTGCAGTTGAATGCCTCGTTGGGTATCTTATAGTGCCACTCGAGAATCATCTCTAGCAGGCGTCGTACATCGATATGCTTCTCCACTCCGTTCACAGGGGGGCCTTTGTCCCTCTCGATGTACCAGTTAGTTTGCGAACTCGTTTTCTTTCTCCCCTCTAAGCAAAGAGATCTTCTCGGTTGTCGTTCGTGTCTCGTAGCTTCTTAATTTTCTACCGAACTCACGGATTTTCATTCACGGCTTCGCGAATTATCTGTTTATTGTATCATTCAAAATGTTCCGCGGAGCGCCCGAATCTCTTACTTTGATACAAAAAATCATTTTTAATTTCGCTAAAACTGTACCTAAGCTTTTTTTAATTACGTATATATTTCACTTTTTTTTATTTTTTTTTTTTTTACCGAGAATGTTTGGCTTGTCGGTGAAAGTACCGAAAGACGGGCGCGCGGTATGACAAAAGCGTCGGGGGCTTCTTTCGTGCACTCTTTCCCCCCAAACGGACGACGAGACGAGACGAGACGAAACGAGATGAGACGGATCACTCGACAAAAGAAACGAAAAAGATCGTTTGGTCCCTTCGAATTTTTGTGCGCGACTCGGAGAAAAGGACCCGCAGACGCAGCCGCCGCCGCCGCTGCCGCTATTAGTATTATACATAGGAATGGAAACATTCCGATCTCTCTCGTGTCTTTAATGTTAATAAAAAATTATAATATTAAAAGCAAATAAAGACACAGTTTTAGCAAAAAAAAAATGGCAAAATAAATCAAATGAATGAGACGATTTGTCACAAGACAGAAGACAGTAACGTTCAATTATTTATTTACGAGCGATCGGGCGGTTTTTTTATTTTAATTTATTTGAATTTAATTTTATTAATGAAGACAAATGGAGGAACCAAATTGCTTAGTTCCGCGACTGAAAAATTATTTTACGAAATTGTAGGGGGTCCAAGGATCGATGAGAATTATTATATAAAATTTTATTACGTTTCCGATTTTTTTTACATTTTTAATTTACGACCACTTTTAGTTCTTCGATTCTTCGGGTCCTTCTCTCCTTATACTCTTCGCTCGTAGTCACCGAGGGAAGAAGGTATATAAAAAAAAAAAAAAATTCGCGTGAAAAATTCGGATCCCGGTTAATCGTCCATCTCGTTCGCGCGCGTTTCTCGACTCCAGCCCCGCGGGCAGAGTCCCGGTAATAATGACTCAACGGTTTATAAGAACGAGAATCTCACTCTTCTTCTTCCTCGTATTTTCTTTGGTTTCGCGTTAGAGACTCATTTAACGACTTCCGGCTTTAAAAGCGAGAATGCGAATCGAGCGAATAACTCTTTCGGTTCTGTTCGCAATAAGAATAACACGGATAGTCGTTGCGGTCAGACATTTTTCGACAAATTAATTGGCTTGCGGTGTGTGTCTGAAAGCTCGAAAATAGCTTTGAGAATTTCATCCTTTTGCGGCAATGCATTGCCTCTGCTTTCGGCTGCTTTTCTCGTTGGCGAAATAACTTGTATACGCAATAAAAAACAATATAATCAACGTGAATACCATTCCAAACGTAATAATAATCCAAATAAAATATCAAAAGTATCGAATTATTATATAAACATTTGTAACCTTTGATACCTTAATTTTCATTATTGAAAAATCCTATAATTCGACGATTGATGATTCGATTTTTTTGTATAACAAAAATTGGGAAAAAATCTGAAAAAAAAAATGCAGTGTTTTTTTTCTTTAAATTTCATCTCAATTTCTTCAATTTTTTTTTTTCTGTAGGCAGTTTGTATTATAAATATTAACGGATGATTCCTTCACACTTATCTACTTTAAAAAACTGTATCGAAGACCGGTAAAATATTCATACCGATCGAAAAATAATGGGTTCGCTACACATATGTCGAATTTGCTTGTATCAGCGAAAAACCACAGATACTTACACAGTATTCAACGTTAAATCAAAGAGAGAATAAATACGCCGAAGGGGAATGAATTATTTAAATGGTCACCACGTGCCGAGAATAGAACACAAAAATAGCGGTGGTGCAGGAAAAGACATCGGTCTGACGCACTGAGATTGATCACCGAGAGGGTTGGGGTTGAGATATAACCGAAAAGCAGAATAAGGAAAAGAAGAGAAGAGTCACGGAAGTGGAAAGGAGCGAATCTTTGGATCTCTGATTGAACTAACGTACGCACAATACGCTCCTTTTCATCATTTTCCCGCTGTCCCTGCGTTTCCCTACGGCAGCTCTCCGGCGTTCGACGCGATTGTTGGCGACATTTACGTTTAAATTTGCCGTAAGAGGGGTGAAAAAAAGAAAAGAAATGTACGGGAAGACGAGACAAGAGTCTGACGGTGGTGGGGTGTGTTCTTTGTTTCAGGTTGCCATCGCCGTACAATAAGCAGACGGGTGCCGGTGGTCCTGGATGCGGTCCGGGAGGCACGAGCATCCCTCTGCCGGCGACCGTGGCTGCCACGAGAAGATGCCCTCCGGACAAGGTCAGGCCTGCTCCAGCCCCCGCGCATCAAACGCAACTCGGTAAGTTCGTCAACTACGCCTCAGGCAATCCGCGCGAATGCTCCTCAATGTGCTCACCTCTCATTCCTAACGCCCGTCTTCCTAGCCCCCGGCCCGGGCATTTCGTTGCTATGAAAGCGCGAATAGGGGAGCCGACATCGTGAAATCCGAATAGAAGTCTATTAGCTTCTTGATTACGTTAACTCGCGTTAGAAATTTCGAAACTCCCGCGCTAAGTAGATATGCATCGGTTATTACAAATATGTCGAAGTAAATTGCACGAAATTATTTCGTAATACGAGTTTCGTAATAAAAAATAAAAATTTCTACATTTAAAAAAAAATCCATTTACAAACAAATTTTTTTATCGTCTTTTATTTTTTTTTGTTTAAAAAAAAAAATGTTAAAGTTTGCATTGTAGATTTCGTTTCGAATGATCGCATAGCACTCCTAATAGTATTGACGGATTCTGTTATTTGATGAAAAATGGCATTTGAAAACATTGAAAAATGAAGAGGGAGTTGGAAGAAAGAGATATTTTCATGGTCTGCAACTCCCGCTCGTAGCTGATCGATAAGAACTAATATTGTGCGCGAACGCTGTCGCGTTATATATTCGAACTCGATGTTCCGTTGAAAGGGAAAAAAATCTGAAGTTTGAAGTGAAAGGTATGTTCAATTTAACGGCATGTACAGGATGTATATAGTGTACATTATGTAGCAGACTGTCTAGTCGTCCATATCTATCCTGTCGCGCGAAAGATGAAAGTGAAAACGAGAGTGATGCCAAAGAGTGAAACGGCAAGAAAATAAAACGAAATAGAGAGGGACTGTTGATGCTTCACTGAGAGTTTGGGAAGCTTTCGGCGTCGAGTACTTATACATATATACATATACTATATACAATAAAAACCTGAATCCGATTGAAGTTGTCGAAACGGAATGAGAAAAAACTTCAAAAGTCGTGAATTCTCTGTTTATCGTCAACGAAAATATATTTTATTTACATTTTTTTTTCGCCTTTTCTCGATTTTTATTTACGCGATCTTCTTTAGTTCGGATAAAATTTGTAAAAAAAAAACCAAATATTACGAATTTTCATCGAAAATAAAAAAAGACATCTTATAGTATGTTCGATCGGAACCAAACGAAACTAAGCCCCGTCCGTCGCTGCTTTCAGTTTCGTTTCACGCGCCATTGCGCCGCGTAATCGCAAAAGACGTTCGACACCCCTCGGTTGTCATTAACGAGCTGTCTTTCCTACCGAAGGATTCGATACAAAAACGTCCATTAGGCGCTATTAGTCGCGATGGCTTCCGGCATCCCGAAGACATACGCCCGTTCGTGCATTTCGAGGGATTACGAAAAGATGAGATACATTTGTCACGGGGTGGGAGAAAGAAAACTCATTTTCCCTCGCAAACGAGAGGATTATCGTCTCAAATTGGGAAAAATTTTGTTACAAACATTTTTCAAGGCGCAGAATCTCGTTAACATCGTCATACATATGTATGCGAATTACGTATGAAATGTATGCTTTCGCCCATTAGCCATTGGTTCTCCGGGTTTTTGGCAACACTTTTCCCCATTTTGGCGCGCGAGGAGAGCCCTCTCGCCTCTCCGTCTTTTAGCCCCCGCGTCTCTCGTGTTGCTAAGACTTTCTCAACGTTATGTCCATCGTGACCCTTTTTTTCATTTTCTCGGCTTTCCTCTTTACTCGAGACCACACATTAGGGATTTCTATTATCGTTGACAATCTCGAGACGCGAAAAAAAAAAAAAAAATTGTTACGAGACAATTTTGAGGCAATGAGACATTTTCTATGAATAGAATTGAAAATCGTGGTATTGTCGAAGTATCATACTACTCCGCGGATAGGCTTCTCTGTGTTATTCAAAGTACCTTTACACTGTTTCATTTCTCTCGGTCTCTCTCGGGTCATTGACGCAGCTTTGCGACACAAAGCGTGTGGCAATGTCGCCAACATCCGTGTACGAGCGATGTCGACTCTCCAGTTGGGGGTTGAACGGGACTAACTCTCCTATGGCTACGGGGGGAGCGTGCCGTGCCCCCCCGCCCCCCACAGCTTTATACTTTACTCCGTCTCGCTCTATCCGCGACTACTATATTTTAGGGCGCCTACGGCCAGATGTGCACCCTCGATTCCCAGGGGTTTTCAAACTATTTATGCCTAACGCGCTCTCTTGTCCGCACGACCCCCTCTCCCTACTCATTCGACGGACAAACGGTAAAAGCAGTTTCCTCGCTCTGAGCGCTTACGAGTTTTCATCATAAATTCATTCATTTACGTTCGAGACAAATTTATGCGCATTAATCCGTCTCGTTTGCCACTCACCGACGACGAGTCGTTTTCCCGGTCATTAATATCAATTATTTCATCATTCATTCGCAACCCAAACATTAATTAGCAGATTCATAATGTATCTTTACTCTTTCCGCGATCATCCAATGAGAACTACCGTTACCAACGGCGTAGAACTATAAGGGATGCGCATGCCGTATGAGGGTGGATTGTACTTTATTCCCGAGTGACGAGACACGAGAGTTCTTGACCCCCGATTTTTATTCTGCCGCTACACGCGAAACGCAGCACCTGCGAGCTTTTGAGATTCGTTGAGATTATATTTAATGCCTAATGAGTTGAGAATTCTAAAGAAATTCATTAATAATTTCATTGGATAAATCGTTTTTTCGAGCGCAAATGTTTGGTGGAGAAAAGCCGGCGGGAAATTACGAAAATCATTACAATGTCGGAGAGTTATCGCATGCATTGAAGGGATTAAAACGCGATTTAGAACCTGAATCGGCTTTTGTTCTCGCAACTGAGCTCCACTGCGATTGTTCCCGGGGATGTTGAACCATGCGAACGGTAACCAAGGATATTCGAGGGTGCCGCGTGCTGCACGATTACGACGAGTACCTACCCGGAGTAGCAATGCGAATATGGACCGCACGCGAAGCTCCGGCCACGAGGTTGGATGTAATTGTTGCCGATGGTTGAGCAGCCCTGCGTGCTCGCAGCCTTTCCCTTCGGGTGCACAGGATGTGTTGTATACTCGTGTGGATTGTACCGGGAAATCATCGTCGAACTACCCGCGTGTGTACACAGCGGCTAGAAGATCTATATCGCATTTATCCCGAGTGAACTTTTAAGGGAATACACCCCATTTGCCTTTTTCTACTTTTCGAACTGAAAATTTCCGGTGTTAGGGGTAATTATTTAAAATTGGGGCTTTTCCCAATTTCCATGGAATTTTTTTTTTTTTTGTAAAAACTGGCGTAGTTTATTGTCAACTTGAAGAATTAGGCGGGGGAAGTATGAAAAAAAATTAAAAAATTGGAATTCCCAGTCTCAATGACAATGGGATAAAAATACGAATGTCGGAGTCTTTTGAATGCATTAGCCGGAAATAGCTCTTTTTTTTTTAATACACACGTTGATTTGGTAACAGAAGTTGTGACACACGCCGTATAGAAACTGCAATTTTAGGATATTATTTCAGTGCCTTTCTTTTCCCGTTTCTTTTTTTCGTGTTTTTTTTTTTTTTTTTTTTTTTTTTTCGTTCAATCCCTTTTTTGAATGGCTCGTTCGCCCCTCATGTTACGCTGGACGGCTTTGGGCGATAGGAAACGAGGCTAGAGTCTAGAAAAGTGTGCGGGGGTAGGTCAGGGTCCAATGGACGTTCTGCACCAAGGGGTGAACCCCGCTGGCACGAGATTTAACCCACAAATTTACGTTTCGATGACTCGATGAACATAACTCGCACGAACTACCCGACGTTCGTAAAAATCGATTCTAAATGTAGAGAATGGAAAAACTAAAAATAAAATGGGGACTACGGGAGCCAACGGTAAGGAATTCGAGAACCCGACGATCATGAGAACCATCTATGAGATTATTCGATCTCTATTTGTTCGTTTTCGAACAGAAAGCATAACAAAGACGAATATATATCTTTGCAAAATTGTTTCTACAATCGATTAAAATTATCCGAAACCCATTATCAATGAAGAGTTTACTTTGCATTCGTTACTTCGATGCGATTCGAAGAAACGCCGCTTAATATTCGTCTCTGCACCGGAGTCTCGAATCCAACGCGCACGGGGGCCCCCGCTGGGGAAATCCCTTTGTCCGGAAATTCATCGTTTTCGTAAAGGGCACCCATACCTCAGTGACGCGGTTTTTCGGAGCGGCTTATCCGCGCTGCTAGAAGCCGCAGCGGGAGTCGCAGTAGCGTTGCTACACTCCGGCTTCCGCCACCCCATAAACTTGATAAATCCCATGGGTATCATGGGTACGCATCCGACATCGGAACTCCGTGAATTCCCTCTGTCCCACTGCTCTCTCATTCGCCATCTTCGCGATGCCTCTTTCTCCGTTCTTCCTTCGTCGACTTTCACCCTCTCTCTGTGTTCTACTCGCGCCCTCGTTCTCTTACGCTTTCGCACCCTCTAGAGATCACTCGCGACTACCGTTTCCATGCAAGGGGTAGCGGAGAAAAGGAAACGTACTCCATCTGCTATCGCGCGCGCCCCCCCTTTGGTGCGAGGATCTTCCGAGTCGCCCAGCTGAGGGGTTGTGACTTTGTCGTCTTGGCGCGGCGCGAAGGGGATGAGAAATTCGGGGAAAAACTCTTGCAACGTCTTCCAATTAGAATAATAACGATTATCGTGACGAGACGACGAACTCGAATGAAAACTTTTTCTTTAACCCCACCTGTATCTCTGTATTTTGAGGGGTTTTTTTTGTCGCGCTTTCGTCGACGCCGTTGAAGAGTCCACGACGATGAATCTTTACTTTTCTCCCTTTCGAACTGCGAAAAAAAAAACCCCCCGATTTACATAAATGTTGATTTTGCCGAAGATTTTTCCCGCGTAAATTTGAATTATTCATGGATGAAAAAAAAAAAAAAAATGTGTGTGCGCAGTTTGGGATATAATTTGGAGAAAAGTCAACGAGCCTCCGGGGAAGCGTCGAAAGATGTATATTCCGGTAAAGAAGAATGCATTCTTCTGAATTTTATTTATTTCTCTCGTTTGGCTCTCGGATGCTTAATCGCTCGGGAATCTTTCAACCGGTCTTCGGCAATTCGAGAAATGGATGACTAAACGCATCGGGCTACGCGCGCATGCAAACACGAGAGATAAAAAAAAAATTGGCAAAAGTGACGAAAAAAAAATGGAGGCTTGCGTCGTCACAGTCATAAGAACGGCTCTCGGTCTTTAACCCCGAAATATTCGAACGATCGCAAGGTCTCTCTACTTGTTATTTTTCATTCTTTTTTTTTGTCCGCAACTCCCGGTACGAGTGCTCAACCTCGGCGCTAGCAGCTGACGCGATAACGAATTCACAAATAGATCGTGAAGTTCGCATTTTCTAATATTCAGCTTTAACGCGAAAAACTTCGTCATTTATTTTATGTCGACAATAATGATTATTATTCATAATTAAATTATTCACAACAATCGGTATATTTGAGATAAAAAAAAAGTAATATTGCGCTTTTTCTCATGCATCACCTTTCGAGTTGAGAGTCCCTTATTCTCGTTCATTCTTCTCGTCTTTATTCTTCCACATTCGCAGCGCCTTACACTTCTGCCTGTGCGGTAGGACCCGGACATTTGCGGTCCTTTAAATCTCTTTCGGGTTAAAAATACTACCCTCCGAGTAACGTCAGCGGCGCTATACCGATATTGCATCTCCTTTCTTTGTTACTGCCACTGGTTACCCGTGTTTCGTAGCGACACTCGATTTTGCCGCACGCGTCGCGTCGTAAAGAACAAAAAAAAAAATGAAGCAAGAAGCTCGCTAAAGAAAGGGAAATGACGGAACGAGGGAAGAAAAAATAAAAAGTAATGTAACGCCGCTCGTGGCTTCGCTCGCGCCGACAGGGAGCCAAGTAAGGGGGTCGAAGGTGAAAAACACGTATATACATTCTACGTATGGCATATGCTATTCTATAACGAAGCGAAACTAAGGGGCTTCCTGACGAAAAAAAAAACAAAAAAAAATACAGTGGCGAAAAGGCATGGAAGTCGAGAAATCTTTCTAACGCGTGAAAGAATATCCTATATATCTTACGACGAATGTATATACATCAACGCCACGACGCGCGGTGATTTAAAAGATGTTGCGAGAGTTTTATAAATAACGCGCTTATGCCTACAGCGAGACAGTGGGCGGTAAACATCGCAAACGGTATACACGTGACGTTTTATTTTCACCTTTGTGTACACTCCGTTTTTTTTAAGTTCTCGTTAGCGCGAAGCAAAATATAAAATAAATGAATTAAAATCGGGCGCTAATGTTGTTGTTCATCTCGCATTCGTACGATTTATTTCATATTTTTCAATCCGAACTTTAAATTTGTTTTCTTTCTTTAACAAAATCCAATAAATAAAAATAAAACGTGTTCTTTCCCCTGAAATCAGTGAACCCGCATCTCAATTTAGCGAATACATCGAGAATTAATTGGATCGCATGAGCGTATTACACACGCGAATTTTGCATGCATTCTACGATATTATTACGACAGTGTACCAAAGTCCAGTCGAGAATAAACGATTCCCCCTGAGCGCGTTACCGGCTGGACGCAAAGGAATTCCTCGTGCTAACGTAATTTCAGCACTACATCGTGCGAAACTACCGAGAGGGGTACTTTCTCGGACGTGCTAGCAATAGCCCGGAGAACTGGCAATTGCCATTATCGCGAGGAAATATCGTGTACGTGAGCTCTATTATCCATCTCTCGGCTTCTACAATTGCCACGATTCCTTATCACTCTCGTGCTCCGTTCATGATTTTACGAAAGTCCAAGTTTACCCACCAACTTAATCGAATTATAGAAGCTGTGAGATCGAAATCATCAGAATTTAATCTTCCATCTTTCTTTCTTCGTAAAAAACGTGTGTAAAAAAAAAAAAAAAACAAGAACTTGCGTTTCTCGCCTCTACCATATTTCGCCATTCGCTCGTTCTCCGAAAAAAAAAAAAAAAAAAAAAAAAAAAAAAAAAAAAAATGAACCAAAAGCCGTCGGTTTGGATTTCCCGTTAATTCCGCGGCAGCCATCTCTTTCATTCTCACTATGCAACGCCGGGGGCTTCGAAGACCGAAAGAAAGCGAGAAGCGTATGAAGAAAAGTGGTCGGCGACGGTGGCAGAGTGCGAGTTATCCGAGAAAGCGGAGAAAAGACCATTTCCCAAAGAAGGGTGGGAGGGGGTGGGGGAGAGGAAAGAGAAGAGTGAAAGATGAATGAATTCGCGAAAAGAGTCGTTGGGGGTGACCGAGGATGTTGTGAAAGAGGAGAAAAGAGCAGAGGGCGGGAGAAAGGGTAAAAAACATGCAACCTCAGCGTGTATAAAGAAAAACCAGTAGTTTGAAAGGTGCAGCGAAGGAGTGGGTTCGGTTGAAGTCATATACCAATACATCGCCAAAGCACTTCCACGCTCAATCATAACTTCCACCAACATAGAGACACATACATGGCTCCCAAGCGTATTTTTTTTTTTTTTTTTTTTTTTTTTTTCAAGTCTCTCGTTACCGTGTTTTGCGCAAGTCTGCAGCATGTGCCCAAGTTTTCCATGTACAGAGGGCCATGCAGGTGCCCCACCTCCCGGTACTCGATGTCGTTCGCCATACTCTTTGACTCGCGTTGACGAGTAACGACGAGCGGGTCTCGTTGAGCGCCTGACTGCTTCCAAACAACCTCGCCGGCGCAAGCTCTCGCGGAATCGGAGCTCGGAGAAGGGTGTCGATTCGCGAGAAACTGCGACCACGGGGTGGGAAGGTAAGTAGTTGTAGTGAAACCGCGACGTTATTTCCACCACCTCTCACCGTCAACCCCTAACCGGCCTCTCCCCATGAAGAAATCGGGATGAAAATAAAAATCAGTTTGAGTTTAGCCTCGCGAACGGATGCAGTCTCGTACCCGGTTTGGACTTCGGCGTCCCTTGCGAACCGACTATATATCGCAGTAATTTTCGATGCTCGAACTATTTCGCAACTGTTCAAACCTCCGAGACAAGAGGCATTCTTTCATTTTTTTATTGCGCGTTGTTTTTCGTGCGGTTGTTACGAGTGCACGAGTGATCATCGCGAAAGTATACTAATGAGCGATTATCGGCGAAACTGGAATACACTGAAATAGGTATGATGATGAAAATACGCAATTGTCGTTTGTGCGAAACAAAGTAATTGCAATAATTTACGAGAAAATTTGAAAAAAAAAAAAAATTGAAAAAAATTTAAATACTATCTGTGAATAAAAAATGACACGTAATTAGGGAAAAATAGAGATATTTTTTGTAAAAAAAAATGAAAATTGGATTTACTATAAGGAAATACAATTTGCATTTTTCTTCTTCAGATTTTCTTTCAATTTTTATCCATTTTGTCGCTCTCTTCCCTGCATACATAGCTTGTTACGGAGGTATATCCGACTTACCCGACGTGAACATTCGCATATATTCACGTCCGCTTCACCGCTGTACCTTTATATTTACTGCCGCAATTTCCGTGTATAGTTTCGATAGAAAGGCCGTTACTGCAGATCTCGATAATATATTATTGAGTGAAGTTCGGTTCAACGTACCACCGCAGCATTTACCTCGGGTCAAGTCCTATGCGTCATACATACTTTTCAAGAACATAAGCCTTTCGTATAGAATTCAAAGATGTCGGTATTCATGCCGGTAACTGCGGTATTCAAAGCGTAATGAAACGGGGAATTTTCCTCGGCATTCAAAGGAGTATCGATGCAATTTTTAACGAGTCCTCGGAAGAGTTTGCGTCGTGGTATTCAAGCATTACCCCAACACGCGTGCCTACGGTATTCAAGTAAAGGATGAAAAGATGTTTGAACGGTATTCAAATGATATTCAAAAGCTCTTCGCCTCGTACTCAACTCGTATTCAAAATGTTATTCGGGTGAAGTTTCGCCTCATATTCAAAGAGTTATTAGACTATTATTCGAGGCCCCTTCCGCGCTTGCTTCGCGCAACCATTGAGGAGTTGTCCCGCGCGATGTTTCTTCGCCGTTGCGAACTCCATCTCCCGCAAGCTCTCGACGCGCATGTCCAGATTATATCGCTACCCACCCGGGCTGTGTGCCATGTACCTGAGAAAAACGTGCTACGACCACGCGGATGAAAGGGTAGACATAGAGTGGAAAATATATACGAGAAACGAACTCTTTGAACCTTCTCTCGTCTCTCGGGGGAGTCGCTACCCCGTGCACATGTCTCTCTGGCTTCCCACACTTATGCCGCATCTTTTACTCTTTGCTTCTCTACGCTCGAATACCATTATCTATCCTACCTACACATCGCTGTTATTAAAAAAAAAAAAAAAAAGATACGAGTACCGGTACTCATTCCATATTTTCCTCCACTGCCTGTATCTTCCGTCATCCGTACGCGAGCGTCGTGCACGAGAACACCTGTACTTTTCATTCTCCACTTTCCACCCTCGTATTCTTTCGTCTCTCTTCTCCGCGTCTCGTCATAACCGCACCCGGTCTGTTGTTTGTTTTCCGTTTTTTTTTTTTTTTTTTTTTTTTTTACCGTGTCACCGACGTCGGTGGTTTTTTCTTCTCATGCTCCACGAGCAGAGCTTCGCGAATCGCGACTTTCCTTCCCCAATGGCGACAACTGTGCGCAGATAGTATGAAGAGCATTTACATCGAATTCACGAAGTATTCCCCGAGTAGGCAGTTGCACCAGTCGGTGGTGGACGTTCCTATCAAGAGAACAGAACGAAGCACGGGCGCGAACTCTAAATTCACATTTCTCCCACGGGTCGCATTATGTTTTGCGTGAGATTCGCGGCGCTAAGGGATACCAGAGCCGTTGTCGTTGGCGAGGACGATGCCAAGGGTCGATGTCCTGGTAGCGAGGAGGAAACGATCGAGGGTGAGCACCACACTTGAGTTAAAAATCAATAAATATAAGGGAGTTTTTATCCCTCGCGGCTTTCCGGTTACTTTTCCAATTTCCCCTCGATATTCTATGTATACGCGTGGATGTAGGTGTATCAATAACAAGGGTGCGTCGAATTGAAGATTGACACTCCATCTTTTTTTTCTCATTTGGTCCGCATACAAGATTCATTTATCAATAACCCAAAAACAACTTTTTTAACATCTCGAAATTCAAAAAAGATCGATCGATAAAAATATGCTAATTAAGGGGCTTAAAACAAAAACAGAGATTTAACGAAAATTAAATCAATAATTTAAATAATATTAATAATAATCATCGTTATTGTTATTATTATTATTAAAAGTCTTTTTTTTTTTTTTTTCGTAACAACCAAAACTGAAAGATGTTAGTAAAGTTTAAAGGAAATAGTTTAACAAACAAAAAGTCTTTTGAGAATCAATGAATTTCCATCTTCTTCGCGCTTTTATCTTCGCAAAGATCAACCTGATCCTCACTGGATATCCGTTGGAAATATTAAGGGATTCTTCCAACGAATTGAAGAGAGGCGAAGAATAAAGTTATTCGCGCATAGAATTGTCGGTCTTAAGTGTACCGAATGTATCGACGGGATTCCAGACGTCTCGAAAGAAAATCTCGAGCCATTTGATAAAGGAAGTTTAAAGGAAGTCGAGACTCGAAGGTCTATCGAAGCAATTTTTCTGCATTTCTTTTTTTTTTTTTCCAATTTCGCTTGAGATCGCGGATCTTTATTTTGTTTATTCGCGATGTAATATCGAGAAACAAAGGGGGATTCCACAAGTGCATGAATTCTTATTACTCTCCCGAGCTTTCTGTCCTTTCGTGGCTAAAGTCGAAAGTTCGAAAGACTCTTCCCATTCGCGATAGTCTTCGATATGCCGTACCGTTGGTTCGCTCGAGGCGCAGTGGGAATGGGCATCAACTGAGAATCGTTACCGGGCATACCACCGTGGAGTTCTTCGAAGTTAACAACGCGGATAGAAAAGAACCGTGAAAGAGTCCGGAGACCAGACGCTCTTACTCCGCGAAACGATGGAAGAGTAAAAAAAAATAAAAAAAATAAAAACGAACCAACTCCGACGACGAGATGAACAGACGCGACGAGAGGGAATTGATCCTGCAGTCGCTTCGCCCCTTCCTTTTTCTTTCTCTATTTTTCCGACGCAAGAAACGAACAAACTTCGAAGCGCACGAACGAGCAAAAAAGACGATGATATATAGTACGATCGGTTTAAAGAACTGCCGACAATGAAGGGAGGCAAAGCCGACCCATGTTATCGAGCGTTTTTTTTTTTTTTTTTTTTTTTTTTTACAATAATTGCAAATACGCATCAGTAATTCACAGATAAAGAAAAACAATTTCCTCGAAGTTTGAATGCCCCAAAGAAATTTTAATCAACGCTGCAGTTTTCGCAGCGTCGAAATTGCTGCTAAACTCATAGCCCATCTGTATACCCTGCAATGGATCGGGTAGAGTTCGTTTATTCACTACTAGCGCTCTAATAACAAAGTACCAGAGAAAGAAGAGTAGCCGAAGGGGATGTGATGCCTGATCGCAAGAGGGGTTCACGAACGTCGCGCGAGGTTGAGTGTTCCCATTTATTTCGTCGTCGGGGAACGACAGCTGTTACCGACGTAAACTCTCCGCTCGATCCTCTCTATCCCGCCGCTTCGGCTTCCTGCAATATATACTACAGTGCGTTCCTCTTTCGGGGGTCTTTCGGAGTCTTCGGTTATCGAATCGCGCACCCCTCGTCGCTCCCTTTGGCCAACGTCGCGTTATACTCATCCTTGGACGATCGTGAGCTTTCGTACTCCGAACGAATCTCGCGCCACCGGCATCTGGTTCACCCTGTCACGATCGTACCGACGGCGCTTCTTTCTCTTGTTTTTTTTTCCTATAGCATAGAAGAGATGATTTTTTTCTCCATTTATTACGAACTCGAGGGAAGCCCGGGATATCCTTCACGGTGGATTCTCTTTTTGTTGATTGAGAGATGTGTACTTCGCGCTTTGTCGACAGCTCCGTCACTTTTCTCGGCTCGTTTCGCATAGATTTTTATCTTCGCAGAGCTTTTGCTTAATTTTTTTCCCCGCGCCAAGTGACGATGAAGAAAAGCACTCGCGATGCGTATTTTTTTTTTTAACGGTCACGATCTCTCGTCTTTTTTTATAGAGGGTTGAAGTGATGAATTTCGGAAGTCTTGGCACTCGATTGACTCGACTGTGCAGCAAAAACTTAATCGCGCGTGTACGATAGTCACGTGTCGTCTGTATCGCCGCACTATCCGAAACCCATCTCCCGCTATCTCTTATGTATATCTAAACACCGCTTTTCATTCGATCTATTCGCAATGTGGAATTGAAGCGAGGAACGACGGCTTTACACTGTAGTAGGGTTGAAGGTACACATAGATCGAGACTTCGCACACCTGCTTCAGCGACCCTCGTTCGCCGCGCGTTATCACGAGATGCTCGCGGGGCTTTGCCTTCGCTGTGTTGTTCGTGTCTCGTTGTTTCCACGCGAAACTACTGTACGTATGTTATTGTGTGTACACAAGCAACGTGACAGCCTCAGGGGCTATTCGAGAGTCGACGGTACCCTATTACGCGAACCCATTCGTTCGCGTCGACATGACGCTACTCCAATTTATCCTACGGGAGTTTAAGCTCACCGTTGGATAATAGAGTACGAAATGTCTCGTATTTTCATCGTGTTTTATCGCACAATTTGTTTTTTTTTTTTTCCAATTTATTTGTATCGAATCGGTGAATTTTTAAAAATGATACATTGCTATTGCGTCGATTGGTTTATACACAATAATAAATAAGTGCATATTTTCCCGTGGAAACTTCAAACAAAGTTTCAAGTACAATTCACGGAATTAAAATGAATACATTTAATTTGAAATAGAAATCTATTGACTTATCAAACTCTGCGTTTCCGTATTTTATTTACGATTTTCACTTCATCGTCGATATCGCGAAATTCATTTAACGAAACAGCTCACGATTTTTATATAGCCAATCAAAGTACCGAAAGGCAATATCGGAATATGTGTTGAACGATTTTGTTTTTTCCGTCTCCCGCGAGGGGGAATTCTAGTTTCGATTTATAAAGCATTCCGAGTTTTATTCGTATATCGACAGACGCGGACCGACAGCCAACGAGTAATTAAATCGAGTTGCGTGCAGTAGCCCCGGCGCGTTCGTGTATATCCTGTTCGTCAATTCGTCGCTGTCACTCATTACGAAACTTCAATACCGCCCATTTCGATTTATCTACTCACGATTTTCGACGGGAATTTTTTAAGGGAAGAACTAAATAAATTTTTTTTTTTTATTTGCTTCGATTAAAAAAAAATTATTTTTAATTCATAAATAAATTATAAGTCATCATTTTTATTAATTAATAAACTGTTATTATTATTCAATTTTATTTTCATTTGTTAAACGCTGGAATGTCAGCATTTTTGTCACATTACGTAAAGAGGAATTCTTACGAGACAAAGATCTACAATTGTCCGGTCGAATTAATTAGAAATTGTTCTTACGAAAAACCCCGTCTCGTCTTCCGTCGCGTATTTAATTTTCCAGCAGTAAAATTAACGCTCCGACTATCGGACGGACCGAAGTGTCGAGGGATCAGTCAAAGCCCACGAGGGAGGGACATAGTAGGCAGAGCGAGTCGCTCAAAAATGTAATATCGTTGGGATAAATTCCACGGGGGTGAAAAGAGTAAAAGGAAAGAAAAAAAAAAAAAAAAAAAAAAAAAAAATTGGTAAAAGTTCGAAGCTCGTCGAAGCACCCCTCGCGATCTTTCTGGTTCTCACTGTCGGCTTTTCGTCGGGAGATCCGCTTAAATTCGTACGTAGCCAGCTGAGGGTGAAAGGCTGAAAGCCTCGACGAGAGTAGCGCATCATGGTGATGCTGATCTCGTTAGTAAAAAAAAAAAAAAAAAAATACAATGTGACGGAAAGTATGTAGCTATCCCTGTCCACAGGGATTTTCGTCGTTATCGGTCACGCGCGATCTCGGCAAATATTCAATCGTCGACAAAGTATCACACGCCGTCGGATGAACGTGAGCCGTAATTCTCGGGGGGATGACAAA
The DNA here is from genome assembly GCA_963971235.1 of Cryptus armator. Taxonomy (NCBI): domain Eukaryota; kingdom Metazoa; phylum Arthropoda; class Insecta; order Hymenoptera; family Ichneumonidae; genus Cryptus; species Cryptus armator. The sequence continues at coordinate 1,880,614 of OZ020234.1, read as the reverse complement.
TAGAAAAATGTAAAAGATGCATCCAGCCGAGCTGACGATATTCGATAAGAATTTGTGAGTCACAGTTAATCGGATTTTATAAACGCGAATTCACTAAATATTACGAACAATGCTGAGAAGAAACAGCCGATTTGTATTCGAATAACAAAAATAAAAAAAAAATAGTAAAAAATTTCCTACAGCGGCAAATTTATTCAATAGTTAAAAAAAAAGTAAGAAATTAAGTCATTTAAAATAAATTAAATAATTCGTAACTATACGATAAAATAATTCGAAAAATTCGAGACGAGTTACTTTTTTTCACAAATAAATGTTCATCGACTCAATGCATTTCGTCTCAACCCCTCATTCCAAACAAAAACATATATCGGCAAGTTCAAGGCGAAAGTTTTGGCAACAAACCCAACAGATATTTCAGCCATTCCTCCTACTGCTTTGGAATTGCATCCAAAACAGAATTATCTCTTACAGATATTCAATCAGTTGTCGGAGCGATAGGCAACCTTTTCGTTGCCTCGTTAAAAAGAAAAGAAAAAGATTTAAAAAACGTGGGCTACGAAACGTGAGTCCGGAATATACTAGATGCACTCGAACCGCTGGTACGAGATGCACACTCGTGACTCAGCCTTCGCGAAGCCGCGCGTTCTTCTCGGGACGCTTGCCAGCCCCTGGCTTGGCCCCCGAGGGAGATTGGGACGAACGCTTTGTGTCGTCCACTCGCACCCTCTTCCGTTGCGCATCGATGTACACAGATACGCACACACGCGTGCAAACATCACGTGCACCCACATTCGACTAACGCTAATTCGAATCGACAGCCGCACGTGCATAAACTCCCCGAAGAAATTGACGAAAAAAAAAAACGATGTATAGTGAGGTTAAGTAGCGGTTGACGATCGTAGGCGAGTTCCGAGCTCTCGTGAGTTTATTGGTTTCACGACGATTCTACACGAAAGAAGGAGCGAATAGGAGATAAAAGGAATGAGGTCGACGGAGGCAGTTTCGATGAATTTGCTATAGAAGTAGGCGTGCGTTGTTTTGGAGCCATAAAATGAACTCAAACGCGTTCGTGACTCGAAGCACTATTCTCAGATCGGGTGTGGGACGGACGCTTCTCGAATCCGTGCTCCCGTTTCCGGATTCGCAAGAGGGTGAAAACCTTCCCCGACACGTTTCATTGAATATTTATTAATATAACGACGTTACAAACGTATAAATCGCTTATAGATACCATTATTCACGAATTAAGGGTCAAAGAGAAGTAACACGGAATGGTACACGAGATACATTGCTTTGATGTATCTCGGTACAAAGCTACATGGCGTTCGTCTTTGTAATTCAATTTTCGAAATACTATTTCTTATCTAATGCAATTTCAGAGAAGATACAGCGTCTCGAGTAGTCCGCGGCAATAATTTTTAGATATCTTAGGATAATGAATTTCTTTATAAAGAATTTTTCAATCCTTTTTCACCGAAATAAAAAAAAATCATGAAAACGCACCTTTTTTTATGAGTAATAATAATCATAAAAAAATTATTGCTCTTTCCACCATATCTCCAAAATAAAAAGAAAATTGAGATTCTCGTTCTCTGATTAAAAAAAAAAAAGTAAACGAACTGCGTCTTTGGGAAATCCAAAGCTTGTCATGAAAAAACAATTTCCCGCAATGCTCTCGATTACTACCGATAAAGTTTCGCTCAAGGATCTTCTAAGAAGGAAACCACCGGCTTTTGGTCAAAGGGGAGAGAAAAAAGCTCAAGCGATTGATAATGATCCATCGCTGAGCTCTCGGTGCTCTGCATTACGAGCATCAAGAAGACTTTGATGGAAGATCTCGTTGAAACGTTTTTTTTTATCGAAGTACTACGGCTCTTACAGTTTTCCTATATCGAGGTATGAGCGCGAATCACTTACCTTTGGATCCTCTCCGCGTAATAGAAGAGCCAAGGATGCCGGGCGAGGGGCGGGGAAGGAGGGGGGGGGGGCTACGTCTTGAGGCAAAAGATACGCGTTGTACATAGGTATATAATTCTATATACTACGATTCTATAACATCGAGACGGGCGGATGAATAGGCGAAGGATTGATTGCTCCCGCGGGGGTCGATGCACTTTCTCGGCTCTACACTAAACCATAGTTAGAGTTCAGATTGATTCTCCGAGGTGTCCAGAATACCGGTGATTAATTATGCACCGATTAATATAGATTAGATATTTAAACAGTCTTCCGCGAACCTGCAAGCGGAAATTGACGATGAGCTTTAATTCATATTTCGTATACTCATCCTTCGTAAATTCTCGAAAAAACTTTTAGATAAAAAAATTTACCATCTCCTCCGTAAAAAAAATATATATATTAGAAATATATGAGAAATTCGGCGTTTTAATATAATTCATATATTAATAATATAATTCGTTAGATATTTACATATATTCTAAAATATATAAACATATATATATATTATTTTAATTTTTTATAATATATTTTATAGATTTATTCATAAAGTTCCCTATTTTCTATTTTCTTATAAAAAAAAGATATATCTATAGATATATTTCGCGATATCATTTTTTTCCCATGTCGGACCATTGAAGAGTAGTGTACCCAACACGGTAGCGTCCCGACTCGTTTTTCCTTGTACATTGTCAAGACCGCCGAATCAATAGCACTTGCATCGCCACCCGAGTGACGGAAGATCGGATGAGGCGAGTCTCGTAGCACCGCGGGCTTTAGAGAGCCCTTAGAATTCTTCTTTCTTTTTAGAGGGCCTCTTCTAAGCTATTCTTAGATAGCTAACTTATACCGTTGCCGTTAGTGCCGGTGAAGTGTCCACTCGTGTACTCCACCGAGTGTCCGGACACCGTGTATCGCATGGGGAGAAGTAGGAGTCGACTAAGCGCTCTCGATTTTCGAGGAAAAGCTTATTATCGGCTAAATGTCAAACCGGGCTATAGCCCGGAGACGACTCTCCCCTCGTCGGCATCGACTTCTTTCTTAGTTGATATCTAATTCTATATAAGTATCTTCGTCACGTTCCGATACGCCGGGCTTGTGGTTTATTCGCACGAGACTCGCGAAAGTGGCGCCCGCGATGGGGCGAGGAGAACGTCGACTTGCGTCTCGAAACACCTTCCAAGCTGCGATCTCGAACGCGAGGTCAATACCCACGAGCTTTACGTACTCGCGAAACTTCCGTGGAGACGCGACGAAACTCGATTAGAAACTCGGATTAGATTTTCAACTTCGACACACGGGAGTGTCTTGTTTGCTTGCGGGAGGGCCTTCTTATTGTCCTCTGACAATTCGCAGACAGGGCAAATGGCAAATCCACAATTTGCCAACGTTTGCGAATGATTCTTTTTTTTTTTGTCTTTTTTTTCCGTATTATTGGAGAATCGTAATATCATTTGAATGATCGAGACTCTCGGGACTTGAAAAACTTCTTAATGATCTCCGAAATTTTTTTTTAAAAACTATGCGAATCGAACATTTTTGCATTGCTTCGGCATCGGAAAGAAAGTAAAGTAAAAAAATATTGTATATTATATTATAAAATAGATATATCTCGCGATATTCTTTTTTTATTGTAAGAACACTCTTCTGGAATTAGTTCGTCTCTCGAAAAACAAAGTTTCCCCTATAAGGAAGCAAAAAAATAATTTTTTAACGTGGTACCGCGGCCGTCGGTAGCCGTCTTACAAGAGGTCTCCATCGCCACGAAACGTGTTATGGATCATTTTCAATCGTTCGTCGAATCTCTCGGTTCTCTTCCACCGTCGTCTTCCATCGTCGCGAGTGAACGAAACTCGAGTTAGGCGGTTAACCCCGGATCGTGATTCCCTTCGAAGTTAACTTCTCTCCCCCCCGCCGGCTCTCCACTCCAGTTTCCACACCGGCATTCCCGAACTTCGGGTTCTCGTATCTCGGGCTATCATCTTCGAAACGTAACACGAGACGTTCCCGAGACCTTTCGGATAAAATAAAAGAGCATAAAAAACGGCGGGGCGTGATGAAAAATGGGATATCACGATCCCGAGGCGACTACCGAAAAAAAAAAAAAAAAAAAAAAAAAAAAAAAAAAAAAAATGAAGAGAAAAATACGTCGATCGCTCGAACCATCGGAGAGTGAATCGATTTTAATAACAATTCGATCGACATAGCCAAAAATCGGTTTTTTTTTTTTTTTTTTTTTTTTTTCCATTACTGGGCCTCTGCGACAATTGCGTACGTCAATTTGTCTGTAACAAGCAATTGAGGATAACCTCAATTGGCTTCAATCTCGGGTGAGCATTTGTAGTCGCGTGGACTAGAGGAAGTTAAATAATTGTGCAACGCTCGATTTATAGCTCGCAGCATTCTATCTGGTGATTAAAATTAGATGGATACGTTTTTCTTGTATTAAGATATGATATACGCTATTCTCGTTTCACTTACGTGATGTATACATATGAATAGACATATTTATACACGTAGACGGATGCAATGTGCAGTCCGACCGATAAACTGCTTACCTACTGATCCGTTAGCGGTTATAAGGTGCCGGACAGTCGTGGAGACAAGAAAAATGTTAAAATAAGGAAACAGGACGTTCTCGGTTCATCGAAGCGTTTCCTATATCTCATTTCGCGGTCTTCGAGACTCGATACTCGAGACTATCGTTGGGAGCGGGTTGCCCACCTATATATATAGCCCCGAGTCTCGAGATGAACCTCCGGCTGCTGGAAACCGTGTACCGTAACTTCGATTCTATACAGCTGTATGCACTCTGCACTCGAGGGAACTCGAAAGGCTCTTACGCTCTTTATGCTTCTCGCGGGTTCTCAACGTTCCCAGCTCGCGCTTTTTTTCAAAATCTCTTTTCGTAAATTGAAAAAAAAAAAAAAAAAAAAAAAAAAAAAATAAACAATCAGTTATTAACAAATTTTGAAAAAAAAAAAAAATTAAATAATTTCTACGGATGAAATAAATTGCACATTCTTTGATGCTATAGTAACAATTTCATGAAATATGACCAATTTTAACGTTTGAGATATTGGAAGAGGTAACGCCGTTTATTTTTGGAAAAAAATTTAAAGGTATCGAAAAAAGAAAAACACGATATCAAGTTTACGGTACGAGGATAGAATAATCGATAGAAATAAAACGTACCGTTGTATCGAGAACCACTGAACTTAATCGCCTTGGCCTGTCAATCCTTCGTGTACTCACACGCTTGTAATATAAACGAGTATTTACTATCGAGACACCAGCGCGCGAGTGGGAAAAGGCCCGATTCGCGAAACGTCTGAGAGACTGAGACGGAAAGCGCGAAACGGATAGAGTGAGAATGCGCTGCCCTTATGAGCCGCTGCATGCGTGCGTGTTCTCCGTGTACACATGTATCTATAATATATACGATGTCTCAAAAGCCTTTAATTATAACTGATTCCCCCGCTTGTCTACTATGTGAATTAAGACGATTATTTGAACAGAACGAAATTTTTTTTATCAAAAAAATGTATACATAGTTTAATACGCCAGCGACGAAGACTTTAAGAGGCACATCTACCCGATAGTTCGAACGCGGACTTTAATTTTTTAATGTTTTTTTCTCAAAAATTATGGGAGGTAATAAAATTATTTTTTTCACTAATATAAAATCTATTGAAAGAAAATATAGGTATATAGAGGAATTTTTTTTTTTTTTTGCGGTGAACAAAAATTTTGAATAATTACGTAAAAATTCCTTTTGCTCGCGGATGTCTCATACTTCAGTTTTAATTCGGCTGTATCCGTTGTTTTTTTTTTTTTTTTTTCAATTTTTTTCACAATAAAAAAAGAAAATATGACTGAATTTTTGAATCGGTACGTAGATTAACCCTCTTAAATTTTGAAAGACCCTGTACGCGTGCAGCAACTACCAATACTCTCGTAGTACGTAAACGGTCGCGCTAATGTTCCGCAACGAACGAGACGAAAAGGACAAAACGATTGATAGGCCCGAGTCGGAGAAGTGGCGAATGACCAGGATAGACGAGGAGGGGATAGAAATAGCGAGGGAGATAAGCCACTGTTGAGAAAGTGGGAGGGGAAAAATATCTCGCGTACACATCGAACTTATATCTATACGTATAAGCGCGTAGTCGTACGAAAAGGCATTCAAAGCGCGGGGGTATTGCATTGCTTCTGTTGCACTCTCGCGCGCCGGCTTCGCTCGCTATTACTTTACGTGCTGTAATCACGGTGATACCATAGAAGCTTGTGCTACTGCAACTTTGCCTGGTTGCCTTTAATACAGTTCATCGTTCAACTCGCCGGAGGCTGTGACTGTTAGTCGCTCCAACGTCCCGACTTCGATTGACTTCCTTCTTCGGAACAGTTTTTTTTTTTATTCGCTTCGATCAAATTGCCACAGTTCGTTCTGTTCGTTTTATTTTCGATTTTTTTTTTTTTTTTTATTCCGAGTCTCGCAGTGAGTTTTCATCGTAAAATTATGCCTCAAAAATGTGATTTACCGTGCCGACGATTGCGGATCAGGATAAAAAAATATCTTGGATACTTCGCATTCGTTGTAAGAGAATTTAATATTCATTTTGCATTGAGTACTTTTTTTTTTAATTAGTTTTTTTTTATTATAACGTTATTTGATCAATTGGCGATCCTTGGGTCCAGTAGGTGGTTTAGCTATTAACGAATTACACTGCGTGAACGCAACGCGATTTCGGATTCCGGTAACGAAAGAGCCATTAATTTCGGCAGTACGCGATAAACGCCGAGATCGATCGTCCGTGTTCCGACTATGGGATGAATCATTCTCCGGTGTAACAAGGGCCAAGGCCTCGGTGCCTTTTTCACTGCTTTCTCTATGCCCGGTCACGTTTTCATCTCTCACTATACATTTCTATCGCTCTCGACGAACCCTTCGGCAACACTCGTACCCCGCGAGCGCCCATTGTTGTCAAACCGATCCGATTGCGTTTCTATGAAAAAAAAAAAAAAAAATCCCTGACACGTTTTAACAAAATCCACAGACACGTCGCTTTGAAAATGCTAAAATGCTTTTTTTATTGATCGAACAAATGCTGACGCATTGAAAACGCGACAAGAAAGAACGGTATAAAAAACGAGATACGGATCGTTAAAGGTATCGGAAAATTGATTTTTCAAAAGTCGAGAACTTGAATATACATTTAACTCCGATAAATTGGGGTGCTAAATTGACTTAACCCTCCAGCAAAATATTATATTAATATTTTTATTCTTTGAAATCTCGAAAATCTTGAAAGTGTGCCGAATTCTTTACACAATTCTGAAAGACGCATTTTTTTTTTTAATCGACGATGTTTCGGATATGTAAATTCCATGTACATTTTTATTTTTTTTTCGGATTGCATTTGTACCAACGAACAGACTCCATAGATCAGGTTCTCGTTACCATGCTGTTATAAATCGTTGCATGCAGTCTCGACTGCGGTATAATACAGTGGGCGGCAAACAGGCGGTAGCTTCTACGAACGCGAGGGTTTCGCTACGGCTCTGGCGACAGATTCGATGAATAAATTGAGAGTCAACAACGACCGTGGCAGCTATACTTACGATCCCGCGCGCGCGAAGCCGGTAGTAGTTGTAGCGGACGGGAGAGAAGAGATCTCGGGCAGAAACTAAAATTTACGGGATGGTTACACGCCGCGGTAAGCTTCAATAAAACATTGGGCATTTCGATGTTGTTCCTCGATCTTTTTTTTTTGTTTGCGGTGTTCTCGTTTATCGTCCTCAAAAAGGCAAAGCTTTCCGGCAAAGTAGATCGATAAACATCGATAAAAGAATCGACGGGTAACGATAAAGAACAGTTACGGTAATTTAAAAATTCCACATTGTTTCGTCGTTAATATTTTTTTGTTCATAAAGCTTCTATTATATGAAAGCATCGTCTCTAATTTGTGAAACTCCTTACAAAGAAACCTTTAATGAGGATAAAAAAAATGAATGAGGAAGCAATGTGAAAATTAAAAAATTCCAGAACTCATAACGGAAGATATTGCATTACGGGAAACTTTACTCTACAGTGCAAATTTACAATAACAATTCGGTGTTGATATTATTATTATGAAGAGGGTGCATCGAATTACGATGTGGGTGGATATGAAGCCGGATGTACTTCGCAATCGTCATGGTTGACCTTCATGAACTTCTGTCTGTCGTAATTAGCCTTCTTCAGAATTTCGCCGACGCTATCCATGACGGATTCGTACTTCTTTGGATCTCTTGCCCAGATCCATCCTTGCAGCGTGCTGTACAATAATCGTTTATGACTTTTAAAAACAGTCGTAATGTAAATTATAAAATTATGCAATATGCTTAATATGCTTGAGCTTTGGTACCGAACAATCGTTACGACTAATTAAGACGCCCCGAAAAAAAGATTATGACTCACTGCGTCGGAGTGGACTCGTCATTTTTACATTGATAGTGAACCGCATAGGAATCGTAGTCGGTACCCAAAATCGTTACATAATTCTTCCAAGGTGACCATGTCGTTTCCAAACTCAGAATTCCTTGATTATTCGGATTGAACGTTCTGGCAATGTACGGCGTGCACGTTCGGATTCCTGTCCTAAAAAGAAAATCGGCCAATCGTTTTAGCCGCAGTTCGTGTCGCAAAACCAAAAGAATTTAAGATAATTCTTATATGTGTTTAAATTACAATGTAGACGTTGAATTTGCGACAAAAACAACAGTTTTGTTCTGATGGAGCCTCCAATCGAATGACAAGCATTTGAGACGTTCATTGTAAGGAATGTAGTACGTTGCGACCTCGTACCATGTTCCCAAAAACTAAAACCGGGAAACATCGAAAATGACAAAAATTTAAGATCGTAAGAAAAGCTTCATTTTTTTTTTTTTACGAAGAAATTATACAATAGTAATAAAAATGGAACTTTTTTCGCACGCTGTTACATTCGATTCTAAACATTTTTTTACACGATCGGAACACCCGTGTGAATTATCAATCACATGTGAGTTTTTAAATAAAATTTAAAAAATTCCGACGAGAAAAAAAAAACGCTTTTTGATCTGAAATTGCCGAAAGCCTCGTGTCGAATGCCAGTTTTTTTATATTTCGGATATTTTTTATAGTATCACTCCAAAGTTTCCTTTAATTGATTTGTGTTCATGTAAACTTACCTTATTGACATCGAAATCTCGCATGTTTTCGACTTGCGGACACGAACCATTCGTTTTTATCTGAGCGAAACCGCTGCGACATAGGCAAAGAAATACGAATACGCGTAGAATTGCCATGTCGAATGTAAATATCATAAAAATTTCTTCGCGTTCTTGTGAATCTAACGCCGAGTTTACTTCTGCATCCGAACAAATTACAAAGGGAACTGAAACTGATCGGATGCTCGGTGCGCAGAAACTTTTTAAATACCGTCCTTACGTCCAACATGCGCAATTTTTTCATCCACGTATCAAATCGGGAACAATAGAGCGCAACAATTGATTCATTCTCTATTTCAGAAAAACTGATAATTGTCGCTATCGCGTGTTACGCGAGTTGTCGCGAGATTTTCATCGCAATGTTGTGATAAATTTCCACCGGGGAAAAATGATGTAATAGCGAAAAATATTGTCCGCGTCAATATATTCATCAAATCGACTACCGAAGAATTATTTTTTGTTACATAACTACTTCATTAATTTAATTTTGAAAATTTGAAAAATTAATAAAATTTAATTAAATAAAGTAAAGATTAATTAAAAATGACATTTTTAAGCAAAGATTTAATTTCATTTATTAATTAATTATATTATACACCATTATGACAATTTATACAAATTACGGCGGTGTAACGGGTTTTTTTTTTTTTTAATGAAGTTGAATTTGATAAATAGTGAAGGCGAACATTTATTTGATTCCAAGATCTTCCGGAGTCCCTGTATCGGACTCTATTAGAGTCATCGGCATGCACAGTAGATATTAATTCGACTCTCCTCAATGAGAGTCACCCTTCGGGTCGTAAATAATTGCATAAATTGTATATTCATCACCGAGACACGCGTTCATTCATTCAAATAATTATTTTTCACTGATCTCGCCTTCTCGGTTTCGTGCGTTCGTGAATTCCCCTCATTGACCAACGTATGCGATAAAACGCCGATTGACTGCCTCATTAAGAAAATACAGACTGGGACTGTGTATACGCGAACTCTCATCGTCGTCGGCGTCGTCAACGCGGCTGCGCGAAACGGCCCGTAGACAAAATAAACCAATCGGTCCAGCGTAAGGCGACGACGAAATCAGTGGCAATGGTTTTTAGCACGCTTCAAAAAATTGCGTTACTTCAATTACTACACCCGCCCGCGAACTCTGAAATTTTCGACTTATTTTCCCCTATCGAAAAATCGAAATCGAAATCTAAATTTTTTTTCATACGAAACCTTTGTGATTTATCGTAATTTTGAAGAAAAATTCCGATAAAGTTAGGAAAAACATTTGAAAAAAAAAAAAAAAAAAAAAATGCAAATTTAATTAATTCTTTCGTTTTATTCGTTGTTATCGTTGTCGATACATTTATAACTCATTATTTTAACTCGGCATATAATTATAATTCATTATTGTGACGTAAACATTGATACAGGTTGGACCTCGCAGTTATCATGGGAGATCCTTTTGAACAATGCTCTGTTGAAAACGGTCTTCGTTCTGATTATTTCATCGATTCTCGCCATAACGGCTTGCGGTGGTTTTACTTCCCTGGTCGCGATCAATACGTTCTGCGTGCTGGAAAAACGATTCAATAACCATTAATTAATGAATGATCATTGACAATTGATTAATGAATTAATTGATTAATTTGATGAAATTAGCAATTAACGGGGACTTACTGTGCCGATTGCTGGTTTTTGCAGTAATAGGCGAGTGCATAGGTGTCGTAGTCTGTGTCCAAAATCCACCAGTCACCTTCATCGGTCGTCCATGTTCTTATCGTCTTCAATTTCCCAGGATCGTTGGGGTCGGGTGCTCTGTACAGTATCGGTGTACTCGCTTGAATACCGGTACTGAAATTGTATTCAAAATTGATGAAATTTTCATAGAAAATTAGGAAATGAATCCAATTGATTGTACTGTTTGCTGTGTTACCTTAATGTCGTTATCGTCGAAACTCCGACAAAAGCTGTGCCGTTTTGACGCATAGTGTAGTTTAAAGTGGCGCATTTGAAATCGATATCGTTATACATGCGATACCATTCTATCTGATGCCATAGTCCCACAAACTGAAAAGCCATTCAATGGAATCGCTATTAATTTATGTACAGAATGTTCGTTGACAATTAAGACACTCCGAGGTTATCGAAGTGAGTTGTTTTGCACCGATTGCGAGATGCGTGGAGAACAACATTATATTATTTGGGATAAACCACTTAAGCAGCGTCTCGGAATAAATGCATTGTCGGTAGTCGGAGGTAATCGACTAATTACTGTAGTCTCCCGACTAGAAACTTCGTCTCCTTCTACCGGACGTATAAATGAATAGATCAACACTTACTCTGCTGGCATCGAAATCTTTCATAGTTTCAATCAGCGGACACGGACCGTTCGAAATTATCTGAGCTAAAGCGCTGCCTGACAGACCAAACAATACCAATCCCCAAAACATCGTCATGTCGAATGCGAATTAATGTTACTTTTGTTCGCGAATTTTTGAATGCCGACTGCAATCCCGTATCCAAAGGGAATGCGAAAGAAACTGACCGGGCGATTGGCGCTCCCAGAGTTTTTCAATGTTATCACGAATTCTTATAGAGATTAATTTGTTATCGTGTCTATTTTTCATGCACCATTGTTGTCCGCGTAATAAATCAAGAACAATCGGCTCAGATATCATCGCGACTTGTAATAATAAGTTCCAACGGAACAAACATTGTATAGTATTGTAAAGAAAAAAAAATCATTGTCAATGTGTCATTGACGATCGATAATTGAAGGTTATATCATAACACTGTCACAAAGACGCCCTATTGTTTTAATTTTTTTATTGTTTATTACCAACATTTACATTCTTTATTTCTTATTTATCGTATTTCGTGTAATATTCTCATTTTTTAAATTATTCTAATTAACACATAATTAATTAGATTAATTATTTTATTATTACTAAATTTTTTTTTTTTCGTTATTTTTTTTTTTTTTTTTTAAAGAAGAGAAAAATGTATGCAGTTTGACTCTTCGTCGTTAAACATTCGTAAAGAAGTTTGATTCCATTGGTGGGACGATGTATATATATGTTGAACATCGAAGCGAGTAATACCGGTGCACTGGTACTGCCTTTCTCGCCTCTCTCGTCGGCTACGTTTGGCTCGAATCTTCGTAACACTCAGCGCAAGTTGTCGACTGCCACGGCAGCAGTTTCGCGCGGACAGTTCCAAATCGAATTTGCCAATGACGGTTCGCTCGACCTATATATACGCGTTTGCCCAACATTTTCGCCGATCGCGACAAAAAATAAAAAATCGCGCTTACGAAAACACACATTGCCAATGCAAGATCCGCTCTTCCGAATCAATTACATTGAAAAAAAAAAAATTCTCTCAAATGAATATCACATTAATAATCATAATGATTTTTAATAATTAATACATTATTATTAATACAATAGTATACTATATTATTTCTTCAAAATAATATAAAACAAATTATAAATTAAATTTTTTCGAACGACTTTTCGGATATTTATTTTGAATTCACGTCGTTCGAGTGAATTCCTTGTGTTCCTCGATAACGAAATTCCCAAAAGTACCGCATTTCCCAGACGTTTGGGAAAGTTAAGTAAGTGGTCCCCGAAGGTAGTCAATATGAATACGAATGACTCATCGAGGAGTAGCGCAGTCTTTAATAACTAAACATTTGTTTATCGTTTCAGGAGGATTGAAGCACGGAAACGGTGGTATTGGAAGTGCAAGCAGTTCGAGAAGTACGAGTCCGAGTCAACAGCAGCCTCCTCCGGGTCTTTCGTTCATTCCACAACCCAGAAGTCAGGGGTCGACGAACCGACAACCCGCGGCAACGACTCCGAGGTAAGATCGTTACTTCGACATTTCTAACGTTAATACATCTTTACTACTCGCATTTCCTATTAATAGTAATGATTTTTTAAGAATTTAAAAACATTTTTTCTGTTCTTTCGCAGTCCCCGAACCTCGACGGTCGGGCGTCCCGGCGGACTTCGCGCGCCTCAACCATCGCCGTACTCCGGACAACCAGCGCCGAGTCAGCAACAGAACAAAAATTCCGTTCTCGACAAGTTTAAGCTCTTCAATAACAAGGAAAAAAATCAGGAACGCGGCAAAGCCTCGTCGGCGGTATCGAAGAGAACATCGAGTTCCTCAGGTTTTTCGTCGGCGCGTTCGGAACATTCGGACAGCTCGACGTCCCTTTGCGATCAGAGCAAAAGCCAAGTGGAATCGCCGAAAAGTCGAGCGTTGAAATCGAAGCTTCAGGCGAAAGCTGGGAAGCAGGCGAGTCCTAAGAGCGGAAGAAAGGAGCAAACGAAGGCGCAGAGTAAAATAGGACGAACGAAGGCTTCGGAAAAATTGGTCTACGCGCCGTCGCCTGCGGAGGATGCGAAGACCGGCAGCAAAATCGCCAACGCCGGCGTTAAACTACCGGACAAAAAAGTCAACAACTTTGATCTTCTGAAGCAATCGGGTCAATTGCAAAAATCCAATTCGTCACTCGCCCCACCAACGACGCAACAAAAAACTCAGTCGCAGCAGCAGCAGCAGCAACAGCAACAATTCACGCCGGACGCGAAAATAGTCGCGAGCTCGCGACCCGAACAGAAAGCCATTCAACGACCGAAGATGGAACTGCCCGGCAAGATAGCCGACGCGAAGATCAATCAACAAAATCACAAAGGACCACCGAACGGCCTGTCGAAAGACGTTCTCGGATCCAAAGGTCTTCCGCTGAATTCCAACGGTTTGATCAAATTGCCGGCAAGCGAGGTCGTCGCGCACATAGAAAATCCAACGTGTCTGGAAAACGAACCGATCGATTTCGACAAAACTATCACCACGATGAATCGAGCGAATATCAATTTATCGGAGGAAAAAGAAGTCGCGAACGTTGAGAAATGCGTAAACGACGGTGATCCGAATAACTGCAGATCAGCGAATTACGAGACTCGTACGAAAGTTTCTGAAAATCATATCGAAACGTTTGAGACGGAACATCGGGAAACTTTGAATGAGAATAAGCCGCAAATCGGTGATATCGGGACTGCGGAAAATTCGGGATCCGCGCGGATCGAGAGTCCCGGCGGTACGGCGTGTAAAACGGCGCCGATTAACGGAAATCCGCTGCCGGGTCCCGGACAAAATTCTCAGGGACAGACGGCTACGGGACCCGGCGTGAGTCCCGGTTCCAGTATTCCAAAACCCACGGCTCTCGTTAAGGGAACGACGAAGCAACAGAAGGAGATTAATATTCCTAATATTCCGAACGCAGCGAAATTAAAAGGCGATTCGTTGCATCGAAAATTGGATCCCAATACCGTTGCGATGGTGTCGCCGATGCCGAGCATCTCGGATCTCATGTCGGAAAGTTCGCACAGCAATTCCAATAGCACCGGTCAAAGCAACTCGAGCGACAGCAGCGTTATCTATCGACCGAGCAGCGAGAGCGGAAGCGAAATCAAAACTATTCCTAATCGAAAGATCGACACGACTTTTGAACAGATGGAGAAGGTTGCGTCTCGCTGATGCTTTTAAAAATTGTACTCCACATAGCCGACGTGTAGACTGTAATCTTATTGTTTTTTTTCAGGTCTTAGCGGATAGCTCTCCGTGCGTCGGTGGTACGGTCGCCGAGGACGAGGCGGAGATGACGGTAAAACCGATGCAGCCGCTTTTACGCGGTTACACGCCTGGTGCGCGATGTCTTCAGACATTGCCAACGCGAACGACCGGTCGCCAGTACACGGTTCTTCACTCTTCGTCGCATCATCACGTCGGACAGGACTACGCGGATATCGACATAGCCTCAGGTTACCTGAGCGACGGCGAGGTCCTCCGGGGCGGCATGAACGTCGGAAGCCGAGCATTTTCCGATCTTTCCGACGGTTACATGTCCGAGGGTGGCGCCTCGCTGTACGCGAGGAGAATAAATCCCTCCTACGCTCACGAACACGACAGGTCAGTTACAAACGCGAGAATCATTGATTTTTTTTTAAATTGGCTTCCATTTTTTTTTTTCTTTTTTTCGTTAGTCGAAATCGAAGCTATGAAAATATTTTTTTACAATTTTGTTTCGCTTTGACGAACATTTTTTTCGTTTCAATTCAAATTGATGAATTGATTTTTTTCGACACCGTAGTCTCGCGCTTATTGAATTTAAAAAAACAGTGCGAAGTGTTTGTTGGCGAAGGAATTCTTCGGATAGCTTCATCGATAGCGTAACTAACGAGATTTCATCTCCCGAAAAGCAAAGAGGCCACTTCCGTGAGCCATTCGTCCGTTTGGTTCTCGTGGTGGTAAAACGGTACGAGAATTGTTGTATACGTCGGCTACACGACAAGCCAATAATGAATTTGTCGAGACACTTCAGGCTTTCCGGCCGATATAAGCCGAGCGACGAGGTTGGAGCTGTCCGTCGGTTGTGATCGATACAACAGGGATGGGACGACGAGTATCCGCGGTTTAATTTAGATGCCGAACATATCCTCCGATATTGGCCTTTAGAATTCCGGTGATGGAAATTCCCCAAAATCACCAAATACGCGTAGAATTCGATTTTCCAATTCGCCTCGTCTGTTAGATAAAAAATAAAAAGAAATAGAATTGATTAATTGAATATAATGTCATCGATTTCAACTCGGATCGATTGAAATTTCCGTCATTGCGCGGTACGAAATTTCGTCATTAAGTATCGTAACAAGGAACGAGTCGAGGAAAAGTCGAACGAAACTCGGGCGATCGCGCCTCGTAACGAAGAGGATAGCGAAGCCGCGAGACGTCGCGTACTCGCGAGCTAATTAGGCGCCAGTCATAAGCTGCCAAGATGCCGCCTTCGCCTAACTCGAGAGCGTTTGGAAGTTTACTCGATTCAATTGAATTAATCCGAGAGCGGAATGCGACGTCCGCGCGACAGTTCTGAGTAATTGGAGTCGCGGTTGTACACGCTGCTTGCAACCTTCCATCGAGGGGGTTGCGTAGTTCGCGAGATAGAGGGAGAAAGGAAAAGGAGCGCGCGGGCACGTGGCGAAATTAGCTTCGCAAATTTCGTCTAATTAAAGGCCGTTAGTGAAAACGGCGAGACCTCCACACGGCTCGGTGTGAGGTATACGCGTCGCGATGTCACGACTCCGTAGAGACAAATGCGCGACAATCTTTGCGGTTCGCGTTCCGTTCCGTAACGACCTAAGCGAAGCGCATAACATTAGAGACGGAGGAAGGAAAAGAGTCGATAGTTTTTTTTTTATTTAAAAAAAAGTTGTAACCAACAGAAGCGTTGTAAGAATTGTCAAAGAATCGGAAGCAGTCGAGAGCATTGATTTCCCCGGTGGTCGCATAAAATTTCATTCTCATTTCGTAGGACTCCACGGAATAATGGGAAACGAGAGAATCGTCCATCGACCAGATGGGATAATCGCTATTAAATTCACTCGGGCGAGTAGTACCGATTCTCTTCTCCCTGTCGACCCATTTCTTTAGAGATCCTTTGGACAAATTCCGATCCCCGTTTCTTCGCATTCTCTCGAAATTGAGAGAGCGAAGGTATAAAAAAGGAAAGACCAATACTACCCTTGGCTACGCGACGCCGAAGCGCAAGGGTCTTCGTTGGAAATTACTTGCAAATCGTCCATCTTTGTTTCTCATTGTCTTGTAAGTTGCGCACTTTCTTAAATTTTGACAACACTCGATATATTAAAAGTGGAAAATTTTCAAAAAAATTTTCTTCAAATGTTGAAATAGCAAATTATAAATGTTGATTTTTAATGAATTTTCATGCACATTGGACGGAAATAATGGGACTATTGGCTGAAAAGTAAAAGGGACAAAAGACACTTTCGCACATTGGTTCTCCCGATAAAATCGCATACAAGCAAAAGCCAAAGTACGATTTTCTATTTGGCGCCTCCTCCTTATGATATTCAGCATTTATCCCCCAGCGCTGTCAGCATCCTTTCCTCCCCTTTTGGCTTTCACCCATCCGGTCTTAACGCTTAAGCCCCGAAGCGTTGTTTTCACAACGTTCGAAACGGTGTTTGGTCTCAAACTTTCCATCCCCCGCCGCGTCTTTTATTTTCTCTTATCCGCTTCCCCGGAATTCGTCGTCGTCGTCGTAGCGTCTTTCGACGTCCTTCCCGGCGGAAAACCCTGAGGTACCTAACTCGATCGCTGCCTCAACCATGACGCGTATCATCCGTTTGAAACCCGACGCGCTTTTCGGAAATTCAATATACCAGCGATCCCTCCTCCGCCTCTCACCTCTTCGCCGCTCACCCTCTCAACCGTCTCTGCTCACCCCTGTCCGCTCTTCATCGTCTATTCGTCCCTCTTCAATGAGGACGAAGATCCCTTTCCCTTCGTACGCCGCGACTCACGCGTCCTCGAACTTCCATACGAAGAATCCGCCTTTTCACCAAAGACGAGGCACCACCATCCCCCGGTAAAGTGAACTCGAGTGTTGGTACACAAAGCGACAGGAATCCTCCCCAAGCATATTCGAACGATTACGAATCGTCGAGGGCAAACAGGACTAAACGACGGAGAACGAGGGAGTCGAAGAAGAATAAAGGGGAACGCGGAAAGCCATTAAACGGGTAATTCATTTATTTTCAAAGGAGAATGAAATGGTCTTATGATTAACTCTTTGCATGTCGAGACAACAAGTTTTTCGGTAACCCAGTTTTTCGCTTCACGATCTCTACATATGCCTCGAGGAAACGGCAGTCGAGTCGTCAAACGGCGGTGCCGTAGCGAAGATAACCGACGATCGCGGATGTGCTCCGCGTCCTTATCCGCTCCTTCGTCACCCCGCGAAGCATTGTCCTTATTGGCGCTCCCGTTAAGAGCGTCGCGAGAGAGCGAGAGAGCTTTTGCTTCTCATTTCACGACCCGTTCGGTCCCGCGACACCTCGACGTCTTCGTCTTCGCGAAACAATATTATCAGCCAGACAGACCGATGGCCCTATACATCGCGACACGCGCGCATGAGGAATTACGAGCGAAGCTTCCCATTCCATCCTATTCAACGTCTGTTTCAATGTGCCCTCCGCTATTCCAATATATTTCATTCTCATGAGAATTGGCGATAATGCACGTCCGTCAACGGGTTTCTATTATCATTTATCGCGTATTCCACTGTCTCCGATTTTTTCGTCCGTAACGCCCCGTTGATAGTTTGTCGAATAGTTACTGCAATACATACGCGATTGTCGACCAAACGGAGAGTTTAAAATAATAACACGATCCAGTCGAATATGAACGGTGCGACAAACACGAAGCCACAGAATGAATAATTCATTTTAATCTGTTATTCGTTATTCAAACGATTCTATTCTCGCTGTCGATCGGTAAAACTCACGCCGAGAAACAGTTTGCGCTTCTGAGATGAAAATTAGTATTGACCGCTGTCCTCTCTTCGCCAACGGTACAGAATAAATCTCAAGTATCGCGACTCGATATCTGCATATATTTTTTTTTTTCATATAGCTACTACGCTGGCAAGAGACTCTATTGTGCATAAAGGAAAAACAGTTCGCAACAAAGAATCTTTGCGAAAAATCGTAAAAAAAAAATTTATATACAATTGATTTTTGCACAATTTTTTTTTTTTTTTTTCGTCTCCGTAGAGACAAATGTCGTTCTTTTCATTTTTTATCTGCCACTCCGTAAAAAGGTGTATTTTTGACAAATCGTGAAAAATTTGAAACTTTTTTTTTTTCATTCCTGATTTTTCAAAGTAAATATTTCGTTTATTTTATACATTTTACAAAATTCCTCGATATAGGAAAAATAAAGTTTTTTTGCGCGTCCTCTTCTCTCGAATGATCGTTGCCAAGGTCGTTCGGCTCCGTTCCTTTTTTTCGTTTTTTTTTTTTTTTTTATACCCTTATGAAGTTTGAAGTTTGTCACGTTGGATGTCGCCACAGGCGGCATTTCGCCTCGGAATCGAAATCGAGGGTCTCGTCGTGTTTCACCCCAACACAGTCGAGCCTTCTGCAAGGCTATATATACGGAGGCGGTTAAACTCTCGCGTCGTCGGCCACGGCGCGTGTTCCGACATCCTCGAGGATGCTTGCGATCGATTGCCGCCCACCACCGGCAGCTCTGCCTGTGGTGCAATCTCGCGGCATCGAATCCGAAGCTCGAACAAGGGTGGCAGTGAATTCTACCCCCGGTGGAGGGGAAGAGCCGGGGTGAGGGTGCGCACGTCGGCTACCGAAGGGGTGGTGGCGACGATGGCCTGGCGAGGCGAGGCCGGGGGTGTCTCGTCGAAGGGAACGACGTAAAGTCGAGGTTAGCGGGATAGTCCTCCGGGACGATACGAAAAGAACGCACCGAGTGTTCCTCTTCCGTTCGTCATCCCCCTCCTTAACCTTGGAAAATTCAACATCCCCCAAAGTGGAAAGAAATACGAAGACATTTTTATGTTTCAATCGTCGTCGATTAAAAGTGTCGATAGTGCCGACGCGGCTTTGCCGGTATCGGGTTATAATATACCTCCGAACCCCGCAAGGGGTAGTTTCGCCTTTATCTGCATTCTCGACAATCTCAAAGTTTCGCAATAAGTAAAAAAACGAATTTTTGCCATGGGAATGAAAACAAAATGAATCTTTTCGAATTTTTAATTTTTTTATAAAAACACGAAAAAAAAAAAACAATTTTCGGCCTAATAAAGCAACGAAGTGCGAGGATTTTACGATAACTCAATTTATCACGGTTCGCGAGGGAGTAACGGTTGTACAGTGCGAAGGACGCACAATGGAGGGTGGGAGAGTCTCGTGCGTGTTTTTCAGTGTGTCGAGGGTTTGGAGAAAAACTATGGAAGTCGTTTGACCTTAACTATCGTAAACAGCGTGGACTCCGATAAGGATACGAAGCGAAGAGGTATTGATTCAATGCCATTCCGACATTATTTACAATTAATTTCCTAACCAACAGACCAAAATTGCACCCAATATCCTGGCTGGGAAAAAAAAAAAAAAATTACACAAAAATCATTCGTAAAATTATTGTTACCGGTAAAAAAGGTAACCATTCATTTAAGTTTATTTTATTTCACGAATTTTCAATTTTCCAATTTTTTCACCGGTAAATTCGCGGGGATGGAGGATATAAGGGTATTCGAGAGATTTTAGTTTTACCGGCGCGTTCACCACGGGGTGAACGGCCTGCCCTCGGTCGGTCTTTCTTCCGGCGGCAGACCAAACGTGTATATGTATATATATATGTATATCTTATATACTATATACATACGTATATATCGTACGATATGCAGTATGTTTCGCGCTTTCTCGATTGCACGATATCGAGCCATAGAGTTACCGTTATTCTTATCGAGATACGAGGGCTATAGAGCCCAAGTAAACGGAAGTACCTTGTACTATGTAGCGAGGGACGCGAGATGTTCGAAATTGATATGACATCGAGACTCGAGTTGTCGAGTACATCGTAAAGACGAGTGGATGAAATAATTGATTGCGGAATGCACAATGTTTCGATAGTAAAGAAGAATATACATATACGGCGAATCCTCGACTCTCGCAAGAGACGATACAACGATTTTTTTCGCCTGTTGATTTATGGTTTGCGATTCAATTTGAGCGCTGAGTCGGGAAAAAAAATTGGAATTGAAGAGTCCAGAAGATCGAGTCTCCGTGTTCGAGTAATTAAATTCCGATAATTGTGAATTTGCAACTGAAGACGTTTTTCTCATTAAATTGGAGTAAAAAATTATATTAATCGAATTAATGTTACAAATTTGTAACAACATTTTTTGTACAAGTAGTCGTTCGATGTTCGGGAGAAAACGTGAAATTTATCACTCTTAATTAATTAATTTAACGATTCAACTGACTTCGTCTCTTCGGATCCTTTCTGTTTTATTCGACTCCACAGTGAGCATTGGAATTCCATTTGAAAGACAATTCCGTTGTCGGGTATACGAAGCCTCGTATGAAGGATCGAATAAAGCGAATCTCGTCTAGACGCATTTTACATATCTTCACGTCGGAACTTTTACAACCCGTATGAAATGCGGGTATCTTTTACTCGTTTTTTTTCTCGCGCTCGCGCCAACGAGAAAAGCGTAGTTTCGCAGCGACGAAACGGAGAGGAAACAGGAAAATTTAGCACGAGAACCGAGCAGCTCGTTCTTCAGCACGATGTTCCGTGCTGAAATAGAAATCCGAGAGGGGAATTCGAAACCCCGGAACCTGACACCGCGCATCGATTTATCAGCCCGTTTTCTCTACTTACACTCGATTTTCCCCGGTATATTTCGTTGAAAATGAGTATAACGGAGGATAAAAGGTTGTCAAACAGTTGGTAAAACTTACAGAATAGACCCGGAAAAAAAAAAAAACACGAAGCATTTGAACAATTTATCGAATTCGGATTCCTCATGATTCCTAAACAAATATATTTCTATCTATCCGGCGTATCGATTTCCGCCACAAATGAAACGTAAAAACATTCATATACGGCGAAAGAGGCCAACGATCAATGTCGCCGGGTCCTTGAAATCCGTGGAGTGGCAAACTTTCGTCGATTGCTTTGAGTACAAAATTTGGAATAATTAATATTCACGCGACGTCTTGATAATAAAAAGAACTTCTTATTAATTAAAAAAGCATTTTTAACGAAAAAAATTCGTTCGGAATGTTTCTCAGGGAAAGAAAAATAGGTTTTCGCATTAAATCATCTGATACCATTTCCAATGAAACATTTTTAAGCCGACAAAAGAAAGAGCCGAAGAATTCGTAACTGTAGAACAGTTTTCTACTCCATTCTGCATCGTATTTTTCCTCGCCGGTCTGCAGTGTTTCTTTTATCTTGGCTACTGTCGTCGCGGTCGTAGAAAACTTTACACCGGCAAAGAGTTTTCGTCTTTATCGCGTTTGAGGGAAGAAAACTAAGGAAAAGCGAAACGGAAACGGGAGAGAACTTGTTTACAAGCTTTCGCATCGATTTATCCGCTTTCAGAGTAAACTTCGTTTGAGTTTCTCGTCTTCTGCGTTTTTTTCTTCTCGTTCAACCTTTTTCTCGAATGCTTTTTCCTCGAAGACGCTGAAAAAACTTCCCTTTGGAAGTGGAAAATCCGCGTACAGGGGAAATGGGAAAGAATGAGGCGATACGAGATGAAAAGGGGAGACGTAAAAGCTGACCGAGTGATTCAGCTATTATGCCATAAGGGTATTAAGCCGCGTCTCGGCACGGTCCGGCACTTCCAAAATTCGGCTTCGAAATTGCTTTTACTCATTCGACGGAAGTGAGGGACACAGAGTGAGTGGATTGACTTTGAGGTTCCTGATCTCGGTAACCGAGAATTCCAATTCATTTGGGGATTTCCGGGATTCTTTTTCCCTCCAAGTTCTTCGTAGCACTCTTGCAAACGATAAGAGAGCTTCGAGAGATCGATGACGTGCAAGAAAAAAAAATGCTTCCTCGCCTTTCTCGAAGAGATCGTCGGTCGGATAGGTGCAATAGACGGCGATACGATTATTTTTCATCCATTAATTTGTCGCGTGAACCATTCAAATTTTAGACTTTTTTTCTTGTATTATGATTTTCTTAATTTCGAAACGTTTCGACGAGAATCCGATACTCGATTCGCATAAAATTTCGGCAAATCGGCGCTTTACATTTTCCATCTCCAATGCGTTTCTACTGAACGCTATCCGATGTAAAAATATTCTGCAGCTTAAAAATTGACGAAATAACGGAAAGACTCGCGTGTATAAAATTGAGAGAACGCGAGATCGACGACAAGTACAACGGGACAAAAGGAAAATTCATCTTCTCGCCGTTATTTCGCCTATCCAACGAGACCTCGAGTCCTCCGCCTGTTTTTCGCCTCTTCTCGATTCTTCGGTTCGACAAAAGCGACGCCTGCCTCACGAATGTCCATTACTCGTAGCCTCGGGGCTGCAGCGCTAGTCGAGACGCCGACGCCTCGTCGATTTTTGTTCGGTAAAACATTATTATCAAGCGTACGGAGATTACTTGGTAAACGAATCGCGCGACCGGCGCGGTATACGCAACGGCATGACTACGGGGGATAAAACTCAAAGCTCTTTGAATTTCATCTCAAATTTAATCACGACAATTTGATTAATTAAAAGAGACCGAGGAAGGGATGAACGAAGGCCGACGAGAAGAGCGAAGTAATGATTCTTGGGGGCTTCGAATAAAAAAGACCTTTAATCCCAATTATAAACTCTTCGGTGTACTTTCTTTGCGATTTATACATTGAAATTACTCGACGATTATTTCATTCAATTTATTTATTTTATCAATGAAATTACAAAACCTTTCGTATTTTTATGCGCGTTTTATTTTCACCGTGAAATTTGATACGGACATTTTTTTTTTTTTTTTTTTTTTTTCAACGCAAACTATCGAAGTCATCGGAACATAATCCTTCGATCGGATTCGGAATTGAGTTTCGATTGTAAAATATTGTCCGGAAGATTGACTTTGAAACATAGCGAAAGTTCGCGATCAATTTGCGGTTGTATTTCAGGTACGTGGGTGGCTCGAGGCGAGAATTATCGGGTGTGAAGGAACTGGTGAGCTCGGGTTCGAGAAGGGTGCAGAAAAGGCCGTCGGCGAGCTCGAGGGATGTCGGTGGCTGCGGAGCGGGTCTGTTAGGAGGTTGCAGCGGTGGCAGCGACGCCCTGGCAGAGCTCACCATCGAGGACCTGGCCTCCATTCCAGCTGGCAATCACTCATCCGCTCACGGACATCCGTCCCATCACAAGGTCAATATTTTACGCATTTTTATTCACTTCCTTTTCTCAAAAGACGAATGAACGCGAACACGTAAATGTACTATAAATCATCGGAAACTGGTAACGCAATGGGTATTAAACACAATAGTTGTTTCTGACCGTTTTTCCGCACGGCGTGCGAAAAAGTGCACTTTCCCGCACTAGTGCGGGAAAAACAGCAAAACATCGGGTTCGCGTCGCGTGCGAGAAAAAAAGGTCGTTCTCGCCGAGTGTGAAGTGAGGTACGAGCCAAAGACGAGTTTTCCGCACGTGTATCGAACCCAATTTTTTGCTATTTTTCCCGCACTAGTGCGGGAAAACCGTCAGAATAGCCATTTTTCGTCTCGTGTTCCGACTAATGGCTCTAACGATCTCGTCAGCTTGATATGACTCGCTTTCGATACCAAGCGAAAGCGACTCTCTTATCGCTAACTTAGGTTCATTGATTTCGACGGGGGTGGTTAATCATCCTCGGATTTATAGGGTACACGACACAACACGCGAATTAGGCATAGAGAAACGCGAGGGTGCGCGATTACGCTGCTTGTATCCGGCTTACCAACGCCCTGTATTAACCAACGCGCCACTACTGTAATCCGAACAGTACAAACTTTGCATATTTTCCGTCAGGGTGCACCGCAAGAGCGTTCACCCTCTCGCCGCGGGGCGAAAGAGAAAAAAACAACGAAAAAACAAAACACAATAGAAGCTCGAAGTCGTAGCTCGCGTAAACTTCGCGTCAGCTGTTGCATCGCGCAGCTGCGCTTACGGACGGGCCGCAGACCCGCGGACGTTGTACCCGCTGCACGGTGCACCAACGCTGCCCGTTCCTACGTAAGGATGGTGTTATTATTCATATTCAAAGGACTGCAGGACGGCGCCTCCACTATATTGAGATAATTTATTCGTTCTATCGTCATGCAAATACAAAGTAGAAACGCGTAAGACAAATATTATCAATTTTACATAAATCGAGAATTCCATAATTAAGAAAAATAAAAAAAATAAAAAAATAAAATACAAACATATAAATCGAAAAAAAAAAAAAAATATAGTATTTTACAATATTGTGGCACACAGTACAGTTACAATGTGTAAAAAGCGTGAAGATTACCGAAAGGTTTTCGAACTCTCGACAATCCCTTCTCTGACATTTGCCCGAACATTGCCTCGGATTTTTTTTTTTTTTTTTTTTTTTTTTTTTTTATCGCGATGTATCTCGACTACTCTGGTAAACGAGACAAGTCCATAGACCCCACGCGCTCCGGATGCACACCTTAATCGAAATGTCAAAAGCCGACACGAGGAGATTTGTTATTCCCGTTGGTAGGATTGGCCGTTGAATAAATAGAGAATAAAAAACAAAATCAAAGTGCAAAAATGTCGGAGGGGAAACCGAGAGAGCGTTATCGCGAATTCCGAAATATTGTACCGCGTCACGCGAATATTCATCGAGCAAAAAAGAAATGCCATCGCGGTAGGGGTCGTACAGTGCGGAGCTATAGACGCCTTAATCGACGATAATAAATATTCCGCAGTGTAACAGCCTTGTCAATGTCGATATAGCGGAAAAACATATTAAAGAATAGGAAAATTGCGAATTTATGAAGAATCGTACATCGCATCGACTCGTTACGGATGTACATTAACGATTACGCGAGCGTCAGCGGCGTGAGGAACGAACGAGCAGTTGCATGAAAATAAGACTAACTGCCGGGTCTCGAGGATAGGATTTCGCGGTTAACTCCGACGAAGGAAGGGGAACAAAAGTTGCTTCTTGGGATTCCGATGCTTGAGAGAAATTCAAGTGCTTTTCGCACACAGCACAACTCCGCGCTATGTCCCGCAGGGGTTCCATGCATCGGTACACATTCGCAGGGGTACTATAAAAAGTTGCGCGATCCGTTGTTCATGTGTGCATCGAGGACTTCTCCGCGTACATTTGCGGGTACGGAAAGTTCGAGTATCGTACAAACTGAAGTTTGCATTTGTGTTATTTCTGCGGCATTGTAGCTCGTTGCAGCTGTGTACTTCGAGGCACTGGTAAATCTCAATGGAACAAAACAAAAAAGTCTTACGAGGTATTGGAATTATCCGTCGTTTATTCATCTTATCCGCGCCGAGTTTCGTTTACCACACCGAACAATCGTGGATTATACTTTAACAGAGTTCGCGAAATGTTTAATAAAATGCCGCGTTGATACGACGGGGTATCTTATTTAAAGGCGAATACGCGCAACTGCAGCTTGATGAACTTTTGTCGCCGGCTCTTCTCTGCTTGTATACAAAGGTATACATAGAGACCATTAAACGCATACGAACTCAGCGCTTAGCGACGCCACAAGAAGGCTTCGCGAATATTACTACTGGAAAACGTAAAAGGGGTCAAATGCAGGAAGCACCCGCGGGGTCCTCGGAACTGCGCCTCCGGGAGTTCTCGACTACTTTGACTCTTTTGCCTTTGCTGCCGCCTCTCCGGCTCTCTGGCTACCGCGGCAAAGTACCCGGTGTATACGAGTCAATTTGGGATACGACCGAAGCTCGACGAAAGGGCCAAAGGCGGTAAAAAAAAGCGGACCAAATAGAGAAGAAAAATAAAGTTGCTTTTTCATAAATGAGAAATGTTGAATCTTTTGAAGATGTGCACTACGTTACTTTAATCTTCCAAAACCTTCTCTAATTTGCGTCTTTTCACGGATATCTCACCCTTCGAAATCCGAATCAAATGTTGAATTACTTTTTTCTCAAAAACTCAACTCAACTTTTTCTCAAAACGATACGATGATTTTTTTTTTACTGAAAGATACATGTATTCCGAGTCTTACGAAAAATAAATTGTCAAAAAAAAATCGTAAAAAAAATCTGAAATAAAATTTTTCATTTATTTTTTTTTTTTGTTAGGACGCTAAATAGATGCATCTTTCGGTAAAAAAAAATTCATTCAATTGCATTCTATAGTTTAAAAAAAAAATCGATCATTGACTCCCCCCCTCCCCCCAATGATCGAAAATTTCGGATACGCACGAGTTTGAAGTTGAATTTTTACTTGACTTCAGGGCGATTTGCATTGCGAACTTTCGTCGGAATTTCGATATATCGTTAAACTTGCGTATCGGCGTTACAGCGCTCTATCTAATGCATCAAGCGGCTTCGAGTAGTTCGCGAAAAAAAAGGCCCTACAAGTTCTCCTGACTCGTCTGAAAGTTGGCTTCGAAGTCGATGCAAGGCAAGACGGTGGGAAGATTGGAAGCTCGCGCGTCGCTTCTGAGTTATGCAGCCGGGTCACGGCAGGTCGCGTCGAATAGAATCGATATCTTTCTCGCTCTATCCACGCTCACCGGACCCGAGAGAACGGCAGCAGCGCGCCCATCGTGAAATAATAACTCCGACAGTTATCGCGAATGAGCTGTACACGTAAATATAGCATAGAGTATTATATAGTAAACAGCTATAATACGGGATAAAGGTGTACGAAGGGTTCACGAGATCGAAAGCCCCGGCGCCCTTGGGATCCGCGGCTTCCGAGTTTTTTCTCAGCCGACGAGGGGCCGATGCTGCCGTCGGACCTTCCCAACGCCACGTGGATGGGGTAATCCACTCCGGATAATCCTCATCCTACCATCCGAACCCCTGGCGAACCTTGAGTTTAGACTTTTTTTTTTTCTTTCGCCAAACTCGACTCGGAGGAAATTCGATTTTTTCTCATCGAAGACGAGGCGGCAAAGCATATTTATCGCTGGCGTATTTAACAGACGAAAAAATATGAGTGATAATTTCGGTGACACGGAAAATTATTATCGATCTTTTTGTATTTGTATTCCAAAGAAAATAACGTATAAATATTTTTAAAAAATGCTAATCAGAAACCGTAAGAAATAATCTAATTTTAATAATATCAATAATTCGGTGTGAGCGAATTGGTCGGAATATTAGTAAAATTAATAAAATACATTTTTTTTTTAACGTACAAATTAAAATAAAATAAATAAAAATTAATAGATTTTTATTCTGTTTGAATATAAAGGAAAGAAAAATCGAAAAAAAAAATATATCGTATCTTGAAAATATCTGAAAATTAAATGTTTCGAATAACCCTACGGTTTCCGATTAAAAACCCGACTTCTCCCCCCCCGAAATCCAAATCAATAGTTTGCTTGTATGTCGAACACAAAACTAAATTGAATACGATATCGTATACGCTCCGTCGGCTATCATGAGGGCATATCTCCTTCTCCGGGGCATAGGGGTAGGCGACAAGCAGAGTCGGGGGGTCGGGGGGTCGGGAGGGATGTGTTTTTTTTTTTCTTTTTTTTCGTTTCCCCGCCACGCAGTGGATAAGCATATCTGGTGACGTTGCCGATGGCATAGAGAGCGAGAGTCCGAAATGTTTGTGAGAGGGGGAGTCCGGACGGTGAGCAATGGATCGTCGACCCTCGGTGACTAGTCAGCGCTTAACGTTCGTGCTGTTCGTATATGCCGCAGTTAGCTTCGAAAACGCGTCGAACCCTGTGATACTTTTCTCAAATAAAAGCCCACAAGGCTCCGCTTGACCGGCTGTATCCCTGGAGATAAAATTATTTCTCAATCGCGCAACGACAATACATTTTTTTTTTAAACCGAATCTTCGAAAATTGGCGGGAAATTGATGTTTGAATTTTTTGAAATTTTTTTCCTTTCTCGACGTTCCGGTTTTTGTTCTTTCGCCGCTTCGTCATTATTCTCGAATAATTTATAATACCCGAAAATAGTTGGGATCCGGAAGACGGCGCGGAGTGAGGAAACTCGCGGAAACTGTGTGCGGTGATGTTATAAAAAATGCACGATCTCACGTGCCTTTCGAAGTGGAGACAAGGTCGCGAGATCTTCCGGGGGTATTTTCTTTTTTCTACGCCTCGAGAAGAACTTTTCTACTCATCGCCGGACTTTTCGTAACTTTTATAATACTTCGGGCAAATGTCGATGCAAAGTTTAAAAATAATAATAACAATATGTTGAAACTATACCGATGGTGTTGTCGGTAAATCGAGTGAAAAAAACTTGCAAGTGCTTTTCTCAATATGCATCGAGATTGAAGCCGCACGTGTGACGGAACGTAAGAAAACGATATGGTGAGTGACACATCTCGGTTATCGGACGAACTGACGGTATTGGGGTATTTGTGTTGGAAAAAAAAAAAAAATTTCTTAGATTTTCGAAAAAAAAAAAAAAAAAAAAAAATCATAAAAAAAAAAAGATTTCCAAAATATTTTGCATCGGCCAATTGTTGGATAAGCGATTGCATCCACTTGAAACAAAAAGCAATGAAAATAGAATCTCGACGAAGCCACAGCGAGAAGCGGAATATACGGTTTTGGTGAATTGATTATTTTTATTAGCCGCGCCGGTGTAGCTTCAAAGGCTCGAAGAGAAAGATCTCGATGAAGAATATTTGTTATTTTTCCCGAAGAAAATACAGTGGAAACGGAGCAGAGACCGGGTTGCGAAAGCTTTTGACGTTGTGAACGGCGCCTTAATACCGAAGACGGCTTAACCCGAGGAACAACGATAGGGCGAGAAACGCGCGCGTGAAATCTTCCTTTGTTTCTTCTCGTTTCTCTGCCTCCCGTAAACCATTGGTATATATGTGTATACATATGCATAGTTCGCACTCTTTCGGCTCGCATTCCGTACGAAAACTACGCGCGATGCGTGGCTCGGTTCGAACGGACTTGGTAGTTAGCGGTGGTATATTACAGAAGAGTCCGATAGAAGGCGAAACACGCAGCGCGGAACGGTAGCGGTAGCGGCAGCGGCGGCTCCAACCCCCCGTGAGTCACTGCGGGCCCCTTTTACCGCGCCTCGACGAACGGATCCCACAGCCGCTCGAATGAAACGAAGCGAGAGTCGGAGTTTCGAGCGAAAGAAGAAACGAGACGGAGAGCTATTCGCCGGCTCTCACCCCGCAACGAATCTGCCAACCCTCTTACGCGTATAGTTATTATACTACTGTATAGCGTTAGGAAGCTCTGAATCATGCGGCGGGGTACGCCGCTCGCCGCTCGAGAATCGATACGGCTACAGAGCGCATTGCGCATTCAATTAATCCGGTTAAACGATTTTTTTTTAACGTCGTAGTTAATTTTTCCGATTTTTTAAATGAATGCCGGAAACCATTTTTTTAATTATTCATACAAAAATTTATCGTTCGGCGAGGAAATGAAAAAAAAAAAGTAATAAATGTTGATTAACCGTAAGATGTATGTTTGTCCCGAAGATCGAGGAGACGTTGGAAAGACTGCGATATTTTGGTCAATTTACGATCGATAAATGAATTTTTGAATTTTTTGCGTCAACAGAGGGTGCCGGGTGGCGGGAGCGTGGTCGTGGGGGGTGGCGTCGGCAGTGGTACGGCCACCCCCCAAGGTGCACAACAGGTGTACCGCGTCGTCAACTCTCGACATCCCGGTAGCGGTCATCATCCTCACGTCAAAAAGTCCGATAGTTCCCAACAAACGGAAAATTCGGCGTTCAAACATCAGCAGCAGCAACAACAGCAGCAGCAGCAGCAGCAGAATGTTAACAATTCGCCGAACTCTGGTAACTCGAACAGTCAACAATGGAAGAAGTACATAGAAGTCGGGGCTGCGAGGGACAGAGAAAGGGAAAAGGACGGTGCGCCTTCGAGTCCTAGTCCCTCACGGCGATCGCAGGTTAGACGAGAATTTTTTACGGGACCATTTTTTTTACCTTTCCGAAATCGGTATTCGAGCTCATGGACCAGAATGGGGTGGACGAGGGAAAAATATAAAAAAAAAAAAAAAAGCGAAAAACGGTCGATTTAATGGGATTGATCTCTAAACAGGAGAAACACCGGAAGCAGGCCATGGCGGAGTACGCAAACGGCGAGAAACCGCAGAAAGTATCTTCGGGTACGTCTACCGGAAGTGGTAGTAGTAGCAAGGTGAGGGGTGTACCACAGAGCTTTGGTTACGTCAAGAGGCACAGCGCGGGTACGAGTCCGAGTCCCAATGGGGTCCAAAATGGTGGAAAGGATCCAACGAGAACGGCCCAAGTGAGCGCCGTGCCTCGAACTAAGGTAATGCGAGCATTTCTTTCGTAAAATTGTCACATTTACGTTGAAATTTGGGATGTAACGATCGGATAATAATAATTGATATTGAAAATGTTTGCAGGTGAAAGTTTCCGGCGGTACGCAAACGTGCACTACGGAGCTTCAGGCGAATTCGAGTTCCAGTACAGCTAATCCGGGGGGACATCATCCAAAGAGTTACAGCCTCACGGGGCCGAGCGCCAGTCAGTTGTCTCAATCGGTGAGGGACCGGCTGATGCTCGGTTCTCAGAGCCTTCCTAAGCCGGGAAGTCCGGAGTTTACAGCACTCTTCGCAGCTGCTCATCATCGGGATCGCGGCGGCAGCGGCGGTGGCGGTACCGGGCCAACGGCCTCGAGCTTCTCGACGCGGGTACTGAAACCCTCGGACGGCAGTCTCAGTGACACCTGCAGCAATTACGCCGCTCCCGATATACATGGTTATTATGCACCGAACAGCCCCTACTCGACCTCTTGGATGAGACACAGCAATACCTACACACCTAGCGGTCGATCGCAAGGTGCGCAACATTCGTAACAACGTTGATGCAATCTCTTTGCGTACGGGGATCCTTGTCGAGACTTTGTCGATACGAAAGCTGTCAACAATTCAAATATTGACGAGAAAAATGTGAAAAAAAAACATCAAATTCTTTGACGTTACTTTGACGTTATTTAGTCGTTGGCGCGGAAAAAAAAAAACATTGTTGAGGCAAAAAGTTACCCGTACGACAAGGATTTATGCGTGATAACTATCGATAACAATTAATACGAATCTATTGACATTGAATATTATTAATCGAGTGATTCTAATTTTTTTCGTTATTTTCTCCGAAACGCAGGAATGGGATTGTGCGAAGCAGACAGCGTCGAATCTCTTGGTTCGCACAGGGCGAGTCTTACTCACGCGCGTCTTCTCATGCATCAGAGAGATTCGAGCGGATCACCCGCCCCGCCGCGACTTAACCGAAGCAACTCCATCAGGTGAGCTTTCGACCGCCGAGCGCGGCGTGAAAATCGTTCGAAAATGAGACAGTAGTCGCGACATCGTTTATAATCGTCGCTGTATATTTTAGGCTCATGCGAACGGAAGACGGATGCGAAATTAAAGGGTATCGATCTGATATTTGCCAAACTAATTTAAATAAAAATAATAAAAGTATCGAAACACTTTAACGTCTTAAGGACCATTAACACTGAGTGTTCGATATCGTTTTAGCTATCGACGGGACAGGACTTTTCCAAGGTAGTCATACAAAGCGTTTGTACATTTATAACGCACGCGCGACGCTATTTCCGACGACGATTTATCCCCGTCACGGTTTATACGCTATACACGAGTTCGTTGTTTCTTCGCTCTCTTCTCTATTCTCTACACTGTTGTACTGCTGAAACTGTCGATACGCCTTTATCGCCATCGTGAGAAGCTTTGAATAGTCGATACACGATATTTTTGCACTCGTGTTTTCAATGCAACGTTTATACGGTATGCGCACAGAATTGTCGTCGTCTTTGTGTCTTTCCGTTATCACACGTTATATTTGTCCGTTTTCCCAAATTCTCTCGCATGTTTATCCTCTTTTCGGTGAAACGCGCGAGGAGCTATCGATCGCATCGTCGGGCTTTCGTATCGTCGACAAACGACGCACCGTTTCGTCTCTCATTGCGGATTAATCTACAGGCGACGATAATTAACCTCTCCGTAATCCATTACCAATCAATCCGGTTACCTATCCACTGCCCAAGCATGTTTACACGGACTCTCCGTCTCCGTCCTTCCGTTGCTCGATGGTTCGCCGCAAGGCAAGTCCCTCGATGGCGCGATGGATCGGAAATTTGCAGTGCGCTCACCGAACCGAATTAACGAGCCTCCATCGAGTGCACTCGTCGCGAGTTTCTCGTCTCTTTCCGGTGCAACTCGATGACTCTCGATTGGCTATAAACGACGAAAGCTTCAATTTCATTCGGTTGGACGGAAAGCATTCTTCGTCGAGTGCCTCCCGAGAACACTGTCCCACGGATTATCGATTACTTTATCGAGAATAAATATTCGATTTCCGTGTTTCAGCGAGCGAATCGTCCTTCAGAGTCGATGTCAATGATTAAATACGCACTATAGAATGAATAAAATTAATTAATAAAAAACATAGAAAACGCTACAACATCGCAAACTGTGCGAAAACGAGAAAATGGAAAACGAATGCAAAGGAGAAAAAAGGCAATAAAAGCGTTTGAACAATTAAAAAAATAACGACCGGGTGCACTGAATATGATGTTTTTAAATGTGAAAAAAAAGGAATAGATACGAAAATTTGAAAGTTTACGAATTATCGATAATGTCTCAAGATTCGATTTTTTTTCTTTCCTCGAATTATTAGATCGACCAAAAGCGAGAAGATGTATCCGTCGATGTTGGCGCGCGGAAGCGGAGCTTCGTCGTCAGTCGGCGAGGAAGGAGTCGGTATGGGAATCGGCGCTGAACCTTACTACAGTGTACCCGTTGGATCGAGCGGAGGCGCCGGACAGCACTGGTCGCAACCAACATCACCGACACCCACTCATGCCTCGAGACAACCACCGAATCTTTATCAACACGTTCACAAGGACGACGACAGTGAGTATTTCTCCGAATCATTTTTTATGCGGCTATCGTATTCGTAATATTTCTTTTTTTTTTTTTATCCAATCGAATTTGTCGAATTATTAAAAGATTAAATAAATCATCAAAAGACTATCATTATTATTATTTATATTTTTAATAATAATAATAATAAAATATTTTCCGTAATTTTTGTGAACAAAACATATATTCTTATATAGAATTTTTTTTATTTTTTTTATTTTTGCAAATTTCAATTACTCTTCGAGTAGAGCTCAAGGAGCGGAAATACGAGTTTAATTTGATAATAATTTGATGAAAATTCTTACGTTTTGTTTTCGACTTTAATTTTGCAGTTCACGGTTCCTCGGTCTCCTTAGTATCGACCGCGAGTAGTCTCTACAGTTCGGCGGAGGAGAAACAGGCGCACGAGTTGAGAAAACTCCGCCGAGAATTGCTCGACGCTCAGGAAAAAGTTCACACATTGACCAGCCAGCTATCCGTAAACGTGAGTGACAATTATAATATATTCACGGAGAGTATTCGCACTCATTTTTATCTCACTGCTGCAATACGATTGGCTTAATCGATTTATATTATCGATCTATTTACCGTTTTGCATCGTTTCGCTGTGTTTTCGATTCGTCGGAGTAACTTTTTTGTTACGATGATTTATGCGATGCAGAAATTAATGCACAAATATTTCGTAGAATTTTAATGACTTTGGTATTTTGAACAAAAATTTCATGATTCCAAATTCTATTTTACTAATTGTAAGTAACGAAAATTCTATGGAAATATCGTCGGTAAAACAGATCATCCGATGAGACCGTACAAAATATAAATATATATCATCTCAGGATATACAAAAATGTACACGTCTCGTCACCGTCGAATATCGTTTTTTAAATTTTTTCAAACGATCACTTTCTACAGTCATCTCTCAGTTGGTAAAACAAATAAATTAAATTTAAGTTATTAACAGTCATTATTCCACATTAAAAATTAGGTACTTTTTGGGTGAATTGTGCAGTATTTTTGGTAAATATTAAGCGTTAATATCGTTGGTACTTTATTCGCGTTCCAATTGACGGGCGAAGGGGGGATTGGGGGGGGGGGGGGGGGGGCTGACGACCAGAAGTCATTCGTAAAAGTGTTCGTAAAACTGTTTCGAAAAGACGTTTTTTTTCGACGACTACCGCTGTTTCGATCGATTTTAGGTGAAAACTATCTTTCTCCTTTGGTTCCAAAACCAATGGTCTTCCGGTTTTAAAACCTAAAAAATAATGAAAAAACTCCGCTTAATACTCTATTCTGTATATTTTCCCCCATAGAAATCGATAGATTCTCCGATTTTTCTTATAATTTCTTAACAGAGGCGAAAAAAAAACGGTAATTTGCTATTTTTCGGAAAATTTATCTATGGGTCCATATTCGCTGTATTTTTGTTATGACGTAAACATTTTTTTATTATTATTTAATGTCATAAATGTTACACGCTGCCTAATAAAATGAGGCGCAACAGTAGAGACAAATTTCGAATTCCCAAATTAATCGAAATTGAAAGATGTAACTGACGAATCTCTCGTGAAAAGAATGTTAACTCCCATCAAATTTGACACGCGTACCCGAATCCATTCGATGTCCGTTTTTATATCGACACTACGGCAACGAGACACCGATAGCTCAAGCGGCGGGTCATCGTCCCGAGCCAATGAAAATGATGAAAAGTCTTCGCATTAGCTCTCGACGCTCGGGAACCGAGCCGCCGAGTAGCTTCCACGATGTCGAGCGCTAGATCCCCGGAGTGGGGATCGATAGTGTACACGGCGTCTACACACCGACTCCAGTCTGCGCCAAGACGCGCATCGCGTTACATCGAAACTCTATTTCGTCTTATTCGCGGTCGCGCGGTCACGTTGTTGTTTCTTCGACTGAATAATCGTTCGGGATGGCGTCACGCTTAATCGATTCACCGAGAACGATCGATTATTACAAGCACGCCGTTCATCGTACACGCGCGTGCAATTAATACGGAATTCAGTGTCACGAGCTTCGAGTGTCGTGTTTTTCTTTTAACATTCATCGCCGTTTCCCCATCGTGTTTTGTCGTTTATCGTTCAACAGTGGAAAAATCATCGATATAAAAACTTCCGTTTTTTTTTTTTTTAATTTGCATTATGGATTCTTCGTCGATGACAAATTGTTTTTTTCTTCGATACAAGTTGAAGTGACCGTGTGGAGGTGGACGTCGAATATGTGAATACAAATGCATTTACAAATGTCGATTGACGCGGAAATAATATCCGAGATCATCGATACGCGTCGTCGGGATATTTGTACATCGAGACATAAAAGGTTTGAATCGATAAATAAAAAATCAAAACTCATAATCTACTTATATTTATCCGAAATTGCTCTCACTACGTTCTCGCAATAATTTATGTTGGTGACATAACCTATATCGATCTTTTTTGTTTTTATCCGATTCTTTCGTTATACGTATAAACTTCGAACTACGCGAGTCCGATACGATAAGATATCAGACCCATCGACGTTTCATTTTTACTTCACTCGTTCGTCGACGATTTTTATCGCTTGTATACACAATGAGATATTTTCTCTATCCGGGAAAATAAAACGACTGTGTTTACGACATTTGTAAACAAGCGTTACGCCTTTATCGACTAAAACTATCGCTTACAAGTGTCATTTACATCGCGAGATAAGAACGCAATAGGTGTTCGTTAAGAGTTAAACAATTTCTTTCGCGTTACAAATTTTTTTTTTTTTTTTTTTTCTGTCACCATTGTTGAAGATTCTCGGAAAGTTTGTAGATTTTCTTTTGCATCGTATTATTTTTGTTTCTCGTTTTACGATTTACTTTTATAAAATTCTTTGATGTTAAATCTTGTTATTCATTTTTTAAACAATGGAGAAAAACTTCCAAAACCCTCTATCGAACTCTTTTCTTTCGTCGATCGAATGTTTCGCGAATACATCGCGATGTTTCCGAATTTCGAGTGTCCATACGAATGGTTGAGATGCAAGTTTTTTTTTTTTATAACTCAGCCTTTCATCGTGTATTCCCGACAAATGTTACGAAAACAAAAGATCTCCACAGTTTCTTTTGCCTCTTCGCTGCACATAATACTCGATCGTAGTGAATAAATTTCGATA
The DNA here is from genome assembly GCA_963971235.1 of Cryptus armator. Taxonomy (NCBI): domain Eukaryota; kingdom Metazoa; phylum Arthropoda; class Insecta; order Hymenoptera; family Ichneumonidae; genus Cryptus; species Cryptus armator. The sequence goes on along the minus strand of OZ020234.1, from coordinate 1,843,761 downwards.
GTTTCTTAATTGGTCTTATCGAGCGCGTTGTCTCGACGACCCCGGGTCCCTCTTATCGTCATTCTACAGCTCCTCCTTCAGTGTCCCCTTTGGCCAGTCGTTACACAAGTATCCGCGTTGGTTAATTCCTTAAAGCTCTCTTAATTTATCTCCCCCACTCCGTTCTCTCCGTGTTGTTTAATCGGACAACATTGAATAACATTGCGGAGCGTCGTTGCTCTGGTCGTCGGACTGTCGACCGCAGTGACGAACGAGCGTCGGCACAACGGCTCGGCTCTTCCGTTTCTCTATTTATCTCGTTTTCTCTCGCGGCATTCACTGCGTCGCCGAGACAACGAGATCGCCGGACACCACCGACGAAGTCTCCTCTCAGTGGCAACAGAAATGGTAGAGGAAGGAGAAAGAGAGCGTGCGCTCGGGACTATACGCGTTTCGAATCCCTGATGATTCTTCAGGGTGGTTGTAGCGCGGCTGCTAGACCTCTCGAGAAATATCCTTTGCCGTCGTCGACGCGATACCTACGACGATACTTTTATTCTGTTTCTTCTTCTTCTTCTTCTGCTTCTTCGAGGAGGAGGAGGAGTCTCCTTGCTTGCGAATCTACTGCGTTTCTTCGAGACACGAGCGTAGAAGACGAGAGCCTTATATGAACGAACGCGAGTCTAAGAGGCTGTCGTACCTTTCGAACCGAATTAGCAGAGAATCGTAAAAATCATTAAAGCGCAAATTATTAAATCGTAAGAATTATTTCAGCGTAAAAATCGATTTAAACTTCGATGGATGGTATTTCCACATTAAAAAGTCATAAAACAATTTTTTTCGGAACTTTCCGTGTCGCGCATAATTGTTCGAGTTAATCAACAAACTTTACGTTTTGTAAACGGAATTTTGATAAATTCACCAACTGAAATTAAGAATTACAATTTTCATAATTTCGTATCTAACACTCGAATGTATGAAACGAAAAAAAAAAAAAAAAAAAAACTTTCACGCAAAAGTTTGAATATTCTTCTGCCTTAGACGGGCTATTGTACCACGGAGGCTTAACTTTGCATATATATCAATGTATATTATGCGTACAGTGTTTGCAGGGTCTATTGTCCTTATGTTCGATGCAACGCACGTATCGATAAGGCCGAAGGACAGTGACGCGTTGGCGCGATGACGATGGCGGCAAAGAGTTTTTAGCGCCTATCGTATCTACGAACTTTAAAAAAAAAAATTCTTTTCCGATCGAAAAATATAATTTTTTTACACGAGACGGCGATCGTCTTCGTAAAAAATCATAAAATTTTGATATTTCAAATTTTTTCTTCGATTAATATTCTCTTAAAAATTGTATGTTGCGAGCGTTGAAAAAAGTAAAAGGGATCTCGAGAAATTCGATGATATTTTTGTCTTCGATAATTCGGAGCAGCAGCACCCAAAATTTAATATTGAAACGGTAACTGTAGCGCTAACAAAGGAGGTAAAATAAATAAAGAGAAGAATAAAACGTATAGCCATAAACGTGACTCACATTTCGAGAGGTATCCGACTCTTCGCTTGGGGGCAAAAGTTCGACGAATCGACACACTGCTTCGGACAACCGACGGTAGAGAGAAGCCGAATATTGTGTCGCCGAAGGGACAAATTCTATTTTGCAGGCAACAACGCCCGAGACATTAACGTTTTGTCCATTCCGCGGCCCAAGATTTACGGTCCCCACTGTTCGTCTGTCGTTGACCCTTCGAGGCTTGACGCGAGGCGATTTTTGGTGACCGAAAGACCGAAGGACAATCGTGTCCTTCGTGTACCTTCGTGCCGTTGAACGTCTCCTTACGCATGAAAGAGACACGAACTCCCGTATGACCTGGAAAAAGGTACATTCACCCTTTTCGACAAAAGCTATGCGTTTTGCTACTACAATATACGAAAAAGATCGTCATTAATCCGCGTTCTTCGGCGATCGACGAAAAATTGAAAATCAAATAATTTCGTATGAAAAAAAAAAAAAAAAAAAATTATATTTACAAAAAAAAATTTAATTCCAATGGAAAAGTTGACAATTTTTTAGTACCTCGTTTCCATGTTAATTCTAAAAGCCTCGGGACAGTTTAAGAGACGTCGATTAGAATACTTATGAAGGAGAATGTTGCGACGCAATAGCTAGTAGTTACGAAGACGCCCGGCCACAGCATCAACAACAATCCCAGTTTCTTGGTCACCTTATGCTAACGGCATCGATGCTGTAATAACGAAAAATAGCCAAGTCGCGGAACTCGTAGCCTTGATCGATGACGAAGTCTTTGACGTTTGTTCTCCGCACGAGAGTCTATCATATCTATCATAATAGTTCCATTACCAATTCTTATGAGTTAATTTTTTTTATTTCTATCGTAAAAACGTGACGTTACCGAAGAACGTCGCGCTTTCATAACGATACTGAATAATGATATATGCGTTAAACGATAAGGCGAGCCAATGAGCGCGTGAGACGAGAATCCATTAGTGCTCTCAGCTGTTCACAACGAGACGAGACGACGCCCGTGATTGTGAAATCCGAAGTAACGCGAAGCTGCAGTCTCGCAACTTGGAACTTACAAGTTACGAACATACGTCGTACAAAATCTTTGAGAAACATATTTGACCGTTGAAAGGAAAACTCGCTAAATTCGAAAAAATACATCGAGTACTCGGAAAAAACTACATATAACGCCCTTTTTTACCTGCGATCGATGAAACTTTCGCGTAAACAAAAAAAAACTATTGTCACCAATTACAAATAATAAAAACGTGCCGAAGGACCTTAATTAGGATCTCCGACTGATGCATCTCTTCCGTGATGCATCCCAAGGCACCAAATTCATGAAAAAACTTGACGCGACACTTTATTTATTAGTGTCGATTTTGATTAATCATAATTTTCGATGAATTCTCTGAAAATCCCTTTTTTTCTGTAAAACTTCGACGATGTCACAATGCAATACTTCGTAAACACGTTTTCTTGATTATCGACAAAGAGATCTCAGTTTGCTCGATCCGATATGATACGTTGGGCAACTTGGTTCTGTTATATGTCGTATGATTTTTCACGGAGCGCGTCTTTACGTGGAACGCAGAAGCGTAAAGTATGATACCGATGTCTTCAATATCTGGGATAAAAAATTACCCATATCAGTATGACGGTATTCAACGGATATCAGAATCACAGAAAGATAGGAACATTCTTACCACCGCGAAAGTTTCTACCGACATAACGGCCATTTTTCCCGCTGTTATTTGGCAAGGAGTGTTAGAACGCATCATCATGAAGAGCAGAAGCTTCTGATTCTTCAGTCGTAACGCGTACCATTTGCCTTTAACTCTGAGAGAAAGAAACAGAAAAACAATTAAATTTTTTAAGGCTTTCCGTTACCAGATTCTCGAGACTTTACTCACATACGATGTTGAATATCAGCACTGTGGTCCATCAGACGTTGGGACAGATAGCTGTCGATGTAGAGATGCACCACAGCAATCAAATTTCCAGCTATGTATTTTATGGATTGTTGGGAATCGATAGTTACCGTAAAAATCTGAACCGATTTACTTATTGTATCTGTTGAATCGAACAATTTTTTCTTTTTCTTCATAATTCGAAAATTTTACCTGAACTCCCGATAAGCTGATGAGAAGCATATTCATTCCCAGAACACATAGGAAACACAACGAGTAAGTTTCCTCGATGAGTTCCGCAAACCTAACGATAGTCAATTTATTACCAATTTTCACGCGCGAAAATACACATTTTATCGAGAGCACAAGCCGCGCTAAGCTTCTTTTAGTCAAAGGAACCATATTCGTGTTTGTAATCCTCTTTTTTTCCCCCGTCATTGCGGAAATCAAATTTTAACGTTGCCGAGTGAAAAAAAATGATGAGTCGGGAAAACTAACGATTGGTCGAGAGAACTAATAGTTAGTCGGTACAACCCATTTTTTTTTCCAGTCATTATCCCAACTAACTATTAATTTTCAAAATTTATCATTTTTTTAAAGTCTGTGAACCGTAACACTTTCAAGACGATGTCGAAGTTTTTCACGTGGTATTCCAAAGTATGTTAATCTACTTGCACTAACGATCATAACAAACATGCAATTGCGGAAAAGTCGCGTTTTCAAGTCATACAACACGTTTACTTTTATTATAAAATGGACAATCTTACTCGATGGCACGGTTGTGCATAGCGATGCAAGTTACCAATTGTTTGGAATGAATGTCACTCTGTCTCGACGCATGCGCCGTTTGATCTGCCGATGCTTCATTATGACCGATTCGCTCCAATTTGCGTCTATAAGTTTTCATTGAGTAATTTTTATGCTTTTCATTATCGAGTAAAGTTCCTTATTTTCTTTTTGAGATAATCAATTAATTGTTTAGTTACCCCAAAACAGCGAATAATCCGCAAGCGTGTTGCACGTAAGTCATAAACATACAGTCGTACGTCAACGAAACAACAAAACCAACAGATACGCAGACAGCAGCGTTGGTAACAATGTAAAAATAATATTTCTGCATGTCGATATTGCAATAGTCAGCTGGTACCGGGAATTGACCGGGTTTGGTACCGTTTTTTAACAAAACGTCGATGATCTTCGGTATAATCGGTTGTATGCCACAGAGAGTGCCGCCTGTGTAACTCATAACTGCACTTAAATTAGTATTAACGATTACAAGATGCGTTAACATTTGAAGTCGACACTTCTCATCACTGAGTCGACTAACCTCCGTACCCTATCGTAATTTTTCTTCCCATTTCGGCGTATTCGTGTAGAACATCAACATCGTCATCCTGAGCCGAGAGTTTCCAATCCGCGCGTATGCGATTTAGCAGTATCAACATCTGCGCGTATAGAACGGTTTTTTATCAGTCGATTGATGATTAAATTGAACTTCTCGAAATGCAATATTATTTTGTAATCTTCAAAGATATAACGAACTTTCCGGTTAGTATAGAACGAAAAGGCATGTTTGGTGTAAATAAAACCACAAAAGAGTATTGACGTGATGCAATCCATGAGAAAATCCCAATCGTCAAGATTTTTTGTAATTGCTATTCCTAGCGGTATCATTTGGGTGGAGGTGGCAAGTAAGAAAATCATAAAGATGACCAAACGAACACGTGTACTCTGATAGGGCCATTGTCCGGTCAGTTTCATTAGTATTTCATTCAATCGATAATATCGCCTGTGAGGGAAGTCCATCGTCGTCCGAATACTCGTCCACTATTGCGTCAGGGAAACTGTTACTGCTTTTCTGTATTGCGCGGGAAACATCGGGAGCAGAGTTCCTTGAGCGTTCACTGTTTCTCTGCTCATTATCGATTCACGGGCGATTACATAGAGAGGGTTCATACCTTGATGAACGTTTAAATTGCTGTTGTACGTGTCAACGGTTGAGTGACAGCGGTTAGAGGGTGCAAAAGCTCCGCGGTTCGCCATGGCTTCGACTGATTTACACTCGGCGTACCTTGCGGAACATTGTAATCGTCGGGAGGAAACCCCTAAGTTTACATTTCTCGGGGAAATATTCTTCTATTGTGGTCAGTTGAGATACAAAAAGAGCGCAATTCACAGTCGTCCATACGATGCACTTGCGAGTTCGCATCGTATCGTAACGAAACGTATATGCAGCTTCTATGGATATTAACCGCGTATTCTTCCGCAAAACGCATAAGGTTCATCAAAAGTAACGACTGGCAACACTCATGGTATTTTATAAAATCTCGTAAATTAATTTTTAATTATCATTTCTACGAAAGTTCATAATTCAACACCGATGATTTGGGTAGATGCGATGTATGCGAAATCCGCTACGATTTGACTACCAATAATATTCTAAATGTTGTATGAGTTTTGATGATAACATGTCGCTTTACGTGGATCGCAGAAGCGTAAAGTACGATACGGAGGTTTTTAAAATCTAAAATATATATATAATCTATTCAGTCTGATAGGCGATAATGTTTAGCGGATTACAGAGTTTCCGAAAGATAAAGTGTTCTTACCATCGCAAATGATTCCACTGACATGACAATTATTTTCCCTGCTGTAATTTGACAGGGTGTGTTACATCGCATCGTCATAAAAAGTAAAAGTTTTTGATACTTTGGAGGTAACGTATACCATTTTCCTTTGGCGCTGCGCAAAAGATTTTCTTTTTATGGGGACTGACTAGCAGTTTCGCGACTGTTTACTCACATGTGTTGTCGAATATCAGTACTGTGATTCAACAAACGTTGTGCCATGTAGCTGTCGATGTAGAGATGCATCACGGCAATCGAGATGGCGGCTACGTATCTCATGGAGTCTTGAGGATGGGCAGCTTTCGCAAGAATCTGAATCGATTATTGTATCTGTGAATTCGAAAGATTCTATGCACCGGAAAGTCAGAAATATTTACCTGAACTCCGCAAACGCTAATTAAAAGCATATTCAATCCCAGAATACATAAGAAACACCATGTGTACGAATCCTCGATCAGTTCTGCAAATCTGACGAATATTTTTTTTTATTACACATGTTCGCGTATAGGAAAATTTTTGCCCAGAGCACCAATCGCGCAATGTTCTTTCGGCTACGCGAACGGTATGCATGTTTGTAATGAATGTTTTTTTTTTTTTTTTTTTTTTTTCGTTCCAGTATTGATACTGTACTTTAAGGTTCCGTGAATCGTCGTATCTTAACCCTCATACTAGTACCCCCTGCACCTCAGAGCCCTCATATCGGCATATAACGGTTCAGTGAAAACTTGAACATGCATATGAGGGTTAAAGACAATACAGTACAACCCCCGCATTCTTAACTCCTCTTAACTCAAACGCTCCCTTATTTCAACTCGTTACCATGGCAGCGATTTCTTCGCAGTGGTGCGGACGCGTATACCCCTTGATACCCCTACTCGCAGCAACTGATCGGGAGTAGGGATGGTAGGGGAAATGCAGAAACGGGAGGGCGTCCGGTCCTGTCGAGTTAATAATACGGGGGTTGTACTGTAATGACGTCCGTTTAAAGATAAGGCGTCTTAATTTTCGGACAATAACATACGCGCAATCACTATTGAACCGAAACGCTTCACGAATCGTAAAACGCATTTGTTTTCAAAGACATTATTTCAAAGACATTATTACTCGATAGCATGGTCGTGCATGGAGATGTAGAAGACTAGATCTTTGAAGTTAATGTCACTTTTGCCCGAAGCATGCGCTTTTTTTTCTTTTCCCGATGATCTTTCATTATACCCGATTCGTTCCAACTTCCGTCTGAAAGTTAAGGTTCAAACATTTTTTTATGATTTTCCATCACAAGTTGGCGCTAAACGCATAAAAAAAGAATTTAAACAAAATTACTGAGTCGCAAGAACTGTAAATGAAAGATAAATTCAAATAAACCCTAAACTCACCCCAAAGTAGCGAATAACCCGCAGCCGTGTTGGACGTAAACCATAAGCATGATGTCGTACGTCATTGAGGAAAAGAATGCGAGGGATATGCAGACCAAACCGTGCAGAACGATGTAAAAATAATATTGCTGCACGTCGATCGACATGTAGTCGATCGGCAGTGGAAATTCACCGGGTTCGGTACCGTTCTTCAGTAAAACGTCTATGATTTTCGGTATAACCGGTTGTATCGTAACAACAATACCGATTGTATAACTCGTTACTACACTCGATATCAAATATGTATCGTTATTATATTTATACGTATCTAAACATCCGCTCATAATTACTTGACGAACCTCCATATAGTATGCTGACTCTTCTCCCCATATACGCGTATTCGTGTAAAACATTAATGTCAGGATCCTCAGCCCAGTCGTCCCAAACCGCGCGTATGTGATTTAACAGCTTTAAAGTCTGCATGCATTATAAAAATTCTTCATCAGAGAATAACTAATAATGAAGTTGCGACACACGGGATAAAAAATCAAAGATTACACGAAGCGAATATGTTAATCTGTGAAATTAGAGTCATTACTATGATAAGTAATTCCTGAAAATTCCGTAATCACTGCGTAAAAACTCCGATTCTTTACACCGTGTGTTCCGGTTTGCTTTGGTTTTCCTTAGTCGTGTAATTTTCAAAGATGTATCGTACATTCGGCGTATTGATCATCGCAGACAAATGTTTGGTGGTAACGAAACCTATAAAAAGACTTCCCAGAGCGCATTCCATGAGGAATTCCCGATCGTGACGATTTTTCACAACAGCTATTATATGGGGTATTACATGCGTGAAGCCGATACCAAGGACCGCGATGTTAAGGATTAAACGAACACCTAAACTTTGATACGGCCAATGTCCCATTAATTTTAGTAACTTTTTATTCACTCTGTAATACCGGTGATCAAAGAAGTCCATAGCTGCGCGAGTAACCCATCCACTATTGCGTCAGAGATATTATTGATGCTTTTCTCTGCTGAACTCAACACTCCCGGAGGTTAGTTTTTCAAGCGTTTCCCTGCTTTCACGCTTCATTGTGAATCCAAGCGCAATTTTATCGAGGGATCCTTCTTCGATGGACGTTTAAATTGCTCTTCTACGCGTCGACGGCTGAGTGACGGCAGGTGATAGGTGCAAAGCGTCTGCGCCCCATGCATTTCGCTCTGTATTCGATTGCCTTACACTTGACGTACACAACATTGTAAAGGTGACGAGAACCCTTCGAACCCACGTCGGTAATTCTCGCAACGATATTCTTCTACCGTAGACAATTGATATATAAACTGTTCTTGATCCTCGGCAAAAAAAAAACACGGGGTATTTGAATTTACTCGGGGATGATGAAGTTTCTACTTTAAAGTAAGTCGCAGTCGCACATACGATTTAATCGCGAGTAGTTCACATCGTAATGAAACGAGTATACAGTTTCCATGGATTTTTATCGTGTATTCTGTTGTCAAACGAATAAGTATTTCGAAAAATAATGATTTTTATATCGAATGTATTAATACTCTCAATACCGATGGACCGGATTTCTGTTCGTAATTGCGAACGTACAGCCCCCGCGATCCAACTTTTTTCATCTTATGGTCGATCTTACCATTAATATCAATGTTCAATAATGTGAATTTCAAAAACCGATTATTTTTTCCGTTCAAAAGGGTGAACGAAGTTTGCGCTGTTGTGAGGGAGAAAGTAGAGCGCAATTTGCCGGGGAGTTAGAGAAATATAGAGAACGAGTCTACTGTCGCAGATTGAGGCTCAACGCGACGTCGGAAACAAATAAAGAACGAAAGGGTTCTTCTTCGAGACGTGGTCATTTATATTAATAATCTCCCCTGAGCTGCGTAATGCTCCCTCGCTGCAAGATTGATTTCCCTATGAGGACAAGGAGTACCCAGTCCGGTTATGACGATGATAGAATGGCTCTTCTTCTACGATAGTATACGATATTCTATAGTACACTATAGCGACGTAACGTTCGGAATTGGTCCTTATTGTTGTCGCCCCTGAGTCCCCTCGAGTATTAAAATTTCGATGAATAAAACGATCGACAGCGCCGTACTCGACCGGTTCTGACGCATAGTCGAGAAATATATCAATTAAATCCAAATAGCGTTGAATAGATTATCTTGAACTCATAGTTAAGTTCAAAATCACTCGAATGTCAATTTAAGTTTAATTCAAAACCTATAAATTACGTATAAAAATTTCTTTAAATGGAGTACTTCATCGGTAAATTAAGCGGCAGACGTGATAAGATGTACACATTGATAACTGCGTTAACTATGAAGTTAAAAAAAAAAAAAAAAAAAAAAAAAAAAATAAGGAACACTGTAGCGAAATAGGGAATATGTTGTTCTATTAGAAAATTCGTGACTGGAAAATCAATGGTTTATCGAAGTATGCGTTGGAGATTCACTAAAGACGACGTGACCAACGAGCGTCCGGACCATTGAATTCGATATGTGGACAAACGACTAAATCCTATCCTATAAAATAAATGTGAGAAAAAAGAACGTAAAAATGTTTTTCTACGCCTATGCGGGCCCCCGGTTTCGAAGGGCCCGGATCCTGACCAGTCTCGGCACTCCGGGGACTCTTCACCGGTCCCATCGGTAGTGACAGCGCTCCTCCCTCTACCAGCAAGCTTAGCCCGATGCGATATGAATGTTTTTCTTCCGCAAAGTCTGTCGCACACGGCCTTCGTTTGCTCTGCCCCCCCCCCCTCTCCCCCCGTCCCATTCCTACCGCCTCTCTTCGATCGTTTCTTTTTTTCGGTACGCTGTATCTCCTAAAGTGCAGACAACGATGCTTTTGTTGGTTTTTTTTCCGTTCTTATTGACGAACATAATCGCCGAGCGGATTAGCTGTGGTTTACGCAGTAACAAAGCGAACGCTCACTTTCTTTCGAAATACTAATACTTGTGTCTGAAATTACGTAAAAAGTATCCTAAGCCTTTGGGAACTGTATTAAGAAGCGGCTTAATTGTCGTGACTCATAAAACGGTTATTGGGCTGATTTGGCGAGTAGCAAATCATAATAATTCCGTTAAAAAAAATTTCTTAAAGAATTAGTCGTTATTTTTTTTTTTTTTTTTCTTGTCATCCCGCGAATCGTCAAATTTTTTGTTCGATGTCTGCATCAATTAGTTTTTTTTATAGCAAACCTCTATAAAGGAATCATACTATATTCAGAAACGGACCAATTGATCGTCTTGCGTATATAAAAAAATCCTGCAAATCGGTGGTAATGGAAAGGCCTTCCGTGCGTTCCACGTTCGCCACGAATTCATTATGATTTAAACGCGATATAAATAATATTCCAATCGCGATGAACTCTTGCATAATTTATTAAAAATTCTTAAATATCATGGTAAATAATAAGTCCATTAAAATTCCGACGGTAGCAGCTAAGTAGTTTCAATGAACAAATGCGTCAATTAAGAAATTGCCCGAGCAGCGATTGTGGAAACTAATATATTTCTCGTGCTCCATCTCCCACTTCGAATATACATTCTCTCCGCATTACGCGAGCCAAGTGCATCCTCCAAAGCCGCATTCGTCATTGAGAGAAAAAAAAAATAAAAATCACGACGCAAAACGGAAAGACCTTTGCAATGAATCAGTTTCATCGACCGTTTCAAGTTCATATTTGCGTCTAACGAGGCGGAAGTTTCGTACGAATTTCTTCTGTTTTGTCAGATAAAGAAGTTAAGCTGTCGGTTTTGGTAACAATACGAAAAACGAAAGAGTGCACGTGCAACGAAGGAGTTTAATTTCGAATGACTATTCCTTCTGGCGCACGGCGGGGCGTGATTCAGGGTCGCGAGGCTTTTATATTTTATAGATTCGCATCGGTCTGAACGAATCAACCGGTCGCAAGGCGCCTCGGTACAATATCCTTCGTCTCGTTGGTCGTTCTTTAGACGTTGGTACAGAGGTGAAGGCGCGCGGCACGTCCGAGTAATGACGGTAGAGGATAATAACGCATTCGCGGCGTTCCCTCGTGCTCGTCTTCGGCCCTCAATTCCTCTCGTCCCCTTCAAATTTTATCTCTCTTACTCCGTTCGGCCTCCTCACTGTCGATTTTAATTCGAGTTCACGAGAGACCGCTCTTGGGCACTACCAATGCACGGACTGCGTTCTACTTGGCGCTATTACTATATTTATCGTGCTGTTAAGGTACCAGATACGAAGAATGAGATCCGCGGCCCTCGAGTAAGGACCGAAGACCTCTTGATTGATGCCAACTAGCCGGCCAATCCGGGACCGCGACTTATTAAAACTCTCGACGTCGTTGTGCCTTTTGTCTCTCCTTATGACGCCACGAATCCACCGAGACGTACTCGAGAATAACGTCTGGGTACTTGACAACGTTTTTCCGTATGCTAATACGTCTAAGGGATGATAATCATTTTCAATTAGAAATTAACCTAAAATTTCAAAATCCAAATGAATTGTTGAATTTTTTTTTTTTTTTTTTTTTTTTTTTCGATAACTATATAGGCGATAATAAAATGACATTTTTATTACATAGAGGTACATTGACCTTTTCGGTGTGAAATCGATCGTTAAGACATATCTGTCGAGGCGTCATGCCGATCTGGTAAATGGTCTACAAATTACCAGTCTCTGAAAAGTAAATGCTCCGCGCAGATAGAACGCCAGATTCTCGTGTGCGGTATACGGCTCAGCGAGACATATTTTCCATGAAAACAGTTTGGAACAATTCTCAAAGTTTCTATCAAATGCTGGGAGTACCCCGAGGATGATGAACCTTCGTTTTAAGTTCAACAATTCTCAATGACATTATCGTCAATTTACGCGGAACTTTCTTTCTCCGTTATAATTTCTTTTTCTTTCTTTCCAAGCAATGCACAGATACGTTCGCATTTTCTTTGCTAACAAGCCATCTTAGCTTACACCGCTTCGAATTTCTTTGCAAATTCGTCCTCCTCGCGGGCATTTTCGCGCACGGAGATGCACTTCGAAGTTTTTTTTTTTTTTTTTTTTTTTTTTTTTTTTTTTTTCACGCCGGCTTACTTACGAAGAAGCCGCCAAAGTAAATAAGGCCAAAACTGTTTCGATATGTGTGCAGTCCCTCATTTATCCTCGGCAGAGACCGAACCCACATTCTCTCGCGAAGACAATGCCCGCTTCGTTGGCACGCAGCGTGCACCGCGTCCACCGTGTTCCACAACAGTGTTAAGCTCCGCTGTAAATCTACCTATATAACATCGGCAACCAAAGAAAATTACCATATTCCTTCGACTAAAGTCTATTTCACGACCTACTCTATTTTCATCGAAATGAGACCTCGACAACTGGTGAAACGTGCAGTACAAACAGTACAGAGTTTAAAGTTCCAGATGGCCGACGCTCTTTTCATCGATATATAATAACGGATATAATGAGTCCGGATATCGAAGTCTATTCGATGTTTAATCACTGTAGAAAGTCCGAACAATTTTCTTAACGAAGCCGTGAAAGTTATTTCTCTACATTATTTTCCGATTACTAGCGCGTCAACGAAAAGCACATTTTCGCGGCAATACAAAAATTAACGTTGTCACGCTAAATAACGAAGTGAGACATTTGGTTTTTTTCCGAAAGCTATAGGAGATAATACACAGATTTTTTTTACCGAAAGGTACGCGTATCGAGAGTTTTCATCGTCGCGTATAGTTTTTGAGAACAAGAAATACACAATTCGACTTGAATTTCGAAGTGTCCGATAGATTTAGCCTCTCATATGTTGGGCAACAAGCGAAGGACACCGTTGAATGCGAGAAAAGAATATATTGCAGAAAAATGCACTTGGCGTTAGTTTAACGCGTTCGAGAAAGCTGGAGTTGGCAGACACGCGACTTCGCCGATAATTAACGCACCTTTAGTCCACGCAGTTATATATTTATCTTTTTTTTTTTTCTTCTGTCTTTTTACGTTCGACTCCCTCTTCCTCGCTTGGCTTTCGAGTCTCGTGGAAGCGAGTTCACGAGTCTCTCACGTAACGTTTAGACGTTTTATGCCGGAGTTTTATTGTCGAGATAATGACCGAGAGATAAGCCCGTGCGACCTCGCCTCGAGTCATCTTTTTTATAGTGCAACTCCTATAGTTAGGCAACGCGTACCTCCCTCGAACTTCCGGAATAGGGCGGAAGGTGCGCCATCCAAACGAACGGAAACAAATGTGAGGGTCGTCTCTGTGTCTGTTTGACGATCGATTGCAATCGCGATTGATATTCGATGCGTCATTGCTCCGGGTATTTTCAATTTCAAAGGAAGTATCAGTCGCGCGTTACCTACGATTTAGTTTCCCTGCTCTGCGAAGCCCGAAATCACTTGCTATTGTTTAGGATTTATACGGTAATACATTTTTTTTTTTTTTTTTTTTTTCGTATCTCGAGGATTTCGGAGTAATTTTTATTTATCGTGGAATTTGTATTTCCCCCAAAGACCGAGCGATAAAATAGTTATTCTGGAGTGGATCGATCGACGGCATGTTCGGAAGTCTCGTAGTTTAATCTATCTTGTTCATCGGTTCCCTTCTCGCACGAGCGCGACAAGATAACTTATCTTATCTCGAAAGGAAGCTTCCGAAAGGCTGTACGAGATAGAAATGCGCATAGGTTGCGCTTGGGAAAATATTCGTCGAGGTACAGCACACCGAGACTCGACGAGAGGCTCTCGAGTTCCGCTTGAACATTCGATATCTCGAAGTAACTAATATTCGAACATCTGGCACTGGAGAACCGCGGTATTCCACAGTGCAGTAGGTAGGTGTAACATAGTACAATCTTGTTTTCTCATCGTGCCGTCCGAGCGGGAGACCGCAACCGGAAATTCCTCGGCACGTTTATGCGAGATCGTTGGAAAAAAAAGGCAACGAAGTACGCGCCACGATCTGTGGCGGACTATAATGGAAGACTTATTCCTATTATCGCCTTCACTTTCTCCACGCGTAACAACGTCTATTAATATATGCATCGATGTATCGTGTGTCCATATAAAAATTTCAAGGGCACACCGAAGCCTTTCCGGCGCCACCGTTCGACGGCCGAGCGTTCGAAAACTCTTGCCGCCATTTACCCGCCTCTTTTTTAAAAATAAATCGGACGATCTTCAATATCGATTTCCCGAATAATCCACTGTACTCCTTGAAGCGAACGGAGTAATGATGCGCCAATAAACTATCATCGAAACGATGGATCAGGTGCGTCAGAACGGAAGTCTCGAGATTGTTTTCTCCCGAAAAATTCGCTCGTCTACCGGTTACGTATTGCCGTAGGCGCGACAGCCCCAAGACGAGGATACAGAACACGCGAGCGCGTAGGAATCCTCGTCTCGTTGGAAACGAGAAGTCCCCGAGACGAGTCGACAAGGCAAAGAAACTCGACCGCGTCTCTTCCCTCGAGCATCTTCCACTTTTTCCGCGGTCACCATTCCGCACTGATCCTGGTTTCCTCTTCGGCCGGTCTCCGCGTATATGTTCTTTCGACGACCGCACGTCAAACTGTCGTCTATCAACGCGTTTGAACTACGAGCGCGTAGCAAATCATTCGAGACTCTCGTTTCAACTTCCAAACAACGTACTTTCTTTACTTCGAAATCTAACATTTTTTCGCAATTTTTCATAATATTTTGAAGCGGAAAAAAAAAAGATTTTTCGGTAATTAAAAAAATCTCGACGAACATTGTTTAACGAGTAAAGTTTCGACGCTTCAATGGCACTGTTTTATCCTAAATCGCAGCGGCGAGAACCGTGTCAGTGAAAAGCAGTTTATGGTTCGCAAGTACGAATGTTCGCGGATCTTCGGTAAATTCTCATCCGCATGATCATCCCCCGGAGGCATCATCGAGTTTTCTCTCATTCGAAGTGTGAGAAATAAGCCTTTTTTTTTTCATCCTCTTGCGGGAATATCTTCACCGAGCGCTTCGAGAGGTTCGAGGGCACGAGTGAGAAACGCGCCCGCGTACTCACACGGAGATATCGCCTTCTCCGCGCCCGCGTCCGAGCGATGGATAGAACAACTGGCCGTTTGCCGTCTCATCCTCGGAGCGCGGCGCGGCCCGAGCAATCGAGGCATAGATATCGGGGAATCGATTCGCCGTGATCGATGACTCTCGGCAACGTATTTATTACAGACTGCCGCTCGCCCGCACTTCCGTGACTGCTCGTTGGGGCAACGCATACGCTCATCGCCGCCCATCTCTTCTATGCATTTCATTGTCTTGCTATACATGTTTGAAAAAAAAAAAAAAAAAAAAAATCAAAGCTCGAAACGTTTTTGCGAGCGAAGTAAATGAGATGCTAAATTAATTTGCCGTTTTTTCGTAAACGCCGACGAAAACGTTTATTATCGAGATTGAAGGCACTTGATGCGAATACCAACGCAACGCGCGCGTTATCTCCGAGCAAATAAAATTCAAAATAGAACAAATTAAGTCCAATCTATATGGAAATAAGTTCGAACTTGAGTCCAATCTTGCGAACGGAGACTTCGGAATTGGCATTCGTCGGACACAAAGCACAATCAGTTTCGATTGCGATCGTTGTTTGTTATTTCAAGTGTGGGATGAAACGATCTACCGCTGGTCTGTATTTTATTCTCCATATGAACCCCAGACGATTCGTAAGTAGTTCTTCGAGGCGCGTAGATCGACGATATTACTGTCGAGGAATCCCTTTGCTTTCAGTGCGTGTCCACTGTTTTGCATGAAATTCGCTCGTTTCGATCGCGTTGCTCGCCCGGTAGCTCGATCCTATCCTCACTCAGTGTATGCGATAGACCGCGATGGCGCGTTAGCTAATCGTTAAATTTAGAAGCAAAAACATCGCGTTCGCGTTCTGTCTTTATCCGACTCGCTTACAAAATCCCACAATCTTTCATTATACGATACCGACAGAAGAGCGAAGAAGGAAAATGAAGATGACGCGTAAGCGCATCGCGCGATATAATCGAGCGATTACCAACGCGTATCACGGGTCTCGTTATACTACGCGTTTTCACGATGTATAGCTATTACTGCAGCGTTTGCATTCGCATAGGTATTAATCGCACTTCGGTCCATGCATGCGATAAATAATGACACACGCTGACATTACAGTGTGTATGGCGTGTTAAAAAAAAAAAAAAAAAAAAAAAAAAGAAGCAAACATTTTAAACGGGAAAATCAGCCGTAAAACTCGGCGTTAAAATAATGACGATACGCGGAGGAATCGACTCATTGCGTCACAGTTAATCGAGGCTACTATGCTTCATCGTCGTTACAAAATCAAAGCGACCGCCCGCACGCACGCACGCGAGACCGGTCTTGGCCTCGTGACTGAGACCGAACAGCCTTCGTGAGAATATATTAGAATAATTCGATGGGGGAAAGGGGAGGCTTATGAAATCAACGATTTCCGTTGTTGACTTTTTGCCGGAGTTTTGTCAGATAATCGGAGCAACTTTATCACCGTGTCGATCGTAATTTTAATCGGGGAGTCATCATTATCGCTGTGTTTATCTTCAAGTCGATATTTTCGGGATACGGATATTCTCGGGGTGTAGTATTTTTTTTTTTTTTTCATTTTTTACAACGTGCGTCTATATATATTTTTGAATTAAATAATGTGCGACACTCAATTTGATTTTAATCGACGCGAAGTTAAAATAAAAACGAACGTTTTGCAACGTCCGACATGTATCCGGCAGTTGCATTTGCCGGGCACCCAATTCCCACACCCTTTGCGCCATGGCAACATCGCATCATACGTACTGCCGGGGCATCGCGTATCAGATGCATTATACCACCTACAACTCCGCTAAGTACAATTCAGTATCTCGATGACGAACGGGGTTAGTCCCGTCCGGCTGTAGCGTCACGTTGTCGATAAAGTAGGTTAATTGAAGCGCGCGAGTGCCCGCGGGAGTCTTCGGGTTCTCGCGACGATCAGGCCTTCGCGTTGAATGCCTCCGGGCGGCTGATGAGACGCGAGTCGTCACACCTTTCGTCGACATTACACTCCGCGTTATTCGTAAAACAACAAAAAAACGCTTATCCGGCAAATCGCTTCCCGATTGCAAAAAGTGAAAGAGAAAAAAGTCAATGACCGACGATACAAACCCGTTGCTGACGATCAACGGATGTGCGGGATAAGAAAATCAAAATAAAATCTTTTATTCGCAATATCGTGGGAAATTATCCTTCTCGTCGTTATGTCGTTACTAATAAAATTAACATATATTACGGAAAGGCGGCGACGCGGAAAAATAAATTACAAAAATAAATTTATTAATGAATAACTAATAATTATTCAATTTTTTTATTTATTCTTTTTATCACACGAGTCGAAACTCGAGTTAAAGGGCAGTTGAAAAGATCGAAGGATTTTGAATATCGTATCGCGTATTTCGGTTAACGATGATAGCTGCATCGATGATTGCCCTCTCGGCGCGATCTCGCTGGATGGTCCATGTGCGTGGCTCCCGTCCGTAACGCGAAACAACGCTATTACCCAACATGGGCAAGTGACGTAAGAACGTTTGTCGCGTTTGACCGATCGGAGGAGCGTTCACCGGCGTACCGTGCTGCGATCCGGTACACCGAGATGATGCTCTCTCCTCGGAGTCACGGGGGACACCGATCGAGAGACGAGAGAGAGGAGAGTAACCGCTGAAAGGATCGCAGCGGCAAACCCATAGCGGGATAATCGTAGGGTGCCGATGGCAAATCTGTAAGACGGCTGGACGCCGAGTTGCGCAGCTGACCGGCGACGTGCAACGCTCCGGAAAGTCCGAAGAATCCGGACATTCCGGTGTGCCCCCGCTGTTGCGCGTTGCCGCTTGCGGGGTTGATGGTAGCTTTATGGCGTTCGTGAGCCTTCGACGCTATGGGAAGGCGCACAATGCCAAGCTATAAGCGACTCTGCCTTTTACGTACATTTACAAAACAAGCCTTCCAAGCTATACTTACAATGCCTATGGATCCGTACAGTGGGAACTCGATTTTAAGAAACTTACCCGCTTCCGCATTTACGTCGGTGTAATCCAAGTCGACTCGAGTCTCGTCCTTAACCGAGTGCACAACCGGAAAATATTCGGTCATTTTTTTTATTATTATTATTTTTTAAACGATCTATAAATCTGTCAAATTAATTTTTTTCGTAAACTCGACTATCGCCATTTTTTAAATTTTCTTTCGAAATTATTTATATTAAACGATAAAAATTTTGAAATTTTCAAAATCACGACGATTACGGAAATAAAAGATCGCGGTCCAAGTTTCTTTCTTCGACTTCGCAAACTTGCCGATATTTTTACGGACGTTGTATCGGATGGATATTATGGTAATTGATCACGTTAAATTGGTGCGGCCAAGAGGCCGGGCAAGGAGCGGCAGAACCGGAGCAGATATTGTCGTTGCATTGTTTCGTTCTCGAGCGGATCTCGCGTGTTCCGTTCCGTGGGTGTGCGTATGCGCGATCATTAGGGGAACTGGATCGCGAATGTCCGCGAGAGGAGCTCCGATAGACCCCCGCGAGATACA
This sequence comes from Cryptus armator, assembly GCA_963971235.1. Lineage (NCBI taxonomy): Eukaryota > Metazoa > Arthropoda > Insecta > Hymenoptera > Ichneumonidae > Cryptus > Cryptus armator. Next base: position 1,824,763 of record OZ020234.1, on the reverse strand, counting down.
GCGCTGTATACACCCGAGACCTTGAATCCAACGGTTCTTTGGCCAGCTAGTCGGGAAATATTGGAGCTGCGCGGTTATAGTGCTGCCGCTATAGTGAGGTAGAAATACCCAACGGTCCCGCGCAATGTATATTGCTTCGGAACAACCGACTTGGTATTTACTATATACTATGCACACATACCGCAGACGTAGCGTATCGCGAGTACGCGGTTGTTGCCTGTTTATCGATACAGTGGAACCTCCGACTTTGGAACTTTTTATTCTTGTCACTTTAATCCAACGGAAATTAAGCTTGAGTTGAAAGATAACTGCAAATATGCGTTTAATTATCCGTTCTAACTTCGGTTCGTTCATTTTTACGATGCACCGGCATCAGGATTTCCACAGATAAAAAATGTATGTACGCTCCTTCGTTAAACGAAACTGACGCGTATATATATATACGGTTAAGAAAGCGGTACAAAGATCTCCGGGCAATTAATACGAAACTCCATAACCAAGCTGTATCTAAGTAGTTTAATCAAGCGAGCCGCGAAAACCCATATTTATTTAATGCGAAAGTCATCATTCCAGATGGCGAATCTAATACACTTAGTCGCTCAATCTACTCGGAATCATTGCCGCGTTGGTACAGCCGAAGTAATTATTATTGCCCGACTCTTCTCGGATCTAATCGTGACTTCGGCCGACGTTGTTATCCTTATCGTGCCGCGTTGCCCTCCAGTCATCCTTATCGCGAATCGCGCGTTACGCGCACGTACGGCGTTCTGTGGCATATATCCGTATCGCAGATGAGATGCCGAACCAGTGAGGCTGCGGAGGCCCATAGGCGCGTACTTTAGATGGACTCTCGTGTGTACGATAAGAAGAACCTCGTGCTTATATTATTCCCGACAATCTGGGTCACTCGGGATTAGAGCAAATCGCTCGTTGAGTCCCGGACTTTTACCGTAACACTATTATACGGGTCTTCGAGAGCTATAGCGATGTCTATATCGATTCAAAGCGCAAAGAAACATTCGGCATTTTTAATTAAAAATATCAACCGTACTGATGCGGATCAGTCAAATCGGCGTCTCTATTGAAAAAAAAAAAAGATTTTACAGAACTAATAGTTAGTCGGTACGACCTATTTTTTCTTGAAACGTGACGATATATAAAGGAGGAGGAACAGGAGGCGGCGAATCTTTATTCAACATGAAAGGTCCGTTCCCTCTTTATTTTTCTTCTCATTCTTATCGTATTTCATCGAGTTTCGCGCGTCAGTGTGTGAACGCGGAAAAAAAAATGTCGGCGTTTGTACTCGAAGGTGTCCTAAATTTTATCCGAGACCTCGCGCGGACACTGCGGAATTCCTTGCGAGAAGGTTGAGAGCAATTTCGGATAAGACAGTAGAATAAGGAGCGAAACTTAATCGTATTCCACTTTTACACAGGTCGTTGTCATCGTCGTCGTCGCCAACGCTCGTAAAATTGCGTCCAAAGAGGAAAGAGCTTTGACCAAAAGCGTCGTCCTCGTGATCGTAAACAATTCGCAAATATCAACGATACCGACAAATCGGAAACGTTATTATAACCGTTGATGCCGCGACAGAGATACTCAATGTCGTCGAAGAGACTTCAAACGAACCTGAGATCAAACGAGTCAAGTCAATAAGGATGAAGAAGACTGTTTAGTTGCTTTACACGCGGTACTGCGCTATAGGGACCGAAGAGAATTCAAAATGGATCTGAATATCTGCTCGAGAAGAGTTCACGATGGTTACGCGACGGTAAGATCTCGCGGGCGAAGCAGACCTCGAGCCGTTTATCGATCGGATTCGGAAGAGTTACTGAAAGATGCCGGAGGTCCTTACGCGTTGCCGCGCGTCTCGAACGGTCCAATTGCGGCAGAAGCGGTCCACCGTGTGCCAAGATGGTCGGAATCGGGCGAAAAGAAAATGTTGGAAAATTACGGAACGCTTCGCCGCTGTCCAAAGCTTTCGGACGCCGAGTTGCAGAATCGACGAGATGAAAAGGTTGTTCTGAACACCTTTTCCAGCGGAAAGAGCAATGTGGATCAAGAAAAAAGTACGAAAACAAATGCCGAAGAGACGCATGAACGTCTATACGACACTGTACCGTCGGAAGAGATTCGGAACAACCGAAAGGCAACCGCGACAAACCGCGAAATCGGCGGAAATCCAACCGTCGATCGGAATACAATCGCGGAATCTCCAAACAACTTTTACGACACTGTTCCCGACGAGTGTCCGAAGAAAATAGCCGCAGGAAGGTCCGACGTCGTCCGAAACAGGATCGAAGGGAGCCGAGAGCGCACGGCCAACGCCGATCGCGTGAAACCTTCGCGGCAGCCGATCTACGCAGTACCGAACATTCCCCGATCGAACAATGACGACAAATTTCATTCCCGTCTAACGACGGACGGTAATTACGTTCCGAGCGGTGATTTGTACAGAACCACTGCCCGTTACATCGAAGACATCAATAGAAACATCGCGGAGATCGACAAGAGCTACGAGGAGCTCCGATGTTCCTCGACTCTGAACGGAGGAAACGCCGCTTACGGTGTCATCAACACGATTCCGCGATGCGGCGATCCGTTGATCGATCGTACCAGTGATGAGAATCTCTATTCCGGTTTTCACCGAAAAAGAGATACTCTCGTACCGATGCCACCGATCTCTCCTAACTTTGGCGAAAATGGCGACGAACGCGCTCCCCCGACGCCAAACCTGCCGACGAGCGATCGCAAAGACGCGAATCGTGGCTCCAGATTCGACTTCAAGATCCCCAGGAATCCTCCGAATGATTCCATCCGGGAATCTACGAGAACTCGACCCAATTCTTATGGCAAATTACCGCCAAAGCTTCTTCCTAGATCGTCATCGATCGAGAACAACTCTTCGCGACACTCCACCGGTTCTACAACGACGAGTTCGTCCACCAAATCGACGGAATCTCTGTACGCTATCTGCGAAACGCTGACGGCGCTACAGAGAGATCAAAATGTTCGTCGAAGTCCGCGGAAGGATAATCACAGGGAGTTCGCAAAGAGATCGGTAAGCCGTGACGCCAATTCGGGGTTCGGTGATGTCTTCGTAACTGTGAGATCTCCGAGAATGGAAGCCAAGGTAGATGTTCGTCCGGCGAAGTCCCGAGGGACATCTTGGGACGACGCGATCGCGAATGATCCAAAAAGAACGTACCGGCGAGAAAATTTTCATTCCACTTCGACGATCCGCGGAAATCGCAGCTGCAACAACGGGGATGTCTCGGACGGAAGCGACTACGGTAAATCCAGTCCCGAGGTTGATCGCGGTAACGCGGACTCGACGACCTTGTGTATAAAAGATCAAAACTTGTACCGCGTCCCTGCGGTTTACTCGACCGCTGACGCAAGTCCGGCTGATGGTCGGTCGCGACCCTCCGGGCGGGAAAAGATCGTCGACCTCCGCTCGGAAGACGAAGCGGATGAGAAGAAGGGAAGGAGAGGAAAGAACGAAAAGACGATCGTCTCTGCTGAACGTGCGGCTACTCGATCGAACAAATATCGTTCTCGCGCCTCGGCATCCGGTTCTACCGGTACGATTCGTAGAATTCGTTGTTCGTCCGCAACGGAGGACAACGTAGACAATTGGGACGGCAACTTCGACGACGACGAGGAAGCTTCTTTGTTAGGGTATAAGAAAACCGATCGAAAACCAAAGATTTCTCCGTCCTCCGGTGCAACGGGTAAAGATTGCTGGAGCAAAGGTCCCCATGATACGAATCAGGCGCCGATGAACATCGAAACAGAGCGAAATCCGTTCCAAGAGAGGAGACACTATGGTACGCTGCCTTACCGAAGATCGAAAAATTCAGGCAGAGCTCTGCACAAGTCGAGCGAAGATGTTTTAGACGGGGAAAGAACGAGTTTGCGGAGAAGTTGCACAAGTACACTCGACGTCCGGCCTCAAGAGGAATACGTCCACAACTTCCGCAACGGTGATCCAAATATGGATACCCTTCCGCTTTACCCGATGGACGCTACCGATCTCATCCTGAAAGGTCAATTCGAACGTACAATTCGGGAATTCCAAACTTCGGAGATTATGGAAAATGATCCTTCGATACTGAAACCCGCTGATTCGTCTTTTACCGACGATAATGAAAATGTTTTTAAGCCGAAAATTGAAAAACTTGTGAAAAACCGATTGCCACCATCGAAATTGCGCACGAGACACAATTCTTTGGAATCCGACGAGGCGGAGACTGCGGCGCGATCGCCGACTTCGAGATATCATGAAAGTGGCGTTAGCGGTTTCGCTACATTGCCGCGTCGCGGAAACATTTCCAAAGAGCAACGCGTCAACGAGACACCCAGACGTTTATCGGGAAATGTGCCGGCGCTCGAGCCGCTGTACGAACACGCTGTCAGCGATCCCGCGAAGCCCCGGGGCAACGACAATAACTTTATACCGTGGTGGGAACTCGCCACCAGGAAGTACAGACATCGAAGCTGTCCCGCGTTGCAGGTAAATTCATTTAAACATTTATCGAAAGCGAGAAAACGAATCGGACGATCTGTCGAGCTTTGGATGCCGTCGTTAAAACATCACTGGTAACAAAACAAGTCTACGGACGAACGACGCCTCTCGAGAAACAGTCGAGATTCGCGCATCCGACCATTCCGAGTCTAATCTTCAAATTTTTTTTCTCAAATAACTATCGTAAATATAACATCTATTTTTATTCGTAAGATTCTTCACAAATATACCTATCGGGGAAAAAAAAAATTATTTTATTACCCGGTATAATTTTTAAGTAAAAAATCAAACATCAAATTCGGTTTTACGAAGCACCGGATAGAAATTGCAACGGATCGCGAATACACTAATTTAGTTGTGAATTTCTATGAAAATTTCGCGACGCGAAAAGCGTACGAATACGAGATTCAACGCCGACGATACGAAACGCGCTTCGCATATCGCGTTGTATTTGCGATACAGATTGGTTAATCAAGATCTTCGCGGCAAGTTTACGTCTCCATTTCCAGAGGGCAGAGGACACGCGTATGCGCATACCGAACAGTCCTTACGGGTTTCTGATTGGCACGCCTCTTCTCGTAAAAGCTCCGGTTCTCTCGGCCTCTCGGCCAACTGAGTTGCCCCGTTCCACCTGTCGACTCTTATCCTCAAGACAGCGCGAAACCCTCGAGTAAATGACGTCGAACATCCGACGGGGGGTTCGCGGGCGGTGACTCGTTCGTTTCTCAGCTTCTTCGGGTACTACAAATATTATTCTTGCGTTCTCTATTTCGTATACGCTGTTTCAAAATTATCAGGAAACTGTTCCCTCGGTGCACACGTTCCCATTGCAGGACTGTATATTTTTAAAGATTTTTTTCAGGTTTATCGAATTTTTTAGACCTCCGCAACTTTGAATTTGAGACGAATTTCCAAAGGAAAACATTTTTAAATGTTTAAAAATCGTTTATTTATTTTATATCTTTCTTATTAGAGTATTTTTTTCACGATTTTTTGACTTCATAAAAAAAAAAAAAAAAAAAAAACGGATTTGGAAATATTTGGGTTTTTTTTTTATCGCGGATACATTTCTCCGTGTCTCGTGGACAAATTTTGCAATGCCCTCTATACCATAGGATGTTATACTGTAATTCACAGAGTTCGTACAAAGATAATTCTTTAACCGCGCGTGTCTCGTCGACGGGGTACGCATCGTCGATTTATTATTATAATTCATCAAGAAGCAAAGACGCGCTTACTCACCTTTATCGCGAACCCCACGAGGCCCACCGTTAATTTAATAAGGCGTCATGCGGCGCAGAGCGCACAGGCGCATGCGTGAACATTGAATGTTCCGCGCGCAACCGTGCGCGCGGTTGCTGTTAAACACACTGGGCGCAGTTGCCGGTTGCCGCTGTTGCCTGCCGTCAAACGAAAATTGAAGCCGGAGAGCGCATTAAAACGTCAGAAGCACGGAGTGACGCGACACGACCGCGCATAACGAAGCGTGGGCCGCTAATGCGAGTTCGCGGAGCCGATTGAATAATTAGACGTAGCGTAGGTATACACGACGGTATAATGTATGCGTGCGAATGTAATGCGGCGCTTTACGTATGCGCAACCGAACAGCTCTTTCTCTCTTCCTTTCTCTGAAAGCGACCTCTCGGACCTTCTTACGTCGTTACCCGAGTTGCCGCGAGTTCAAGTGATATCCTGGCGGTGGGGGAGCTTCGTATTCTTTTCTCTTATTCGGTAAACGATTTTACACCGGGCGGCTAGACAAGAATTTTTCATAAAGAACATTTTTTCTTCGTTAATCGTTCATTCAATAATAAAAAGGTTTCGATTAAAATATCGAAGTCCATTGTTTTATTTGGGGGTCCGACCGACACTTGAAAGTCGATAAATCGCTGCTGTCGAACGCTTTTAACCGGAAACCGACGAAATGGTAAGGGAAATTAGAGATGTTATTCACGACTATTTTTTTTATGACGCTGCAACGTCGGTATTAAATATGTGGGATGGTTGCGATGGGAAATATACGGTTTCCATGCTGTAGGAACCGTTCGACGCCCCCCTCGTCCTGAAAAAACATTGGCCGCTTTTTCCGCTGGCCGACCTTTCCTATGCTCGCGGAACGAACATCGTACGAGAGGCCTTGGAACTCTCACCGAAATTCTCTTCGCGTCTCCCCCGCATACATAAAAAAAAAGCAGTTTCCTTGCAAAACAAATATACGAACGATAGATCAGAGTGGACAGCCGCGATCCCACGACGCTTCGGAACCCGTGGAAACTTTTATTTAGTTTTTCGTCCTCTCTGCAGTATAAAAATACGAAAAAATTATTTTTCACTCATGGATTTTTTTATTTTCACTTTATGTTGTCCTTTTCAAAGTAAAATAAAAACATAACTCATTATAACTAACAAATAAGAAATAATAAGCAACCGATCGCATAAATCACTGCAACGAGTTACTTTTTTTTTTAAATGGACAAAATTACAGCGGTGAACAAAATTTCCTACAATTATTCAATAACTCCGTACAAAAGTAGATAAATCCGTCCGTTATTCTCAATTTTATTCGGATCTTTCGAGTTGTCGACCGAAAAGTCTTTTCATTCGGTTCACGTCCGAGCAATAAAATAAAAGTTTTCCGAGAACCGAAGCGATGCCTCGACGACAAAGTGAACGACGAGCGTTTGGACCCTCTCGACACCCCCAATAATTTCGTGCCGCACCGTTCACGAGACACCGAGGCAATTTTGATTTACGACCGTCCGCGGCGAAGTTAGCGCGCGCGGACCGCGTCGACCGGATACCGACGACTTGGTGCCGCAGAAAGAGAGAGAGTCGCGTAATTGGTCGAGAGAGTCGCGTCGCGTCTCTCGTCGGTCAAACTTTCGAGAAGTCAAGCATAAGGGAGTAACGGAAACAGCCATCGGACAGAACACTTCGTACAACTCTTAGGCCAATATATAATCGCCAAAGTTAAAAGTCCGTCCGGGAGCGAAGCATCTGGTTTATATACGCGCTCGACGTCCTCGAGCGGCTGTCATTGCCTACGCTCCTCCCAATAGAGACGAAAAAATTTACATATTTTAGGAACGAATTATTCATCGAGTTGGCTCGGCGTTTCGAACCTCGACAACGAGATATTATTCCATTTGGAGCAGAAGCAATTATTCAAGTGCCGTTTATACGCGATAAATACCAATTCGAAGACAAAATTTAATTATTAAAAATGAAAAAAAAAAAAAAAATCATAATTAATACAAATTTTTTTTCTATCGTAATCGATGTTATAATTATTATTACTATTGCACCATTTAAGCCCATCGTACGAAACAAAATCGAAAACATCGAACAAATTATTATCTCGTCGGTCTCCGATAATCCGATGCTTGTTATATATATTTATTTGATAATCTGTATATAAGAAATGTCTTCGCATGCGTAAGAAAGCCACGCGAGCGAACATTAGGGTTTTCGAACAGAAGCGACGCGTTTCCGAGAGAGCGAACAAATGCACGCCGGACCGCGCGGTGCCTGCAAACGCACGCATCCGAAGTCCGACACGTGATGACCATCTTGGTAGCTAAACCCGGCTGCGGCAGCCGGCCAGTTGCTCCGTGAGCTACGGCCAAACTAGCTATTATAAACAGACCGAGAGCGAGATCGAGGGTAAACGTGTAAAATTGCAACACGCGGTGCGTGTTTTCCAGTACGGTAAACAGCGCCCGGCTCCTCGGCCGCTCTTATCCAACGGATAAGACCACCAAACCTCTCGGCGATATAGAGAACACTCGTGTGTCACCACCGGGAATCTATTTGTTTTCGTCTCTTTATCGCTAAATCGTCTAAACCAGTCGTATACACGTGTGCACGCGCGTCTTCTTCCCCCCCCCCCCCCTTATTGCGACTACCAAGGGCTCCACTAAGGAGGGTGTATCGTTGCGTATTACCAAAGAGTGCGATTCACGTGAAATTCGGAGAGAATTTCGACAACTTTCTAATGGAATAAAAATCTAAAAAAAATCAACCATACAGATGGTGCTAAGAAGATTAATTTTCCATAATAATAATTCCAAAAATTTATTAACAAATTAATTTAAAAAAATCATTGTTCAACGAATTATGTGGTAATCTAACTTTTTCTTTAGCCGAAATTTATTCGATATTTTTTTTTAATACTTATGAATTTTTTGAGAATTTTTCTAATTTTCAAAAAAAACACAAAATTTGATGTTTTTTTATGGATGAATAATCACGAATTTTCGAAAATTAGAAAAAATTCAGAAAAAAATCAAAATACAATGGAGATAAACACAATAGAATTTATAGAATTATACAAAAATAATTACGCAAATTTATTACGATGCGATTGTCGAATATTGCAACAAAAAAAAAACCAAATATTCAGTGTTTTCGAAATGCACGATATCGAATAACAAGATGGCGGCGAACAGAAACAGAATGAAAACTGTGGGGCTACGGGGGTACTTGCACACTCGGCAGCTCATGCGTACGGCCTGTGCCTCTCTCTGTCTCGGTGCGTATCGTTCTAGAGTTTCAAGAAGGCGAAGCAAAAGCGGTAGCAGCGTAAAAGAGAGTCACGATGGTTATACGTACACGAAGAGACGGAGGAAGAGAAGGTCGTGACGTTGGCGCGGAAGGCCTGGGAACTGTTAGCCCAGTTAGCTCGGCGTCGTAACGCTTCGTGGATTATGCAGTTCTCACACCGGAGAGCTATATAATACTCTCCCGCGGGATATAGCCTCTCGAGAAGAGAGCGTTGCACGAGTCTGAAATAAAAACGAAGTGAATCGAAACGCTTGCGGATCCGATATCACCGGTGGCAAATATCCTTGCGGTCTGCTTGAACAGACGTGACGAAGAACCGGAACGATTTTTTTTTAAAGCTCTTCGATCTGCGCGCGGAAATCGAGAAAGAAAGCAAAGAAAAAAAAAAAAAAAAAAAAATACGCTAAAAATGCAACCAAAAAAATAGTCTATTAGTCAATCTATTATATTGGAAATGCGATGCTGAGTATACCTACGGCTACGCGTTCGTTAATTTTTATTATTATTTTCCTTTATTTTACGAAAACAATGAAAAAAATAATGCTGAAACCGCAGCGATGCGTGAATTTCGTTGCGGTATGCGAGCGAAAAAAAAAAATGTGCAGCGCTGCAGTCCCAATGGGAATTATGCTGCGCTACATAAATTATAGATTATAAAACGAATGCGTGCATGCGTGGCTCTCTGCGAGAGCGGTAGGACGCATCGCAAAATTGCAGACCCGAGTTCCGCCGATTTTTCTTTCTATTTTTAAATTTTTATTCTCTCGACTAATCGTTCGGAGCAATTGAGGGTTAAGATCATTAAATCATTTTTCGTCGATAAAAAAAAAATGATATCAACATTCGAAGAAATACCGATCCAAGTTAATTTGACGCGAAAAACCTCGTTTCGTTCGTATAGTGACCCGGATAATTTTAAACGCTCGTTAAATAGGCAAAATAGTCGACGAAGAACGATTATGCGAGAGCCGGTGTGCGCGCCTTCTCCCTGAATGAGAGTTTACGAGTGTTTTATTTCACGCAAAGCCTTTTACGCGGAGAGTAGTTACTGCAAACGCGGGGCCAACAAGAACACGACCGGAAAGCTCTCTTGGAGCAAAAAACTCGCGCGAATGCGGGGAACACTCATCGTGGAGTTGCCGATGCTTCGGTTAATGCCGTTTGGTGTTCGCGCCAGAAACCGTCATCGGTATACAAGCGGAGAGAGCAACAGTGACGCGCTTTGTTTCGAAGCCACAACCGAACGAAATTCTTTTTGTATACAATATTACTTAGTCGAGCCGCGTAACAGTGTCGGAGAGTATATTATACATAATCCGCTGTTTGTATACACGGTAATTAAGATTTAAATTCGTGCTCGAGCCTCGCATTAAAAAAATGTATTTATCAACGCGATTTTTACGATCGATCGTAAAAAAAAAAAAAAAAAAAAAAAAAAAAATTAAAATTAAATATTAAACAAATACTCCAAATATTAAAGATTGTACTGTTTAAAAAAAATGGATCTCCTTCCGCGCGTTGTTATATTCGGACCCGTGATTTTTTCCACATAATCCGAACACCGGAACGAACGATATATCGGATGGAATTTTTTATACATCTTTATTACAAATGGAAAAAAAAATTAAATACGCTTTTTAATCTAAACTTGGAAAAATTTTTCGAAAGAAAAAAAAAAGATAATTATAGCTGTACATAAGATTATTCGCTCGAACTAACACAGCGTGCCGTAAAAAAAGTAAAGAGTGAAAAGAGGATGCCGAAGCGGAGGGAGGACCGAAAGGTTCGGGGCCCGCAGGGAAACCTAACCGACAGGGACGTCCGGCTCCCGGAGCAGTGGCCGTCGAGTTCTTTCGATGCTAAAATATACGAGCGAACGCTGTACACATTTCCCCTTTTCAGCGTCTTCGTAGACGGTAATGATACGATATAGAAACGCTCGAGCGAAAGGAGGCAGACCGACGCGATTGCGGTGCATCGAGAGAACCGACAAGAGGGCACCCACGCGCACCGATCCCCTTCGCAATTTCCCATAGGTAATACCCTCCGCCCCAAAGTGTACCGAACGCATCTACGCGCGGCGTATCGATATGTATACATATATGTATATCGATACGTGGGCGCCAACTTCGTGCGCAAGGGACCGCGATACTCGTAAATTGTTACGCGTTGAGTATAACGCGGTGATTGATTATCTCGATTGAATCGTTTAAAAAAAAAAAGGCGATAAATTTCTCTAATTGAATCATTTATCGAAGTATCGATCTGAAATTATTTTTAATCGAAAAAAAAATACAAGATTAGAGTTAAATTTGAATGTCCTAAAATATTAAATGTAATTGAATAATAAAGATACGAGGATACAAAAAAAAAGATCGGCAGCCGACGCGATCGAAACAGTGGGAAAGGAAGAAAGTTCGACTAGTAGTCTTGAGACGCAATGAAGATCTTTCGCAATCAATCCCTCTCGAGTACCGCGATGCAACGAGGCTACAGGGGATAGCTGTAAAATAAATACATCGATGTATTTTTATTTTTTATTTTTTTTTTTCGAAAAAAACCCACACACCGCGTCGAGAACACGAGTTGCCGTTGGGCCGATCGCCCGATGTAACTGAGTAAATTATCCTTTCGCGTGGGAGCAACACAGTGCTCATCAAGAATTTACGAGTTGGGTAGACCCATCGATACGGTTTATATAGTACAACAACTGAACTGCTGTTCTTCCGACCTATCGCTTCGCTGAGACCGTATAACATTCTGAACTCTGCAGTTCTTTTTTATACACCCGATTTGCTTTAAGCATTTTTTTTGTTTCGCGAAATATTTATAATATCAAATTTTTCGATATTTCTTCGATTTTCCTCCGATTTACGATCTCAATGACTAAATCAATAAAAATTGAGGAAAAATATAAAGCTATGAAAAAAATTACAAAAAAAAATCTCCAAAATGGAAATTCGGCATTTTTCCCAAAATTCTTCATTTTTTTGCGGATTTTCATTATACTAGTCGTGACTTTTCAACTCTCGGCCTTCCGTTACCCGATATGTATGCTAAAACGGTTAACATTATTGGGTCATAGGGACGAGTCTGGTACACGCATGTTTGTCGTATACTTCGGACGAACGTCCCGGAGGTATAACATCTATGGGCACATAGACCCGACTGCGACTATTACAATAGTTGAAAGTTCAAAATCGCGCCCAGCTACCATTACGATGCATCGCTGCTTGTGTAAATGCTCTACGGGTATACGATACCTCTCGTGACTCTTGGGCGATAATACGCCCCGGTGAAAAGTGTAACTCGTTGAGCGTGTGGGTCGCATTGTGGGTCAGAATCGCCTACGTTTTGCTGCGCTCACAACTCCGACGACTGAGACACGATTCCTCGGGTCTTTCTCTTCTTTTTCATTTTTCTTTTTTTTTGTTCTTTATGTCGCTATCCCCGGTTATTCGTTGTCGATTTCCCGCGACGTTCGTTCACCGATAAACCGCGAGTCTTGAATCATTGCTCCGATTTCATTTGAATCATCGCTCCGCGCGCGCGTACGAATGATTCGGCAGTCGAGAAGACGAAGGAAAAAGATAGATCGATAGTGAGAAAAACAAATAAATTAGTATGGCAAACTATGGACAACTAAAAAACCGAGAGGAGTATCAATGTCGGACGATTAGAGTCAATTTGCGCCTTAACCCTCGTCGGACGACTAATCTCGTGCATTTTGCGTATATAAGGAAGATACTGGCAAAATCGGTACTGGCGGCAGGACGGAAAAATTACGAAGACAAAATTTTATTCAATTTTTTTTGTTTATCAAAAAATGTTTAATGTTCGATGTAAGAATTTAAAAAAATTGGAGTAGAATTTGTGGAATCGTATTATTACGCGCATATACTTGCGAAAAGGGGACCCGATGAGACTGTCAATGCTTTAACGTATACGACGCACGATGATAGATTATTCTATCGATTTAATATTATTATTGCGCTTCAAACTGCCTGCACGCACCCTCTACCAGAAGCGATGCTGAAAAGATTTCTTTTCTCCAGTTATTATAACCGCAAACATAACCTAACATATTTCGTTGCCCAATTTCGTAAAAGCCTCGATATATAGATATAAATATTACAAAGTGTCATTTTACCTGAGATTTCTCCGCGGCTAATAGTTAGCCGATCGCTTCCTCCATCAATCCGATATCTTGCATGCGGCTTTGATTTATTATTTAACCACCGCGAGTGCGGTGGCCGTTGATACTCGAGACCGATATACCAGTCCCGTCTGGAACGACCGTACCCGTTATTTACAGTTATCCATTCTATTCTGTCCCAACCTATGATCGAAACCACGCACCGACGCTCGGAGGCCCTGTTACGAAATTACACGCGCGCGGAAACACTTGTGCCTCTTCGAGTGGATGGACCCTAAAGCTCTCGTGTACCTCGAGAGAACGAACGATAAGTTCGTGCATTTTTAAATATCTTTCAACGGAACCCTTATGCCCCTTATCTTCCGGGTACACTCGAGAAAATATATATATATATACATATATAATAGGGGTAGATAAAAACGTATACCAGAAACGTTCTCTTCGTCGTGTTCGGAGGTTCGGATGCTTCGAAATTACCGCTACCGAAACAGCACTAAACATCTTTACCGTCAACGTAGTTACAAAAAATTGTCAGCGTTTTTTGGGTACTCGAACTTTTTTTCTAAGCTTTTCAATAACGAGACTACTGAAAAAATATATTACCGTGGGGAATATGCGAAACGAACTTTCATGCGATGTTCCTTTCGGCCAATTAAAAAATAAAAAAAAACATATTTCTCATACAATTTTTAATATTGAGATCCGGCATTTTTTTTACGCGATTGGAACGCCGTTGCCTACAAACAATCGCATGGAATTAGCGATAACATTTTTTTCCCTATAAAAAAAAAAATGAAACACGCGTTTTTCGCTTCTCAAACCCCCAGACTCCGCGACCAATTATCTTTTTACCTGTCGTTTCCTCTCGGCGTTAAGAAACATCAATGATGATTAGAAGCCTTCGGCGAGCCTCTCGGTTCGCTCATACATTAGTCGTAACACACGCATAATTCATCTCGAGTGTGAAAAAAAAAAAAAAAACAAATCGCATTCTTTTGAAGAATGCAAAGTGACTCGTTTCAACGTGTAACGGAAAATCACATCTGACAACGTCGAACAATTGAATAATTACCGGCGATAATTGTTTCGACGACTTCGTTTATAAGTTCCAACACGTTGAACAACTTGCCAACATCGTTTATAAATGCCAACGCATTGAATTTACCTTCGTCGATTTATTTTTCTCTAAAGACATCGTTAAAGCGTAAAAAAGAGCAATTTTTTTTTCAAAAGAACGTCGGATTTCGATTTAAGCCAAACTACGTTGAATTTTTGTTTGAATTGTGATCGCAATTTTTGCTTTAAATCTCACAAAAATTAACCCTCTGTTATACTCGTGTATAAAATCACAGACCTTGAAATTTCAGTTCGGACTGCACTACGACCTCGATTTTCGAAACAGCGACGGAACCGGAACCGCGTCGCTGTTGCAAAAATCGAGGTTGCGCACGACCGCTAGCGCGAGCTCTGCGCACCCGCCGCGGTCGCTGGCTGTCGCAACGCTTTCCCCACCATGCGCCACATCGATCGATACGCGCCGCGGAATGGGGAATGTCCCGAAAATCGAGGTCCCGATAATCGAGGTCGTAGTGTATATTTGTTTTTCCTTTTTTTTTTTTTTTTTGTTTTTTCTAACAAACGTTAAACTTTGCATAACCATCTATAAATTCGGACATCTTGAATTTCCGTAACAAATTCCGTGTTTGTCATTTTCTTTTGTTTTTCTAACGAAATATTTGTCGTTTGTGTTTCAGGATCATGTAGTTCAAGCCTTCGAACAATCTCTCGCGAACATGAACCAGAGACTGAAACATCTAACAGCTACAGCCGAAAAGAAAGTAAGTATCATTTTTCGTTTCGTAACGTAACATGCGTCTAAGGACGCAAGATGCGCAATAAAGAGACAAAAGGCATATTCCGCATTCTTTTCCATGATAAATCGCGTGTGATACACGCGCAATAATAATATAACAATAATAATAATAATATGTTATCATTGCATATTATTATTGTTATTATCATATGCACCTCCGCTGAAGTCCAAACAAATTTCTAACGATGTAGCCTTCGATGCCCCGTCCACCCCATCGGTAACGGGCAATTTACTCGAATCGGCGGGCCGCCATCGCGGACGATTACGAGCCCTCGACGAGTTATTCTCAATCTCTCATTCCAATCGAATATTCTATGACTTTTTCCCCTTAACCCTCAATCCTCATCGTCCCTTCGGATATTACTGACAAATGCACGACTCCGATAAACGCACTGCGGGGTGCCAATTAGTCGTCATACCTCCGATATGGAGATTTTAATCAACGAGCTGCGTGATCATTTATTCAAATACAAAACCGTCCATTTTTTTTTAAATTGCTCGGTAGAAGTAAACTTTGTTATTCGTCGTTTATAAACTGTATCCGATTTACTTTTTTCCACTGATCGCGAATCTGCTACTTTTTTTTCTTTTCATAGAATCTCTCGTGCGAAAGTTACGGTTAAAATAAAAATAAAAAAAATTGTTTCGAAATGTGCCGAACGTCGAACAAAATAACATCGAATTGTCGTTAATATCGCCAAATTCACTCGGTCCAATAAGTCCTTCAAAGAAAATCAAATGTCTCGATCGTAAATTTCAAAATTATCGAACCAATTTTTCTTGTCACAAAATTCGTTGTAAAGAAATTAATAAAATCGTGAAAAAAATTTATTCTCGTCGAACGAAAAAAAACTTGAAGTAAGTTTAAAAAAAAAAAATGACAAACCGAGCCATCGAAGAAAAGATCGAAGATATTCCAACTGGCAGAGCGATCGACCATAAAAAGAAACTATTGGTACAGTCAGCGTTCGCTTGGGTGATGAATTGAGCAATGAATAATCGCAGACAAGACGTACAGAGCCCGGAGGCCTCGGTAGCGTTGAAAAAAACGCGGTGAATCGTTTCGAAGAGCGGTTCGAACCTTGAACAATCTTGTGACCGAGAAAAAAGGCCCATGGATACATAGGAGACGGGCGATGGCGATGCAGGATCCGTGTGCGCCTCTCGTACTTCGCGATGAGTAATACAAGGATTTTTTTTTCTCAGCACGCAAACACCCTGGAAATTCGATTAAAAGTTCGGTTAATCAATTCAGCATAATGAAAATAAAAATTTCAATACATTCGATTGAATACAAATGAAAAATTTCGCAGAACTTTTAAATTCGAAGAATTTCCAAAAATGACGATGTGATTTGGGAAAAAAAAAAAAAAAAAGTTACCGGAACCCGAGAAACGATTTATCATTATTACGGATTATGAACGGAAGTTCAAAGAGAGCTTTCGATTCGAGTGACATCGCGCGATCTCGTACTCCGCTGTCCAACGACGAAAGCGCCGAAAGTACGAAGAAAGAATCGTCAAAATCGTCGAGCGTTAAGAGAGATAATAATAATAATGGAGCAAAACGAAAGGAAAATCCGTGGAACTTTCAGGCGCGTTTGGAAAGAGGTCTCGAGAGTCTCTCGAAAAAAACGGCGATCTATCGAAGAAGAAAAATGAAATCGAGCGTAAAAACGATTTCGGCGAAATTGACGAGTGTCGATGGAAATTTTTCAATCGCAGGAAACACCAATGCGAGTATCGATATCGTTGAGAGACATTGCGAGGAGAATAATACGGGCGATAAAATGAGTGTAAAAGCGAGCGCGAGGTCTATGAGGGAATTATTCAGTATGGCTGATTCGTGGAGCAGCGACTCTGTCGCCAGTCACTCGGAAAGTTGCACTTGCTGTAGCGTCGGGAAGAGCAACGGACGACGACAAGCACCGTGTCCGGTTCACGGAGCCTCGAGTGGCTTCGAGAAAAAATCATGATTCACTTCTTTTTTTTTTCACAATCCCGCTGTATAATTTGTTTCGGAAATAAAAATATGAAAGAATTACAGAAATTCAACGAATTCGGTATTTTTTAAAATACGAGAAAGCAATTTCTATCGTTCTCCGCGGATCGTGAAAAATCGAAAATCCGGAGAAAATCGTATCGAAGAAATCTTTAATCAATTTATTTTTCTTCAGGATTCCGAGTTACAAGAACTTCGGGATACAATCGAGAGGTTGCGAAAGCAGAGTGCGGAGGCGGGACTGAACGGTGCGGCATCGAACGGTCGTCGTCACACACTCGGCGATTCGGACTCCGGAACGACGGGTTGCGCGGGTTACAGCAATCATCAGGGTCCTTCGATGGCTCGACAATTGTCGGCGGATAGCGTGACGTCATTGAATTCATTGAGTAGCGCTTGTTCGGCGAGTAGCAATCGTAAGAAGAAGGGATGGTTGGGTTCGTTCTCGAAGAAATTTTCTCGTTCGAGAAAAAATCGTCACGGCTCGGTATCGGACGCGGAGGATTGCAAGGACAGTCACGGTGGTGATAACAGCGCGCCGAACAGTCCGCGACTTCCGACAGCGGCGAAACACGAACACGCTGCGCAACGAAAGGAGATCGCCAAAGCGAACGGTCAACAAAAATCGTCACCTGAACACGAGAATCCGATGAGCGGTAGCAAGAGCAGCTCGGCGCTTTACAAGAAGGAAGAGGAGGATGTTGACGAGCTGAAGAAACAACTCAGACAGAAGGATCTCGTTCTCACGGAGATAACGCTCGAGGCTTTGTCGCTGAAAAACGAAGTCTACAAGATGAAGGTGAGCTTCGAGTCCCGTTAGCGGTTGTTAACCGTTAATTTTAATTATTTTCCATATTCATAATTTCCAAAATGAACAACGATTCTCGTAGTTAAAGAAAAACAAAAGAAAAATTGATGAAATAAAAGAATTTTTTATTTATATTCCGTCATTAGAATCAGATGAACAATCTGAAGCAGAACAACGAGCGTCTTCAGCAGCTGGTAACATCAAAGTCGCTGACCTCGTCGCAGTCCTCGCTGCCCAATGATCCGGAGCGTCGTTTCAGCGTCGCTGCGTTATCGAACGGCGATCATCACACCGGTAACTCCGATCGGATGGAGGATCTGAACGTCGCGGAACATGCGGTAGCCGCGACGTACGCGACAACGACAGCGACGGCGACAGCGGCGAGCGAGAGCGTCATGGAACAGGATACGGACGGCAAGCGTATAAATGTCGCTGTGTATCTTGGCAGCGAGAAGAGTTTCAACGTCAATCTCGTATCCGGGAACAACGACGAGGGCGTCGGCGAGCCGCCGCACTGCGTTATCGCGAGCGTTTGCATATCGAATAAAACATCTTGGGACTCGTTGGACGGTACTGTGCGTCGTTGTTTCAAGGATTACGTATCGCGCGTCGATCCGGTGACGAATTTGGGTCTTGGAGTCGATTACGTTGCGGCTTATCATCTCGGCGAGGCATCGAGATTCACGAACGAGTCGCGGCATCCGGAGCTTCTTCCGTGCGGTTATCTGATCGGTCATGTAAAGACGATTTATCTCGTGCTATCGGGTTATTCTTGGCTCGCGGTAGACACCCTTATACCGAAATCGATTGTTCAACGTCTCGTCTCGCTGCTGACGGAGCATCGAAGGCTCATCCTCTGCGGCCCGAGTGGCACCGGAAAGAGTTATCTCGCCGGAAAATTGGCTCACGCTCTCGTCGACGCGGACGCCGACGCCGATGCCAAAGACGCTGCAGCAGTCGCGACTTTCAACGTCGATCACAAATCCAGCAAAGAATTGACTCAGTACTTGGCGCACATAGCCGAGAGATGCGACTCGAACGCCGCTGACGAATTGCCCAAAGTCATTATACTGGAGAATCTTCAACACGCCGCGTCCCTCGGAGAATTGTTCAGCGGACTTTTGGGAACGAGACACTCGACTTGTCCGGCTATTATCGGTACCATGAGCCAAGCGGCTTGCAGCACAACCAATCTTCAGTTACATCATAATTTCAGGTTCGCGGCTATTATATATTTTTTATTTTTCTCATTTTTTTCTTTTAACGAAATATTTTTCTTTAACGATTTTGCAAACTAATGGACATTCTTATTTGGGGTTAAACGAATAGATGGGTACTGTGCAGGAAGGATATGGAACCGGTAAAGGGCTTTCTGAGTCGTTATCTTCGTCGGAAACTACTGGAACAACAACTGCGGGAAACCGCCGGCGCGAGAAACGCCGAAATGGCAGCGGTAGTCGAATGGTTGCCGAGACTGTGGCTGCATCTTAATAAATTCCTCGAGACCCACAGCAGCTCCGACGTAACGATAGGTAAGCATTCCCGTTGTACTCTGCTTTCCGTTTTCCGCTTTTTTCGTTTCCGCTGCAATCAAATTCTCGACGTTATCTTTTGCTTTTCCAGGTCCGAGTCTGTTTCTCTCGTGTCCCATGGAAGTTGCGGGTTCCCAAGTTTGGTTCACGGATCTCTGGAATTACTCGATAATTCCTTATCTCGTTGAGGCCGCGAAGGAGGGCAACGGCGAGGCGGCATGGGAGGATCCGACGGAATTCATAACGACGAGTTATCCGTGGATCGCGACCCACGCGGTTCACGGCGGTAGCGACGCGCTCCGGCACTTGAGGCCCGAAGACGTCGGCTACGACGTCGTCAGCTCCGGACACAATTCCGGCGTCGGAGCGTCGAGCGTTCGAAGTCTCGGCAGCGCGCACAGCGACACCGAAGGCGATCCCCTGGTAACCTAAATTCGATTACGAAACATTCCTTTCTTCTTATTTCTTCCGGTAGCAAAATCATTTATCCATTCGCATCGTTCGACCGGTAGAATATAATCGCCCGCGCGGCTTTATTATAATTGCAGCTAAACATGCTGATGAGACTACAGGAAGCGGCCAATTACTCGAGTCCGCACAGCAACGACAGCGACTCGGTTACGTCTATGGACTCGTCGCACACGAGACACTCTGAAGATCTGAGCGCTTCGACCTCATCGTCGAGGGGAGTCGAATCGGCGCTGTGAAATTTCGTCGATGATTCGATTGAGATAATAGATACATCTTGAAAAAAAGAAGAACGCGAAAACCGATCCTTACCAATTTCTCATCAATCGAAACGGCTGCAAAATC
Organism: Cryptus armator; assembly: GCA_963971235.1. Classification (NCBI taxonomy): domain Eukaryota; kingdom Metazoa; phylum Arthropoda; class Insecta; order Hymenoptera; family Ichneumonidae; genus Cryptus; species Cryptus armator. Next base: position 1,804,489 of record OZ020234.1, on the reverse strand, counting down.
GCTTTTTTTCTCGCGTTTGGAAGGAAAACTTCGATTTTAATGGAATTTTTTTAAAAACACGACAAGACATCGAAATTCGTTTTTGTCGACGCGAAATTTTTTATTTATTTTTTTTTCGACGCATCGAAGAATTCCGAGCGTCGCGCTGATTGCGGTTGGGTTCGCGTAGGTCAGTTCGCGCGCGTGGTACGGTACACGAACCCTCGTCGGTCAGTCACTATTGTCGGCGCGTTTATCGAGTAACGAATGAGCGTTAATAGCGCGCGTAGTTCTAAAGATAGAAGGATCGGAGCGCGGCGACCGGGAGCATCCAGAGTTCGACGACGGAAAGCAAATAAAAAACAATCAACGAGACGGAAAGTGTTATTGGGTACGCGAAGCTCGAACGAAATAGGCGACGCGAACTGTCGCCGCTACCGGCAAATCGATTGCCAACGATTTTAATCGGTCTAATGAGAATAAATATTCGATATTCCGTGGCGATAATTCAATGTTTCGATGTAACTGATAAGGTATCATCGATATACGCAATGCAATAATAATGAGTTAAAATGAAAGAAGCTTCGAGGCGACGCTAAAGCAATTCCGAGGACAAAACAATTGTCGATCATTGGCCGTTGAGAAAAATCTCAAGTATGCGCCATTAATATCATTTCGTTTTGTTTTCGAGACGATTAATATCTTTTTTGCCCTCGGAAAGCTTCAACTTCATTTTAATCACGCGAATAGGCGAAATAACGATTCTATTTTACGAGAATACTATACGTTTCTACGCGATTCTTATAACCAATAGCTGTAGTCTTCGGACGGTCGAAGATTACGCGAGAATAATGAAGGAGAAAAAAAAAACGCACACCGAAGGCTCGTTACTTGTTAGCGAACAACATGAATTTTCCAAACGGGTTTATAACAGTATTATAAAAGCGTTTTACGAGTCGCTTTTTTTTCTCACGGACTCTGGGCGCGAATTTTGCAATTTGCCGATTGCGAAAATTCGATTATACAACGGGCAGATCGACTATGCCGAATATTATACATAAATGGTAGTGTACAAACGAACCCCTTCGGTGTAGCGAAGAAAAAAAAACATGGAAAACGAAAAAAAAAAAAAAAAAAAAAAATTATGCCACGAAACAGAATTTGTATCGTCTGCTCGGAAATAGTATATTTATACAGAATTTGCTATGAAAAGCCTCTATTTAAAAAAAAAAACAACAAAAAAAAAAGAAAACAAAAATGTTAATATAAATAAATAAATCTATATATATATATTATACATACATACTTTACCGATAATGGCGCTAAATTTTATATAAATGTATGATCATTATATATATTCTGAGTAAAATTTATATTAATAGACGAATAAGTTACGTGAGTAATTCTGGTCATTTATAATTGTACATAGAAAATTTAAAAAAATAAAAAAAACGGAAAAAAAAACGACAAAAGATGCCACAGGAATAATTAAGCGAACATCGATGGAAGCAAAAGAAAAATTGCTCATGTGTGTGTATAAAAAAAAAAAAAAACAATTGAATTAACGATATCGCTTTATACAATCCGCTCACAGTTACAGAAAGAGAAAGAAGCCTGTTGTGCGCATGCAAATTCATTCTTACACCGCGTATTGTAAATGTCATTTGAATATATATTGCTGGAATGAAAAGTGAATAAAATAAAATAAAAAAAACAATCAGTGAAATAAGTTCGAAGGCGCCAACGCGAAAACAATATATTACTGTAACAATGTACGCAATGTACGACTGTGCTGTACGTGAATGTAATATGAAAAGAAGAAGAAAAAAAACAATTATACATAATTACAATCGCATTTACAGGTTTTTTACGTTTGTACCGTATTTATATGCTGTACGGCGCTGCACCCAAACACTACCGAAGTAATAATTAATTATTGTGTCATAAAAATAAAATGTTAAACTATAAAGCAAAAAAATGATTTTTTTTTTAATCCCGCCACGTTTACCAATCATAGTAAATGTCGTCCCGATAATTTGATTAATTAATATCTTGTCGTTATAATTAATTGCCTCGAGAAGTAATTGCCAATTCGAAATGCTCGATTGGAGAGCCGCGACGCGATCGTCGCAATCGTAATATCATTGCGATTGGATAGCAATCCCGCGATTAATTAAACGCGTACCTATGTCTTGACGAAAATAAATTTTTAAAATCGCGAAAGTTACGGCGCGGTATACGAGAAAATGTATTTATTTTACAATCCGTTAACAGCGCATTCGGTGCAAAGACTCGATGCGAGAAAAAACAGAGAGCGCGCCAATGATTAACTCACAGCGCGAAACATATCGACGGATATAATTGACAAACTGCATGTAGTTATCGACAACGGATTGTAAGTTATCATTACAAGAACATCGATCATCAAAGATTTTGCATCGTTTAGAACGAAACGTCGAGATCGACGAGAAAATAAAACGGTCGCTATCATTGCAACAACCGAACGATTTGACGAGTACCATTGTCTTCGAAAAAACAGCTATGACTTCGGAGGGGTTTTTTCTTTTCATTTTTTTCAGCTTGCGCCGTGACAAATTATGCTGCATGACGCGTAGAGCGTCAGTCGAGATTTTCATCATCGAGCGGAAAGATTGGCTCCGTTTTTTCTTATCGATGCTTTTACGCTTATTCTTCGTCGGGAAAAATAATTGCAGAAACAAAAAGTAACGAAATCTCGAAAATAAATGTAAATAAAAAAGATATTTAGTGATTCAAGAAGAAAAAAAAAATCAATTCATCGCGTTTGCGATGATTGACTCGCAAGATAAAAAATCGTAAAATATCGGTTCACACAATTTATTGCTAGTCAAAGATTTATTTATTGTTTGAATTTTCTGTGTTTTCGGTAATTATTGAAAATCAGTAAATTTGCCCGAATTTCGAGCTTTTATAATGGATACATATAATCGATAATAAATCATCTATCGGTAAATATCGGCTTTATCGATGATCCAGTATGACATTGGAGGCATATTTTTTAAGTTTTAAACAATATTCAACTACAGCATAAATAGTGAGAAGTCTTCGATCCATAGCGCTGAGATGATCTTCCGTCGCTAGCGGAAGTACGTCGGCCATTGTTGCTTCGTGAGCCAAAATTCGTCCTAAAGAAAGACTAAGAGCGCCGCCGCTCATGAGTCTCAATCGATCCCACGTAGTTTTGTGAATCCTAAATGGAAAAAAAAAATAATAATTTTCGACAAATTTTCGACGGAGGAACGGTAAAGCGAATATTAAAATTTGGGAAATACTCGCATGCAGCACTGGTAGAGAGGCGCTAAAATATCGATATGATCGACATCGGGATTCGCGAGACTCTTCCCGTTGTCGATGAGCAAAACTGCGGGATTGTGAAAAATGTTTTGCGGCAATTCGTAGTGATGACGATCGCCGTTGTCCATCAAAAAATCGAAGACAGCCGTATCGACTAAATCGAGTAATCTACTCGAGGCCTGTGGCGCATAAGTCTTACTCTCCTTTACCTGTGTCCCCAAAGATACAACAATTACGATCTTTCGCCATTGAAAAAAATTGTTACAATTTCTTTTTTACAGTATATAAAGTTTAAAAATGTGCATAGAATGCATAGAAATATGATATTATCATTATTATCGTATACCTTATCGCAATAATTCGAATCCGTTTCCCAAAGTGCAAACTTATCGGCTTTGTACGTTCGTTGCCAGGGATGACGATGTTTGGTGAGTTTAAGATAAGAAGGAAGCCAAAGAACGAGGGCTCCTTCCAAAATATCGCCGTAACCGCAAACCGGATCGGCCGGCGAGCAATAATGGCAGACGCCGTACAGACAAGTATTGTTAGTTTCTCGATACATTGTCGCGAACAATCCCGGTGTTGCGCGACTTCTTACTTCTTCCGAAAGATTCACTGAAAATCATTTGACGGATATTTGGCAAATTATAGATCGAATCTATATATCAATCGAAAAGAAATACTAATTTGTCACTCATAGATATATATAATTTCGTACATTTTCTTATTACCGTAAGAGGAACTCTTCTCAACGATAACAGCGAAGATAAATGAAAGGCAACAACCTCGGCGTTGTGCCGATCTTTTCCATAATAAACGGGACCCTCGATAACCGCGTCTCTCGTGTACCACTGAGGTTTGAACATTGCTTTGACGCCCCCTTCCAGTGTCAACATCAATTTCAATTGCGTACCTACGAGAGCATTGTCAGCCCTCGCGACTTTTGCCCTTCTCAGCGCGTCCAATATTGTTCCCAATTCGGGAGCAGCCGGCGGCAAAAGCTGATGCGCATCGGGCCACTGAAATGCCCATAATTCATCAACACTTGTCAATTTCTTCTCGAAACTCTCAATACCGATTTTAATTCACTGTATTTCGGAGACTATTCGGTCGATTTTTCCATTTTTTTATTTTATGATAATTTCTTCGCAGTACTGTGTCCGAACCCACGTGAGATTCGGAGAGAATAGTGAGGATCTCGATGAGTTAAAAATCTCAAAAGATTGATTTTGCATAATAATAATTCCAAAATGTTAATAACAAATTACTGAAATTTTTTTTTTTTTAATTCAACAAATTACCCGGTAAACCAACTTTTTAAAAAAATAATTTGTTCATTTTTCCGAATACGTATGAATTTCTTCAAAATTTATTATTAAAATTATAAAAGTTTTTAAACGCGATTTTCAAACAATACACAAAATTCGGAAAAAATTCATACGTATTCGGAAAAATTAACAAATCATTTTCATTAAAAAATAAATGTCGGTTGCCGGGTAATTTGACGAACTATTTTTTTTTTGTTCATTAATTTGTTAATAACATTTTGGAATTATTATTGTGCAAGGTCAATATTTTCAGAATCTCGCGTGGAGTCGGACTGCACTATTTTTTTAAATGTCCGGCGGTTCGAAAACCAAGTAAAATGGATAATTTTCAATTTTTTCTGAAAAACTATTCGAGGCAATAGAATTAATTTTTTTCTCCGAAATATTCTCGCGTCAGGAGTCTTGCGAAACATAGTTTTTGAGACAAAAAGATGAAAAATTTAACTCGATTTCGTACCGTCGGAATAATATTGTACCGCTGTGAATAATATTATAGGGCATACGAATGGCCATTGAACTAACATTATTGCTGGGAATGCTCCATATATCGTCCTGCACGTTCGGCATGGTTCTCAATTCGGTCAAAAGTCTATCCAACAATATCGCGTAACTCGAATTTCTTTTGAAATATTTCGAAGGTAACAGTCTCATTTCAGCTTTGATTCTTTCCTCCATTTCCGTTGCCACGGATTTCTTCAATGTTCTCGTATTGTCATTAGTTTTTCCGGAATTCTCGTCGTTGATAGATTTGTCGTCGGAGACCGGAAGATTTCTCGAGTCCGTCTTATCCGGCGAACTCTCGACGATCATACGTATGAAATATACGTTGACGGTGAGGACGAGAATCAAAAGACCGCCGAGCGCGAAGAGCGCGCAGCGTCGGCCAATCATCTGCAAGGAAAGCAAATACGTAACGCGACAAAACACGGAGATGTTTTCATTTTTGGTAAAAAAAAATAATCGTTCGCAGTTTTGCCGCGCATTTTGCCGATATAACGAACTTTATGCGCTCCGATATAAATTTTTTCGTTTTTTTTCACCGAAACCGTAATTTTCCGAATGTTCGCACCGCGGGACAGTGACGGTAAAAATACCGGTCACATTTACCGCTCGCTTCTCCGGTGATAAACCTCGAAGCAAGGAGTAGGGATGAATATCACTGCTGGCAACGGTTATATCCGCGAGACAAGGACAATCAACGACTTTGAGACGTTCAACGATTGACCTCGTAAAAAAACTTGGACATCGAGTTGTGATTTAAAAAATTAGCGACTCGATACCTCGCAGCAATTGGCCCTTTCCTCGACGTCATCTGTAGTTCGATCGATCTTTCATCGTTCACTCAACACAAACTCGTATCACTTCGCTGACACGTTCGACGGCGAGTGCTCGCCGCCATTTTTCTTTTTCCGTTCCCCAAAAAACCCGAACGACACCTCGTATCAGCCAACGACGCTCCTTTCAAATTTATTTTTCGAAATTTATAATTATAAGAAAAACCGAATGCTACAAAGATTTTTCCCCTTAAAAGATCGAGTTTTCCGAAAAAATATCTATATTCGGAGATAAAATTAGAAAAGATTGCCGATATAGTAACATCGCGCGGAGACTCGGTAACGATCGATACCGGTGAGGAAGCTTCGATTTCGTTTGCGCAAATCGAAATGTTGATTTTTTTTTTTTTTTTTTTTTTTTTTTTACAGTATTTTTCCAGAGCAAATGATCGAATACGGTCATGAATTTATTTTATAAAAACATGTAAACTACATGGTGAATAATGGTAATATTATATAAGTTTAACTAAGTTTAGGCTAATACCCCTCCGCGGAGTATTCCACTTCCGTAGAACGCAGTCGTGTGTAGAATGGCTCGGTTCTAAATTGTTTTTTGCGTTTGCTTGTTTCTCGCGTGTGCCGTGTGTCGTGTATTTATGATTTTTTTTTTTTTCTTTTTTTTTTTTTTTTTTCTTTGTCATTCGTCTCGTAACTTTGTCCGAATTAGGTACAGTTGTACAAACATTTAACGTTAAAGATTAATTTTTCAATCTCTTCGTTGTCGTTCCCTTTCGCGCGCCAATTCCGCCGCGTAGTCGAATGGCGAGCCGCGTCTGTTCGATCAAAAAAGAAAACGTTTAGTAGAGTTTATTTTTGATTTTGCGAAAAAAAGTTAAACGAGCGAACGATTACCGATCTCTGTGACGATCCTTGTCACGATGGCGATCTTTGCTTCGATCTCTGTGCGCTCTGTCACGACTGCGACTCCTGTATTCCCGTTGTCTTCGACTCTTCTCTCGACTGGCCGATCGTCGACAGTGTCGATCTCTTTCCTTTTCCTTTTCCCTGCGTGGCTCACGTTCGGGCCTTTCGCCTCTCGGACGTTGTCTGTCCCGATCTCTTTCCCTGTATTTGTCTTTGGCGCGATCCTCGTCGGATCTGCAACGTGACGATTCAACGAGAAAGCTTCGATAGATAAATATGCCGATGCTCCAAGTCGGAGGCAAAAAATCCTCAATTTTATCACGAAGTTGCCGGTTTTATTTCGTATCCGAGACTTCCGAATTCGGAACCGACGAATTATCGATGTTTTTCGTTTTTATTGGATAATTAAAAATTAGTAACGTGATTGTATTCATACCACGTAGACGCACCTGGCTCGCCACTGGCTCGTTCTCTCGGCCTCTCCCCACTGTGCCTCGCCGTCCGGTATGTGTCTCGGTTGTTGCTGCTGATTCCTCGACTGGGCATTTCCGTTGTCCTTTCGTCCGGTATTACCACCGTTGTTACTGTACTTTCCCGCGTGATTATTCAACGTTATCGGCGGTTTAGCGTTTCTCGCGTTCGCCGTTTGTTGAGGAAATCTTTCGCCCAATCGATGCTCCAAATCTTTCTGAATGGGCACCGGTATCCGCGGAAATAACGTTGAAAACCATTCGAGCTTTGTGAGGAACTGTTTCAATATATCGCCGAGTTTCATCACTTGGCCACCGCCGGCTTTTACGTCCATCTCTTCCTCGTCCTCGAGATACTCGTCGTACCAGCTAAATAAATCCGCCGGTGGTTGTGTGTATCTAAACAATGCCAATGGAAGATGCGTGTTTATTGTAAGATTTTTCGTGTTTTTTTGCCGCACGCGGGTAAATTTTTATTATTCCAACTCACCTGATGTACATAAATCCGAGCGCTCTGATGTAAGGGGAGTCCGGATGATTGATGAGACCGTTCAATTGTTTCCTAGTTAGTCTCAACGTGAAGAGTTTGTACAGAAGACAATACGCCGTCGAGACTATTCCACCCGCTCCGACGCCGCGTACCTAAACATATCGCTCAACCGTTACAATTTTTAAATCTTTTAAATCTATCGACGCAACGGCCGAGAAGAACGAAACTCGTTTGATCGGACGAAATAACGAAAGTGGCCGCGCGATTTCGAACGTTTTCGCCGATTTATTATCTCGACTCGTCGCAAAAGAAAAGTATCCGACCGACGCAACCGCCATACGGATAATTGTTTTTACGCTAACGCGGTAAAATCCGCGCGATCGTTTATTTTAAAAAATGCCAAAGATGGCAAAAACAGCAATTCGAAAAATGTTCAATTTTTTTTTTCAGAAAGAAATTCTTTGTTAATTCTACATTCTTTATTGGTTTATTTCATAAATATATAAAGAAACGGCAGATTTAATTTTTTTTTTTTTTTTTTCTGCAATATCGGCAATACGTCTATCGGAGACTCGTATTTTTGTTCTTTTGCTTAAAAAAACATACTCACGCCTCCGCACATGCCGGTCTGACCAGCCGTTTTCCTGCTGCCTTTCTCCCACGGCTCCAGGTGCGAAACCTTGTAGTAAATCTCGTCTATCACCTCGTGGTACGTCTTTAACTCGTATAGATTAACTTTAAAGTAGTGCGAGGATTGTATATTCGTTAATATCAACGGATTCAAATTCATCGTCCTCTCGTTACCCCACAACGGCAGGATGTTGGATTTTTTTCCCTCTTTCTTGTTGGAACCTCGTTCCTCCTCCGCGCCACTTGAGTTGTTCCATGGCGAGCCTTGACACAAAAAAACACAAATATTTTACGAACGTCCGACGACGTGCTACTTTCATTCTTCTTTCAAGAAAACTTGTATATCCGACCTTCAAATCGTACTTTTGACTTAACGGAAAATAACTCCGATAAATATTGACAAAGCAGGAAGGAATACGATGCAACTGATTATTGTAGCTCTCGAACGCAATTGAACTAAAGAATAGGTTAAATGTTATTGAAAACATTGCACGTTTTTCGGGGTGAATTTCGCGGTATTCCTCGAAGCGCGGGATTCGAGGTTATTTACTTCGTAACAACATTTTTCGTTGACAAAGTGGAAAAGCATTATTTTTCTTTTTACCTCCATCAGCACCTTCCGTGTCTTGGGACTGCATGTTTCGTTGATTTTGTTGGAAAAGTCCCAGCGCAAGGTGGGCCTCGGGACTCGAAGGTCCCGCACTCAAAACCCGCCCCTCGTTTGTGCACTAACGACAGATTAAAGTTTTCGTACTTGTTGCTCTTAAAACTACTTTATCGTACTAATGGCCAACGAATCGAGGATAAATCGACTCTTTTCGTTGTCGTACTTATTTTAACACGCGCGTCCCTCCGAGCATTAAGAAAAACCTGACGTCAACGCGAGTGAAAAACAGAAAATCAGCTTGCCGCACCTGCGCACTGCGATTCTGGGAACTTGTTTTCGCATAATAATTCCGTATGAAAGTGAAAGTTTCGATGAAATTATTTTCGTTTGTTCGGTTGCCGCTTCGAACGGTCATTTGGGCAGTTTTCACCGCGACTTAAATGAGACTGAAAAGGGTCTAAAGTCTGAACTAGTGACAAATTTCTAGGAAACGCATGCGATTGGCTGTAAACTAGAGAAATTCACGGTCACTAAAAGCTTGTCACTAGGTCAGACCCTTTTCATTCTTAATTTGAATCCCGGTGGAAACTCTCTCTAATGCCGCGTAGTGTCCGACGGCAAAAATTTGTCGTTCACAACGCAATTTATCGATTTTTCACAATTTCAAAAGTAAAAACGGAACGTCATTCAAAATCATTCAAAGGGTCGAAAATGATAGCCTGGATGACCCTTCCAACGAATCGACAAAGAACGAAATTCCGTGAAGTATCGAACGATTTGATTCACAGTAAATGTGAAAAATGTGATTCTTTTAGTTACGATTCCATGCTTTCAGATATCGCTACAATATCGCCTAGGAAATTTCCGTACGTGTAATATGCAAATATGCACTTCGGCGATACAGTTCGATTCACGAGTCGACGGATTGATTATTAATCATCCAGAGTTTCGAGCATCATATTCCGCTACGTTTTTATGCATTTTTATCATACCATCGTCCTCGAATGGCGAAAGCGATGTATTGCGCTGAAATTCTAGTAACTTTTGTTCCTGAGTATCGATCTTCTGTGTCGCACATCAAAAATCTTCCTAGACAAAAATCGCGATTATTCGAACTAATCGCTCCAAGGATTCGCAAAAACATAAATCCAATGATCTATCTTTGAAACTGGTCCAAATAAATCCGATAACCAATGATAATATTGTACATACAATTTATCCCAAGCCCGACGTCGACCCGCCAAAAATCAAGATTATTGGCCCACAAAATATAAGTGTAGCAGCTGAGATATGGATTTTATCTCTGTACAAGCCGTGAAAGTGGGTCGCGCACACACTAGGCGGGTGGTTGCCGCCAGTGCGCACGCTTCGATTATCGATTAAAACGTTACGTCCCCCCGAATCCGGAGAGACGGAAAATCTCATTTATATGTGCGCTCTCGCTCGAATCATCGACTGTCGTACCTCTCGGCAACGACGATAAGAATCGTCGCTGCCCTTATCTCATCCTAGTCTCGTTCTCTCCTATACCGAAGCCGGCTTATTTTTTGAATAATAGAAAAAATGCGGTGAAATAAAAAGATCCTAGTGGGGTACGCGGTGCGTGTTCGCAAAATCGGCCATTTTGGTAGTCATAAAACGCGAGCAACGAATAGCGATAGGGATATTACAACTAGCGTATAACTTCGAGCTACCCCTACCGTCGCGATAGGAGGTGGTGGCAGTTCGGTGTTGCCCACGAGACGCAACGCAGGTACTCGCGTGAAATAAATATCGTGTAAATCGAAAGTGAGAAAAAAAGGATCCAAACCGACGAGAGAACGAACAAAAAATCTAGAAAAAAAGGGTTCGGGTGTGCGGTGTGTGTAGTCTTCTGGTCAGTGGGCGAAGGCGACAGCCTGAGAAAAACATGGCTGGAAACACGGGAATGGAGCAGTTGATTCCAATTGTGAATAAACTCCAAGATGCATTCACGCAGCTTGGCGTGGCTATGCAACTCGATCTACCGCAGATCGCGGTTGTCGGCGGTCAGAGTGCGGGAAAAAGTTCCGTACTCGAAAACTTCGTTGGCAAGTGAGTAACGAATGAAAAATGTGCTTTTTTTTTTCAAATTTTTTTTCATTCCCCCCTTTCGACACTACGAATTTTCTACGTCATTTTTTTCAATGAATTTCGATGAAAATTTGTGTCGTTGCGGGTTGAGTTTAAGGCGTGGCGAGAGAGGGTTTTAGCTCGTCGACGGCGTACAGCTATGAGGCGACGATGAACCAGTTTCTCCGCGATGTGTTCACAGCCTCACAGATCGATATCATCGATCTGACAGTTGGCGAGTTTCCGGTTTGAAAAAAAAAATGTCGTTTTTCCGGCCCCCTTGGGGCTTTTCGAGAGTATTTCTTTCGGTAGGATTTACGAAGGGCGGTGATACGTTTCGAGAGAAAACATTTTTTGAGAGATACGTTTTTTTTTTAACGGGAAATCGTAGGAAGAGCGAGACGTGACGTCAGCCGACTCGTGGACTGTCAAACGCAACGCTCTCGCGATTCGATATCTACATCACGGTTCCCATATTGATGACATCCAGTATCGCGCGCTCCCTCCTCCTTTTGCTATTGTGTGACAACGATATTGGGAATTACTGTGAATCGACGACAATCGCGAGAATTTCGAAAATTACTTACGAGCGGCTCTCAGGAATGATTCGTCCCACAAGAAACACTTGTATTCATTGAACGGAACTTCACAAATAAAAATGAAATTTACCCGGCGATTCAATGAATTTTATACAGCAAAGCGGATTTTCAGTTGATTTTGCAATCCACAGGATAGAGTTATGTCAAAATCATTGAATATTATTCTTGGATATCCGACGCTCCGTCGATATTTTCTACAGAGCACCAGAGATGTTATTCCTTGGTTTGTCATCGCTACGCCTGTTCATCGTAGACATCAACAATTCAAACTGCAGATCCCAAAGGGATGGTTGAATTTTTATGAATTGCCAAAAGAGACCCTGGAAATTTTATTTCCGGAAACTCGCACTTTGTCTCGTTTGATCCGGATTAATGGGGAATCGGACAAAATTCTTTTTGTAAAAACGTCTTTTAATTCTTAGAAAACAAATTTTCTGTAAAAATGCTTTTGTTTTCATTCTTGGAATTTTTTTTATAAAAACTTCTTTTTATTCTTATAAAAAAAAATAGAAAATCCTTTATTTTGCGGTCAATTGAAAATCTAAAAAAAATGTCACGCAACTATTTTTTTCATGGTGGAAAAAGCCATCCGGATCGGAATATCGATGAAACGATGGCTATATCATGTTTGCCATAAGGATTATTTACAATGTACACAAACATAGCTTATCGCTGCAACTCGCGAACAATAGTCGATGACGTAGGGGAGAATATTGCTGTAGAAAAAAAAAACGTAATATTTGTCTCATTGTAAATTATCTTTGTATTCAGATAATCTCGTTTACAGGGGTTTTTCAAAGGTTTTTTCTATCATTAATTCATGTTCATTCGTCGTCGTGAAATGAATTTAAAATACCGAAATTAAAAAACCGATAAATAACTTTCATTTTTGTTTTTTTAGTCGGCAAGCTGCGAAATTAAAAGATAATCCGTTCCGCAATGTTTTTTTTTCTAAATTGAATTTCTTTCATTGTTTTCTACTACTCGAATTTTCTCCATTGACGATTATTTACATATCGCGAAAATTTGACAAAGAATCTGCCAAAACGATCTTCTCGGATAAACTTCTCGAAACGATCGATAGATTTCGAGAGTCCATTCGCTATCATCGAGCACCTGTATCAAAATGGACGAGTTTTTTAAATATTTTTCTTTCTCAATTTATCTATAGTATAAATTCGACTTATAAATTAACGATCACGTAATCTGAACTAAAAAAAAAAAAAATTGCCTTTCAATTATTACACGTTGTCTATAACTCGTCACGAATAGTCAATACCGAAGTCTCGGTTAAAGTCACACCTCGCAACGAAGACTGTATTAAACTATAATTGACTCGCATTACCGTATCATAGCGTATTCGCCACACTTGAGACTCCAATGACATCACAACGCTGGCAACCTCATCCTCGTACTCGGAACCGTTGTGACATCACTTTTTTGAAATTTCACGCCGAGATCGCGATACTAAATTTTTTTATCGTGCAATCAATCTTGCAAATGACCATCCTGCAATCTTCTATTATTTTCTCAATTACGCGACGTTCGGAAAAATTTGAAAAAAAAAAACAAACAAAAAAAAATTATAATTCATATGCAATTTATATATTATTTACACATAATCGATACATACATCATTTGTAAAATAATTACAATTAGATTATAATAATAATTATTGTTATTAAAATCAATATACAATCTGTAAAAAAAAAATTTGTCGTTTCAACGAAAACTTTGTTCGGGCGATTAAATTTTATCTTTCTTACAGAGATTTCTTACCGAGAGGTTCGGGTATCGTAACGAGAAGACCGCTCATTCTACAGCTAATCAACTCCGTCACCGGTGAGTCGGAATAATCAATATCTCGAAGTTGACTTATCTCTTGCGATAAATACATAGGTTTATCGGTAGGATATCATCATAGGTAAGCGTGAGAATGGTAAAAAAAAAAAAGAAAAAAAAAAGCTAAGCGATCGATAATGATCGATCGAGTCACGTACGGCGTACATACTGACCGTACGTACGCATTGTCACGGTCAAGAAACACGATCTCTGCTATGCTGGCCCTACGCGTACCTCCTATTAACCGACGTCCTTCGGTGTCAATTCGTATTAATTTACCTTTTTAATCGGTATCGATATAGCTTATTTGACATAAATTAGAAGCGCCAAGTTCCCCCTGCTTTTCGGAGCGTATCGTAGAGTTTGATGATAAAAATTTTCACGCAACTACCCGCAGCGTACACTGCGCCATCGCGCAGTTCGATGCGTTCCAATCGAAGATTATCCTCGAGTTTAATCTTAAGATCGAACTAATATAATTCAATTTAGAAACGTAGAAAAGTAACTATGAGATTTAAATTTGAAAAGGAAATTCGAATAAAAAAAAATAAGAAAAATAATTTATTCTCGTGACGAGATAAAATGAGAAAACACGTGTTATACGAAGTAAACAACTTCGTTGAATGAATAAAAATGAAATTGACGCTAATGTTTCGAATGGCTATCGTTGCAATGAGAAGCATCGTGAAAAATATTTTTTTCACAATTCGTTGCAAGCGCGTATGCGCCTTTTCTCGGTGAGTCGGTCAATTATCGCTCATTAAGTTATCTCGCATCCTGCGCGCACCCGGTTAATAATGATAGCGGCGAAAGCTTGATTGCACCTCCTCGGGGGTCTATGAACTCTTTCTCTCTCTCCCAACAGACGAAATTCGTGACAAAGAGGTTGAATTTGTGTCGCGCGCTTATTAAAACGATTTTTATATTATTTTTGGTTTCAATTATTCGATCGTTTCGACTCTTACAGAATCCGCCGAGTTTCTGCACTGCAAGGGACGAAAGTTCGTCGACTTCGACGAAGTAAGAAAGGAAATCGAAGCCGAGACGGATCGGATAACCGGAAGCAACAAAGGGATATCGAACATACCGATCAATCTGAGGGTATATTCTCCCAATGGTAATTTTCATCCGTTCCTTTCAATTTATCGTTTATCGTCTCCGTTGTCGCAAAAATAAATATCAATATCTCATTATCGTTTAAATTTCAGTGCTGAATTTGACTCTCATCGATTTGCCGGGTTTAACCAAAGTGCCGATCGGCGATCAACCGGTCGACATCGAGGCACAGATCAAGGGAATGATATTTCAGTTTATCAAAAAAGAAAATTGCCTCATATTGGCCGTTACACCGGCAAATACCGATCTCGCGAACAGCGATGCGCTCAAACTTGCCAAGGAGGTCGATCCGCAGGGTAATTTCACCGAACAATGCATCTCTCCAGTTTCACTCGATTTTTTTTTCACTCACCAAACTTTCTCATCGCATCACTCTAAATGCGGGTGGATTCGCTCTAAATAATTTGTTTTTTTTTTTTTCGCAAGGCGTGCGTACCATCGGTGTCATCACTAAGTTGGATCTCATGGACGATGGTACCGATGCGAGAGATATCTTGGAGAATAAGTTACTGCCACTGCGCAGGGGTTACATAGGTGTAGTAAACAGAAGTCAGAGAGACATCGAGGGTCGTAAAGACATCAAAAATGCTTTGGCGGCCGAACGGAAGTTCTTCCTCAGGTGCGTTATCGTTTCGCGTTATAAAAATCGTATCAATTTTTACGATACATTTTTTTTTCCGTTTTATCAAAGAACAAACGCTTCTCGAAGCTCATTTGATCTTTTTATTTACAAATCTCTTTTCTTCGCCGAAAGTTTACGAGCGATTCGAGTCGATTATCGGAAACGTTCGCGAACGATGCTTCCGCGGGTAGAATTAATAATTGGGTCGGCAGCGTGGCGCGACGTAAACTCGATGCAATTTAAACTTTCAGTCATCCGTCGTATCGGCATCTAGCGGATCGACTGGGAACGCCCTATTTGCAACGCGTTCTCAATCAACAACTAACGAATCACATCAGAGACACCCTCCCGGCGCTACGCGACAGGTTACAGAAGCAACTGCTGACACTCGAGAAAGATGTCGAACAGTACAAACACTTCAGGCCCGACGATCCGGCCATCAAAACCAAAGCGATGCTCCAGTAAGTCGCGCGTCTTTCATCATCGTAATAATGAAAATAACGAAATTCAGTTTCGTCGAAAGCGAAGCATTTTATTACGGAGTACCGATGCGACGTATTATTAACTAAAGCTGAAAACAAAAACAAAAATGTCCTCGTCATCCACCGACGGAGCTCGCTATTCGCGCAGTATATTAGCTTTGACCCGAAGTATCCTCTTTTGCGCTGTTATGCGCAGTTGCGACGAAACTTTGACGAGATTTTTGTTGTGTATTTTTTTTTTTTTTTTTTTTTTTCGAAAATTCGTTATGGGTGGAGAGACCTCAACACGATATTTTTCTTGAATTTTTTCAGATCTATACAATTGTATATGTAGGTAACTCGTTGTTTTTTTGTTTTTTTCTCGTTACTTCAAGATTTATTAGGAGTAACCATAGTCGAACTTTTGTTCTCATTGCGTGATGAGTGACGATTTTGTTTTTATTATTAATACGACTTATCGATTAACGCGCTTTGCCGTGGGCTTGCGAAACGGGAACGATGCGCGATCGCCTTTACGGTCTTCGATATCGATTGTTCCGTAACTCTGTGGCATTACCGTTTTACCCTACAAAAAAAAAAAAAAAAGAAAGAAAAATAACGCGTGTTACTTAACGTTAGTTAAAAAGGCCTCTCTACCCATGCAACTAACTTTCGAGAAAAAAAATTCTTCGCTATCCTGTTCGCGCGACTTTGGTTGAGATGTAAAGATTCTTCGAAGGATGATCCAGTCGCTGCAGTCGGATTTCGAGAGAACGATCGAAGGCTCGGGATCGGCGCAAATAAACACGATGGAACTCAGCGGTGGCGCGAAGATAAATCGATTGTTTCACGAACGATTCCCATTCGAAATCGTCAAGATGGAATTCGACGAGAAAGAGCTGCGAAGAGAAATTGCTTTTGCAATCAGAAACATTCATGGTCAGTCGACAAAAAATAGAATAATATTCTCGGTGAAACTTGGATTACGAATAGCTATTCTTTTATTTTTCTTTTTCGTCGTTTCAGGTATCAGGGTTGGTCTTTTCACTCCCGATATGGCGTTCGAGGCCATAGTTAAGAAACAAATTAATCGACTCAAAGAGCCGAGTCTAAAATGTGTGGACCTAGTCGTACAGGAACTAAGCAACGTCGTGCGTATTTGTACAGATCGAGTGAGTAAATTTTCTCAATTTTTTTTCGTATAAACCGTTAACTGGACGAACACGCCGTTGAATGGAGAATTTTTAACAATTCCTTTTGTAAAAAATCTAATTGAAATCTCAATTATGTTAGTTTTCGTAAAAGAAATGTGCGTCTCGGGAGTTATGATATTCTCGCGATCGATGCACGAAGAACATGCGCCGGAAGCCGAAAGAAGCGTTCGCCAGTGTTCGGCTTACGGCCTCTACGACTGTAGAACTTCTTCGATACGTACGATTTCTTTGGGCAAAACTCGTCCGGCGATCCATCCATTTACCGAAGCGCTCGTCCTTTTAACGTGTTTAATTCGCTATCTTGGATAATGCTTTTGAACTCCCGACGTTTTTGAAAAATGTTAATCGTACGAATTTTCGATATTTCTCGTCTGTTGCAGATGTCGCGTTATCCTAGATTAAGAGAAGAGACTGAACGAATAATAACGACTTACGTTAGACAACGCGAACAGATGTGCAAGGAACAGCTAGTCCTATTGGTCGATTGCGAACTCGCCTACATGAACACGAATCACGAAGATTTTATCGGTTTCGCCAAGTAAGTCGCTAAATTTATTCAAATTATTTTCTTATAAAACAAACAAAAAAAACCACCGTATCACAAATACAAGTATTTCGGATTAATTTCTCTCCACGCTACAAGTTAAATTCACGATATTATTCTGGAAAAAAAAATGAAAAAAAAAAAAAAAAAAAAACGAGGCGACTATTTTCGTCTCGTTTGGTTATCGATTTAAAAAAACTCGTAGAGTCCCACCGGTCGGTGAATTGACTTTATTTTTAATATCAAGCATTTACTTTCGTTTACCTTGTCTCGCTAACCATTCGTCGCGGACTTTAGTTCGAATCCCGAAAGTCGCTATTTTAGCGTCGGGACCGTTCCGGTTCTTCGTAATGCTTATCACAAACTACAATGAAAACTATAACAATAGCGGCACTTTCGCTTGATATATATTTATCATATTTATGTATTTATATATATCAAACGAATATATAACGATAACATTAGAAGAGTAGCAATTGCACGTAGATAAATCCTTTGACGCTTGATACCCGGCACACCCAGCTATGCATAGACGTTTCACCGAAATTCTGTATTTGCACCAAGAGCGACGAGCACACAAGTTTAACGATGCGTCCTCGTTGTCCCGGTAATTTCGTTGGTCATTCGCTTGTAGCAACGATTCCTCCTTAAACTTTATTATCGCGATACATTTGTACCATATGCGTACGTATACCTCGATCCCCTTCATTCCGACTCGACGTTCGGACTTTGAGTTTTAACCCTTTCGAGACTCATACTTCGTGAAAACGACAAAGTTACTTTGTTCGACGAACGAATATGAAATACGAGTTTCGCTATTGCGGCGCGAGACAAATCAGACGGCGGAACGACATTTCTTTGATAAACGCGGAGAATATGGGATTCAAAATTTTTACCGACCGTAGTTCGGCCAATCGAAGCCGCTTCGTCGACTCGCGCGCCGTCCACCGCGCAATTTCAATCGCGGAAAGTTTCGAATTGGGAATTCGTAACGAGAATCGAATAAAAATTCATCAATATACAATGAAAAATATGCAATGCCTCTTGTAGCGTCGATATATCGAAATAAAAATGATCGAATTTTGGTAAAAAATTAATTTACAAATTATCCTTGTCGGTGGAGAAAGGGTTAATTCCAGAAATAAAATGAGTCAAGCGCATCGCACGGTATTTATCATTATTACCTTTTTTTGTTCTCTGTATAACAAAAACTTAACATGGTATTAAAAAAAAAAACACGAAATACAACAACGAAATACAATTTTCTGCCGTTTCGTCAACATCTCTTACAATTCGAAACTTCGAATGACGCCTCTCGCATTTTTCTTCTTTTTTATTTTTTTTTTCCTCAATCGCTAATTCAAGGTCGCGGGGGGTCTCTTCTTTTGTTTTTTTTTTTTTTTTTTTTTTTTCAATTCCTTTTTCTCTCTCAACGACGCGCATGTTTCGGTAAATGCCGGCAAACCAGTTTCCGCGATAGATTGGTGGATTCGTCTCGTATTTTTTTTTTTCATTTGCAAGGGAATATAAATAATTCGCGCGATGCCAATTTAGCGGCTGCCAAATGGTCCAAACTGCTGACTTCTTCCTCAACGATTCACTTTATGATCTCATTTATCGCATACCGTACTACTAATGTTATAACGAAAGTGTAAAAAAAAAACCGCAACGATATTTATTATTATAAAACATTTTCACGCATTTTTCGACATTATCGACACTTGAAAGAAAAAAAAAAGACACTTTTTTTCCTCTCTTTCGGTTTCGTGTTAGCGGTGTCTTTGTATCGTACCGAAATGTTCTTACCAATTGAAAACTAATGCACAAAGTCACGCTGACTATGGCTAAAACATTCTTTTCTAAACTCCTCATTTCGTTCCAATTTCGTAAATGTATCTCCCCTGTGTAATCGTAACTTTAGCTTTGCGCAATGGTTCTTTCGTAGAAGCTTTTTATTTTTCATTCAACTGTGCAAACGAAAAAAAATAACGTCGTAAATAAAAATATCAAGATTTGGGCAAAGCGTAATAAGACGAATTTCATATCGAGAAAAGAAAAAAAAAAAAAATTGGAAAATTACGGTTTCGAAAGATGAGAAGAAAAAAAAAAAAAAAAAAAATGCGGAAAGATTGGACGATCGAAGTTGATTTACGCCTTGCCCCGAGCCTCCCCCAGCCCCTTGTCTCGGCATAACATTATTATTTTTTTTCTCTGTGTTTCTATTTCCATGAATCAACTATGTTGTACTTCACGAATAAAAACAATTATTTAATTATACCGGCAGCGCGGCGGCCAGTTGCCATAATGCAAGGTAAGAGCATCAACATACATCGAAAAAAAAAAAAAAGGGAGAATTTACACTACATTCCTAATTTTTCTCTTACCTTCGCTCTTATTATTATCCTTATTATCAATTTCTTATCTTCGAATCCTATTCTCTTACGCTTTCAAAATGTTCTTTTACTTTCTTTCTTTCTTTCTTTCTTCTTTTTTTTCTTTCTACTGTGTGCTTTTATGCTGTTTTTTTTTTTAAACCGTTTATCAACTCATCGCTTCATCTCATCAATTCCATAACCGAGCTTTGGGCGGTTTGAACGTTGGAAAGCGCTGGAAGATTTTTTTTTTCTTTATTTTTTTTTTTCGTCTTACCCTCAGCTTTTTTTACGAGCACAGACACGAAAAAATGATTATTTTCGGGAGATTTTTTTGCGAGGGCTAAACCGGAAAAAAATCCGATCGAAAGCGATTTGTGTGAATTTATTTTTTATTAGGTTTAAATATCTGTGTACGTAATATATATATATATATATATGAATATTATGTGGAAAAAAAAAAAAAAAACGAATTATACACGAGTGAATTCGTGACGTGAAAATATTTCATTGCACCCATTGGTATTGGACGCAATGCTATCGATAAGCAATTATCCAATTACCGAATGTCATCGGAAAATGCATCGCAGGCCGTTCTTATGCGTGCCTTACATATACATATACATATATATATGGTAGTCCAGTGTAATTTATATTGTTCGATATGCGCATCTTAAAGATCTTTTGATTTCGAAACA
Organism: Cryptus armator; assembly: GCA_963971235.1. Lineage (NCBI taxonomy): Eukaryota > Metazoa > Arthropoda > Insecta > Hymenoptera > Ichneumonidae > Cryptus > Cryptus armator. The sequence goes on along the minus strand of OZ020234.1, from coordinate 1,783,895 downwards.
AAATTATCGATTTTACTACGACACGGCAAAATTTAATTTTTCTTTTTATCGACTAAATTGTGCGTTACAACGGATCCGCTTGTTCCGCGATATCTCGGAACTGTAAAGAATAACGAGATAAATATTTTGACTAAATAAAATTCGTAGCCACGGTGGTCTGCGTTGGGAAAAAAAACCTAAAAACAATTTTTTTTTTTCGATGAAAAATCTTGAAGCGCGAATTTTCGAAATTGCAGAAGAATAAAATCGATTAAACGTTCGATACGCGCAAAAGAGTTCATTTCGCACGAATTCCGCTTGGGCCACGATATTTCGAAGTACATAGTAAAAAAAATGAATGAAATGCAAAAAAAAAAAAAGAAAATAAACACGTAAATTTTGTTATGAGTGCACAGAAACACACCACCGAATAAAACTATCGCGCTTCGATGCGTACATTTCTCACTTGTATACGAAAACCTTTTTTCGATTAATTTTTTTTTTTTTTACGTATTTTTTTTTTTGCCTCTCTTACAGCTCCTTCATTAAGCTTTCTATTAGCATGAGAGTTATGTTCAGTGTTGGTTTTTTATTTAATTATTTTGATACGTATGACCAAACTGTATGTCTCTATTTTATTTGAATAATTTACGAAGAAATGAAATTTATTTACTGCACTATTTCGAGAAGCTTTGTCGCTGCGGACGCGTCCGATGTGTTTGGATGACGTTAGATAAGAATTAATTGAGAAAAGAAAAAAAAACGAAAAAAAAAAGATTATCAATGTAACAAAAGCGCTTTTTTATAATATGCGAAATTCAAATTTTGTCGAGCATATTAAGCTTCTTTTTTAATTCTTCAATCTATTCAAGACGACGGAAGATGATTTTAGACGCTAGGAATTATCGTTATTATCGTTTCTTTAGTTAAGGATGTAAGATTTTCGGTGGCAATTTTGATGCGATTGAAGCTGCGTTATTGCATTTTTGTACAGTAATGAAAAAGAAAAAAAAAAGAAAACAAGATAAAAAAAAAAGGAAATGAAAGAGAAGAAAAGAAAGATAAAACTATACGGTATCACGTGGAATTTCATAGTACAACATGTTCTCTGTTGCAGCGCCCAGCAGTCCTCGGAGAATTCCGTCAAAGCGGGTCGTCACACATTGGGAAATCAAGTGATTCGCAAAGGATACATGTGTATACATAATTTGGGTATTATGAAGGGCGGTTCGCGCGACTACTGGTTCGTTCTGACCTCCGAAAGCATCTCTTGGTTTAAGGATGAAGAGGTAACGTTCCATTAACGAGTCTCGTACGCGGAGAGAAGGATCTGATACAATTTACTATATATCTAGTAAAAAATAAAAAAAATAATAAATAAAAATAAATAATAAGTAAATTAAATTTAAAAAAAAATAAATTAAAAAAATTTTTTACAAAAGTGCGGAGTCAATGACGCCACCTGTTGAAAATCACGAGAACTATACGAATGTTTACCATAAAATATGGTAAAAATCCCCATAAATGTGGTAAAAATTCTCATAATATCGAGTATTTTCGTCATAGGTGGCGCCACCGTCGAATTTTACCAGATGACATAGTAATGTCTAGTAGATGGTACACGGAGAGATGTCTTCTCTCCGTGTACCTTGCGCCACGCGAACGATAACATTCACGACTTTCATTTTATTTCTAGGAACGCGAGAAGAAGTATATGTTGCCGCTGGACGGCCTGAAACTTCGGGATCTCGAGCAGAGTTTCATGTCGCGGCGACACTTGTTCGCGCTTTTCAATCCCGAGGGCAGAAACGTTTACAAAGATTACAAGCAACTTGAGTTGAGCTGCGAGACTCAGGACGACGTTGACTCGTGGAAAGCGTCCTTCCTGAGGGCCGGAGTTTATCCTGAAAAATCCACGGAGCAAGCCAACGGCGAGGGAGAGGTAAGATCGTCCAATTCTCCCGATAAAAAAAAATTCTCATCTCCGGAACCTGAAAATCAAAGCGAAAAATTAAATTTTTGTATAAAATGAAAAAATACTCGAGACATCGATTAGCGGAATAGTTAGATTTTTATCATTTATTTTATTTCTTTCTTTGATTTATTTTAGGATAAGCAGCGGGTGAGTTAGAAAAAAAAAAAAGTATAGATCGGCTCAGTTTTGGTTTTGTTCCGATCGATTGTGCGGTGATGTGACATATCGAAGTTTCAAATTTGCAAAATCGTTCGTTCGATCCCTCGATCGATATTTTTCTTCTTTTTTTCACGCGATGCGCGTAGTTTTTTTGTTTGTCCTGAATTTTCGATGCTCGTGAATTGTGGCACAGTCCCGTTTTCTTGTAACAAAACTAACGCTATAATATATACGAATTAACTTTTCTTTTTTTTCCACAAACAAAAAATAATTGAAATATTAAAATTTGCATTTTCTTTTGTTCCCCAAAAATTTGTTGTCAATTGAAGGAAGGATATCAGGTTTGTACAGTTGAAAAATCTCGATAACAGTTTCTCACGAACAACACGGAGATATACTCCGAGGAAACAGGAGAAACAAATATCAATAACATTTTACTTTGCGAATGAAACTTAACGGAATGCACCCACACGTACACACGATGAAAAATCTATACTCGTTTCGTTGCAACCTTTTTCCGTTTTTTTTGTTACGTTTTTTTTTTTTTACACGCACAGTTTTTCGTGATAGCGACGAAACTCGATGGAATCGGTGATTAATGCGATTTTTGAATTATAAACTCGTAGGGTAGCAACGAAGGCCAGTCGTCGATGGATCCGCAATTGGAACGTCAAGTTGAGACGATAAGAAATCTCGTAGATTCGTACATGAAAATCGTTACGAAAACTACGCGCGATCTCGTTCCAAAGACCATTATGCATTTGATAATAAACAACGCCAAGGATTTCATCAACGGCGAACTGTTGGCTCATCTTTACGCGAGCGGTGATCAGGTAACAGTAAAATTTAAATTTTAAAAGTTGTATATTATCGTAATGATTTCGATCGAACGATCGTCGGTCAATAATAAACTAATAAAATAAACGTTGAACAGTCAAGCATGATGGAGGAGTCGCCGGAAGAAGCGCAGAAGCGCGAAGAGATGTTGCGAATGTATCACGCGTGTAAAGAAGCTCTACGAATAATCGGCGACGTATCGATGGCCACAGTCTCGACGCCCGTTCCACCGCCCGTAAAGAACGACTGGTTAGCGTCGGGCGAAAATCCAAGGTAAACCCTTCGAAAACTATGAAAAAATAAGTTAAATCCACGCGTTTCTCGCGTTTAATCTCATTTAATCTATAAACTAATCCGTTTGTATCTTCTAAACAAACAAAAATATCTCTTTATTTTGTCCGATAACCACAAACACTCAAACGCCAATGGCACAGTCTTGGGTAAGATGACTCCAAACTCTTCTATCGGATACCCTCCGGTCCCGTGTCTCTTTCCCAGCGCCAAAAATATGTATATAACGCACAATTAGTACGCAATTTTTTCCCCGTTTATGTCCCTCGTTTAGACGCTTTTATTACGTATTTCAAGACGCACAGAATAGCATGTTATTATATTTCATTTTAACGAAAATTCACTCGTTCGCTATTGACACTCTTTGGATTTAAGGGAAAAAACAAAAATCCTTCGAAATTTTTAATTCGGCAAAGGTGACGAAGGAAAACGATACGGTAATTTTCCTTTCGATGGACTGAAAAGCGGAATTTTTTTTTTTTTTTTTTCACAAATCCGTTAATCGTTTTGCAACGACGATCGAGCGATAAATGTAAAACTCGTTAGAGATCGAGTTATGCATAATTTCTTTCGCTTTCCAGTCACGTTGAGCGGCGATATTTGCAGGATCGATTGTAACGCGTCGCAATTATCTCATCGCGTACGGGATAAAAAGAAAATCGCTTCGAAAAGTACATTGAATCTTATTGGTGAAAAATCAACAACGGCTTGCGCTTTCAACGATACTTTTCTCGATTTTATCCGACGATAAAAAAGTACATCACATTGGATAAAAATTGCGCGTGACGACACGATAGAGTTCTCCGATCGTGAAATAACAAAATGTGCGACTTTTTTGCAACGAAATTAATTGGCAAAATAATTCACAGAGACCCGCGGAGTCTCGTTGCTTCGATGCTACCGACGAAAAATCGCGAATTCGTATCGTCGCTACAAGTATTTCCCGTACCCGAGGAGTTAACGGAGCAAAACACGGTCGACACGATCGTTGCGAAAAGATACTAACGATATATATCGATTGTTTTAGATTATCGCCACCATCGCCCGGGGGTCCGAGGCGAGGAGTGAGTCAACCACCACCTCCGGCGAGTTCGCGAGCACCGCCCCCAGTGCCGGCGGGTGGACGACCAGCTCCGGCGATTCCCAATCGACCCGGACCCGGTGGTCCACCCCCCGCGCGTGGACAACCGGGCCTTCCGCCTCCCCTCATCCCGTCGTAAGTACACCTCCGTCTTATCTATTTTTTTTTTACAGCTTAAAACAGAGAAAAAAATAAACTCCACAAATGACGTCGCCAAGACGATCTCAAGTCCAGCACTGTGCGCTTGGGGATTCCGCAATGCGATAAATTAAAGAACCAAACTGATGCACCGGTTGTCTTTGTTGTTCCTCTTATCTCGTGACTAAAATCGTAAATAATACGAAGCACACCCCGAGTCCTCGTTACTGGACTTTTGTCGACGTTGCTCTCATTTTTTTGATTTTTTTTTTCTTCTTTTGAATTTTTAATTAAAAAAAAAAAAAAAAAAAAAAAGCAAGAATACTGTTAAACGAGTGTGTGGCTTTGGTGCTAACTTCACTTTCTATTGCAGGCGCCGACAATAAGTCTTCGCACTAACACACAGACATTAAAAGGCATAATAACACATAAAATAAGCCATCCTTTCGCAAAACCTGATCGGTATATATGTTGCATTTAATATAGTTAAACATAATTAGAAAAAACGAAAAATCGAAAAAGTCTTCGTTGAGAATTGTATTCGTGTCTCACTTTAACTGTCCTCTCTCTATCTCTCGCCCAGTGTCTCTATTTCAACGTATATCGATTTATCTAGCATCGCCTCCAAACGGAATGCTAAACATATAACGAGAATATTGTTCTTCATTATTAGATATATTAAAAATTATCCTCTACGCGGCTAGATAAATGCATTTCCAGTATTGGCCTCGATGAATTTTATGGAAAGCAAAAAAGAAAAACGCGGATAGCTTAAAACAAAAAAAGTCTTCGATAATTCGCTGCACTATTAACAGTCTCATCGATGCCAGAGTTTCTATTGTATATTTTTCATGCGTTATACGAGGTCCAATTCTGTCGCTGGCAATGATCGATAACGGATTGTCGAAAATTCGTGTACAAGTTGCGCTAAATACGTGTTAACTTTGCCGACGCGCGACTAAAGTAAATTTGTTTCGTTAAAATTCGACCGCGAAAAACGACTTGTAAAACGAATTTTTTTCAACTGGAATCGTTTATTCGATTCTTCACAGACCAATTGTCCGCGATCGAAGGCACGCGCAGCGCTTTTTGTGAAAAAAAAAAAAAAAAAAATTCTTATCCGTAACAATGAGCTTTTCATCGATTTTTTTTTTTTTTTTTTTTTTTTTTTTTTTTTTTTTTTCGTTTGGAATAACCGTGCTACGAAGTTGTACACGAGTTTTCACGAATAACGAAACATCACAAATTGTAAATGATACTTGTATATAATATTATTGAAAGAAAGAAAAAAAGGATATCGGAGAAATTGTGATTTTTGGGTTCTCGTAAAAAACGCCATCGGCGGTGAAAAACATTTCTTTTTGCTTGCTAACAGCATGACATTTCGATTGACGAATTATGCCGAATAACATCGGCGATACGGTGGAAACTTCGATTGTGGACGATTACGCCGCGAATTCACGTCGCGTCTCGACGCTGCGTCATCCCCTCGTTAGTTCCTTTCGCATCGTTCATAGTTACAAAGAGTTGCCGCACTCGCGTTTTATTAGCAGAGGCGAAGAACACGCGTACTAACGAAGCTTCCACCGTATCGCTTTCGCACTCGTGTCCCTACTGTCAAAGTCGGCAATTATTCCATCGCGGGACGTCTCCGAGCGTTCGTCGGATCGTTCAGTCATCGGAGCGCGTGAATCAATGCCGGGAAAAGCTTTGCGTCTCGTGTCGTCCGGTGGGCGGAATATTTATCATAAACAATTCACGCTTTTCATGGCACCAAATTGGATGGAAAGCCTCTCGCGAGTTTCGATGATAATTCGTACGATATGAACGCGAGAAACATTTTTGAAAAATGGCTTCTGCGATTTCGAAGAAAAAAAGTTGTTTTATTTTTCATTATAAGTAAAAAAAAAATCATAATTGCCGAAAAGGATCCGCGGAAAGCGAAGTCAATTCTTGGCGCACCGCTTCAATTATTTTTTATTTCAAAATCGATCGAACGTAATTATCATCGCGTACGGATTGCGGTAAATTTTCCGTAAATCCGTTACGTCGACAATGCAACTTGTGCCGTACGGGGTTTCCATCCTAATCTCGCAATCGTGTCGTCCCAAAGCATCGAGTCAAATCGAAGCATTTGTTTTGTTTCTTGCGTGTCATAAAATTTTTTTTTTAAATTGTCGGTGCCTGCATCGAATGTTGAAGTTACGCAATACCGAACTGTGACTGTCTATGAACACCCGGAATATCGCCGGAGAAAATTTCTCAACAAAAAGCCCAAAAATCATGCGCTTGTAAAATTATTCCGCGACAAAGCTTGACTCGTAACTTTTCTTCTGATTAATTCTGAAAAATTAATTAATTACCATTATGGCGCTAAGAATTCAAAATTAAGAAGAAAAAAAAAAGTAACCGTGCGATTGTTGAAATAATTTATTAAATACGAAGACCTAAGCTGCATAAAGCCTAATTTTTCATATTTTCGCGTTGATAACGACCATTCTTACGAAAGATAATTTACACATAATATTTATCATTGTCATATGTGAATTAATCGAAAAAATTATAGTTTGCCAAGTATATTAAAAAATAAGAAAAACGATAATCGATTGAGAATGCTGGCTAAGTATAAATGGTGTGTTTAGTCGCGGGGGTGGATTGCAACAGAGGGTGTCACAGGCAGCTACGCAGGCCGCAGTAAATGCCGCGACGAACGAGCTGATGGATGCATTCAGGATGAAGTAAATAAACACCATAAAAACAAAACAAAAAGTCACACGCTAAAAAATTTGCCGTAGCTTTCCATGTGCAAAGAATTATGTGTCATATATCTCGATCGCGCGATACAAACACACGCAACACCATTCCTGTGCTCCTTAACTTGCCCGTAGTTATCCGTGGATGGTGGACTCTTCATGGTTCAGAATGCACTAATCAACTTTCGATTACTGGCCAAAGTATTTTTTCTTAACACATTTTCAAGAACGGTCACTTATCCTTATATTTTTCTCGCTATTTTTGCATGCACTTTGCTCATTCAACAAAAACATCTTTTCCGTATCTTACGGAGAGAAAAAAAAAATTAAAAAATGCAAATGGACATTTTTTTTTTTTTTTTTACAATTTTACGCGACGATTAGTCGACGTTGATACGGAAATGTATTTTCAACCGACAAATCGACAAAAGAATAATGTATCCTTGGAAAATCGTGGATCGCTGCTTTTGGCGAATTCAACCCTATAGAATCCATTTATCGATCGTACAATCGAATTTGATTTGCCAATTGAAAAGTAATCAGCTTCTCTCAATCCGCCTTAATCGATCGACATTTATTCGACAATTTTACATTCCTACAATTTATAATCCGTATCAGACATTTTTTTCGCCGCAAAAAAGTATTTCCGAGACGGGAAGACGACGTGAAAAGTCTACCACCGTTACCTAATTCTAAGATAATTTTAATTTAAGCGGTAAAATTAAGCTTCTTACCGCTTAATTGGAAAAAAATTAAAAATAAAAAAAAAGCGACGTGGGCCGCAACGCAAATGAATGTCATGCTGTTGGGGAAGCAATACTATACTCGTCGTTCCAAGATACATTGGCAAAAAAAAAAAAAAAAAGAAAAGCGAAACACGCGCATGTTTAAACGAAACCAGTAAAATCGTCGTCAGTAAAGTTCATTATCGTAAAGTTAAAAGTTGAAAATTCTTTGTAAATCAGTGTAAAGTCTAACGATTCTCTTCTACTATATATAACATTATTATGACATATTACAGATTATATATACATATATATATACATATATATATAAAAAAAAAAAAAGAAAAAAAGGGAAAAAAAAATGAGAATATATTTCAGTGAGACTGTATTCGAGAAAACGTGCTCCGAGATATAGGATGTGATATAGGCGGTAGAAAAGCTTCAGTGAGTTTCCATGGATGAAAAATCCTTAATCGTAAACTTCTCTCTCTCTATCTCTCTATTAGTTATTAAGAAGAAAAAAAAATTAATATTATAATAAAGAGCGATGAGAAATCATCACAATTGTAAACGATAAGCCGGCTGATTCGGATCTACCGATAGTTTATTACGCTAAAATTCGGGCCTCGAATGTTAACATTAGTTGTTTTTTTCTTTTTTTTTTTTTTCTTCTAATTGGCCAAATTTGATTTTTAAGTAAAGTTCGAATGAGTTAAAGAGAATAATGATTAGATGTTTGCGTTCGATAGTGTGGCATTTCCGAGTCATATCGTTCGAGTTTATCGCGCCTTGCCAAAGGCATGAACGGAAAAACGCCGCCTCGACGCTTTAGTCGTTTCCATTTTAAAAAATAATAATGAAACAAATAATTATCTCGAACGCGGGTGACAAAAAAATGTACATATACCACTATTACGCGCGAATTCTTCATTTGGCTATTGTTTCCACGCGATGCGGGGCGCGAAATTTTTTCCAAAGGACTCGAAACGCATCTCGATATTCCGAAAGACCTTTGAGATTCGCGCGTCGATATGCAGTTCCAATTTCTTTATTAGCATTTTTTTTTTTGGTTATTTCATCGTTTCGAAAAATCGTTGGTTTATTCATTGGATAACATTGTCAACTTCCCTCCATCTGCGAGGCCTAAATATCGCGTTACACTCCCATTCAATGTATAATTTCGCTCCCCGATTGATCTCTCGATTACCAATGATGCAAAAAACGTTTACGTTAAAGTTTTTCAATAAATTACATTCCCGTGCGATCGTTGTCGAGAGAAGAAAGCGTTTTATTGTTTTCTTATCGGTAAAAAAAAATTGTATCAAAAATCTCAGGCTATCGATTGTTCGTAAACGTGTCCCGATCCTGTAAAAAAAATACCGACTCCCTAATGTACGAACGCACGGAAGGAGTTTAATTTTTTTTATATTAATTTTAAAAAATTTTCCATTTGAAAAAAATAACTTTTCTTCTACGATATTTAATGTTTAGAGTTGGAATTTTGTTTACACGATCGGAAGACCATTACCAAGCGATAATCGGATTAGTGATGCAATTATTTTTCATCAATAAAAACAATTTAAAAAAACGCTTTTTTCTCCGAAACTTTTGGTAACGGCGCCGATATTTCTCGCTGAAAAATCTGAGAATAAACGACGCTAATGATAAAATGCCGTAACTGATGTAGAAAAATTGGAACGACAAAGTTTTGTATCGAACGAAAAATCGAATCGATCCGACGCGCATACCGTCTCCGCGAACGACACCTAATTAACCGAATAAAGAATACAAATTCCCGGAAACGACTAAAAGAAGAAAAAAAAAAAAACGTTATAAAGATTGCGTACAGCTACCAGTGGTGTTATTGTATTGTTATTGTACAGTGTAAACGTATATATTTAATCATTCCATGCACTGTAAACGTCTGAATTGATAGATCACCGAAATGTACATCGGAAAAAAAAAAAAAAAAAAAAAAAAAAACACGATGCGAAGTATAAAGATGGTTATTATTTGATGATTAATTATTATTGAGGAAATAAATCGTTAGGATTACAAATAATTGTAGCGTCCCATGTTTCGGTAGGCTGTAGACGAAAATTTCGTATGATGGTATAAAAAAAAAATAAAAACACGATCAATGTTTAAAAAAGACAAAATGAAAAAAAAAAAAGAAAAGAAAAACGAAAAAAAAAAAGAGCCGAGAAGAAGCTAAAGGAAAATACGGATAAATTTTAATCGGCTCTCGCGTTACCGTGAAGCTGAAAAAGAGGCATATCAAGTAGCTGCATTTAAGTGTGAAAGAGAGGGTGACGTTGGTTTTTCTGCGTTTATCCGAGTCAATGAATTCACGTCCGCGAAATTGTTTTTTTTTTTTTTTCTTATACATTCCACATTGAGTTAATTTCGATTAATGATAAATTAACGTACGAAACTCGTGCAACAATGTTGAAAACGATGATAGATCGTTGAATCGCGCGGCTCTTAAGTCAGCAATGACAAGTGGAAAAATCAACAACGAACAAAAGACAAAATATCGTTGACGGAAGCTTGTAAAATGGTCGTTAATAATAATAATAATAATAAAATGAAGAAAAAAACCAATTTAGCAAAATCGCTTTTATCATTGTGAATCAACTATTTCTCGCGTCTCGTCGCCGATTTCGCTATAACGAGGAATTTGCAAGTCAATTAACGGATACTGTCCTCTCGACGGCAAAAAAAAAAAAAAAATGAAAACAACAAAAAAAAAAACAAACAACAAGAAAGAAAATTCTTGTTCAACCGCAGGCGTTGTTGAGCCGCAAAATCTCTCATCTTTTTTCATAATAATTTCTCTTTCGACAAATTACGAGTGACAAAGAGGTTTTTTCAAAAAGAAATATATATCTATATATATATATAATACGGTACAGAATACGAGGCTTGATATCGTCGATGCACCCATCGTTACATATGTACCGCTCGCTTCCGTGACAAAAAAAAAAAAAAAAAAAAAAAAAAAAAAACGTAGTTAGAGGAAAAACAAGAAAAACGAAGAAAACGACCGAAGTTGACGCGTTGTATTACGATAATTGATAGATTTTAAGAGCTAAGCAGGCCGAAATCGTTGCCATAAATATAGTCGCGAGTGCAAAGAATAGCCTTTAACTGTTACACAGAGCAGACAACTGCGATTAGAGTGTCGACTGCACGAAAAAAAAAAAAAAAAAATTGTATTTGCGGATAATCGTTAAAACATTCCTAGCGAGTGTTGTTTGTCAAAGCAATGGTCCGAAGTACATTTTACGTTTTGGCGCAAGCAGACGCGGGCATTTGGAGAACGTTGAGAGAAAATCTTGAGGCAAAATAATTCCGCTAAATCGCCGCTTCTTCGTGTCAATATTAATCCACAATGGTAATAATATTCAATGATATTATTACTTCGAGATTATAAATGAATAATAATGCTTAATTTTTCGAATGCACTCCACGGCGATTCTCCGAAGATTAAGATAAAAGAAAAAATATGGAAAGAAAGATAGAGAAAATTTAGATCTGTGGCCGATGGCGCGAGCCGATGATGAAGAGCGCAAAAATCTCGACCTTTCGAATTTCGTTTTTTCGAGATTTTAGGCATGAAAAACGGCGAAACGTTTGTACGAATTCCGCGTTGGAAAAAGCCACGTGGATCTTCCTCGGAGGACACGTTTACATACATGCTTCCATCTACAAGCCTTATGTAATAAAATTCTAGTTACGACGCTTTCAAAACTTGTGGAATCCGCGTTGATCAAGTGTAATTAATATTATTGTACACGACACGTTGAATATTCGATGAAAACAGAAAAAAAATGGAGACACGATTTACGAACATTTGAAAAAAAAAAAAAAAAAAAAACAAAATACAATAACGGAGAAACAAAAAAATGTCACCGGTAAAATACAGCGACAAATAGATGAGAATATAAGAGAAGATGGAAAACTTGTAGTACGATTACAACAGCCTCGGGGATGCTGCGCGAGCGAAGTAACCCTTCGAATGAAATTTTATCGATCGATCTTGCGCTCGTCGACGTTTGTATGAAAAAAAAAAAAAAAAAAAAAAAAAAAAAAAAAAAAAAAAAATTTCAACAAAACAATAATGCAGTGCCGGAATAAGTGACCAAGAAAATATGTGCAAATTTATGATATCATCATCGAATCCTAATTTATCGCATGGAAATTTCAATTTCAAGAAACAAAATGATTGAAAATAACGCTGATTAATAATGCCCTCCTAATATTAGCATCAAAGACAGGGTTACTTGGCGAGCGAAAAAAAAAAAAAAAAAAACTTTAAAACGCGATACAGTTTTGAAATTCACGATAAATGAGCATCATGTATGAGAGGTACACAATGTTTATTGCAATATAAATGTGTATATAGGAATCAACATGTTATAGAATATATATATATATACACACACGCATACATACATATATATATATATATTTATGTATATATATATATATATATGAATAAGAATAAGAGAAGAAAATAATACAAATTAAGATGAATACAGGGAGAACGCTGATTCGCACATTTATTCACGATTCAGAGTGAAAAATGTGCGTCCGCGTTCTGCATTCTTATTCAGCCCGATACGATCGTTCCTGGTATATCCTTCAACCCTGTTGCGTCTCGAAAGATCTCAAAGTCCCTTCCGTTCAAATGTAAAGTCGTTGATTAAAAAAAAAAAAAAAAAACATCGATATTAAAGGAATCTCGAGGTTGCCTCGCGGCACGAAGATTTTCGTAAGAAAAAAAAAAAAAAAAAAATCGAATGAAAAATTCTCCACGCAACCCTTCTTTTTAGAGGTACGAAATTAATCTTCGAAACTGTGATTGCGCGTTAAGATCGCCCTGTAATTCGCTTGGAAGTCCCTTGCAAACTTTTCGTATCGCTTGCGCATGTTTTATGTTCTTATTTGGGGTTTTAATGTTTATTTTATCTCGTTAAACTCCCATCGCGTTAGAATGAAGGAACGATATTGCAAAATTTATTTTTGAGCGAATTGAGTTGTTTAATAGACTATAAGGTACCAAAAAATTGCGTAAAAAAGAATCGTAGAATTCGCCGAAAGCTTAAACTACTTTCGAGGAAAAAACTATGCGCCGTACAAATTTTTAAATACACTCGATAAATTTATCTACAGTGCATAATTCGGAACGTCGCATCGATAATTACATAATAATTAATATTATATAATTATGTCGTCGTTCGCGTGAAATATTAAAAGAAAAAATCGCATATAGTCGAAGCGTATCGTATATAATCGCAGCAGCGACTCCGACGAGCACTCTTGTCGTATGATTTACTTTATCGCACCCTAAACTAATCTATTCTAACCCTTTTAGTGTTTCTAATGTCACCGCGTAACGCGTGTCACATCCCTGTATGTACTATGATTTTCTGGTTCGTTTATCCGTTTGCTTTTCGTACTTTCGTAGCCCACGTGCGCACCGTTTTTTTTTTTTTTTTTTTCGTTTGTTTTTTTTTTTTTTTTCTCTCTTATCAATTTTTCTCTCCTTTTTACTTTTATTCTCTCTTCTTTAATTAACTTTTAATTTGTTCGATCGTTTTATTTGAATATTACGATTTATAATGTAATCTATGTTGTAGGCGCCCCGTACCCAATGTTCCTCCCCGAATCCCCGACAGACCGACCTCCGACAGACCGAATTCCGGCCGACTAAACTGAGGTAGCGAGCAGCATCTAGCTTACCGTACGTAAGCGCCCACACGCGCACACACAGCCCAGTCGCGCGAGCGTGAGATTCCAACGAGAGTCTTCGACTCGCCAAGGATCGTCAGGACTTCGGCGGCTTCCAGCTATCGAGCCGTTCGGCGTTGTCCCGCGTTGGAACCGATGCGACGTCGATCCGAGCCGATGTCCGCATCGATGCGTCTCCGGTACCTGCTATTTCGTCACGGAAAATATTCCACGGCATTTGGCTGCCGGGGAGTCCGCGGCAAACTTTGAGAAATGCTGAAACCACCGATATGCGATCATAGAAAAAAAAACTCCCCTTTCCCTTCCGCGTTTTTCTTCTTTTTAGTTTTCCCCCGAAGAATCGACAGTCCCGATCCCCATCAGTCACTTCTCTTCCTTACCGTTTTCCTCTCTGAATCCTTCCCTCGATTCCTCTCCGCCAATCGCCACATCCATTCCTTCTTATTAATTTATCCGAGACTCTGTACTTTAAGATTGGTCGATTAAGTATTAACGCGCGTTTGATTGGCGTCTACGCAATGCGACACAGCGAGTCGCGCATCGCGGTTTCGAACGAGACGTGGCTGTCGATTTTCACATCGTTGCATTGAAAAAAAAACGATGAACTCGAAGAAGTAATAATTTCTCGAGGAAATTAATCGTTAGTCGCGTAATTCGTGTACCAACTACTAACTATTAGTTCTCGCAGCTCATTTTTCGTTTGGGGGTTGTTATCGTACGCAAAGGTCCTTAAATGTCATGTTTCGTGACGCGGTGCTATTATTTAAATTATCGAATTAATTCGAACGATTCTCTTCGAGAGTCGAACAGTTACATACATCGAAGGATCATCTCGGAAATTAAATATGGAATTAAATACGAGGACATTTTTTTTTTTCAGCAGCTGTGACATCGAATCAAAATTTTTTATCTGAAAATCGTTTTATTATTCAAGAATCATTATTATCTTGAAAAAAATCTCGAATTCGGTTAATAATACTCGAATTTTTTTTGCTTATTTTTTTTTTATCACAAATCAGTAAATGATTTGGACGACTGCCACGTCCGTTCGAGATAATCGGCGACGTACGACGAATGGAACAAAATATCGAAACTGTGAAACGACGAGCGCAGATAACCCAATTACCTCGATTATTGTAGCGTTTAAAAGCCTCGAATTACCATGGAGGTTAACGAACAATTTTATACTTTACGAGAAGCGAAGACGAAAATACACTCGAACGCGTCCGCAAAAACCGGTGCAAAGCATGCGCACGAACTCATTGTTACTCCGCGTTTGCGGCGATATTTCATCATGTATAGCTACTAGACACGAGTAAATAAATTGTAAAGTCCGCGAGTGTATATTGGTTTTTTTATTTTTATTTTTATCGTTCCCGTTGACAACGAACACCGCGAGAATGTATTAATCTTTACGCAGGTTTTTTTTTTTTTTTTTTTTTCATTCCTATCATCGAATCGCCGCGTTGTAGATTTTGGTGATAAGACTCTGGTGAACTTGGAACAAATCGACGACGAGATAGTAGCGAATCAATTTTTTTTTTTTTTTTTTTCATTTCGTAAAATCGCCGACACTTTGGTAACTTCGGAAATCGAAAATAGAGTATAGAACATTCTAAACGGTAGAAACACGAATGTTAATTGTACATTGAAGAATCGACGCGCAAAACATAGTATTACGAACTTATATATAGTAGCGATGAAAAAATGTTTTTCTTTTTTTTTTTTTTTTCGTATTATGGAAACTGATCGTTGATATGATAGACCGTCCGAATGATGCACGACACCGACTGATGAAGATTGTACCTCGAACGCATGACGATTATATGATAATAAAACGTATTTAAATTTAAAATAATTGTTTCTTTTCTACATTCCTGAAGCTACCCTGAGATAGCGCGGAAGTTACGCATCGTATTATATGCGATGGAGAACATTGTTTTGAATTCGTTCACCTGCCGTAAAAAAATCCAAATCGGCGTATTATCCTTCAAGATTTTCGTCTATCAAGCATACCGTTTCTGCAGCTTATATACGTCTCTGTCTTTGCAGCTTATATACGAGTCAAGAGTGGAGTCTGCGTTTTTAAGGATTCAAAGGTGTGCTTATTGGAAATAATACGAATTGGAACGCGCGGAAGAGAATTTGTGAGTGGCGACTCCTTGAATGAATTTCTCCTTTGGTACTAATTTTGGATGTCGGCGACGGGGGCACGAAAAGGCGCGCGTCATATCGTGCGCGCAAACGCCGTCGGCCAAGCGCCAAGCGTGTTTGGATAGTCAGAGATTTATAGGTTAATTTAATTGAATATCAGCGACGGAAAAAAATAAGGAAAATGGGTAAAAAGAGAAAAAACGAGGAGACAAACGAGGATGAATACGATCCATCCCCGAAGCATCTTCAAGTGGGTCACATTAAAAATCAAGAAAAACGTCTGATAATTATCCTCGAGAATGCGCAATTGGAATCCGTGAAGGTTAGCTCGCGCGTGCTGTAAACAAATTTATCTTTTTTTTGCCGAAAAACGATCGTATTTTACTCTTGCCGTTAACGACAGGTCGGCAACAGTTTCGAACTGTTGAATTGCGACGATCACGTCGGAATTTTGAGGAAAAATAATCGCGAGCCGGGGAGCTGCAGACCCGACATCGCGCATCAGTGTCTTCTGATGCTCATGGACAGCCCCTTGAACCGCGCCGGACTTCTGCAGGTTTACGTACACACAGAAAAAAATGTATTGATAGAAGTCAATCCCCAAACGAGAATTCCAAGAACTTTCAAGAGATTCGCCGGACTCATAGGTGAGATTGGGCTCTGGGTGTCAAATTGATTTCTGTTCCGCATCTGTTTCGAAACCTTCCAAACTTTTCGCTACTTTGCTCGCCGATTTAATCGGAATCTTGAATTCTAAAATTTTTTTTCATATTCCCCCCGAAATCGACGCTCATTATCATATATATTTCAAAAATAAACAAAAACTTTTTTTTGTCAATATCGGTGACTAAGCGCCTCAAATTTTAAAGATTACTTTTTTACACGGATGGAATAGATTATTCCTTAAAATAGAATCGACAACTTTTAGCATCGAGAAAATTATACAAAAACATAATGGTAATAAATCGGATGTAAAACGGAATAAACATCGCGATTGCAGTTTATCGCGGCTCATTGTTATCCGTTTGTCCAATTTCACATTTGTCGAATGACTATTCCAAATTTAATCACGGAATAATAATAATAATAATAATAATGTGTTTCAATTTGTTTAGTTCAATTACTACACAAGTACAGCGTGCGGGCATCCGATGGACCGATGAAACTTCTCAAAGTAATTAAGAATCCGGTAACCGATCATCTTCCCGTGGGTTGCCGCAAAATCGCTATGTCTTTCAGTTCCAAAGGTGTACGCAATCCTAAAGAACTCGTACCCACCGACGAGCCGATTGCCGTTGCGGTAGGCGCGATGGCGCACGGTCAAGTAAGTCTATCCGAAATAACGGAGCAAATGTCGCGATTATCGGAGAAAAAAATAATTTTTTTTCAATACGAATTAAAATATCGAATCAATAATTATCGATTGTTCGATTGCTCGTATTTTCACCGCGCGATAAAAATCCGCCGTTCCCGTTAAGAAAAATTATCGATCGACTTTGATTTTTTCTCAATATCCTTTAAAAAATGTTTAATTTGAAAAAAAAAAAAAATGAAACTCGAAGATTTTTTCACGTGACGAAAAGATGATTACGAACGAACAATCCCACGAGATTCTTCATACCATTCGTTTAATCGGTAAAAAATATAAAAAAACATGAAAACTGTTGTTAGCTAATGAAAATAATTGATTATTAATAGATTTAAAATTGCTATTGAAACTTTGAGGAATGTACGATAAACGTATTTTGCTTTAATTCTGATTGCAGGTGAAAGCAGATTATACCGAGGAAACTATTTCGATCAGCAATTATCCTCTGTCAGGAGCGTTGACATGTAGCAAATTGTGTACCGCTTTCGAGGAAGTTTGGGGAATAGTTTGAATGATTAACTAATTCGTATGTTCATAAGAAATCGACTAATTCATATAATTGTGTAAATAAGTTTTATATAAATGAATTTATAAGACGAATTGCCAATGATTTTCCAAAGCTTATTTCCACACTCCGCGAACACCTCTGGTATACAAAATTGCAATATCTTCGTAATTGTAATTAAACTCTCATAGAAATGTATGAAATTATAACGTAAAACTTTAGTGGAGTAGAAATAACGAGGAATAAAGGAAATTGAAAATTGACGCGTCGCTTCCTAGCGGCTACCGATGAAACGACGATTCTGGACGCGATGACTCAACAACGCTTGAATAATGTAAGTGACGATTTCATTGGTCCCCGTCAGCGACGCTACAAAATCTCGAACCAATCACGCGGAGTTTTTCAATGAACGCGAATACAATCGACCGGAAATGCGATAGAAATTGTAAAAGGCGAACGATCGCGATGTTGACTCGAGTATTGTATTGCATCATCCAGTCATAAAATGGCTGTTAATAACGAGTATGTTTGGCGAAGATAACATCGGCCCGAGTGAGCAGTCAAGTTACGATAAAGGGCGTAGTAAGCTGAAAAGTGAATGAATAGGTCATCGTCTAATGGCGAACGACCTCGTCGAGATCGAACTAACATTGCCGAAGACGCCCAAAGGATTTAACCGATTGTGCCAGTGGATTAAATATTTCACGGTCGCCATATTGTTTTTACAGTGCATATATGTGCGTTGGTGAAAAAAATGTCAAAATTCTTCCGACGTTAATTGAAATTCCATGGAATCGTAAATTTCTACTCAAACAATGCATATCATCGATAACAATATTGTCGTATCTATCGCACCGTTGCGCGTACGCAGTGAAAAATTCAGTTGTCCGCTTGACTTCCGTTTGTGCTGTGCTACGACGAGATAGCGAAATGTGCGTCAACGCAAAGACTGTCAATCGGAAAAATGTAATAAGAACGTTTTCGTAAAATTGGTGTATCGCATAAGAAGTAAATTTTGTTTATTATTAAAATAATTAAAATTAGTAAAATCGAACGTTGCGTTCGGGCAATAAAACGAAGTCAAGTGTTCAATATCGCCATCTTGAGCTCGAACGGAACTCGGGTATCGTCGGTGACGTATCCCGCGTATCGACGCAAACGTTAAATATTGTAATGAAAAAGTGTTAACGCGGGTGATGAGTTCCGTAAAATCGTAAAATTATTTTTAGTCGAATTCACGTAATATAATAATAAAGTATGTTGTAAATAACGAAGACACCATTATGGATTTTGCGCCAACATCATGGAGCGCGCGGTGGGGATGAAAATTGGAACGGTGGATATCGAACCGACGTTTGCGCGGCGATTAATAAATTGTAAGATTAATCAACGTAACGTTAATTAATCGAGGTATCGTTACGACTAAGTTTTTTTGTCATTGTTTTTACCTTAAAAAAGATAACGCAAAATAGCATAACGAAGAATTTTGTTGTTTCTCAGCGAGTTAAAAATGCATTATGGGTGGACATGGAACGGTGGAATTTGACGAGAAAAATTTTTTGGATTGGTTAATAAAAGCGTGCTCACGACTGTAAATAGTATGTTTATTGTTATTTGTTATCTGTGTATCCCGTTGATTATTAACAATATTATCAACGAAATACGTGTCCTCAAAGATTCGTTATTTTAATCTCATCTGTCGTACGTTCGGTGATTATCATCGTAGTATTTTCTTTTTTTTTATCTTATTTTTAAAATCCTTTTTTTTTTCAATTTTTTTTTTCATTCGGTATCATAGGATACGCAACGCGACGAATGGTGTGCCGTTGAATT
Source organism: Cryptus armator (assembly GCA_963971235.1). Classification (NCBI taxonomy): domain Eukaryota; kingdom Metazoa; phylum Arthropoda; class Insecta; order Hymenoptera; family Ichneumonidae; genus Cryptus; species Cryptus armator. Next base: position 1,764,339 of record OZ020234.1, on the reverse strand, counting down.
TTCTTCGTAATTCAAGGTCCTTCGATAGCGTTAATGTCGATTGGTCGTCGCTGACGACATAGTAACGGCGAGCGTGATTACGTGGAGCAATTAGTATCGAAATTAACGATTCTCGAAAGAGCCTCTGTGCCTGCACGAGGGAAAAAATTGGTCTACCCATTGGATTGAAAAAAAAATCCGAGGTAAAATTCGTACATTCGAGTTCGCGTCGCGTCGCGGATGATTTTGAAAGTGGGCAGTCGAGCGTTGCGCGTATACGTAGGCGAAAGAGAGATCGGCTCGCGCGGTAGAGGGGAGAGGTGACGAAAAGGTGTACGGATAATGGACGGTAGGAACGGTGAAACAGGACCATTCGGTACGTCGCGGAAGAATGCGTAGCCATTGTTGGTGGTGCGATCGTTAGTTTCTAGATCCGAGATCGTCATGGGCACGGAAAGCCATCCGACAACGCGAGGCCCGAGGAAAATGTCGACGGAGCTCGAAGCAGGCCACTGATACGATATTGGCGGGTAAAAGTGGATACTCGGTTGGATTATAATAGCGATATTACGAGGGGTGGTTGTGCCGCGCGCGTCCTCGGCTCGGTTTCGTCGTTCGAGCAGCGTATGCGAACAGCGAGGGCTCGCTCGCCCGAGTGAGAGTGAGTGAGTGACACGGTGGGGCACCAAACTCGCCGCGGCAGCCATAACACCGAACCAACCAAACTAAGCGAACAGGGAGAGAAAGCGTAGTGCGCGAGTGTACGAGGCGTAGTGGTAGTGTTTTTTCGATCGAAAAATAAACGTTGAAAAATTTGACTTCCATTAATCAGGTATGTCGTCAAAGTATTCACGCGCTCTATTGAGCCCCAAGTGACAATTATTCGATACGTCGGGGTGTGTGTTTGGTGGTGCGTAAGTCGCAGATATATCGGCGGGCCCTCGGGAGCTTTCTTTCCCGAGCGGCTCAACCGCCATGTTGAAATGAAATCTAAGCGAAATCGAGCGACCGCCAAAGGCGAGAGGTTGTCGTCGAGTTTAAAAAAAAAACAACCGTTTCGTTCGTCCGTCGTGCGTGTGAGAAAAAAAAAAATGAAATTTTTTCAAGTAAATCGGCGGGATCGCGGCGTTTAACCGCTTCGAGAGTTCTCGACGGCGCTCGCTGCTCGTGTTTGTTGTGCGTCGGGTGCATCGGCTGGGCGCGGGTCTCTCCTACTCTTCCCCGCGCCGTACTCCTACTTTGCCTCCTCCATCTACCTCCTCTCTTCGCCTTTCTTATTTCCCTCTTCTTTTTTCGCCGTTTTTTTTTTCCCCATCTTTTCATTTACTCCACTATCTGCCTCTAGTTTTCATTAGCCTCTCAAAGATCCGCTCTATTTTCCATCTTGGCGAGGCTCTCCGCACCGGCGGATCGCCACCGACGACCCTGAAACTTGATGCGATGCATTTCCATTTTTTCTTTTAAGCTTCATAAAACTTTCGCACTTCCGCGCTGTCAAAATTGTGCCAGACGGTACATTCTTACTTTTTAGAGTCTGTACCGCGTGTGTTCTTCCGTCAGCTCTTCAAAAATCTCTGCCGCTCACCGTTCCGCATTGACAAAAATTTCCATGCCACTAGAAGCGATCGCTTCGATCCGCAATGTTTTTTTCAAGCTCCACTCCCGGAGTTTGCATTGCAATTCAGCTTCAGATACCATTTCTCGTTCCGCCGATCGTCGAAAACAAAATTTCTGAATAAAAAAAATAATGCATTTTTAACCGCATACCTATTCGTCCGATTCTCAGCGAATAATGAAACATTTTATTTATCGGGCGAAAAGGCATATCGCGTGGTTAAAAAAAAAAAATTTCAACTCCAAAAAGATGTTGCGTCGCGCATGATTTTATTTCTAATGTTTCCTCGCGCACGATTGGCGATGAAAGAAAAAAAGGAGGAAAAATAGATGTAATGAAATTTAGCGAAAGAAAGAAAAAAATCTGATGAAATTTGTCGAGTTTTTTTGTGAATGTGGGGTCCTGTTATGTTTATCCAGATGTTGCTAGTATCGCGAGTCTCGGCCGGAGGTACGACGAATCGCAGCAGAGTACAGGGCTGACATTGGAGGCTCTACCTCTTGGGTAGGCGTCGAGTAGTTGTTATGCCTCCTCGGCACCAAACTACGTGGTCCCAGCGCAAGCGTCTCGTCGAGCAATTATCGAGTTACCATGCTCAGTTCAGAGTATATCCTTGTCAACTTTGTCGTTGACGAAGCCTCGTAGCGTCGATCGTCAACGTAAGGCAGTTACCCGCTGCGTAGCATTTATGTACCATATATGTCGGAAAGGTAGGTGAAATATCCGCTAAAGCGCGTCTTAGAAACTATCACGCGTCTTTATAAAACAATATCTCATCCAATGAATGAACGGTTATTACACGTAAAACCGTCGGCGAATCGAGCTGCACACGTGTCGCGGGCCGCACGCTTCGCGCGAAATAAAAGACCAACAACTTACAACCGTAACACACGTAAAGCACGCAATTTCACAAAAAAATCTTTAATCCGAGAAACATATATCGAATCATAGGCCAATGGGGTAAAAAAACAGTATATACTTTCGGAAAAAATTTTCTCCATGTCTCGAGCCTTTTTTTTTCGTAGAATATTCAGTATTACCGAGCGTCGAAGAGACTTTTAACTGATCCAACGCATTTTCTGTTTCAGAAGCGAATCCAACATGCAGCAGGTGGATACTAACTCGCAAAATAACTCCGTGAGTATGCGACGAAAATTGGAAACTGAAAATCACGAAATATGTACATTAATCCGCTACGTTCGTTCGAAAAAAAAAAAAAAAAAAAAGATAAATCTGAATCTGGCATTCGGACTTTTCCGTGGATCGAAAAAGTTCATATTTCGATCGCGAAATTACGCGCAAACATAAAAATAACAAGAATTTGCAATAGTAATTTTTCGTAGAGTAATGAAAAAATTCGGGAAGTAATTTACTTTTACTTCCGTAATAAGTCAGATTCGGCTTTACTTTTGAAAAGTGGCGCTATCCGTTCGGGTTTCGTCGTTCCTCGCATAGCAATCCTGTTGAGCCCTCTGTACAATTCAAAGTATTATATATTCCGGTAATATCTTGTATCCCGCAAAAATGTATCACCGAAAGCACGCATATACCGTCCGTGCGATAATTGTCGAATTGTAACAATTAGTTTAGCAATGAACCCTAATTGTCATTCGATCCGCACTCCACCGATATGTATCTTGCATCCCTTGTCTTTGGCGCAAAATACGAAAAAACCAAAAAAAAAAATGTAAAAAAATAGTGATTCGCGACTGAATGGTACATATGAATTACAGTTAGATGTGGAGGAGCGAGAAAGGCTGTGTAATATACCCAAGGTGAGGATTACTCTTGTCTGCACACTTTCGCGTAGACATTTTACTATTTTTCTGTTAAACACGCGTAGCGGTTATGGTTTTCTTATGGTATCGAGAGTAACACAATTTTTCGACGAATTAAAGTCAACTGTTCGAAAAAACTCCTAAAAGTAACTCCTCTGTTCAGTCGAAGAGGTATTAATATTTCTTATAATGTTCGCAACGATAAACTCGTAAAGATTTTTTCTTTTCTTAATGCATCAAAACGTTGCGATCAATTTGGCAGCCTAATTCGCTCGTTGCACGGACGAAATTGCTTTTCTTTTTCTTTTTCTTTCCGCTATGCACGCACCTTCGGATATGGACATACCTCGCGTAAATTCCGTATACGTTCGTACTTTTTAACGAATCGCACCGGTTCGCCCGCTTGCGCGAGTAACCGGGAGGAGGGAACGGACAGGGAGTTGTTTATTTAACGCATTCGCGCCTTTATCAGTGGCAATTTCACTTTGTAGACAAACAGGTGTGCAAAATAATTTCATCGCGCTTTCCCTCTAATTTCTCGTTAAAAAGCACGATGACACGTATCTCGTAAGATATTAAACGCGTTACCCTACTTGCCGGACGTTTTTTCTCTGTTTTCCTTTTTTTTTTTTTTTTCCTATTTTTCTTTCCGTTACTTATTAATCGAACGCATCGAACGAATAATAAATAATAACGATAAAATAAAAACAAAAACGCAGACGAGTGCACCCGGCAAGGCATCGGGACCGCCATTCGTGTCGGCGAAAACACCACCACCGCGCGACGAACCGTACGTAGAGCCGGTGAACGGTGTGGTACAGCCGCCCGTCGTACCGCCACCGACGAGACCGGGACGCGTTACCAATCAGCTACAGTTCCTTCAGAAGGGAGTCTTGAAGCCGGTATGGAAGCATCAATTCGCTTGGCCGTTCCAACAACCGGTAGACGCCAAGAAGCTCAATTTGCCGGTACGTACAGTATATTTATCATTCAAATACGCGACAATCCGCACTCGTCGCTCTTTTTATTTCAAATTTTTTACTCCGTTTTATCGTGAAAAATTAAAAAAAAAAAAAAAATTGAATTTCAAAATCGAATCGCGTATCGTTCGTACAACTTCCGTTTTCGACAGGATTACCACAAAATCATCAAACAACCAATGGACCTCGGTACAATCAAAAAACGGTTGGAGAACACGTACTACTGGACGGCGCGAGAATGTATCCAGGATTTCAATACGATGTTCACCAATTGTTACACATACAACAAGCCGGGAGAGGATGTCGTGGTGATGGCGCAGGCCCTCGAGAAATTGTTCCTTACGAAGGTTAGTCTCGACGATAAAACTCCAAGGGATCATTTTTAGCTTCCAAAGCGAATCGGTGTTTCGGTCGGCTGTAAAAAATCCTCTGCTCCGAATAGCGCGCGAAAGGAGTCGTATCGTTTTTTAAATATAAAGAAAAAAAAATGAGAATCCACGGGAATATTTGTTATTCGGAGATGGGGATTTTTGTCGAAGTATTGTCAATGAAAAACGACGCGCGACTTCATTTTGGCTGCAAAATGTTATTTTTCAAAATCAGCCGTATTCGGGCGAAATGGTCGTAATGGATAATAAAATGGAGGAAAAAAAACTCCGTCGCGGTTTCGCCGATAAAATTAGATCGCTGAAAGATCGAACGAATAATCGCAGGTTGCACAAATGCCGAGGGACGAGGTAGAGCTCGATCCTCCGGTTCCAAAAGGACCGAAAGGGAAGAAGACGGCGGCGGCGCGAGTCGGCGGACCGGGATTAGTCGGGACGCCCGGAGCGCCCGGTACGCCGAGCACCGGCGCCGGACGGGGTCGACCCGCGTCAGGGGCGGCGGCGGTTAGCTCCAGTGTACCGAACAGCCTGACGCCGTCGGCAACCTCGGCGGGGACGACCGGTGTGATACCCATGCCGCCTCTGGGTACCCAAGCGCCGGCATCGGTTCCCGGCAGTACCAACACCACCACCATTGCGCCACCCTCGAGTATAGGGGTTACGCCGATGGCGACTCACAATTCCCTTCCGCAACAAGTAGTACCGCCTACGAGCGGCTATCATGCCCAACCGGCGATGGATCCTCAAGCGGCAACGACCGCCGTACCACCGACGCCACAAGTTCCGCAAGCACCCACCGTAATGCCGCCTTCGCAGCCTGCCAAGCTTAAGAAAGGAGTGAAAAGAAAGGCCGACACGACGACACCGACCGCCAACTCTTTCGAACCCATGTACGCTCCCTTGGAAACGAAGAACTCCAAGGCTCCGACGAGAAGAGAATCCGGACGCCAAATCAAGAAGGTATTTGTCCTTTTTAATCTTTTACACGATTTTACGGTGACTAATGTGTTTTTTTTTGTTTTGTTTTTCGAACGAGTTGTTCGTCCGTAAATGAGCCGTTAAAGAAGAAGAAAAAAAAGAAAAAAACATTATTCTCATTTTCGTTATATTGGCGATGTATATTCGCGAAAGAGCGATTATTCGACATCGACGATAATCCTAATGAAGAAAATTCGATACGCCAAATAATTAATTAATCGTAATTCAAGCGTTTGCGAATGTCCTTTTGGCGCCTTGCATGCTTAATTCATTTCATTGCATCAAATATATACTAACCATAGGGTTGTTGATGATGGGGCTGTTTCAGCCGACGAGGCAAGCGGAAGACGGCCTGGTGCCGTTCCACCAGGCCAGTATGCCCCTGGTCGGGGCGATGGCCCAACAGGTACACGTACATATTTATCATCACAAACGTACCGCCGTGTCTCATCTGTCTTTCTCTATCGTCGCTTCGCGCCACCTTTACGACTTCTTTACCACTTTTACCACCTTTACCACCTTTATCTTCTATTCTTTTTCTCGTCTTACCGTGCCGTCGATACCCTTATCCATTTTTTCCATTTATTTTCACGATATTTCCGCTCAAAATATCGCACAGCGAAGCAATACGCATCGCTGAATTAAATTCTTCCCAAAACTTTTCCACGAGGCGACTCGACTAAATTTCTCTTTTAGAATCTTTTCTATACTCCGCCCGATCGTCGAATGACGAGCGATCGCTCGTAACGAGCGCTAAAATTTAATCTTTAACCGATGATTTTACAGCCTCAGCATACCGGCGGAAAATCGAAGGAAAAATTGTCGGAACCGCTCAAGTCCTGTAACGAGATCCTCAAAGAATTATTTTCCAAGAAACATTCGGTAATTATCGCTCGATCGTTCATTATAGCCAATTGACGATTTTTTCGAAGAAAATGGTGATAGAAATGAAGTAAAAAAAAAAAAAAAAAAAAACGTCGACTTATGTTGCGTATGGTACAACAGGGGTACGCATGGCCGTTCTACAAGCCTGTGGACGCGGAACTTTTGGGACTTCATGATTATCATGACATCATCAAAACGCCAATGGATCTTGGATCCGTAAAGGTACGTTTTCGCCTTTCGCGAAAAAAAAACCCTATTTTACCGGAGTATCGCATTCACTATTTTATCTCGACGATGCGCGACATTATTTTTTTGTCGTTTTGTCACAAAACAGGAAAAAATGGACCAGCGTTTGTACAAAACAGCCCAGGAATTCGCGAGCGACGTACGGCTCATATTCACCAACTGTTACAAATACAATCCTCCCGATCACGACGTCGTTGCTATGGCTAGAAAATTGCAGGATGTCTTCGAAATGAGGTAACGGTGATAAGTAAATTATGTAAATGCGCGCGAATCGACCGTCATATTCTCTCTGAGTAAAAAACAATCGAATGTCATACGTGAAAAAAAATTATCGGCATCTCCGAAGAAATAGAATGAAACCGACTCGTTGTAAGATCGGCTAAAAATCTCTCGGGGAAAGAAGGCGTACAGTATAATAGCGTATAATGCGGTAATTCCGATGATAAATAACTAAAAATATCCGCCAGGTACGCGAAAATACCGGACGAGCCGATGAGCGGTATGGTACCGATGAAGGAGAGCAGCAGTAGCGGCAGTAGTTCCGAGTCCGAGAGTTCGTCGGACAGCGACGACTCCGACGGCGAGCGAACGCAAAAATTGGTCGCGTTGCAGCAAGAGTTGAAGGCGATGCAGGAGGAAATGAAGAAATTGGTTGAAGATCGCGGAAAGAAGAAGCATAAGAAGAGAAAAGTTGAAAAACCGAAGGGAAAGCCGATGAGCAGCAAGAGCGGCGGTCTCGTGGGTTGTAGCGGTGCCATGAAAGAACTTATGAAACCGAGTGGCGGTATGCCGAATGCTTCCGACAGCGTGATCGCCAGTATAGCGAGCGTCGCGATGGGAGCGGGCGAATTGAAATTGCCGAGTATGGGAGCCGGTGTGCCGATAGGAATGCCGGGCGATCATCTCTCGGGTATCCTCGGCGGACCGAACAAATCTCACGCGGCGGCAGCGGCAGCAGCAGCGGCAGCGGCGGCGGCGGCCGCGGCGGCCTCCAACGCCAAACCGAAAGGCAAAGGAAGCAGAGGTCCCGGCAAGGCGGCGGCCGCGAACGCGGCAAACAAGAGACCCAAAGCGAACAGCAGATCGACCGGTAACAAGAAGAAAAATACGACGAGTCAACCACCGCCGATGGCCTTCGACTCCGAAGACGAGGACAGCGCCAAGCCTATGTCTTACGACGAGAAGAGACAACTCAGCTTGGACATCAACAAACTACCCGGTTAGTTCGTTTTTCGTTCGGCTTGTGTTATCGAATCGACAAATCGTTCGATTCAAGATTACCACTTTTTTTTTTTTTCAACATTTCTCGATTATGAAAAGGAATTCGTAATAATATAGCAAAGGGTCGCACGGTGACCGCGAGCGTGAAATAATAACGGGCCCTCGCCGTTAGTCACGGACAGTCGCATAGCGGACGCGGTAAAAATCGCATCTTTCGCGAGCCACATTTTCGTTTATGTTATTGATTAATCGTTTATGAAATTTTTATACAAAATTACGAAAAAATTATTGGGTAACGGGCGGTGAATGTATTATTTTAATTTTTCGGAAGTTACCGTCACCGATATACCATGTTTGTCGTTAAAATTTCATAATGAATTTACTAATCCTTTGCACCGTTATCTTTCTGTTGGCACAGGTGACAAACTCGGCCGGGTAGTGCACATAATTCAATCTCGAGAGCCTTCCTTGAGGGATTCGAATCCCGACGAGATCGAAATTGACTTTGAAACCCTGAAGCCATCGACGCTTCGCGAGCTTGAGAGCTATGTTGCCTCGTGTCTCAGAAAAAAACCACGTAAGCCCTATTTTAAGTTCGATTTGCAGCGTCGTAACGGGACCTGACCGGGACGACCGATGGAAAAGGTCTGTCCGCCGCTGTCGGCGCACTCCCCAAACGATAACCGGAACCGAGAGTCGCTAGAGAAATAGTACATTATACTACAAGGGAGGGAGGTGCGTGTTTTTCGCCGAGTGTGAAGTTTGCTGCTCGAGCGAAGCGAGTGTCACAGAGAATCACACGAAGTGAAAAAGCACTCCCTCCCGAGTAGCATATTATACTTTTTTTCCGGTTACGTTAAAAAATAACCATATTTTTACGCCTGCAATGTTAGTAGAAAAACGCGATTTGTTTCTAATTTTTCCCGCGAAAATTACTTTCTGCCCGCAAATTTACTTTTTCGTCCGCAAATTGACTTTTTTGCCCGGAAATTAATTTTTTTTCTCTTTTGGTAAAAAATTGGTAACTTTCCACCCGCGTTGCAGGCATCGAATATGTAGTAATTTTAGCGTAGTCGGGAAAAATTCGAAGCCACCGGTCGTTATCGATACAAATTCATCGTTTGCACAATGCGTCGGGTCCCGATCTGACGTTCGCCAGTGGAACTTATTTTACATCTATAACGCATTTTTCCAGCATGCCTAGTATTTTCGCGCGGGATTACCAACACCCGAAAGTCGAAACTGCACACATTCGATGTTCCATTAGATATTTAGATATACGATTAGACGAAAAACAAAAAATCTCACCTCATCCGAGATAGAATGGGAGTATTTTAGCGACGCGAAATGTTAACGGAAACGACGATGTTACTGTTGACAGATAAAAAAGTTAGCGGTAAGTCAAAGGACGAACAGATAGCGGAAAAGAAGCAGGAACTCGAAAAGAGGTTACAAGACGTTACTGGGCAGCTGGGGAACGTGAAAAAACCCGCTAAGAAAGGTAAGCAACATTTTTATATTTCATTTTGAAGGACGCGGAACTTCCCAATTATTTTGTCTTTCGGAATTTTTCATTTTTCTTTTTCAATAAAAACCGAACGGTTTCTTTCGGCTCTCGAATTTTCGAGGATAAAGTTGAGCCTTTGTCATGCGTCCGAAAAATCATTCTTTCTGAATCTTTTAAAAACGAAGAAAAGATGTTCCAGCGGTCCAGCGGAAAGTCCGCGGCATCTCGTAAAATTTAAAAGATACGCAAATAAATATTGCGTTCGGATATTTCATCCCGTCTTCGGATCCAATGATTCGCAAACGCTCGGAACTCTGAGTTCGATGTTCCACCACCGGAAAAATTCTCGACACCTCCGATACGAACAATTTTCTCGTTATTCGGGTGTCACTGGAATTTCGAGTCTATCATCGGCTTTGTTTTTGCGCCCCATGAGTTCGAGATATCGCGGTTACTTTGCACAATTAACTATGAAAATTCGGTTAAAAAATGTTTTCGGTGCGTCTGATGTATTTTTTCGTTCCTATGACAAATCCAAGTTCCATTCGACAGCCGATTCGCTCGAAATTATTGTTTATCTCGCAACGATACGGCCGCTATTACGAGCGGCTACACATTCGAGAAAAGTAGCCTCCTCCGCTCGATGGTCCTCCGTCAGCGGTTGAGCTTCGCTTCGCGCATCAACTTGCAATGACCGTTTAACTTCCATTTACCATCTAAAAAAATGTGAATCTAACAACGTAGCATCGCCTAATGGTAAATGTATTTTGTATATTACAGAAGACAGTAGTAAATCGGTAGATGTAGTCGGAACTGGTGGAGCTAGCGGACCATCGCGATTGTCGGCGTCGAGCAGCAGTAGCAGCGACAGCGACTCGAGCTCGAGTTCGTTATCTTCGAGCTCCAGCGATTCGAGCGACAGTGAAGCAGGTTAGATATGAACCTCATCTAACTGTTGCCATTAATCGCGAAAGAAACAAAAAAATACACACACCCCTTACTTGGGAACAAAGGGCTACTTGTATGCGAGTAGCTGACCTAAATAAAAGTACGAGATGAATAGCGAATCTTTTTTTTTTTTTTTTCTTTTTTTTTTCCGTCTTTACGCGAAATTGATTATCGTGAGGTTATTTGCGATTTGTCGTCGACCGGTGGAACCGTTTGTACATTTTTCTTACCTCCTCTCTATTCACCGTATTCACCGTTACTTTACGTCCGGCATACGTATAGACCGACATATTAAATTTATTAATCTTCAAAACTTTTGGCAAACGAGTAGAATTTTTTTAATTCTCTTCTCGAGCTTCGATACCCCGCGATAAATGAATTTCACTAATTTTTTTTTTACAATGACGCTACATCGGTCCGTTTTTACGCGTTTCACGAGCATTCGGAAAAATGCAATCCGCTCCGTCGCGAAGCATAACGTAATAGAACTTTTGTGAATTTGGAGGATATTCTTCTTTATCCTTCGTACGGTTTAACTGCGCGTATATTATCTTCGTGTTTTCCGCGTAATAAAAAATATATATATATGTAGTATATAACTAGAATTTTTTTCTTTTCGAATTAATCGATCGAATATCCCGGGTTTGGCATTACTTCGATGAATTCCGTTAGATAAGTCATTTTCGACACAATTTTGCGCTTAAAGCGAGTCTTCTAAACTTTTACTTCTATTCGTGTTTTTTTTCCGCGCAGTCTTTTTTCTTATCCCTAATCATTGCGTCGCGAAATTTCGCGACAAATTTGTACTTTAACTCCTCTATTTCCCCCCTCAATCGATTACGACAACCGAATACGCGTACATAAAATGCCGTCTAATCTAATTTAAAGTCGTCGAACGAACATTTTTCTCAATACTCCCCGTCAATTCCTCCGACATACGCGAATTAAAAGAAAAGAGAGATTTTGTCGAAGTTTTTTAAAAAATTTCCTTTCGTATCTTCAATTATTACGAATGCATTGGAACAATATACCGTGAATTAACGAAATCGATTCGAATCGTCTTCGACGATTGCGCGAAAATTAATGAACAAAAAAAAAAAAAAAAAAAAAAAAAAAAGAAACGCATCGCAAATATCTTCTCATGATAAAGAAAATGTTTCTCACTACAATATTATATTTATTAGGACGGCGTTAAAATGATACGGCTCCAAGAGCCGCGTCATATCGATTCAAGTGCAAATCGAGTGTCGAGTTTCGCTTGAAAAAATAAACAAAAATCTTTAAAAGAATTTCCTTCTTTTTTACGGTAAAATATTTGAATGGCGACATTGATGGATGACGAAATAGAAAAAAATAAATAATAATAAACAATTTAGCACGATACTGGACACTACATTTGAAACTTGAATGAAAAAAAAAAAAAAAAAAAAAATAGCCTAAGAACGAGAAATGAAAAAATGTCTCCTTTTTATTTAACGAAAAATGATGGAAAAAAGAAAAGTGTAAATGGTAAGACCAAGGTGAGCTAGTGGAGTGCAGACTGTGTTTAGAGGATACCATAAATGCCATGCCAGCTTATTTTACAAAATTATCGTTATTCATTCGTCGACGAATATCATTGGATTCGTTCTTTTGTCTCTTGACCCGTTGACGCTGACGAATCTCTCTCCACCACTGTGTTCCTTGAAAGTCGAAATTCAGCGACGATCCATCGGGCTTTCCTCACCGCAGCCTCGATTATTTCGTCGTTCGTTATAGTTCGACGTCATCGTAATTTCGCGACTGAAATAGAGAAAAAAAAAAAAAAAAAGAAGAGCGTACGATGTTTTTAACATTATACGATAAATTATCATTGCGCGAATTCTGCCGCTAGTTTCTGCACGTTTTTTGTTTTTTTTTTTTTTTTCGTACGTATATTCACGCGTTATGTATCGCGGTCCGCAGAGCGATTATCGAGGCGATATTCACACGAGAGGCTGCGGTGTTGAAAATTCGGTGTTTCGAAAGCTTTGGACTTTCAACGGCAACTCCGAGACTGCTTTTGCATATATATATAAAACAGGAAAACCCTTAAAACAACATCGAGCAAAGTTGAAAGAAAAAAAAAAAAAAAAAAAAAAAAAAAATGCACCGAAAGAGTAAAAGAAAAATAAAAAAAATAAATAAATAACTCAATTGTTTATTCTACACGTATTAATTGATAAGATGTCAGGAGCGTTTAATTGTGTCACTGTACGCCATAAATTGATATTTACCACGCCATCGGTTTATCTTTCATTCGTACAATACTTGGATCGTATCATTTACTCGGATCGGTGAGCCTGCGGTAGCGTTGACCCATTATTTAACTCCCGCTAAATGTTTACACATTGTGCGGCGATCCGCTCCTTTTTTTTAAAGCTGAACATTGGGCGCGAGGAATACTGCGTCTCGTGCAAACAGCAGACTCGACGCGCGTGCCAAACGATACGACACTCGATTCAAGATAAATGTCAGGGAAAGTTATGCTCTCGCGCGTTCGTACTTCGCGGACTATTATGATAAATAATGGTATAGGAAAGAAAGTTTAAAAAATCAAAACAGCAAAGAAAAAGGAATAAAAGAACGGGAATAAATGCAGACAATGTGTGTTGGTGGCTGGATTTAGACGATATTATCGCTGTATCATTTTAACTTCGTTCATTAGCGACTTACGAACCGATAAATAACCTGTTGCCGCTGCGATCGAAAAATAATATTCCATAACGAGACACTCGGACGCAGCGAGGCCTCTGGACAACCGTTGCGATGCGATCGAGGGCTTCTTTTCTTCTTCAATTTATTCGAATGCATTTTTCTCAACTAACGGGGATGTAGCGAAAAAAAAAAAAAAAAAAAAACGAGCGTAAAATCGGAAAACGGATAATAAACGTCCATAGGGGCACCGATGGGCCGCTCTCTCGTTACTTTGAAATCGAAATTTCTCGAATTTTTTCTCCCACAATTAAATTTCAAATTTATTCAATGAATGTACAAAAATATAGACGCGGATATCAATTTGTTTCCGGAAACTCGGTTAGCTTGTTCGCGAATCGATTTCGATATTTAATTTTTTGAAACTTGAATTTACCGACAGTGTCCACGGCTGCGTTAAATATGTCGATCGAAGAATTGAAAAAAAAAAAAAAAACGTTTTTACCGAAATTCGGTAAAATATAAAAAAATGAAAACTCAAAATCCGGAGTTATAGGGCACTGTAGGCGATTTTTTAATTTTTTTTTTTAATAGAATTATCAATGTTATCGAAATGATTGAATATAAGAAGAAATGTCGATATCAAAGTAACGAGATGCGTTTATCTCTGTATAGGAAGTGTTTAGTTAACGAGGATTAAAGTTTTTTCTTTTTTCAACGAATACATTTCTAATTCGTAAAATCGAACGACATTTAACGAAAAATTATTTAAAAAATTTTAAAAATAGCGAAGAGAAAGAATGTTAAGAATTTTGAAATATTGAGGGGAAAAAAGAAGGAATGACGGAGCGAAAATAATGGAAAAAAACACAGAACGAGACAGAGAAAAGTCGAAGGCGAAGGAAAATAATTGTCCATTGAGGTAAAAAAAAAAAGAAAGAAATTTTTTAAAAAGTGAAAAAAAAATGAAAAAATAAGGCGCACTGGCCTCCAAACACATTGTTTGCACTCCGCTAAGCTTTGCTCCGGCTAACCGTCGTACGATGATGCTATTTTATACCACTAGTTGCTCCTTCGTCGGTAATTAATTGTCAATTTCTTCATCAGTATGGGAGAGTTGTACGAAAGCGACAGAAAAAAAAAAAAAAAAGAAAGAAAAAACCTGAAAACAAACCGAATCCTGTCACCATCTTCATTTTTTTTCTTATAATTTTTGGAACATTGTTATTGCAACAATAATGATTCGAATGTCCGGTATGGTTTTACATGCCTCGTCGTAAACACCCAAATGCTACTTGTACGGATAATTATTTTCTTTTTATTATATATATAACGATTACCATTCGCAAAATAACACAACACAATCACACTTACGCCTCACTCACGGACTAAATAATAAACACGAAAAAAACAAACGATTCATCGTTTGCGATGCATTCACGGATAATCGAGATTTGCAGAGCGAAAGATGAAAGGAAACATAAAACAGAGACGTTCATTTTTAACCCGTCCTATCGAAGCACATATTTTTTTTTTTTTTTTTTTTTTTTTTTTTTTTTTTTAAATATACAAACATTTTATACGACTTTGAACGACAAGATATAATTTTTAGGGATATGTTTGTTTTTATATTTCTATGTGTAAATGTCTGCTCCATGATAGCGTTTTTTGTTGAGAATATCATGTAAATTTATTTCTTATATATACATATATATACGGAAACAAAAAGGCGAGAAAAAAATCAATTGTATACATAAGAAGTTTATTACGGACGTATAAACCGGTGTGACACATTCTGCGGTGCTTCGCTGAAACGCGGGACATCCTTTAGTTTCATTTATCGTCATTATTAATTTTCATTGAAAGAACGAAAGACAACCGAACTATGAATAATCGAAGGGTGAAATTCGGTTGCACTCGAGTACAACCTAAAAAAAAAAAAATAGTATCATTAATCATTGCACTCAGCAACGTACTTAACGATTGATAAATGTACCGATCGCGGAAAAGCAATGTAGGCAAATTTAATGAATATTAACAACGACAGAAAAAAAAAATACAAAAAAAAAACAAAGGAAAACAAAACGAAACGACAAATCCGAGACGAGCCGCGGTTCGATCGAGAAAATAAAGTGTTCGTCGATTTCTAAGAAAAAAAAAAAATTAATAAAATATGCAAAGCTGTAATGATTTAGCGTTAGATAGGGACGTAACGGGCAGAACAATTTTTCTCTCCCTCGAAAAATCCCTTTTCTTTTTTGTTGTATTTTTCACAAATTATCGAAAGTGAATGAGACGAGTCGAAGATTTTTATTAGTTAGCGTACGCCAAGTGTCGAAACGAAAAATTAATAAATTCGATGATTGACGAGAGGGCAAAGTAAAGAAGACAAAATAATAAAAAAAAAAAAAAGAAAACAAATTGACGGCGTTTAATAAATTAGATAGGAAGCATACATCTATTAAGACACAATCACCATTAGTTTGTAAAACGAGGTATAGGGCATTTTTCATAATACATTTTTCATATTGCCTTCCGAATCGATTTGTGTAGCGTGATTTTTTATTATATCGCTAAGTAAACGAAAAAATTAAAAGATAAAAAAAAGAACAAAAAAAAAGAAAAACAACAACAAACACACACACACACGCGCGCATTCTCCAAGTTATATCTTCTCAGAACGAAACTCCATTCTTCCCTCGAAGATCGTCACCGCTCCAGTCGATCGTGAAACAGAATTCAATGACCTGAATATTTTACTATAAAATATATTTTTTTCTTTATTTATAATGATCAATCGATGATATATTTTGCCGACTACTCTCCGTACAGGTTTCACCCAGAATTCCCCCCCACCGCTCCCCCTTTGTACGTATCGTGGAATAATAGGTATCGGCGGTAATTGAATAAACAAAAATAATTAAACGGAAAGAAGAAGCATACGCGTTTTGTACATAGTAAAAACTAATATATCATTAAATATTAATAGTAGACGATAAGATACATCCACGAGTGAAGATATAAGAATAATTAAAAAAAAAAAGCAAAAAAAAAAAAAATTAAAATAACAAACAAACAAAAAAAAAATAATAACGAACGATGAATTGATACGCGTTGACAGCTTTTTCCAAGTGCATATATAAACGGGGAGGCAAATTAAAGAAAGAAAGGCGAAAAGGCGAAAAGAGTATTCGATGGATCTCGATCGCGCGTTTGTAGAGTCGGGATTGGCTCGTTTGGTGGTCCAGTTCGTTATATATTATATAAATTTAAGATAAGCTGGAACTCCTTCTCGTTGCGTTTCTTTTTTTTCTCTCCCATTCGTTCTCATTTTTTTTTTTGCGTACCGTCGAATCGATATTCGTAAAGAAAAAATTGAATGTTAAAAAAAAAAAAAAAAAAAAGTCGATTTAAAAAATTCTATAGGAAAGATTTTTTTTTTCCTCGCTTGCGCATCGTCGGACGTAAAATCCGTGGCTCGTGCCCTGTGCACCGACAAGAGGAAGATATAAAAAAAAAAAAAAAAAAAATTGTAAAAAGTAAGAAAAATGAGAAAAAAGGAAAATAGTTGAATGCACCGAGTGGGAGTGTTTCGCCACCGATCTCAATGCTGTGCCTATCTTCGACTATCAATTATCCATTACATCTAATTACGCGTAAAAGCATATTTGTCAAACTTGTATAAAATCATCCACGATTCAAGTTGAGCCCATAATTGTACCATTTATGTCAAGTTTTTTTTTTTTTTCATTTTTTTTTTTTTATTTACATTAATTAATCCTAATATGATTACGATTATACGATAACTATGAGGAGAAAAGATATATTGCGGTTCGATGGTTCTTTCCTTTTTCGTAGTCAAGGTTGTTTCTTTATTATTTTTTTTTAAATCATCTCACCGTTAAAAAATACCACGACAAAAAAACACGCATCACCGCTACGTTCGTCCCTCGGAAAAAAAGTGACGAAGGGAAATAAAAGAAACAAAATTAATAATAATCATTATTATTATCTTGTTGGTAAAGAAAAAAAAAAAAAAAAAAAAGAATACCGGGCGCGCGATCCCCGCATACATATATATATAAATATAAATATAATAGATATATTTATATATCATATATATGTATATGTTCGGTCTGCGATCGGTGTATGTGTGCGCATGAGAGCGGGCGGGATGGCCTCGTGGATGTATGTAATTGTGTATTTAGCGATATGCATACTTGCGTGCACACACGGTCATTCGCCGAACATGAATGAAAATATAATTGACTTTGTGTAGAATGAGAGAAAGAAGAAGAAGAAGAAAAAAAAAATAAGAAATTGTTTTGCGCATTAAGATTTTTTAATATAAACAAAAACCTTGAGATGAAAGTCCACAAAAAGAAAAGAAAGAAAAAAAAGTAAAAAAAAAAAAAAATACGAAAAAAGAAGAAGAAAAAAAAAATGAAAAGAAAATGAAAATAAGAAGCATACAATTGAGATATTTAAATTAACATTGTTGTACACAGTGATACAATTATAATATAAGTATATAAATAAAATCTATTAGAAAATACATGGCTCGATGTTGTTTAATTTTTGTTCTTCGCGTCCGACGCGAAATGTTAGTTTAACGGTGTTTTTTTTTTGTCGTCACATGGCTGGTATCCTCTATGCACCGTACGGCATTTCGCTAACTCGTCGAAGCTCGACGATCGCTCGTCGAACTTTTGGCACTCGCGTCGAGGCTGAAAATTATATTGTCCTTTGATGCGCGTACTCACTGTTAGCTGCATGGGTTACATTGAATTACAGGAAATACGACGAATCGAGCGCCCAGAAAGAAAGCTAAGAAGAGCACACCTGGTGCACCACCGACGAATCCCGCCGCGAATCCCGTCGTCGCACCGGTAAGATAGAATTAATAATTCGACGAGGACCTTCTTCTTTATTAAAAAATGTCGATCAACCGAATATCTCGTGTGTTCTACAGACCTTTTTTTGTTTTTTTTTTTTCTTCCAGTAGCAATAAAAATTTCAATAGTAGTTACGTTTTTTGGATTTTTCGATCAATTGCGTTATTACAATACTGCAAAATACTTTGTAGGCACCCACCGCTCTAAACCATACCGGAGGTCTTCCGATGAATAATCAGCCGACGTCCAATTCTACGGGACCAATCGCAAAACCAGTCGTAACTCAGCCTAATACTATTCCCACGGAGCAAGGTATGCCTCGATCGCTTCTTCAATTTCCAACTTGTATCCTTAAAGACCGTTAAGAGTTATTGCCTCAAAGACGATTCGGTTCGATGCATCTGTACGTCTATCGGAAGATAATCGGAGATCGTAGATTTTTCGTCAAAGTTGATATTATCGTCAAATGGAACGCGTCATTTCCGCGCTTCGGCTTCAAAAATTCATATTCGAAAGATTAATCGTTAAAAATTGAAAAAGCTCGGGTGACTTTGCTCGTCTTGGCAATTCAAACGATAACCGTTTGCTCATCGATGCCGACGGATGTTCTTCGACGATTCCGATGGCACCGCGACTCGAGAATAAGATACCGAATTTCGTGACCGATAAGCTAAGATTCTCCGAAACTGTTGATCTTCTTCGCGATAATATGAATATTCTTTGCGAAAATTCACCATAATTTATGCCAAAGTTCCGTCGCGTCCGAAAAATCTTAATTTATTGATACCGGAATAATGATAATAACGGTATCGATGTTAGCGATTCCATCGGGAGGCAATAGCCAGCAGCAGCAACCGATCGCGGTGGCGGCGATAACGTCCGGACAAGGATTGCCGGTCGCGAGTCACGCGTCTATGCCGGCGCAACCGCAGCGTCCAAGCGCAATGGCAACGGCGGCGCCAATTAAGAAAACAACGCCGCCACCGCCCGTGACGTCGAATCCACCGACCCCGTCGGTTTCCGTACCGACACCATCGCCGAGCGTAACTCCGACAAACGCGAGTACCGCGGTAACATCACCAATAGCACCTCAGGCACCGCAGCCACCGACGTCGGTTGGTTCCTTTCCGAGTGTCAATGCCCCGTCCGGACCTACCGATGGAACAGCGATGAGTCAACAACAGGGGGATCTCATGCAGCCCTTCAACGCGGCCTTAGGTACTATACGGTCAAAAAATTCACCAATGACGAAACAAAAAAAAAACAGCTAGCATCTTATCCGATTCTTCGGAATCTCTTGACTATGTCAAAACTGTAGAATCGTTTAACAAAATGAAATATACGAAAAGTCCGGTACTATGCAAGCACTGTTATTATCGATTTAGGACACGAGAAAGCATCTTAATTATTGAACGATTACGTAATTCAACACAGCGTCCATAACGACGGCCCATACGACACTGGAGCAAACGTTAACTAATATGAAGAAAGATCCGCACGTTTCAATGATGCAGCAACAGACGCAGCAACATCAACAACAACAGCAGCAGCAGCAGCAGCAACAGCAACAGCAACAACAGCAACAGCAGCAGCAGCAACAACAGCAACAACAACACCAAACTGGTCATCCAACGTTAAACAACACGAGTATGAATTTACTTGCGGACCTGAAGAATCCGTTAAACATGATGCCATCGAGTATGGCGTCGAACTTGAATCTCGGAAATCTCAACATGATGAGTCCGTACATGGCGATTAACAATCAATTGGAAAACATAATTAACACGACATCTCAATTGACGTCTATGCAAAATTCGCACAACATGACAATGTCGCAGCAGCAACAACAGCAGCAGCAACAACAACAGCACTCGAATGGCTTTTCGAACGTTAAACGTGACAATTCTCCGCCAAACATGCTGAACAATAACGGCATACCGGGATTAAACTTAACCGGTATCAATATGGGAGGTATGGCATCGATATTCGATCCTCTGCCAATGGTCGGAATGCAGATGCAAATACCGCAGCTTCCCATTAAGAAGGAAGAAAAACCTATGCCAATGTCTCAGTCGCAAATCGCTCACAAAGCTATGGACGGTGAGTTTTCTCTCTTTTTTTTTCGCTTTTTCGCTTTTATTCACGATTTTTTTTTTTTCTTTACTTTTATTTACGATTCGCGTTGTTTATATCGCTCGACGAGAATCGTTGTGATGAGTAAAAAAATTCCTGTGGAATTATTGTTTGTTACAAGATTTCGGTTACCCGATAAAATGACGCGCGTCAAACGCGCTTTTTGAGACGAAGCGTTGTTGAAAATCGACGGATAACTCGTCGTAGCAAAGGCCGATTTATTGATTTCAATTGTAGCGAAAGATTTTTTGTAAGCAGTCGGCTAATCTGTGACGGAGTAATGTGCTGAAATTCTAATATAATCGTGAATATGCAATGATAAACGATTCTTTCCGCTTTATGCGCAATTTTTTTTCTTTTCACCGTTGTGCCGTCGCTCGGTGTTGAATTGACTATTAAAGAAAAAAGAAAATATATTTCCGACACTAACAGCTTAAACTAATCGTTCCCTCAAACGCGTCGTTGCTCTAGCGGGAGCTCTTTTTGCAGAAATGAGCGCATTGGGAATGCCGCCGATGAGCAATCATTCGACATCCCAAATAATGCCCGAAAAGAAGATGACACCACCCGATTCCAAGAATCCCGCGGCTAACTTTGCGTCGGCTTTTAAGAACAAGGTACGAAAAGTTCAATAATGCAACACATTTTTATCATAAATCATTTATAATTTTCGCTGAAAATCGAGTCTCACGCTTCCGAGGTTCGGTCACTTTGGCCGTCGAAAGCTTTGTCGTCCGTCTATTTTATACTGTGAAAAAAGATCGAAAAAAATCGTTGATATTTCCGTTCCGTAGACCGTGGAGCAAAATGTCAAGAACGCATCTTCGTGGTCGTCGTTGGCGCAGGCATCGAGTCCACAGTCGGCGGCGGGAAGCAGCATGAAGAGCGCGGCGCGCGATTCTTTCCAGGCATTCAAGAAACAAGCCAAAGAAAAACAGGACAGGGTTAGTATCCGGATTTCGCATCTCGCTATTTGTCGAGAATATTTTTTTTGTTTTTTTTTTTTAATTACGAAACTACGCGATCCATTGATTTTTCCTCGACGTTGGATCAATTCGCGAAACTTTGTTCTATCATTTCTCAATTAATCGACGCATTGTTTTCATTGGAAAAACTTCAGAGCAAAAAAAAAAAGAAAAACGCTTCTGGCGGTCGTATCTATTGATTTTTTTGCCATCATGCGTTGTAGACTTGTAAATACCATGTAAAAAAATTTATTAGCGTAATTATACAAATTGTCGGATAATATTGGATTTTTTTGTTCATCGATAGATTAATTTTGTCGTATTTTTCTTCAGCAACGGGCATTAATGGAGCAACAAGAGATGCGTAGACAACAGAAGGAACAGGCGGAACGCGAAAGGTTACGCCAGGAAAACGAGAGAAGAAGAGAACGAGAGGAGGAGGACGCGCTGGACAAAGTGATGAAGACGGTGACCGACCAGCAAGCGACGCAGGGAATAACGCAGACGACACGGGCCGAGGAGGTCAAAGCATCGACCGATACCGACAGCGGTAGCCCGAGCCAATCGTCCGGTCAGGACAAAGCCGCGGCGGAGAGGGAACGTCAGAGGTTACGAGAACAGGAACGGCGGCGGCGTGAAGCGGTAAGTTATTATTTCCATCGCTCCTCAATGTGAGAAACAATCGTAATGCAGCGTGAGTATCGCGACAAGAGAATCTTTCGAAGATTCTTTCTTTCTTTCTTTTCTTTGAAAAAAAAAAAAAAAAAATCGATATCTATTATCCGCAAATACTGAAAGTTACGATAAATTTCGGTGATATCATTGTGCCGAATATTTCCAAATATTTATTCTCGCGATTACGGTATATTGGTACAAAAATTCGTTCACATTTTTGTCGATGAGAAAATAAAAAGGTCGTATTTATGGGCGTTCGATTATCGGCGATTGTTGTGCTTCGATATCGAAGTAATCGACATCTATCGATACACAGCTTCCCTCCCGCAAATCGTGACGTCGAGTTTCCAAAGTTTACGAACCTCTAATATTGCCGAACGTTTTCCACAATTCTAAACTCAAACTCTCGGGGTTTACTTTTTTTTTCGTCGCTTTATCTTTGGTAAACATTTTTAAAAAATAATTAAAAGTCTCATATATTATACGGCGACGAATTTCGCAAAAAAAAAAAAAAAGAAAAGAGAGATTTTGAGAGGCCGATTTTACGATATAAAGTGTACATCGGAGTTTCGGAGACTATCAACATCCGACGATACAGTGGCGTATTTTGAAATTATCGTCACTGGAAAAACGGATTACAGGTGGAATTTTGAAGTTTCGTTAAAATACTTTCAATCGGCCTTTCAATGTCGACAATGGCAACTCTTTGCACGACATTTTTTTCTTACCGCACGCGCTTACTGTTTTTACTTAACATTTTTTCAAAATATACCGATACCTCGTTAAATTTCTCGATTAGCACTTGAGAATAAATCGAGGAATAGAAAAAAAAAAAAAAAGAAAAAAAAGAAATTGTCGGCTGAGGGACATACGCCAAAGAATAGGAATAATTTGTATTTTCAGATGGCAAACAAGATTGACATGAACATGCAAAGTGATTTGATGGCTGCATTTGAGGAGACATTATAATGTTTCAAATCGCTGCTGTTAATAAAGCCACTGAAACCGGGCGGGACTTGGACGCGCTGGACGATCTTACCGCGGACTCGTCTTAATATATATTATTATCAATCAACGATAATCGATAAAAGAAAACAAGCAAACGGCAAACGGCAAACAAACAAACAAACAAAATCAATAACATTAACGAATAAATAAATAATAATATTGATAACGCGACGAATAGTAAAGAAAAATCGAAACGGCGCGGTTTCCAATAACGGTGGTGCAGTTGGGACATTCCAACGGGTGATCATTCTGAACTACGTAGAGAAAAAATAAATAAAAGAGGAAAGGATAAAAATGTTCGTCCGCCTACTTTCGGACGGACGAGGGCCACTGATGAAAAAAAAAAAAAAAAAAAACAAAACAAAACAAAAATCGATAAAAAAGAAAATAAATAAATAAACGTGGTGTGTGAAGAATTGCGATTCGATATATATATATATATATATATATATCGATACAGTTTTAAAATGACGAGAGAGGAAGGAAGGCGATTGTGTAATCGACGGACACCCAAGTGTGACCATGTAAATTAGATAAATAATAACTTACAGGATAACTTCGATGATGCTACACACTGAACTATTGTGTTACATTTTCCGGTTTTCATAAGTTTGTACTTTATGTAAATTTGGAAACAAAACCATGAAAAAAAAAAAAAAAAAAAAAAAAAAAACAAAACAAAATAACGAAAAAAAAAACAAAAACATATTGCAAAAAAATGAAAAACTAACAAAAGATGATAAGTGATATTTGCGTGTGACGATGTTAGAACGTGTGTGTGATTGTTTGTGCGAATGAAATTGACAAATCGAAGCGTCGAGCGTCGGGAGGATCAAACGGTCGCGGGTGAGAAGGAGGGGAATGAAGAATAAAAGTTGTGTACATTTAGTTAAGTTTTATATTTTTCCACATTCAGTCATTAATCGTTGGTAGATAAAAAAAAAAAACAAACAAATACGTAGATCCATTTATCTGCCAATAATACCTATAATTATTAGCTATTTACTAATGATTTGAAAAGATAAAGAAAAAGAAGAAATACGCAAATTAATTTGTCACAGTTTATGAATACGTAAAAACTATTTGTAATCCTCGACTAATAGGTAGGCTTGTTTAGTCAATAACAAATACAAGAATATTACCTAAATGCGAAGATACAAACGTGTCGGTGAAATACATTTAAAAAAAAAAAAAAAAAAAAAAAAACACATAATCGTGGACTATCGGGCGAGATATATCGCGAAATTGGAACTCCCGTCATTGTTGCGAGTTGCCGAATAATAATAAAAACAAAAAAAAAATGAAAAAAAATTTATAAAAACGTCCACACGAAGCGTCGATAACCGGTTAAATACGATTCACTGTAGAAACAAAAGAAAAAAAAAAAAAAAGTCGTCAATTATTATGAGAATAATCGAAGCGAGGTGAATAGCGTTTTTGCGATAAAAATAATTTTTAAAAACAATGCGTGTAAAAGATTCGATAAGTCGTCTTATGCAAATCGTGTTCGGAATCAGATATAACGATGCGCGTACCAAATCCCAGGTATGCGTTAGGATCGACGTGGTTTACGCGGTTTGTAATCGTGTACTCGTAAGGACAAAACTTAAATTTAGGTCAGTTAGCGATGAGGGAAAAAAAAAACAACAAAAACGAAATTATTCAATCGACGTTATAAGAAAATTCGAATAAAAGGGAAAAAGCTACGAAGGAAAAAATCGAGGAATCAATGTTTCCAAAATCAGCGAAGAGAATTTTGCGCTCGAACTCCAGCACCGTTGAAAACCACCGGATTATATATCGTTGGAAACAACAATTGTTCGCTCTCCGGTTCTGCGGTAAAAATTAAATAAATTTTTCCTCCGGCAAAACTTTTTACAGCGCCGTGATATCGCAGTTGCGAGTAGAGTCAACGGATTCGGCCGATGAAATCGCGCGATGCGAGACTCGCGCGGACGCCCGAGAAGCCTCGACGGCCACAAACACGACTCCTTCGTCTTTCCAAAATTCGTCACTTTAGAAAAAAATTTATTTTCAAAGGTAAACCGTTCGCTTAACTTTGAAGTCCGATTACGACTATACCGATTTTTTTTTCCTGATTTTTGCTACACTCTGTACGGAAAAGTCGATGTATCGCTCGGGGGGAAAAAAAAAACAAGAAAAAAAAAAATTAAAACTCGCGTGTCTCGCGCGGTGCATCCACCGCGTTGGAATTTTTTTTAATTGGCAAAAATAAAGTACAAAAATTGATATTGATAATTAATCTAAAAGTTTCAAGTTGATTGCGTATTGCGCTATTAATCCAAGCTATTACGGTTGGGATTCATTTTAATCGAGTATTTTGGGGAATAATAATTAACAACAGAAATGAAAAAAAAAAAAAAAAAAAAAATTAAATAGAAAAAAAATAAAACTTCTAGAAGGTTATAGTCCGTTAGCGGCTTTAGCGTGTACCGACCCACAATCATATAGATAATGAGAGTTTAATTACGCGAACTATATAATATTAAATTATTAAATTGAAGAAAGAAAAAAGAAAGAAAAAACACATACAATTTTATTTTTTTAAGAACTTACCGAGATACAAAGACCTCTGCAGGTCTTTCGTCGAAACTCTCGAAACTACTCATTTCTGTGTGTGCAATGCGCGCGCTAAACGAACCTTTCGCGATGCCCAAAAGTTCGCCGCGTCTGCTCGTTTATTATTAATTTTCTTTTCCTTTTTTCGTAAATAAAACAAATGTTACTACTATATATATATATATATACATATATATATGTTCGTCGATACTGCGACGAGGATAGATCGTCCAAATTAGAAAACCTCATTCTTCTATTCTTTGCACCTCGATGATATAGACTCGAGGTAAGTTTATATTTATTCTAATTTTTTTTTTGTG
This sequence comes from Cryptus armator, assembly GCA_963971235.1. NCBI lineage: Eukaryota > Metazoa > Arthropoda > Insecta > Hymenoptera > Ichneumonidae > Cryptus > Cryptus armator. Next base: position 1,738,567 of record OZ020234.1, on the reverse strand, counting down.
TTTGTTTCATAAACATAAACTTCGCGGGAAATAAAAATATTTCACGTGTAATTGTAAAAATAATAAAATAAAATAAAAAAGAAAAACACAGCGAGTCAGATCCACGCGAATATGTCCATAAGATTGTTACGGAGGAGCGATCTAGTTTATAGTGATAATAAATGTTTTTTTAACATGTTACAAAAGAGAAGAAAAAAAGAATAATACGGAATAAAAGATTAAAAAAACAAAAAAAACAAAACAAAATATCCCCGGAGCATTAACGTTGTATCAACGAGACGTAGTGGTAGAAACTAACAATTCCTTTAGCGTATCCTTCGTTATCTCGCGCGCCCGCGTGACGCTACGAGACAAAGCTTTCATCTTTTATTTGCCAAGCGAAGCTGAGAGAATTCACTCCGATGATTCGACCATCCTGTATCACGGTGTCGCGACCGCGAAACGCCCGGACGAGATATCGCAAAGGTCTAGAAACGAGGTATATATACTTTGAATTATTTTTTTTCCGCACGTATTAATAATAAAAAAAAATTTGAGAAATTGATGAATAAATATTTGAGTTTCGCTTTGCGCGTAATTGGTTCAGCGAATCAAAAATTCATTCGCGTTTCGAAGATCGGCAGGTCTTTTTTTCGAGTATATTTTCGTATCGCAACCGAACCGGAGCGGAAAGCTTATTTAGGGTTTGCCATGAGAATTTCGTTTAACGTATTATATATATATATATATATTATTTTTTTTTTCGTCATTACAAACATTTCTATAGAGTTTCTTATTTTTTCTTCAGCGTTGGAAAAAACTAAAGCATTAATGTTCTAGAAGTACTCGAAGAATTGTACAAGTCACATCCGCGTAGTTTAGAACATAAAATAAAACGCGGGTGTCTATTTTTGTTTGGTGTCGTATGCGTGCGGGTGTTGCGTTTGGGTCCGAGTGTGCGCGCGTGTGTTTGCGTAAAAACGCGAGTGTGAATATCGTTCGCAAGCGTTACGGGAAAATAATATCGTAGGCTGTCGGATATAGAGTTTATAAGGGTCTAAGTTTTTCCTCGTAAAGATACTTGTAAACGAGGCGTTACTAACCTATAAATATAATATAATTACAGCGTAAAGTCTAGGAAGGGAACCGAATTCGTATATCCATCCGCGATAATGAGGACGGCGTACTCGCGCTCGCGAGTAGCGTTTCAGGCGGAAACGGGTGGCACAACTTTTTTTCGAAAATTCCCCCTCCTCTCGTTCCCAAATTGCGTCTGCAAATTTATAAATAATTGCGCTAATCGTGCATTATTTTGTCGGTACTTTTCGGATTGTTTTCGTAGCTTCGAATAATTGATGTTGACTCAAGGGAGTTCGCAATTTCAGAAATAAAAGAGAGGTTATTATTATTTTTTTTTTTTCAAACATTGTTACGAACAAACAATCGCATGGGATTACGCGCGACACGATGTTTTTTAGTTATTAAAAAAAATATCGTTTTCTCGGCTGAAATCACCGAACTCTCCCTTAATGGGAAAAATCGCTAATGGAATCGTCGGAAATGAAGAAATCGAAAACTTGGCGAACTCCCCGGAGAATTGTTTTGGCAAAAGAAAAATGATGTTTGATCGTCGAAATAAGAATTTGGTAAAAAAAATCCATAGTTAACGTGAGGGGTTGTAACGTGACATTATTTACGGCTTAAAATCATTGCGAGAGCCGACTTTTTTTGTTAATGACTTTTTTGTCGGTGATAATTAACCTCAAAAGGTTTAATTATCCGCCAAACCGATCTCGTCGTTTCGATAACCGAGCCATTCGATTTCGATACTCGTTTCATTCGCGTTCACGATGTATTCGTCGATTGCGAATTTGGAGGGGTTGAGCCGTTTGCGAGCGGAATCGTCAGCCCGAATGGATTAAACAATGAGGGGCCGAAAGAGAAAGAGAGGGCGCGTATACGCGAAGAATTGTGCAAAGATTTTGAAAGTTTTTTTTCTTGAAAAATATCCTTTGGAAATTTAATTGTTCGTTCGCGAAAGAAACGTCGGCCCTCAATTTGTTTTTCTCGAGGTGAAATAATTGTTAAAAGTATCCGCGCCTCGATGATCGAAAGCGAGTTATGACTTCCAGTTAAATTATTCCGTAAGCGGCCTTGAATTTCCCTTGACAAAGTTCTTTGCCGCATCGGTATCTTCCGTTTATAAATGGACCGATCGAATGACGGCGCACAATCAAGCCGAAGTAATAAATCGCTAAAGAATCGCTCGTTACGAATCGACGTATCTGTTGAAATACTTTTTCTCGTTTTTTTTTTTTTTTTTTTTCGTATTTGTAACCGAGCGATACGCCGTCGTATCGGCAAAATGGTCGAAGATGGAAGATATTCGAAGCGATGAGACGAAAGAAAATCCATTCGGACGACGCTTTGCGCGTTAAGCGAGGAAAATATCGATGGAAATATTTTTTTTTTCCTCGTTTTTTTCCGTCTATAGGATAATTATTAAGCGAAAGAGGTACGTGTAATAGGTATTATGATTGTAAAATACGGCGTTTCATAATTGTAAATACGAAAAGAAAAATCATTGGCAGCAGTTCACCATGGAATAACAGATATCTATGTATAATAAACAATATTGAAAAAAAAAAGAAAAGAAAAAAGATAACAAGGAACATCAACAACAAAAATATTAATACTACACCGGTATGTGATAAGGTTTGTAATATTATAATGAAGGCCGATAGACAGATTGTGTAACCTACTAGATCTCAGCGTAAGTTTAGCGATTAAAAAAAAAAGAAAGAAGAAAGAAACGATTGAAAAAAAACGTAATTTCGTAAGTAACACCAAAATCACACCGCTGTATGAAAAGTAATTTTTTATATAAGTTCCCCACGGGCGCACATAATCTCCAATGGCACATAAACAAAACAAAAAAAATATATATATAAAAATTCTGCAAAACTTACTACTAACTATAGGACTTTAAAAGAATAATAAAAAAAAACAATGGTTGTAAATAAATAATAATGCGAAGAAAAAAAAAAAATGAAACGAAAAATAAATGGCTAAAAATTAAAGAGACGCTTGGATGTTGTCAAGTACGAGGAAAAGAATTTTTGACTGCACGATATCACACAAATTTCCCTCATTTCCTACGTCACATTTTTGTCAAGTTTGCGATCGCAACGTATATCCTCTCGACGAATAGAATTTCGTAAATTTTAACGAATGTACGAAAGAATCGAATGATGGAAGTGAAAAAAAAAAAAAAAAATAAAACAAAAAAAAATCGTTACGATTCGTTGCGAGACGCGAACGTTTCGTATAAATTTCACGAATAATTCGTTATTTAACGTAGTGCAGTCAAACGATAGCGCGGAATAGATTTTAATCGTTTGATTACGATAATCTATATAGTAATTAGTATACTATATAGATGAAAAGGAAAAGAAAAAAATGGTAACATTCATTTATAAAAGTATCGACGAATATGTACCGTGTACCAACGAGATGCGTGTGACGAAAAAAGAAAAAAAGAAAATAAAAAAATGAGGATTGAACGTTTAAATAATATGATAATCGATGCGTATAAAGAATTAACTTCCCTTTCCCTAGGTTGCAATTTTTGCGTGTCTCATATATGTATATAAACACATATATAGATCGTTAGGCAGGCCGAGAGTTACATAAAAGAAGAAAAATAATTTTTTTTTTTAAATCGTGTCATCCATTTACCTAACGAATATTTGTGACACGATAAAGATTTACCGAGTATCGTTCGAAAGTTAAAAAAGAAAAAAAAAAAAAAACATTATCGTTTGTGTTGCCGAATACTCGATAGTTAGCGATTATTCGATAAATTATTGTATATATTACTAAAATTGTTAAGACAATGCGTACACGATTAAACGAATGAATAAATAAAATATATATATATAATTATAATCTTCACAATTGGGACAAGTTTTTCATTGATTATTTATTTATTTTACCCCACCCGTTACATTTTACAGATTTCATTTGATTATCATATTTCTTCGCGCTGTTTCTCGAATCGATAAAATTCCTTCAATCTCACCGCTTGTACGCGAATGAATCCACCGGCGTCTTCGGGATCGAAGTTACCCTGAACGTCCATCGAAACGAGGCTCTCGTTGTAGAGGGACACTTTGCTTCGGCGACCGATTATTGATACTGAAGTTCGAAGAAAAAACATATTGTTGGTAAAATGTTTACTTTCTTTCCGATTATAATAATTCTACTCGAAGGTCATGCGAAATCTCCGTTGAGCGCGGGATACGCGCGAATGCTAGCGTAACGGCTAAAAAAACATTATTCTTCCTTCGATTATTCCTTTGATAATCTTGAAAAAAATAGGTATAACTTTTTTATACCGACCGCGGTATATCGCATAACCTTAGGGTTCTCGCGATGACACTCTACAAACCATTTCCCTTGTATAGCTTCAAGCGGACTGTTCCGGTCACGTGCTTCTGAGATATTTCGATGCTGTCGCGAACGAATTTGCACTCCGGCGAGAACCAGTAACCTGTTATGAAAGTTAAATATTCAACGGAAATCGAAAGAAAACAAAAAATTCGATTTCTTCGGCTTTGATACTTGCCGTTGTACACGTAATCGGTCATCTTATCGGCCAAATAAGATTTGACTCTTAAGACTTCGCGATCGAGCGAATATATCTCCAAATCCAAATGAGCTTCGTGAAGAATTTTCGCTCCCGGCGATTCGTATATACCGCGAGACTAAAGAAAAATACTTTTGACAACATGCGGGAAGAATAATCGAAAGGTTCGAGGGTCGTTGGTCACCTTAAGACCGATGTATCGGTTTTCCACAATGTCGATCCTTCCGATTCCGTGCTCGCCGCCGATCTTATTCAGATAGTCGACGATAGCCAGAGGATTATCGTAAGTAGCTTTGGTTTTCAAATCATCGAGAGACGAAGGAACCCCTTTTGTAAAATGAATTTCAATCTCCGCTGGTTCGAGGGGAGCGTTAATCGGATCGGCGGTCATCTGATATAAATTTTTAGGTGCCGCGGTATCCGGATTTTCCAAAATACCGGACTCGTAGCTGTATAAAAAGTGCCGCGTTACATTTTTTTTTTTTTTTTCATTATTCAAATAACAATTCTCCGAATAAATGCAACATTCGTGAAAAATTTGTAATCTAAAAAATAGCGTCGTCGCGGAAGATTTTTTTGGTTTGTATATCGCGCAAATTTTGCATCTCAATGAGCGATCGAACGATCGTTATATGTTAAATACTTCATATATATTTTTCACCTTATGTGCAACAAGTTTCCATCGGTACTCCATGGTTCCTTCGGGGTCGCGGATACTGGAATATCGTTCGATTTAGCGTATTCCAATAGATCCGGTCGACCGGGGAAACGCTCGAAGAAAGTTCTATCCCGCCACGGAGCCAAGATCTCCGATATCGTAAAAATATTTATTCGATAAGAATGGATCGTAATCGCGCAAAGAATCTTTTGAATAACGAAAAAGCGAAAGAAAAAAAAGAAAAATTACCTCAACTTCGGGATAAAGCGCGTAGCAAGAGAGTTCGAAACGAACTTGATCATTGCCCTTTCCCGTTGCACCGTGAGCGATTATCGTGGCACCCTCGTTCCTCGCTACCCTGACCAGAGCCTCGCTTATGCATGGCCGGGCTAAGGCGGTTCCCAAGAGATATCTACCCTCGTAAAGTAATCCCGAACGAATAGCGGGCCACACGAAGTCGGTGACGAAAATTTTCCTCAAATCATCAACGATTACCTGACGACGAAAGATCGCGATTTTTTGAGAGACTTTCGAAAAGAAACAAAACTCGGCACCGCGCAATATTCTTCGGCGTTTAAAGTTGAGTAAAGTTGTCGTTCGATTTTTTAATATAAATCATTAAATTTACCTTAACTGCGCCGATTTTCAAAGCTTTCGCTTCCACATCCGCGAAGTTTTCATCCTGACCGACGTTCGCCTGAATAAAAGTACATTTTTACCCAAAAGTACATCGTTACGTAAAGTACTATCGACGCGAGAAGAATTTGAAAAATGATCATTACCACGTAAGCGATCACTCGAAAGCCCTTTTCGGTCAACCAACGTAAGATGCACGAAGTATCTAAGCCCCCGCTGTAGGCGAGTATAATTTTTTTATTTCCCTCCGACATTCTCGATGAGAAGCGTTCAGCACGGATTCGACTAAACTATCCAAATAATTTGTATCATCTCCGCAAGAATTATGCGCTATTCGTTACGGGGGCAATTTTAGCTCCGATGACCCTGCGCGGCCGATAATCTTATCGAAAAAAAAAACACAATTTTACGAAATACACGATCGTCACTGATGCAACGAGACACGACGGTTGACTTACGAACGGAGGAAGATATCAAAGATATTCGGGAAGAACCGAATTTGCGAATAACTGGCGTAACTCTGCGAAATCTGAAATCGAGACGAGGATATCGGGTTCGGGTAATACAATTAATTCTAATGTACACGGAGATGCGTAGGCCTTTATAAGCGGAACACTTTGTTTGGATTACAACTACATACATATATTATATTATATATATATATTTTATAAATATCGTAAACTCTATAATAATAATAATAATAATAATAATAATGTTGCTATTATCCAACTTGCAACTGTAATAATAATTAACATACTTTATTCGAGTTACGAACGATCAAGGTAACAGGCAAACTTCCATTGACCAAAAAAGTGATCCCCTACGATATTAGAGTCTCCGTTTTACCATTTCAATCGATGGTCTATCTAACCGACGAATTACTATTGATTTATTTAATTAATTAGCGAGTGCCAATGGATACTTGAGACTAAGTGTAATTATTGAAATGCAACTCTCGCGCGTGTTTTTGTTTTTTTTTTTTTTCCTTCTTTCCTTCCTTTTCCTCGGTTTTTATTAATTTTTTTTGTTCCGTCCTAAATTTTTCGAACCACCGGCGGAACGTTGAATCGCATCGTTGCAACCGATTCTTTTAAATTGTTCCATTTACTCGATGGGAGTTTCGTAAAAAGTCTAATACATCGAAAAAATCAGCGAACACCGAGGTACGGATGAAAAAAAAAAAAAAAACAAAAAAAAAAGTGTTTTCAAGTTCGATGACCTCGACGATTTCATCGACGAAATTTACAATAGAGTTTCTTCTTTTTTTTTCTCGTAATTATCAATAATAAATAAGTACGCAATATTAATACGTTTTTCCATGAGTCCAAAATTTCGATCCTCGTCGCTCTCATATCGAATTCTCGACTTCTTGCTCCGTCTCTCGCGCATCTTTTAGCGGTACGATCCGACGTCCGGCGAAGAATCCAATCGGTTATTGAGGAATGTCACCATGTCTCCCGCGGGTCGGATCATCTTTCACCCATAAATCATTTCCATCGAGATGAACGAAAAAAAGAAAACAATCGACAATATCGACGAAATGCCGAAAAAATTCTCATTCCGACGAATATTTATCCGTCGGTTATTATTTTTCGATAATTTTTTTCATTCAATGTCTTTTTTTCGCCTAACGGTTGCGCTATTACATTGAAAATTTTATCTACATTATTACGACGTCGCGGCGAATACAAGCGCAACGCGACAAACGCGACAAAAACAAGAAATAATTTACGCGTATCACGGATAATCTTTTTACAAAGACGGGGCGTTAGGTTGGCCAATCGGCGCGAAAAAATCATCGAAGTGCACGAGTAAACGGGAAAAATAGCCGCATTGCCGCGTCGTAAGCAGCAAGACTCCGTCGGTACTACCGGAGAGAAAAAAAAATAATAAAACGAAAAAAATACATAAAGTTCGCGGAAAAATGACTTTCGAATGGGCACTTTGGTAAATTCGGCGGTGCCTGACTAAAATTATCGCTGAAAAACTACCGTCTTTTCGCGAATTACGCGAATATTCTCACTTTGAAAATAATACTTTTCATTGATCCGACATTATTATTATTTTTATTTATTTTTTTTCGAATCTACGCGAGTTTCGTTAAGTACCGTCCGATAAAATGTTTATCCACCGAAATTGACGTCGAGTAATCGCGTCGTTCGAGAACGTTTATTTAATTTAAAGATTTGACGATACGCCGGCGGTACCGATGAACTCGATGTCGATACAATAACAGCGGTTAAAGTCATTTTCTATTCTCGTTTCGCGGATATATATTCGATCGGTCGATGTTTTCGTGTTTTCTTTTCTTTGGCTCCTTCCGTTTAACGGATTTACACGTGGAGTTTGCTCAAGTCCGATAGGAAAGATTTTGGTGTTATTATGTGCGACGATCCTGCAACATGAAAAAAAAAAGAATTTTTTGTATTTTTTTAACTGAATGTCTCATCGCGTAATTCGAAAGAAAGAAAAAAAAATACTATCGGTCGACTAACCGATAATGACTTCCCAGTTCTTCATGGCATTCGTAACTTCGTATGCGCAGCGTATTTCCGAAAAGCATACGCCACCGACGATGAAGACGATGAGCCGCGGTACGTTTTTGAGGGTTTGCTGTCCCTTATCCTTGTGCCACTGGCCGTATCGGACGCTGAATAGAGTAACGAAAAAAGGGTTACGAGGGTTACAAGTGTTACGAACGGATGGTCGTACCTCGTAGGAGCGTGATATCCGGAACTAGCGGCGCGTCCGGCCAAAAAGGGGAAATGTTTCGAATCCAATTTGTCTTCAATCGAGTCTTCCATTATATCTTTAACTACCGGAGTCCAACGGCTCATTTGATAAGTTTGTTCGGTGATTCTCTCCTTGCGCGGTACGGTATACAGCTTTTTACGATTTCCCTGAAATCGAGAAATAAAGAAATCGTAAGAATCGTAAGGATTCTTAAGGAAAAGACAGAAAAAGAAACTCACATCGACAACAACGTTTATGCCGAGTTGAGCAATGTTTACGATAGTTTGTTTGTCGTCGGCTGTTATCTGCGCATGATGCACCAGTCGATTCAAATCCTGATCCATTATTCCATTTTTGCTCAGAACGTAGAGCGCTATGATGCGCAACTTGTCGAGATTAACGACAGTCTGATCGAGAAGAATCGGCGTTATGTTGCGCATGTGATCCTTAATGCGTTCGCCTTCAGCGTCGGTGCCCATCGCGAGGTCCTGAGGAGAAGAGGAATGAAAAAAAAAAAAAATTATTTCAACGACCTCATCGAGATACGATTGATAGCGATTGATCGATCCGATCGTTGAATGACCTGTTCGACTTTGCAGAGCTTGTCGACGTTGCCCTGGTATCGTTTCATGCAGTCCTCAGCCAAGTGTAAGTGAGTCGCGTATTTGCTAAGTTCCTTCTGATACTGCGGCATCTTTTTGATCATTTGCGAAAGGTCCCTCATGCTTTGCTTGTCGCCCTGCGGCATTCTCTTCGACTCGGTGAATTTCTTAAGGTTTTTCGTTACGTTTCTAAACGCGCAAACGACAAAAGAATACAATTTACACTTTGACTTTCTTCCGATCGCTTTCCTTCGAATACTTACTGAGAAACAACGGCAATATGTTGATGACGAAGATCCACCCACAGTTCGTCGTTCTCGTCGAGCAAAACTTCCTTTTCCGCTTGACCCGCCGTCGCCTCGTACCTGATACGGAAAAATAATTTATTCGTCGAATCGTCGCTCGTGTTAAATCCTTTTTTTTCCAACTATATCACCTGTAAACGTCGTTCTCGATCTCCAGAAGATCGTAAGCCATCGCTTGGAGCGTCAATTCGTGCAAAAGCGGCGATACGCAGTCGAAGCCGCGATCGAGAATGAGAAGCTGAGAACGAGATTTCTCGGGTCCCTCACCCATCGTTGGCTCGTCCGCTTTGTAAGCGTCCAACTTCTGTTGAACCATCTGTGCCAATTCCACGTTGCGGTCGAAGTCGCTGAAGCAAAAGGGTTATTCGCGTTATTTTTCCATTATCACCGAGAAACGGAACATTTTCTCGGTCTCCTCGATCCTCGTGATCCACTAGAATCTGCGTACCTTCGATATCTGACCGACGGATATTCACCAAGAGTCGCGCAGAGGGTGGCGATCTGTTCGGCGATGCGTTCCATGTTTGCGTTTCTCAGGTTTATGAACGAAGGATTGTACATACAGGCGAAAGTCTCGCGGGAATCCAACGAGAAGACCTGCGCGACAATAAAAATCGTGAAAACGAACTCTCCATCTCCGATATCGAGCGTACCGAGCGCGCTAGTAAATTATAAAGCGCTCCTTCGACGGCAACGGAAATGTCAACGGTTCCAATATAGCGATTGCGCGCAGTTTCGAAAGAAACGAACGGTTTTTCCCTTTTTTCCAATTGGAAAACTATCGGTGTATTTCCGCGGATGAATCTCCGAAACCGATAACATTCCCGTTGATCTTCGAAAGGAAATAAAAAAAAAAAAAAGGTCTCGATACGAATTCTAAATTCGAATAATAAATTGCATGCTAACGATAATAGACAAAAAAGGAGAAAAAAGCGACAAAGCGTTACGGCAAATGAAAATAATTGGCGATCCCAGAATGAAAAATGCGATTTTTCCTTTAAACCCGTGTCTCGTGGTGACTAAATTTACCGAAAAGATCAATCGTCGCTCAGCGGTACCATACGACCGAAGGAACTATCGAAACATCTACTTTGCAATGGACAATTTATTCCGAAGACGCAGGTTTAAAAATCACGTTTGGTAACTATTACCGGGAATAAGATTTTCCTCCCCTCCGCGATCGTCGTAATTTCGCGAAAAAATACAATACAAATCGTGTTTTACCGTTTTTTTTTAATTTAAAAAAATATACGAAATATTAATAATCCGCGAAGCGCAAGGCGAAGCTTATTCCCGGAGAACGTCGAAGGGTTTTTTTTTTTTTTTTTTTTTTACGAGCGATGATGTTTCGTCACCTGCGACTCGTAAGGCAGGAACGCGATGTTGATCTCTTTGAGGGTTTTGATCTTTTTAGCTGCGAGGGACTTGCAGAGTTCATTGAACAGCTCCTCCGGACACACTGGACGAGTGCAATAATCGATGGATTCCAAATGTTAGTACGCGCGTCTGTGCGTTTTTTCTCTATCGTCGTATCGTTAAAATTATATCGACTACAGTATTGCCGGACGAACGTACGAGTATTTCTCTTAATGGAAAATAAACCGAGCGATGAAAATGAAGATGAACGGTGAGAATTGTTAAATTTGCGAATATTAATGTGAAAGTGCAAGTAATGTGAAAGACATTATTCGATCGAAGCCCCGCGATAGCGCCGCTCTTGGAAAAGTTGTATTTTTTTTTTCAATTTTCGTACTCTTTGGACTCGTCGAGTAAAAGTTTCCGCGACGGACAATACAGAATAGAAAAAATGGAGAAAAAGACAAAACACGTCGATCTCGTCTCGTTGGAAGATTGAATCGTTTACCTGTTCCTCGTACGGTATGAATGCGATGTTGATTTCTTTGAGTGTCTTAATGTGTCTAGCTACCGTCGACAAATCTTTGATCAACTCGTCGGGGCACGCTGCAAAGAGATACACCCACGACTAAACTTAAAAACGATTCAAAATAAAAGATTTCAAAATAATCTTAAATGAAATTTAACCGATTGTTCGAATAACGAGAAAATAAAGAAAATTATGAATTTCCGGGCGTTCGTACGGCATTGTCGGTTACCGTTAGTCGTTTCCCAAACTTAAAATGGTAACCGTCCCTCGATTTTATCGCGATAATCGAGATTTCGAGGGCAAAGCCGGCATCGATACGCCCATCGTACGTATCAAGGAAATTCTTGCGCCACAGTCGCGCCGATCGGATAGCGGTGTATCGAAACATTGATTACTCGATCGCTCGATCGACTCGAACGTAACGCAAGGACTTCGTCGATCGGATACCCGCGTCGCGTCTAACGCTCCGCAAGAGTTGAGTACGTCGGGCGCATCGCACGGCGGTAGAGGGTTCGTCGTCGCTATACCGATCGAATACCTTCGGTGAAGTACACGTGGGCGGCTTTGTAAGTAGTTCTCGAAGGATTGCTAAAATCCTCGATAAGTTTCTGAACCGACGGATTGCAAGGAGTTATCAGATAGATCGCCTCCATGGTTCCCAGAGGCTCGCGCTTCTTGTTTATATCCTCGACGAGGGTGATACCCTGAGCGCTGATGTCGTGCATCTTGCAACAGGCTGATACCATCCTCATGGCCAACTGATCCACGACGAGAATTCGCCATTCCACTCCGGCAGTTTTTTTCTTCTGCTTGATCACCTCATTCATAATTTCTATGAAAAAACAAAAACAACATAAAACAGTCGTATCGGCATTACTATGTTTCATCTCGATACGAAATATTTCAAGACAATTCGATAAATAATCTTCGAAATATGAAAATAAATAACGAAGTGATGTATCGATAAAAAAAAACATCGATGAAAGTAACTTAGCGAAAACTATCGAAAAGTTCGTACAAATCAACTTTTTTCAAACTTCTCGTCTTTAAAAAAATGTTACGATAAATTATACCGACTAAAAAATAGTAGTTTTTCATTTTTTTTTTTTTTAACACGATAATATTTGATGAAAATATTTTATCTTCGTTGGGATGGCAATTTTTTTTTTTTCCCTTTCGCAAAGAGCGCGTAATTATCGCAGAAGGGAAAAGCGGCTCCGGGTCATCGATCAATCGATACCCGAAGCCCGGTGGGAAATGCGCCGTTTGTCGCAAGTATCCACGGAAAAGCGGGTCGAATTGCCGACGGTAGCGGGGAGCGCGAACACCAGTTAGAAGTCTTTCGGCTTTTCCCGCGTATCGATCGCCCTTACCGGCCAATGACGTCGCGTCCCCGTCAGCCGCGTACCCTACCGATCCGAGGCCCCGAACCTGCGTAATCGAGTAACGCGTATCGACAACCCTCTCGTCCCCGAACGAGTCGATCATGATACTTCGCCGCGTATCGATACTCCACCGTTGAAAATCATGAATATTTTATCGAGGAATCCGTAACGAACGATATACTTTGCCTACTCCACGGCATAATGAATTGTCAAAGCCAATGTAACCGCATTCATTTCTCTTTCCTCCTATTCCATTATTCGGACGGTAAAAAAAAAAGTTTATATGATTCCTCGTCGCGTTTGTTATTTCTATGAGTTTTTTCCTGTTAAAACTGCATTTACGGAATTTCCTTAAAATTCGCGGCCGTCGTCGATCGGGTTTTCAAATTTTTACCGAGTCACCGTTGGAAGGCGATGAAATTAACTCAACAGGAACGTTTCGTTGACGAAACGTTCGTGCCGCGTGAAATAAAAAATATACATATACATTTTTTTTTCGTTCGCTTAAAAAATGCTTCTTTATTTTGGACAATTTTTTTTTATTCCGTTGATAATTGAATTACCGGAAAAAAACGATTAAAGCGTTTCGTTTTAAATTTGGATGTGTTTTTTTTTCTAATTAGGTACAGTGACAGATTTAAACATTTTCACGAGGCGAAAAAAATTTGGTAAAAAAAAAGAATCGAACGTTCCAAGTTTTATTGAAATTACGTCGTCGCATCTATTCTCGGCTATGAAATGAATCACCTATTGATTAATGAGACACGTCGCGTCAGCGATGACCGAGACGTCGACGAGAGCATTGAGGCGATTAACGGTACTGACATTAATCCCCGAGCCTAATGAAATTGAAATCGTTGCATCACAGCGTGAGAACGTCCGTTGTAATTGCGATATAACTTTATTGCGAGAGTCGGGCGATGGGAAAAGAAAACTCTGAAAAACTGTCATTCGAACGTTGGAGTTCACGCGGGGAACGAATCGGATTTCCACGAGAAAAAAAAATGTTGAATTAAACACGCACGTTCGAGGATAAAAATATTTTTACCGAGGACCATACAAAAATGAAATTGCGTAATGAAAAATACGTGAAAAAAAAAGTAGGACAACACCGCGAATGACACTCAATCGAGATTTGACGTTTCGGTTTGTGTTATATACCGCCGCTCGCGCGTCGTGCGAGCGTCGAAGAGCCCGTACGCCCATGGGAAGTCGACAATTTTTTTCGTGCCAGCGACCGTCTCGTTCGCGAGCCATTTTCACGTCCTCTATATCCCAGAATGTTGGACATTGTTTTCGAATCGACTTATGACAAATTGGCAACTACATTAACACGAAATTAGGCTATTTTGCCGTACTTACTTTGACCGACTTGTGCCTTGAGCGCCATTTTGACAGTACTGAGCACAAGTGCAAACGTTCGCTCGGTAGATGGCAACAAGCGGAGTTGAGATAATTTTCACAGATGATTCATACGCGTAGCTGGTTATCCCGTTCCTCGTTGCACATGCGCGGCTGACGCATGCGCCGTAGCTCCGGCGATACGCATGCCTTTTACAATGAAGCGTGGAAGGGAGGCGAATAGTTTCGAGAAATTAATTCACGGTGAGTGCAAGTTGTTACGAGCGTCGTGTAAAACGAACGAAGCCGAGATTTTTACGAAATAAGTAGCGCTCCCCCGCCCTCACGCCGTCGCCCTCGTGCCGCCCCGGTATATCTTGAATATCATCTTCATTTCTTCGTACAATTTGACGGGGCATGCGCACACGGCAAAAGTTTGAATATGATAGGACCGAGAAAAATAAGATTTTTTTGCCGTGACTACAATTTCGATTGTGATTGTACCGAAATTCTAAAATCAAAGATCGAGTGCGGATAAACGTAGTTCCGTGTACCTATTGATTAATTAAAGGACGTGCCGTGCAAAAACATGCATGCTCCCGTGTCCAAGGTAGCACCCGCAGGGACGACACGGTTGGGACAATGCCTACGTCGAAGCGTAAATGTTACCTGGATGTAATTTTGAAATTGATTACGGGATAACTTTTTTTTCTTCGCTACTCATTTATTTAAGAGATCACGTTGGTTTTGGGTCATTTCAATTTTGAACAAAACATGTAAACTTAAAATATTGATAAACATGTAACGTGTTCGAGTCGAGTACTTTGCCGATTATAAAGACGGTCCGAAATTTATCAGCCATTTTGCGACAAAAGTCTTTACTGGCTATCTGTAATTGATTTTCGACGATTTGTCTCTTGAGAAAATGAAATTATTATTTACTTATTATTTTTTGTTCGAATCAGAATTGAAATACGCGGAGGAAATTATGAGGTGGTCAGGATCGGAATGTCTAACGTGTTTTTTTCCGTATTATTGAGGAAACCTCTCATTACATATAGGCATGAAAAAAGAACTTGTCTTTGTTATTTCCGTGTTGGCCGATTGCTCGAGCGAGTTCCTCTTTGACGTACTTTCTAGATCTTTTAGTAACAAGACGCGACTCTCATTACGCAATCGCGCAAGAATACCGGCGCGCGCTACTGTGGACCAGCTGTGAACGGCAGCGCGCACGCTGCTCCCCCGCACCGCGCAGTAGCATGAACGCGCGGTGCCGCGATCCCCCCCACCCCGGAGCCCCGAAGCGTCAGTTACAATCCGTACGCCGGTGTGTACGGATCGAGTCGGTTCAACGGTCCTCGCGCGCCACATAACCTTGCGTTCGAAATAATACTGACACTTGCCGCAACGTCGCGTTCCCTTCAATGTTTATCTTTTAATTTAGCGACGCGTTGTGAGTTCGAAGTCTCGCGAGATCATCGAATAGTATAACCGTTTTTTTTGGCCACTTTTAATCAAATATAAAATTCGTGGTGAAAAAAACAAACAACAAAGTGTTCCGTGAATAGTTGGACGTTTTTTTAGCGTAATAATAGGCCGAGAGTGGAATCAATTTCTCTCGTTGTGTTTTTTTTTTAAATCGTGAAGTTTATAGTCGCCGCTTATTCGTGTAACGTGTCAAAATCGTCGGTGTTTCATATGAGTTTAACGTCCTTGTGTGATCAGTGTAAGCGTGCTTCCGGTGAATTGGATTTTGGATTTCGCAGCAACTACGTACCGTCATCACTGCCGTCAGATTCAACGGCAATCATGAAGCTGGAGTATCCCTGTAGAGTGGAGGGATGGCTCAACGTATGCGGTAAGAAAATAGTTTTTTTTCGGCGTTCTTGACAATGGATGTACTCAGCGTAGCGTATCTGGCGCTATCGTTGGGGACGAGCTGTAGGTACGTCATAAAACAATATAGGTATTTCGCCGGCTCGAGTCTCGCGGATTATCGAACCAAGACATCCGACACGTGCGAATCTAACTCGGGCTCCACGTGCGTTAAAATTCCGTTATTCGTTTCGGCTCCTCGTTGATATTCGCGTTTCTCATTTCGACGATAAAATTCGTAAAACGACATTTTAAGGGATACCATTCTAAGTGGAAGGTCCCCTATATCGACGACATACAAAAATGTCGAATTATATCATAATCGTAAATTATCTATTTTTATTATTTTTATTCGAAAAATATCGAATTTTAGAAAAAAAAACCGCGATGTTTTCAATGTGTCATTATTTTTTATCGTTGAAGCAAATCTTATTAACAAGTTTTTATTCGTTCGGGAGACAGAAGCGGGTGGGAAAAAAAACTGTCGATACGTGATTTTATATCGAAGTGCGTGCAGCGCGATCGTGTGCAGTCGCTGTGGCGCAAAACACAGTCGATGCCCGTGTGCTTCTCGATTCTTCTCGCGTTTATTATCTTTCCTTCGTATTTCACACTGTCCGGCACCGCACTCGGAAACGAACTTTAGCGTTCTTTTTTGTCGTTCTTGATCTCCGTTGCATAACCGCAAATACGAGGGTGTGGAAGATTGCGCCGAGCGAAGTAACCATAGTGCGTTCTCGTTACGTGGCTAAGCATACATACACTCGGCAGAGAATGTAGAATGGTCGGAGCGGTTCGGAGCTCAGCTCCGTGTGAACGACCTTCGTCCCGCTAAATCGACAATAAGCGATAGGCTCTTCGATTCGACTCGGGGTACGATACGATAGTAACACAGTTTTACGACCTTTTAAAATACAATCGGTCTGCTCTCCGACTCCTACAGACTTGTGCTTTCATCCGAGACTCTCTCGGTGTATACATATATCGCTACGTCGCGCGCATCTTTCGACTCGTCAAAAGATCGCTATCGTTCCGCTTCAAGTTTTCTCGCTTTTATTTCTACAAGAATAATTTCTTCCATTTTATCGACTTTTTTTTCACTTTTCCAAAAAAAAAAAAAAAAAAACGAAAAAAAATCTTGTATTTCGTCGCGGTCGCTAATTAAACAATACGATCGATAATATAGTTTAAAAAAATGCAAAATGAAAGCGCAAAGTGCAACGAGCGAAGAAAGTTGAAATTTGACCCGATAGGTGACGATTTTTTCGCCCGGATAATGGGGGCAGATGAAAAAATGTCTCAGTCGCGTTCCGAACACGCGAGAGACTATCCAAATACCGGGATGAAACTAAACGGCAAAGTAGGGGAATACGAATATCCAAGCCTCGAGGGCCTTCTCGCTCCCGCGAATGTTTCCGCGCGATAGCGAACGCATTTGCATCGAAATGAAAACATTCCTATTTGCTCTTAATTTCCATTGCAAAGCGCTTTCCTACCGGTAAGCACACCGACCTTTTGTCTCTGTCGCTCTTCGAATGGACATTCCTCGTCGTACGATCGACGCCCATATCCGTTACAATCTTCCACTCCGATAGCGCGATATTTATTTCATGTTGTAATGCATTTAACGTCACCAATTCTTCTTTACCCGTTTCACAAATCAGCGTAAACAAATAAACTGCCCGCAAAACTTACTATCGCAATTCGCCATTCGCTTACGGCGGACGAATTTGTTCGATCGCTGAATTGTCACAGTTCGCGTAATACTTAAATGTCATTCGGTGTTACATTTCTGCCGGTTTTTTTCGATACAACCTACTCGATCACTCGGTAATAGTTGTCGGAATACTTGTGAAATGCTAACAGAAGTTGTTTGAGTTGTTAACCGATATCGCGACGGGGGGAAGCGGTGGAAAACAGGAAAATGGTCGAAAAAAAAATTCTTAAAAATTCAGATAAAATATGAGATTTTTTTTTGTTTCAAATTTTATCTCATTTTTTCGGAATTATTTTTTTTCGTAAAGCCCGTTTTGTCCCGTTCTCCCCTATAGAAAGTCAAGTAGTTAAATTCATTTGAATAACACGAAAGTTGAAATAATTTGTTTACGAAATTATTCAATTACTTATCGTTGTTTTTACGGTGTGTCGAATATTCCGGTACTTGGATTTGAATCTGAAATTTATTACCTAATGTATGTCCGAAAGGGCTGCTGTCCCCACGGGGACAAGTTGCTCACGTGAAAGCCGTGTCTCACCGCTGTTCCGAAGCGTTTATCTACTCATTTTACGAATATGTTCGTTATATCGTTGCGTAATTCCATACAGTGGAAACCCTCTTTTCTTAACTTCACTTAACTCAACCTCTCGCTTATTTTAACTCGTTAACATGGCAACGATTTCTCTTAACTGTATTTCCACTGAGTCCGCGCGCCCCACTATGAGCGCTGCGCATGCGCAGACTCCGAGGCGTATACCCCTCGTTACCCCCCTCAGCGCTCGACCAGAGCAAAACACAAACAGAAACAAACAAACAAAAAAAACCTCTCGTTACCCCTACCGGCAGCAATTGACCGGAAGTGGGGATTCCAGGGGAAATACAGAATAGCGAATGCGTCCGATACCGTCGAGTTAAGAAAAGAGGGGTTGTGCTGTACTAGTAGAATGCCGCGTGTCCGCTCGCTGTATCTCCGCGTTGACGAGCGAGAAGAGGTTAGGTAGCCGCGGAGCACCGGGGGGAAAGCGCGCGTCCAGTAATAATAATGAAGTCATGAATAAATCATGAAGAGCAGCGAAAATACGGCACTCCGGTAGCTTCGATTGCCAAAGAAATAATTCCTCATATACGATGCACGGTAACCGCGGTACTTACAGTTAAATTTTTCGATAAGTACAGTCGCTCTCGGTAGCACACGCGCATTAATATTATTAGCTAAATGTTGACACCGAAGCGATCGAAATTTCGATGTTCTTTGCGGCATTGTCTTTGCATCTTTTAGTTCCGATCTCCAAACTTTTCAGAGGTTTTACCGTAATGCATTGCGGATTTTGGTTATTCGCGATTATTTTTCCGAACGATGCGTTCGAAAACGCATATTTTTCTTACGACGTCCGTCTACCTGGTGAATTACGCGCGTATACGTTGTACCTATTAGAAATTTGTACTAACGAAAGAAAAAAAAAAAAAAAAAAGATAATTCATCGTTGTAATTATGCCGGAAAAATCGTTGTGTAATTGCCATTCAACTATTGGTACCCGACACGCACGCGAATTTGCGAACAAATTTCTCGGTAAATCGGGGCGATAGCGCGTTTAACTGTCGGACTTGTCAGCTGTGAAGGCGATTCGAGCGCTTGAACCCGAGTTCACGACGCCGCACACATCGACCATTTGTTAAATAGCGTCGTATAAAGTATCGACAGACACACGCGAATATCTATGTTTCGTTTTGCGTGGTATTATAGTCCAGCGAGATAATGGGACGCGAGAGCAAACGTCCAGCGCGGTGCCGCGATCCTGTTCGCGCTGTGGAATTCGATCTCGTTACGGTCTCCCCCCCCCCCCTCCCGCCTTTTCTCTCGGCGTTTTCCTTACCGTGCCGTCCGTCCACCCATCTTTCCACCGGCAACCGATTTATCGCTACTTTTTTCATTAAACGAGACGCGGGACGCGTATTCGCGCGGGTGAGGCGACGCGTCTATCGGATTTCTCGTCCGCAATCGCGTAAACGCGATCTTCCATTTTCTTTTTTTCATTCGATCGCATTTCGACCTTTTCGCATTGCTTCCTATCGATATCAATATGATATAATCCAATGAGCGCATATATTTGTCGTAACTAACGCCGAAAAAAAAAATGGATCAAAGTTCGAGAAGATATCATTTATAGTATACAATCAGTTAACAATGTTCGTCGCGCGATCTCGAACGTTGGAAAGTACTTTCTCGCGAGATCGATCGGCCGCCAAATTTTTCTTTCATTATCACCGCACACCGTGCGAGATATCCGAAGGTTTAGTCGAGCGTCTCGGCGCATTCGCGAAAGTAGATTATTATTACTATTACAGGACTATCGGACACTCGTCCGGAGTAACCGTCGTTGCGTCTCTACACTCCAATGTTAAAATTAACCGCTATTCCGCGGATACTTTCCACTGCGATGTCCTACATGGGTTTCCGCAAGAAAGTTCGAAATTTATAAAGTTAAGCATTTTTTGCGCGTTGATTTACATTTTTTTACGCTCCGACCGATATGCCGAAATTTGAGGATAAATTTTCGGTGTAATTATTTTCCGCGATTCATCATATAGTCGGAGCTTCATGAATGGTGAAAAATAATTAGGAAATATTCCGCAAGCTTCTCCTTTGAAATTTTTTTTTTTTTTTTTTTTTAATACTCCAATCGATAGCGATGAATGGAATTTTTTCAAAAGCTGCGAACACGACGCGCACCGCAGCGATGCAAGCCGCGGAGAGTATACAAATGTGTACTTTACATCGTCCTACTTTATTTGGAAATTGTGTCACGCCTTTGTATGATATTACGCCGCTCGTAGTTATATGTCTATAGCGATTGATTTTTCCACATTGATTCCTCCGACCTCGTCTATTTTACATTACGAAGAGTCAACCTGACACTATAGCTGCGCGCGTGAAGAAGGCAAGAGAAAGGACATTTTCCCGACACTCTCCGGATACAAGATAGAGCCAATGAGGCCATAAAGAGGGGATCTTGCGACGCCTCGCGACCCCGTTTTACTTTTTCTCCTTTTTTCACCCCCTTCCCCGCGTTCTCTTCATCTCTCTCTCTCGAGGTGGTAGTTAAATAATAAATATTGGCGAAGGTTCGCCTGGCGCCGCGCGGCTTTTTCGTTTGCTTTCGTGTAAAAAAAAAAATTAGTTTTTTCTAGCGTTGCGCGACACCGAGCATTACCATTGGTGTGTTTTCGCTTTTAACGGATCGTCAAATATTCGTTATTCGTAGATATCGCGCAACGTCATTTTTTTCTCAAGCGTTTTATCGTATTTATCGAAAAATTCGCAAAAAAATTTAAAAAAAATCTTTTTTGAACGGATTTTTTTTCGTGTTTATCTCTTTCTCGAGAAAAAACAATTTTTATTTTCCTCGAGTGCCCAGAGTTTCGAGATGGCATTCGTTACAGTTTTTACTGCCAACGGGCGCGGAGCGGATGAGCGGTAAGGCGTACCGCACCGCATCGCCTCCGGTTTATTGGCGCTGCGTAAGTTGGAACGGATGGAAGGATCGTCGAATATTGCACCGGAAATAGGTATCCGTGGATGATGGGTAATGCGTAACGAAATGGATAGTCTCGGAGATCTTGAAGATCGTACGGAGAGATGGTTTCGCGAAGTCTCCGGAGCTATAACTCGGGAACGCGAGAGTGCGAGAATCCGCGAGATACGGGGGAAACGGCCATATTAATTTCGGTATTTTCGCGAGGTTACCTACGCGTGTCATTCCAATTACGATCAGCGCTTTCGGTTTTTGCATTCGATTTTCCGCCAAATTGCGGCGCGTAAATTAAACTTCCGAACTTTCAGCGGAGAGTGCCATTTATATTTTTCACGAAGTAAGAAGTCCTTAAAATATAATTTCACGGTATCTTATTATCATATTGAGACAAAAGTGAGTCTTGACGTGATCGTGACGTCGAGTACGCGTTTTTTTTTTTAAATCTTCGTCTCGAAAAGTACGACTATATTTGGCGTTATCTGATAGAGAGAGAGAGAGACACACACAGCGCCGGCCAAAGGAGATCGCGCGCTCGCACGAGTCGAATTACCAACTGGGATATATTTTCTTGGCATTTGCGCCAAATGGGTCGAGGATAACGGGGGCGTTTGGGTGTGTGCGCGTCGCGTGCAAACTCGAGTCTCTCGTGTCTCCGCTCTGTCTCGCGTAGTTCGGTTATGACTTGTAAATACATATAGGTATTTCTTTCACTCCGAAACGCCATTTTTTTCTTCCTCATGTCCTCTGCTCGATCGTCTCAACGGATCACGGATGAGAAAGGGTATTCATAAGTTCCGGATATCTCTGCTCTTTGCCGGATAGTTTACAGATCCAATTTCCGTCGTGTCGTATCGAGAAGATGATTAAAAAAAATTCCTAATTTTCAGAATTTTTTTTTTTTTTTGCAATTTTTTTTTCAAACATTATAAATGTAAATGCCGGTAAAGTTTCTCCCCCCTTTGCAGATTCAAAATATAAATCCATTAAATTCGCGTAATTCAAAATTTACACCTGAACCTTTCGTTCTTTGCATTTACTATGTATCCTTTTCGGTCTTTGCGCTCTTTATAAAGTCCAAGTAAAAAAAAAAAAAAAAATGTTGACGACCTCGTTAGTCTTTTCATAACAACGTTAAAGTTTCGCGTGTTCGCGCGCTCTTTTACTACCCGTACTCTCCCAATTATTCCGCGATGGCGCGGCTATTGTTTTTATCTTTCTCTTGCTGTTTATACAAATTTGGTAAAAAGCGTCATCCCGACGGCTCTCGAGGTGACGCGAGTCCTCGTTAATGTGAAACCGGGTAATATTCCAACTGAGATGTTGAAAACATTACTCGTTCTAATAATGTAACAACGCGTTTCTGCGAGTGTATCGCGTCTCCCGTGGAACACGCGACGCGTCATCCAACTAATGAGAACATTAACACTCGCCATTGCTGTTTGCTCAACGCGTTTTACTTTAATTGAAGTTCCGAAGGATTAACAACTATAAATAATAGTCTCGTAGCGTAGTGGTTATACGCTACAAAAGACGTATAAGGAATCGCATTCGCCGGCGCGTAATTTATCGGTCAATGATTATATTATATTTCTTTAGTTGCAAGAATTGCGAAATTATTCCCGGAGAGCGATAAAGGGTCGAATGCCAATTCGTTTATTTTTTCTTCCGAAACGCGAAGGGAAAAAGCTTCGATGGTCCTTTGCGTCTTACGCCATTGCTCTTTGCAACAAAGTGTCCCGAGGCTCTCTCGTCCGACTCTATCCGACAGCCTCGTCTCGGCTGTGCATCGTTCTCCGAAAGGAGCGTAGAAAAAACGAGAAAGCGGGCGTACCTATCGCGAGAAAGATAGATCCGCAATCCTCGTGTCTATCTTCGCATCGGGATGTTGGACGTTCCATTCGAGCGGCGCGTCTTAATTTCGCAAGTGGAACGATTAATCGGACATATAGGTACCCGAAGTATACTCCCGGATAGTCGTACTTTTTACCCTTTTTACGCTCAATTCCACAATGGATTCTAATTTACACATCGGAGAGGATGAGAATCTGTAACAAGATTATTCATTACACACATCGCGTATTTTCCGCGGTACAGCCGAGAGACTCATTTATCCAATGATTATCCATTCCGTACAATGTTTATTAAACTGATTTTCTTCCGTTGGATAATACAAATTAAATAGCTATTATGTTTTGCGCTCCGAATGTACACAAGCGGAGACGGAGAGAGCTTCATTGGAGGTGGAAAAATCTTATCTGTTTCACTGATACAACGATCATTATTCATAAGCCGCTGTGATCAATGGAATACGCCTGAGAATAAAAGTCCCGTAAGATAGTGCTTCGCTTACGAACAACTGCCGCGTCATATAGGCATTTTATGTTAAGGATAGGAAAACATTGACTACATTGTCGTAACGTATATTGTTCGAAAGAGAAGAGAAATTGAAAAAAAGGGTAGAAGAATATAGAAAGAGAAGACGACAGTCGAACGGTGAGTTCGAAGGTCGGGTTCTCTCGGTTCAAGGAAACCCTCCCGTTTCGCCCGCTCTCTCGACGTTCCAAGTGCCGTTTCGCAAAGACTCGTTTCTCGACCACTGATGACTCTTGCGAACATCGAACATTTTGTCTCTATGCGTTCGCGCGAAAAAGAAACAATGATGCGGCACGTTAACGATCGATTCGTTACGAGCGGATTGCAGTTACGTTAAAAACTTATTATTGCTATTCATCATTCGTCGCGCCTTCCGAAATGATTCTTGTTTTCTTACCGATTCACTTCTGATGTGACGGAAAATCAAATTATCCGAAATGTTTGCAAGATTTTGTGCTAAAGCCAAAATCGATAGCGCAATCTATCCAAACGATTTCCATTAATGCCGTTTGCTTCTTTCTCGTGAGAGCGCGAAACGTAATTTTTGCGATGGTTACCGGATGACTCAGGACGGCGTGACCGCAACCCAAATTGTATTCGGTTCTTCCGTATACGGTACCGGAGAGTACGGTACATCATGTGTACTCGAGAAACCGCGCATTCGGACGCGAATCACCTGTGTAATCGAGCCGAATAAACAGGGAGATAAGATTGAGTGGGTAAAGTAGTAACGCGTGCAGCGAAAACCAAAGAAAGAGAGCGAAAGACAGAAAGTTCGTTGATACCAAGAGAAATTCCTTGGTATACTACTGGTACTATTTTGCGATACTTGTCGAACTGAAGTTGGACAATTGCAATATTTTTTACTTTATCGTCGCGGCGTGAGACTGCGCGTGCGCCGTTGACATTATTCGCTAATAGTGAGGCGAGCGGACGAAATCGTTGGGATGATAACGAGTTAAAATAAGCGGACGGTTGAGTTAAGTGAAGTTAAGAAAAGAGGGGTTCCACTGTAGTATTCCGCGCATTATAATATAGGATGCATGACACAAGCGTGCCGTGCGGCACGCGTCTCCACAAAGGGGACAGAGCGACACTCGTGCGTCACTCGGAAGTCCGCAGGGTGCAATCTTACACTTTGGCGTTACATACTCTCGTGCGTGTGACATTTGCCAGGTGCGTGAGGGAGAGAAGGTTAACCCACCGGTTGGTTTGCACCTTGCAACCTTCCTGTCCGCTGTATTCATAGATGTTCCTAAAATACGTATAAAAAAACAAAAAATTCGAATGAAACGGTATTTTAGGCTGAAAAAATGCGCTCGGGACTCTCCTATAATGATAAATATAGCATATGAAAGAATATTGCAAAACTGCACGGTAGCGATGTATTATTTCACGACCTTTCCGTTCCCAAGACTCATTCCTTGAAAAGAACCGCATTTCTCGTTGATCACGTGAGCGAACAATTATACGCGTGCCGCATGACATTCGCTAATTCTACACGGAGAGAAGGATCTACTAGAAATTACTGTCATCTGGTAAAATTCGACGGTGGCGCCACCTATGACGAAATTACTCGATATTATGAGAATTTTTACCACATTTATGGGGATTTTTACCATATTCTAGGGTAAAAATTCGCATAGTTCTCGTAATTTTCAACAGGTGGCGTCATTGACTCCACATTACCAGAAATGTACGATATTTTTTACTAGATATATGGTGAATTGCATCAGATCTTTCTTTCCGTGTATTCGTTTCATGCTTACGTTATCGGTCCATTCCTGCACTTGGTCGCTCTCACAGTGCGTCCGGAAGAGTCACGGTGAAGTATAGTCGGGGGATCGTAACGAAATTAAACGTTAAACAATCATGGAAAATCGCAGTGTATCCGGTCTAATGGCTAATGCATACGCATAGCACGGCAAATGTGCCGGTATGCTGTAAAACGAGTATCAATGTATATATATGTTCATTGGGACGGTAAATTGGGGTTTCAAGTCTCCATGTGCCATGTGCTTAGTCGTTAATCTCATCGAAATAAACTATTTGTCGATCGCTTTCGAACGGATTCGCATAATGAGGCGTCCAAAGTTGGTGCTCTCTTTGATCCTATCAGGGATACAAACCGGTATACCTGATCAAATCCACTTTTGGATACGTAGAGCTACTATCGTTTAATCACTCTTCGCCATAGCCGATTCAATTCACCGGGCTTAGTCCACTTTCCGCACTAAACGAACGTTCAAACGCCTCTTCCATTCGCGATACAATTACCCGTCCCATCAAAGTGAATTGTACGATATGCAACGAGGCAAGTTGGCTTTACCAGTTTCGGCAGAATAATAGATAAAGGAATCCTTCGACCGTTTATAACACCCTTACCGATCCATTTCACCACTTCACTTTGCTTTTGAATGTCTAATTGGGGAAATGAAAGGCTCGATTCTCCGATATTGATGTCTATCTTTCATCCTTGATTCGCATTGGCGGTTGGCGTTTGGCATTTGCACGCACGATTAACCATTCACCGTGTATTATCGCCGGTGGTTCGATCGCGCTGCGGCTATGGTGGTGTGAGATGAGACGAAGGTTCATGTCGGGTCGTTGAGTGACGATAGGTCAGGTATCGGGTAACAGGTCTAATAGGCTCCTTTGGTACTTACTAATGTCAAGAACACGCCGGAGAATCGACTGAGAGTGAACCACCCTCGGCAGTCCGTAGTCCGTAGTCCGATATGTCCCACGGTTGGCTCTCGACACTCGGTATTTTGAAAGCTCTCACACTCCGAACATCGATCGTAAGTATTATCGCGCTTTCGGTGTCATTTTCATAACAAATCGCGAGAAAATAGGATCTAAAAAAATAGCGTTGAAACAAAAGCTCCGCGAATGAGGAAGAAACGGCGCAAAGGTTACAATGGGGGCGTGCGGTGTAGAAATTCCAGCATCAATTTGCACGGAGTTTCCCGCAATAGCCTGGAAGTACTCGGGGAAACGAAGACGCGACGGTATGGTTCAAGGAACGAGCGAATGGCTCTAGCGAACGGTGGAAAGGCAATCGCGATGTAATTAGGGAACGAACGATGAATTTATATCGACCCTTTGCACGCAAGCGGATGCAAACGTTTCGTATTACTGATGTGTTGTCGGCGTTAGGATCATCTCGCATCTCATGATGGGTTTTCCGGAGGCGCCACATTGACGCACAGGTCGAGACGATCTCACACTCTCGCCGGCTTTTCGGATGTTAAAATTGTGTAATTTCAAAATAAAGGGTCCGGTTGAAAATAATATCGCGCGTAACGAGAGATGCTAAATATTATAAATTCCGTATTATCTCGCGGAAGAAACAAATTAATTTAAAAAAAAAGGTAAATGGAAAGGGAAAAGGTGAGACATCGGTGAACAATGCTTAAAGGATAAAAAAAAATGAAATTAAAAATATAACTTTTTCGGAGAAATTAAATAGACACGTTGACGAGGAATTTTCAAAGATTTCATTGCGGAAAATAACGAATCTTGATACGCATTTATCGCATCGTAAAATAAATCATCCGATGATTCGTTCGAACGTTTCGCTGTCATCGCAGCCGGCGAACAATAAAGTTCGTTATACGATAATTGCGACGTAACGTGAAACTCTCGATGTCCGGTCACGTGTAGTATGCGTTCGGGTTTCCGACAACGCGGTATAATGAATCGCCGTGCGATACCCTTACGTTGTACCGAACACCGATAATTCAGCGTTCCGATAATTCCATAGTTTTGTGTAATATAGCATAATTGAAGATCGCGTTACAGAGGAGTTCCTTATTATTCTTATCTCTTTGCGAGAGGCCTTTATGCGATTACCTACGGTTTCTCCCTTACGCCCCGAGGATTCACTATTGTGCGGTCGAGCGTTTCTATTTTGCAACAATAATGCGATATACGCGTATATCCGCGATTACGTCAACGCTTATTATACAAACGAATTACGAAGGCTTCGTGTGTCGTGTATCGATTCGATAAGCACAATGGATCTTTTGGTAAAAACGTTACGAGAGTCGGATTACGGATCGTATTGGTTATTGATTGCCGCGGTTATTGCGAAGTAAATTCGACGAAGACATTTCGGTAAATGCGTTACCGACAAAGATCCGCGTTTCCTTTCCGCATGGAATTTCAACTAATAATATCACTTAACTTTCGTGCGACTATCGAGTCCGCAATAACGAACAAAGAAACTACCGGAGCCTTTCGACGTCACGCGATCACTGTGCGGCGATAGAACGTAACAACGGTACGGATCCTTTGCCGCAACAATAATTTATTTCCCGATTGCGTTAATACTTTATTACGCAACGTAATTTTGTAAAAGTTCGACCGACTCGGTTATCGTGTTGTATAGATATTAATCGATAAAACCGTACCGTATACATTAACAACGATGAAACAATCTTGGATTCGTGGAATAGTTTTCGGAGAGAAAATTTACGCTTCGACGGACAGCCGTTTCCCTTCCGGGCGTTGGGAGAGGCGAGAGAGTGACTCGTAAACTTCATCGGGGGCTCGCGAATGAACGAACGCGTAATTAAGTTGCTGGAACAGCTTGAGTTTCGTTCCCTCGATTTTCCATTCTTTTTTTCCGTCTCCCCTCAGCTACGGAAACAGCTGTAGCTTTCAATATGTATATATATATATTTTTTTTTCGCGTCTTTGTCGGGCAACGTGCGTTCATTGACGCACAGGCGGCAGTACCGCGGATCCGCGACTATTCGCAACCACGAGCGCGTACCTCGTCGGGCGGACTTTATAAATCCCCGCTGAGCGGGAAGCCAACGAGCCGCTCGGCGTCTGGGAAACTGCTGCGGGGGCTTGTGCTCCGAGCTTTTTACCAGAATCCCGAGAAAAGCTCGACAAAACGATAATGTTTGTACCTTTGAGATTATTTCGTATACCTTTCGATTCTAACCTCTGCCGCAAGCTTATTGTTTCGTCATGACGAATTTACCCCTTTCGCGTAACCCGTCTCGACGCCCATTCCAAAGGATAAAATACAAAAATGTGTAATTAGCTACGAAAAAAGAAGAGTGCAATAAAAAAAAATCGACGAACTATTTAATAATCGCTTCGACACATTTACAGAAGTGTCCAATGTCCCTTCGATTTAAAATATCACGATTTTCTTGTTCGACGAAGCGACGATTAATCTTCGCTTAATATTAGCATTAAATTTATAATTGCACAAGTCCAGCGTTATCCCCAAATATACTTTTTCACTATAATATTTATAATAATGATAATAATTCAAGAGCTCTCGGAACGGGACGAGAGAATGGGAATTTAATATGGATTTATATTCGGAGCGTGCGGAGGTCGAGGGCAGGAATTGGAGTACAATTTTGTTGTTTTCACGTACAAAAATGTTAAAATGATGAGCCGAATATCAAAATCGAAATATCATTTTAACTGTTTTCATTATATGCGCTTCGTGTTTATATGGCGAGTATATATATCGCGGTTGTCGACGAAATGACAAGCCGCGAAACAAATACTTGTGGATCGGGTGAGAAGGAAGTGTCGGGATCCTGTGGGAATCGAGAATGGAGGGAATATCCTATTTGCGAAAGCCGAACAATGATAAACCGTTTCTCTAACGAGATCCCCCGCTTAATTGCACAATTAATCGCGCTCCGCGATGTCAGGATGAATTGCGGTCGCGGGGGCGCTAAGACATTCCAACACGTCGCGAGTTCGTGTAGCGCATACATAAACATTGCTCCTCGCGGAAATTGAGCAATTTGTCGCTTCTATTATTGTTATTATATGTCGTTATCATCGCCTCGAAGGTGTTTTTTCATTCTAAAATGCTCAGCGATACGATTGCGCGGCGGGCGCCCCGAGGAGATTCTTTCCCGCTGAGCGAACGGATCTTCCGCAATTACATTTCATCGCGTTATTCACACCCGCGGAGTAATGCACAGCGCTTGCCTATGCTCGCTACTTGTTCGTTACGTCTGTAATTTCTTTAATAATTACGATCTCGCGTTGAGAACTCTTCCCGTTATTAAATCGTTTGTGTTTCCGTTGATATCTTCTTCTTCTTCTTCTTCTTCTTTTCACATTTCTGCAAACGTCTCGCGGACTTCCTTTGAACTTTGTATACTCGCATTCTGGCGCAACGGCGAATTTGAGATGAGAAAAATCGAAGAATAGATAAAGAAGTGTATATAAAAAGAATATTACGCCGTCCGCGCGTATCCGTCGAAGGAAATTAAATTTGCGACGAGAAATTCAATATTTGTTTTGTCTCATCGAGATTTCGTTGTTACCTTCTCGTTCTTCTCTCGAGACGAAATGTTCCATTGGAGCTTTCGATTGTTTGCTTCTGTCGACGAATTTTGTACCGACGCGAGAGTCCGAATTTTTCTTCTAGAAAAACATCAAGCGGCTAAATATCTCCCAACGAAATAAAATATAAGTTCGACGTCGTTGAGTTTCGAGAATCGAAAACAAGCGTCCGCATTCCCGTACGAAACTTCTACCGTGAACTTTGCTCGTTTTTCAACGCGTTACATTTGTTTCAAACTTCCTGGCGCGCCTCCAATCCGTCATCGCATCGGGACGTATAGCGCGCGCCACTCGAAAATTCATTTTTACGTCACACGGATGTATAGTAAGTGTACCTATATACATACGAGCGTTCGACGACTTCAAATATAACCCGCCATTCGTCAATATCGCAAGTTCCTATGAATTCGAAATGAACGCACGAGTTTGTAAAACTCGTGACTTCGTTACGAAACAAATCGACGCGCGATTTTTTTTTTTTTTTTTTTCCTGACTTGCCTCGTCTTCCGGCTAATCCCGGTCTCTTCCGGTTTCACGGACAGATTTGAAAAATCTTCATTTACAAATTTGTATCAATGTTCGCAAAAATCCTCCGTCGGTAAAAATTCGTTGACCAATTTCGGTTTACGGGACTCGGAGTGGTGCCAAATGAATTTTGATGAAATAAGTTTTCGAATCGACACGATGAGAGACTTTTAAAGCGAAGATAACGAGAAAGGCGACCCCAGTCGTTAGGGCACTCAATACCGTCGCGTATCGTTATCTCAGGAGTTTATGCGGGTGCGCCGGTTCGTCTCGACTCCTCCTTCCACTTTTCGTCGTCATCCTCCGCCACCTCCGCTTCTTTTACCGCGTACAGATGTATGCGTTCACTGTGCGGCCCGTGGTGCGTCACAACGGCGTTCGGAGACTCCTACAGAACCGTAAATATCCGTCCGCAAAGTCCCAAGGCGCCGGTCTCTTCAGTCTCGTAAATACTCGCAACGTTGCGCCTCATCTCGCGTTTCTTCTCTTTCGTCTCTCGAATCCGTTCTTCTCGAATTCGTTGTTGCGCTCCTTCCGGCGCGTCGAATATTTTTACTTTCACGGTTTCTCATTCTCATTCACTATCACTCGCGAACGGCAAGTTTTGCGCTCGCGAACGATCGCGAGCAATTGCGCAGAGGCCAACCGGCGACTGTATTATTCTTATACAGGTTGGCGGTTACATCGGTAACTCGTCAAATTGCGCCGAGAGTTACCGAGCTAAGATACGCGGACGATAAAACGGTTCCGCAACTTTCTCCGCGTTATTTATATAGGAATGAGAAAAATTGTGGTGCTCTATTTTTCATTTTTACTCCATTCCCGGGCAATCGTTTTGCGAGAGTAAAAAAAAACCTCTTGATACACTTCACTTCCTTGTTTCGTTGTTTTTTCGGGCGGTAGGAATGGTACGAATGGTCTTTCAGAGATTTATAACGGCGCATAAAAATAAAAGGTCAAACGAGCCGATATTTTTTGCGTGATGTAGAAAGTAAACCGCTAAATTGCCAATAGATTTTTTCATTGAATTCATTATTTTGGTAAAAGTCCGTTGTAAATGCGCCCGAGTGAGCGAATGAAACGAAAAGTACCGTAATTCTAGTCTCTCCTTCGGCAACATCGAAAATCCGAGTCACTTCCTTCAAACGAAAGAGCGTAAAAGCGCAGTGGGCTCTTAATTTAGCTTGCCGGCGGATGCACACCGACAACGACGACAACGACGACGACGCTGATGGCTCGTGCGCGGCGTCTACCGGCTTGAGAATCTCGCCGGAAAGGGTTCTTCGGAAGGCCCTTTGAGGCGTGTAACGGTAGGCCAGCGGTAGAAACCGTCGGATTAGCGGAACAGATGACGCGCATCGGTCGAACCGTAGATACGCGACGACGAACAGTCGTACATTTTCTCGCAGCTGTATCGATGAATACTTTATTCGAACGCTGGTAGTAAATCTAATAAAAAAAATGTGTGAAAAACTGTAGAAGGAATGAAATGTATGTTTCGTACAGTAAAAACCGACAGGAAAATGAGAATTTGAGAGAAAAAATGAAAGGCAAAAGGCGCGGACTCTGATGCCTGTAGTTTTTCAAATTTAATTCGCTTCCACCCAAAGGCAAGATGAATTTCAATGTCTGAAGGGTTAAACGCCCTCCGAGTCGTCCAAGGTGAATATAATCCTTCAACGACTGGAGCAGCGGACCCCATCGTCGACATAGCAGAATACACGATGGCGTTAGTCGAAACGCGACGCGTATTAACAGCGAAACTTCTAGGGAAACGTTCTTTCATTCATCGCGATAGCATTGGTCGGAGTGTTTGGATTGGTACCGCTTAATTGAGAAATTTGTTTCGACAACGCCTTCGTAGACTTCGACTCGAGGAAACTGGGGACGAAATTTCTTAAGAAACTTGGAGTACGCGAGAGGGTTCTCCGCGCGGCAAACTTATTCCTCCCTCCTTGCAAGTGCGCTCGTTCGTAAGATAAACGAACGGAAAGATGGCAAGGGAAGTTCTTTCCGGAGATAAGAATAGGCAAAGTTGAGAAATATAGGCTCGAGAGGAACGGAAGGGAGCATTTTGAGATAAGGACCTTTTGTAACTTTATTTCAAATTACACGGCAAAAGTACACCCCCTTTTCCTTCTTATTCGTCCGCCATACTCCTTTCGGCCGAACAACTTTTGCGACTTTTCCGAAGCTCGATTTTTTTTTTTTTTTTTTCGATCTCCGTCGACGATTAATGTTAAAGAACATAATGAATAGAAAATATTGGATTTTCGTTCCCGATAACACCACCATTTTATAACAATGATACGTAACTTCCTCGCTGTGCGGAAGCCTGGAAAGTAGGCTCTTCCGATTACAGTCACGCGATACAATGCCGGAAGGTTCGTCGTTTTCTCGCGAGCATTGAGCTCATTGACCGAAAGTTCAAAAGCTTCGACGAGCGAAGCAGGACGACAAATGCAACATACGCGTCCGTTACAGCTTTTGGTTTATCATCACCAAGGCTCATCTCTACGGATAAGCCTTGAATTTCGTTATAGTTGGATACGCATAGTTCGCTCCCTCCTCGTCTTCGCGACGAACGGCAAGCGAGAGTAATCTCCGCCGGCTAATGAACCTCGAGATTCTCCGGATTGATATCGTGCGAGCAAATCAGTCGTATTTGCTCGTGTTTTCCCTTCCGGAGAAACTTTTGAATCGCAGGAGGACACTTCTACAATGAACAAAAGTTTGTGGTCTTTAAATTTCCCCTATATACCGAATTCTAGTCTGTTTTTCTTGCGGTGGACGTTTGATACTCCATAGAATATTCTTTACATCGCAGAATCTTGGATTCTACAACGATACGTTTGTAGGAACACGGGAACTGCGATCTTAAATAATTATACGATGTTCGAAGCACAGTTTGCGGATACTGCGGTTCAACTCTGAATTTTACTATGTACAATGCGCACGAATAAACACGAATAGAAGGTAGAGCTGTTGTCGTTGTTCCCGAAAGTTCCGGAAATGGAAAACCGAGAGACAGAATCGACCCTACGCTATCCCGTAGGTGTGCGAAACTGGTGAAACTCTGTCATCCGGTTTAAGCAACGAATTAGTCAGCGTATCCCACTGGTGAATTTCGGTATGCTTTCGCCCTTTGCCAAGACGCAACGAAGTTGGAGGGCCGCAACGGTGTATAATCGGGAAGTTTGCATGCGACAACATTAGCCACAAGTGTAGAAACCGGTCGGCTCTTTGGCTGCTCTGTACTTCTCGGGCTTTTCGAATTGAATGGATGGACGGCTTGATTAGCGACAGAGCAAATTGTAGGATTAGGGAAAAGAAACGGCATTCGACATTTTCGATCGACCAAAGATTTCGAAACTATTGATACGCGATTGACGAATTAATGACGAAACGTTGGAGTATAGATGGCTATCTCGTGATCGAGATAGAAATTAAACATTTATAAAAATGATGCATCGCGTGTAAATAAACATCCGTGAAACCGAATTATTTTTTTATTTTTTTTTTGGATTTCGAAGTTCGGCGTGCGATGGTGCAAGTGCGAAAAAACTTTTTCCGAAGAGTTTGAA
The DNA here is from genome assembly GCA_963971235.1 of Cryptus armator. NCBI lineage: Eukaryota > Metazoa > Arthropoda > Insecta > Hymenoptera > Ichneumonidae > Cryptus > Cryptus armator. The sequence goes on along the minus strand of OZ020234.1, from coordinate 1,704,451 downwards.
TTTACGAGGCGACGAGGCGATTGACGAGGCGAGTGTTGCAATCACACGAATTAACAAAACGTTTTTGGCACGAGTATCGTACAGAATTTTATTTCGCAAGGCGTAAAAATGGGTATTAACGGGCGCGAAGCGTGCCTTTTTCTGCCTTTTTCGTACGGAGGGAACTTAAATAAATAAGAAACAAAGAGATTTGCACACGTAGCCAGAGACAAAGGGAAAACGCAATGAGTCGCGATGAACGATCCATCGAGCGAATGTGACACCGAGAGCTCGAGCGGTTCGCCTTTTCAGAATCACCGGAACACACAGAACAGAGACCGAAAAATACGTACTTCGTTTGTATTGGTGCACGCAGCCAGACCAGCGAGTTAGGTAGCTCATTGCGCTCCGTCGTTGAACTTTTTGTCGTATCGGACAAAGCTCACCGATCCGCAAACTTGTTCCATTGCGGCCAACGAACCAACGACCCGTGTACGCACCGACGGGAGCAACTGTACGTTGTAGAATCGCGCAAAAAAAAAAAAAAAAAAAAAGAACTCGATAGTACTGCACCGGAAACCGAGAGTGTTCTCGGTCAATGACCCTGAGAACGACCCGATTGGCCGGTTCGAGAAAGCCGACATTTTTTTTTTTTTTTTTTTTTTCTAAACTGTAATTGTATTATTTTTGAAAAAGTTGTAATACGATTCCTCCAAATGTACGATCGCGCAATCGCAAATTATTTCATTACTCGATTAATTACAATGCGATGATATTTAATTACATTGCAATGCAATAATATAGGTGATTAGGAATTATAAAATTAATTCGTAAGAATTAATCATTATTTTTTATAAGACTCTGAATAAATGTACTTTTTAGTTGCGAAAAATGAAAAAAAAAAAAAAAAATTACCCTACGATGAGAAGGATTGCAGTATCCTAGAATTTGCCCCCATCGTCCATCTTCCTTCTGATAAAACAAAAGCGAAAGTCTCGTCTGGTCGGACGAGTACAAAAGTGACAGTAGGGAAACTCGAGCACGCGGAGTATCCAGGGTTGAAAGTTTCGGCGATGTAGGAAACGGTTTTAGAAGCGCACAACGCATGGGGAACGAGTGGAATTTCATTTGTTCGGTATTGTACGCGGGCACGTCAAAGAGATACCGAAGCTCCCGCCGGGTTCCGTCGGGACGTTGTACATATTCCGTACTAGTCTCACCCTGTCTTTACCATCTCTCTTCTTTATCATCCCTCATGCCGCATCCCTATCGTAGTCGGTTCATACACCATTTTGCGGTATAGCTTAACGACGCGCGTGCAACCTCCATCGCTTCTATACCCCTCGATGCTGCTTTTGCCAGAGGACGCTTTCGCGTGCCGAGGATTTTTATTATTATTTTTTTTTTCTCGACTCCCTGACGAAAGCGAATATATCCTGCGCTCTGTGATACGCTTCGGGCATATAGGCAGTTTTACGCGAATAACGAGAGTATAGCAAATTTTCGATGCCAAATTTTTATCGATACCTAATACCATCGTTGGCATCTCGTTTAATTTTTTCCACCCTATCATTCTCGCTGATCTGACTACAAAAATGGAAAGAACGTTGGCGGTACTGGTTTGTTGCTCGGAGACGAGTGTAAAAACCATCCGTACGTCGACAACATTCGGTTAAAGTGATTCGTATCGAATACATATGCGCGCTACGCGGATAAGGAGGTATCCGCGTGGTTGTCAGACGCCCGGGGTACAGGAAGAACGCTAATATTGTAAACATTCGTTCATAATACAGGTAAACGTGCGTAGGTGGGAATCTTTTTTGAAGTTTCCGGATGATAAAATAATGCAAAAAAATAAAATGGAAGTCATAAAAAAGTAATAAAAATGAAATTTAATATTTGCGAGATTTATCCGAATTTAACTTAATTCTATTTATTCAATAATACCGAATTTTATTGAATTTGCGTGATCAACAGTTTCGATTGAAGCGCAATATTGTCGGGACTTCATTTTTTTTTTTTTTTTTTCAATGCGTTCGCAAATCGTTGTCGAAGATTCGGCTTTTATTATTATTATTATATTATTGCTATCGTAGATCCGCAGGTTTATCTCGGTGCGCACGAACGGATAAAAGGAAAAATATCCGGGAGCAAAAAAGTTTTAAGAGGATTAAACGTGACCATGTAGGCGGTGTTCCCTATAGAACCGATACATCGAAAATATTTTTAAAAATATTTCGTCAAATATCGTTTAGCTTTTAGCTTTTTGTCGAATGCGAAAAGTTTTCACAAAATATCTTTTAAAGAACATATTCGAAGGATTTGTTAGATTTAATCTAAGATTTCTACGTGTTAATATCACTGAAAATATTTATGTAAGTGTAAAGAAAAACACCGCTATTCTCCGTTTAAACGCGATAAAAAACTATATTGCGAACACCAATTTTCCTCGTCGTTACAAATGAAAAAAAAAAAAAAAAAAAAAAAAAAAAGGAGAATCCTACTAACTGTTTTGCCAGTTACACCGATGCCGACGAGAATATAAATCATTCGTCTCGTAACACTTCATAAATATGTATAAAGTTAGAGAAACCTGCAATGCGGTGAAAACACGCGATACACATAGGTGGTGTACTCAGCCGAGATACGATTATGTTTTTATTTTTGTAATTTTGGGAACGTTCTCACGGAGATAATACTCGTCCTACGAGTATTATTTTGTCGAAGTTCTTTTTACAGACGCGACTCGTTACACGAGAGCCCTAATTTTGTTAGCGGAGTTCCGGCGATCAATCGTGTCGCGAATATCAATCGAAACGGTTCCATCGCGCGTCGATCGAAGTGCCGTATCAATCGGAGAAATAAAACTCCATTTTGTCGAAATTGTGTAACAATTCGCATTTTTTAAATTTCTTTGTTTCAGGTAAGTGAAGCAAATATGGTGTAATTATGATCGCAAAGTACGACGCGAGCTGTTCGTTGGAGTTTCGTAAGTACAGCTACGTCATTGTTTCGAATGCAAATTGATTTTTTTTGCGGTACACTTATAAAAAAAAAAAAAATTCGAAAAAAATATCGAACATTTTGCAGAAGTTCCAAAAGTTTTATAAAGATTTCTAATATATTTTCGATCGCGAGTCGTGAATTACCGTCGATACATTTTTCTTCCGCGCGCATCTCCCCTTCGCTTTTTCAATCTCGAGGAAGAACTTCTAACGGTATGCCAACAAGAGCGGGTTACGCGTCCATTAGCGCGTATGCCTCCGTGGCTGCGGTATTGTGTCGAACGTACATCGAGACTATACACCGTTGTAGAAACTAAAGTGGAAACAGCGCGGACGAGGGGCGTTGAGAAAGATCCGAGTTGCGAAGGCGTGGACAGGTGAAGGCCAGTGTAGGAACACGCGCACGAGAGCCGTAGCAGCGCAGGTACGCGGAAAGCGTGGTATACTTATCCCGCGATACAAACTCGAAAGCGGTATACCACTACTTCTGGTTCTGTGTGCGTGTTGTTCGTTCCTTACCGCTCGACGGACGGAACGTCATCGTGGAACGCGAACTATTGTACATCCGAGTGTCACGCGAGTCACCCATACGTACCGCAAAAGGTTGTATGCGGATAGTATATTTGCCGTTACGGTTACTTTACCTTCGTTCATCCAGCGGACATTTGCGGGCAGTTGAAGACATTGTACAGACACACGGAAGCCAAGCTATGAATACCGACTCTGGTACTCGTACAGCTTAGGATCGTTGGATCGCACACGCGAGCGAACTCACCTTGCGGAGATTATCCCACGATAGCGTCGAGAGAAACGAAAAGTCTCCTCGATTGTACCGATACATCTTTCTTCTCCCTGCCCTCCCGGGGCTTGGGAATGAAATGCGAAATAATAAAGTAACGGATACATACATACATTCACACGGCGAGCAAAGTGTGCGCCGAGACCCGGAAGTACTTGGAGGCATACCGCGGTACTCTTGTTAAATCGCGAAACAGATTACGACGAGATTGCTGCTTCATTACGCAATATATGTGAAGAATAAAGGAAATTGTGAAAAACTTAATATCCGGATATGAATGAATTTTTGCGGGACTTCGCTGCGTAGTGGCGTTTTAACGGGTCTGTCGAGTTTATTTGTACGGTTTTAGTCGATTTTCACAGTCGCGCGATGATAATAATGGAAGGAAAGAAGCTGAGGGGCGCGTGAAATGCATGATTTGTCGCCAGTCGAAGTGGTCTTTACGCACCGGAGATAAGGATCGCGGGAATAAATGAACTGGACATCGATGGGAAGGCCCCGGGACTCCCCGATGATCAAATATTTGCTCAACCGCATTCGCCTACCTTTGCCAATTACGCAAATGCGAGCGTTTCCGTTGTCGAACAATATACGCTGATCTATAACGCTAATACAAACCACTCGTTAGTCGGCGCGGCGGGGGAGGCTTACGGGTTAATAATCCAAATGGAGCGCGAACCGCACGGTTGCGGTGGTGAAAGCGCACGAGACGGAGTTATCCGAACAAAGGGGAACGAAATGCGAAACGGGGAAGCAAGAAAGGTACGGAGACAGAATGGTCCGGAAGAAAGGCAGGATTTTCGATGATAATACAGCACAACCCCTCTTTTCGTCACTCGACGGGACTGGATGCACTCGCTATTCTGTATTTCCCCTACAGTCGCTACTTCCGGTCAATTGCTGCCGGTAGGGGTAACGAGGGGTGGACGCGTCCGTAGATACAAAGCCGCGGCGTGAGACTGCGCGTGCGCAGCGCTCACAATGGGGCGAGCGGAATCAACGGAAATACAGTTAAGCGAAATGGTTGCCATGGTAACGAGTTAAAATAAGTGGACGGTTGAGTTGAGTGAAGTTAAGAAAAGAGGGGTTCCACTATACGCGGGTATTTTGCACGGATTATCGCTGAAAAAAGCATAATGCAACGGGCATCCTGATGCGCGGAAAATTCTCATTTATTTTTGCTCGATGCGCAAGTGACGACCGTCGGTTCAGTCTCTCCGACCAAAAGGTGAGATTCAAAGAGAAACCCGATGTAACACGACGGGTATCGTCGCTGGACGGATAACGACAAAGTTTCACGCGGCAAAGACGAGCTTTGATGAGATGCTACATACCTTTTATCCGTAGCCAGCGTCTTTGCGCGTCGTCTCTCGATCCCTTGTCTCCTCGCGAATAACTTCTAATACGGAGTCTCGAGCGTAAAAAAAAGCGACAGATTGAGAAGACGACGACGAGAAAGATGAAGAAGCTACTGAGGTAAAGAAAAGGTGAAGCGAAGTGGAAGAAACCAACCGAGGGCTCCCTTCCTTCGATCGTTCGGTAGAGCCGTATTATCAATTTTTTCCTGAATTATTTTTAGATGAAAACGTTATTCGATAAAATATTCTATTATTCATATTCCACGTTAAATTAAACATTAATTATATTGTTTAATTTTCATTAAAATACTTAAAAAATTTAATGATATAATCACCACTGTCAAAGCAATCAAAATGCGAATGAAGCGACAACAATGGATTTCGATACAAAATCTCGATATTGCGATATAATTCGATAAATTTCGAGTTCACCAATTTTTGATAAAGAGGAGAAAAAAAGGTCCAAAAATGGTTTTGATCGTTACATTTCCAAAGAAGCGCAAGAGGGATGAGCCTCGTCTGCGGGTTGCCGCGTAAAGCATATATATAATACCGAGAAAGCTATTTCCATTAGGAAACAAGCTTGCAGGTACGATAAAGCGTCGTTGAACCTACTTTTGGGTAGACGTCTCGGTATCCTTTGGACCTTTGAGATGTATCCCGCGTCGAGTCGAAGGAATATGGGAAAACCACGCTGATTTATCACACGGACGAAGGATCGTTTGATCCTCCCGGCTAATAACAGATTGCCGCCGAGTCGCGTGGAACGCCTGTACAACTTCTTGGCTCGTTTGACCTCCGGTTCATCGGTCCAGGACCGTCACCGGCTCCGGTGACGCGTTTATCCGCGGGTCTTGTGTAAATTGACTTGCGGCACTGGTAAGTTTCATCACAGGCCAACACCGCTCGGGAAATGCGTAGTCAGGAGCCCCGTCAGCTTTTGCGTACTTTCACGCGTACGCCGCGGACCTGTACTCTCCATGTCCACGCGTATGCGTACGATGCCAAAGAGAAGGGTATCGCGTGATAAATTACAAGGCGTGCCTCACGGATTCCCGACGAAGTCACTAATAAGGGGGTTAACAATAATAAGAGGATTATCAAACAACCCGAAGGTATATATCTTGAGGATACACTGCATGCAGTTTGTACGCTTTTGCATTATAGACAGTCTACCAAGGCTTACGCGCCCACGTGTGTCGTTACACAATCAATTGCCGTGTTTTCGTTATTGCAGACTTCGAATCCTCCGAAATGCCGTCCTTCGCCTCTTTGCTCATCTTCGTATACTCATTATACGTTCATCACATACAAATCACTTTTCTCGCGGTCGTATTTTTTTTTTCTTTTTTCCCTCAATATTTCTTTTTTTCACAACTCTGAATACATGTTTGATTACAGTGACAAAATAATTTATCTTTATTATTATCTCGTATAGTTTTTGAGAATTTTTTTTTTTAAATTTGCATCGGATTTCGGATTATCGGGTATATTACCCCCTAAAGCTTACATCGCTCTGTGCAACTTAATTTGCATCATTGTCTTATGGCGTAAGTTTTGCCGAGAATTCGATAGCTAATCTATTCCCTCCCTTATTCCTGGATCCTTCTCTCACGTTTCGCATCGATAAATAACATACCGTCCAAAGCTAATTTACCATGGAGCGGTTTTTCGATTTTTCGCTCGAATTCGTTGCTCGCGTGCTACGAGCTCTCCAAACCGTAAAAAAAAAAAAAAAAAAAAACTTTCTCGATCCATCGGCCCGTCGGGATTCTCGGGAACATCGCGCGCTTACCAATGTAAGATTTTTTTTTCGAAGGAACGCAAAATTCCTCGTACCTGTAACAAACTCTGTTGTACGCGACCGGAGCCCCGAATGGGTTATCTTCGAATCTCGCCAAGGTTGATGTAGTAGTTCGCGTGTTCAACACCAATTACAAAGGCCTTCGTCTTGAGACAGAATCCAAGACCGCAATATCATTCCCTTCCATAATCATTCCAAATCATTCGACAGATTTACTACCCGCACTTTTCATTCGCAGTGAATTTAAACGTAAATCCGCCAACGCTTCGTTGCACCAACTCGGCTGTGTATTCTCCTACCACCGCTGCTACCCCTTGACCTCGGATCTCATTAAATTCATGACTTTTTCTAATTCCTATCTCGTTCCAGCCGGACGTTCGCTAACCTTACCTACTCGTCCCCCTAGCAATGCCGTTACTTAATGGATTTCTCGGAATATTTTTTTCTCCCTTATACCTCGAGTGCCTTCGACTTTATTCCCGTTCACTCGCCAGAAACAGGACTCATCTAAAACGGACCCCATTAAAATTTCTTTTCTTTTTGCCCAAACCGCAGTTACCAGTTTACTATCTTTTACAACGTTAAACAATTTTTATTTTTAAAAATTCAGCGTTCTCCCAACAATGCGAATCGTTCGATACGTTGAAAAATCACGTTTACAAAAAAATGTCTGAATGCACGTGTGTCAAGTTCGAAAAATTTGATTGGAGGAGCTGCAAATCTTCCGTGCGAATTCAGTTTGCAACATTTTTTTTTTTAGTTTTTTTTTTTTTTTTTTTTTTTTTTTTTAATTGCCGCGCGAACTCGATCTATTTCCCCACTTTGTACTTCTGTGTTACGCGAGCGCAGAGATCGTTTTTATTTAGCTCTATCGAATTCGTTCGTCGAGTCATACTCGCGGGTCGAGAATTTAGAAAAAGTCTGAAACGAGCGCATGTACCAGGGGTGGCAACTTGTCAAACACATTCCGACACACACGGACGCCCGTCCCGTTCAGCAACGAATTTCAGTTGGGGATTCAGCGAACCGCACGTTATCCGGCAGTCTCTCGAGTTTGCATTTGAATTCCGTGTCACGTCCGAAGCTATGGCATAGAAACCAACCGGGTGTGTGCAGTCATGCAGAGATTCGACAAAAATGTTTTATCAATTTTCATACATGAAAAAAAAAAAAAAAAAAAAAATCCCTTTTATCTTGTGTTCGAATGTATTTTACGGCTTTCGGAATGACCGGAAGGATTAATAAAACAAATGTCGTACACAACATCTGTATTAGCACCGTCGGTAAATCAGTGTAAAAACTGTTTCGCAGTTACGCATGACTAGGTATCTCGTTAAGAGTCTAAAAGATGTTTTAAAAAGTGTTGGGAACGTATATCCAGTGAAGCAGCGGCTCGTATCGATCTAACGTTCCATGATAAAGGTCGCGAATGTAAAGAGAGCGATGGACGCGTGACGACCACTCTCGCGGCTCTAATGGATCATCACGAGAGCGATGCAGCGCCGCATGCTTTTATGCCGCATCGTTGATGCATGCGGGTGCCAATTAAAACCACATCTGGGATAAATCTGGTGAAATTTGGTTTCTTTTGAATACCTCCCCCTTTCATCCTTTTTTCGTAAAGATATTCGAACTTTTTTTTTCTCCTTATGCATACTGTTTTTCTTGGCAACTAGAAACTTACCCCGTGTTTCGATTGGCCCCGGTCTCCCCTAACATAGTCGTGTAAATACGATACAGGAGCTCGTGTAGGCGTACGTGTAAAGGAACCGGGAGATTGGACCGGCAGGGATGTCGTAAGCATCGAGTACGGGGTGCGTTGAGAGCCGTGTACTTGCGAACCGAGGGTGGGCGCCCCAACGAGATTATATAGTGGTGCGAGAGTCGCACGACGACTCCCTCGCGCCGGCAGGCGTGAAGGGTTCAACGTTATGGATCCTATAGATGGTTCGGCGGAGCTCTTCGTCTCTCCCGCGTCGATGCCCCTCGACTTCAATTCGTTGAACGCAGAGATCGTACGGCTCGAAGTGATAGAACCGATCCTAGCCATCTATAAATGCTCCTCTACCGCGTGCCGTTCGGTTCCGTTCTCCCCATCGATTCTACCATCGTCCGGAAACGCGAACGCGCGAACGGACGATGCCTCGTTCGAGCTTTGCACAGCTTCCCCCAATCTAGTTTTCCGGGATAATGCCAGGATTATCGGTTTGATCCGTCATAGACACGCTTCATGATAAGGCTTTTGGATTATGCGTTATCATAATTCCTATCGCGTTCGGCTACGACTATCGATCCTTTCCAACGAGCATTTTATTATAACGGTGTTTTGAGGGAGAGATGTACATTAGCGACGATTTTGTTCACAGATCTACCCGCGTTACTCTGCCGGGTAGTCCTTCCGACTGTTGTTCGGTTTTCATCCGATAGATGAAAACTTAGTGAGTGGAAAAATGAGAGGAAAATCATTATCTGTGATTTGAAAATAGGAGAAAAGGTGAGGCAGTGAGAGTTATTTATTTTTTGACATACGCACCGATCTACGATGTAAAGCGTGAATCGTTCCGTATTACCAAAGAGTGCGATTCACGTGGAATTCAGAGAGAATTTCGACAACTTTCTAATGGAATAAAAATCTGAAAAAAATCATAACCGGGTAATTTAATAAATAATGATTTTTTTTTAAACTAATTTGTTAATAACTTTTTGAATTATTATTATGGAAAATCAATCTTTTTAGCACCTTCTGCATGGTTGAATTTTTTCAGATTTTTATTAAATTGGGAAGTACGCGAAATTCGCTCTAAATTTCACGGGAGGTTCGACTTGCGAGTAACGAACCTCCCGAAGTTCTATCGGGGATTACGACAGCCCGGGGTTTCACTCGTATTATCGTCAAAACGTCCACCACAAGTTTTGCTTTTCATCGACAAACTAAACGTCCGATTTGTATTCCTTGTCATATCCTCATACGTGACTAGACATTTATTAAACGTATCACGGCAAATGAATAATTTTTGATAAATGTTTTTTAAATTTAAATTCAATTGGGTTCGAGGCGTGAAAAAATAAGGATTATTATTATTATTATATATGTAATGATCGGTAACGAATGTTTTTTCTGTATTTTCTTTCGACACTTTTAACGAGGTAGATCGCTTCACCGAGCCGCTCGAAAAAGTAGTTCAAGCAGCCGCAGGACGACCTGTGCCTCTTCAAAAATATGGTCGCTTTAATTTAGCATAGCTAAGCGTTACCAAAGCTCTATATTTTCCTTACTCATTAGTTTAAGGCACGAATTACTCTGCCGAATCGTCTTCCTTAGATAGATCCACGGATACCCTTTCGCTTATGAGAAACTCCGTTACTCATCGCCATCTATTGGCGTATCTTGTGCACTGTAAATAATCTCAAGGCCAGCGGCACGCGTAACCGGTGCGCGTTAGTTAGTATACTCCAAGCAAAAAGTATCAACTCATTTTGCACTTTATATTACGATTTTTCTAAACGTCGGTGAGACTCATACAGATACATTTTGCTCATCGAAATGTTGTAAAAAAATCGTAAAAACAAACAAAAAAACCAAATCCTTGTTACTTTTGTTTTAAATTGTTTTATTTTTTTAAATTAGTAAAATCGTTATTCGACAAAAAAAAAAAAAATTTACGAAATAATTTTCGGAGTTATATCGACTAAGTATTCACGAATATTTGTGGCACCGAGTTATCGAAAAGTTTAGTCGCGTTACAGAGAAAGCCGTTCTACCGTATTTCTCTGAGCGAATTTACGGGAGAAATGGCCACCCGCTTCCAGCCGCGGTGTCCGGGACCCGTTTCAGCCCGGGCGACTCTAATGGTTTCATTATCGCGTAATAAACGTTTTATAATGATATTAGTCTCGTTACCAGGGCGGTGCCCTGGCGCTTATTAAAATTGCACGGCTGAGAGACATCGGGTTTCGGGAGAGTGACGAGAACCAGCGTGCAGGCGAGTAACATTGTACAAGTGGATATGCGATAATAAGGGGATCGTCAGGATGACAAAACATTTTTGCCAATATTGCATCAACGCTCAATTTTTTTCGGGTTTTTCACATAGAAAAAAAAAAAAAAAAAAAAAAAATCAGTAATGTATGACATTCGGCTGTTTTTCATTATCGTTACCACACTTTCGCGCCGCTCTCTCGTCTCGTCACTCCGGCTTATTATCTTTTCCGTATTCAAAGGATTCGTCACAAGCCGAAACTGAGACGAAGAGACAAAGCTCGGAGATGCGCCAGTCGGAGGATAATTAAGCCGTATCCTCTGAGTCTGGGATGACGGACGAGTGCGGCTACCGGACAAACCGCGGTGGATATGCGTGCGCGGTGCGTTCGAGGGAGGAATTCTCTATCTCCTCGTCTCCCTTTGTCACCCTTGCTGCCAACTGCCATTCCCTCTCTGCTAATTACCTCCCACCGCAGCGTGTCCTCGCTTTACCTTCGATGGAGGCTCCGGTTCCCTCAGGAACGCGTCCTTATACTCCTCCCATCCTCTCTCGTTGCGGGCGTCGGCTGTCCTCGACCTAACCTTCCACGACCCGCCATCCTCCGCCCTTATTCCGATCGCGTTCGTTCATTTGATCATTTCTCCGTATGCTTTCATCACTTTTCCACATCGAAAAAAAGTGTATTGAAAATATATTTTCGTCGAAAAATGCCATATTACGCATTCATTTTAATGAACGATAATATAAGACAGCATTACGATATAATTATTATAATTATAATATATTTAACTGTGGAACCTTTACACATATTTTCGTTCATTCTCGTTATTCCTGCGAATCGGCTGGAGATATAACTTTCTGTTTTTTTTAAATATAAAGTTGTAGAGTTTCGCTTTGTAAACGGACCTCCCTCGTTCATCCGTCTGCACTCGAAGCCCTCCCTATTGTGCGTACGCGTCCCGTGATATTGTCCCACCGCCGACGCGTTTGTATTTTTCCTGTACATACTTTGTTCGACCTGCCGGCGCCGAGCCTCGATGATGTCCCTTGCCGTCGGGCATGTCTCTCCCTCCCCGCGTGCCCGAGGGGGATACCGCTTATTGCGCACCCTCTGTCCTCTGCCATATCTCGTAGTCATGTACATACGTTGTAATGGGCGGAACATTGTCACGAGCAAATGGTTTCGTCTGGCCGCGGGGGGTCGAACGGAGACCTATAGTGTTCGATGAATAACGTTCAATGTTACGCATGAGCTTTTCCGATGCGTGGAATACGCGCGAAATATTTCGGGTAATATTATCGTCGGGCTAATTTATTTATAAAATTTGTCAGGGTGCCGACTGAGCCGGAATACCCTTTTCGTTTCGTATTCGATAGTTTCATTTGAGAGGACATTTATACCTGCTGTTTCAAAATATGAGTTATATTAAACATTTTTTTTTTTTTTTCCGAAAAAATTCGAGGAAATTTGAAAATAATTTTTTTTTTTCGAAAAGTATCGGTATTTAAAGATTTGCAAAAATATATTATCAAAAAATATAGAAAACAAAAAAATATCATCGGATGCTTTATGATTTTTTTTTTTTTCTATTTTTTTGAACTTTACGGTGACATTTTTATACCGTAACCTGTGTAAAAAAGAACGTGCAAATCGAAAAAATCTCGTCGACGAACCGAGCGGAGGCAGTTATTGGCTGAGAAGGGAATCTGTGGGGCAAGAAGCGAAAGATGCCACACGGAACGTTCTCGCGAGTATGGAAGGTCTCTCGATACCATAGGCGCCGAAGCGCAGGGGGTGAATATCGATTACCGGCACTCTAGCATCCCTTGTGCCAATACATTCCCCGCGAAACCGGTGGAAATTCTGAGAGAATGCATCGGTTCTTCGCTCGACCGAGGGACCACGATCGCGATATCTCGTCCTTCTCGACTTCCGCGTAAGTTCGGTATTATTAGAAAAACTGCCGTTGCATAAATGGGATCGTAGGTAGGCGTCGCGGGCTTCGAAACGTTTCGGTTATACTTAGTCATCGAGGATATAAGATTTTTTTCCGACACTGAGACAAATTTTTACAACGAGTATTGAGTTGGCAAACCTTTGCGCAACAATTCATACCATACGACTTCGTATCGATTTCAAGGATATTTACATCAATATGAAAGTCCTGCGCTTAGATATAGATAAAAAAAATCTATAACACACACATTTGTATTTATAATATATGCAGGTAATTTTTCCATCCATGCGTTGAAGCCGTAGAAAAAACAAATCCTCTCCGGTACCTGAAAAAGTTGTACCACTCTACGATTTCCTCTTAAAAGAGGGAAGTATGTTCGGAGCTTCCGTACGAAAGAGCACAAGAGTAGCTCTTTCTCTCGGGGCTGTTGATGTTCAACTCCCTTCTTTTGTTTTTTCTCTTCCGCTCTTTCCTCCGGTCCCATTCGTCCTTTCTGGTGCGGAAATGGGGAAAAAAATTGGAACGGGTATCGCGTGTTTATGAGAAGAAGAAGGGACAGAGTTAACGTGACTCCCGTGGCAAAAACACTTACCTCGCCGCCGGTTATTCGACGCTATATCAACCTCCGAAGTCCCATGAAATGCTGCAGGGTTCGCTACTACAATATAGCCGTAGATGGAGAACAGGGCAGAGGGCTCTTTCACCGATAAGTGAGCCGCGTCTCTGCCTCCAAATGCCTCAGTCTGTGAGCCCCTAATCTTCCATTAGGCATTAGGGTGAGCAACCAGTTGGATACGTGCACCGGATAATCGAAAGGGATGCTATCGTTATGCATGTCAGGACGTAGAGTACTATCGGCCACACCGACTATCTGCATTTCGACTGTAGGGCTGATAATGCAAATTGGATGGACCAACCTAACTTTCGCGTAGCGAGTTGGTCAACCGGCACGCTGGATATCGCGAAAAAAAGTCATCAAGACTTGTTTCGGTAAATTCATTGTTGCCAATAACGACGAAAAAAATGGTTTACGAAAGAGTTTCGGCAATTTTAGATCGCAAAGTATATTGAGCGAAATATAGGAAAGTTGGTCGTTAACGCAACGCATTCGTGTCTTAAATATAGACTTCCCGAACTACGCAAAAAAATTCTATAGGCAATTTTTCCGTTCACAAGTATTCTCGCAATCTAACCGCTGTAGGCGCTAATTGGCTTGAAATGCGAAACGATAATAAATACTGTAGGCACCGAAGGATCTGTAGGACATAGTATGCGTGTAGACAATTTGCATTGCGAGTTGCGAATACAGGAATAGCGTGTAGTAAATGCCGGTTTTAAGCCCGCAATTACATTGGATCGAATCCGATACGGTGATTCATGATGCTTCCGTGGTATCGGGCGTGTCCTGTTCTATTGGCATGCGTGTGCACGCACTAGAGAACGTACGTGGAAAGGAAGAGACCGGGAAACCCAAATGAGCGAATCCGATGGAAAACGAGAAGGAACAACGTAGAGAACGGGGGAAAGCGCCGCTTTCCATTTCTAAATCCCTTTCGCTCACTCGAACGTACACGCGGCTCGGTAATCGAATATATATAGCTTCGCATCGCGTTCGTTACCGCATCGATTGGTTACGCGGATTTAACAGCGCGAAACAGGACGATCGAGAACGATTCGCCGATCCCCCAACGATCGTACGTCCCTAATGAAGCGTTGCAGAGTTAGGTACATCCGATATAATTAGACGAGACGAATGAATACCGTAGCGTAGGTGTGCGATCGTGCTAACGGTCTATCAGTTCATTTGCGGATTCCATTAATACCATAACTCGTAATGCGCCAATAATCTATACGAGAAAAAAACAATTACGGATGAAAAAAATGATCATTGGTTTTCAGACTTTTTACATTTTGGGTATTCAGAATTAAAATTTAATTTTTACCCGCCGATAAATCCATTATGGTAAAATGTGTTGATTGATGTATGCAGGTACTTCGGCATATCAAATTAGGACATGTGTCGAGGTATTAAAAAAAATCATTATTTCGTATAGTTTTTTTTAGGAAAAAATCAATAATTGAATTGAATTGACTAAAATTTTGAATTGTCGAATTACGTATATTTTTCATATGATTATTGTACGAATGTTGCGCACAGGAATTTAGCGAATTTCGTGAGTCTCGCGAAGATAAGAAAGCTTTTTAAATTTCACCATAATCCATTGAGGGTACTAAATACGCGCACTTGCGGCTTTTCTCCTCGTGCAACTTTAATACATGCATATAAGTACGCTGCTCAGGCCCTTTGGCCGAGAGCTCACTTTGCACAATCGCCTTTATTGTTATCATGCCAACGCGAGAAAGTTATTATAGAAGTGAATTATACGGGGTGAGCTTCCATCCGCTTTTCTCATTTCCTCTTTCGTCCACTCTTTAGCGGCGGATTCTCTTCTTTCTTGTATTCTTCGCGGTTTCTTCCTCTCGGATCGTTCGTCCAGTTAGTACGGAGCCCTTTGTTTCGCTTTTCCTCGGGCGGACGGAAGGCTAAAAGGTAAATTAACGAAACGCCCGAATTTCTCTTCCCTCTTTTGCTCAACTCTGAAAAAAAAAAAAAAAAAAAAAAAATCGTAATAATTTTTTTCCAAAATCATTCTTTTTTTATAAATATATTTTTTTTAGTTACAAATTATTTATTTTACCGCTACGTAATTGATGTTCTATAATTAGTTGTCGACTAACTCAATTATTTATTACGCATTCGTTGCTCATTGATTGAAGAATTGATTGTTAAATAATGTCCCTCGCAAAGGGAACTGACTAATCCTGATGCTTCGTACACGCAGTAGCGTACTTTATCCGAAGAGTAACAAATGTAGTAAATAAGGTATTACATTATACGCTGCGGTAATGCGCATTTGACGCGAAGTGTATTGTTTTTTTTTCTGTTTTCCGTCCCTCTTTTCTTCGAGATTCGAACAATTCGGAGCGGAACCAAACCTGCGTTATCGTTTCTCACGGACGATTGGCACCCGTTCGCGCGAATACGGTAGATCGTTCATTTCCGAAAGTCTCGTCCGTTTCACCATTTCCCCTCTGTCCTGTAACTATTTGCATCGGACATTTTGACAGACAGTCGATACAGGTCTGCGAAAAAATAAACCTCCCTTTACTCCCTTTAACATGCAATGGAATTAATACACCGTATTCCTGGAAAAGTTTCTTTTTTATTTCAACTCGAAAAAAAATGGTATTATTTATTCTTTAGCATTTATATTACGGAAATTATTTGCATTTCAGTTGCTTTGTCATAAAAACGATTTTTCGAGTTTTATCTTCAATTTTAAATTTAATTTTTCATTCGACTGGTTCTCGATTGTTTCTCGGGGACGTTGGTCCGCTTCGATTCGACAGAGAAATCGAAATTCCGTAGAGAGGAAAGAAATAATTAGAAAAAGTCGCGAACGAAAAAACAAATATCGCGATAGTCTGTGTTTAAAATGTATATTATAAAGACTGCATAGTCTATACGTATATACACAAGAACTCGATTCGTACAATAGGTTGCGCTTCTGTGTGCGGAGCAAGCGGTTTTCACGAGTCAGCCGTGAAATTGCTTTCGCGTTAGAAGAGCGAGCGTTGCGAAGCTGACCGACCATCCTCCCTTCGTTCTCGTCTCACTCTTTTCCAGCATCAAACGAGAGTTATTTCTATGTATAACGAAGCTAACGCTGTAGGTTCCGGCGATGGGGTTGCCGAGAACTCGCGCCGTTAAAAGGGTTGCGAGAAATAATAATTTTTTTGCCGAGGGAGCGAGCAACCGCAGGCAAAAAACGACTCTTCCGCGTGTTACAGTTTCAGTTCTTTCGTGTCTCGTACTTAACAATTATATAATCAGTTATTTGAAGAGCGAAAACCACTGCAGGGATAACAATAGAACTGATGGAAAAGATGATAGAGGAAAAAGAAAGATAATTAAAATAAAATATTGCTGTGATCGGGAAAAATAACCATTGGACAATAACGATTGGTACAAAAAGAAAAAAATTGCAAGAACTCGACTGAGAAATTGTACAGACCGCGTCAATTCACTGGTACTCATTTATAACAATTATTTCGTTTATTTTTAATAATCGTTAAAGACAAAAAAACATTGAATGAGCAATGGGTTTTTTTTTCTAAGGGACAATCAGCTCGTTAGAAGCTCTTACAGTGTGTTAAACCGGAACAGATTCGGTTTACCATTATTTACGTTCGGACGCTTCGTCACAAGCGTTAGTCGATCAATCGTGCGAACTAATTACATCGGGGACCGACGACGGTATAATTAATTCCCTCTGGACGTACAGAGTGCACCAGCGTTACATACCGCGTTGCATCGTATGCCAGGAGTAGTAAAGTTTCACGTTATGCGTCACAAGAAAATACACAGTCTTTACTCTGCAAATGAGTGTATACGGTAGTCTACTAATTGGTTGTTAGCGAGTGAACGAGGAAAAGGGTGAACGATCGTCATTACGTCGAAGAAGAAGGGTGACGAGAGCTTTGCGCTTATCGTCGCTTTGGAGTTTTCGACGCCGCATCGAGGTTCGCATGCAACGATTCGCTACTAAATTACGAATGAATTTCTTAATCGCGAGACCCCCCGTGCAACATTCCCGTAGTTGAGAAATGTTCCTTCTGCTACTGTCGACGATGAACAGATTTTTCGAAGTTTAGCAAAACTTATTTAATTACAGCGACAATTTTCTCCAAAATGTAAAAAAAAAAAAAAAAATGTCTCGAAGTACCTTCGATCGTCAAAAAATCGACATATCGCTCAATTCGAGTTGAGTACGAGGGCCATCCGTCCGTCATTATTACGCGAAGTTCAATCAAAGTTCCTCTCGTGAATTTTCAAGATCGTTGAGTTTCCTCTCTTACCGATCGTTACATTGCGATCGTTTAAATTCGAATTGGATAAAGAGACTTGTGTAGTATACATATACGATCTCGCGAGGGAGCTTCGGCCATTATTACCGGAGAATTCTCGTGTGCGCCGGATAGCCCCGGGCCGCTTTTATAGTTCGAAGTTTATCGAGCACAGCTATCACGGAAGTTGGAACTATGTCTACCGCTTGCCTTCTCCGTCTGTCCGGCTCGTTTGTTCGGCCCTCTGCCGTTTCCTCATAAATTCTTCGCAGATGCAAAGACAATGACCGCATCAAGGCGTAGAGCGTCTAACACTCGCCATTGGCTGATCTGCACGGCTCGGCAAATATGAAATCTCTTTGAGACCAACTCGGCAAAGGCGTTATCGACAAACCGCTGTTGGTTAAGCTCACTATTATTATAGTACAGTATGCATTAAGTATACGTAGGCATATGGAAGGCAGGAAAAAGGGGATGCATGATGCAATGAATACTGCAATCTACGTATATCGTTTTGCGTATATGGACTATCGATGTTACCTCGGAACCAAAGCTCAGCGGTGGTGGGAGACTCGATGATTTGATAGTAAGTAATACAGCTGAAGCCTTAGGCAACATATAGCGATAATGGCCCATGCAGAAACAAAGCGTAATACAGACGATATACCCTGTTTTGCCGGAAGAATAGTCCTTTTGTCGAAGGCAACTTCGACCAAATCCAACGTTCCATATTCACCGAAGTTTCTCAACGTCCGGGAGACCGAGGTATGAAATTCGAGGTTTCAGCCGGTGAATGTGGCATTCCGGGAAATCATTTGCCGTATTATACCTCCAATTCCTTGGAATTTCATGCGCCGTCTGAAAAGTACCATTTTTTCACAACGTTGTTCCGAATTGCCTCGGTCCTGTCTGCCGGCGGTGCTGTTTTAATCGGACCATTCGAATACACATTGATTTAAATGAAAATAATAGCCGAAATATATTTGGGATGTATAACTTTCCGCTGAACGTCACAGTTGCCGGGTTGCAGTCCAGTTGAGAAATTTCCTTGACTAGGAATATGTGTTGTCCGAAGGATTATCTCCGATCCCCCGCACCGTGCGGTCTGCCATAAATCCGGCAGGTTTTTTCATCCACCGCGACGGCGTGAGTTAAGCTATCGCACCCTAAGTAGCCGTAAGTGGTGGTCCACTCATTTGCGGTCTACGCGCCGGTTCTCGACGAAACAAGTCGGAGGAGGCCTCGCTGTTGTGTTTACGGATATTCTTACCGATTATTATACAGTTGCGTGGATCGATGACAAAGCGTTGGACTTGGTAGAAATTTCGAAGGAAACTGTAATCACTGAATTAAGGAGGTAAATCGACCTGTCGGTTCGACATACAAGTTACATTTTTTTTATTTTTCATTGACAACTGCAGGACGATTTTTTTTACCGAAAGGTAAACATTTTTTATATATACAAGCGCATTAAAAAAAAAGTAAAAAAAATGAAAAAAAAAAAAAAAAAAAAAAAAAAAAAAAAAAAAGTGAAAAAGATTTTACAAAAGTATTGAAAAAAAAATTGCCTCCATATATATCAGTCTGTCCGATTTTAATGATTCTTGATTTATGAAGATCGGCAAAAGTATCGCGAGACACCACATGCCGAATCTGCGGATTATGCGATATATTTCTATTTTGCATTGTCGTATGTGTATCGAAGAATACCGATTGAATTGTAATGGTTGTATATGGACACTCTACAGTGAAAACGATTTTCCTTCTTCTTCTCAGTCACTATTTATTTACTCGAAAGCAATATCGGCCCAATGTTGAAGTGCCGGGCTGAGGATGAAGTGTGCGAAAGCGATAACTAATTTGTCGTCGCGCGGCAAGAACTAAGTGTATATAACTGCTTCTACAATAAAAGCGGATACTCCAGAGAGCGGGCAGTCGGACGTAGTAAGAGAGGAAAATGGTTGAGTGGAGTTATAAGCGCGCTGGACGTGAGGATAAACTTCCCGAGTAACGACCGGGGCGGAAAGGCTACGGGGTTTTCAGTCATTGCCGAGGCTTCCGTGAAAACTCGTAAAACTAGGGATAGGACAGTAGGAAAGAGAGGAGGAAAGGGACGAGCACCGAAGATTATACGTCGCGAACGATTGCACCGAGTCACCGCGCGCGCAACGAAAGATACAGCGAGTGCGAATCCGCCGACTCTCTCAAAACTTTTGTCCGCGTAAAGTTGTCCGTAAGTTTTGAAGACCCGTCGGCTTCTCCCTTAACTTTCTTCGATCCTTCGTACCTCCCTTCTCTTCTCTTCTTTAATTTACAAGTATCCTTCGACTCGGCAGAGTTGGTCTTCCGTTTGCGAGGGATGAATCATTTTCTTCGTGAAATTCACAATTGCAACGCGGTGACGGAACTTCTCATTTTTATTGACTTTGGGATGTTCTTTCAAAACCATCGAAGAGGATTTACAAAGCAACGAAATAACTGTTGGTTCTTCGTCTTCGATAGATGCAATTGCATCGTTTCGTCATTATGCAGGAAACGAAATAACTGCAAAAATCTCATTGAAAGCGAACAACGACGCCGACGATCGCCGCATGACCGGCATTAGCTTTTCGAGTTTCTCGCCTTTACTCCTGCGGGCGTTCCTTCCAGGAATTCTGGTAGTTACAATAGCGCGCAACCACTCACCTTGCGTAGGGTGGATCTTCTCTCGGTCACTGGTCCGCTTTAGAATTTATCGGCTACTCGAGATAGCGAGGAAGCGGGTCCTCGAGATTCTTGACCGCAAGGATATCTTCCGAGTATTCTCGAAGGCTTGGAATGCACGAGTATCGCGCAGCGGTAACATAAACATTCTTCCGTAATCCGAGTTGAATTCTGAATGTCGGAGAATCGTGCGGTGCCACGGACTATGACTATTACGTGAAAAATATGACAATCAGAATTACATATATATCTGAATAAAGTTTTGGTTAGTTTTTTAAGAGTTCTCAATCCCTGCGTCCAGTTGAGAATTAAAAATTTCATTCCGCCAACGAATCATGAGAATATTATATTTTTTCGAAAATTCACCAGTGTAATGACGATCATTTGGCATGGCGTACATTGAAAGTAAATGTTTTTCACGTCACTACGCGCAGCTCCGCGTAGTAATCCACGAGAACGAGTAAAGTTAGTTTTCCCGATCTCGGTGAATGCACAGCACTCCACCGGTGTGTACGTCGCCCTCGACGGGAATATATCAAGTTAATAATTATATCTGTATGTCTGCATACACGGTGGAAGTAGTATTATCCACAAAAGAGACAAAGTCATGAGCTCCGAAGCGTCTAGGGCTTCTCCCGTTCCAACGTTCCGACAAGTACACAAGCGTCATCCTGGTGGCGGGCGCGCATTGCATACGAAACAGTATAGGAAGTCTCTCGTCTCGTCTCGTCTCGACGTTAGTTACTCATCCTCTCGAATTATCGACGCCTAATTCGCATGCATCTCACTATTACCCGGACTCGAGGGAGTCGTAAAACCGAGTCTAGTCGTCGTTTCGTGTATTCCGATCCAGTCGATGGGACTCTTCCCCTCATCCACATCATTATCATCACAATACATCCGATGCGCCACCCGCATGCGTAGCCTTTTAGCCTTTCATTCTCGCGGCTTTTGTTTCTCTCTCATTCCCCTCGATTCCGGTTTCTACTTTCGATACATCGAACGCCGCGGAATGATGACCTCTCGTAGCTTTTTCTTATTTTTCGGAAATTTTCAACATTTTATTGATGTTCTAAACGCTGGAAAACTCGGAACTATCGATATCGAAGTCACCGTTTGGCATTGCCGACTCAGCCGCGATGTTTTACCGACTGCGCTGACTTCCGAACTTCTCGGTCGAAGTTTGATACGTTTCGAAATACTTGGCCACCGGCTTAAAATTCAAACTGCGTTTTACCCCGAGAGAAACCCGGAATTTTTGAAGCTCTTTTGATTTCGACTCGAGGCTATTGAACTTACTACTACTGCTATATTATATTAAAAAAATGATTTCAAAAAACTTAAAACACTCAAATCTTTGTAAAATCTTCTTTTTTTTTTAATTACAAATGACTCGTTCACGAATCTTCGAATTGGAAAAAAATCAAATAAAAAAAGCGTTGTTATTGACTTTATTCTTCAAAATTGCCAAAAATTTCAATAATTTCAAGAGAGTCTTTCGCTTCAAGTAGAAAGACAAAGTTACGGCTGACGTGAACACCGTTGGGGCGTGTCGTCTTAAGAAAATTATTTAAAAGGTTTGAGACCATTTTAACGTGTACAATGGGACGCTGTGTTGGGCGGCTCGCGATGTATCGACGTTATTTCAATCCCGCTGTGAACATCGGCCATTGAATCGACTCATCTGATACGGCATTACGATGCTCTATCATTACTATTGGCATTGTGCGATTATATTTTTGCGTTGCTTAATCTTTTATTCATCGAAACTCATTGTATGTTTCTTCATTATATGTTTCTTCATATTAAGGCGAAGTGACACACCGACCCAGCGGCTCCAATGGTAACATTTTGCGATCCCAAACTACTTTAAGACGATTGATTCGAGAGACAACCGCGAAATCGCTTCCGATTTGTCTATAATTTCCGCAGTGAAAGCGAATTTGCGTTTCCATCACAAGTCAATCGTCTTAAAGTAGTTTTGGAACGCAAAGTGTTATCATTGGAGTCGCTGAATCGGTGTGTGACTTCATCTAAAACAGTCAATAATGCAGTTGAATTACTCCGTCGATCGTTATCAAAGCATTGCAGCAATTTCCCAAACTTACCACTATTAATATGATTCTTTCAATCTTTTTTTTTTTGCATTCGATATTTTCCTTTGTATGTCACGAGTTCCGGATGCGGTAAAGCTCTTTCACTCTACAGTAATACAATTCGCTCTATAAACCGCATGTATGTCTCGAATCGCGACATCCGGCCGGGAAAACTGGGAATTCAGGACAGTGCGGAATCGTCAGATAATTGCCTCCACTCGCGCCAAAAAGCTATATCTCCTGGCAACTCTTCGAACGTTGCATTTCGGGAAAAATCAATCTCTCGCGGCGTCAGCGGTGACTCTGCGGACGTCGCTGCAGGTGCAGCAAAGCAGAGCAGAGAGCGGAAAACCCAGACGCAAGAATAAATAGTTATAGCGAAGTGCTTGCGGCTCCGTCGGGAGCCAATAATAATAATAATAATAAAAATCGAGTAGCAAAACCGCGGAAACCCGTTATACTTCGTCGCAATAATATTTACTCGGGTTCTTTCAACGTACTCGATATGTGCACTTAGGTTACGCGTTACATAAAAATAAATACTTATTATATTTTATGAGCGAACGGTGTGCACGTGATTTTCAATCGTTGATTTCACGATCCCGCAGTCGCATTCTTCCCGATTTGCAATCTTGATTTCGAGTACATTCATCCGCGCGATGACCACTGCCAACTGCTTTATTGCCCGGAGGTTCTGACTTGCGGGTCGGTGTGCCAGAAAAAATTCCAAAATAGAATACTCTAAGAATAATATTTGCCGCATTACAAATAATTTCTCTTATAAATTATTATTATTATTATTATTTTTAAAAAATTTTTATTATTGTTATTATTGAAATTTAGATTAATTTCTATAATATTACGAGAGCACTAATTTACGTGTAACACTTCGCGCGCGAGCACATCGCGGTAGAATTTCATCAATGGGACGAGTGATGTACATTGTGACATATGCCATTGAATAAGGCAGGACTAACGGACGCAGCGTGTGATTCAATCGAATCGGGTCAATCGTTCAGGTCATCATCACCCGCGGGGCGTTCGCTGTCGGAACGGGAAATTTGCAGTAACGAAGGAAATGAACGCCGCGATTGGATGACGTAGCGAAACTTTGCTCGTTCGTACTTTGATTAACGTACCGTTTCGCGCTCTCCTTGGCCTCTGCAATTACGAACAAAAGCGAATGTAGTACAGTGATAATATTCGGCAATCGCAATGTTCATTACGCAGGTCCCCACTGGTCGGGGCGGCATCGCTCGTTACGCTCTTTGCCCACAGATTTCCGTACACGAGAAAATCATTAATCTCATCTGTCTCCCGCTGTTTTTCCCAGTTTATTCCTTTCGCTTGCCTCTTGCCTTCACTTTGACACGATTTTTTTTTTTTTTTTACAAATTTACGAATTTTTTTCCGAGAGTTCGAAGAGTTTTCTGCAATTTTTTGCCACATCGATCGACGAGTTGGAAAATTAAATTTTACAGTTAAGCGTGTAATTAACAGTGTAATACTGTAATGTAGTATTGTAGATGCGCTTTCCGCGTAGAGAACGTCCGCGATGCGATGAAAAACTTCTCCCCAAAGATGGTAGGCGTCCAGTCAGAGGCCGCAAAACAAACTACCGATGTCAGCTATCTTGACCGGTGCCGCGTACTACAGCCCACCGGTGTCTATTATCTTTATTCGCTCAGAACGCGTCGCGAAACCGGACGAGAAGGCGTGGGAACCGAAACCTATGCGTGAAAGACTCTTTTTTCCTCTCGCCGACTGTGGTACACAACGAGATTGCTATTTCATTGCTTACTTTTACCTTTTTTCGTTCTCGTCGCGTCAAAATTCTTGTGAAGAAACTTTCCGGTAGCGTTGCGCAATAGGTATACTTGACTGGGAGCAGCTGACCTCTTGCACGAGGATTGGGGACAAACGGCGTTTCGACGTACTCAATCCCACTGAAATAGTATTCTTGTTTACTTTTATCTCGACGTAACTTAATGAAGTACGCGATTGCCAATGTCCATGTTCCATCATCAAGAAGAACGTTGCGCGATAGAATATCAACGAAAGCGAATCGTGACATGGATCCATATGGTGCCTTTTGTATTCAAATTACGATTTTTATTATCCTATTTCATCGGGAATTTTTATTTTTCACCTATCATCGGTATTTAATGTGCGTTTTCTACTGAGAAGCTTCGTCGATCGGCAACAGGTTTGCCTATTGTCATCGACAAGCGTTGACCCGGACCCCGGCAAAGGGAACATCGCTGCTGGCGTCACCTGTATTTTTAGATATCGCGCGCTATTCTTTCCCGTTTCTCTACCGCGTCATTCGAATCGCGTCTTTGAGTCTTCGCGCGAATCTCCGCGACAACGGATCTCCACTCGCCTTCGCCATTAATACTCGGTATACACTTACCCTTTCCCACTTTTCTCAGCTCATTCCTCATCAATGGTATTTGAAAAGAGTTCGAGTGTTTTGGAAGAACGCGAGTGAATGCTCGCACGTTTATACTCGAAGCTCATTCGTGACTCATTTCACGCGCACGATCTCTTCTGCAACCTGTTCGCGAGGTGAATCATCATGACGAGGAATCTCGACTCCGTCGACACTCGCCTCAGCGTGATTTCGTAACGCAAAGTATAAACACTGCCGAGTTATTCTGTTAAGTTATAGCTGCGGGCTGCGGGTTTTGAATGGCAAAGAAATATATACCAAATAGAATCGATTGCCACAGTATCGTAAATCGTACAACACGGATGATAACTCCGATTAATCGAAATGATGCTTTCACTCCAATTGTATTAGACGCATTAGTCACCAAAGGTTCTCCATTGTCTGCAAAATCGTTTTCCACTCGTAAAGGGACGTTGGCATTTGTTATTTAATCCTTTCGTTCCATATGGAAAGAGTCATTCGCTTTCCTACTCTCCAATGTAAATTTTATTATTCCAAATTCGTTCCGCAACGGGGGCTAAAAAAAATCCTCGTATCTTCGCGTTCTGCAGTCTCCAAACCCCGAAGTCTCGTTGATCGAGAGCCGAACGACGTTTTTACGATTGCGAAAGGTGCAGGAAGAAGTAAAGAAGAAGGATACCGATTGCATGGGGTTGAACCGTCGTTGCTGTCAGCAAAGGATGTCGCGGCGGGCGGGGAATGGGGGCAGAGAGAGCCAAGAAAAACGCATAAAACGAGTGCTACGAGAGAATAAAATTCTAGAGGGAATAAAACTTGGTGTACACCCGCGCGGCAAGGTTCACTGGGGCATTATTCGACTTACCGCGCGGGTCCGCGCATAAGGGTGGTCGTTCACCGCTGCACAATGGTACGACCTCTCCCGCCCCGATAATTTAGCTCCCATCTCGATTTCTCCGTAAATTTTCAACTCGGGGCGCACTGCCCGTGGCATTATTATGGCACTTCGCCTGCACCGACGGAGAGAAAAATCTTTTCTGCAATTCCGGAGTCCGCGTTCCTGATATAAAAAAAAATACACGTCCAATAACCGAAGTAAACAACGGGCGTAGTGTTCCCGTTCGAAAGAAGTGTACCGGAAAATGGAAGATGTATCCTTGGAACCCCGGAAGATTCTTCTTTTTTTGTTAGGCGGTAAGGAAAAAGTGAATTTGTGCGGTCCGAAGTCGAAGTTGTTCGTTCCAAAGACGACTGCGCGCAGTCACGAAGACAATATCGGACTGCGACGGCATCCATCTTACCTCGAAGCCATCGGTACACGGAGAGAAAAATCCACTAGAAATTACTATGTCACCTGGTAAATTCGACTGTGGCGCCACCTATCACAAAAATGCTCGATATTACGAGAATTTTTACCACATTTATGGGAAATATGGGCATTTTTACCATATTCTGGTAGAAATTCGCATAGTTCTCGAAATTTTCGACAGGTGGCGTCATTGAATCCGCACTATTAAAAATGCGCGATCTATTTTTTTTACCAGAAATATGGTAAATTGTATGGAACCCGTTTTTTACGTGTAAATATACGGAGATTTCGTATCATGCGCAAATCATCGTGCGATGTCCCGAAGTTGAATGGACTGGTACACACGCGGCCATGAATAATCAGCTTAAGTTGCATACCGAGCGTAGTGCTCGTGCGCAATTGAATTGCGTTGCATTATGCATTACGACTCCGAAGATATTGCTAATCGCATTACAATTTTTTCACAACAACAACGTGACTCAATGAAATATCTTTCAATGCGAAGGAATCATCGATGTCTATGTATCGTGCTACACGCGCAAAGGAACAGTCCGTTGAAGTTGGAAGAGTCTGCTTCCAGCTTTCCGGAATGGCACGATATAGAATATAATCATTGCACAATCATTAGCGCATCATTTTTTGATAATTTGTTATGGATAATTTAGGTCTCGAAATCTTTTTATCTTCACTGGCAGAAGGGACTTAATCGACAAAAACGGTCGAACAATGAAATTACTAAGGCGCGAGAAAGTTGACCGCGTTGCCGTTGACCGTTGTATATTTCAGTGTCGTTTTCGAAGTTTGTGCGAAGCGAGCGACGCGTAAACTCGGTAATGCCAATCCGCACCAGCTTTGTTCCTCGTTAATGCTAATGCGCGGAATAAGCGGGCTTTTGTTTGCGGTATGCGCGAGAGTTTCGACGTATTCGACACACCGCCCTTTCCCCGCTGTTCGCAACAGCCGATGCCATACGATCTCTACAGGTTGATCGCATTGAGCTCTCGTTCAATGATTGGCAATGCCCAACGTTCATCGGTCCATTGAATACCGTTGCGATTACGAGATAACCGGAAAACCAATATCAACGGGAAACAAATCAATTCTATTTTACCAAGTTAATCCTATCTCTATCGAAACATCGTCGCGCATGTTTTACAATTCGAAATAGTGAAAACCAGAGGCTGAATATCCAGAGATACTACAGCATCCTGCGGCAAGTACAGAGAGAGAGAGATAATGAGAACGGGACACGGGGGATGGGTTCCACAAGAGATCGACTGGCCAGTCGATTCCGCGAATTAGGTATAATTAATTAATGAAACGACGGAGGCAAACAACGCAATCGTGATATTCGACCATTTCAATGTAAATACAGTGGGTCTTAATTCGGCTACATACACGGTTTAATCAACGAAAATTACACGTTTCGTTGTTTCCGTATCAGTGATACGCGCATTTATAATACTTCTTCGAAAAAAAAAAAAAAAAAAAAAAAATGTTGAATGTAATATATTTAACACTGAGAATGGATTCTCATTGATAAATCACTTCTAAAGGACTGCGCATGCGCGACATTGGACCGCATTCTTGTCTATCGAAAAGTCTATGCCAATTTTCTCATGTTTTTCCTTCGTGTTTTATGCCCGAAAAAAAAGAAAAAAAATCTTTCTCTCGCACAGTCGAGAATTCTAGTAGGAATACAGTAAAGTTTTGTCGAGGGTGAAGTCGGGTCGAGCAGTCAGAGAAAAAGAGAAGAAGAGAGGCGGGGGATAGAGAAAACGGAGCTCGAGTAGTCCCGGGTACGGTGGTGCGCGTGTCCGCGTCGGAAGGAAGAAACAATAAATCCCGGTCATCCGAACCGGAGCTATCCTCTTCCTTTTTCCTCCTCCGACCTCTTCACCACTCGCGAACCGAGACTCACCGGCGCACTCGTATTTTTTGTCATAAATAGCACCCACCGGCTAGACCTCCGCCCGGGCCAGCGGTAAGGCTTTTCGTTCTTCGCTCACTTGGCAAGCGAACGCGCTTCGTCCAAAACTCCCCGGTCTACGGTTGTTTTACCACGAACGTGAAACGGCTTTTCGTCCGGTCTACGTACACGGTATAGGTACGTATAGGCGCGGTTTCTACGTACCTACACTCTTTTATTTTTTATTTTATTCCGCATGCGCGACATGCACGAGTCTCCATCACCCACACTTGTTCTCGTCTCCTTTTCGCATTTTATGAAAATTTATGTATGCGCGCGTTTTTGTCGCGATTTACGAGAAATTTTAAATGATTTTTCTCGAGAAAAGCCAATTTGATGAGAGATACGCGAGTGCGTAATACGCCAGTGGTTTTAATTATATTTAACCAACGACCGAAAATACGAGGGTTATGGACTCTTCTCGGACCGCCAAGTGCGACGCGTTTTTTCCTTCTTTATTTATATATATTTTTTTTAATTTACGAATGAACCTCCATTCGTAAGTTTTAAAATTGCGCGATCTTACGGGTGACTCTGCGAATTTAGGGCTAATGACGAAAAAATTCGTAGAGAGCCAATGCGAATGTGTTACTTTGGAGAAATTGATTTTTCGGTATTCCTTTTCGCAATGAAAGTATGTTATATTAACGATTGTAATGAGCATACAGGGCACAGGGGACGAGTACGACGCGATCAGCTCACGAGAAAGCCAAGTCAAGTATAATTAAACCAATTAGCTCATCGGGCTATTCAACGATGGCAATTAAGGACTAATTATTAGCCACTTTCTTCGTCTCTCTCTTCGTCGCTCATTCGCCGACGCTTTTACCTTTCGTTCTACGAACGGACGTCGCTGCTGTTGGCGTCTATTCGTCGCGTCAATGGATTAATCTTTGCGCGCTGTGTACTTGTGACAATTAAAATATTCTCACAATGTACCCCTATTCTTGTTACTCGTTGTCGCGACTGATTAATTTGTCGTTAGCGACTTCATCGTGATAAACGTGTACATCGATATCGTAATACTTACATATTTCCGTAATTTTTTTTCATAAACTGTGTTACAGGTAAGTCAACGAGAGAGGATTCTTGTAAAATTTGTTACCCGGATACTCAACTTCGATGAGTAAGTAATTATTTTTCTTAATAAAGTCGCGAGGTATTGCGATTTTAATTACAATTCTATAATCCGCGCAGCAAAAAAAGTACTCGAATCGTTTCCAGTAATTGACGATAAATCATTCGATCAAAACGACTCTTTGAAATGAACTTGTTTCGCGACAATTAATTTCATAATGCACACCAATGCCCGTCAATTTCGAAGAGTTGACAAGCCGGCGCTGTGCTGCTAACCATAGAGCTACGAGACCGGAGCAGGCAGGCGTAAAGTTTCCTCGAGGGATCCGGGTTGGTGGGTGCCGCGTCAACTTGCCACTGTAACTAATTCTCGTCGTAATTTCGCTCTACGGGGAACAAAAAAAAAACCGCACCGCTAATTTAGCGAAGTGTTCTTTCATTACTGAAACACTCCCAGCCGAGAAAAATTATCCTTCGCGCACTTAGAATTATTTTCGAATAACGATATTTTCAAATTTCGAGTGAATTTCGAAATGAAACTCCGACTGTCGTACAATTTTTTTAGATCCACCGTGATAATTATTCATGCGTGAGGACAGTTTTTCCGCCAAAGAATCCCAAAAGAAACGCACGATTCGTAAAATTTCAATGAGTCATTTTTACGATGATTTCGCCGCATCGTATCTTTTACGATGTCCGACGTGCATTCCGCGTTTCGTCTTCTCGTATTCTCGATTACTCTGTTTTATTTATTTTTTTCATAATTTTTGCGAACAAAAATACGATAATTAAAAAGGATTGCGCGCGCAAACAAAACGCATTCGGTCTGTTGCACACGCGTTTTAATATATATTCGGACCAAAAAAGTGTCTCGTCATATTTGCGACGATACGCTAAAAATGTCATATTGAATTGCGACATTTTCGTCGGTCTTAATTTTTCTTTTTATTTCTCTGCAAAAATTCGAATGCCTCTCTCTGTCCCGAGCGAGCGAAGTAAAGCGCGGATTAATAATCGAGAATATCCGATCCGAAAATATTTTAACGGTTAAATGAGAAAAAACATTTGTTTTTATTCATTAGCCAATTTTCTTATTCCGATTGATAATAATATCGTTTCGAAACTCCGAAGAATCGACGTTTCTTTCAGCCGCGGTGAATAATGGCGGAGTGTCAAAGTTCATTTTTCTCGCTTGGATTACGGTACCGAAAATACGACGCGCTTCGATCTCAATATTTTATTTTATCGTCGAACAACGAACGAAAGCTCCGTTCGGTCGATGCCGCGCGCGTCCGCTATCCGCGCTTCGTAAGGATCGACGATTTTCGTCGTCGAAAGTCGTGGTCCGACGTTGGAAAACGGAACTCCGGCGAGCGGCTCGAGAACAAAACGATAAGGAAAATTGCAGAGTGTAGTGGGAAGCGGACGTAATCAAATAAAATCTAACCGACCGCTCACCGGTTGCTCGCTATGAGAATGCGGGGAGAGAGAGATGAATGGAAAGGGGAAGGGTAGACGACGAGTGGAAAAATTAATTGTACGATTTCAACGAAGGATCCCCGGTAGCAGCCCCCACCCTTGATTAACATCTACGACAACGGGAGACGAGACGGAAGAAGGGCGCTAGAGATTTTCACTTTTAATTGCGATTTCTCGATGACTCGCTGCACCGGCAATCTGACCGGGCAACGAGCGACCCTGGTCTTTCCCGCGTCAAACGAATTCTATACTCTTTGGAAGGTAAATTATTCCTCTCGCTTTTATTTTCTTTTTTTTTTCTTTCTTTCGCGACTCTCTTTCTCTCTCTCCCTCTCTCTCTCGGTATCTCATCGGAGCAGCTTATTGCAATTGAGAGTTTAAATATTTCAACGTGAAATCATTGTGCGAATGAAAATTATGCGTGAATTGGATTAATTGGAAAAATTAGCCAATTTCGATGAAATTGCGTATCGAACTACTATACCAAAATTCCGAAATTTATAACCTTCTCTTTCAACGGTATGGTGGTCAACAGACCGCCATTTTCGAAAAAAAAAAAAAAAAAAAAAAAAAAAAAAAAAAAAAAGAACCTTCTCTTTGTATTTTATCGATTATTTTGTGCAGTTATTACGCGCAATAAGTTGTCTACCTTCGAACGTTGTCGCGGTAGCGAGGTCAACGGCTGCACTACCGCGCACTGACCGGACGCGTAGTGGCATAAAATAAAACAGAAATAACGCCGCCTACCCCCGAGGGTATGGAACAGAGGTCCGTATATACTTTATGAACATAGAAACAACGCGCTCGCTGCGCTCGTGCTCTTTCGGGTTATATTCTTACCGCACGGAGAAACAGCTGATTATAAACGCGCGCGCGCGCTTTTCGGTCGGTTGGGTTGGGGGCCTATCAAGCCGATCTTAGTGCTAACGAAACGCGAATGATCCCAATTTGATGCAGAAACTGACTTCACGACTTCGATATAACATCGATATATATCGCAATGTTTTTTTTTAACACCCGAACTGCCCGCTAGGGGGCGAAAAGACAAAGTTATGCGAAGTTATGCATTTCACGGAGACATAGTCGTGCGATTTCTTCGTCATTGACTATGGAAATCTCCCGTCTATAACAGGTGAATAATTACTTGTTATTTTACTCTTTTTTACAGTCGGGAGTTGTGTAATTTTTGTAAAATTTTTTAAGAAGCGATTTTTTAAGGCGGCGGTACTTTCTTACGTCTTACGTCGAGTATACATATTCGCGGACGTATTTGCATCGGAGCGTGAATAAAGCCTCTCGGTGCAGTAGCGCGCAAAGAAAACAGAGTCAAGTCAAGTAGAGGCCAGTAGAGACAAGCGTGCATGCATGCAAGGCCGCGCGACGTAGGTATCTACTCAATGAGCACCGGCAGTATTACGCGAGCCTCAACTTTTCCCACGCTATTCATTGCGTACTTAAATACGTTAAAAACAAACAAAAAATCTCTCAGCTCTTACAAAACTCTCGCAAAACATTAATTAATTTCGCTACCCAAATTGCGTTTATCATACAATAGAACACGATTGGGGAAATAAAAAAATTCTTCCGACAGAAATAGGTAATTCATCTGATCGAATTTATAGCGATAAAAACGTACGATTTTAACAAAAATTCACATCGTGACTGGAGAAAACAACAAAAAAAACAGCAAATTACAAATTCATGTTGCAATTTTTTTTTTTCACGTTGTATAACAATTTTGAAAAAATACCTACTTAATTTTCTCAAGAATCTCCGTTTTTTCCTCGTTGCCGCGTAAATCAAATGGGAAATGCGATTTTTGGAGACCTATAAAGGATCAATGGGGATCGTGTGCTCGCGAATTCAACACGGATCGTAATTTTTTTCGTTTTTCGTTATTCTTCAACAGCTTCTCTTAATGGCATACTTTTCTTTCTATTGGGTTAAAAAACGTTATTTTTCCAGAAGCGCATGTATTTTTTTTTGCGAGTATGCGCTCCAGTGAAGTGTCTATAACGGTGAATCGTCTTGGTCTCGAGTGCATCATATCGGTGAATTTGTGTATATCACGAGGGCGGCCCGATCTACCGGGCGTAACTATCCTTCATCGTGATCTTAATTGGTATACGATTAATTAATTTAATAATCCTAAGTGTTGTAATTGATCGTACCGTTTCCCTTGCTGTTCTGCTTCTGGCAATCTCCGATGGTTGCGCCGCACGCTATAATTCCGGACTCTTTGGCTCAAGCGGTTCTGGTACACACCTGTTCATTGTCCGCCTCGAGTACTCGGCTAGTTAGCTTGTTCTATCGTGGAACTTTAAATTCTCGTATACTTAGCCTAGAATCGGCGAATAATAGATGCATATTGTCTATTTTTCCCAACAACGGCGTTGTTACGGAGTACCGCATTTGCGATGGTTAGAGAACAACTTTGGCCGCAATCGCGGGCGGCATATGCGCCATTGCGATACACAATGGTCCATAATCGATAAAACAATAATTAAATTTCAAATAGGAATTAAAAATAACAATTATCGCGACCGATAGGTCGGTGCGAACGCGACACCTATGTTTTACGATCGTTCGAGTCGTACTACGATACCCTTCGACACTCGATATCGGCGTTGCGTTATACACGACGGTGTACCACATGCCGTATCGCAGAGAAATATCGCAGCGTAACGACCCATCGACGCGCGAATGTTAACTCCATCGCGAAAAGCAATTCGTCTCGCGCCGCGGCTTTGCGCCTCGCTGACTCTCGAGCTCTGCAGCGTTACGATGAGAGTTGCGCAATCCCCCGACCACCCGTGAGCGCTCCCCGAAACGAACCGATCTAATGCGGCTACCGAAGGAAGGATCAAACGAAATTCGATAAAGAAAAAATACAAAATACTTGGTACGTGTATTCATGGCGAATGAATTCGCGTTAGTTGGATTAATAATCCGTTGCGATACAGATACATAATTAGTATTAACGAAGTTCTACCATCGGCCACTATTAACGCCGCAACGCGTCTCGGAAGGGTCACTGAACCCAATCCCAAGCGGTCCTCATCGATGCCATATCGATCATTTTTCATTGCGCTTCGCTGTAACTAACTGAGAACAATAAGAAAAAGAAATAAAAAAAAACCCGGAGCTGCAAAGACTCATTGGTTAAAACAGTTGCGGCAACGTCGCTAACGAGTAACACTCGTTAATTGATTATCGATCATTAATCAAATAATGATATTCATTGTCGCCCCCCGAGCCTCGTCTGTTCATTAAATTTCCACACTTCGAAAGCTCATTCTAACGCGAGTTTTCAATGTTGCCTCGAGCGATCGGCGCATACTCCATACCTGTTTGTACGTCGAGATACGAATGTATCGATGTATCGAGCGTTCCAGCATCGAAGAAACCCAAGTCTGCTCGGCGTCTGGTTTATCCGCATGCATTCCCAGGAGTTTTTTTTTTTTTTTTCAACGAGTCACGAGTCCGAATACCGCCGGTGAATCGCGATGCCGCGTACGGAGCTAAATCCTTTCGGGATCTTTCACGCCATCGGTTGGTTTAGAGGAAAAAAAAAAAACAAAAAAAAAGTTGAAAAATAAATCAAATAAAAATACATTTGCACGAGAGCGGCTCGTCTCGCGTATTGAAAGCGAGCAATCGTGACTCTCGTTCGTGCACCGGTGCGGCACACGCGTGCCTGCAGCCTGCGGCAATACCGGCTTTTACTAGCGACGATTACAGAAAACTGTGAGAAAAAAAAGTTGCTGCATTTAATACCATTAGAAATCTGGGGCACAAGGCTTTTGCAGATAACTGGAGGATAGAAAAAAATACAAAATAAAAAAAGAAACGTATGTAGGATAGGGGAGCATTTAGTTTTTGGTATTTAGGCTTTGCGTCATTGGTTTCGATAAAAATAAAACTCAATTTTAATTTGTCATTTCTGTTCAAATTAGTTTGAATCGGTTAAGGAATGCAAAAGTTAACAATATTTCATCATTTTCCGAAAAAAAAAAAAAAAAAAAAAAAAAAAACCATCGATATAACGCGTTTTTTTTCCACTCCCTCGTCAATTAATTTTCGCACTGTCTATCACTCGGATGTTGTGCGCGTTGTTGAGACAGATATGTCTAACGGCTACACGAACGCGTTTCGCGTGTACCGTTGAAATACGTAACGTCCGTACGTACGCGTGTAAAGGTACTGACGGGTAACGCCTTGCAGATCTCGCAAGAGCTGAATTCTTTAGCTTCGAGGATTTACAAGCGATCCCTCCATTGTTGCTCCACCCGCGTGAGTGCACAGTGCAAAGCTATATAATAACCGAGCAAAAGGTTCTGTCGGTGATTCATGAGAGTCTCCGCGCGCTCGGCGCGATGACTCCTTACGCCAACCCGCGCGTACGCAGACCGTGGCCTCTCGTGGCTTTTCTTCGTTCTCTTCGCCCGGGTTACACAACCGACCTCCCTTTCTATACTCTCCCTCGCTTGGATAATGCTTTTCGACTTATCGGCTACGGTAA
Organism: Cryptus armator; assembly: GCA_963971235.1. Lineage (NCBI taxonomy): Eukaryota > Metazoa > Arthropoda > Insecta > Hymenoptera > Ichneumonidae > Cryptus > Cryptus armator. Next base: position 1,669,092 of record OZ020234.1, on the reverse strand, counting down.
TTTTATTACTTAACACGAACATTTATGCGCAACGTTTATGTTCTCGAACCCGTTTCCACTTTGCGTCCATCTACGCGTGGGCTTTGTATGCACGAACGAACGACATACGTATAGCATAACAGTCTTGGTAGGTGCATCGGACCCGAACGAAACCCCGACACTTGTTCTCATCATAATTTTCCATTTTATTACCCGTTTGTGTACAATTCTCAATGGCGTTCGTTGATAGGCGCTTTTTTAAATAGCTGATCCATCATTTATCAGAATGATCGGCACAAAATTTAAAACGTTAGCAAAGTCGCTTTCAACGTTACTCGCGATATCTTGGATTTTCATTGGTCTATTCATTATTATTGCATCTTTTGTTCGGAATTTTGTCCCTTTGAATTCTAACGTCTAACAAATGGCGGTAATCTTGTATCGCAACGGAATATGTATTGCAGTTGAATTTGCAAATCGTTAGCGTAAAAGTAGAGAAACATCAATGTAAGAAATGTTTTTTTACGACGCACCCGGAACGCTTCGTATTTTTAACTCCCGACTGCCCGCCGGGCGAAAGACAGGAGTTGTGCGTTTTACCATCTCACACTCAATGACGAATAAATCTTCCGACTATAATATGCGAATAACTATTTGTTATTTTGCCCTTTTTCAGTCGAGGAATTTTGGAAATTTTTGTTAAAATATTTTTACTCTCTGTCACACATCGGTGCTCGGAAAAGTGCTCCACGCGTTGCGATAACTATGATGACCGTCAATATAATCCTTCGCAATCGTTAAAGGCACGTCGTCAAGACGACCAGCAGAAGTGCCCACTATACCACTGTCCCAAGAGCTTTTTCTCCCCGTTGGCGTGGTTACTCCGATTCTCCTTTGATCCATCATAACTCCGATATCTTCGATATCTTTCTCCGTGTAATTTTCATCGAAATTTTTTTTCTTAAAAGAAAAAAAATTATAATAATATTTAAGTCGAAGCGTTATATCTTTGTGGCGCGTTATTTCTCGGCGATGCCAATCAATACGGATCGATCGGTCGGAAAGCCCGGCGGCATTATTGATATTAAATGGGTCATCGCGCGATTTATCGTCCAGTCGCGTCCAGTATTTCGGATATGCGGCTCAGTGAACATAACCCCGACGGATTCAGGTGAATAGTAAACAAATAAATCTTTATTTCATGCCAAGTCGAACGTCCCCTCGGAACATTTACATCGACAGCCATGTGGCGCGCTGTCACCGACGCCTGTACCGATGATGCTAGAGTTGTTTCGTTCGCTCGTTCGTTCGTTAACCAAACAGTTAGGGGATATCGCCGACATTGATTGGACGTGCAAATGCTCACTTCGCCCCCTTAACCGACATCTGTATCCGAAAAACAACTGCGAATTTAAAAAAATAAAGAACCAAATCAAACTCTCCGTTGGTAGAAAACAATTTATTTATTTAAATTTATTCATATAATATAAATAACATACAATGTATAATACTATATATATAAAATGTATTATACAATTTATTAGATTGATTAATCATATTCGAATTTATTTGAATTTAATTTTACAAATTGATGAAGAATAATGGAGGAATCGAATTACTTACTTCCGTAACGAAAGAGTTATTTTACAAATACATTTAAGCAAAATAACATGTTGTCGGTAAAAGCCTTCGATAAAAATCGAGGAAACGACGTTTTTTTTTTTTTTTTTTTTTTTTTTATTGAGATATCGATTTTTTTTACTTCACCATTCGTTCCAAGTCGTATATTTCCGCACTGACAGCTCTCCCATCGAACGTTTTTACGATCATTTTTCGGTCCCTAAGGAGACTTTTTTTGAATCGAGAAATTGGTCATCTCGTTTCGTCGGGAGGCCGTTTCTTATTATAGAATCGCTTCCGGGGGAAAATAATGATGTTCAAGTTGATTTTATGCTTCGGGAAGAGAATCGTTTTGGTTTCATCGCTCTATGTCATAAACAGCGTTTGGCTGTATTGCTTTTTGAAACGTCAAAAGCCAATGTGTCGCTCGGAAGTCATTCCAGCTGTGTACAAATACAAAGCAACAAGCGGCAAATATTTACGGATAAATGCAATCGGCACCGGTGTAATGCTTGCATTCGTTGTTTCCGAATAGAATGATATTCAAACATTGGCACACTATAACCGTGTTATATCGTAAAAAGCAAATAGAACGCGATATTGCCGGATTGCAAAATAATTTTGAAAGTGAATGTTCTCGGATTTACCCATTTAGCAGCGGTTTAGCACTCATATTCGTTGTTCCGCACCCCGACGCGACTCCAAAATGCAAAAGAAAATACCGGAAATGCAAAAATCGATGAAGATTATTATATATAATTCCAAAAGATGGTTTAAACTCGATACATTGTTAAGAAAAAAAAAAACCATTTTATTTTGCCATTTTTCCATTAATATCTACGATGTCGTATAATTTATAATACGCTACTATATAGTCAAACGAAAGTTCCGGAGGGAGTTTCGAATGTTCGACGGAAAGCATGACAAATGAGAGGCGAGAAGCAACGGCAACCCCCTACACTGTGTGTATTCCAAAGGGGAAGCTTTTCCCGTGTAAAATCTATTTTGTTGGCCTGACTGCTGCTTACTTTCCTCGCGTTCCTGGTTGGCCTCCAGTCTTGGTAAGGAGCTTGGCAAGGTAAAAGGCTCAGTTTATGGGCCTTTCAAGCAACTCTATCACTTTCAGCGTGTATATAGTCGTAATTCTAACCCCCGGAACGCGCGCTACCCATTGGCTGCTAGGGGTACCCCTGTCGAAAACTCGGCTGTTTACCTTATTAACTCTATGCAGACTCAACGCTATTTTGTACCCTTTTTTTTTTTTTTTTTTTTTCGAACCACGCAACGAGCTAATAGGGGGCGGGGTGAAGCCGTTTCGGTGAATTCGACGGTACTTCCGGATGCGACTGCCTCGATCCCCAAGGCCAAGGGCCCGGGAGCCGACTGTACAGAGGGGGATAAATAACTTCGGGGCGTCCAGGCGCCACTGGCAATGCATCACGAAACACGCTTCCGCGGAATGCGTTTTACGACTCCGAAACTTTCCTCTTTCCCCCGCCGCGGAAAGCGCAAGTGTGAGACTCAAAAAGCCCCCTCCCCAGGGCACCGCAGGCCATTCGAACAATCCCGGAGCCGGTCGACATTCATTTTCACTTTGTTGAAATTGTTTTCCCATTGTTGTTTCAAAATGATGGGGACGCTATTCAAGGGAGAATTTACGAGTCTCGAATTAATACGGGACTTTCGTCCCGTAAAAAGTATGAGAGGTTAAAAAACATTAGAGGGAAATTTTCAAATGGGAAAATAATAAAAAAGATAACGTTAACGCGAATAATTCTTGTCGGAGGGATTATACTAGGAGATCAATATTAATACACTGTCGTACATGCGAGTAATTGTAGTGAATGCCGCGAGGTGGATCGCAACGGGCATTGAACGCCGTCCCGAGGGTCGCGCGGATGCGGAGAGGTCGATCGCCCTCGGACTATATAGCGGGCTTTGCAGCGCAATGAGGGGTATAGAACTTTCATGCTTGACCGACCGAACTCTGTGGTCGTCATCGACGACTAGACACGCGGCTCGTCGACGACGGGGTCGTAGTTCGCTTGTGCGAGGGCGACGAGCGCCGGGATGTCGGTTGGCCCTTTTTTTCCACCTCTCATCACGTTGCATTATTATCTTTCTACCGGACGAACCGCTCTTGAAACTTTACTTTCGTCGCACTCACACTTTAATAAATAAAGTATACAACATTGTATAGGTATACATACATTGGAACGTTTAGTTGTATATTATGACGAAAAAAAGAATTACTTTTTGCATCGAATCCAACGAGTTCTGAAATACGCTGCATGGCCTTCGGCGATTTCGCGAAGGTTGCTACACAGAAATTCAATGAGCTTTCGAAGCTTTGCGGATCTACCTTACGCTGCCTCTCGCGCCCTCGTTTCCGTAGCTCTCGCGCTTTTCGCTCACATGCGCATTTTCCCCCCAGATGCGGAACCTGTGCCTCCGTTCCGTCATATCCGGCGAAACTCCATCAAAGAGACTCCCGCGTGTGTGCACAGTGCTGTTGAAAACGGATACTCGATGCCTCTCCCAAACCCTTCCCCAATCCTTTCATCCTCTTCTGGATGCTCTCTTCACCGATTCGCACAAAGATATACCTCAAGTACGCAAGAATTTTGGCTCAATTCCGTAGTTTCTCAACCGTTATTATGCCTTTACGCCATTTTTTAAATAAATATTACATTTCAAGTTTTTTTTTTTTTTTTTTTTTTTTTCGATAATGCATAAAATTCGGCCACATCGCACTTCATTTTTTCACAATTCTCCTTCGTAAGAATTTTTCATAGCCATTGAGCTAAAATATGCATAAAGAAATTGTTCTCTATAGAGCTGTGTTGCTTTTTTAACATCGATTTTTTTCCGACAAATGCTCCACACCGGACGAGAACATTGTGGAGATTGAACAAATATTTACAAACCCCTGTGGAGCGCGGGTGGATCGGTGTTTCAGCGTCGAACGTTAAATCAAAATCTTCGCTTTCATTCTCTCACCGGGTATATGCAAGGAATATCGTACTGCTGCCAGAAAGCAAAAATCGTCTGTGTATACCTATTCGATGTTCGAATAATCTCAGAGTTAAGCAGCTACATGGCGCTTAATAAAACAAACGAACGCTAAAAAAAACGTTAGTCGTGTGCAAACTAAATTCCGTATTTTAGGAAACAAGTCTTTCGGGACGGATACGCGTGTACCGTTGCCTACCGAAAACACTCGATTTTTCAGCTTCCAACGAAATTTCTCCGCGTCTTGTAAAAAAAAATTGCCGGACTTTTTCCAACGAGGTTATTTCATGAATCTCTTAAAACTTTTGAGTCTCGTCCGGCCATCTCTTCCCGATCTCAAAGGATTATCTTTTTTTTTACCTTTTTCCTCTTTGCATTCCCTCGGTTCCTGTTTCCGTCCCTTCGCTGTTTGCGTCCATTCTTTTGGAATATTTTCTTTGTTTGTCTCCGGCGAATTTATCGAAGAAACGTCTCTCGATTCGAGAAATTTCGAGACATTTTCCTTCGGGACGGAAGACTCGTAGTCCTCTCCTATCGTTGCTTTGCTCGTACCTCAAGCCACAAGGGAATGACGAAGGCGCTTGTCCCTCGTACAGGGGGTGGTCCGCTGGGTAACGCAGCGAATGCCATCAGCATCGAGCCGAAGCGAGCGGGTGCTTTTCCTCTTTGGTTCCCTTCCCCTCCTATCGTACGTACTCTGACCCGCAGGATTTCATTATCCGCGTACCGCACCCGATGGGTTGGGTGCTTCGAAACGGCTGGAGCGGTGCGACCCGACATAATACCATCAAAAGCTCTTCCGCGACATTATAATACGACACTATGTATATTCTAAGCGTTATGTACTATTAAACGTTTCTACCGCGGCCACTCCTGCTTGCCGCGACCTACTTTCCGCAACATTTATGTTCCTCAGCTTCCGAGCTGTTAATGACTGTGAAAGAAAAAAAAACGAAAATTCGCAACCGACGAATGTTCGTGAATTTTTCTTGTATGTTTCAAGATTTCGCTGAGAAATTTCTTTTCATTTATTGAAATATCCCGCGAAAAAATGGCGTGGAGCTTTCCGACACGTTGCTTTCAATTGCTACCAAAATGCTTCGGTTAAAATGTATATTTTGACGAATTCTAATGAAACTTGAATGAATAAATTGGAAAAAAGCTGCAAGAGATTACAGATACAGCACGATTATCGCGGGTCAATGTGATTTTCTTTTATCATTGAAGATAAATTGTAATGTTATTATTCCCATTGTCTCGTATACATAGGTATATAGGTATACCTACGCAAAGAGCTCGATGTTGTTACGTACCTTATCTCCGTAAACATAAAATCGAAAGCCCGGAGAACTGGAAGGTCCTGCATGGGGGCGAAATTGAAGATTGGGTCGGTGGAAGGGCTGGTGACCGACGGCAAACATCGGGGAGCTTAAAAATGGATGGTGGTAGGCGGCGTGAAGCACACTGACGCGTGTAGGCGTCGGCGGCAGATGGAAAGCTTATTCAAGGGCTGACACCCCCCTTAGTAGTACTTAGTACTCCGACCGTCGATGGAATCCGGCGACTCGTCAATGTTATCAGGATTATTTACGACGTCTCTCGACGAAAAGTCAACAGCCAACTTTTGTCCAATCTTCACAGACGATCCGGAGGCATTAATCGAACTTTATGTTTTTTTTTTTCACTCGGATTCTTTACGATAAAAAAAATCATCGTACACATCACTTTGTTTCTATGGATCTATGAATTTCGATATAATTGTTGTTCCGATTTCATTTTTAATCAGCGTTCGGAAAAACTCGCGCAATCTGTGGGGGCGACCGCGGTAAATCGACACGCCTCGTATCGAATTTGCTCAATCGAAAATCATGACGCTTTCATTATTTGTGAAATATATTTTTTCACGAAATATATTGATTGTGCAAGAAGAGGGCATAAAAACAAAAAAATCAATTAATCTCGAGTTCATTCGACTGTACGAAACAATAATCCGCGCAGCCGGGATATTTATTTCGGCCGGCGTTGGGACACCCGAATCGTGAATGAGGGACAAAAGCCCGAGGGTGGGTGGGATCATAGAACGAAAATTACCGTCTCGCCAAAACTGCTTGTTACCGGACCCATGGAACACGTTTTTTTTTTGTTTGTCGATGTTAGCCATTCCGGTACTCGGAGGTTTCGATATAGAGGTCGTTTTTCATCAATCGCGCCCACTATTTTTTCGCGATGTTTTACTTGTAATTTAGTGAATTTTCGGGAGACCGGGATAAATCGAAATGACGCTATACAATAATCTGACCTTTCGCGCAGCGAGCGAAACTGGCATTGATGTTTTTTTTTTTACACCGCGTTTTCAACTTGCCACATGTTTCAAATAGCTCCGATCTTCTTGATCGGTATTCCATTACCGTATGAGTAAATATTCCGCGTAAATAATTGTCCTAATTACTCTTTATTTATTTATTTATTTTTCACATCGCGTCACGAATAAGTAAAGCATCTTCCATTATAATTTTTATTTACGAATGTCTTCGACGATAGTAGTCCGATTGACAAGGAATTCCCCATATCGCATGGTAGATATAGGATAGACAAGCTTGTAGGATACAATGGGGCTATATCGATCGATCGGTAAGCGATGCTCGGGGTATGTTTTCGCTGCCTGGTTCCCAGCGATAACGAGAAATCCCGTCGAAGCTTTTGTACCCTGTGGGGAAGGTTCGACGGGATATCCCTAAAATGCACCTGCAGCTGCATCGAATTCAGTAGACCAGAGTGAAAACGAGACAGCTATCGATAGTTCCGTCCGTCGGAAAGAAAAAAAAAAAAAAAAAAAAAAAAAAAAAAAAAAAAAAAAAACTACCAACGTTGAAATAAAACAGATTTAAAAAATCACGGAAAAAAGGGAATCGTTTCGATTTCCAATTGATCCGCGTGATCGCTTCCCATCGCGTTTCATCCATGCATATCCGTCACTAGCCATCCACTGCGAATACGTTGGGAATTTTATTTAGTAGCAAGCTGCCATTGTCTTTTTTTTTTTTTTTACCGAATTGCCGACTGCTCCGATACCGAGAGAGCGATGAAAATTGTTCGGTCCGTTTAATACTGTTAGTTCGGAAGATCGTGATGGAAGAGCTTCCGAAGCGTATCTTTTAAACTTTTATTGAAAACGTCAACGTTGTTCAATTCTATGAAATCAGAGAGGATACCATAATGGGTAATTCCTTCGATGTGTGTAATAGTCTTTCGACACGATTTCCCGGTTTCCTTTATTACACCATAGCGAATAATACGGAAAAATAGTATTGAAAAAATGTTGGTTGCCACTTTTGGTTGCAATTTTAACGAACAATTGTCTCCGAATACCTGCGATTTAAGGTATTTGCGTAAAGTGTAGTTGTACCGATGTTTGTACGAACATCAGCGACACGGGCAACTTATTTTCTCTGTTTACTCGGTAACTCGGTTCTCCGGTAACGCAGTTTATCGCTTGGTAATAAAAAGTTGCGACGGCGGCAGAGTTAATACTCTCTTCTTCTTCGATGTTTCTGCTATACGACGACGGCGACGGCGGCGACGACGACGAGACAAAATCTACGATGTCTTCTCGTCGTCGGTAAAACAGGGAGACGTTAAAAGTCAGTCCGGTTGGTATGAAAGTCCGATCGGAAAGTGGCGCGTGGATACCAGATGCGGCTTACGCCACTAACCATCTCAATCCATAAAACCATCGAACGTACGGTGACGGACTTTTCATAGCCGATAATAGGACTTACCTTCCGCCTGTTCCATGCATTCGACACATTGAAAGTTCAACGAAAAAAAGTATAATGAAAAAAAATTTAATAAAGAAATGTAGAGTGACTTTATTGCAATTAACGTTTGAAAAATGCATTATGTTGTCTTTATTGATATATTTATCCGCATTATAAATGCATATTTTAGTTTTTTATGAGAATATAATTTACTCGGGTAAAAAAAAAAAAAAAAAAAACTCGCTGCGCGGAAGCTTCGATTATTTTTTGCGCGTGTATTCCGACGAAAAAAGCACCGCGTGAAAGGGAAAGGGATGCATCGGAAAGTAACATAAATGAATACTATATAGGAATGTGCACGTTGACCGGTCACAAATCAAAAGACGCAAGGAGTCTCGCGTGCTCTCGTCGAAGCGGGGCGCGGGCGGCTAAGAGAACGACTCCGGCTAAGAGAACGCAATAAGCCGAAGAGGAACGAATATCGCGTATTTCATAAATTCGTTTCCGCAGACGGCTCAATTATGTCTCGCGGTCAGAGTGTGAATGCGCATCTTTTATTTATTTATTTTTTATTCTCTCGTACCACAGTCCTTTTTGCCTTTTTACACGTGAGGATTTATTTTCGCGTCTCATTCGGTATATCCCCCCCGTTGCCTTCGTATTCTTTTTCTCTTTTTTTATTTTCATTTTATCCTTTTTTCTTTTGTCGATTTATTTTATTTTATGCGCCCATCGATACGCAATTCGTCGTCTGGCAATCATTATCGTTCAACGAGAATAGCTATTATTTTTTCATAATTAAAAAGGAAAAAACGTTTTTTCGATTCGATATGCCGAGCGATATAACGCATTTTTTTTCAATTTTTTAAAAAAAGTTTAAAAAGAAAATTTTCATCCGAAAAGTTAATAAAGTCTCAATGATTTCACCCGATCGATTACAGAATATGATATTCTTTCGACAGCGGAGGCATTGTCCTCGTTATCTATGATTATGATCGATCCAGTCACAGCTCAAGCTCCCGTTGAAACGTATCCGGTGTTCGAATTACCTTTTGTATCTACCATCACATTTTCTTGTCGATTATATTTCTCAACTAGAAGAGCCGGCATTGGTGCAGGGGAAAGCGAAGCCTTTCGCTCGATCGATCGCAGTCCGACTCGATTTCGCGAGTCATCCGGACATCGCTAACCGGGACTACTGCTTTCAAATATTTTTTACTTTTTACGCGGAGAAAGCAATCATTTCGATTTCCGAATGAATCCGAAAAATTTTCAAAATTATTATTTTTTATTTTCTTCACCCACTCCAATGGTTATCGTTATACAAACGAAGCGCGCCGTCTCGATGAGTCGAATCTTCATCTCTCCCATAATGACTCTTAATTTCGCAATTACCATAAGTTCCATTCAATTTTTTTCCAAAGTCAAGTTCCGAACAACTTTAAGGCACATCAAGCTGCCGGCTGAAGAAGTTCGCATCTTATCGCGGCGCACTTCCGTTCCATTCCTACTTTCGCTCTCTTTTTTTTGCCAACGTTTCTTTTTTTTTCTCTCTCAACTTCCTCTTTTTATTCCAAGCACTTCGCGGTCCTTCGCGAACTTTCCCGGTTCTTTCCCATCTCCGCGTCTCTCTTCTCGCTTCATCGTGGTTTTTTTTCCTTTCATCTCGTCCTTTTTTTTTTCGCTGTATCTACCGTACCGCGCGAATGAGGTTGCAGCCACGAGCCGAGCTTCCGGCTCTTGCGCGTCCCCGCAAAACTTTCGGTGAAATTATTGAATACCATGGGGGTAGAGACGGCCGGGGAGAGAGTTTTAAAAAAAGTTTTTACCGAAAGCCTTGCGCCCATCTCCACTAATGCTGCCGCATTTCATTCACGAGAGTTCTCGTTGCGGCGAGTCGATATAATACATGCCGGTCGGAGCTTCGGAATTTATTTCGGTACGAGAAATTTGCCCTTCGTTGAGCGGAGGATAAAAGAAGTTCTCCGGGAAAAACTTGCCGGCGATTGTACGTGATCATCGGCACGCGTTCGATCTCTCTTAGTCATATCCATCGTGATTTTTTATCCTTTTAATCATTTTTTAAATCATTTTAAATCCCATCATAAGGACACCACAATGGGGTCGGTGCTTCCAAAATCTGCAAGAATCCTGGAGCATATCTTAGTCTATTGAATTATCCCATTTCCACAATACCATTTTCATTCAAAATGAATATACGTGTTTTCAGAAATATTAATACATCGAAACACAATATTATTATTATTAATTTTAATATTACATTCGTCTTCGATACATTTTTTTTTTTAATTTTAATGAAAATTCAGTCTATAACTTCAAAAGTCGACAAAACTATTTTTGCATTTGCTTGTCCCCGTAGTAGCGAAACGGTCGAGATTTTCACCGAGACATTTAGAACCAATTGCCCCGACGAGCTTCGAGAACGTTAACGACTCGACGGGCTCGCGAATCGCCGTGGAATTTCTTTGGTTGAATGGCGTTCCCGTTCTCGTCGACGAATATTCCATAGAAGAACGAGAGCGCAGCGTGGATTACTGGAATTTCATAGCCGTCCCGGCGACGCATTCAAACAGCAGCTTTTCTCCTTTTCATTAATTCAATGGCGCGCCGCACGTTTCGCTGATACTGTAGATACAGCGTAGTACAATATAACCGGTAGATATAGTAGATTCGCTTGGGGGGGGGGGGGGGGGGGGGAGGTGAGAGACGTGAACGCGCAGCACGTGCTTCGGGCGCATAGAAAAATCTTTTTCTCGAGAATTTGTTTTTTCCTCTCTCTACGCTCTGAGTCGTTCGAGAATCGCTCGTCGCGACGATTTCATCTCATACCCGAGTCTTACCGGATGAATGCGCCTACGCGTGACTCGAAAATTAATTTTTCTCACCAGTTACGTATGAGTTACGACGGAATCATTACGATTTCCTTGAGTTGTCCTGAGGGGGGAATTCTGCGAGGACTATCACGCTACTACTTCGTGACTATCATATGTTGTAATAAACGCAGTCTTCGTTGCCGACATCCACATCTCGGCCGTTAAGACGGTATTACCAGGTGCTTCCAAATCCGAGTTAAATTTTATATTTTTTGTTCTTGTAAACTATAAAAGTTGATAAAATGATTGTTTTTTCTATTCACCGAAAAGCACACGTATCGAGAGTATTGCAAAAAAGAATTGTTAAAATATATAGTGAATATCATTTCTCTCGTATAATACTTATCGACTATGTATTTTTGTAAAATTCTCAATATCTTTCGATAAAAAAAAATAATTTTCGTCCTCCTCTACTTTTTAAGAAAAAAAAAAAAAAAATGCATCGTAAATGCTCTCGTTAAAGGACAACATTCAAACATTAAAACGATATAATGTTGTGAATGTCGAAAAAAAGGCTGCATATTCGCAAGCATTACACCTTAACGCTGCGCCAGCATGCATAGGATCGAGTAGACTAGTGCCCCGGTGCAGCGCGTCGAACACGCAAGGAGCTTCGAGCTCCAAAGCGCGAACGAATACGATGACGCGAGAGCAACGGAGACGCTCGTACACGGCGGTGTGCGACTCGGGATATTTTTTTTTTTTTTTTTTTTTTTTTTTTTTACGTTCGAGTAACGGGTGACGGGAATAATAACGGCACAGAACCGCTTTCGAGGCCGACTGGATTAGAGCCCTGGTCTCTCGGGCTGTTTGCCTGCCACATGCTTCCTCCGCTACGAACTGCTTTCTAGTACGTTTCGCTCGGTAAACAAGTGTGCGTTTAATGAGGATGCTTTTGCCCGTCCCTCGTGTATCTCGCGGATTGGTCGCGTCCCGCGCGTGTGTACCACGCATTCGAGATGTAATATATCCCTTTCGCTTCTTCGTTCTCTGCTTTTCTTACAATTTCGAATGTCTGTCTCGCGGGCTTTGGGAACGACACAGCCGAATCACCTCGATCACATTCCGTATCGTGTATATCACAAAATTTATCGTCAATATTACGAAATCATCTATACATGCAAATTGACAACATGAATAATATTTGCATATAATGAAACACAACAGTGCGATCGGAAAAAAAAACTGAAATTTAAGAGACATTTTTTATTTCGAGATATCGATTTTGGGTTAAATGCTCCTTCATTTTTTTCCGTCGTTCGTCAAGTTCTCCGAATAAGAAATTTCGTTGACCAATGTTTTGTTTTGAATAATAAAAAAATAAAAAATAAATCAGCAAGGAAAATGGACGCATATTTATCTATGAGGAAGCAAAGTCGGAATAAAATTGACGTGGAAGAAATGGGAAGAAGGAAGAAGAATACCGGTATAACTGGATCGCAGCTTACGCGCTTCGTCGCGCGTGTAAATGCGGTTAATGGCAGAACCGTAAGAAAGAGATGTCTATGCATAGCGTATGCAATGCCATAGCGCCGGACGAACCGTCCGCTTCGTCTTCAGTTTATATTCTGCGAATTCCCCACCGTCTCATTTGCCTTTAACTCCGATCTATGAATTTACATGGTAAACAGTCAGTACTTACCGTTTACCCACTACCGCAACATTTTTGTGTCAAAGTTGCAAACTGCGTCTACCCAATCGTGTTACGGAGTATTTCGAATATATTCACGAACCGTCCGGGTAAAGAAGAACATTTTCTCTTATACAGTGAGAAATCGTATCGTCATTTGGTTTTAAATAATTTAGGGAATCGTCAATTTCACGCAAAGCGCGGTGTTATATTTTTCTTTATATGACAAAAGAACATCGAATCCGTAATTCCATGCAATTGCCTGTTCGTAATGGTGTTCCGAACATGTAAAAAAAATTGCAGCTTTCGAATGTAAAAAATCCTTGAAAACCTTTCGCGTTTCTGTGGTATTTCTGTCTGTTTTTATTCAATATTCGCCAATACTATGCGAAATTTTGGATTTTCTTCTTTTCCTTCATATGCTATGTTACAAGGCACAAATATGGATATACGGTACACCTACATTCCGAACGCTCGTAGGCCGAACTATGTACGTTTTTTATCCTACGCTCGGGACTTTAACGGTTTTCGTTTGCATCTCTCGTACGTCTCAATCTTGTTTCTCGGGATATTGAAATTTCCTTTTACGATCTTTCGTCCCCCCGCCTCCCCGTCATCTTCCGTAGTTTCCGAACTGTGTAGCTTCGCCGGGTGCGGAGAACGAAAAGCATCGCGACATCATAGTGGAAGCGAAGCTTTTTCGATATGATATCGAAATTTTCCATCTTTTGTTATTCATTCGTGGATGCAATTTTGAGAGAACCTTCTGGATTCCGACCGACCGATAGACACGATTAGTCCATTCGAGCGTTTGAATCTTAATAACTTGCTTTCCATTACTGGTTACATGAATCATATGAAGATAAACTCTGATGTTTAGTTTGCAATTATCGAAGAGGCAGCTATGGCCATTTGGCTATACGTACGGACTGTTTTCTGTTTTACATTCGTTAGTCAATTGGCTAATACACGATTCTAAATTATTATCGAATTATCGGAATACTTCGTCGATGGCACAGTGCTTGGAAATAGTTTCGAAGTCGACGAGAGCCTCAAGCATTCGAGGCGATCGATGTAATAGAATACGCGGACAACGACCCGAAAGATCGAAGAGAAAAATATTAAAGACGGACCTCTGTCCGCCATTGAATTCCTTTCAAAATTCAAATTCGATGACATTTCAACTCGGATAAAGTATTTTTTCGACACTCGAGTCTACGAGGACGACAAACGCATGTAAAAAGCAACGTTGTCGTTATGACGAAATTAACTCTCTCGATCGACTTCCCCGATATCCTTTCGCTTCTTTCACTTTCTTTCAACGACATGTTTCTCTTTTTCTTCGTGTCGCGTCAGTGTGAATTTCGATCGGATTTGCTAAACATCGCTGTAAGAACAAATGAAAGTTCCATTTTTTAATTTATCCTTATGCGCGTCTAAAATATTCATTATTATTATGATGATAATCTGCTTATGTCTTTTGGTATAAGCACTGTGCACGGCTTGTAAAATTTATTAGCCCTGATATTGGGATTATTTCCGTTGAGTTTTTATCGATAAACAAACGAAAAATACAAATACAGCATTTCAAGCGCCGGGCCAATTGTTTGGAAAACGGAGAAAATTAGGGCGAACGAGATACAGCGGAGTAAAGCGGAAGGGTGAAAAAAAGCGGATATATCTCTGTTCGGCAGGTTCGCCGTAGTCGAATGAATTGTCGCGCCCATAGGAATAGAGAGCCCCCATGGAGTTCCAACACGGCGAATGAGCGCCGTATTCGGCGTATAAAAGGGAAACGACAAACGCGTTTCGAGACTCGACGGTGTGTATCGGTAACGAATTTTTCTCGTAGTCTCTCGTTTTCGCCTCTTTTATTCCCTTTCGTTTTTCATTGTAAATCCGATTCTATCGAAAGAATGAAAATTGCAAAAATTGTCTGCCGTAGATGCGCGTGCATCAAAATTAACCCGAAAACGTTTGGTTTTAAATCAATAGCGAGCGAGAAGAGATTTCCCTGGTGATATCTGCTAATTTTTTAATTATAGAAAGACGTGTAAAGGGGAAGCGAATTCTGCTAAACTATGCGTCCGATAAATTCCACTTTGCCCGAGTGTAACCGGTGCTAAATTCAATTAAATTCCCGTAGAGATGCTTTCAATCTTATCAATTTCGTTGAAACACCATTCTGGACGGGTGATGCTCTCGTTGTAAAACATTATACGAAATTCATTCGGCATTTTTAACGATTACTTTCTACGTGTTTGAACAATCAGTTTCTCCTATTTTTTTTTTTTTTATTTTATTAAACTCTGTAATCTTAATTAAACAAAATGTGGTTCAATTAATGGAATAAATAACTAAATCAATCATATATTCCTCAAAGATGCATGGAATAAAGTGTTTTATATCGAATTAATTGCCTACTTTGAAAGTTTCCAAATAAGCAATACATTCGGTTTGCGATCATCGCTGAGATTATTCACAAAGTGCATTCATCAGGGTATATGCCAGTCCTCGGTGCCTCCGACAGTTAAATATCGCAGGGTCACGCGCCATAAACGTGAGCTGTTCCGCCCAAAGCCCAAAAAAACGCGAGAGTTTCGAGAGCCCTTCTCTTACTTTGCCATTTCGTTCGTTTCGTTTCGTTTTTTGGTTATTTTCGACGCGAAATGCCTTCGTTCTTCTTTCGTTTTCATTTTTACACTACGCTTTTAGGAGCATTTAACCCGCGCAAAAGAAACGTATGTCTGGTCAATTTCGGATGTATTTTCTGTATTTTCGGCTCAGCATCCGCGCGCGACTGTTTAACGGAATTTAACGTGCGTATACTCGGGGGTTACCGATCAACCGGTCAACGTTTCGAATGGTTCGCGTTCGCGGATCCTATCTACTTCGCTTCTGCATTTGTTACGTTTCTACGGTATGTAACCTAAACTGACACAGTAGGTACGTCTCAACGTTCCACGTGCGAATGGTTCGCGTGCAGCGCACGTGCGTTTATTATTCATACGATAGCACCCACTCATAGTTCTATTATAGTATAATACCATTCGGATTGGAAAATTAATTTTTTCCTTCATCAAAATAAATTTAAAATTGCATTTTTTTTTTTTTTTTTACAAAATGAAGGGTGAAAACGCAATTTTAAAAAATTAGACAAAATTCTGGAAAAATTCATACGTATTCAGAAAAAATAACAAGTCATTTTTGTTTAAAAAAAAAGTTACGTTGCCGCGTAATTTGTTGAACAATTAATTTTTTCATTCATTTGTTAATAACATTTTGATATTATTATTATGCAAAATCAATCTTTGCAGCACCTTCAATATGCCTGATTTTTTTTAGATTTTTATCCCATGGAGAAGTGTTCGTAAATTCTCTTTTATTCGCATGCAAACGTGATTACAGTCAGACTGTACGCCAGTACTACGTTAATTTGTCGTTGTACGAGTTCGCAATACTCGGTGGTTCGGACCGGATACGCCCGACTAGAGTTTCAACGTGCAATTCCACAATGCGCTACTATGCATGCATTCATGTTCCACGTGTACTTTGCATGCATCACGATGTTGCGCCCTACCGACCGGTGCGGTATGCACTGTACGCTCTACCTAGTCCTGCGTACTCCTCGTACGTTTGCGCGATATCGACCAACGTTTGGGAGAAGCGTACGCGCCGGCCGCTCGTGCCACAAACTCTCCCGTGGAAAGTTCGTCATTAACTCACATCCATCGAGGCCCATCGTCCCCGTAGCATCTCTCTCCGTGTATTCGTTATAGGTTATAGCACTCCGGCACCAGTTGATCCGGTTGACCATCGTTCCTACATGAGAGCCATTAAAGCCGCATAGTTACAATGTCTAATGAACCGAGCCAACGATTATTATTGTGGCTTTCTATACAGTATGCCAACACTTTCTAAAACTAAGCATGGACCATTGAGTCAGCGCTACTCCAAGTTGCGAACGTTCAAATCCCGTTTGCGGAAAATTCTTTATCAAGAGGATAATTCATCCGGGCATTTGGAAGACGGATGCAATTTTTTTTTTTTTTTTCGGAGCATCTTTTTCGCCGAAGAGGGCCACTGCCGAAAATCAATTTTTTCTTCAATATCTATTGATCATTTTTTTTTTTTTTTTATTTATAAGAACCTGCATTCGCGTACTATAGATCGTGACAAGAGAAAAATGAAACATTTAATTCGATTTTTTCCGTAACTACTCCGAAACGCAAGGTCCGCGTACTTACAGGTAACTTTATAAAGAACGAAGAAGCAACGCGGAACTTTTCATCGGAATAATTTTTTGGTAATTCAAGAGTGAACATTTTAGCGTAACACGTCGCGAGTTCGCGGAAGAAAAAAAAATAAAATCACATTGTCGAGCGTCTCGAAGGTCGCATAATCTTTTCATTGAGTCTCGAATCATTAAATAATTTAGTTTTAATAGCTTGACAAATGCAGTGAATACGCTATTGCTGTATCGAAATGAAACGATCTCTCGTAGCGAAGAGCGAGGATGCAGGGGTCTTTGCGCCTCCGCTGAGAGTGGCCGCATCTTCGGGCGTTCGGCAAGTTCCGCGATCGCTCGGCGCTCCTCGGTATCGCGAGCATTGTCCCGCGTCGTCAGTTCGCGACAAACCTCTACACCGCGTGCACCTCGTGTGTCGTACGCGCGCCGTTATCCCGGTAAAATGTGACAGTTCAGCGACGTGCTTTCGGTGGCATACATTTATGTGGAATGTCGAGGTCTTTATCAACGAAAAATATTGTGCGAACAGTGAAAAAATAAAGTTAATAATTTTTTCCTAAAAACAGCGCTTGGTGTACATATAAAAAAAATAAATAAACGAACAAGTGGCACACGTGTACTCGTAGCGGAACAAAAATTTCTCCGATTGGAATAATGTTGAATTTTTCGTTTGTATGTCTGTTTTTATAGACTGTAATCGCTGTATCGGCTTTACGTTTCCGAGTGATTTTAGTATGTCGATCGATTAATATACGTGTTTATTAAAAACCTGAAATATGCCAAAAACATCGGAATACAAATCGGTAATAGACGGCGTGGATGTTCGGTAAATTGCGGTCATCGATACGATGTTGGTACAGCTTCTGTAATACACAGTTCCGCGAAGTAATTCTTTATTAATGTGTCAATTCTCGTGGTAAATGCGAACAAAAGTAAAGTAGCGTCACAGTCATCCGACATTTCGTTTTTTCACATATCTTATTTTTACTTACTCATCGCGATTAATTATTAAATGCTAAATGACTTAATTTTCTCATTAGATATCGATTTTTTCCTTTAAAGTCAAAATTTAATATTTAATAAGAAATTATCATTATTATTATTATTATTATTATTGATATAAATATAATTATGATTATTATTTTTTTTATCGATGTTTTTCAAATGAAATTCCGTTAAATGAATTTGGACGAAAAAAAATGTAGTTATCGCACGTTTCTTGTTCACGATCTTTGTCAACGGAAACTGTTGATCAACTTGTTCCGTTAGTTTACCGTTCTCCTCAGTTTCGATGAGTCAATACGATAAAATTCATTTTTATTACGGGTTCCGACAAATGATGCCGAGTTTCGCGCAAACGCGCCTTGTCATTCGATACGGGACGGGACGGTGGAGAGAGGGCGGAGGTTCGGATAATCGTGTTTTACGATTATTGTTTAAATGTCCGTGGGAAACGAAGTGTCCCGGAGTATGTCAATGCGAGTAATAAGTTTCGCGCCGGAGGTGCATAACTCACGTTCGAGAAATTCTCCGGTAAGAGCGCCGCAGGGCTCACCTACGCCGGTGTATCGTTGAGGTATAAAGTGTACCGAGTGTACTCTACGGACGGACCGAGATGGAGCTTCGCGAAACCATCGATCGATAGTCATGTCAGGCGGAAATAGTAACTCCGACCACGAACCGTAGTTATTTCACGAAGCTTCCCTTCTCGCGCTTTCTTCTATTTTCTTCCTCTTCTTCTTCTCCTTCTCCTGGTAACGTTTGTTTCTCTATCTTCCGTCTTCCTATCGGTATCTTTCGGAACCAAATAAATCGTTGATTTACTCGGCTACGAGAATCTTTGGTCAGTTGCGAAAAAAAAAAAAAAAAACTTCGTTCCTATCGATCGCAACATTTTTATTTCGAAAATCATAAGAGCAAAACTGATGAAAATTAAATCCATGCGAAGGTTGAATTTGAAAAAATTAATTAAAAAAATGTCGTCCGACAAATTTTTTGAATAACGATATAAAAAAAAAAAAAATTAACAATGGACATTCCCATAATCAAATATAACGCGGCGGTGGGATACCGTGTAAAATAATAGGAGGGAATCGCGTTTGCGTATCCGTATCACGGTGGATAGCTTTGACGAGTGGTATTGAATAAAATATATCGTGCAAATACACGAAGTACATACAACAGAGGTATAAAACGCATATGGTGTTATAACGTATAGTATCCGTCCTGCGAATGTTCATTTGGATCGTGGCGGGACAAAGCAAATAGTCGGGATGTAGATGGGGAAACCTCCGGAAAATCAGAACGACGTATTCCGCCGGCGGTGTACACGATAGCGGCGAAAAGCGTGAAAACGGATTCACAGCGAGATTCTGCATAATTAAATAACGTCGAGGCCGGGGAGGGGGAGGGGGGTGTACGCGAGAATCCGGAAAAGCGGCATAAAACTCTGTAAAATAATAAAAATTTTCTCCGCGTCGAAAAGACCGGGCGATACGATTTTTTCGCCGAAAGGCTCTTCATTCCGATAAAACTTCTTCTCTCGCAGCCATAACTCTCGGTCTATCGAAGCTTCCTCCGCGGAAAAGCAGACAAAAACGATCGAAAGATCTCGTCCGCGGTGGAGGGTAAACGAGACGGCGGCAAAGAATGCGGCTTTTTCTCGTTGCTCGTTCTTTTTTCCTTCGAGTAATTTCAGTCGCGTTTGGTAGTGAGTTGTAGTACACAGGACGACTCGGTGGAAAATCGTTGAGATAAACGATGTAACCGTACCTCGCCATTAATTAAACGGCGTTATACGGTAATTCGTTTTGTACGGCGCTAAATGACGACGTTTTGTAATGTTCGGGTTCTCGAGGCTTCCTTCCGTGCGGGAAGCACCGCCGGATCGATGCTCCAGCCGGTAACGTAGCTTTGGTAGTTATGGCTTGCGGAGCAACGTGAACGATGTGTACATGCGGTACAGTTGAAATTCTCGCGAAACTGTAGTCTTTACTGTATATATCAGATATTACAGGGTGCACCGAGAATCCGGGTGAATTCGCATCGCGTGTACAGTTGAAAAATGCTTTTACCTACTACGGTTATCGTGACTGCGCGCAAATAAAAATACAACGATATTTAGTGAGACTTTTTAGAAGCGTCATTGCGCAAAATGACTGTCTGGAAGCTCGAGAATCGTTCGAGGTTAGCTCTGCTCTATTCGGCGTGTATACCAGCGAAAGGGTTCGGTAAGCGCGTTTCTACATTCGTTTTGCGAGTGTCCCGCGCGTTCCTCCAGTCGGATTGTTCGCTGCTCGGTACCGCGCTATCTTAGCTGTCCACCGCTGGCTCGCCGGTTTGGTTATCCACCTACCGATGTCGGACAGTTTTATCACCGTCCGGCAGGACTCTTACCGTTAAACATCGAGCTCTCTGTGGCCATCGGTGTTTCTGCTGCGGTTACTACTGTCACTGCCACTGCCACTGCCACGGGTGACCATTATAATTTTTTTTAATTTACCGGAATACACTGGAGGGGAATTTACCGGGGTATTTCTGTCGAAATTAGATTAAATTTCTCGTATATCGTTGTTCGATTACTCGAAAGCATTAATCTATCGGATCGTCTTGATTGGTACCTATGTGTCGCGATCGCACAGTAGCGTTTAGCGTTTCAAGTGCCACAAATCGGCGCCGAGTTTGTCAGACATTTTTGAGACCATTAAAAAAGGGCAGTAATGTCCCATTTACGCGGACGAAACGGAAGACGTGTTGAAAAGTGGATTTTTATAAAAATCATCATCAATGCGAAAACGTTTCGAGTTACTCGTGCGCATTGCGGGCGGCCAAGTGCGTACAAAACGCGTCAAAGTAATTGAACTCAAAAAACAAATCCCAATATCCATTCGTTCTTCTTTCCTCGATTTTCCGCCTCATTCTCGCTTCTCCGCACGGGGGTCGACGAGATGAACGAGTAACGATGACGGGCTTTACGAGGACTGCTGGTAAGTCACGGGGCTACGTAAATCGTCGTGACAAACATGCTATTAAATTCGTCTTGGTGAAAGAACCTCTCGCAACCTCGAGCCAACGAGATTTAATTGCGGGTCTTGAGCGCGCAATACACAAGGAGCCAAGAAAATGCTGTAAGGGTAGTTGGTCTACACGGCAGCCTCCGCATTTATGCGAACTTCCTAATCGCGATGTATAAATCGAATACCGATTATTTTAATGAATAATTTCTCGATGTTATTGCCGTTCAAGGAGAGACACCTTGAATTACATAGCCGCGATTGTATACAATTATTTAATCTTTCCGACAAAAGTTCCGGGTACACTTCGATATGCTATGTTGCTTCGAACCTTGTGATTCGAAACTTTGTAATCGGCTCATTCGATCCGACTGAATTAATCGCGCCGGGCAATCGGATAAAAGTTATGCATACCAACTTCATTTGCCTATTTGTTCTAAATGAATCTGTATATCGTTGGCAATCGGTTAGTCCATTGATCCCGTACCCCACCGCGAGAGTTGCGACTCCTACGAGACTTCCGTATTGTCGTCTATACGCGAGACATACACCTACCACAGCACTCTCAGGTGCGCATAAACGGGAGGGGATTAGTTTCTGTTACGCATACGGATTTTGCATATGCCAGCGGTTTCTCACTCGGACTATCCGCTATCTCTGTGAATAGCGGTAATAGTATGATGTCGCGCGCGAACTATACGCGAGGAATAGCTATCGAGACAGAGGATAGAAAGTGAAGTCGAGTGAGTCCTCCAGCGTGATGGTCACGGCTGGTGAAGATTGAGCTTTAGCCGAGAATACCGCAGCGGCAGAATCACGCGCGATTTAAACTCTCTATGGACAGAATCCGGCAAAGTTATCGCTCGAGTCTCGACGATGTTCCGCGCGCGAAACCTCTCGAAACCTGTTAGTTCAACCGAGAGAACTTCGCTCGCTTCGTAATCGTTTTTGGAAGACATCGGGTACAATCGCGTGTCGCCGGACTACTCGAAGCCACGGATCGATGACGCGCCATTCGGCTAAATCAATTGTATCAATTAGAGCGATACGTTGATTTGACTAAAATAGCTTCCAAAATAATTATCGATTTCATTATGAAATTTATTCACCTTTATTTACATTTTTTTTCTCATTGTCAGAATCAATATCGCAAAAAAAAATTTATTGACTCCGCACAGCGATTAGGGGTTTTTTTTTTGCACACTTTTTACCGCCGTATGTTGACGCAATGCATTCACCAAGATTCACGAACGTATAAAACACGTTTGGAAATGTATCAAAATTGCTACCGTAAAATTCCATTATTTCCTCCCCCTTTTTTTTTACGATTTTCCCGGAGCTTTTTTTTTTCGTATCCTGCAATTTTTGTAGAGATATCCAGTAACAAGCGCTCGTTGTCCGTTTTCACTGCTCGTTTTCGTTATTCTACACCGCGACGACCGGGTGCCTGTAGGTTCCGGTAACAATTGTAAAAAAAAATATCGATGGATGGAAAAAGCAATTGTCGATACTCAACCCGATTTTCGTTGTAAAAATGATTTTTTTCTTTTCCCACCGAAGCTAAACTCGTAGCTTAGCGATCTGTAAACATTTTTTTGCTCCACGAACGATTCTTCGATTCGAAAAAATTCAAAGAGAAGACGGCAACCAAAAATGTCACTGATATAGTTTCAAATACGCAAAATTTGTGTAAAAATTCTGTTGATTATAACTTTCGGTTATGAAGAATCGTAGGTTTGTCAGTCGGGCGTAAGTGCGCAGTTCTGATGCTAAAGCATTTTCTTCGGTCCGAATAGTTACGGTCTCGTTAGCCGAAAGCATCCTAACCGGATGCTCTCCCACGGCTGTAGCCTTGGTGGCTGCGCGCCGGTATAAAGACGCTTCAACGTTACATCCGAAGCGTCTCGCCGCCGCTAGCGGCCAATTACTCCGCGTTGCCGCGAAATGCCAGGGTTCACGCTTTCCACGAGTATAACCAACGGCTTCGGCATCGTCTGACCCGTCGACGATGACGACGAAACGCCTCCCGGCGTTTAGCTCAGCACCGGCATATCGCGAGAAAGACAATTTTTTTTAAATTCATTACTCTAAAAATTCCTCCGGATCACGCGCTACGATGAGCCGAGTTAAAGATTTTTATAGCCTTGCGCTTGAAAGCCTTTCATTGAACGGTTACAGTTCCTTCACAGGCTGCAGAAGGCACCGATCAATGAACTTTTTACATCAGCGAATAAATTTCTTATATTTTTTTTTACGGAGGAGTAAAATATATCAAAAAATGTTTCGTAGTTTAACTTTTTTTATTTATTTAAGGGTTTCATCCACCTTTTCATAAATTTTTTATCGAAGAGCACATCGGTATAATCGATACTTTTATCGATATATCAATAAACGTATATCCGTATAATCGATAGCGTCATTCGAAATCATAATATTAATGAATTCAAATAAATTGTTTCCTTTTCTCATTGCACTCCGATACTGACTAATTGTCGATAATAATATATTTTCCAACACATTTCTGACGCGTTACAAAAATTATTCGGATACATAAATATATAAGTTATCGATTACAATGATTCGTCAGTCTCTCGTCTCAATCATAATTTAGCGTCCGCCGATCCCATCGTTCGAGTTGTCAACTTGAATTTATATTTCTTTTTATACGCGTCCGTTTTTAATGAATTGAAGAATTTTACTATTCGTTACACGCATGAAAATTTAGCACGTTCGTTAATAACCCCAAGCAGAGGGTTTCCTTCGGTAGAAATCGTGAACTGAATATTGCAATTTTTTTCGCTGCTTTTTTCATCGGTGTGCGGTTCAAGGTTTTACGACTGGGGTGCGGTGCTCGGGAATGGACCGATAGTAACTC
This sequence comes from Cryptus armator, assembly GCA_963971235.1. Lineage (NCBI taxonomy): Eukaryota > Metazoa > Arthropoda > Insecta > Hymenoptera > Ichneumonidae > Cryptus > Cryptus armator. Next base: position 1,645,062 of record OZ020234.1, on the reverse strand, counting down.
AATTTTGTGCGGATACGGTACTATGTACGTGCGCCGGTACTTCACCCGAAGCGCAGTAGCCGCATTGAAACCAACGACGCGTACCGACATTTTTATATCTAGAGTTCTCGCCTATAAAATCGCCGCGTATCGAGGAATGGGAAGTTGTTAAAGGGCAGTGTGAGCGCTTAACGCGAATGTCGACAGAGCATAACGAAGGGCCACCAGCGCCGCAAGGACTGAGCGTTGGGCGGCGGTCATTAATGGGAGAACCCCCGTAAAAGGCAACGTTCTTTCTGTATTTATCGTCTTCGATCGTCTCGTTTTCTCTCGTAATATATTTTTAATTAAAGAGACCGGAGAGACCGAAAATTAGAAGCCGAGTACTCCAAACGGTGATGGAAAATTGTACGGTTGAAAAACGAATTTCACAACGAATCTTTTATCAGTGTCGGTATGCCTCTGTGGAGGCAGAGTACTTAGCGGAGTTACGACATTTTTGCGTTTTATTATTTCAATCAGTTTACTTTTTTTTTTATATATAATACCGCATATTGCGATGGCGTTTTTTTTTTTTTTTTTTTTTTTTTCAATTGTTCCCTTGACGCACAATTAACACTGTCTTTTCCAGTCCGGGCTTTGGAATGCGTTAAGAAATAATTAATAAAAATAAATGCCTCCATTTAATATTAAATTCAATTGCCGGTACTTAGAAACTTCAAAGAAATCTCAGCCTTGGATTTGGCTCCTCTCGGGGTTTCTCGGGGCTCTCGCGTTTATTTCGCTACCGGCTGGTTTTCGCCCGTTGAGAAAAGGGAACGCACCGACGAAATTCTACCCTGAGCGTCGCGAAGGGAATTATTCGTTCTCCGTTCCACGCTCAAGCGACTCACAAAACTACTATCTTCCTTTCTTTCTCTCCTTCCTTCCTTCCTTTACGTTTGGCTCGATCTTCGCCTCCTGCCAGACCCCTCTCTAACTTTCTTCGTTTTCGATTCACGCCCCGCGTGCATTTCGCGAAACCAGTTCACGTGCTCGCGAGAGGATCCGCGAGAAACGCGCGCGATCCCACCTCGACTTCTCCAAGCGTTCCTGATCTTCGCATTCGTAAAACCGACGCGCGATCATCGCGCTACACAGGCCGCCCGGACGACGTACGCTCGAGTCACGTGCGCATAAGCGTTTTCGAATTCTCTCGATCTAAATTCAACGCTGACCCCCCGTTTTTTCATTAACGAACATCGAAGAATTTCGAGCGATTCAAGTCGAATAAAAACCCGCGTATCGTGGTTTTCTTCTTTCGCTGCAACGACTCGTCATTCTTATTCAATTATATAAATTGTCTTCTGTTTTTTTTTCATCATAGAAGACTCTCAATACGGTATAAAGAAACCATTTTATTCGCTCCGATAGTTGTTGCGACATTTTTTTTTCAATTCGATTTTTGCACCGTTAGGTACAACGTATCAAAGGAACCTTTGGAAACGATCGAAATTTTTACTTTCCGCAGTATTTTTATTTTCACCTCCTCACCTCTGTTCATAAATCGGGTGCTTCACTACGAGGGGATCACTGACGAGGGGTCGACAATCGGTGAAAGCTAAATGAAAAAAATAAAATAAAATAAAAAATAAGTATTCAACGATGAGCAAACGACTACGAGTCCCAAAATGCATTACTATAATTTGAGTCACCCACGCGAGGGAAGGGGTCCCTGAGGTACATGTATGCTGCCAAAACGACATTTCCACGCGGGAGCATTATCTCCGTCATTCGTATAAACCGGCCGGCGACTGGTGGCCGTTAAAGTAAGGAGACAGCGCGAGTTGCGGTGTGCGTGTCTCGGAAATATTCTTAGCGAATAATCGCGCGCCATATCAATACCGTAAATCATAATGCAGGGGTGCGTCGTTGTTTCGCGTGGATGTGAATTATTATTTTGTCATAGCGCCCCGTCTCGTCAACGAGCAATAAAATCCGATGAAAAATTGCCTTCCCCTCGAGAGTGTTTAACAACGAACGCTTACTATGCGGTTGCGCGCTTTTATCGCAGCATCGTAGTATCACCGTTGCGAAAGAAAAACAAAAGAAGAACCGCATAGAATATGGGTCAACGAAATTGGCGTCGATGTATTTTTTTTAACACAGCAATCTTTCTCATTATTCGTTCCAATTGATTATCGATCAGAAATATCTTCGAACTTGGGAAACGGTTAATTTTATAACATACGATTATCGAACTATTGCGTAGTTTTTATTTTGGAAAAATTAAAATTAATTTGAAAAATCAAGAAAATCGCTAAATTTATCGTCCATTTTTATATAATTTCTTAGACATTTTTGGATTAACTTCCGGGCTGCTGATTTCCGTAATTAGAATGGCGCCGCGGCTTCGCGGCCGCAAGGTAAATGTGAAATAGTTAGTCGGTGGGTAGTCGGATGTCGAAAGAAGCGGGAAGAAGGGTTAAAAACGTAATTAAAAAGTTGGCAGTGTCCGTAGGGTTTATTAACGTTAACGCGAAGCTAGATGGGGGGAAAGAATGAGGGAAATTTTGTTCGGGAGCGTTGAGTTCGGGGAGAGTTATTAGGTGCACTCGGACGTAAGGCTGATTTATAAAAGTTATTAGCCGCCGTCGAATCTGTCGGGGAACCGTTGCGCTTCGAGTTGAAAGTATATTTACACTTTTTACAGTTGACCGAGAAGCACTCGTGTCCATCGTAGATTCGCGGATGGCTAACGACTAATAGTTTCTCACTTTCACGTTTATGAAAATCTTTATACATTTATACTTTTTTTTCGCAGCCGAACAGGTTATTTAAACTGATTTCGAATTAGCCTCACGTGTGCTTGACCCGTGTTAAATCTTACCGTGAAACTGACGACGGGATAAACCTTTCTTTATTGACAAAACGCATCATCGCCATTATTGACGATGACTCGTTAAAATAAAATAAATTAATTGAGCGATCGAAACAACTCGATATAAAAAGCGTTCGATGAACTCGAGCAAAGTGTCGTCGGTAACGTAAAAAACACAAAAAAAAATTCAGGAGAGAATAAAAAAGTGGGAGTGTATGTAAAAAGAAAAGCAGGTAAAAAAGGAAGAGTCGGTAAAGAGGGATAGAAGGTGATTACGAACGATAGAATGGCTTTGACATCGCGTTGCCGCAGTGGTAGCGGCGAGAATTTGTCGGAGGATGTACCGACGATCGAGGATTCCGAAGCTCCGGGAAGCCTCGATAGCGGAGCCTCGATAACAACTGGCAACAATTTTGAGCCTATGAGCGATTCCTGCGGCGAAAGCGACATGGAGGGTCTCGATCTATCGCTTTTCGAACCCCTTGGCGACGGCAGCTCGTGGTGCGATTCCCGAATTCATGCCGGGACTCTTTGCATCCTGGTACACAACTGCGGTAAGGAAGTTATCTTCATTTCCCAAGCCTCGTTTTTACAAATAAACTTCAAAACTCATTTAAAACATATTTTTGTAACAACTTTCATTGGTTTTTCGTGCAATTTTCCTATGTGCGCGTATCATACCAGAATAGCACGCGCGCGCGCTGGAATTTCGTGCGTTCATTACCAGAATAATCGAAAATGAGAAAGAATTGCAAACACTTCTTGATGGTATAAAAATCTGAAAAAAATCGTGCATATTAAAGGTACTGGAAATATTAATTATAGATAATAATAATTCCAAAATGTTAATAACAAATTGATGAAAAAAAAAATTGTTCAACAAATTTCCCGGTAATCCAACTTTTTTTTTAATGAAAATGATTCGTTCATTTTTCTGAATACGTATGGATTTTTTCAGATTTTTCTAAAGACTTTAAATTTTTGTGTTTTTCCACACATTATCGCTATAAAAAAAATTCAAAATCTTCAGAAAAATCTGAAAAAATTCATGCGTATTCAGAAAAATGACCGAATTATTTTCACGAAAAAAAAAGTCGGGTTACCGGGAAATTAGTTGAACAATTTATTTTTCCATCGAATTGTTATTAACATATTGGAATTATTATTATGTAAAATTAATCGTTTCAGTACCTTTAATATGCATGAATTTTTTCAGATTTTTATACCATCGTGAAGTGTTTGCAATTTTCTCTCAATTTCATCGAACTTATGCGAAATGAACACCTCGCGCTCGGAGTACCTTAATGAATTCGATATTTATTAATCGTGTCCAATGATCGTAAAAATCCTTGCAATTCTGGAAATGTCCTTGAATTTTTACGGTTTTTGTACTGTACTGTAAATTGTATCATGTTGATACAATTCAACTACAAACAGAACGCTTTGCGTCCTTTTGATACAAATTTTTCTTGTTTCGAAAGAACACACGTTGCGCCGCCGTTACTCGAATGATTCGCGGTGTTAAGCCACGAATTCGCGTGTATGTACGCGTGGTAAATTTCACTTGTATCCATTGGACTGTGACTTCGGAGTGCGAGTGAACATATGCCCGCTGCATAGCGGAACATTCCCGCAGGCGCCGCCATAAACGATTCCGAATTAACGAACGCCCTCGTCCGCTATGCGGTGAAACGGCAGTAACAAGACCACCAACGGCTATCGATAGGAGTCGCGCCGCTCTCGTTCCGGTCCCAACAGTACGCTCATTATCGGACAATGTATAACGATACGCTTTCATGCGATACCGGAGTAACGTACTCTCGTTGCTAATTTACCGTCTACGCGCTGTACAGTATCGCGTTTATTCTTTTCTTTTTGTCCCGATTAACGATGTATTTAAGGGAGGCTTCGGCAAATTCAGGCTAAAGAGCGTACGAACAATTCATCGCTTGGGATTTTTCATAAGATTTCTTGTCCCATTTAATCAGAACCCTAAATACCTAATTGAAGATTGTTGTATGACGTACCGACTCTCAATTTCGCGATGAACCGGCGCATTTTATATCCTCCGCAATATTCCGTCTTCATCACACCCACCTGCACATTGCCGGCGATGTCACAGACAAGAAAAAAAAAACGTGCAACGGGCACTTGCGCATTGTTACACGATATTCTTTCCGCCGCGTTTTGCCCTCGAGCGACAGGCAAATTGGCATTAGCATACAATGGGGCAACGCGATTCTCTCTCAGGAAAGGAAGCAAAGAAAAAAAAAAAAAAAAGAAGGAAAAGGTGGGGAAGACTACTTATGATTTATCGCCGTGAATTTATTCCTCCGGGTCGCGCACGGAGGCACGCACCGGCTCGTGCCGGCGTCCGCGGCACCTATCCAAATAAAACCGTCTTCTCTCGTCCAGCGTTGCGCTCGGGTTGCATCGGCAACCGCATCCCACGAGTCAGACGAATATACCGACGACGAGGAGAAGTGCTCGAACCCTCGAGGCACCGGCCTATACATTTTATTCAAATGTGACCCGACGACAGAAGTATGCGCGGGATCCGTAGAACGGGATAGGCAGCTCGACAGGTTAGCCAAGAGCCGACTGTATCTTCTTGATTCTAATCTTATGTTTCATCCTATCTCCGTGGATTCGCGTATGTGCGCACGTGCAACGCGCATACGCGTGACGGTCGACAACCGTTATGCATACGATGGTACATCATTATGTACTTTGTGTTTACAATCACTTGATCCAGTTATCGTAATGAGTATCGTCGAAATGTAGTTATTTTTGCACTGGTGGAAATACATTTCTTATTTAAATACGAAAAGCGGTTTATCAATTTACCGTTTACCGTTGAAAACGAAGGAGATATACCCCCTTAAAAGAAATTTGAAGCTGAACAGTAGCCGCGCGATATGATACGATACGACATTTTAACCGGAGTAATAAACGAAATGCGAAACCGTGAATTTGTCTTGCCGATTCGAGATGAACGCGAAACCGTTGACGGAGAAAAATCCATAGTACGGAAACGGGGTACCAATTAAATAGCTCTTGCGCGCGGGAAGCTGTTCGGCGCACGGAGCGTCCGTTTACGGCATACGGCGATGGAGTTTATAGCGCGGTTTCTCTTCGCGTATACCGTATGGCGCCCGTACGTCGCAGTTGCAGATGATTCTGAATTGGACGGTGGGTATATATTACCCGTTGGATTTTTTCCGATCCTCGTCCGGTTGCGCGACGTCGTTCGGAAGGACGATGACACGAGCGTTGAAAACGGGAAATATGAGTTATCGAATACAACGTCGTTGATGCGCGGATTCAATGTTGCTGTTGCCTTTTTTTCGATGTCGTACATCGGTATTAGGTACATTAGACTGGACGTTCAATGCCATTGAGAACTCCTTTTCCTTGGGGCTTCTCTTTTCGCGTTGTCCCGCTTTCTCGTCCCGGTGGCATTACCCACTTACGGACATCGATGAACAGATTGGTGCAGACTGTCAGACTCCGCGGCATCTTTTCTACCGGAGGAAAAACGAAGAAATACGAGATACGAGAAACGAACCGGTATGAATTTCACGTCGATAGACTGTCGATCGATAGACTGGGTTACGGCGCGTTCACATTTAGAAGCTTTCATCGGAACAACTATGTAGACATTTATTTTATTCATTTTTCCGACCAATATTGTGTGTCGTTAAAAAAGGGAAAGTAATGAAACGTTAATTAAAAAAAAAAAAAAAAAACCGACTCCCCGCAATATAGACTTTTGAAGCTTTTGTAACAACATTCATTACCGGTAGGATAATAATTATACGTTGGAAAGTTCGCGGGGTCGATATTCACTGAAAATAATCCCTGTAGTACGATGACCCAGTCGACCCAGATTTTTCGCGGCTCTAAATAACGGGTGTATTTCAGGATCGGGAGTTTCATCGTCCGTAATTACTCGGTTCTTCGATTTCCTGTCCTCTTGTCTGTACTCTCAGAATCGCCACTCCAATCTCCCAGTTACGTATAGAACTCTTTTTTTGTTTCTGCTTTGGAGAATAATATCCGGCGCTGTAAACTAATCGATGGTCTTTCCCGACGATTGGACCGAAATATCCGATTAATTGAAATTGTTATAATTCACAGCCATTTATACGATATTTTTACTTGCCAAGCGTCTCTCCTGGACTCTCGAGACCAGTTGCACGATCTTCTTGACGTTCTTCCATTAATTAAGCTTTTTTTTTAAATGTCGCGTACACGCGTCTCAAATTCTACGAAGTAGAATGCGCTATTGAAAATTAAACTAATCACGGAGAATTAGTTTTAAACCAAAAACTAGAGGACCGTTGTGTGAAATGAGTTTATATATAATCATCAAAGCTCGGAACATTCGGAGTTCTGTAACAGAGGGGTAACAAAGCACTTGTCCCGAAGTTTTCGTCGGTCGGAGTTTCGGAGTTCACAGAAGTTGAGCGTTTGATGCGCGAACCCATCGCTGGGCAAGCGGATTGTCGGTGCGGACTGAGGAAAGGTCTAAACGAGCACCTGCTCGTTGATCATAATGGATGTGTCAAGAGCAGACCTGCGGGTAACGTTCCTAGTTTTAGGGAAACGCTAAACTCGAATATCTCTCTCGTATTGCGTTGATCGCGCGGGGCAATTAGTTCGTTTATCCGCGTCTTCGTTGCGTGGAGAACCTTTCATAGAATTCTCCTGATCATTGGAAAATCAATGATTGGACAAACAAAGAAAAAACGATAATTAAATTTGGTTTATGTCCGGATAACGCGTAGTTGCAAGTGGCGTTTATAGGTAATTCGTAACGAGTATAGAAGACATTTTCATGTTATGGTTGAGTGGCCGTAGTTTCGGCTTTGCCAGAGCTGTAGATCGTCAGGATCTGTAAAAGTCAGGATGACGCTGAGTGAGAATGAGGATAGGAATGGGTTAGCAAAGTCGGGAGGAGCCGAGACGAGAAACAGCACTACCAGGACCGGTACCGGTAGCAACTAAACCGGCAAAATGAAGCAGCGCCCGGAATTAATTATTCGAAATGAACGTTGGCCCCCGACGACGATGTCGCGGGAGACCATTAGCACCCGGAAATTGTCAGACTCAACGCCCGCCGTGTCTCCCATTCCTCTTCCCCACTCTCTTCAATTCACAACGTGTAAGTGCAACTGGAACTTATCAACCTTTCCACGTGCGATAATACACGTATATACATATATTCTCGAGTAATTAACCATTCCGCCGTCGCATCACAATTAATTCTCATAACGCATGTTCGTGGGTTATTATTCATTACGATGTGTTGGGTTGTCCACGAATTAAATGAAAATAAATAAATGTTGCATTTTGCCTTTTAATTTTCGTAATTTTCGTAATGCATTTTTTTTTAGATTAATTCAATTTTTTTTTTTCATTCGCGAATTATGCGCATAGATACGAAGAATAAAGAAAACAAAGGTTATCTAGAATTTGTTTGTTTTCTAAATTCTTTCAGGGTTTTCGTTATTCGATCGCATAGGGTTATAGGGTTATACTTATCGTGGCGCGCGCGCGCGCGTTTCTATTTGCCCGATTGCCACTGATGGGAGTGGCGAGAAGATAAGTGATTTCGAAATCGAGATCTGAGAGCTTTTAGACGCGTAAATATAGACGAAGAAGCACCGGAATAAGATAATATACATATATAGCACAGCTTGTTCGTGTGTACAAGGATATCGGCATACGAGAAGGTATCGAAGATTGGCCGATCGCGTGGTCCCGATTGTTAACGATAGCGCGAAACCGACGGTACGAGGATAGCGAAAGAGATGTATAAGCGGAGTTTTACTCCAACAGCCAGAGGTAGATCCGGCCTATTCAGGAATCCGAACTACGTATAGAGGAGGGCTCTTCCTTTGTGCATTTCTCTTCGTCTATCCCTGCGAAGCTCGCGCTGAGCTCAAACCAGGAAGCGTCTATCGACGTGGGACGTTACGGCCTCTCGACGTACAGAGAACGCGCACCTCGATTGATGCATCTCAAACTCGAACGTTTGACCGGAGCTCAGCGCGAGACCACAGTCGAGATAAACGCGCACTCGAGCTTGAGATGGATGAACGAACGACGCAAGGTTGAGAAAGGAATAAGACGAGCAAAGAGCTCACCGAACAGCAGAGTGGAAATCGACTCCGATAACGGAACTCTCGATCGCGATGACGAGGCATCGACGAGAAAAAAACGTCTTCGCAGCACCATTGTCTACAAAAAAAAAACATATATAATCACAAAACAAAGTATGGCGGAGTTAAAAATAACCCTGAAATAATATAATCGATTGGTTCTCCAAAAGTGAGTCACGAACAGAGTAGTTGTCCTTCGCCATTATAATTAAAACAGATACTCTGATCCCTGATGAAAAATTTATTATAAAAATAACTGTGGGATGCGTGTTTTTTTTTTTTTTTTTTTTTTTTTTTAAGTCAGGGTTTCGCGTCCACGTGGTAACACCGCGCGTTGAATTTATGATCGTCGTGTTTGCCTTCGCATAAAGTTGAATACGAGTCATTCGGTGTACCGTATTGCACGGTACCGTACGGCTCGCTACTCGGATGGACTGACGTCGCAAAAATAACAATTTTAGCGGACTAAACGTTCTTGAGTAACGAAACAACTCTGACAATCTATTTCGTTGAAAATTGAGGAAGATATGAAAAAACTGTCGAGGAAACTTAGCCGTGTATAACTTTCACTCCTGAATTCGTGCCAATTTTGCGGAGATCCCGAGGCGAGTTGCCGGTATCGTGATGACACCGGAGTGTGAAATATAGCTATGTATCCGCTTATAAATTCCGGCGAGGAACCCCGAGATCGTGGTGGGTACCTTGTCGAAATTGGTAAAGTGCGATTCGGCACGTTTCCGTATAACGCGTCGATCCTCTTCGGACCAATTTCTCGATGGCCTATCGGAAAAGCAATTTGTCCCAACGTCAGACCAGTCAACCCGTCCTTTCGGTTGCGCTCCTACGTTTTCGCCTCTCGGCTCCTCCCTGGCGCGTCTATACATAGATATATGACAAGTAACGATGCCTATAATTACGGGAAAAGCGTACCTTCGCTCGAAAAGGAAGTTTTCCCCCGGATTCACCTACCGACAACGTCGTACATACATATACATAATGAGCTTATAGAGACCAAGGGCTACACAGTTTCACAGTTATTTGCATAATAATAATAACAACCAGTGGCGGCAAAATCCTCTTAAAAGATTCCATTATCATAGCATGAATAAAGCCATCAAAGTTCCCATCAACATCAAAGCACGAAGCAAACTTGTATCTGAAATAATCTCTCGAATATCATCCGTTTCGCCGCACGATAGAATTTTTGTACAAAAAAATGTTCTGCAAAAAAAAAAAAAAAAAGAAAAAAATAAATAAAATGCTTATCTAGCTGAAATCGCCGAACCCCTTTGTCAAGGATCGTCCTGGCGGTGCGAAGATTCGCGTTCCCGTACGAAGTCACCGTTATCATGCCGCACGCGAATCTCGTATTCTCATTCATTTTTTAACGCCGAAAAGATGGCAGAGGAACGAAACAGAGGAGTAGAAAGTAAGCGAAAAACAGAAAGGTAAGCGTTGCCGTGTAAGTTGGATTAATTAACCCGACAGAGGAGAAGCGAGAAACGAAACATTTGGGTGGGACAGGGCAGAGGGCTCACCGGCGCTGTGCCGTATAATACCTACCTGCTTGCTGCATGCAGCCGTGGCACGCGGAAACATTGCCGACGATGATGTCGACGACGACGACGACGACGACGAGGGGTAGTAAAGGAACGAGTTCGAGATAAGATCGCCGGTAACGAACTACCTTCGAGTCCAAGGCGTCTAATGAGGACGACGTCGACGAGACGCAGAAACGCCAGGGATGCAATCGCAGTTGCCGGCGTATTTTTTCTTCAGCTACGTGCCAGCATCCGCGAATTGCATCTGGGGTTGGCCGCGATGACACTCTTCAGGGTCGAAACTCCGTGCGAGCGTTGGCCACAAGTGCCGCTCGGCTGTCCATCATCCTGACAGCAGTGGGAAACGTCTGCACTTGAAAAAAATGAGAAGGCACCACGGTCTATCGTAGAACTGCCGTATTTTTTTATTGGCGCCTCCACGAGCCTTTTAGCTCTATTTTAATTCGTAGCGAAGTTAAAACAACATTTAGACCTCAGATTTTACTGTACCGACTTGACTGGATCCTGGGAAGGCACTTGGAAAAGTGTAACACGAGAATACCAGGGGTAAAAATTCATTTTTTTCTTTTTTTTTTTTTTTTCTTCAAGTCGTTGAGACGCTGCCGCATCTCTTGATGCAATAAGAATTCAGAAGAAAGGCTTGAAGAAACGGAAGATACTTTTTCTCTGTCTTCTATTTAATTCTTCTAGACTCGGAGATAACCGATCTGTGACATATCCGGATGACCTTTTTCGTTTTAACTCCACTTTTTCCCAGTGCTATTCTTGCCGTGGCATTTCGAGTCTTTATTCTTAGTTTTTGATGGATGGAATAAGATTTTCACTCGAAGATTAAAGGGCAACGCTGCTTCGGGTAATGCTGCCATGCGGCTTATATGTATACCTGGAAAAAGTAGGAGACTCGAGAAGACGGCACAGTGATTCGAAGCCGCTAACGGGTTTATTGTTGCAAATATTAAAAATACTCAACATTGTTATGTTTAATATTGAAATTCAAAAGTATTACAACTCAACTCAACGAATGAAGAATAAGTGTTTCTGCTACGGGCAGAAAATACATTATCAGAAAAACTCCGTGTCTCTTAAGGTGAAATAAAATGGAATGATAGAAGAACGGAACATTCCGCGATGAAGGACGATGGAAAAATCCATCGATTCGAAAGAATGGAAATTCTTCGTATAACGTAATCGCAAAATGGTCCCGCAGTATTCGCACGCGGAATACATATACATTATACATAATAGAGCATCAAAAATATGTAAAAATATGAATAAATGGACGGATACTATGTCAAGATTTTCCGAACCGTGCGATCTGTAACGCATCTGTATCGATCGACTAACGGCGAAAAGGTAATGCTTATGCGCAACCAATACCACCTTATGGCACCGAGTCATCGGCATATAAGCGGATCCTCTTCGGGTGAACGGAAATGCGTCTAGACGAATCTTGTCTTCTCTCAATTGCTATGAATACGAAAAATGACCAAAATAACGACTTTTACTACCGGTTGGTCATTGAATAATCTCCATGAAACGCGTAAAAATCGGGTCGCATTCCATTTATCTTCATAAAAAATCAATGGTTAAAATATCTCGATTTTTTTCGATACGTATGTATCGAAATATTGATGCGCGATTATTTCTCGAAAATCCTTCAAGATTTTCCTTTTAAGTTAAAAAATAATACCTACTAATAATAATACCGGCGCTTAATAATTCGACGTGCAGGAGGTACCGAATTTACCGCGCTGACGTAGAACACACGCACGAAGGGAGATGAGAGAAGACGAGTTATATAGGGTTGAGTTGCCAGTTTGCATATTCTCATTATCGTTATCCGTTATACTCTGCCCCCCCCCCCCCCCCCCCCCACCGCCCGCGGGGCTTTGCCAATATTCTCTAGTGTCGGGAGGACTTTGCCAAGGCGGCGGCGCATAATATATACTATACAACGGTTGTAGAGCCGGTGGTTTCGGCCCGCCGATCCGATTGGACGATGCCGACCGGCCGCTCGACCGTCGAGTATCGTCCGATAGCAAAGAGAAGGACCAACTTTGCGCGTTGACCGTCAACCCGGCGACCCTTCGGCGGGGTTTCTCAACGGTGGACATCTCCTAGCGCTTCGAGTGCACTCTCCTCGCGAAAAGAATCCGATATACCGCTCTGCATACGAATTTATTGTATCGAACCATCCACTAGATTTTCAACACCGGACATATATAGCAACAGTTAAAAAGCTTAACTTAAAAAATAACTTTTTTTTTTTTGGAATAGTTGATTGTAGAAGGGGTTTATTTCTAAACCCGTTAAAATTGAATGGGGATAAAATAAATTAAATGTATATGGATCGTCGTGAATAATCCCCTCAATCCGACTGAGTCTATCGCATTAGTTACGCATTATTGTCCTTCGTACTGCAAACAAGTCCCCGGAAGTGACCTGAACTAATTAGCAATAAGATTTTCCGGCAACGCGGGTAGGCAGGCGGTTCACTTCGAGATCTCTCGTTTTCCCCTCTCTATTCTTATTATTCTCCCTAACGACGCGAAGAAACAGCGTTTTGTCCACGAAGTAAATCCTTCCTCCGACGGCAAGTTGCGCACCGAGGAAACTCTCCCACCTCCTCGCGTTACTTTATCTCGAGACTACATAAATCTCAACCGTTTTTTTTTCTCCTTCGTCGTCTTCGCTCGTTCCCCTCAAGTTGCCGGAAAATGCGGAACCGGAGTTCTTCCGAACTGTCTACTCTCGCGAAAGTCTCGCGAAACTTTTGTTTGAATTTTTCAAGTAAAAATAAGGGCACACGGAGAAGGACCCGACGTCATCGCAATAGAGATATAGGTAAAGTTATTAAACGATTTCGTTGACAATTTAAAAGAAAATGTTTAAATAATTGCTGTTAAAACCCTCTTGCGTTTCAATGCTACTTTACAACACCCAATTGGATTCTTTTTCCGCGACGCGCTTCCTTGAAGTTGATTGCAAAACCTTTGTGATTTTCAAAGCTTCATGGATCGTTTGCGTGGCTGGGGAAAGGAGCTCCCGGCTTCCTTGCTTCTCGGTACAGTAGACGCATCGCCGCCGGTCTATTTGCACTTGGCGATTCCATGCGCAGTCCAAAGAGTCAAAGGGCCGCCTCGAGCATTTCCAGAGAGAACTCGGTAGCATTGTACAACCTTCCGATTGTCCGAACATTTTTCATTTAAATCGCAATAATTATTGCGATATAAATATTAATATTTAAATCTTTCTGTATACTTCGCTTTAATGACTGGTAATCGCGCTTTATTGACAACAGAGACAAGTTGTATAGAACAACTATACGTCTCGGCAGATCGCTAGATATTTTTCTCGATTTTGTCGTGTATTGAAAAAAAAATGTCCAAATCTTCATTTCTAAGATTGTTCCAAGTATTTTTTTCACTTATTTTCAAGTATTTTTCTATTTATTCGAAATTTGTGCGAAAGGGCCATTTTTTTAAAATAACTTTTTTCGTGCGTTTTCTCGATTTGAAGGTTATTTTTTTTTATTGCTCATGTTCTTTTTTCCACAGGATACTCTAGCTATACTCCTATTTCTATGTAATTTCCTTGAATTAATGTTGAATTCATCCGCTGAATTTGTTCGCCGTAAAAGTTCCGCCGTCGGGAGGATTACTCACGATTTTTTCTTTTTTTGTTTTATTTGGTAAAATCATCGGTCAATTACGGTAAAACAACAAAAAATTAGTTAAAATTCATTAAAAATTATGTTGCAATATAAAAAAAAAATATATTTTTGAAATTTTCTTAATTTAATTCGACGCAATTTATTCCAATTGAATGGAACTAATTTTACCGTTTTCTCTTCGCCTGTTTTTCCGCAGAGGCGGACTGTTGCGTCGGCGAAGCGACTGGCGAAGCATGTTGGGAACCTTGTTACTGCGTTCTGCTTCAGGACGAGCAGACGCTCACCGCCTACAGAAGCGAGGATATGGCTGTAAGTACATTTTACACGTTTAAATTATTCATAATGAATTGCGAAGGAAAAAAAAACAGAAATTGAACTAAAAAGTGCATTAAGATGAGGAATACAGTAAAACCTCTGAATTAGTCCCCTCTATATTAGTCCAACCTCGACAATAGTCCAAGCCGAACCTCTACAATAGTCCAAAGGCTCCACCTACCTGCTACCTACACAAAGGAACTAATCCGAGCGTCTGTGTGCATGGCTGTGCGCCGCCGCCGAATTCAAATTTATAGCGTTTTGCCTACATAGTGTAGTGCTCAATCCGTGCCAGACGATTCATTTTGTTTACACTTTTTAAAAAATTTAATATACTAGTAGTGGTCTTTATGCATGAAAGTGTACATTAAATGTAACGATTATGCATAAAAACATTTAGTACCAGACCATTGAATTAAGAATTTTTTTTTTCGAGTATCAGTACAGACTTTCCAATGAGCTTTGTACATAAACAATAGTAATAAAGATTATAAATGAGAAAAGACGCTAGTGAATAATAAAATTATTATTCTTGTACAGTACACTGATTTGAACACTAGTTTTATAGGTGTATAGCGATTCACATAGTTACTTTTCAAAGATATGTATAGCTTTATTGTTTGCAAGTCTAGTGCAATTTTCAGTAAATCCATCGTCGATGATGAATGATAAAGTAAAGTAAAGTAAAGTAAAGCTTTGAATATATTATTGTAATAAATTAAAAAATGTAGTATCATCGAAAATTATAATAGATTATTATACAAACTAATTTGTAATTTATTAATAAACTTTACTTTTACTCTATATTTGTTATACCGTGATGCACTAGACTAAAGATAATCTAGCTTTATTGACAAAAATTTAATCACCTGGCATATTGGTATAGATTTTCTGACTAAGTATCTGTGTCGATTTGGATGCATTCAAATTAAAATTCTTCAAACGCGAAGGAAAGTTAAAAAAATATCCGGGTGCCTGTTTAGAGTCGTACAGCCCTATACCGACAGGGCCCTATTTAATAGAGCTCGCCCCTGACAGAGGTTCGCTCATTGGCTGCGGAGCGAAGGCAGAGTTACGCCTATTTTTGGACTATTAGAGAGGTTCCGAAACAGCGCTTGGACTAATGGAGAGGTTTTACTGTAAACGTGAACCGCGTACCTGTATCGATCCTATCATCGAGTAAAATCAACGAAACTGTTCGTCGTCACGAGGAACATTGTCTATAAGATTATTATTCATCGTTCCGTATGCAACGACTTATTTGCATTATCACCGATAGAATAAATTGATTTTATTACATATCTAACGAAAGCAAATCGAAGGCAGTCAATACAGAATCTGCATCCAGCGGTGTCCTTCCCGATGGACTCAATCGCAACATCAAAATTGTAAATTCTTGTCTTCGGCATCCCTCGACGCGCTGATTCGATTTGAAATGTATATGAATAGTTCATTCTTCTACAGACCTCGAAATTCGTCGCACCAAAAAGTCGTTTTTTGCTGGAAAAAACAAAAAATATATTTGATCGCGGATCGTGATTTTTTTTTAAGGAAATTGAGAGGGCGAATGAGGTATTTTAGATTTATACATTTCCGGAGCGTTGAGACCGGAAAATACATGGAAACGGGTGTGGGAATGTATCCGGTGTAGATTTTCAATTCTTTCCTTACTCCGTTCCCTTTCTCAACCGGAGTGCTGGGAGATCGCTTTCACGCTGGAATTTCATTGGTAGAATTCGAATGGGTGGGATGTCCACAGGGCAGGACACGGCTCGCTTTTCCAACGCGTCTGGTCGCTTTGCAATCGGCAGCAGAGCTATAACGAGCGATAACGGAGTTACGTTATATTCACTGCTTATTGTCTCACCGCGGATTGTGGTGGTGAAAACGTAATAAGAAGAAGAAGGTGCCATTGCGCATTTAAAGCGGTGTTTACGCTCGTCGATTTTCAAGCGAAAGTCCATTGGTATGGCACGTCTCGAGGTTTCTGGCCTTTGGACCATTTGTCGACAGGACTCGGAGCCATTTGTCTTTACTTTTGTCTATCACTCTTTTTTCCTTTATTCCTCTCGCGATTTACATGGCGACGTTGGCCGCGGAATACCCAGCAATTTCTGCGTCATCTCTGCAACGAATCAACTTTGTTGCTCTTCCGTCTTATTAAACGCGTTTAAAATTTTAACCACAATACATCTTTCCGCGGTAATCAAATCGAGTCACGTTACCAAAGTCAAACGGAGAGCGAGTCAAGGAAAAGTCGATAGAAAGCTCACGATGAAACGGATTGCAAAGAGGTCTTTGGGTTTTTCCTTCGTGTCTCGTTTCTCCGGGATCACTTCCACATAGATAAAACGTAACGCTCCACCGGCGACGCCCTTGAACACTCTTTGCCATTGATTCTTTGCCCACTGTTCATAGTTTAGCATCCAAAATCGTAGTTTCAAATGCAACTATAGCAATCCTTTTCGTCGTCCTCTTCATGATGCTATTTCGCCTTTGGAGCTTTCCTTTCGCCTTCAATCTCATACATATCACAGCGGCTTTTCTGCTTGATCTATCGATTCTTAACAGTCGTGCTATCTCGCGTCCACCCTATTTTCACCGGTATCGACCATTGTCACGGACAATGTGACGTTGGTATTTTCACACCAGCGGTGGGCGGGTGGCAAAAACGCGGATGGACGGCCTACGAAAGATCTTCGCCAGGATTAAACTATATTCCGTTCGACTGCTCGGCGAATGATAATTAAAAAGCAAAAATAATTAATGATCAATTGAAATATAAGAGCCGATGGAAAGACCTCGCGAACCAATCAATTTGAAGTTATCGAGATTGATAAGAACCAATATAGAAAGATTGCGGGACAAATTGTAGCCGAATTATACACGATTCGAATAGCCGAGTGAAAAATATTGAATATCTGGAAAGAATATTTTACGAACGAAACGGAACGACCTTGAATAATTTATCCGAGACTATACCATGCTAAAAAGTTGCCGTACCAATGTTGCATACATAAACGCCAAAGGTTCGTCACGAGTCCCTCCGAAAACTCGATTCGACCCCTTCGTGCCGAGAATAAGCTATGCGCGCCGAGTAACTCCAAGACAAACGCAGCTCGATCCTCGGAGCTCCTTGTTTCGCGCAGCTTCCAGCGTCCCTACGACGCATCCAACTATAAGCGCACAGCTTTCCTCAACTCCGCTCAACCCTGCATTCCGGTCGTACTTGTCTTAGTCTGACTCGGCTAACAGCAACGAAGCCACGAATTTTTTTTTTCGGACACTTATTTCGCATCATAAATTATAATGACGATTTTGTAATGACAAAAGAAAGCATTTTTTTTTAAATAATAATCATTGAAAATCAATGTATTTATCATTATTTACAGCGTTATTTAAACAATACCTATGGAACATGAAAATAAAATAACATGTTTTCACTCGTCGATTTTGTCAAAATGACTTTTTAATATTTATCGGTGGTACACTAATACATTTCGGGTTAATACGATGAATTCTGATTAATATTATCAGTTTTCGCGAAAGTTTCGAACATCGAAGCCAATGCCGACGGTGCTTTGTTTCTCTTTGAATGATTAACTACGAATAAATGGTTTTCACGAATTAAGAAAAATGATACTTCCGCAACGAAGATCCTTCCGAGTGATACGTACGGTGATTTTTCTCAGGAAGCCTATCGTTTCTTTCGTTTACACTTTAATCTACGAACGATTGCAAAACTAACGGAGCGTTGTTCCCTGTGGAGATTAATGACTTTTGTCTTCCGTCTACACTTTTATCCGACGGCGAACATAGCGTTGGCCGGGAACTATAGCTTATCCCTTCGCCCTTTTCCATCATCCCCTTCCCGAGGTTCTTCTCGCCAGTGTACCGTTGGTGGCATAGCGGCCTGACCGGTGTTAGAAACAACAAACGGATAGCTGAGAGCCACGACAATGGAAGCACAGAGAGAGGAGGGTGAACTCTTTTGCCGGAAAGAAATCTTGCCTTCGCCACGCACCCTTCCTTTCCGTGCTTTCGCTTTCACCCGGCAGCAGGAGAGTAGCCCGAGGATGGATAGGGGTGTGGATTAAATCGTAGTCGCGTCTCACGCGCTCCTCGTTCACCCTTCTCCGTTACTTCTTTTCCCGCTTGTTCCCGTCTCTCGCCTCCGACTTGGATAGACGCGAGAGGAATAGTACCGGCACGATTAAGTCTGCCAACCCCTATTCCCGACTCGTGCTCATTCGTTTCATTCTCGTACTATATATATTCTGCTGGCATTCTATTCCCCGGAGATACACACCGCTATTGCTCCCCCGGAGTGCTCGCACTCTACTACCGGATCTCGCAGTCTATCTCGGTTCTTCTTGTGCCTTTGATGGCGTAATCTTCGAGCGTCTATGTGCAGTTTTCGAATTACCGGAACGTCGTGACAGTGCCAGGATTAGAAACTGCGCGATGTTGACAATCTTCCGGAACAAGCGCAAGGGGACAATCATGTATCACGAAAATTTATTAAACTTCAGATTTAGTAGCAAATGTAAATTTTATATGCACAAGACACGTAGGAAGCTTTTGCTGCGATGTAAAGTTTCTCGATGTAAAAATGCGATGTAAAAATGGAAGTGGGAAAATCATTGTTTTTATCATTCGGCATCGTTTAAAATACTTATTTCGTTCATAATTTAGGGATTTTTTTTGTTCCGACGATTGCAGTACTTTTACTTTTTTATAATTCGTATGCAATACAAAAGTAAAATTAATTAAAACGAAAATAATTTTCCATCACTTTCCGCGAAGGAAAAGCAAAAGACGCGGGTTTGGAATACTATGCACCGTACCAAACTTTTCGCGAGAATCTCACCGTTATCACGTCTACTTCCGTCTCTTCGCTCTTTTCTCGCCGACGGGAGGATTTAATCCCCTCGATGACGTAAACCCCACACGCCGTGCGAACTTTTTTCACGTAGGTAAGCTGAGATGAAAATTCTGGAAAATCGACGAGGGAAGGAGTAAGAGGGATATAAAAAGCAACTCCGGTAGAGTGATGCAGGGACGCGAGGTTTAGCGAAGTAGTAAGCGCAGGGTGGGGTAAGAGGATAAACACCTGCGCGGAAAAGGATATACCGCACCCTGTAACTTTAGTATTTATATATCGCTCGAGACACACAGCAAACTTTTTCCAGTGGGAAATTTAAAGGGAAAGAGGAAGTGATTGTTATCGGATAGCTGCAAATACGACAATATAAGGACAAAGTATGGTTGCCCGTTATCGTTTAGTCGTTTGGTCGATCGTTCAAGGATGTATCGTGATCCTTATCCGGTTTTCTTCATCGAGGATGAGTGAAAGGGTAGCGATCCACCTGCTTACTCTCCACCTTCGAAGCTTTCAAGAGCTCCGAGGCTCCGTCTCGAAATAGGCGTTTCCGTAACACGCCTTACAACACGTACGCGTTGAAGGCTGCCGGAGGGTGGGAACGAGAAAGGAAGGAAGCAAGCAATAGGAAGGCGCGGTAGCTGTGCGCCGCGAGATGAAGTGAGAGACGCGATCAAGAACGGAACGACGAAGGAACGGTGCGAGTGAATGGGAAAGGTAATCGGCAAGGTGAAAGACATCCACCACCACCTTCAACTTTACCATCGACCTCCATCTTCCGGAACTTCCATTTTTTATCTTTTTTCCGTCTCCGCTGTCTTGCCTTCATTCACGGCAGGTTCGATGAGAGTTCGTGAGCCGATACTGCGATAGGTCGTCCATTCTCCGCTACGCGAAAAGACTTTTCACGACCCGCCACGAGGAACTCTCGTTCCATTTTATAGCTATAAGTATAGTTGTATAGATAGCAGGCAGATAAAAAGATATCGAAAATAAAGGGAATCCGGATAGATTCGCGTTCGTCTTTTCCCGTACCTTTGAACCTCCCTGGGGAACGAGACACTCGGAGGACCAAAAAGTTCCTCGTGGACGTGGTACGGAATTCCTGCGCCCGGGAAAACCGTTCTGTTATACAGAGAAGGAGAAAAACGATCCAGCATCAACGACTGAGAAGAAGATCGTGGAAAAGGGTGAATGAGATGGCGGAAAGCTGTGAAAGTCTCTCGCCATTTCTAAGGACACAAGCCTTTCGGAGTTCGATGCGCGCTATCGTTCGCAGAAAGGACGAATGGAACGCATAAAAGAAACGGGAGGAATGTCCCATCCTCGCTTGACTCGCGCAATGACACGAGAAATTTATGGGTGGGCGCCAGGAGCTTTTCACGATAAGCTTTCAATCCATTCGCGAAGATGACTGCTTTCTCCGCGTTGACGACAGTATCGAACGCGAAATATATATTCGCAGTTCGCATTAAGTGCGCAGGGGCTATGGCTTAATTCCATTCTATGCGGGATACGCAGATAGAACCACCGAGAGAATCACCATTTGTAGAACCACCCTAGCAGCAGGTTTCGGCTTAACTATGATTCGAGGGACCTTGACGCTTTCTCGGTATAGAGAGAAGAGATCTCACTTGACATACCTACTATATATCACGCTTTCGCCTGTGAAGAAGTCAGGTCAGGTTAGGTCACGCAATGGCCACTAGAGAACGGAGGGTTCGTTTAGCATGTCGACCCTACCTACCTAGGACGACCCTACGGTACAGCGCTTGGTTTACGATGTGATGCTCCTATTGCGGCACTATGTCAACGTCGTAAAATCATAATCATCCTTTTCATGCCTTTATCGTTCTCCAATGTCGAAAGTTACTCATACATACAGCGTTCAGCGTTCAGCGTGCAGCGTGTGATGCTCCGATTGTGGCACTACGTCAACGTCGTAAAATCATAATCATCCTTTTCATGCCTTTATCGTTCTCCAATGTCGAAAGTTACTCATATATTCAGCGTTAACTCGTAGTTATAGTGATTCAAATATGATCGGAAGCGCAGCATTACGCAAGCGATGCCGCGGATCCAACGAGCTTGATTAGCACATGCCATCGACTCTACTCAATCTGTATCCGCGCGGATACATGCGCGGACACTTGAACTTCTTTTCAAATTTTATCAAATGTATAGCCTCTTTTTGAGTGGCGTATGCTAATCAGGTTAAAAAAGATAATACTGAATCTAATCCGGTTGAGTTATCGCACTACTTGCAAGTTCAATGAGAAAACCTTCCAAATCTATAAGGTGTTGAGAATTCTCCTTGGACCGGGGCGATGATTTTTGTCCTTACAGTCCGGTAGCGCGGATAAACACACGTCGCAAGCATTCACAATGCAATGCCTCACCGTCGGGATTGGATAGGATCAACGGGACTCCATTGTTAATCAAAAGAAAATGAATAAAAAAGAAAAACTCACTTTATCGTTCACCCTTCGTTCCTTTCTTCGTTTTATTCGAAGAGGGCTACCGGTCTCAATCTTTCTCCACCCTCCATAAGAACACATTTTCATAATATCGTTAGGATTCCCTCGAACAGAATTCTTCGCTTATTTTATCTTCGCTTCCGTTCGCGCTTCTTCTCTCGGGAATGAAGAATCGGCGGGTCGGGTCAATTCTTTCGAAATTGATTTCACGTCTCACTGCCTCAGAGTTTTTGTCCGCGCCGTTGGATTTTTATCGTAGCTTCACAATGCTGCGGGCGTTAACGGCAAGTCGAACTCAGCATTTCTTGCGAGTGCTTACGGAGTTTATCCTATTTTATTATGGATATTTACGTACATCATTATCCTTAATACTTACGCATTCTTGATGAATGTCTCGTTGTAAAAAGCGAAATTGCATGTATATCTGTGCACATAGCGAAAACGTCGATAGTTCTCATTGGACCGATTATACCGAAAGCTCGATATCTACCGCATACGTATGTGTGGTGTATACGCCAAGCGAAAGAGTTCCGAGTGGTCCTTCGGGCGCTTTCTTCTTTCCAAAAGCTCGTGCGAAACGTTCGAGAGGATAGGATATTATACAGGGGCGTTTGCACCTGGCGCCCGGGGCTAGGATGGCGTAGCTGTCGAGTTTCCTCGTGAGCGGAAGCTTCGAAAGTCACTCGCGTCCTCGTTATAAATTCCCTCGTTATAAATTCACGCGGCACTTGAGTCGAAAAGAGAACTCGTGCGACTCGTTCCAGATGTAACCGCGGAAAGCTATCTTCGCGTCTACTTTTTCGTACTTTCTTTTTTATTTGAAAACGTCTCTCACGAAAGTATTCTTGAGCATTAATAGAAGGAAAAGGATAAAAAGAAGGAAAGGAAAAAAGTCGGGTAGAGGAAAACCACGAACGCCTTCCCTTGGAAATATCATTTTGTCCGGAGTTTACGGAAAGAAAATCCGTATTTATTATATTGTCGGGTTCGACGCGAAGCCGATACGGCGAGATGAAAGCCTTCAAGCTTTTCGGCAAACACGTGAATGGGAGTATTCGGACGCATTAGCCGAAGGAGATATAAAATGCTATAGAAGGGAATTGAAGTGTGGAGTCTCGTGAAAAAAATAAAAGAAAAAAAACAGCGATATAGCCAATAGTTTTAGACGTGGAAGATTCGACTTGTCGGGTCTGTTACTATCGAACTAAAGTAAAAAACGTGATTCTCGACGTATCTTCTTGCGTACAATGGCACGATCGTGCATCGAGCTTTTAACTTTCGTTTACACTTTACTTCCACAACGGCCTCTCAACGTACCCCCATTCTTGATTGCTACTCATCCCTTTGCGTTAATCTTGGATCTAAAGGGATCATTAAAGTTTTTCAATTAGTGGTAAACTCGAGACGGGAGAAGTAAGACGAAAACTAGAACTACCTCTGCTCGGTGGTGGCGGATACAAACTATACAATACGCGTACGACTGCCGCGAATGAAAATTTCGCTATTACGATGAAATGCGCTTCAACGTCCGTACGCAATCGCGTGTGAAATATTAACAGCCAAAAACATAAATAATATATTCTTGTCCCATCGGGAAATAATTAATTTGTAAAAATAAAATTTTCGTTTTTAATTAAAAATATGTCATTTGGCAATTACACAAATACGATGGAATTGCGGTAAAAATAAGAAATAAAAAATTTAATTTATATACAGAGACAGAAAAAAGAAGTCAGAAATTCCAGATAGAAATTGAAAGATTTCCGACAAGATTAATAATCCTATGTGATCCAGACATTCCAATGGACGTGTCTATTATTAACATTACCATATTCCGAAGATGCGAGAGATAGATAATCGAACGCAACGAATCCGAGTATCGAGAACGATGCAACCAGTTTTATCGTCGGAGTACATGTATAGAAGTCCTTCTTGTCTACCGATAAATCGATTATCATTGATCTAACGATAACACAAGTCTATCTTACCTTACCGTCCATCCGTGCAATCTGCCATCGTAAATAGTACACTGTTCTATTCACTCGAAAAGCGAATCTGATTTTTCACGAGGATCGATAAAAGTATCGATCGAAAAAAAAAAAAGATTCCATTTGCACGAGAGCTTGTTAACCCGGCAAATCGGCGTGTGGTTCAAACTGCACGCGTGCAAATGCACTATCTTCGCATTACTTGTGTCGCGGTACCTGATATAGTATGACTAATACGCGGCACTTGAACGCAACTCGTTGTCGTTTGCGTTCGCCTCTCGACGGGGGCAAAATCTTGAGAATCACCGCGTAACGCGCATACCCTTCGCATTGCATTGCCCTTCGCGAATGAGCCGTATAATAAAAACACATAGATACGTATATGTCGCTCTCTCTAACGCGTGCCACAGAAGGATATTGAACCAGTTGTCGCTTCGGAATTTGACGTCCACAAGTTTGAACGAATTAATTGGAATGTCGTTCTAGAAATTTTAGACAGCTGGTTCGGCGAATCGTTAAATATTCTGCATGATATCGTCAACGTGAAGTACTTATCGACGCTGCAACAGCGAGCCACGATTTAGAACAGATGGCGTAAGTTTGATCGTTTCACGACTTTTAATCTCCGTTTTCACATCGAAGATCGAACGCGTTTGACGTATCGACGCTCGAATAAAACGAACCCTCGATTGTTTTTCGTATCGAAAGGAACAATCAATAGACTCCTCTATAATAATCCCGGAAAATTCATGAAATAACTGCAAATTTGCGTCTCGGTAACTACAACTATAATAACTTGCGCTGATATCGACAAACGGATTTATCTTCGATCGATAACATTTCTTTCAATTTGCTCGTCATATTATTTATTCACGTCACCTTTTTTCCTACAATAATTCATATTAAAAAAAGAAGAAATTCATTGAAACGTATGACTTGGCGATGTAGTGTTTCGGAGAATGCGGATTATTTAGGATTTCTTCTCTAATTTCAATTTCTTCGCGTCCTCGAGTAACTTTGCGACTAATGCATTCCATTTAACCGTTTCGTGTTCCGCGTACCATGAGGAAACTTGATCGAACATAACCTTCTGTCTGTCGGTACATCTGCCGCACTGTGTCGCGATCCCTTCCGGCAAATAGACTGTTGAATAACGATATTTCAGATTCGAGATTTAAAACGATTCACGCCGAAAATTGAGTTTCGTTTGTAATTTTAAATAGAAAATAATTAAAATTATCAAAAAATTTAAGTTTCAAGTTGAAAATTATCTTTGCAATTTTTTTAAAATAAAAATTTCTTTTAAATACCTCTGAAGGCTTTAGCATCCGCAGTTTTGCATGGAGCCGTATCCATAAAGCATTTGTAGTACTGTTCCCTCAGCCGTTCGTTACCCATAATTTCGTCAATGTTTATGTAGTCGTATGTGTCGGGAAATTTTTCGACGTCCGCAGCCAATACGTACATTGCGCATAGCGCCAAAACGAATATCGGAGCGCGAAACATTATTCACGCGGAGTATCGATAACTGATTATCAAAGATCGTACCGCCGGAGCTTAAATACTCCTGAAGAAACGCGGCGAATTACCGCCACCGAGATTCGTTTGCGCAATCGGTAATTGACTCGTAATTCTCATTGCGTCTCGTTATGAAACTTATTTGATAATCAACAGAAAAGAACGAAAAAAAAAAAAAAGAAAAAACAATAGATGCTGTAGCGGTCAAGACGTTCTTGAACGTTGACCGGCATCGATTGGGTAATATACCACTTCGACGACCAGTGTCGTAAAATGTATACCGGTATATACTGCGTACGCGTTATTACAATTTTTTGTTTTAATTTCCACGGACGAGTATAACAATTACCGACTCATGTTAGCTTCGATTATTCGCAAAAGGTAATTCCAGGTTTATTGGTATTACTTCGACAACCCCGACAATGAAATTAAAAAAAAATGGAAAATTTATAGCGATAGAGAGGCACATGGGAACAGTGACTCAACGTTGGTAGGATTATCGTAAAAAAGTAGTTTGTTCCCCGCCACAGTTCTACCACTTCGAAGTAACAGGTTGCCGGCTGCATTGCGTGTGACGATATGACTCCCGTATGGTTGGCATATTATTTGCCGAAATAATACAGAGCGAATTATACGATTGCTGGGTGAATAATGCCGGCGGAATAATGGGGTGACATCAGCCATTGGCCGGTAGAAATCGTCCGGAATTTAGGGGTTAAATATTATATTTACCGAAACAAAACGAAAACGCGGTCGCTTCGCTGGTTCTGTTGGAACTCGATAAACTCGCGAATACCTACCCTTATTTTTCAAAAACACTGCAACTCATTTCTCCGTCTCCGAAAAAGACCGCCGGCTGTCTACGTCTTCGATGAATAAATTTTGTTATAAAAGTTGTTTGTTGCTGCGGAGTTTGGTATCGTATTCTATTGATTGTCGGAAAACTGCTTTTGCTTTGCTCAACGAATAATTTTACTCACTCCACCTTTTTTCACGTACAATAAACGCCGGATATGTTATAATCTACACAAGAACTCATTTGGAACGCATGACATCAAAGTTGCACCGTCGATCCGTATACGAAACTCGAGAGGATTCAGTAGTTCCGCTCAATTTTCATTCTCTTCGCAGCCTCGAGCAACTTGGCAATCAATTTATTCCATTTTTCCTGATCGTGATCGGCGTACCATAGGGTAATCTCCTCGAACGATTTTTTCTGTCTCTCGGTACATCGGCCGCACTTCGTTGCAATTACTTCCGGCAAAAAATCTGTCGAATGATAACACAACGCGGCGTTAAATGAATTCAATAATCGATAAACGAGGAAAGATGACAAAAAAAAAACACGTTGATTGTGGTGGATAAACGGTCCATAAATCAATACTTCAGCTAATCACTTCGATCTTCGATCGATTAAATTATTATTTTTTTTCATTTTTTTTTACGTAATAAAGATAAACAGTACAGCACGCCGCAGCAGTACGTCGCACAGATTAGGTACAGTCATTTTATTAGTAAGGGATACATTTTGACTGTCCGAAATCCAAGTAAAATGTTCCATTTGATTTCGATAAAAAATCGAAAAAAATAGATAAATAAATAAATAAATGAATACCTTTGAAGAACTTAGCATCCGGAGTGACACACGGCGCAGAGTCGTCGAAACAGTTGTAGTACTGTTCCCTCAATCGATCGTTGGTCAAAATTTCTGTAACGTTAATGTAGTCGTACTTATCGGAAATTAACTCTATAGCCTGAACGCTCAATGCGCCTAACGCCAAAACGAGCATCGAAGTACGAAACATTTTGCCACTCGGACGATCGTCGACTGATTGTGAAGCCACATATTCTAACGTCGGCATTTAAATACTTCTTTACGAGAAGGTTTATTCGTCAGCATTACCGAATCCGTCGAGTTCTATAATTATTCGACTTAAATACAGTAATTTGATTGTAAAAAAAAAATGTCAACGCATTGGACAACGCAGTGATCAAAGCATTCGCGAGACCGGTATCGGCGAAGTGACAATGGGTCATTATTTCGTCTTCTTATACGTTGTTTTTTTCAACAGGATAGATTTCTATATCAACGTATCTAAGCTCAACGCTAATTAACATGTAGGTAAGCGAATGCTTCTGCATGTATTTTTTTATTTAGTCGCGTGAAAAATCCTGAGAATCGTCATTCAATGCATATATATATCATTGTCCTTGGCACATGACCCGAATTCTTAACGTTTATATTTCTTCCGCAAAATGCGCGTTACGGAATAAAACATTTCGCGTCGGCCATCTTGACGGTTGTCGATATCAATTTTTTTCCGCAGGTTCCTAGCAATTACACTTTCCGTTTGTATTCCGAGAAGGCAAAGATCCTCCGGCAATTAACGCTTTCATTGCATATTCGTCGCTTCGCGTCTCTGAATTTAATTAACGTCAGAAAGAGGCAAAGTGGATTTACTTTTGTCGGCGCAACGCTTCGAGAAGTCTCGAGATACGTGATCTCTGCTAATGACGTAACACCGGTACATTGCCGTGTTTGATACTCGACGCCCCGGTTCTTATCGCCAAGTTTAAGCGAATTAATTCGAGTGACCGATTTTGATCGAATCGTTGTCTTTCGATTTAAGAGAGACTACTTGTAAATTCTACTTCGACACGGTATATACCGAGACTTCTGGAGAAAATCGTTCCAGAAGCGACAAAATATATGGTGGCTGCAGCGGTAGTGGCCATTTTCGGTACAAATTGCTGTCAAATCGTTATTTCTTTATATTTTGCTTTTAATACTTCGAAAGTATATATAAATTTAATTTGGCGTTTTGTCCGTTCAAATATGATGGCCGCAAGGTATGATGTATGCAGCGTGCATCAGCGCTATTCTGTATTGCGATTCCTGCAGAATGTTGACAGTGAAGATCTCGCGAGTGAAGAGTCGAAGTGGTAAGCGGTAAAGCAGCTGTAGCTATCCTGAAGATATTGAGATCATAGGAAGCTGCAACTACCGGTGTTGAGGCCTAAATCTCTGCTCTTTCCACGTCTTTGTTACGACTCACTCGGTTGTTCTCATCGTAACACGCCGTTGAACACACTCCGGGCACTTGTATCAGCCAATTTCTCTTAAATCTCATTGCATTACCCCATCGCTGTTCGTACGCGTGTTTGTTGGCAATCCGGCATTCGCATACTTGCATAAGATTGCTTTCTCCTCATAGTTGCTGTATTTGCGCTGTACAAGCGAAAGGGTCCTTCTATCGGACACAATTCGACTTTTCGGCAACAATCAATAACACTGACGAATCTTTACCAGTTGTAAAAAAACAGGCAATTGTCGGCAAATCATTATATCAGTACACGGAGAGAAGGATCTGATAAACATTACCATGGCGTCTGGAAAAAATTACTATAGTGCCTTGTAACGCGGCGCTATAGCGCCACTATAACAATTTTTACCATAACTTCTGACAAAAGTCCCTCATAGTTATAGGGAAAATTCTTATAAATTTCGTACTTTCTGCCATATGTGGCGTTATAGCGCCGTGTTACAAGGCACTATAGTAATTTTTTCCAGACGCCATGGTAATGTTTATCAGATCCCTCTCTCCGTGTATGCAATGGGAATCCCACTCCAAACTCGATCAGTTGTGCCTTGTGATGCAACCGCTCGCGTTTTCCGCGAATTAACATAATTTATATAGTCCATACATGAAGAAAATTTTAAATATTCAAAATAACGTCTTAATCAAGAATGAATGTATGCGGTATCATTAACGTATCGCATCTAGCGCGATGCGGAAAAAAAATTGACACGGCATTTTTCTGCCGCATTATTCAATACGTTTAGTCACACATTTTTTTCAGACTCTTATTATCGTTGTTGTTTTCTCGAATAAACGATTCAATTGGAGCTCTTATCGAATTTCTGACTTATTAACATAATAAATATCAGTATTACTAATCGTTTATACGGGTGCGCAATAACAACAGGATACCGTGACGGCCAATACGGCCGATTAGGCGCAATGATTGGATCGATAAAAAAAAAATTATTACCGCAAAATGAAAAATATTAGTTTGAGAAACAAATTCGATTGAATAAATTGAAGAAATAAATAATTATAATGAATAATAAGATAGTATTCATTTAAAATTCTTCTATTTACTGATTTTTTTATGCCGACGTAAGTGTATAAAAATTATTATAATGAAACAAATCTTTTCTCCGGATGCAGTGTATGTCCAGCGTACATGGTATTTTACATATCGTCTCTTTGTCGTCACATTTTTTTACCCTCTATTTTGTTCTCTTGGACGCAGCTATTCGCGGGGACCGGATGTATGTTCAAATCTCACACAAAGGTATTTTTTAAATTTTACGAATTACTCGTATGCGTCTGTAAATAAATATATGTGACTAAAGAACGAAGCCAGAGGTGGAGATAAAAAAAATTCACAAAAATTAAACTGAGAGCCGAAAAAATATATCGCGGAAAATGGCGTCCAATTTTCGGTATATTCAAAAGACTATTCCGTAAAATGTTTTTTTTCTGTACGAATATTCAACTGATTTAAATTCTGAATTACAAATGATATTGTCCGTACGTCATAGAATCGCTGTATCAAATCCTGTTCCTCCCGTCTTTTTGCCCCGGCGGGCAGTCGGGGGTTGAAAAAATATATAAAATTGAATTTGCGTCACGATGTATAATGACATTTAATCTAATTCGTCATCGAGCTTTACTCCAACAACTCCGCATTCGTTCATTCGAGTGCGAATAGCCGTGGAAGATAGTCGCTCAAGTGCCCGACTCCTGATTAAACTAATGGGACACTTGTGGTAAAACGCGGTCGGGCGTCACCCCGCGGTCCCCCCACGGCGTACACTCAAAAGAATTCGAATATACTAATACCGTACTAATTGGATGTGCCCTCCCATTGTATCGCGCATAGAGCAGTTCGGCAAATAGCTGTTCCTAGTGTACTACATATACTCCACCAGCGACCAGCGCCACGCGTTGCATAATTGGACACATTCGTTGTAATAATTGCATTAACGCGATGCCTGCAAAGCGCGCATACTCCCTCCTGCAGCGTATGCACGTGTATGCATGACCGGCAGCGATAACGCCGGGTACCCCACCGGCGCCGATGCGTACTGTACACCATGCAAAGAGTCGATGGACTCTCGTTCATCCCGTTCATTCGTTCGTTTTCTCACTCATACGTTCGTTCGCCCGCGATCGACTTCATACCGGTCGAATGGTAGCGTTATACCCTTCGCTATTCGTTAATTGGGTAGCGACGAGCCACAGCTCTGTTTAGTATTAATTCACTGACTGAACCTGTCGACCCGCGATCGGGGGCTATTGGTCCGGTGTACGTAGAGGCGTTAAAAAAGGAAATGGGAGATGGGCGTAAATTATTGATGATCGTCGACGCGGATACCTGTCGCATTTGAATCAAATCATTTTTTTTTTACACCTCTGTTATATGTCGGGATAATTAAAGCGGTCGTTAGGTACACATTTCATTGGGTGTTTTATTGACTCCTCGAACGGTGGCGTTGATTTCCGAATTTTTTGACACTTTGCATTTTGATTAACAATGCCGGGATGCATCATCATCTACTTGTGTAGAATCCTTGTTTCCTTTTAAGTCACCGTGAAGTTACGAAAAAATTACGATTTTGGAACGTCACTTTATTTTTATTACATTTTAGATGCAAAATTACGATCATTTTTCTCTGATTAAACGAAAAAATCATATGGTTATCGCATCGGTTAAAGCGCAAACGGAATCGTGATAGCATACTGTAAGCATTGCCATGCGGAGAGTCCGGAGACTTTCAAGAAGTTGTAAATGGGTCGAACAAGACGGCGCTCATTCGCTCATATTCTCGACTTGCCGCATTTTTCGTCGTCGTCTATAGAACAAAGACGACGAAACGTTGTAAATGTCCCTTCGTGACGATGCTGGACGGAGGTTTAATTAGTGACGTCACCGAGTCGTCGGGTCAATCAACGATATTTTGAGATAAACATTCGGACCTTTCAGTCTCGACTCGGCTCACGGCCAACGACGTTCTGACTTGCGGTCTCATGTCGATGCACGGCCGCGCGGTTCGTCGACACGCGTGTTTTCAGCGACAAAGTACTAACTTCGAAATTATACCAAAAGTATCGATTCGACTATCGAATTTCCCGGTAAAATCGAATATTTTCGAGAACGAAATTAAATTCAATGTTAATTTGCACCCTAAGATGGAAATTAAATTCGCTCTCGAGATGATCGTCAACGATTATTGGCAATAATCGCCAATGTCTGAAAAATAATCGTGTCGCTTATCATCGATCGACGCAATGGATGTGATACGCGGTTGTGTGAGTTTCAGTTCGATTATTTTTCGTTTTACCAATTTTTCATTAATTTTTATTTACTTAAATTTTTTTTTTAAAGATCGGGTTGTTAGTGTAACTTTGAATGAATCGATGTAATAAACCACCCGGTTTTAATGCAGTGGAGTGAATATACGATATTTCCGGGAGATCCAATAGAACAAACGTTTGTCGTTCGTTTCAGTTGGGGGATGCAATGTTCGTGGAACTACCCCGTGTGCGTCTCGACGGGGGCGCTCGAGCGTTTCGTCAGCACTGGGGTTACGAGTCCAGGCCTCTCGCACCACCGCCGCCCCTCATCGAGGAGGACGAAGCGGGCATCGAACCGGAAACCGTCAGCTTACGGGAAGCCAACACCGCATCGCCTATAGGTAAGTTTTCCATTTCTCTTCCTTTTTTTTCTTTTTTTTTTTGTTGTTTTTATTCGTTTTATACTCGAACCAGTTTCTACCGAATGCGATCATCGATCCGACCAACACAGATAAACAGTATTCCCTTAACAACTATTATATTCTCGCTAACGAAACTTAACGAATGAGACAACGCCATTTTATTGAAAATGTACACCGCTCCCGAAAATTGAATTTCAAGAATTCCCGACGACAATGGCTATGATAATTGCTTTACGTCTCGAAAAGTTTACCATTCTTTAAATCAGTTTTTGGGTCACAAAGGGCAACACAGGGCAATAAATTCATTTTCAACTATTACGTTCAATTAGTGGCAAAAAAACTCGATCTTTAATGCGATTAAGCCATTTTTGAAATAATTATCTTAGGTCATTGAATTTTCGAATTTCGAATTCGAAAGGAACTGCAACGATCATCTTGCTGGATCATTGTTTTCTAACGCGTGTCATGTGTGAAAAGCTTTCGTTTTACGTGCTCTTAACGCTCCTATCCCCACTGATAAAAATGTCCCGATTCGCGGCCATTCGCTCTTTACCGGCCACTTTAAGCGGTATGATTAACGGTATCTTCAGAATATCTCAAACTACCATTCAAAATAGCGTCACAATGGTGAGATGCTATTGAATTGCTCAATGCTTATATATTGCTTATATATTATCGTGTCGACGATAATGAAACGGCGTGTTTTGCTGTGTTTCGTATCCGCATAGTCTCGTTATCGACAATAGCGAGCAACCAGTGAGTTCGCATTAATTGTCAGCTTTGTTTCGAATGTTGCCCGACCGTCGTTTCGGCTGACGTC
Organism: Cryptus armator; assembly: GCA_963971235.1. NCBI lineage: Eukaryota > Metazoa > Arthropoda > Insecta > Hymenoptera > Ichneumonidae > Cryptus > Cryptus armator. Next base: position 1,612,034 of record OZ020234.1, on the reverse strand, counting down.
AACAAACCTCTGTGTATCCCTTAACGAGCAATGCATTGTTACCGACAACAGAGGCTCGGCGGTACCCACAAAAGACAAGGCTACAGTTGTTGCGGTTTTTCAAAATGTGTAACATTTTTTTAATTAAAGGAGAGGTTAGAACATATCTGACAAACGACTTTAATTTCTAATGATAACGTTGCTATATCAAGAGATGCCGTAGCATTACGACGCTAAAATTCGTTCCGAACATTTACCGATAACTAATTTAAACAACAATTCGTTGGAGAGCCATTCTCACTGCGTGAAATTACTGATTTTTTTAAATTCTTTTACACCATATGTGGTACCCATCAGCCCTTCACCCGAAACAATACAATATTTCAGACTATTTTTCCTACACGCAGAATTTATAAAACATATCACTCAGAAATGCGGATCTGTTTTCCACTGCAAAGCCGATAAAACAGATTTTCAAAGTTTCGTCTTTATCCTGAGATGAAGCGTTCGACGAACCGATCGTCGGTCGTATAGTCCGAAGATTCGTTCGCTCGGTTCGCGAGTGCCTCAGTGAAAATTCTAAAGTGTTTTCGCAAACTCCTGCAATACCGACAGTCGGCACAGAGGTAAACGAAAATTCTTCCGGTAAAGCGTTATTCCGGGCAGAATTTCTACGTTGTCGATTTCCGTGAAAAGTCGCATTCTGTAAACTCAAGGAATACAGATGGCTCTGCCGATTCAAATGGCGTATCGAGAATCCATTACGAGAGATTGCAATCTTTACAATTGTCATGACAGCAATTAATGATTTTCTTCAATTTACTTTTGGTATCTTGATTTGCGCACTAATCGTTTGCGAAACTTTTATTTTATTCACTTCAAATATTATGATATTTAATTATATTCTTTTGTTACGTTTGTAGCTTCAGCGGTGACCTAATTTTTTCCTTTGTCGCGTCGCAACAACAATCGTCTACTTTTTTTTTCACGGCTTCAGACGCAACAGACGAGTCTCTTCATTTTATTTTATTTTCTTACCTGAATATTTGAAATTTTTTTTTTTTTTTTTTTCGCTTCCGTAAATATTATTTGTCGTTGGATGATTGATAAAAAAAATTGACGCCGCGCCAAAAAATTATATTCCCGAATATTATTCCCGCGTCCCGATCATCTTATTTTTTTGTTTATTTATCGGAAGCTTTTTTCTTCTCATACGAAATATAATTCGACGTCCCCCCGTCTTGTGTGGCCGAAGGCTCCCAACGCGGAGACAAGGGACGCTATTCCACTCTTCTTTCGCAATTCTCTTCGGTTCGCTTCCTCCCTGAATTTCATCAGAGGTGACGCTTATAATATTACTGAAAAATGAGGAGCGCTCGTTGCGTTACACCGTCGCTCCGTGTCTTCCCACGCATCATCCCATTCTCGAAGAATATAATAGAATGATGTCGGAGATAAAAAAGAAAATTCTACCATCTTGCCATCTCGGAAAACTTCGCGACGTCGCACGGTACCGTAACCCAATTTTTCTTTCGCTATCTCGTCCGATCCTTCCGCCGCGGAAGATACCGATGCGCACGGAATTACCCTCCGAATATACTGCGGTTTTCCGGCCGCAGAATCGACATTTTATCCGTCATCGTCCTCAATCTAAACGCTCAATTCACTTCCCGAAAGTTCACACTCCGTTTATAATGACAATGTTTTTTTATTTAAATACCATTTCTTTGTAATCCTCCTTTTTCAGTCGGGAGATTTAACATTTTTCTAACATTTTTGTTTCGTTTCTTTCACTGTCGATACCCTGCTATTTCATGCGATTCAAACGCTCTCTTCGATAAAAGACTCTTAACAAAGAGCCGATCGAGAATAACATTCTATATATTTAGCAATCCGCCGCACAGATGGAGCGGTAAAGATCTCGTGTGATTTAAAATGAATTAAAAAAAGAACACATCGCTAATTCATGATCGCCTTGACACTGTACGCGATACAAGCGATTGATACAATGTCAGTGGATTTTTTTTTTTTTTTTTTTATTTCCGATTGCACAGTCGAGCATCGCTGCGCCGCAATCGGCGCGGCTAATCGTCGACGAGGAACGCCAATAACCTATAACGTACAATGACGCTGAGAATAATCGTTCGGAGTACTGAAAGTCGTTGAAGCGTCGGGGTGCACTCGACGGTGCGTCCCGTCGCGGATCTTCCTTTGTTCTAAAGGATCCTGGTGTCGATTATTAATTAAAAATAGAAGAATAAAAAAAAATCGTGAATACATTTATTTATTAAAAACCCTTCGAGTGGTTTAAATTTCGAAAATTTTTTACGATTTCAGAAAAATCGGTTCATTTTTTTATTAAATTAAGAAAACGTCGATAAACGAGAAAATAATGAAATTACATTTTTTTTTTTTTTTTTCAATTTTTATTGTAAATTATCTTTATTGTAATTATACAAGACGTTCGTTTCCTCGAAGAAAATCTAACGGACTCGGTGAACTTCTCAAAGCTGCAGAAACGTCTCGTGTCGCAGAGGTAATTAACTCGCCCATCCGGTTCTATTAACTCACCGCGTTAATAGAACACTCGGATTCGTAAGGCCTGAAATCTACTTGCGTGTTGGAAAAATGTCCGTTAGTGCGAAGAAACCGTTGGTCGGATGGGCGTACGAGGACGCGCGACGCAATTACGTAATTTTGTATTTTAATGGAAATTCCATGCGAAAATTCATTTTTCAACTGTAAAAGCTACGGATCGTATAACGCGTATCGCATAAAACTGAATTCTGCGGCTTGTGGGTTAACCTATTTAAAAAAAAAAAAAATTAAAAAAGTACTTATAGACTCTCAGCGTTCAAGATGTTTTCATCGTAAGAAAGAGACCCCGTAGTTTTCGGTGCGCGAAGCACGTAGAAAGAGGCGGACACCGCTCCCGTGTAAGTCGATACTTCGGCTCTCTCGGCATTCGATGACATACGCTCTCTCGGGATCCCACACGACGCGGCAGCGCGGCTACTGCATGTGTACCCCGTTATTTCTCTCTTCGGCTCTCGTCTATCTTTCTCTCGTTACATTTAACGCTGCCTCCGCGGAGTTTCGCATCGTATTGCAGATCAGCGGCTACTCTTCGTCGAAAGCTTCCTTGGCTTACGACAAAGCACTCCGATGTCGCCAAACTCGATAAACTCACTTTTCAACGTCTATCTATGCGACACGGTTATCGATGTCGCTTTGCACTCTCCGGCTTCGTTCGATCTATAGGTTACAATCGATAAACTTTCTCGAAGAAAGGCGCGCAGACTGAAAGAATTTAGACTTCGGAAAAACGATAGGCAACGTCGTTATTCAATCGTCGACTTCATTTTTAGTATCGTTACAATTCGATTTATCGATCCGTGACGATGATCGGTATGGATTTGTTCGATGGATAAAAGAAAACGTATCGTGATGACGAATCATTGTCCTCTCGTAGAAATAGGCGTTATCCATAAATCATTCCCACCAACCGTCTATCGGTTATGAAAGGTATCATCGAACGAAGAAATAATTGTTAAACAGCATGCAAGGCTCGTCCATTGCTGTATTGGGTGCGCGAGAGCCGACCATATTTATCCACGGAAAACATCGAGTATTCAGCGCGCGTCAATTATAATTTCATCGGTCGATACTATAGTAGAGTCCGGCATTGTCTCGACGAAAGCGATGACCGAGACACGCGAATAAATTAATATAATAAACGTAGGATACACCTTCCCGTCAAACGTGTCACCGTACGAATAGACCGGTTGGCGACGCAAGAATTGCGATCATCGCGAATCCTTCGGCCATTGCGTAACGTTATAATCACAATTTCATTACGTACGCATGGCGGAATGCCGCAAGGACAGGAAGTACGTTCATTATAGCATCCGTACATTATTATTTTTCTTTACGCGTTTATACGATACGAGAACTGTCGCCATCATTTTTTTGGTCGCTATTGTTGATGTTTATCGCCGCGACAATTAACGCGGAGAATATACTTCAATGCAATTTAATAGTTCGCGAAAAACCTGAGATTATTTGGATCATAAATTTTTATTTTTTTTTACTCCAAGTTGATTCGTTAATTTTTCCGAATACACGTGAATTTTTTTCGATCTTTTTTCTAATTTTCGGAAAATGTTGAATGAGTATTTACGGATATAAAAAAAAATGTTCGATCAATTAGCCAACAATATATCGAGTTGAAAGTGTCAAGAGATCTGTATCCTTGAAATTTTTCAAGAATTCCAACCGTGTCGTATTTTTTTTTCCGCGAAGGATAAGTCCGCTAACTATGCCGCTACTTCAACGAATTGTCTACACTCGACGAATGCAATATGTCAACAGAAATCCCAGAAGTGGTATTTTTGTTATTACGATCTCAGACAATTCGAATAGCGTATCGTGTCGTCCGCACATTCAAAGTCCATCCGTTTGATCGCATATACGCGTATACATGAACGAGCGAGCGAACCGAAAGAAGGGACGAACTACATGCTTATCTTAACCGACGACCGCATCCTCGATTCCACCATCGGCTATTCAACATCGACCGATGACGCTTTCAGCATCGTCGTCACAAGGTTCGCTTAGTCCGGGCGTCGACGCTGTTTCTATCGCTTCGACATATGTTCCCACTGTATCGACACCGACCGAGTACCGGCTCTCAATTTTTCAATTTTTTACTTTCCATCGAGTGTATCGCGTGGTCCGAGTTTTTTTTTTCTTTTTTTTTCACGTTCGACACAATTCATTTGACTTCGCCAGTGTTTTCGTACGACTCTTTGTGTCGTTACCGATACGATACTCCGAAAACGAAAAAAATTATTGGCTGCTTACTAAATAAATAAAAAAATAAATAAAAAAAATTAAAAAAAATAAAGCATAAACATTTTCAAAGCAAAGTCTTCGAATTGAACGATTTCGCAATGAAATTGTCATAGACTTTCTCGGTGCTCCGCATATCGACAAAGTGCTCTCATCGAGTCTAAGGCCCGCGTTTGCCTTGTCAATGGCAATTTACTCATCGATGTGTCGACCGTATTAAAATATAAATCAATCCCTTTCGCGTATCTCGCGATAGGCGCATTTTTTTTTTTTTTTTCATTTTTCTTCCGTCGCTTAGTTGCGCGTCCGCGGGTTAGTCAATGGCTCGTTCTCCTCGTGGACGGCGTCATCCACGGGCTCCCGGATATGCGATAAGCTCTCTCGTCGCCCGTCGCTCGCTTGTACCGCGACGACAACGCGATCGTGTCGAATAAAACGGGAATCATAACGATACAAGTGAGTTCACGTTTGTCAGCGCTCTCGATCGTCTCCCGCGTTCGACGAACGCGTTAATAATTATGTTGAAATAATTTTTTAAACTCTTTTTATTTTCATTTTTCGTGTCTATAAATAAAAAATAAAACAACAAACGACAAGTTGATTCGCAAAACTTTCTCGCTGTTATTAACGTCGTCGAATTTAGAAAAAAAATCAATCGAACGCTCTAACGTAGTCGACAGAACTTCATCGACGGTTTGGTTCGTCGCTTCTGTAATTATCGAGTGAAGACAAAAATAGCAAAAAAAAAAAAAGAAAAGCAACTTTTCCGTGGGTAAATATACAGTTTTAATGACGGTACATCGGTATTACTACGCGGTAAACAGTATCGTCCGGTATATTAATCGAGACTCGCGCGATCGCGAAAGTGTAAAACGACGAGTACTGTGTGCAAATTAAGTGAACGACTGAAAACTCGATATCTCGTCGAATATCGCGAATGAGTGAGATTTTTTCGGAGTGCGATCCGGATTTGCCTGAACTATTGTTCATAAAAAATAATTCATAAAAAAAAAGAAAGTTATCCGACATTCTTGGAAATCGCTGTAATTTTCATTTTTTTTTTTTAAATTCAACATCGAGAGAATTAAATTTTGTATACACTGTTTTTGGAAGGTCGATAATGATATTAACAACACAACGAGTGTTTTGTAAGGAAAAATTATGAAAGAAGGTCTGCGAGACACAAACGAGAGGTTTATAATGCAAAGACGCAAATGCGAAAGACCGGTTGGCCGCCGCAATTAGCGTTGAATTACACGACGAGGAGGTAATTAATATCCCGTGTGCAAGGATCCGCGTGAGCGTGTGAGAAGATAAAAAAAAAACTATGCAGGGCCACAGAAAAGTGTGGAACTCCATTGTGAGACGAAGGAAGAAGAATCGTTTCGAATGCACCGTCGACGAGGACGCGGGGAACAGTGACAGTAGCGTTTGTGAGTAACTATGAGACGATACGCGCGATACGCGAGACAATCGAAACCAGTTGCTTTCCCGCTTGGATACTTATGCTTTAATCTCGATTGGCTTGGAAACATTTTTTTTTTTTTTTTTTTTTCCAATGCGCAGCACTTCTACGCTTTTGATATAAATCGATGTTAACGAATGACAAGTTAACCATTAATTTAACGTAAAAAATAAACGATACTGCGCTACTCTCGCAATTTTTCAACGCTTCTCAACCCCGCAAAATGATAAATCGGTGCCGACAATAATTCTTACAACGAAAAAAAAAAAAAAAAAAAAAAAAAAAAAAGTAGAACGACTCCATACGCTGCGCAAGCATCGGGCGTATCGTTTGTTTCCAAGTGCAAGTGCACAAGAGTGACGAGAGCCACGAGTCTCTCGGGATCGAGTGACTAATTAGACACGTTGAAATGTATTTAATTCGAATGCCACGTCGTTAAATGCGCACTTGGAGTCTCGTAATTAGCATCAGGTCATGCAATCAAGATCCTTATATTGTACGTATGCTGCGGCGTACTTCGGGACCTCTGAGGTCCAATGAATAACGTAAAATCGATGGGGCGCAGGCGCTCGTATCGTTACAATGTAACTGCGGTACGTTGTAACTCGTCGATTGAAGCGGCTCATTTAAATCCCGGAGGCCTTTATACAGATAATATATTTACACTCGTTAATTATAACTTCGTAACGATCACCGACAATTTATTATTCATATTTTTATCGTCAGCGTACGGGGCATTCCGAGCGAAATCGATCTTCGAACTCTCGTGTTTTGTCATCGATTAAAAAAAAATGTTTAACAATAAATTACTTTCGGAAAAAAAAAAATCTCAGAAATGTTTTCTCGGATACTCATTGGCTACTATTTTTTTTCATTATCAAAATTATTTCCGTTTAAAAATATGAATTTCGAAAAATGAAAAAAAAAAAAAAAATGTAAACAAGGTTTGCGAGCGATTTGGCGTTAAAAAATAATTAAACACGAAACCGTCGATGTAATTGGAAAATCGGTGTTCGGTTGACGCGAAACGTCCCATGTAAATCATATATAATCTATCGAGATCGAGATCGTACGACAAATGATTTTTTAGTGCCAATTATCGTGGCTCGTTGTACGATTGGTACACCGTAATGAGACGAAAGACAATGCAAGTCTATAGTATAATGCATATTGAGAATCGCGACACGGCAAGTCGGACAAAGAGCTCAGACCCGTTTCGCTGATTCTCGTTCGCTCGACCTCGGAATTCATACAGACATCATTGACGAAGCAACGCGTATAGCAACGTGTATACCAAATTTGTGCGCATTTTGTCGTAAGAATACACTTTTAACCTCAGTCCCGGATAATTAGACTTAATTAATATACCGTTGATGAGGACGACGAGAGCGTGGAAAAGGTTAAATAAAAAAAATTTCCGACTGAAAAAGAAGTGTAATAAAGAAATTATATTGACAAAAAAGAGTGAAATAACAATGAATTGTTATTTTAATAAACTTCAATGTATTCAACGAATGAGAAGACAATCTTCGGAAAGATTGTCATACGGGAATGAGTCCCGCGATCTCTCGATCTCTCGCCGCTTTGCTTAGGTACACGAGGCAAATGGAATTATTTAACGCGGAATAGACTACACGGAAACAAAATGATTAGGTGCCGGAAATAATAGTTATTTGTATTTATAAAACGAGCAAAACATATTCACGAGTAAAATATGCGAAATGTGTGAAAACAAAGGACCATTTTCAGGAATTAACGATACTCGATAATATTTGTTATTATTCGCGCGTACAATTGTAAGAAACATGCGTGCAAAAGTTAGTCGAAGAAACGTTTTATCGGTCGTTTGTTAGGATAGTCTCGTTACTCTCCCACGTGATATTGAGACGTGACTCATAGTCCAATCCCCTCGAACACATATATGTATGTTAACGATGCACCTACGATACTATACTCACCGCTCGGCAATCTCGTATTGGTTAGGCGCTCTATAGGCGCGTATCGTCTATCGTCTGCTGTACATCGTCGTTTTTCTTAAGTACTCGGAAAACTTGTACTCCGAAGTGGCGTTGAACCGGTACTACGCTCACTTGAAAACTCAAATTGTTAACGTCTACGAAAAAGCGGCTCGTTTCCCTTCGAGACTTCGTCACCGCGGAGGCGCGGATTGTTTCCGGTTTCTCGAGTCGAGATGAAAGCTGAGACGAGATTCACCGACTCGGTAGGTGAATATTGTTTTCCGGTGTAGTAAAAAGGAAGCGGTGGGCAGAGAAGAGTAAAAAGAAGCATAAAGAGCCGTACGAAGTGGGAAGACTCGATTTCAAACCGACTCTACTCGAGAGTTTAGCGCACTGAGAACAAGTTGCACATCCAACCTTTTCGCAACGCTCGCGATCGCGATGTTTACATCGATCGAATGAAATCGGCAAAACACATTCTGCTGAAACACTCGATGCAATAGGCTGTATCTATATTATTCTATGCAAAAAATGGAGAATCGATCATTTATTAAATTCGCTAAGTCTATTAAATGCGCGTAAAGAGATAAATTTTTGTAAAAATGATTTTTAACCGGTCGTCTTATGGGTAATATCTCATGATCCATCGCGCGACAAAAGATCGCAGTTGATAATCGATCCTCCGCGGCAAAGTCGACAACTCGACTCTCTGCAGCAGTCGAGTCGCTGACCGAGACGAATGAATGAACGCCCACTCGTCTCCGGTCCGGCATCCCGCTTTGCCTCCAACTTCGGGCTGTCGGCTGTTCTCTATGCGACTTGTCCAAAGTCGGAAGGGCGCGCCGACGCGGGCGTTTCCGTAATTCGTCTACCGGCTAATCTTATCAATGGTTACAGATAAGAAAAGCTCTCGCGGTAAAAAGGATCTCATGCGTTATAATTGTCATTTGTTCATTCGCTAAAATCCACGCGCTCTTCAACGGAACTTTTCACGTTAAATCCAAGTTTGACCGCTCAAAAACGTGAATAAGCGTGAAATACTTGAGAAAACTATTATATTTTTACAGTTTTTAAATTAAGCAAATAATCTTTTTTATAGCTGTTAGTTACTCTTTTTTTTTTTGTTTTTCGACGGATAACTATTAGATCGCGCGATTGATTTTTTTCTTGTTTCCTAAATCTATTCTAAATATATCGAGTCTCGAAGACACCAGTAGATTTTTTTGAATAAAGAAAACACGAAATGAGCTCTCATTGCGTTAGGCTTTCTTCATCCTTGCGATAGCACAGCTGCTTATTATCGTCTTTGCTTCATCGACACCGAAAGGTCGTAGCTTTTTGCTTGTCGTTTATATCCTCGTCCGCGCAGCTTCGCTTCAAGCTTCTTCGACAAATCGATCGAAAAAGAGAGATTTATAAAGGAGGAAAATGGAATGCTTTCGCCAACAGCGCCCTTGTTGAGGAAAGGGACGAATCTGCCGACGAGAAGGGGAGAAACGTCTCAGCAACAGCACCGACATACCATGGACCATCAAGAATTCTCGTGCTTCCGCGAGATCGACGCTAATCTTCTTCGCGTTCAACTCCACAGTAAGTTTTCGCTCGTCTCCGATATTATCTTCTTTCGCTCCGAACAAAAGAACAAAAACATACGTCGGACCCACATATGCGACGACGACGTGATCGTGATGAAAGCAAACTACGGCATTAGCGAAACCGTTTATTATCTCTCTTTGGCTTAAGTAAACTGCGAACATTTGTTTAGCTACGATCCTGAAGAAACCGCCCGCGCGCTCTTCGCTTATAATCGACTGAAATATCTCCGTTCCCTCGAAGCTTCAATTTATCCTACGCGTGGGTATACATTTAAGCTTCCCGTCTCGCATGAAAAAACGTCCATCGAAAATATATCGTGCAAAATATTTCCGTCCAATATCGCTGTATCACGGATACATTTTACGATATACTTGTAATCAAATTTTATACATTAAAAAACAATTCACAAATACTAAAGTTTTCCATTCTCGCAATTCCTTGTGACGAGAATGTCATTTTTTATCGATACATCGAAACAATATAAAAACGCGCAATGTAACATATATTTATTTCTTCTGTGTATATCTTCGTTCCTCCCGAAAGCGTACGGCCATTGCACGAAATTCAACTGTTTTTTTCTCGTTAGCGATATTTTACCAATATGGATCGGGCGCCACGATCGGCCCGAATGGATTTTCAAATGTTTTGAAAAATAGAGAAATACATCGTCGTCCCCAAGGATCCCAACTATATTTTCACAAAATTCTCAATCTCTCGAAAATTTGCCTCCTTTTCCCTGATTTTGCGTTGCGCAGTCGGTAACGCGTGGGCTGCTGCAACTTACGACGCTCCCGAAACTTTAAATTTCAGAATCCTCGGAATGTATAACGGCTTTGAACGGTGTATTCTAACGTCAATAACACTGATGCATTTTACGGAAAAGCGTCTATATAACTAAAACTAAAGTAGTCATATTATTTTTTTCCGCTCTAAATTATTCTGGAAGAGGTATTCGCTATTGTTAGTGACTTCCTTATCGACCGAACGAATCGACGTTCTCGCGTACCAAGTTGGCGCTCGACACGAGCATTTAGAATTGTTATAAGCATTTGAAAAATGATAATATCAAAAATGAAAATAAATAATAATAATAATAATAATAATAGTGGGAAAATAGGTTTCATACCGATAGTCATCATCGTACTCGTCGCGTTCACGAAAGTTAGATTGCCGCGATGAAGAATGACGCATACGCGGTGAAGGAGTTGCGTAAAATGTATCGTGCAATTGTACGAGGAAATCTTTAGTGATAATCGCAAAATTGCCCAACGAAAGAAAGGTGTTTTTGTTACGCTAGCGTTACGGACGGCGAGAAGATTGGTCGGGTGAGAAACCGCCTCGCGTTCGAGTTTATTTCCGCAGCGAGCACGGCGTTGATTAAACAAACTATTAGGTAACCCGTTCGCGCGAGTCCAGCGGAACGAGAGGAGAGTGAAAAAGCTTGGAAAACTGGCCAATCTCCGGGGTATCGGACGACTCGCCAACTTTGAGGAATCCGCCGCGGGTTTCTAGCGACGGAAGTTGAACGCTTTGAACTCGAAATTAACTCCTGTATCTCCATAATAGAATAGTTTACAATACGCACGAGAATACGGCGCAACGTGGACGTGTACTGTAAAGGCTTTCGCCGCATTATACAACCTCTCGAAGACAGTATCGGTCACCGAAAACTCGTAGTCATTTTAAATTGTTCGGTAAAACTATACGCTTACACGACGGTGACGAAATCACCGAATGGAACAATGATCGACGGATTTACACCGGTGGAAGGGCCAACGGAAGTTAAACGAAGCGAATAAAATGCTCAGCGGGAGGGGAGATCGGGACAAAATTAACTATCGCGATAAAATTTCCCGGACAAACGTGGTGACGACGTCGATGCGGAAAAAAATAGACTATACCAATTTTTTTATGAAAATCGTAAACTGCAATTATTATTTGTGGTAATAACGAAACTTTAAAGCGAATTTTATTGAATAAAAATCTCTTATTGCTTCCGCAATTTTTCTTTATTCAACTATCATCCATGAGAGAGAACCGCGAACGATTTATTTGTCCAATCGGAATAGAGTAAAATATGTTCATCAATATTTTTTTACAAGTGCGAACGCGTTTTCACAATAATAACGAATTTTTGTGCAGATAGTTTTTTTTTTACGTTTTTAGGTGTTTTTATTAAATCTTCCGATTAACCGCTTTTATTTCGATACTTTTTTTTTTCTGCCGTATATCGAACCGTCGCTGGTGCAGAGGTCAATTTCCGTTTCGGCCGAAATGAACGGCGAAATGCGAATGAGTTTTTTTTCTTCCCGGAAATAAATGGCGGGAAAACAGCGATTTCGAAACTGGCGGTGGTCCGCAACCCCTGTCCCTCTCGCACCGTTTCGCGCGAGATAAATGTTCCGTGCGATGCAATGCAGCTGCCGCTCTTGACACCCCGCATTCGCTCCCTTGGTGTTTCGTATGCCAACGTATAGGACTCTCGTCGCTGTTTGTTCTGTGCGTCTCTCGTTGCGCCGCGACACAGTTGCGACTCGTTATCGCCCCACCGAAAAAAAAAAAAAAAAAAAAAAAAAAAAAAAATGAAAGAAATACGGCAATCACCTTCAGGGATCGATATGCCGCATTCTCGGTCGTGCGTTTGCTATGGCGCTCGGCACTCGAGAAATTAGCTTTTCCCATTCTGTATATTTGTTACGATGTACTTTATCTATACCTATTTACCTATTTGGTGGTGCTGCTGCTATTATCGGAGTAACAGGAGGAAACGATCGAGAAATTTAGAAATCTAATTAATTTTTCTAATTTTTCAAACTAATTTTTCAGTTTGGAGGTTTTTTCATTCTCGTATATATGTAAAAATAATTATTATATACGTGATTTGTAATTATTGCACATTTTTTCCAACTTTTCAAACCGAAACAAAAGACGAATTTTCATACGAATCCAAATGATTTCTATCGGTACTGTACAGTACAGTAGGTCAATGAGCTTCGCGCTCCGCGTAACGGTGGGGGGGAATGAAACAGCGCGAAACCTGCGAAAGCCGTCATCACCGACGAAGATTGACATTATTTTTCTCGCTGTCGGGAACTTGTCGTGCCTTACGCGCGTGTGAGAGTACAGTACGGGCGTACGACGCACGCATAGCGTGTACCACACTGTTGCGTAACCGTTAGATCGGTGCAATGGGTGTCAATGTGCGGAAGTACACCGGCGCAACGAGTTGCCCTGTGTGCGCGTCCGCGCGCGCGTGTCTCGAACGTTAAGTGGGCTGTATGAAGAGACAACACTTCGTCGCTGTGTAGAAAAGTATATATTTCGACGGATAGTATATAGAGCCCATTTATGGAGGTTCCGCGGTGATTCTAACGGATCAACAATCGTTTGCCGCGATATAACCGCATCGTATTCAAGAGCGCGGCAACTTCTCGCTCGCTTAGCGTATATAAAGAATCGTTTAAAAAACAAAATAAAAAGAACTTCCAGTCGCGGTCAACCATTGGAACATTGTCTTTCACCTTTTCCCAGGAATTAATTAATCGACCGCCACTGTTGCAACTCTCTGCGTTGCGAAACACGCCAAACCAATGTCGCGAGGATATTCGATCATTTCTCCGAAATCGTTTCGACTCGTTAGGGATGTCTATTGTTTAATTGAACGACGATGGGGAGTGGCAATGTAACCGGTATTTCGTAGTTGTACACTATACACAGTGTATTGTTTTGTTATTCAGCGGTCAACGAGCGCTTTACAGTGCTTAAACGGAATTTCGGTCGTTGCAATGCGCGAATCACCGACGTATTGCTAAATTGTTGAAAAAAAAAAAAACGAAAATATGAATGTTTTTTTTTTTTTAAGAATAATCGTAATAATAGTAATCCGATCAAATGATTTTTTTTTTTTTCACTAAAAAGTACGCCCTCCCCCCTTTGGCACATCCCTTGAAAAATAAAAAAAAAATAAAAATGTTTATTTTCCGAGATAATAATGTATTGACTTCGAAATAAAAATGGAAATTAATTTTGTTGTTGTTTTTAACTCGTTGTTACAGGTGAGTCGAAGTCTCTGTCTTTACCGAGAGGTTTTCCCCCAACCTTGGAGGAATATAACGACGACGAAGGTAAGTGAGAAAGAGCGCCAACGAGGCTGCACCTTGTCGGTTTCTTCGTGTCTTGCGAGAGCGTAGCGTTTCTACGGACTACAAAAACATAATGCTCGTTGCACACGTATTCTTGTGAGAACAAAGATGTGGCATTTCGCGGAAGAGTTAATTACAAAAGTACAATTGTATACTCCTCGTCGGAGTGTAGCGAACTCGTTCCTTATGCGAATATTCCACAGAGAGCGACGTCTTTCGCCGCGAGTTACACCGGTCGATCGCGGTGGTTACTCGATTTCTACTCGTGTGTAGCAATGCAATTTTTTTCTTTCTTTATGAAAATCGAAAAAAAATTTCGACAAAAGAGTTTATCCGTAATTGTGTAATAGTGGGATACAGCGAAACAAATATTGAATTATCGTTCGGAAATATCGGTCGAGTAAAGTGATCATTTATCGGGCCAAACGAAGCTTCACAAGATTTATCAAAAGTTTACAATTGTTATTCGATTGAATTGAAATCCGGTAAAAAAAATGAAAACTTTCAAGCCGCGAGATGTTTACCAATCCTCAACAAGGTTCGCCAAACGGCTATAGGGGGCAACGGGGCGGACAAGTCGTAAGACTCGCCGAGCAATTACGCGCTCGGGTAATGTCGCGACTGTTTCTCGCTCCCCGGAAGAGTCGCCGTATTGTCTGATGGCACTGTTTCGGTTCTGCCGCTGTATCCTTTTCGAGGAACAGAATCATCGGGCGCCGAAGCGCCGGGCGTGACAAGAGTGGAACGCGTTACGGTGGCTAGAAATGCCGGAAACGAAGGACCTCGACGGTATCTCCCCCCCGCACCTAGAATTCTTGGACAATTTGCATTTCCGGACGTTAAAGATTCAACGATACCGCGTGTCCCGTTGGAAACTAAAAAAAAAAAAAATTTGCGACCTCCCAGACGCGACAGTCATCGAGGGAAAAGTTTAAAAAATCCATTATTACGGTAGATGTACCGTTTGTGGACATTTTTATTATTATATTCTTCGAATTTTTTTTTTTTTAAACCGCAAGTTGATTCTTCGAAAGTTCTCATATAGATTCACTGAATGTTCTACTCGTTTTTTTTTTTAATTTTAATTCGATTATATTTTGTTTTAATGTTTCGAATGCGATTGCCACATTCGGACCCAAAATGGCCAAAAACGGTACGTCTACCCTATAATTTCAATTGGTGCTGCCGTTTTTTTTTACAGAATTTACTTAATCCGATTGAAAAAAAAAAAAATGATTTTTGTTCGTTCGTAATTTTGTCAAGTGCGGGTAAAGAAACAGTGGATCGTTCCCGTGGCACGCGTCATAGCGTATCTCGTCGGATCGCGCGTCGGTTGAAAAGGCGCAACGTTCGAATGTGTCCCAATGCGCGCAGTCGAACCGTTAATTATTCAAATTAGCTCACGCGCTTTCGCATGATGTAAACTCGCGGGGACTCACACTAGCGGCTGCTACCTCCGCCCGCAGTCCCGACGGTTCACGCGTACCGCGTTACCTTGATTCACCGTACACGGTAACTGTGGTACAGTACCCCGTTGTAGGGATATCCGGTACCAGCTACCTACACATTTACCAACACTTCCGGTCGTATGCCACTCATTGCGCATGCGCTACGAACACGCGGCGAATAACTTGTCCGCCCCGTAGGTACTCGCGACCTTTCTTCGCGCATTTGCCATCGTTCACTCGGACAGTTTACTTCGCAAACAGAATTTGGATATAAAAGATTATTCACTCGATTTACCGATCGTGTAACCGTCACGATGGAGAAAAGAAGGCGACCGGTGCATCAATTTAACACGGAAAAGTTTCTCCTTCAGAAATAAATGAATGTACGTCGATTATAAAAACAATGGTAATATAGGTGGATCGAGTCTCGAGGAAGCGCGACGCATACTCGACTAGAGAGTTGATTTTCCTCGAAAGACAATCGTGAGAATGATAAGATGTTCGCGCGAAATGAACGAATCTACTACCGCGAATAGACTTGCCGATTAATCTGCGACCTCTGTCTTGGCGTATAATCGTTCGTACAATTCCTCCGCCGCGAGCTCTCTGAGAAAATCACGCTTTTCCGACAAATTGAGGAAGCGCAGTGTTCCGTAATAGAAGTGTAATAGAAATGGCCAAGGTGAAAGCTGGAATGCTTCGATTCCAGTTTTCCTCTCTCAGACGTGTACCAAGAAAATTGTACCCGAGTCTGTCGAACGCGCATAGTGTTCGCGTTTTCGGATATTCGCGTAATTCCTGTCAATAATTTAGTACGATTTTCACTCGCGAGTTCATCAGTCGGCACGTCCGGACGATATGATAGGAATTCAGATCGTTGATGGAAAGGGTCGATAAATAGGGGATAACAGAGTTTACCGGAAAGTTGCCGTTGTCCTTGTATTTGTACTTAGAGGGGACGAGAAATGCACATACGGAAAAGGTGCCGGTAAGCGCGGTAAGCGGGTGGCAAGCCCTTTTTTTTGCGCACGCGCGCAGCTCGTTACACCTCGTCCCACATTTCAGCGCTGTGAAAGTGCAGCGCCACTCCTTCGCCACTTATTTTTCATGCTTTTCCTATCTTACTTACGCTCTTCGTAACCTTTGCCACGCTAAGCTTCGATACGTTTCTACTTTCGTCTAAATTTGCAATAAAATTAATGTCTTCTTGCTATCTGTCTATCGAGACTTCGAATACCTTTCTCGATTCTTTCATTTTTTTTTTTTCGACCGCCCCGTTAGTTTGCTCGTTTGCAACAGAAGCGAGAACGAGTTCTCTGAAACGCAGAGCGGGTTGACGAAACTGCGGGAAAACTTTGCGTAGATGTCTATATATCGACGCTGTACGAAAGCGGACGCGGAAATAATCGGCTCTTGGCATCGAGCCGAAACGCGACGCGCCGAATTTGCGAGCGTCCGCGAGGAAACGGGAGCGCGGAAGCTTCAGCCGCGCTTCTTCGCGTTCTCCCGAAAGCACCAAGCGAGCGAGTGTACATTTTAAAAAAACCTTTGCGCAAGAAGCTCGAGGTCGGTACAGGACAATTGCATCGACCTTTTACTCTCACCGTAGAGAACGACGCAAACATTGTTTCCGCCTGATTGTTATGCGCCCGGAGGTGGCTACAAGCCCGGATATTGAGCCAAAATATACAGTAGACTCTCGATTTTCCGAACTCTCGATTATATGAACTCTCGATTATCCGAACTCTCGATTATATGAACTCTCGATTAGCCGAACTCTCGATTAGCCGAACTCTCGATTTTCCGAACTCTCGATTATCCGAACTCTCGATTAGCCGAACTCTCGATTATCCGAACTCTCGATTAGCCGAACTCTCGATTTTCCGAACTCTCGATTATCCGAACTCTCGATTATCCGAACTCTCGATTTTCCGAACTCTCGATTAGCCGTACTCTCGATTTTCCGAACTCTCGATTATCCGAACTCTCAATTTTCCGAACTCTCGATTTTTCGAACTCTCGATTATCCGAATTCTCGATTTTCCGAACTCTCGATTTTCCGAACTCTCGATTAGCCGAACTTTCGATTATCCAAACTCTTGATTATCCGAACTCCGAACAGGTCCGATCCCAATTAGTTCGGATAATCGAAGCTTTACTGTAGATAGGCACAATACGCCGTGGATGTACAAGACGTGACAAAGCTGTAGAAAATAAATTGCCGACCGTAAAAATAATGATAATAACAAATTTTAATGGTAATAACTCAAGTTTGAACCTACATCGTTAGGATGAAAATACCTTTTAGAATACCCTGTATACCAATTTTATTTATAGGTACATTCGTCGTTACGTTGAGTATCGCTGTTTCCTGGCTGCCGTACCTCGGATTATAGACAATGCGCGTTAGATATTTTTCTTTTTTTTTTTTTCGCGTTCGGCAACTCGTTGAACGGCGTTTGGGTAGCCGATTGTTCCTATATTCGTGATTACACAAGTTTTCTTTGGCCCGCCGGCTCGCTGCTGTTCCTGGAGCGTTATGTAGGTCGTTGCGAACGTAAACGAGGTGCCGGCATACGAGTTGCCTCGAGCTCGAGATATACTATATAGCGTATATCGACAATGGATTTTGGAAACGAAGAACTCGGCCACGCGGATCATCTTCGTTTTGGTATTTCCAGACGAAATTTCGTAGAGCGTTTTAAATCGTTGATTTTCTTCAGTGAAACATTGGAAAATGTTTTCATACCGTTTTATTTTTTGTTTTGTTTTCTTTGCAAGTTCGATTGGTATTTGATTTCGTAAAATTGAACGACGATTCGTCGTCGACGTTGAATTGCATTTGCCAATTGTGCCAATAGTGAATAATTCAGTTCGTTCTGCGTATGTAGGTCGCGAAGGGAATCTATATAGCGACGACCATCGCGATTTTGGAAATCGCCCGGGCGTATGCCTCCTCCGTGCATCCCTGACCTTTGTCGGTTATCCGCATCGCGTCATACCGAACCTCTGTGTATCCATGCGCAATGGCTCGACTTTCCTGCGGCAAATTCCTTCGGCGCCATATCCAATTTATCGGACACTACGACGAGACGGTTAAAAAAAAAGTCGAAGAAAAGAAGAAACTATGGAGAAAAGATCGGAGAGTGTGAAATAACGAAGGGAGTAATAATAATGATAAATAGAAAAAAAAGATCATCGCTGTGAGAGAGTTCCCACGATAATGCGAACCGACTTTTATCGCCTTCCGGGTCGTTTTCTCGCTCTGTTCCTTTCGAATTATTAACTCATGCTGAATTCGACGACGGCAACGGAAGAGTCCCAATTCTCTCGGTTGCAACCGGTGCATCTCGCACCATTCATTGCTCCGCGAAAAAAAATAATGCTTCACAATTTTACTCAATTTTATCAACAATGACGTGTGCAAACGGCGCCATGTAGAAATACTGTTTTTACGAGATAAATATTTTAACATCTTCGTAACTTTCGAATATCTTTACCGCTTCTGGCCGATTGAAATAACAAACAATTTTGGTGCTCATTCGACTCGCGCGCCAACTTTCAGCTCGATTTTCTCGTTTTTAATTTTTTTTAATCATTCCAAAGAGGTTCGCGGTAAAATCTCAAAGAAATATTTCATGAAAATAGAGGAATTGGAAAGGTGCGACATAGATAAAGAGCAAAGTAACTGACAATCGTATACATCGCGTTTCAAACAATTATCCTTTCTAAAGTTACTCGTGAACCGTCATTTCAATGGATATCTTAAAATTGTCCGCATTTAAAATTTCTTGTCCCTGCGCTGCTATACATCGAACGAGAGAAACACAATTGACCGTACAAAGCTACAACGTTCTTATTATTATTATTTTAAGACTCTGTCGGGCCGTAAGAAAAACTTTATTCCGAACTGCGCTATCCGCGGCGCTCACATCAAAAGAATTCTATAGATCTATATTATAGAGTATATATAGATATACGCGTATAGAATTCCCGTAGAATCCTCACCCGCATAGCCTCCGAGACGTTTTCAAATCGTTCCGAACAATGTCGCTCTCAAATCGGAGCCAAGAACCGGTCGTCTGTACTCCGCGCTATGACTATCCAACTTTGTGTCTTTTTCGCTCTATAAAAATCTATGAAAAGTTTGGCAAATTGAAAAACTTGTAAACGGAAAAACGCACACGCGCAGGGGAATCGAAAGAATTGGCAGTACGAACGCAGAGCAAAAGCGACGCGCCGGATGCGAATGGACGGAATAAAGTCGAAGAAAAAGTAACGATAGGTGAAACAGAAGAGAGCAGCTATAGAGATACAACGTTGAGCGACAACCGTCCAAAACTTTCCGTGTGAACGTTTCGCGAGGGAAGGTCCATCCGCGTCTCAGATTTTCTTTATTTTCTCGGCGACGATTTGAAAACGTCAGAATTCTTCGACACGTAAGTGTTTCAGCGAAAACTTGTCTCGACAACTTTTCAGTCTTCGTGTTTACCGTTTTTTTTCCCTTTTTATCGCGCTTGCCGCATGCAGACAAAAAATGAACAGTAGAGACGCTTTTGTTTTTTTTTTTCACTCGAGAACTTCAATCTCATCGTCCACGTGTTGCTCGCTTGACCGTTCTTTCCATTCGATAACTTCCGTCATCTTTGTCGTCGGCGTGGCTTCGCGAGCAACGACCGCCGTGGTGTCGGAAACCCTACGCAAGCGAGTTCCGCGGAAATTTCCAGTCGGAAAGTCAAACATAAATAAATAAAAATAGATGGCGAGAAGGAAAGATTCGAAGAGTCGAAATCCCCTCTGCGAAGACGAGCTGCGAGTACTTTTTTTTTTTTTTTTTTTTTTTTTTCGCGTCAATCTTATTAGATACCTCGAGGGTTTGCGATATTTTACTTCACAACCGAACGCTTTATTTGCACAACTTATAGATACCGTGCGTATAGTAGTAATCGGTAGTACTTGAGAGGTAAAAAAAAATGAGCAAAAAATCGATGTATATTCGTCAGGATAATTCGATGTCCGACCTCTCGTATCGTTTAAGAAATAAAAAAAATGAATGCGTGTAACCTTTACTCGCGATTGTAGTGAATCATCTTTATATGAAATCGCAAAATGTATCGTATTACGTAAGCTTTTGTAACATTACTATGCGTTTGACGCACTTTTCCGTGAAATAGCCGAATGGAAGGCGTAACGCATAATGCGTAGTCTCCTCCGAACCTATATAACTTATTCTCTTTTTAAATTGTAAACGGTTACGTGTAACGCGTAACGCTTTACTTTGTTACATATTTGATTTGTTCATTTGTGAAATCAGAGAAATCAACGCGTAACGGGGAATGCATTCACCGACTTTACTATGAAAATGCCAACGCGTAGGTAAGAAACTTACGGCGTAACCTATCCGCGACTTGGTCTGCTATGGGATAACGGAGCGTAACGCGTTACGCGTTGCCAATAATGTGACTTATTCTACTGTGAAATGGAAAACGTGACTTATTCTACTGAAAATGCAAAACGTCTCTAAAGAAGTTTCGCTTCAAAAATCCATTGAGCTTTACATCCGTTCTCGTGGAACGTTCGATAACTCTTTTGCCGAAATAAACTCTACAAGGATAAGATCGCATTTTTCCATGAGGCTACGAAAGTCTACGAATCTTACTCCGCTTTCACGTGAAGTTCGCAAAGAGCTTTTAAAACTTTTTTCACTTCTTCAATCTCCGAAGGTCCATGAAAACCGTTGCTCTACGTTGATCGTTTCAATCGATCGATGCACTCCCGGGAAACTGTACTTTCGTTTGACAACTCTACAGATCGCGGACTGTCTCGCCGGCCGAAAGAGGTTCGAGAGAGTAATGCAAATTAATTGACAAATTATAGAGACAGTCGCGTTGAAATATTGAGTAAATTTTAGCGAATTTGAAGTAACGAAAGAAACGACGAAGCGATAACTAGAGAAGGAAAAGTCGTCGAGCAGAAATGAACTATACGTCTGTACGAGAAGAAGGATTTTAGGGTTCAGTTTTGTATCGCTTTGCTCGGTTGTTAAACCATTTATTCGTCTCATTTTTGAAGTTCCGCTGATGATTTCCCGGGCGAATCGAGCCGTGGCGATCGGTGAATATCGCAGGTGCGCACGTGTGCGGCACCGGTAATGAAAATGAAAACGTAGACATTCGTATCCGCGCGCAACAGTTGTATCGATCCGAATATCAATAGCGGTAGTACGGGGTGAAGGCGACGTTATTGTTCTCTCGGTCCGTACGACAAATCGTTGGCTTTCGTATCTTTTCAATCTCTGCTATTCGCTAATGAGTCTCGAGCCGCCGAATCCGCGACACGTACCCAAAGAGTGGGCGCGCGCGAGAGAAAAAAAAATGCATGTATTTTTTTTGTTTTTTTTTTTTTTTTTCATTTTTTCCTCAACGGTAATAATACTCGCGGGGCTCACAGGATAACGCGCCAAAATAACGATAACACGGCGGATCCGTCCGATCCTCGGTTCTTCCGGTCTTAATACCGAATTTATAATTACGAGTATCGAATTCTGACAAAACTCGAAATAAAAATTTTTTTAACAAAAATTTATCCCGAGGAAAGCTGAAAAATAACGAAAAGCGCTTTTTTTATGAAAAAATCATCGGCGGAAAAAAAAAAGAATAATGAAAAAATGGGAAAATTGGAATTCGTTTCGACGATACATATAGATAGAATTGGAAATTTTTTTTTTAGGTTTGTAAAACCTGTCGAAGAAACGAGGCGCGATGTTTCATTTTATTAAATTCACTTTCGTTTTTAACTTGCCGAGGGATCCGGCCAGTGGCCCCCCAACCGAGTTGCGCAACCTCTCGGCTCAACGGCGTCTCGCTTGCGGCATCAGTGGCTCGGTTTCCATACGTATATGCAAGTATATATATCTCGTTGTCGTCTACCGGCATGACGAGCTATCTCCGTCTGGTCTGTACTCGACGACTCGTGGCGCGCGTCGAACCTCGAGTTCCAGATGCTACCGCGGTAAAGACGCTCAACCGTTACCGAACCAAAATGTGCCCCGATCTCCATTTATTCATTTATTCATTTTCAAAACGCTCCGTTATTCAAGACGCTACTTCCACTACTTAATTTGACGAATTCACTTGTACGTTTTAAATAAATGTTAAATTAGCCCTTTGAGATCGAAAAAAAAAAAAAAACTACAATACTCGATGTTTTTCTCTCTCTCGTCATTTATTTCATTTCCTATATTCATAACATCTGCGGAAAAAAGAACGAGAACGTTCCTTATAGATAATTGAAAAGGAATTTTGAGGGATTTTTGTCGTTTACTCTCTCGTAGAATCATCGGACATTGAGCCATTTGCCTAATATTTCAATCGAGTTTACCGATAGTCAGCCGCGTAACGATGCAGTTCCGCCGGTCAAGGCTCTTCGCAACGTCGCAAGAGACGAGAGAATGCACGACGATTCGACGCGACTGTAGTCTATAGACTACAGCGATGTACACAGCGGCGTATAGTTTGTATAGGTACATTATGTATAACGACGGAGTAGGCAGCAGCAGCAGCAGCAGCAGCGCCGGGCGATGCGTGCCGCTGGCTTCGAAGCGAGGCGAGTTGGATCGTCGCTGCCGGCATCGCTGCGCGCTCAGACGAGACAGACATAGCGCGCGACCCACCACCTCCAACCGCAACTCCGACAGTCCAGTTCCGATGTGCCCGCGCGACGGTACTACTCGCACGACGAACAAACCCGGCCGCTCGACTACACTCGACTGTTGTTTCACGCTTATTATTGTTTTTCGTTTTTCGTATCCCGGGGGATCGCCCCCGGTGCGCGCGCGTCACGCACAGCGGTAATGTTCGTATTATTCGTTGTACCTTTTTGGCGCTACCGTTCGAATTACAACGATTACAACGCTCTCGTATTTTTCTTTTTTTTTTTTTTTCATTAATACGTAACACGGCAATAATAAACATGCGACTTCGATTCGATTTGCTGCAATTGGAAATATTTTTCAAAAACCAGTGTCAAGTGAACGAAAAATAAACAAATTGTGTTCCGTTTCGGTTTCTAGACGAAAACACGACTGGAAATAAAGAGAAAATATATTTTTTTTCTTTCAATTTTTACATCGACGTCGTTTTGCTTCGCAACGTTTTTTTTTTTTTTTTTTTTTTTTTGCGCACTCGAGTCTCGTTGTTTTTCATTCTCTTTGCCACTCCGACTCTCCGCCAGAGTCACGATACAGAGCGATAACAATCGCGGAATCTTCGACGCGTAGATCAGTCAGATTAGATTTGGTAGGACGCGAGCGCCGGCGCGGGATACCGTTCGGGTAATAATCGTACTCGAGACTCGTTTACGCGGGCCAATATTCTCGTTAATGGAGTTACGACAAGATGCTTTCAGCGCCGAAGATCGCGCGCGGCGAAACGACGACGAACATCGTAGGGGAGCTAAAAAAAGCTGCGAACAAAATTAATTATCAACTCGTGCATTTTTCTCGTATAAAAATGAAAACTGACGTTAAATTTTTTTCAATAATTTCAAAAACTGGTCAATTTTCGTCGTTTAAAATGTTAGTTTTCGAGAGAAATTGACAAATATCGCGATAAAAGAACGAATCTTATTGTTATTTAGTAGAATTAAAAAAAAAGTAAAAGTAAGCGTACGAAAAAAAGATTCGAGATTCTCAGCCCGTTGTCCTTGGCGATTTTGCGTGCTCTCGCGGGAACACGCGGTGTACGCTGTCCGAGCGTTCGCGTTCAATGGCGTTTTCGCGCGCCCGTTGCGCCCGACCTTTCGAACGTCGACGCGAGTTTTTCTTATGGACATCGCGCCGTTCTATGCAACGGTAAAGCTTCGTTGTTTCCGAGAACATTTGGGTCGATCCGAGAAAACCAATTTCGACCTCAATTACTTTGTATTTTTTGCAAAGTCGCACGTTAATTCATTCGCGAAGGTTAGTCGTTATCAGGGCGCGTATGAGTCACGCGTTGAGCGGTGGGGCGCGATTAGTCGACTCGTCGTTGACCATCTCGTACAACGTATAGCTCCGTTTGATACCTATACCCTCTCCCGACACGCGAGTCTCTCTATACTTACCGCTTGCCGGCTACACGATCAACGGAAGCAACTTAACGATACTCTCTTTCAAAAATGAATACAATAATAATACGAATGTCGTAAAAAAAAATGATCGCCTTTTACATCGTATTCGCTTTCCAATTTTTTCTTTTCCCGTAACGCCATATATCGATGCGGCGTCTTCATCGCTTCGCCACTTTAGCTCCGTAATCGCAATTTTCGAAATTTTTTTTTCTCAAACTTTCGTAAACTTTCGTAAATCGAAGATCGAATGAAATTAATTTTTTTTTTTTTTTCAAAAACTATTGGAGATAATAAAGGGAAATTTTTGAATGTGATAAAAAAATTATCAACGGTTATTTAAAAAAAAGATACCGCCACCGGAAGAGCTTCTCGACCAGAATTTAATTGGATAAATTCCGTATAACAATGCGGATAATTTTGTGGTTAATCACAGTCGACGCGTTGCACAGAAATTACATAAATCGTTTTTTCCGATCGGCCTTCGAACAAAGCTGTATCACTAATTTTCGTTTTTTTTTTTTTTTTTTTTTTCTCGAATCCACTCTTAATTCCATCGTTGCGCAGTGTTGCTTTATAACGCGGATAAAATATCTCGTACGCGCGGCCACAGGAGAGACGTCCCACAATGGGAACTCTTCTACCGTAGTCGTCTCTCAGTCTCGTTTTACAGTCAGTCGCGGCGCCGTAACCGAGTTACCGAGTTACCGAGTTCCGGAAGAGCGAGACGAGTTTATCGCGCGTCTTTCCCCGTCCGGCTAATAGATAAAAGGGTGTATACTATGTACAGTCGACAGCCGAGAGTGAGCGTATCATCGCGCTACGGGCTCCATAAAGACATACGCTTCACTCGTGTTTTTTTCTTCCCCCGACGCTTCGAGCGATAATAATCTCGCACCTGTTTGCGCCGAACAGAGGTGGCGTTGCCGCGTTGCCGCGTCGCGCTCGACCGTAGAAGAAGGAGTATATTTCCTACTCGGCGCGTACTGTGGCACGCGGTGTCACAGGCTGCTGGACTCCGTCGAACGTTTTTTCCTCGCCGATTGGCTTTTTTCTCGGGGATTTCGCATTTTTTCGGTCTCCACTGCGTCTCCGCGCGACGTCTCGAAGAGGAGCCGATCGTCTTGCAAAATGTTTTTTTTTTTTTTTTTTCGAAAGTCGAAATGTCCGTGCGGAACGATAAACGACAGATGGAGGATTCAAACGACTCGCGAACAATTGCGCAACGATTCTTCTATAGCGCCGGATAATACGCGGTTTATCGAGAGGGTTTGCCGTTGAATCGTCATTTGGAAATAATCGAGTCATCGGTGTTTTCGTGACGTGTTTTCGTTACGCTAAATTTCCTAACAATAGTTATCTACGCGGCTGAGATTTCGAGATTGTCGGAGAGAATAATAGTATAACGAAGATTTTTACAGTGACGTTTTTTTTTTTTTTTTTTTTTTTTTTCAATTTTTTTTTACGTTCTTTACTTTTATAATATCGCTGGTGTTGACTAAACGCGTTGGTGGTTTTTATTTTTTTCGGTGCTGTAAAGTGACCTTGAAGACAGTGAGACAGTGAGTTCTCGCGTTTAATTAACGGACGTGGTTAATAATTCGTCGGAAACGTGAGAACGGGATGCAAGGAGTTTATTAAAACGCCAATGGAGAATAACTCATTTTTTTTTTGCGCGTAAAACAAAATAAAATATTTCGTTATTTATTGCAGTTGAGAGACTCGTTCGTGTGCAAAATTTCAACGACGCGAATAAGTGAAAAAAAAAAACAAAAAAACAAAAAAAATGTGTTAACTTGGCGAGGAATCGATTATCGATTTAACGAACGTCCTTTTTTCCGGTAAGCACCGGATATTAACGTTACCATTGATTATTCACAAACAAATCTGCAGACTCCCGAGAAAAGTAACGTATCTTTCTTTCGCCCGAAAAGAATGTCTCATTATTATTTTTTTTAATCCTTCGAAAGCAGAGTCTCGTGAAAGTAATAGTAACCGTGACAGTGAAAGGGAATAATCATTGTTGCGTTTATATTTTTTTATTTTATGGCTTTCGTAAAGGTCGCGTATTTTGTCGAATATTGCGATTCGAGTTAATCAATTCCGAAGGAAAGATGCGTTACCTCGAGGCGACACGGTCAATCGTCGATGACTCTTAGCTCCGTGTGATCCGCGGTATGATCCGCTTCCCTCGTTAAATTCGCACGTATTATCATCATCGTTATTATCGTTACTTGAGCTGCGAGTTGGTAATTACGCGCTACGCGGTAACAACGATTTCTCTGCTACGGTATCCGTAAAATGATATATCGTTCGGTCGTATCGTAGGATGACAACATTACGGGTTTCGGTTGTGAATTGTCGCATCTCCGCGTCGCGTACGAACGGTATGCGGAAGTTATCTATCTCGAAATTGCACTCCAAACTGTAATATCAGCGAGGATGACACAGTGCCAACGTGTCGATAAGGTTTACGATCGGACTGTACCCGCGCCGTGCCCTCTCTCCTCGATATCTCCGCGGGCACCGTCTGTCGAAGGAGTTGTCGCACTATTAACTTCCCCTCTTCTGTCCCCTTCTCTGTTGACGATGAAAAAAGTATCCGAATATGCGAGTCGCGTACATTTTGTTAGTTCGACGAGTCTAGTATTTGGTGTAAATCTGTTTATTTATCGTAATACATCGTAATACATCGCGACAATCCGCGCGATAACCTCAAAATTGCGCGAACAAAAGTGGAAAATTGCATAACGCGCTACTTAAGAAAAATTCCGAAAAATATGATTTTCTTGTCTCCGTCCTTCGAAAAAATCGACTCTAATAATATCGCGTCTTTATTTTATTATTCGTAAATAATGCAACGTGAAAAATTACTGCGGCACTTGTGTTGCATCACCGAAACACGAACGACGTATATATTGCGCGCTTTATACGCAAAAGTTTCGTCGAACACCGGAGACACGTTAAAATTCGTTTTTCGTCGCGTGTCGGTCGAACGATGTAAAAAAAAAAAAGAAAACGAGAACTGTGCTTTGTCGAAGGGACATTACCGCGTGCGGCTTTAACGAGAGCCGCTCGGCTGCGCGAAAATCAGCGCGTATGTACCTGTAATTTTTTTTAATACCCGGTGGATCGACGGTAAAATATTTTCAGTACAAAAATAAAGTAAAGTTTCGAAAAAATGTTATTTATGCGTTTTTGAACGTTAAATTGACAAAAACAAAAAAAAAATGAGTTTTGTATTATTTCCGCTGCAAGGTACAGTACGCTTCGGGATTGTCGAGAACGCGTAAAACATATGCAGTCTCATGCGAATATCGTATCCTATTGCACTGCTCGTCGCGTATAGCGCGTTTAGCTATGAAAAAAATCGCCGGCTCTACGAAAGCTAAGGCTCTTTGTAACTACAACGACAGGTTCGTGTAAGCGGCTTATAGTATTGGGAGCCAAAATCCGAATGAAACGAACTATAGAGTCGAATAGATGGAGATGAGAAGAGGAGAAGCTCGGTATCGGTCTGTCGCCTTCCGGTTGGTCGTTGTGCTTGTAAATTGGTAATACATCTACCGCCGTTTCGCTGCTATACCTCTTTTCCCTTTGAGTCTCGAGAATCGCAACAGTATATATATCGTAGTTTTTACTTTTAAACCGGCGAGAGAGAGAGAGAGAGAGAGAGAGAGAGAGCCTGCGAACGGATGGAAGAAGTTCGGTGGACTCGCTGCCGTTCAGATGCGGGAGATATTGTAATCGGTGCGCGTGCACAGTGAGAATTAATATCTTCCGAAAGCCCTCGTCGCAGAGAGATACAAAATTTTAACTCTAAAATACGCCGCAATTTCAATGTTGTCGGTCAACGATACCTCGTTCGATGCTCGTGTTATCAACGAGTGTTTTATAATCTTATCCGAATCACGCCCACTGAACTTCCGTTTCGTATGAATTAAGAGAATCGAATGCGCGACAGCGCGATGTAAATAATAAATAATAAATTAATTAGCGATTTTGACCAATGAGTCATATTTGAGAGATCGAAGTTAGGAGCGAAAGAATGGAACGGGGGAATGAGAAGAAAATATCGCACGCGCGAACGAGAGGAAAATATAGGATAAAAGGAAAATAGCGGCAGGAAGCGATAGTGGACGACGGAAGGCAGGTAGCGGCCGGCAGGCAGGCCAGCCGCGCGACTTCCGGTGTGAATAACGCCGAACAAAAGGGGATCCTTCCGCTCGTCGAACGTTCGTACCAAGTAGAGTTTCTCTATAGTAATAATGTTTGTCACGCTTGATGAAAGCTTTAAATAACCAACAGCCGCGCAGGCTGCGCGCGCATATCCTTATGTCTCTGTTTAGATTTTTCTTTCGGCTTTGGTAGATCAATAATGTTATATATGGAACAGTCAAAGTTTATCAAAGAACCGTCAAAATACAACGAAAATATAAACAAAAACTGGCAATTCGATAATATCGATATATATCGCGACACACTGACTTTTTAACGAAGAGGAAGGGAGGGAGGGAAAGAGGGATACGCGATAGGCGAATGTTGGAAAAGTATGTTGTACAATCTTTGACAATTCACGAGTCTCGCTTCGCCGTCTTTTGCCGCTCTTCGTTTTACCCGTTAAAAGACGGAGCCCTCGCGAGGTCGCCGACGAAGTTCTCTCGGCGGATGTGTAGATATTTACGGAAACGCTCGTCAAACTGGGTCAACGAAGAGCTCACGCTTTCGATCGTATTTAGTACAAATTTCACACGACTATCTATACTCGCGCGAGTCATTCGATCGTTCGGCGATAAGTACTCGATAAGATATAATTATTTTATTCCTCTTATTTCAATGTTTGCTCGACGTTTAGCGGTGAAAAACTAAGCGGAACTTCGCTCCGGATATTTTCTCGCGTCGTGCGACTCAAAACGAGTACGCGAAGCGGAAGAATTCCCGCGCGTGATTGGCTCCCGTACGTTTGCATTTTTCTCGCGTCGACCTAATTCTATCGACGACCTCCTTTTTCTATTTCATCCCTCTCTCTTTTACGACGTTTACTCTCCCGTCGTCACCTTTATTCCTATCCGAAGCTTTTTCTTTTTCTCTCGCATTTCTCGTTTCGATGCTCTTTTTTTCTTGGCAACCGATCGCGGAGCCGAATGCTCACTATATCGTTGAACGAAGGAGAAGAGGAAGAAGAAAATCTTCGCCCATCTCGCCTGACCTTCGGCGTATAGAAAAAGCGATATAGTTGATAGTTTTACGCGCTATTTGGACGATTCGATGAAAGTTCTATCGTTAGTAATCGGCTATCGATCGAGCGCTATTGGCGAATTTCTACGAATTCCGCAGAGAATCAATCCGAATGCCACTCGTGCGGTTGGAGACAATTCGTGGCCATTACCGCGTTCCGGGGTTGCGTTGGCGGCCTCGTTACACCGTACGGACCGCGAGAGTTTCCTATTCCGGATAGCGCTATAGCGCACCGTCATCGGGTGGACTATCGTAAGCCCCGTCCTCGGAGCAAACTCGCTTTTCTCGTTATCCAAATTAATTCGATGACGAGAAAGAACCGCACCGGGCTACAGTGGTACTCTGAAAATGTACGCTTTTATTCTCGTCTCATATGGAAATTTGGACGAGTGTTCCGGTGAGGATAGTTTTCCTACGCGAGATCGCGGGAACCAACCGACCGATTCGCTTCCATATTAATTCTATAATTAGCATTATTATTATTATCGGATTAAAGCGGATCCGCTCACGGTGATGCTTTTAGATTCGGCTTCTCCATCGACTATATACGTTCAAAGAACAAAGTGATA
This sequence comes from Cryptus armator, assembly GCA_963971235.1. Taxonomy (NCBI): domain Eukaryota; kingdom Metazoa; phylum Arthropoda; class Insecta; order Hymenoptera; family Ichneumonidae; genus Cryptus; species Cryptus armator. The sequence continues at coordinate 1,581,683 of OZ020234.1, read as the reverse complement.
AAGCGATCGAGAATCAGCGAAGTCCACTTGGATTTGTTTTCGTTCTTTTCCGACGAATGTCGCGTCCCGGATACTCGTTTTCGTAATCTTGGCAATCTTCTTCGTCGTCGTTGTCCTTGTGAATGACGGATTTTGCATACGACGGTCCTCGTCGACATTATTCGGATGAGAATACGTATACATGTATATTCGAGCGAAAGCGTAGCGACGAAGACTTTTCGCGCGACTCGGCGTCGTCTGTCCCGCTGGACGTTCGTTAAAAAAGACGCGGCGTCTCCGAGGAAAGTTATTTTGTTTGGCTCTGTGGATTTTTTGCGCATAGATTCCCTCCTCCTGTACGTAAAAATGTTTCTTCATTTGTGTAAAGAAATGTGCGGTAAATCTGCACCAACGACAAACGACAATGCGAACAACAACGATTGTCGTTTCGTCTTGATACGGGATAACACGCGCGAGAGTTCGGAATGATGAACTCGAGGATTTCCGGAGCTTTTGGCTCGACTCCCACTCGTCACTTCCGCTTCTCCGTCTCTTACAACTGCACGGATATTCCATACTTGTTAATGACAACCGCTAACCGCTTCCCACTCGATATATACCGACTATAGTTGAGCGCTTCGACTGTCGAACGTTGCTTTTGTCTTGTATCGCGATGCACGATACCGACGTGTTATCCGTTCCAAGATTTTTTTCATTTCACAATCGCTGTTGATTATCGAACAAAATAACGGTGTTCCTCAACGTTGACTCTGAAAAACCGGTTTATCCGGCTCGATGATGAACCGTAGCAATTTTAATACGATGAAACGATGTATTCGCGTCCATTACGGCGCACAATGGATCTTGACGCTCGTACACGAAGCACGGAAAAATGATCATTTTGATAAAAATAAATGAATACATTTTCATTATTTTTTAATTATCATTACATTTTATTCGGTGGAACTAAGTTGCAATGAATAAGGAAAAAAAAATTCCCCGGATCTCGCACTCCGCGTTTCTATATCGGACAAAGATTTACATACTTATGTACCTTGTGTACATTTAGGTATATAGTATAACCCAAATAGAAATACATCGAGGCAAACTACCGTCCGGCTTTAACCCATTTTATAATGTATGCAAGTCGGGCGATAAGCGATAAGCGATTACGACTATTCGCGACGAGCGTCTTCCGTAGCTGTATAAACTTTGGCATTACCCTATCGTGGAGTAACGAGCGTGCAATTCAACTCGCGAGTATATAGTACAGTCACGGAAAGCGATGCTTCCGATGAACGAAGAAAACTAACCTCCTTTTCTGCTTCTTTTTTCTCCCCAAATCAACACCGGATACGATATTTTCCAATTCGATTTCCAATGTCACTCCGATAACGAAAAATATACACGCGTCGCGGAGCATCTCATCGTTGCGGATACTAAAAAATAAAAAGATCGCTTCCTCGCGGCTTTTTTCTTTGCTTTCCTCGTCTACTTTTCACTTTCCATTACTGGAGTCACCGTTTTTCCCGCTCTAGCGTTGTCCGACCCCTTCAATTTGGTTGACGGTGTCGCGCGGTAAAAGTCGTTCGTCTTTCTGCGCAAAGCCGATGCGCGAACGAAGAAAATGTCATCGCGAATCTCAGCGTCGGGTTAATCTCCTACGATACATATCTATTTTAAGCGAATGCGCGCTATCATCCTGTTTAACTCGATTCACTTATTTTTCATTTTTTTTAAAAGGCCATTGCGCAGGACGAAGTGCGCGAACAGCTCTGTAACTTATTTTTAATATAGATATCTGTATTTTTCGAATATTTATATTTGAAAAACTTTCTTTCTATCGCGAAGACTCTTTCTATATACGATTTTCACTTTCAAGATGTTTGTTTATCCGGATGACTTCAATATTCATATTCATTACGCGTCCCATTTTTCCATTGTTCGATTCCACCTCGTCATCCGTGAAACCTTAGCTTGTGCCCTTCTGCGAAACAATGCGATTTCCATGAACGGAACGCGGAAAGACAAGGACACTTGTGCAGTCGATGAAAAAGCACGAGTCGAGTAGTACCAATGCAATGAAATTGCGCACTAAGCGCAAACAACTCGCTCCATCGACTCCTTCGACTCCTTCGAATGATTCCCGAGTGATGTTCGAAGCACATAGGATTATCACGGTTGAGATTAAAATGCTTGGATGAGCGGTTCGGACTCGCGGATGGACGGATGCAAGATTAACGAAAAGAGAATAATAATAATAATAATAATAATAACAATAATGAGAAAAAATCTTCGGCATCGTGTGTGTAACGCCACAGCTAAAAGCGAGAACAGCTAAGTAGCCCATTGCTCGATTATCCTGCAATTAACTCGAATCGTGCAACGCTGACGCTAACGAACGAAGGAAGAAGCGAAAGGGAAATAAACGCTCTCGGGGTGAGTGCAGCGCGAGACGGAATCGGCGCGTTAATTAGCTCCGCAAAATTTACCGTCACGCCCGACGACGATCCTATCGGTCTTATTTGCGACTTTGCCATCCCAGAAACACCACCGGAGATGAAGAGAATAAAGGATAAGAGAAATTGAAAGCGGTATCTACCTACCTACATACCTACCTACCTACCTACCGAACCCCCACCTACTTCCATCTAATTCTTATTGCTCGTTTCTACCAACTCGGACTGTCTCTCCCTCTTCCGTCTTCTGTACTCGGGGGCTTCCTTTCTATCTCGTTTCATCTATTTGCGGAACACTCGCAAACGCGGCTTTATACGCCCGACGGCGTATGTTAGTTTCCGCGAGACCCAAGTCTTGCAGCTTTGAGTAATATTATTGCGCGAAACGGGTGCCGAGAGGGATTTTTTTTTTTTTTTTTTTTTTTTTTTTTCAAGGACTCTGCAAACGTTGTTATTCTCACGATAGAAATTTAATTCGAAGTCAAACATCGAGAGATAATCTTCAGCGAGGCAACGATAATCTTCGGTGGTAAAAAACACCGTCGTGTCGTGTATCGACAAATTTTAAGCAATTTTAATCCAACTTTCATTCATCGGTATTTTTTTCGTAATATATTCCCGAAAAAAAAATAGATTTTTTCAAATTTCCGCAGTCATTGCGAATTATTTACGAAAGAAAGAAAGAATTAATATGTTTTGGCGTTTGCGAGTTATAATTTTCCATTTATCCGTCAACGCGCACGAAGCATACAACTCGTTGGCGATTCATCGATGACAGAAATATCGATTAACACAAAACCAGTTTACAAAGAAATATTTCGCGCCCCTTGATTTCTCGGAGAATTTAATTCACAGTTTTTCGTATATCGCGTTCTATGTGTCAAGTTTATCGAGTGTTTTCTCAATATGAATGCGAAGAGTGTCGTTCGAGTGGCGGTTGTGTAAATCGGATAATTCTTCATTATCGTATATTTACACTGTTAAACATTACGTTTAATTGCATTTTTTTCTACCTATTCGAGTTTTACCAGCGTACAAATCGTCTTTCGCTTAATTCAAATTGAATTAAATCGTTCGATAAATCGAAAGTATGTACTTAGACCGCTATCTTCGAATGATTACGAGTAATTTTCTTCCCCCCTATCGCTCTTTATTTTTCTCTTTCGCTGCATTCAAATTGCAGTGTTCTCAGTCTTAATTTCACTGTCGCTCCGTTCTTATATCGATTGGGCTCATTGAGTCTTTTGGCCTCAACTGGTATTACGTTGCGCCTACGCACACCCACGCGTACGCACCTACGCGGACGTTATTCCTCTCGTGCATCGACGCTTTGCAAGCGTCATAAATATGCATCGGGCCGATTGCGCAGTGTCCCGTATATACCTATATACCTATATTTAAGAGACTTATCCGTCGAAGCGTAAAGGAGAAGAAGAACCGTCCTCACTCGGGAATGCGGAGCTCGGAGAGACGGCCTTCGCTTCTTCGTCGATCCATTTAAATGCAACGAGTTGGAGAAAATACAAAAAAATACCAACGCGCTACTCTCGTGGAATCAATGTCTCCGTTGCGCCGTTAATCGATGCCACTTTGATTGATTCGCTGAATATAGAAATACAAAACGATAAATCAAAACAAAACAAAACAGGTTTTAAGAACAGAATTTGCGCGTTGCTTCGATGATTTTTTTACCGTGGTTCGCCAAGTCCCATCGGCAAAATATTGACGAGTCACATCGATCGATTCGCGAGCGAAGCATACATCAATGGCGCGGAGAAATAGGAAAAGATAGAGAATAAAGAAGAGCGAAAGATTGATACGTGCGGTTAGCGGATAAAAACATAGTTTACGCGTCTTTATAGATACCGATCTCGATTATATTTTCGTAAGCAACTTTTCTCGTGTTTTCTCAAAGTTTCACATGCTTTTTCGAATTTTTCCCCCGAAATTTTTCCCGAATCGTCTTTCCTAAAACGGCTTCGAAGCCGCGCGGCTTAGGTGTCGCGTGGATGCCGACATCCGCGATACTGCTTAGGATTCCGAAAGTGTTATAATCGCTGTAATTCGACGAAATCGTCGATTAATTAGGTCTTCGCATCGAGGTACCGTGTCGTCAATCGGGAGTCAAACAGAGTCATATACATATATAGATCAATGAGAATCTCGACGAATATTTAATATATTTTACAGGTACACCCCGGTGAAAGCTCGTGACTTTATGCATTCGAGTTAAGTTCGAAGAAAAAAAATTAATATTAATCGAAAATATATTTGTGCCTCGACGCCAAAGAAATGTCTCAAAATTCGTCACTCGACACCGCGCCAACGTAAAAGCAACTAAAACGTTCCCCAACTGTCGGCACTGCGATTCGAGAAAACTAAGATGAATCAATCAGTGTCGATGGAAGGCACGTCGCCAGGTGGCCGAAGACTTTCACGGAGTTTTCATTCCTGTCTTCGCGGCGCTGACAACGAGGAACTCGAAACAGGTAAAAAAAATGTAACGAAAAAAAAAAAAAAAAAAAAAAAAAACGAAACTGATTCTTGTTTTGCTTCTATTATTATAAAAAAAAAAAAAAAAAAAAAAAACGACAGACTCGACAAGTGTAATACGTAAATTTAAAGGACATGGAAAATAAAAAAAATTTCGTTGAAAAAAAGATTGAATACACCGCGTAAATTCGAGTATATAGACAAGTTGCGCGTATAAACGATGCGTGTCCACGAATGCGGTAAAAATATCGAATGCTCGGTCGACAACCTGTTTCTACGAACGCACTCGGGGGAAGGGTGCCAGCGACTTTTCCGCGGATTTCATTAGGCGGTCCCTTCTTGGCTGCACCGTTCTGCATCCTCTTCGTTCGTCGTTGCCGTTTGCCCTGCATGGCGATCGAGCCATCGCTGCTGCGCCTACAAGGGCCACACGGGAGCGTAGGTGCTCACACGCCGTCACATGGAATATATGCGCGCAATATAGTATATACATGCTTACCGTATATACCCGTCAGACGGCGTATGCAAATTCCCCGAGAAACCAAAGTCCTGTGCTTTTCCATACTCCGCAACACGTTAGAAAAAAAACACAACGCATTCGCACAAGACATTGGAGTACTTTATTCTAATGTGCGATAATGTAAATAATTATACATTAAAGTGCCGATTTTCGTTTCGCGTGTTAGTCAACTGAAAATAATAATCGTAAAGTAGCTTTTGGCAAATAATCGTAAAGTCGCTTCGAGGCCCCGAGAAATTCAATATTTTTAATTATTTTATCGAAAAAAAAAAAATAATAATAAATAAAAATTCATAAAACAACATTTTTGAAAAATCGATATGTCATATTAACGTTCAATTTCATACATCGCGGAACTGCGAATGATGTCATTATCCGAAGATTAACGCATAGTCTCGATCTTCAAGGTTAAAATTTCATTAAAAATTCTCTATTTGTCATTTTATGTTTCCATTCTGACAAACGTTTCGGCTAATATTTGTACGTCGTCTCCCGTAGACAACTGCGTCAAGTGCCACTTGTTAAAATTAGATGCGTGACTCGGCGATCGTCAAGGCGATTCACGGAGATCTTTTTTTTTTTCATTTTTATTTTTGTTTCGACGTCACTGACGCGCGTCAGCGGACGTTTCACGCGGAATTCGAAAATTGTTTCACTCCGTATGAATTGACCGGAAAATATGGAGCGCGATATGCAAGTCAAGCGCGTCGCCCCATTTCAATGAGAAGATCGTAAAAATGGTAAAAAAAAAATGAATTTAGTTAAATGTTAAAAATGTTATCCGGGATATAGAGAGAGAGAGAGAATGACGGAGAATGGTCAATTCGGAAAGTACAGGGACCGCAGACGCTCTCGTATCGTTCGGCGATGACACTCGCACCGTCTTATTCCACTTTGACACACATTCCCGCAAGGATGTTGCGCGTCGCCTCGAGCAAAAGCCGCGAGGCTCACGCCGCGCCGTATGTACTTACACACGAGCGATAAAGCGAACGCGCGTGTAATATTCGCGAGCCACATATACTATCCGCGGACGACGAGGAGCAACAGTGCGGAGGCAACTCGGCACGAGACCACGAGTTTAATATTTACTCTCATACACAGCCTCCGCCCGGTCTCGGTCCATTCCCGCTGACGGTGTTCACTATCTAACCGTACCGAGAGGAAAGAACACGCTTCGCGAGTGCGAGTGCGAGTGCGAGTACTTTTCCCGAGATTCCGTGCCGCCGTTGCTCCGCTAAGTAACCTAATAGTTTTTTTCGCTATTTTCGCATACTTGCGCGATCGATCGTTCGACATTTTTGCCAAAAGGTGTAACTAGCTTATCGATATGCAGCGACAGAGATCGAAGTTAGTGTTATTCCAAGTTTCGAAGTGAAGTTGTATCGGTGCGTGTGTTTCGGTGTGATATACCACACGTTCGCCGTCATTTTTGGTGCACGTGGATGTCTACGCGAATGCGGATTTTATCATCGTTATTCAAATCCAAACTCCCGCCATGAGAATCAGATACGTTCCCCAGGATTCGCCCGGAAACGGATGCGTGCGTATGTCATCCGAGCATTCATACAAAATATACTTGTACTTTAATATCGCTAAAATAGAGTAACTCTTCGAATTGCGAAACTGTCGCGTGACTACGCGACAATGATGGCAGCGGTACTCCATACGAAGACGCGCGGTCGCTCGGTTAGAATGTTCGTAAGTACGGGTTGAGGCTGCGGTAAGCCGAAACAGAGGAATACGGGTACCGTGCGTACCGTGCGAGTATCGTGGAACGAATACCGCGACCAACATCATAAAAGCGTTTGATGGCGGGCGCTCGATGCCCCGCTTCCCCTAAAAAGAAAAGAGCCCGTTATATGGTATACCCGCGGTACTCGTTTTTTGCTCGACGCGCCACTCATCGCGGCAGTTTCTTCGTTCAACGGCAGTTTCGACCAACGAAGCTCTCGACTGCTCCCTGCTCGGGTTAGCTGAGGTCAAATTTTCGCCTCGCGGAGTACGGAAACTCGGGACTACGCAGTCTCTTGCATTGTACATTGTATTTTACTTTGGACCACTTCCGCGCCCGAGCAGCCGAAGCGCCTTATATGCGTACCTACGGATGTCAATGCCACAGCCAAGGTATGCGCGTAGGTCATGGCGCGACTCTGAACCTTTTTTTCGTCACCTATCTTTCTATCGCGTTTCCATGAGAAAACTTCATTCGTGTAATTCGCGAACTATTGAATATTTTCAGAATAAGCGTCTTACGAACAAAAAAAAAAAAAAATTCCAGTAATTTTTTTAATATCAAATGGTCCGTGTATTCGTTCGGAGTGTTGCACAAAAAACGTAAAAAAAAATCATTTTATCAACTTTTACCGTTTTTGAGAAAAAAAAAAAAATCGAACATTTGTCACAGATTCCTCCGAACGTCTTCGCTGCAATTCTGGTAATAAATACGCAAGCTAAAACGAGGTAGAAATTAGGTGACAGAACTCGATATACGTATCTACCGAGTCACGAATAAGGATAGAACGAGATCGAGTAACGCAACTGCAAAAGAGAATCGGAAGGACCGAAAGATCGTTAAGATCGCGCCCCGCGGTGCCGGTCTCGTTTTCCACAACGTATTCTTGTCGCCTCATTCTCCCGGCCATCGTCCTCATAAGAAGACGCATATAGGTACCAGGCGCACCGAAGTCAAAGCCTTTTAAGCACCTTGCCAATCGTATCTGTATACCTGTATACAGTTCCGTGAACTTTTCATTTCTTCCTTTTCCTTCGTTTCTCCCTGTAGCTCGGTGAATATATCGATTCTCTAACGCCAGGCGGGTGTATCGGCTATAATTTTGTACAATAGTAAGGGCTTGGTATCTTCTGGTATTCCGAGTCCTTCATACGAGTCCTTGATATGTTATACCCATCTATCTATATATAAAACTCACGGGCGTTACGGAGCCACGGGGCTAATAGGATAAATACATAGAGGCCCGGGCAAGCGCCGATTTTATCGGTCCTTCCTTTCTTTTCTTTTTTTCCTCTTCTCTCGCGCACTCTAGGCATCCCTGTTTTTCCTTTTTCTTTTTTTCTTTCGCTACCCGGGCGAACCCGCGAAGATCCACACGCCTAGTCGTCGAGCGCAACGCGCTATATACGATATTTCAGAAGGGGATAATATGCGGGGATGGCAATTAAGTCCATGGAAGGATTTTGCCTTCGGGGGTCGATTCGAATACGCCACGGATTTTCTGCTATTGCCGTAACGCTCCGAGTACCGTGAGGATTGAAAAAAAAAAAAAAAAAAACCAGAGAGATCCCGAACGAGTCAGAAATAACTACGAATAACAACCGCATGAAAGTAGTACTTGCTGTATTATTATTCGATACGAGACAGCGGTTATTTGACGACATGAAAAATGCAAAGTTTGGCTTGTGGATCGGTGTTTCGATGTTTTTGTTTTCGAATCCTTCGAGATGAAAGAGATGAAAATTGAAACTTAAACAGTTTGCGCCTTCGGAGCGATTTACTAGGGTGTAATAACGATATGGGGTGTTGTCTCGCCAAGGAACGTAAAACGAAGGACGCAGAAATAACGCCGAAGTGGAGAAATCCTTCTTTGTAGGTGTAGCGTTGAAATGTTCGATGGATAAGTACGGTACGGTCCGAATTCCAAACGACTGTAAAAATTGCACGGTTTCTTCGTCGATATGCGCCTAATCAATGATATTGCCTTCTAACCCGATAACCCGTATAGCAGCGATGTTTATTTGACTCGCAAAGGGTCGGGTCGTTCCCAGCGGTTAGTCGAAACATACCTTAGGGTAGAGGTACCGTTTTTGGCCATTTTTGGTCAGATATTGTGGCCTTCGCATTCGAAGCAATAAAAAAAAATATAATCGAATCTAAAAAAAACTTCGAGTAGATCATTAGGTGAATTTATATGCAAACTTTCGAAGAATCAGTATGCGGTTTTGAAAAAAAAAATAATTCGAAGAATATAATAATAAAAATGGCCATAAATGACCATTTAAATACCGAATCTCAATTTATTGTTAAATTAAATAAAAAAAATTGTCTACCAAGTAAAAACATCGGGCGCGTGTTTCGATTAGCGCCGGTGTCCCTCATCGCGCGCCACCGTATTGGTGTCGATCCTATAACTGTCACACGAGACTCTAATGTTTTGCACCGCGACCTGTATGAGAAGAAAATTGTTAACGCTTTGCAAATGTAGTTGTTGAACGCGATGAACTGAGGGATACTTTGAAAGGATTGAATCTCTTCTTTTGGCCCTTTGTCAAGGCGTATATAGATCGATATCCGTGACATCGCGTAGGATCGTCGGAGTCGGATAGCGACTCGATAGTCCATAGTTCGCGTACACAGAGTCGGGATGAGGAGAGGGCCATGATTGGGTAGTTATAAACGGTATAAAGCCGCATACGTACAGTACGTATAGTTCGTATAGTACGTATAGTACGGGAACAGCGAAGGAATTGGAGCGCACACGGATATGGTCGGCGCTCGGTCCGTCCATTAAACTCTCGTGTGCGCCACGACGTGGAAAAAAGCTGTCCTCGCGAAAAACTCGGAATTGCGAGCAGCACATAGTCGCTCGCGCCCGTCTCACAACACTGTACAGCATCGGTCGTCGCATGGAAGCGGCTCTCTAGCGTTCCGTCAAAACGGGGTTGTATAACCGAACCGCTGTCGCATCCTCTTTATCCTTTTCATCCTTCTTGTTGTCGTCGTCGTTCCGTTCTACCCGGTTGACGAGGGGGATTTGCCAGCCGCTTCCACAGGTTGTACGTACGTTCCTCTTGGCTCGTCGTTCGACGCTCTCGCATCCAAACGCAATACCAAACGCGTCCGAGAACAGAAGTGGGATCAAAGTATAAGCCGTACGGGATACAGTTTACCGGGTCGCAATGCCTCGCTTTCGAGGCGCGCGAATGTCGTTCTAATTGAGGAAAGTTCGTGGCTCCCTTGCGCGACCCCCTTGAATATCAAGACCCACAATTTGCTATGGATAAATCACGAAAGGCCCGAGTCGCCGCGACAATAGTCCACAAAACGACAGTCCCAAAATTGCAAAATGCAATTTTCCGCGGATAATTATCGAGTACCGAGTTGACAAATGTTTTCGTCTTTTCATTTTACGGTTAAATGAAAATTCATCAAATAATCTATCCGCGATAGATCGATCCTTCTAATATTTATTAATTTTTTTCCCTATTTTTTTTGTGTTACAGGTGAGTCCAACAGAGTCGAGTCTCTACCGCGTAATTCGAAATACGAGAGAAGCTTGCGAGATGGCAGAGGTAAGGAGGGTACGATCTTTCACCGATTAATCGATAGAAAATTTTGGCCAAACGTTTCGCTATCGCGATACCGCAATATCGCAATTATTTGTTTTTTTACGCAATTTTTACTCCGACCGATAAAAACTATTAATGTTAATGATAAACACAATGAGAAAGAAAAAAGTTAAACGCGATGTTTTGCGAATGCCAGAGATAACTATAATTTTCATCGGCGGACGCGTCTCAGGGATCTTAAAAGGTTCGTTCTATTCGTACAATTACTCGAGTGGCTTTTCAATTATTCATTTCGGAAGTTTCGCCACCGCTGCGTAGGGTGTGCGCTACGCCCCGCGTCCCGACGTAACTCTTCCCGAAAGGGTGTCCCTGCGATTCAGCGGTTAATATTCATTCGGCAATTCGTTACCGCAAGTAACGGTGCGCGTATATTACGATGACAATATTGTTGCGAAATATCGAACTCCTACACGTGGCGTATCATCCTCCGCCCTCGGAAACGACCGCATGGCCCACGCGATTAACCGGCCACTCTGCCGTATATCGTTATTGTTGAAATGCTGGTACTCGACTTGTATGATTAAAGTGCCATTGTTTTTTTTTATTCATTGGGTAATTCACGAGAAAAAAAAAATGGAACATCGAGGTACTTCTCAATATTGGTGTATAACTCTTACCGGCGCTCGACTTGCCGCGGATACTTATTATACTTTTTACTTTTGATAACTCGGAACGCCACGTGCCTAATAGAATATTGGAAAAAATCATTTTCCGAAGAATAATACGCTGAATCGAGCAACCAAGACACAGTTTACAAGTTTACCGATATTTCTTACGGTACGCGAAGCGATTTTTCTCCGAATTTCACGATTATAGCTCTCGAGTATTATTTTTTTTTTTTTTTTCCAAAAGCTTTTTCCTTGTTATTGAAATTTCAACGGTATTTCTTCGTAATTCTGCTTTTTATCGAAATTAATTTATCAAAGAAAAAAATATCGGCGTTATCTTTGATGAATCGTTCGTTTAATATCGAATGTAAAATTCCGGCGATCCGGCGATCTATCGTATCGCCGCAAGACGAACGTTTACCGCACTCGTTGATCACCGGTCGAATAATTTATGCACTTGCTTAATACTTACGTACCTAATACCGGGTCTGCTGCTTATAACGCATTTACTTTTAGACTTACTACGGCGATCGAGTTGCTCGCTCCCTCATTTAAATTCTTCACTGACTACCGGTCACCGCTCTCCGCTTCTCAATGCTCGCGGTAACGAAAAAAAAAAAAAAAAAAAACACACATACATTAGTCGTACGTCTGGAAATAAGTAACACGAATAACCATTTCTAGAAGTGATATCGAGCGAATTTACTTTTCTCGCAACTACAGCTTTATACCCGTTTCGATAGCGATGTTTTCTTTACTATATAAAATGGCATTACTCGGTCCGTTGCCAAATCCTTTTGGAAAAAAAAAACTCGTTAACTCACCTCGTTAATTCAGATTATGAAAAACAATTTCAAAGATACATATTTGGTATTATTATTATTATTATTATTTAACGTTAGATATCTTCATCGACCAGTCGGCGTGCAGTCGGCGTCGTTATTTCCCACTCGCTTGTTAACCTCCGATCGCTATTGCACGCGAGGTGGATTAATTAATCGCGGCCATCGGTTGGCAAACAAGTGACTCCGTAGGCGACTGCTGGCGCTCGGAAAAACATCATATTTCAATGATAAAACTAATTGATTACGCGATCGCCGATATTGCAAAAAGTTCAATCCGTTAACGCAGTTTGAATCAAACAGAAATGTTTATGGCAATCGTAGGTTTAACGTGTTCTCGTTTCCGAAAAGGGAGCGTATGGACTCTTCGCTCGAATGAACTCGTTTCGTAAAATCGAAGACTCGATAGAAGGTTTTAACGTTATATCGAAGAGCTCCGAAAATTTTTCGGACCACACAATTCGATGTATTTTTTACCCGCTGAATATCATGACATTGCTAATTCCCTAAAAAACTTTATTTTTGTTATCCGCGCGATTAAAAAATTTCGCAAAATGCGAATAGCTTATGTCTGCAATGGAATACCTCGCGTTGTGCGACTAATTTATTCACTGATTTTTATCTGAGAGTGAAAAACACAGTGTTGGAAAATATTACTTCGAAACGAATAATTACTCGCAGCCGGTACGTCGGAACAATTTTCAGCGATCGAACGAGTAGTTTGCAGTCGGTAACGCAGCGACTCACAGATAGATACGCGTAGTCGATAAACAAGTTCCGTCGCAGTTGTTCGTTGCGTCTGTAGGTGGCGACATAGGTTTTTCTTATTTTTGCGATACCGAGTTAATTGTTATTAATAATTATGTAATCGATGCCGTCGATTATCCTCTTACCCTCCATTTGAACGACCCGTAACGACCTTTGGTTTGACATTGACATCGAAAAAACTCAGTGTCCAATTGACTACGAAAAAATCCTATCCAAGGATCTTCGGTTTATTTAAATTGATTTCGAATTATTTTTTTTCCACGTCGATGCGTCTTTCCGTTCGATGATCGAGTATCGTGAAATGTACGGTGGAGCATTCGATCGTCGAAAGAAAATTACTTTCGCCGAGGCAACGGTCGCGAAACAATCGCTAACCGATCATAAGATCGTATGAAATAATCGGGAAAAAGAAAAATATGTATCGCGAGATAAATTATAGTACGGGACACATCGCCTTTCATTTGTTTATTTTTGTTAAAATGTTTTCAAGACCTTTAAAAAACTATTCCAATTCGCGGCAGTTGGACGTTAGCCTCTGTATTAATATGACTCCAAATATGCGTATCTACAGTTGCGTGTACGCGACAATAAAGAGCGAACGTTATTCCATCGCCGTATGCGCGATGTATGCGGTAGCCATTAATGGCGTACACCACCTAAAAGGTGGGGCTTCTCGTGTGGTCAGTTCGCGTATAAGGTTCGTATTTCCCTCTGCTTCACCGCGCCTCGCCGCGCCGCGCCGCTGTGTTTTCCATTCGTACTACGCGCGTATACATCTTTATTGTATATGGAATCGCATACAGTCGCGGATCATTGACCGACAGCGAGGTGATTCCGCTGTGAATGTTACGCGAACGAATAACCCTATCGTATCCCTTTTTCCCTCTCACGGCCACTTTATTTCCCTCCGAATCCGCACGCCGCTACGGTCTTTCGCTCTTCCTTCGCACCGATATCCTTTCGCTCATCTCTCACGATTCGAGCGGCAATAGCGAATCACTTTATATTAATATAAAATTGTGCGGATTGGTCAATATTTAAAACGGAATCGCTCGATGTGATTCGTTCGGCGTAAAGAACTAATGATCATTGTTGTAATTTACTATAATTCATTGAGAAAATCGTATTTTTTTACGATTTTCTCTATTCCGGGAATAAGACTCTTTGTTTCGAATTGAAAAAGAATGTGAAACAACAGAAAAATAATTTTCGAAATGTGTTGAAACCGGACTCGATAATTCATTAGATTAGCGCGTACAACGCACTACTGCACCAAAAGAACGATTAAAACCACCGTTTTGAGTAATCGCTCATTCGTTCACCGCGCAAATCGACTTCGAAGCAACATTAGCGAGTACCACGGACATTGGCCAGTGGTAGCGGCGGAGGTAGGTACGCAGCTATCTCTACTGCATTGCGCTTTAACTCACCGGTTGCGATTCCTTCTCAGCCTGAGGCAAAGCGAGGCAAAGCATGGCAAAGCGCAACCACGAGACCTCGTTCCCACACGTGGCGCGGCCAAGGGCCATCGCGACTCGTTGCACTCGTTGCATTTACTCGAGACCCGTTCCTCGCTTCCTCGCTCTCACTGACGATCTCTTTCAGACCCGCTCTTCGCGATTCGCGCATCGCTGCTTGCCAAGAGCTCCCAGCATCGACAACTCGAGTTGCGGTGACCTTCGTAAGAAATCTATCCTCTCGGTACCCGAGCGTACGCTCTCGCGTCCCTCTGGTGAACATAGGTATTTTCTCTTCTTCGTACGGGCGCTCGACGTCTCTGTTGTTGTTGCTCCCCTTTCTTTTTTTTTCTTTTTTTTTTCAAATTCTCATTTCAAAATTTTGGGCGAAATGTATATTTTTTTATTTTTCTTTGATTAATCGTATTATTTCCCTGACGAAGGATGATATTTTAGTTGCAAAAACTCCGCGCGTTTGTTTCACGTTTTTCTTTTAGCATCGGAGAAAAACAAAAAAAAATCATGTCGCGCCTCTTAATCCGTCTGTGTTTTTCGTGTTTTTTGCCTTTACGCTTTTATCCCAATTCCAACTCTACGCCCCAACGACGTCACGGCGTCGGTTGAGTATATCCGGCGTCGAGGAGCGGCTTTTCACGCCCCCGACGAAAGTCTACACCGACGATGCTACGCGTCTGTTGATGTGCACCTAAACATAACGACTTGGCGCATCTTTCTTGACGAGACGCTGCTAGTAGCCATCTCATTTATCATCCTCGAGACGTGGGAATGGTCAATCACCGAGTATCGGTGACCCGTGTAATCTCTGCTTCGGAGAAAATTACGAAAAATTCATAAACAAACGGTGGAGCGTGAGGAACGATCGAGATTGATGATATCAAATAAAAAATAAACTATTTTCGTTCCCTTCCCCCGCGAGTGATGGTCTCAGCACCCTACTATGAAAAGTACCAGTAGTCCGGACACGCGATGTTTCGATAATCCTATTTCGATGCAATAGGCAATTCTTGCGTTCGGGGAAAAAAAAAAGATTAATCATTAACTTCGCGGTCGACGTTGCAACGCATGCAGCATGGAAACAGACCATCGTTCGCAAAGAGAGCAAATAAATAGTTCAGAGTTTCGTGAAAAAAAAAAAATTGAAATGCGGTATGCAGAGTGAAAGCGGTAGGATACTATTTTCTTACCAAGACTCGGAGATTCAAGGAAAACAAGGGAGATACATGTCGGTCCATTGGTTCAGGTATAAGATACTCTATAGGCATTATAAGAATGTGTGTTCCACAAACACCTCCTTCGTATGGCGGGTGTTTTCATTAGTGCGTTAAAGAACGCCTTTCCCTTTTGCGCTATGATGAAATATGATGAAATTCACACAGATATACCAATGAAAACTCCTTTAATTGACGCGTTGCATGTCGATAACAGTGCAAACACAAGAAAAGGTCATTAAATTAGCAGTATATTTTCCTTGATAAGATATCGATTTATTCAATAAAACTGTTGTAAATGTCGTAAAATTAAGTAAATGATTGTAAAAATTCACTTAAACGATGTAGTAAAGTGATAAACAGTGGATGGGTATATGACCCCTTGTAAAAAAAGAGGTTAAATACACCAAAATATCTTCGTTGCTTTATTGTAGGATTATAGGATTTTAGGATTTTTGATAAGAGTGGAATAATAGACATTTATCAAGAGACGCGGTAGCGTTTCGACGCCAAGTAAAAAACTATACTAACGGACCCGTTTCCGTTTTTGGTGTTCACGTTAACTCCATCGTCGTCCACAATCGTCCGAACGCGGGTGTGACAAATCGGAAAGAATCGATAAAAGGGCGAAAGTGCGAAATCACAAAGCCACTAAATTTGAACTTCCGTCCATCCTAATGGACACGAGGAAATGCAATTTTCCGAAGTCTGTAGTCCCTTGTTGTTCAATCATTTATCTATTTCACGATACAATTTTTCTGGACTCTTCAAGAGTTTAAATGGAATCTTAACGACACCCATTGAGTTGTCCGAGAACTGGCCAGCTGTGTGTTTGGACGCTTCTTGCGAACCGGTTAATAGGTCTTTGTCCAACGGTGAGATTATATCCGATGTCGAGGCTACGTCCGCAAGTTCCGGAATTTGGCCATATTATGTTCAAGTTCTGCCCGCGCACCCAGTGGGGTGTTGGATTGCTATTGGAAAACAAACGAAAATAATTGATATGCAATTCGATATCACCTGAAAATGAATGTGCAGCACATCAATTTACTCAAAGTCTTTACCCATATTTCGCAAAGTTTGTCCACATGGTGGATACCCGATTAATCGTACGACGCACTGGATCAGTTGGATCGGTACTGTAGTTCGCAGCAGGGAAGTAAAAGAGGTATGCAAGGTCATCGGCATGTGCAGCACCTATCGATAAAAAAAAATTCATTTGTTAATTTACAATAAGAATAACATTAATTCAACATTGCGAACCAACCACTAACCTTGGTAAGGATTGTTGAAGAGGAGATTGTGAAGCGATCTGTTCGTATTGAACGAAAAGTGATAATAGTACACTGATTTTCCATTTGAAGCAGCGAGAATTCGTTGCGTACGGTCAATCTGGGCTTTGAAAATGATGTCCGATGTGTCCTGATAGAGATAATGATGTTACACACAAATTATACAATTTTGTTGTTACGATTATATGTTATATATTGATGATCAATGATGATTATAAGTATATTACATTGACTAAGGCATCAAGTGCAGGACCGGTGGGCTCTTCGTCTGAGACGAGACTTTGAGGCATTTTCATTCCATATGCATTGATCGCGTCACGCGAAGCAGGAATTATTATGCTCATCAAAGCTGCAAAATGAATACATAAAAAGTTCGATATTATAAAAATTGTTTCACAATATGCATTGCGATAATTTGAGTTCATTGCACCCACGTCCAACATAGAATCCTGTTTCTTGGTCCGTGAATCCCAACATCTGCGGCACTTTGGTGTAATTTCCAGTTTTGTATTTGTCGACTGAACACTTTGAAAGAAATACATCCGTAGCAATGCTTTCATCTTCGACTGTGGGAGTGAATGCCGGATAGATCTATCAGGGAATGTAATTTAATTGAATTTGTGTTGAGACTTCGATAGTACGGATTCCGAAGTATTACTTACCGGAAGTTTAAGAGCGGCAAGGATGAGTTCAGCCGCTGAGGCTTTGTAAAAAGCATTTAGAAGGGTTGTCTTGTCAGTTGAGTTTGTTCCTATCAAAGCGCCCAACTTGACAGCTTGAGACACAGCATATTCAGGCGTGTCGTATGATCGAGGATTCAGTGGTACGCCACTCATGGAAATTGCAGCGTGGAAAAGTCCTGTAGGGTATTATCGATTGTCAATGATGCAAATATGGACACAGTGACTTCTTATTCGAGTATCGTAATTGAATTACGGAACTGTGAGGGTTGGATTATCATGCCGGAACGTTATGAAGATTAATCTGAACAAAACCGCACTTGATTTATCGAATTTTATTGGATCCATGTTACCTTTTGAGGCCTCCGAGAGTATGTGGGAACTGACCGATGTGCTACCAGCACTTTGACCAAAGATCGTAACGTTCTTCGGATTGCCGCCAAACTTCTTGATGTTTGCTTGAACCCATTTGAGTGCGAAAACTTGATCCTTTAGCCCGGCATTTCCGGTTGCGTTTGGATGTCTGAGGCACAAGAAACCTGAGAAACGGACGTGCGTTGCAAATCAAACAATCAAAGAACGTTGGTGTCAACATCCGATCCTTTACAAGACGCAGAAAAATATTGAATCTTGAACTCCTCTTTGCCATTTCGAACGGTTTCGCACCATCAGTATAACTAATAAATGATCAATAATGAACTAAAGTTGTTATTACCAAAAGGTCCAAGACGATAATTGAATGATACGTAGACCACGTCTTTGGCTACTAGGTACTCCGGATTGTACAGTGTCGACGACGATGTTCCAGTCGTGAATCCACCGCCGTAAAACCAAACCATAACGGACTTCAGCTTGGTGGGTTTTTTCGTCAGATCCGTCTATCAGAGTAACACCCTTTTATTTAGTAAATTTCATCTCATAATAACTCCATACGCTTTTCACTGGAAGTCGAGACTTTCAATAGCATTAGATTGATTTATCGTACCACCGGCGTGTAGACATTAAGGAACAAGCAATCCTCGGAACCTTTGATGGACTTCGATGCGGTGTCGAATTGAGTACAATCCGCTCCTTCTACTGTAGCATTGAGCGTTTCGGTCCATGAATCGGCGGTGACCGGGGGCTATCGTTGTACAAGTGATACATTGTTATGATAAAAAAATGGCTTCATCATCATATTCAATCTTCGCTCGTCTTTGGCAAATTTCATCGTTACTTTACCTTAAATCGAAGATTTTGAAGTGGCGCTTTTCCATATCGTATACCTTTGAATGCGGCGTATTTGACTGCATTTACAGACGTAAATATTTCACCGCGTACAGGACCATTTGTAGTTCTCACAACGGCGGTTGATTCGCCGGCAACGAGCACAGTGAAGAAATTAATCAGCACGATTGCCCCCACGAAGAGCATCGTACTCTTTATCGACATTCTGCCGCAAGAATATTGGATAAGAGATAACTGTGTTTTATTGTATTGAGACAAGATATATTCGATTGTAGAACAATGACTCCGTGTTTTTGTTATTGTTGATGAAGATGGAACCACAAAAACTGACAAAAAATTTCGATGCCTTTTCAGTTTTTTCTTTATACCTTTTATAAATTGTATCAACTCCTATTCTTCGTATCTTGTGACTTAAAATGTTACTGTCAGTCCTCGTGAGTCTCGAGTTTTAATGATTCCGAGCCGTGACGGACACTTCCTTATAAAGAGCTTATCTCCAGCTATTCTAGCGAAGTACTTTTTTTATTTTTCTTCGATAGAGGGGAAGATAAGCTCGGGGAAGAACAGCGAGTATGCAAACTGCGGGTATAAGGAGTAGTCACAGATGTGCAAATACACGAATTATTGAAGTATCTCTTGAAGGACTTCAAATATTTATTCAATATTTCGGTTTTCATATTTTTGTGTCAATTCCTACAAGGAAATTTTCGTGCTGTTGTTTTTAAATACAAAAGCGACGATTCAGTTATTAATATTGTATCGACCGTTCATTAATCGCAAAGATTCGAATGCACATTTCTGACACCAATGTAACGACCGAGCGAATTAATATCTCGCGTATTTGATTTTGGGGCGGATATTGTTAACAATAATAAATGTTAATTATCCCGATCACGAAATGTCACACGTCTCTTCGCTTTGAAAGTCGCCAGTGCATTGTATCGAACCCAATGCACAAGGAATTTCGTTTGGCTCTCTCTCGATCTCTTACTTGGATCTACGGCTAGCGGGAGGATAGGGAGTGCAGTTCGGAGTGACAAGAAAATAATTTACCAGTCTCCAAATTATAAAAATAAGAAGCACTCGTTTATTAAAATCGAACTCGATTCACCAACAAAATCATTCCTTCTTCGAAACTAACAACGTTCGATTTGATTCGCGAAACTCTACGTTAATTCTTGTTCGAAACAATTAATTCGGCTCGACGCTACGAGCGAAAATTAATAAACGATTCGAGATAATTTCCCCAGTGCCGGGCACGAGCGAGAAAGCACACGGCAACACGCGTCCATTACGAATAATAAAGTAATAACCGAATAATACAACCGAAGATGGTCTGCACTGCAATGTTTTCAATAGAGGCCCCCATCCGGAGGTTCCCATCGTTATTAAATAAAATTACTTTTTTTTTTTTTTTTATGACAAATTTACTAAAACTATTCCTCCCGCGAAAAAATATGAATATTTAATCATTTTTGGTAGAAAAGTTGGATAATTTTCAAGAAAAGAGAACAAATTATGATCGACAATTTGTGGCAGAAAAATCAAATAAATTACTCTCGTTTGCCGTAAATTTTGGGGTCAATGATTTTCGTTGCATATTCGTAGGTACATTCGACCGCTTTAATTTTCCATTCCTGTCACACTGGCGCTCGGTCTTGACGAATGTTTATTTTCGCCAGTCGACACTGTCGAGCTGTCTTCTCGCCTGTCGTCGTCCATGCGGAAAATAAACGCGTGCACTCGAAAACCGAATAAATCCCAGACGACTTTTTTTTTCCGAGGGAAAGTCGCGACGCGTTCACGAACCGGAATTATTTTTACGACATTTCGTCGGCTCGACGAGTAACTCGAGGACGCCGACCTTTCGGATCATTGGCTTAACACATTTTTCATTTTTACCTATTTATGTATGTAATTTCGAAACAAAGTCAATACGTCCATTAAATACGCATGAATGTTCGGATTCCCAATGAATTTATCGTACATGACACGAATTATCAACAGCTATAGGTATTATTGCATACTGTTTGCAACACTCGTTATCGTCGCGATTTCTGCCGTTTCTTCGCTGGTGTTTTTCCTTTATCGGAGCGGCATTCTTTTTTTCATAATTCATCTTCGTTTCATCCGCCGTTTTCTTTAATTTTTCATCCTTTTTCTCGGCTTTAAAACAATCGTTCTTTCCCATTTTCGCATTAAGAAGTATATCTCTCGGTCCGCAAAACGTCGAAAGCGGTATAAAATCGAGAAGCTTGTAGTACCTTCCCCATTTCCACCGGAAGTACCGGGACATGTCGCATTTTGGCAATTTGTCGCAATTTGTGAAACAATCCTTCCGCACTGAATACGATAAAAATAAAAAGATCAACGACACTATAATTATTATCAAAGCGGAAATTCAACACGATTTTTTTTTTAACATTTTTATAACCTCCACATCCTCCTCTGGGGCAATCTTGTTGAAGACCGTTTCGATGGTAACAATCGCAATCGTAATAAACTACACCCGATCGAAGTTCTCGCGATTTAACAGCTCGCAATTTAAACTTTTCCTTTTTGGCGTCCAGTGAATCGTGTAGCGGTGATCCTTCCGGTTTCTCTTTTTCAACCGCGTTCTTCTTATTATTTTTGAATGGTGAAACATCCGGTTGATCTTTTTCGGGACGGGCACGACGGTCGTCTTGCTTCTGATTATTCGATTCCCGTCCCTATGAGAAACATTCATCTTACCAAAATTCGTCCATTAACAATTTTTTAGCCTAAGGAATATATATCCCGCTAGGAGCAAAAAGGATTCATTCATTTATAAGCAAAATTTAACATCATACGTTGAAAAATAAGATTCGATTTGCAATAACTTCTTGATTGACTTCGTATTCATTGTAATTAATACAGCAATATTTTTCGAGCTGTGGATCGTAAAGCCCCCGAAGCAAAATAAATATGAGTTCGAAAAATTAACGTTTTTGTTAACGAACGATAGAATTCCAAGACAATTCAGATATATCTTTCGTAAAAACTTACAAACAGTTTGTTATGCGTTTTTATTTATTCGTTAATTACGTATACAACATTTATACAAGTGTTGCATATTGGAAAATGTCTACTTTATTTTATGCTCTGACACAATATGCTCTTGGAATTTCTTCATTGAATTTATCTTCAAATTCTCGTCGTCTTCCGTTCGAAACGAGAGTTCTTGCGTATCGATTACGTCGCTTCTCGTAACTCATTCGAAGCATGTTTTCGTAAATGGAAAAATCCCGCTGATCCTGTAGTTCATTTCTCTTTGTCCGATAAGCTCCGCAAGTTTCCAGTGTCTTCGGTCGAACGCAGTACTCGGGGTACTTCGCGTTCAACAGGTCCTCCCTCGGGACGTACATCGTACTCGTTTCGCTTGATTTCCCAGACGCAAGAGCTGGACAAGTGACGTAGGTAGGTTCCTCAACGCGAGGCAGCGATCTGTTCCGCTTCGACTCAAAAGCTGGACATTCGACGTAAGTAGGTTCCTCAACGCGAGGCAGCGATCTGTTTCGCTTCGACTCAAAAGCTGGACACTCGACGTAAGTAGGTTCCTTGCGGACTAATACCGTTTGATTCCCTTTGGATTCGAAAGCTGGGCACTCAACGTAATATGGCTCCTCGTCTATCGGCATCGCTTGATTCCCTTTGGATACACAAACCCGAATTGATTGCATTGCCTTGGATGCGAAAGCTGGACACTCCACGTACACAGTTTCCTCGGATGCTGTTGTCGAGTCTTTCTTTTTATCCTCTTCCCTAGTGCCCGGAGCGTCTATGATTTCCTTTGATGTGGACGTTTCTTTGTTTGTCGTCTTTATTTTCTTTTTATTCTTGGTCGTCGTCTTTACCACAGATTTCGTAGGTTTTTTAGACTTGCTGTCGACTTTAGATGTCTGTTTCGGTCGTCTTGTCGTAGTCGCAGTGGTTCTTCGAGGGCCTGAACTTTTGGGACGTGGCTTATAATCACGAAAACGATTAGGACCAAGCGGAACCGGAGCTATTTCCGGTAGCGATGGAGCCGGACACGTGGAAAACACTGATCCACCGGGTAGCGGATGCATTCGAGAACAATAAGGAATCGGAGATTTGGTACGACATTCCTTACGACAGAAACAGGGTTTAGGCCAAGGAACGGATGATTCTAATTGTTTCCCAAACGTCTGCGACGTTTTCGCAGGACTATGCGCTTGAACCTTGCAAACCGGCGATTCTCGCATGATACACGATACCGGAAGGCAGCAATGCGCTGGACAAGTTTTGGGTGCGGCACCAGTCTTTCTTTTTATACATCTACTTGAGTTAATCAATGCGATACGAGTTTTTAACTCTGATGGCGTTGGAGTCAAACCGTTTCTTCTTGTCGTCACATGCGGCGCAATTTCATTCGTCACATCTTTTAAACGCGAAAACATTTTCGGTGGACTTTGACAATGGGTTACTACATTGTGATCTTCATTATCGCAACACCACGGTCTTTGGGGTGATTGTGATCTTTGGAGATTGCCTTTCAGTTGCGGAATCATTTTTGTAAGGTCTCCGGGATGCTGACTTATTCTGGCTACAGGTCCATTTTCCTTTAGACAGGCGTCCAGGTTAGTGAAATACCTGAAGTTCTCAAGTCCTTCGGGCCGAGTCATTGCTCTTGCTTGAGGTCCTGAAGGATCCACTTTAGTCTCTAGAAACTCGCATGTCTTCCGAGTGCCAGAAACGTCCATTTTGTTTGAATGAGTGACCGTTGCGGTTGGAGAGGTACCGTCGTTCTTCACGGAAGTTTCGAAATACATGCCTGGATCTCCGGAGCTGTTTGTAAACTCTTGGGGGACTTGGGTCACCCGAGCTAATGGTCCTTCGGGGGTCGTCGTGCATTCAATGTAAAGCGCGGGTGTTCTGTACCTTTCTGAGGATACTACTGTTTCCGGGATTCTACCGTACACCAGCCGAGAGGAAGGTCCGTTTCGGCAGGTAGAGTGTTTGGTAGTCTCGAGAGTCGTAACTCGTTGGGGAAAGGAAGTTGCTGAATGATCATCTACGTGCCGGGCGACCTTACCAACGCATGCTACAGCTCCGCCCGGTCTATCTCGAGACTCTAAGGCGAAGGACATTGGGGGTTGGGGTCGGTTTTGAGAAGTTTTTCGACTGTTTTGGGACGGATAGGCGGCTACCCTAGACGACAAGAACACAACATCCTGAAGGAGTTTTTTTTTTTTGTAACGTTTTTCAAGTTTCGGAAATATTCCTGACGATTTTGGAGTACAAAATTTGGATTAACCTCGACGAAGGACCGAACTCAGATTGTTTTGTCTCCAATAGCATGCAAGTCTCATTCCCGATGATGTTACCGGTAGTATCCGGTGGCACCTGGACCACTTGGGCGATAGGTTGATTCCCATCGAGTCTACACTCGAACACCGTGTATCCTGGTGGATACTCGCGGCGTTCTCGATGGCATGCTGGGGAGCTGTTAGCTTTTTCCGATCTACAGTTCTTCCAGGAAGTCTGTGAAATCGATTTACGTCATGGGGCAAAAATCTCGACGATAATTGCCGACGGAGCGTGAGAAGCTCGATAACATTTTAAGGGCATTTAAAGCTAACGATATGAAAAAAAAAAAGGAAATTGATTTACGATAATATGAGAAATACTTTCCTTGTACTTTGTTTCTGGGTATTCTTCGGATGTATTTTTCCAAGGAAAGCATTTCCATTTCGTTCTTCGCTATTCGTAAATATTTTTTGATCGCGAAACGATTATTAAAATAAAATAAAATAAAATAAAATTGTTTCATTTAAAAAAATTATAACGGAGAGAGGTACGAGAGACGCTTATACTGGTGTGTCAATTCACTTTGCTCTCTCAAGTTGTTCTTTAGTTGCGGAGGTTTAATGACCATAAGGACAGCAATTCGAAACTCCATTTCTTTACGTTTCGCTTGCAAACCCTTATTTTATGAATAATAACTATTAATCGAATGAGTGACGAGAACGGTGCATAGAAGAGAAACAGTCCGCGGGGTATCGGAATCGTTATTTCGCGATCGTAAAAAAGCGGAATTGTAAGGACGAGCCACAAGTGTAAGCGTATTTTGTTCGCGATATCGTTCGGCAATTCAGTTCTGGCCTTTCTATTTCGTTCTCTCGCACAGCGATGCGTTTATTTTCTCTCGCGTAAATGCATGCGTCCGTCGCGATCGGCGTATAAAAGACCTCGCGGAACAGAGCGCGGGAAAGTCGTGCGTGTACGCAAATGCAAAATCGCGATGAAATCGAGGAGGATTTATACCTCCATTCGGGGCGAAAACTCGTTTGCAGCGTGGTCTCGCAGTGACCAGAATAATTTAAGGATTATTCCTGATACTTCACGCTGAATCCTAGTGACGAACGTGCCAACGATCCGCAGCCCAGAAAATGTTTACTATTCAAATGCAGGGGAATAGTTATAATATCACTATTTTGGGGATCACAATTAATTACATCGCGATAATGAATAAAAAATTGAATGTAACTTAATTTTTCTCACCCATTCATTAGGATGACGCAATGACTTGTCCGACTTCGGGCAGATTATCGCTACTCCGCCACCAACGTAATTATTTCTGAAAAAAAAAAAAAAAAAGTTAAACTGCGCTTTAAAAATTTAATTTGCATTTTTTTCGAAATTTATAGAAATTTCATCAAATTTTTGTCAAATTGTATCTCAAATATGTTCAATTATGGTCGTAATTTTAATGATGAAATCGTTAAATTTTTGCGGTCTGCGATGCAGAGTTACTTTAACTTAATGTAATGTTTCTTTAAAGATCGAATTCATTACCAAAAGAATATGATGTGTAGAGACCAACACAGTCGATCATTCAACGATTGATATTAAAAAAAGGGATTCTTTTATTTTAAACGAAACGTTAAACGGAAATTCTTTGGGATTATTATTCCGATAGGAATTCGACGGAAAGTCGAGGATTAAAGTGTTGGTAACAAAGGTATGATTGAGCGATATAGCACTCGGTATAAAGGTGGTCAGTATTTTTCCGGGGTGAAGAGCCTTTTAGCTCGTCGGAATATCCGTAACTGCGCTTTAGCATTGATTCCAATGGCAGTAACAAATTGGTGCAACGTCTCTTCGGCTCGGACAGTTGTTAGCATACGCCGTTTGTAAAACACACTTATAATGTACAGTGGTGTTCTATGGAGAGTACAGCATAGAACGGATTTATCGTATGCATACAGTGACACCTCGCGTGCGTTGGCACGTCCGTTCGCTCGTTAGTCTTCGCAGGGAGCGAACACCTTTGTCCGGTGGACGATCCAAATCCCAAATAGGGATGCCAGTCGGTGTCCGACTCCGACGTCCATCCGTGAGAACGAATTAGCATAGACGCGTTCTCTCTATTAAAAAGTCTTCCGGCGCGCAGCTGCCTCGTAAAATCAACGCTCCAAGACTTCACGACACGAGATCGCGATTTTCGTGACGCAAACAAGTATATCGATAATAAATAATAATGTATATGCTGCATCAATGAATAAGCTGATAAAAGGGTGTATTCGGATTCGTAGCTTTGTCGAGACTGACGCGAAATGGTGAAACTATAAATAACGATTGTCTATCGATGTTTTATGATAAAAAATCTACTGTACCGATCGATGGACAAAATTGTTTAACATTTTATTTCTTTCATTTGAAATTGTTTCCAAATTTTATTTCATCATGTATTTTATTAAACATAATAGCAGTTAACGGATGAATGGTTGTTAATCCGCTAATTGCTGGAAGACAAACTTGTCACTAAAAAAAAATTATAGGTTATTCTACTTACGGAATCGTGGTAAATTTCTGATTGTGTGGCTGTGATTTTCTCATGGTTTTTCAAATTTTTCACCGCTAAGTCTTCTCTAATTTTTAGCTTCGAAAAGATAAACTTTCAATTTGATCCACGCGATGATTAACGTCGGCTCGCGAATTCTCTACATCAAGTTTCACACGAAATTTCATCTCTTTCTTTTTTTTTTTTTTATCAGCAAACAAATTCTAACCGCCATCTGTGGTAAATACATCGAGTTCTCGGTAGAAAAAAAAAATCTCATGACATCCTCCTTTTTTTGTTTGTTTTTCTACTCTTTATAAACGAGTGAAAAAAAATAGTAAAAAAAAAGAAAGTGATTGACTATTTGTTTATCTTCATAAGTTTACGATACTTTATATGTGTACCAATAATCGTCTCCGGTCGTTTGAAGAAAAAGGGTCGTACGCGGGACCAGCAGCCCCCTTCTGCTCACCGTCCGATTTCCCGGCGCCCTCGTAAATTAAACGAAACTCTGAACGCAGTCGGAACCCTCTCGAAAATTCATGGGGGGCTCCGACCGCGTACTCTTTACCCATTGTACGTATTTAACCATTATGCGTATTAAACCATTGATTTCTCCTTCTGAATTTTTCAAACTCGTTACACTTATCAGCGAAACTTCGAGCGGAGCGTTTTCTATGCTCAATTAGCGGAATTAGCGACGCGCGTCCAACATTAAAAGAATTATTTCGAATGAAGGTGACTAGTCGGTGTCAATTTGCTCGGACCTATGACAACGAAACCCGCGATGATGCGCAGCTGCGGCTCTTAATCCTTCCAATTACAACGTAACTTCGGACACTCCTATGCGACCGCGATATTTATGAAAACATTATAGTTGTCGAATTATCGAATAAACTCGTAACTCATAACACTCATCACCAATCGGATTTTATATTTCACGAGCCCTTACCGTGTGTCGGTAAGTTGATGAAAATCAAAATATCGACAAAAGTTTTTTAAAAAATTGCCGCCGGAAGATATTATTATTTTCGCGATGATAAGTAATTGCAGCGGTAATTCAACTCGGTCGCAAGCTCGATGTGCAGTTATCGTCCCGATTTCATACGACACTCTCTCTCGTGTTGTCGACAACGTGACCAGTCAACTTATTATCTTCAGTTAAGGTACGGCGGATGTCGTTGTGGAACGCGTCGGTGTATTGTACGAGAGACAGAGAGAGAGAACTATATGCTTTTGTCGCTTTAGTATCCCCCCCCCCCCCCCCCTCCTCCGCCTCCGCCTACTCGGACGCTTTCAAATACATACAAACCGACAGCGCGCCTTTAACCCCGCGAGCTACAAATATATGTTTGAACTCATTTAATACCTGCAACTAATCGCACGGACTGCGCAGCTTCGGAATCCAGTTACTCTTCTCGGAATCAAGATTTTTTTTTTTTTTTTTCATTTTTTTCACAGTAAATTTCATAGAAATTTTATATTCATTAAAGATTACGAAAAAAAAATGGTACCGCATTTTTTCGATGTTTTATCAAGTAAAATTTAATTCGAATTTAATGAAAAGTATTTGCCTTGTATGATTTTGTTGGGAAACATTGCTGAAACACGCGGTGGCTTTGTGCTGCACACGTGGCAAAGGGAGAGAGCGATGTTCGCATATTGCTGTCGACGCGTTCAAAAGGCTCTCGGGATGCTTGGTACGCCCGCCTCTATACGTACCGCGTACTTACCGTATTAGATGCGTCTATGCGCCACTGCTGCTTCTTAAAGAGCTTTAGCGATGCATCCCAACGGAGAATATCACAGAAAAAGAGAGAGAGAATTAGTCTCGCTCTCGCGGACGATAAAAAAAAAAAAACTTGACGTACATCGTCGTAACAAAGAAGCAGGAGCTGCTCCAGCCACTCGGGCTCCAGCCTCGTACTTCCCGACGCGGATTGTTTTTTTTTTTGTAATCTTTCTCCACCATTGCCTCTTATACTTCGCGTTGCTCTCTGCTCATCTATAGTCGTTACATTTCGTTTTACTGATTTAAATTTGGGAATTACCGTCCAAAGAGGAGATCGACTTAAAAACATAAAAGGTTTACGTGTCGAACTGACGCTTCGAAAATCGAGATAATCTTTCAATTATCGTATTTTCAAAAGCGTTTTCGTATTTTTTTTTTTTTTTTTTAGGTTTAAAGAAACCCAATCGTTAACGTTCTTGTTTTCCTCGCGGACAAATCTAAATTTTTGGCATAAATAATCGATTTTGATTGACACAGTTTATACGATTCGTAAAGCAGAGAATGATGACGTATAAGTTTCTCAAGTATATAGTTGCTGCGTCGTCGTGCTCCGTTGTAGACGAGAGAAAATGTGAGAATAAGTTTCTTCGGAGTTGGTTGCACGGAACATGTAGCTCGCTCTCGGTTCGCGGAGAAAAGGGAGAGAGTGAGATAAAAAAACGTGTCAGATGTTCGTCACGTTGCGGCTGCATATCCTCCGCGAACACCAAGACCTCGCATCCTGTATACCCCGTCGGCATTGCGCGCGCACTCGACCAACGAGTTATTAGCATTTTACGAGGGTCCGAGTCTTGTTCGTGATGTTTTGGGAATATTTATAAATCAAAATGTAAAAATCGACTTTTTTTGTTAACGAAACGTACATTTTTTATTCGGAAATTTTTTAATCCGTAGAATTTTTTTCATAAATAAATCCATCGAATTTTACGAAAAAAAGAACAAATCTTATATTAAATAATTGTGTCGTTTTCTTATATTAATGAGCACATTTTGTTCCGCAAGGGTGTCTTTACGGAGTAGACTACCAGTTGGATTACCGGACTTGTCTGTAAAAACGACTGCGCTTCGTTCGCGCTATCACCTTTCAACGCTTTTCTCCTCGACGCTCCGTAGCATAAGAAATGAGATTCGCTTAGCGTGTCGCCGATTATAATGCAGCATCGGCGAATCCTTCATTTCTTTGGCATTTTATCATTCACGGAGAGCGACGCTATCGTGTCTCTTCTTATTTTTATTTTTTTCCATCCCGGAGAGTTCATTAAGATCGGAGCAATTAAGGCCCTCGCGACGCCTGAGGGGAAACGTATACTGGATAGTCTATCGTCCGATGCATCTTCGGTCGGTGTATGCGCGGGCGCCTCTTGTATACGTATTAACGCGCGCATACACCGTTTAACACCAAGAGTATCGCGTTTGCCACGGTACGTTAACTCTTCTCGACGACTATTCGCTGACCGTGGAAATCGGTCAAAAGAAGGCGAAGAAAATCACTCTGGCGAGTTGGAAAAATTCAATGTTTACTCTACTTCTTGCTTACGCAACTTCCACACCGATATATCCCGATGTGTATATAAAGGGGGAGAGTCTCTATTCTATTTTGATTTACGTGATATATTTGTCGACTGAGAAAAGTTTCGAAAGATTGCACATCCCTTTAAACGCTTTTTTTTTAATCTCTCACGAAGTTTCTTCCATGTCGTGATTAGTTCTTTGGATTTCTCTACGAAAAGCCGAAAAACTTGACTAAGATTTTTTCTAATTTACGGAGAAAGCTTCGTTTTCTTTTTGAAAAAAAAAAAAAAAAAAAAAAAAATACGTTTTTTTTTATCTTCGGTTTTCGGAGTTTTTTTTTCGAATAATTCCGATCACTATAATCGAATATCAATTGCACGGGATTAGCGAACAATTTTTTTTGCCTGATATCGTCGAAACGTCGATAAAACAGCTTACAACTTACTTATAGCCGACTTTCATAATGTACTTATTTATTTTTCGGGATGAATAAAGGCGTAGTGTGTCACAGAAAAATAGAAGGGCTGAACGTCGTTTAAGGTTTCGAAATATGGAGTCGGTGTTGGATCTGCCGGTAGAGATTACGAGTAAATTCGAAGTGGACATTCCGGACCGGTTAGTTTCGAAGTTCGAATGGCACAGAGTGCATATAGATTTATTTGTCGGGCCGAAAAGGCGAGGCAAGATAAACGACTTTTTCGAACGCTCCGGTACACGCGAGTTCCCTTCTCTCTCGCTCGCTCTTCCTAGTTAACCTTTTTATCGCACAGATTGTCGGTTTTAGTTACGTATACCTGCAACGTCGGATTTGACTGTCGCCCGGTTGCCGCCACCGCCATTGCAGCCGTATTTGTAGACCAATAACAATATTCGTATTAAAAGCTAATAGGTTCGACGGCGATAATGAACATTAAATTCTAAATAAATGTCGGGCAACATAAACATCTATATCTTTGATCCCTCGAATTTTGGAAGATTGGAAAATATGAAAAAAACTTTGAGGATTTTTCGGGGACTCTTTATCGATTTATATATTCTAAAAAGGGATAAAAAACTGAACGATTTTAACACCTATGGAACTGTGTAGATTGCGTCAACGATAGATATCGCCTTGAAAATACATAAACATATTTGAAATGTTTTCATGGATATTTTTAACATGCAACACATTTATCATTATTTTTATAAAGATAAAAATGTATTGTTTTTCAATTGACTTGTAAACATAGGTATAACCTCGCAATTGCGTTTTTGCTTCGTGTGTACGTTTGTTCGCGAAAGATTCAATGAAGCGAAAGGGAAAGTAAAATTATATTAATCGAATGGATTTGCAAAAAATGTTAATAACCAATGCCCCGCACACTGATTAATATGGCGCAAAGTTGCGCAATTAAAATCGTGCGTTAGAATCGCGTAATTCCGAAAGTTGTTTCTCGAATCGTTGAATTATTGAGTAGCAGTGAAATTCATTAAAATAAAGAAATGCCTGAATGAAAATATATATATATGTATCTATCTATATAGGTAAGAATAAAATGCTAACTCTCCGGACAAATAAGATGCCAATGCTAACTCTCTCGATAGCGCTCCCTCCGTTTTTTTTCCATTCGGATATATGATCGCATGTGCATGCCGTTGCGCGCCGTTATGCCTGCTCCGCGTTCGATGCTCGAGGGCTGTTGGAAGTCTGGCAGAGTGCAGTGTACAATTGAACGACGGCGCGCAGTGACTGTAGGAGCATACAGGATAGTCGTCGTATCGTGGCGCAGCAAGCATAGCAGGAGTCGAAAGGAGATTCGTACTACAGCCGCGAGGGGCGCTCCTCGTTCCACGGAATCGAGGAGACAGCCCAGTGGTGCAGATAGCCGTGGCTCTGTCCGGCGAGAGGTCGTGACGTGACGGTCGCCTCTGCTCTCGCGTGTGTTACAGCTACGAACGTGCGCCAAAGAGAGGGGGAGTTTGATCATTCAAAGAGGATAAGAAAAAACGTAACAAACGAAAAACACCGAGTGAGAAATAACCGAAAAAAACGTGACACCGGTGTACGATACGAGAAAAGGGTTTCTCGTTAAAAAACAAAACCCTATGAATACTTCGCTATTGCGTGGATAATCGACGTTGCGCGTGACGATTCGAATTATTCTATGGAAAATCCATCCAATATACAGTTCGTCGATAGTTTCGAAACTCGATTTACACGACTTCGGTTTTGAGCTCAAAGTTAATAAAAAAAAAACAAAAAAAAGGGAAAACATATAACGGTTAACAGTGGAGTAAAAAATTAATGACCCGATTGATAGCCTGTAAGAAAAATAATAAATTATATCGATAATTGATAATAATAATAAAATCGTATGGTGTTTAAAGAAAAACAAGTGAAAGTGTCGATAGATAATGTGTGTCTGAAAATAATAATAATAATAATAATAATTTTGAATATTGTCCAATTCGATGGATTTTCGACGGAGGCAAATTCCCCTTTAGGTTTATTTCGTCCTCCGTAAGAGAGTAGTACGCCGCCGTAGGGCGAAGATGAGTGCTGGAAGACGAAACTAGTATCCACACGGAACAGTGTCGTCTCGTTCGGCGCACACGTGCGCGTCTGTCATCGACGTTGCCAGATCGGCAACGTCGTCGTCAGTGCTCGTGGATACTGAATTCTTCTCGTTGGCCGCGAAGCCCACCATCTGTATCCCCACGAATCGCATCGTCTCAAATTTTTAACAGCGCGATATTTCAATTCGTTTCATAATTCGATTTTCGATTAAACACTCGAAAGCACATACGCACGCGGAGACCTTGAGATAAAAAAAAAAACAAGACGAAGCCTGTCGGTCGACGAGGTCTCTTTCTTACCACCGATACCCAAAGCGAAAAAAAAATGTTTAGCAAAAAAAATCAATGCTGAAAAAAATTGTCTAAAAGGAAAAAAAAAAAAAAAAAATCGAAACGATGTTGGAAAACACGGAAGATTCGCCGAAAAGGAGGTCCACCTTCTACGTGTCTCTGGACGGTGAGCCTCGTCACAATTCGTCAAAGCTGACGATGGCCCGATCGAGCGCCGATAGCGAAAAATTCACTTGCAACACGTTTCCGATAAGCACATCGAAGAATCAACCGAACGCGATACTAACCCGTACTTTGAGTAACAACGATGCTTTCGTTGGTCAAAAGCTTCGTTCGAAGAATGAAAGAAGCGCGAGTATCGACAATAGCGGTGTAACGCGCGAGGCGACGTTGCCGGAGTCGCGGGGAAAGGTTCAGTCGCTAACAAGAATATTCGAGGGACCTGTGAGAAGCTGTGCTGCCGCCGAACCCGTCGGAACCGTCGCGAACGACAATCGGTTGCAACAGCAAACGCGAAAGAAAGTCGAGAGAACGAGATCATTCAAGACTATCGAAAGATTTCAGAGTCGTTTTACCGGTAGAAAGGAAATCGCGAGAAATAACAAAGAACAAAGTACCGATAGATCGAACGAAACGATCGCCCGTTCGGAGGGCGAAATCGATGAAATCGGCAACGTAGATGAGAGCAACGAGAATTTAAAGGAAATTCAGGAGAAACGGGACGATAGGGACGACAGGGACGACAAGACTTCGGTTAAAATAACCAAAGGATCAAGAGACACCTGTTTGAGAAACTCCGGGACGCTGATACAGCAACAGCATCGACAAACGAACAATCATCAATGCGAAACTACGAGAAGATTGAACGGAAAGGAAAAGAATAATGGCAACGCTGGTGGTTGTTCCGGTAGCGGTGGTTCGTCGACGACCTTGACCAACCTGCTCATCCGAAGGACCCACAGTACCAAAGTCGGGAGGAGCGCGAGTACCCTCGGTAGATCTGGCGCTGCTGGCGCTGGTAACAGACGCGGATTAACCACGTCGGCCTCCTGCGACGCTAATTCGAATAATCACACTGTCACTGTATCATCCATCAGTTCCGTCGATTGTTGCAACGACAAGGATTACACTTGCGGCACAAATGAACGAGTGCAAGAAATATCCGGTGGACATCGAGAAGATTGCGCCGGGATAATCGACTCTTCGAATTTCGAAGATCCGGATGGAGACGTTGGTGTTCATTCAGGTAGATTTTTTTTTATTCACTAAATTTCATACCGATTTCCTACTTACTGCTGTTGGTTTTACCAAGAATTTCATCCGATTCACGGACATCCGGCATTATCGATTATTCGTAATAACGAAACGGAATGAATTTTCGATGATTCACGACATTTATCGGGGGATTTCGTCAGCTTTGAAAATTTAAATTGGACTCGTGAAGTTAAAATTATTATTTTTATTTTCTTTTGGTAACAAAAAACATGCGGCTGCCAAGTTGAAGGAGAAATTTTATTTTTAACGATTCAGAATCTTTCGTTTTCGAACGATTTCGTGTTTTTATGCTATTAGCTTGAGGTCCGATAAAAAACATAAATCAATGTTACTTTTCGGGTGAAAACAATTGTTTAGT
This sequence comes from Cryptus armator, assembly GCA_963971235.1. NCBI lineage: Eukaryota > Metazoa > Arthropoda > Insecta > Hymenoptera > Ichneumonidae > Cryptus > Cryptus armator. Next base: position 1,547,153 of record OZ020234.1, on the reverse strand, counting down.
GTGAATGTTCGATAAATAATAACGAATTTTATCCGATTTTTCGGAATTCGGTAAGAATGATTTCTAGAGATTTACCGATTTCGGGAGAATATGATTTTAAGGGATTTTCAGCGATTTTCGAGTCCAAAGCGTCTTTTAGTTTTTCTTATCGCAAAAAAAATCTTATCTATAATCCTATGCGATTGGTGACTGTATGGGATCGGCGACTGTATAAAAACGCATTGATTCAATCAATTTGGCGCGTTGAATCATTCAAAATTAGCTTCGATCCTCAACGACAATGTTCCCAGACGTCGAGTAAAAAATAATTTTGATTGTTATTACTCGTTATTGAGAAAAGAAAAAAAAAAACAAATGATATACCGACACTTGGCATGGCAAAGGGAAGCTCGTTCGTGAACGCCTTGGGAAAGGCGGAGAGTTCGACAAATCGTCTCGATAACGGAGGAAGCCGGTTGCACACGCCAATTTTAGCCAACTATGGCAAAGTCGTGGGAACCGGTGCCCCCGGTCATTGGCCGTCCTCGCGCGTTGCACCTACGTTGGTCAGCGACGTGGGTCGTTGTTGAGAACGAAAAGAGACGCGAGATGACGCGTTCCGCGAGAGTGAGAGCGAAAGAAAGAACAGAATGGAGAACGGAGTGAAAGAGTAGTTAAAAAAAAAAGAAAAAAGGGAAGAAAAGAAAAAACAACAACGTACGAGCCGCTTGTGCGCCAAGAAAAACGTGAGTTTACGAGCTCTTACACCCACACACGAGCGTAAACAGAGACGAGATGTACGCAGAAGGGATAATCGTAATTGAACGAAGCGCGAAATTATAGAGTCCATCTTCGGATCCGAGTCGTCCTGACTGCGAAGGACTCGGATGAAGGGAAGTCCAGAAAGAAATATCGGACCTTATAGTATAACTATAATATATAGGTATCTCCGTAGAACTCGGGTATCGTGGGGCGGCTGCTTGTACTTCGATACTTATATTCGGTGTACAGACGAGCGTTATCGCACCGATATATCGAGTCGTTCGATTCGCTCGCCACGCCCCACTTGTACGCGCTGAATGTGTACACTCGCCCTTTCCTCATAACCCTCATTATAATGTTTTAAATGAATAGCCATTGCACAAAGGAGCTTTGAGAGGTCAATTTTTCAATACAACTTCCCGAATTCATCTCTCTACAGCGTTACTGAATTTCAAGCAAATTTTTACGATACCGAATTGCGCGCTAAACTCGCGATACGTATTAATCGGACAATTTTTACTTTTTTTTTTTAAATCGACTTGACCATTGATAAAATTTAGCGTCATTAAATCAAAATCAAAATTCGTTTCGACGAACTTGAAAAAAAAATTTTTGAATAAATTTTTGAAATTATAAAAATGATAGGGTCCATTCGAAGATTTTTTTTTTCTTATCGATGAGTCACAGTAATCGTTGTCGCAGTCACGTAGAAGCTTCGATAAGGAAATTCCCCATTCAGTGAGCGATGAAGTACGAACCAACCGGTATGCCAGGCTTTCCGTTCGAAAGTTCGCTGTAAATCAACTCGTGAACTTCTGACTTTTTGGCTCCCGCTTTGCGTATCAATTCTACGGTGCTAATGATTGCGATCTTACCGAAGGAAAAATGTATTATACATTTACTTTAAACTTTGAAGTTGCGTTAATTAATTATCAACTTGATCCTCGAACACGAAATTTTTTAGATACCGCAGTTTTCCGCGGTAAAGAACAATTCATTCGGTATAAAGAGCGGTTCTCTTTAAGGGACCGTTGAAACACGTTTTCCAATTATCCGACATACGGGTACGTGGCGAGCGGCTATTGGAGCAACGAAAAGGGATTTGTATAAGCGGCGGCGGTATAATATACCGATTCATTCGGAGCGACAAAAAAGTTGAAAAAAAAAAAGAAAAAAAATTTTTACAGCGAATAAATCGACTTGAAATTACAAAGTTGCAACGGGACCGCCCGCGAGAATTTCGTAGCGATGCCGTTATTGGACGGAAACGATCCCGACCGGCGTCGCTTATTTATTATTTTTTCCCTCCACCACCGCACGACACGAAGCGCAACGCACAGTTCCTATGAGCCCTCCGCACACTCCGTGTTTCACTCTTTCGCTCTGTTGCACGAGTACTCGTCTCTTCTCAATTATCTTCCGCTCGCGTCAATTTAAACTCGAGTCTGAACGTGCCGAGGCGCAAGAGAGAGACCGCGGAGAATATGCAATGCCGCCTCGTCGGTGCTTTTGCTTTGCATGCTTTTGCAACAACCGCTCGATTCACCGTATCGAACTACGCTTCGCGATTTGCAGCTGCTTCGTCAATTTTCTTTTTAGTCATCGATTTTTTGCCTAATGAAACCGGCAATAATTTATCCTCAAGATACCTTCGGAATTAATGATTTTTTCGTCTCATATCGATCGGAATTTCATTAACGATTTGTGATCGAAATCAAAGTTAAGTTGTTGGGAAGTAATTTGGGAAATGAGCCGTTAAAAATTTGTCTCGTTTCCACCGTCGTGGCTCTGCATTATTCTCTTGGTGCACAAACGGAATCGAGTCGCAGCGAAGAGGGTTCACGACCGGTTGGATCGGATCTCATCGTCTCGGGTCTCGTCGCGAGCGTTGGCCTACGGTCCATTCGATCGTCGATGGGAAGGGCCGAGGCGCGCCGGAATCCCGCATCGGGACATTTCGGGGATCTACTTATGCGGCAACGCGTCTGTGTAGGGCCCGCGTCAACGCGTGCGCACAGCTTTTACGATACTGCCGATTCTCGTGGCCAGTCCGATGGCCCGTCGAGACCACCTGCCCGCCAGCCACTCGTCAACGCGCACGCTCCACGAATCTTCGTCGTCCTCCTCGAGCGATGCCGCCGTTTTTTTTTCTTCTTCGACGATCCAACGACTCCTCGTCGTGCAACGCGGATACATACACTCGGCTCCACCAAAATTCCCTGTTCATTCGTAATTATCCATTTATTTTCGATATAAAACTTTGTCTTCATTCTTTACACAATTTAACGCTATCCGACGAATGCGAACTTTACATTTTTATTCATTCTTTGTCTTTAACGGAGGCGCAGGAGGGGGGGGGGGGGGTCGCGCGATTTCAGGGTAAAAAAACGTGTTTTATACGTCGTTATCGATAAGCTGATGCGAATTTTTGTCGGCAATCTTTCATCTGTTGTTATACGTTACGAACAATCAATGGCACGGTATTTGTTACAAGTTTTTATTTTAACGATAACAAATAATAAAACAGATTTTTTTAACCCGAAATTGTCGAACATCCCTGTAATGCCAATAAATGAAGAAAGATGTCGTAAAGATGTTTTGTTGACAATGATAACATCGATAAGGGCAATTCCCGAGATGCACGCAGAAACATCGAATTAGGTTAGGGTAACGTTTCCAACAAACGGTACCAAATGCCATCCGTTAATTACAATCAACACCGCGACCGCGCGATCGCTCAATTCACACCTCAATGGATTTCTCAGAAATCTTTAAGGGGCTCAGCTGACCGCTTGTATTCCGCTGTGTCTATTGTACGAAACCAGCTGATTCCGTAGAATAGACACAGCGGAACATAAGCGGTATACGTAAATTATTATTTGTGTCACGTGACACGAGATAAATAATTTTTTCTACATACAACGAAGCGGGTTGCCGAAAGCCGACCCACGATAATTGTAGTTATCGTGTCCGCGTATTCCCATTAGTTATTAATTATTAAATTCTTTTTTCGAGGTCTCCGTCTCCGTTAACTCCTCTCTCGGAAAGATCGATAAATGTTTGTAGTCTTTTCTCGTCAATACTATGACCACCTGTACATCGAAACGAATTGCGTTCGATTCCATTAATATAAAACTCGTTCCATCGAGTTAAAAGAGGGGACGACGATGAAGACGACGACGAATGAGTAAAATATCTGTACGGAACCCCAATCGACGGCGTCCCCTTCGGACACCAATTTTTAATCGTAATAAATCGCTGTTGAAATTTCGCCAATGTAACTGAACCAACATTCGACGCGTGAAGCTGTGCATCCTTTCCGGCGCGGAAACTCTCTAAATTTACGAAATTATCCCAATTTTTGTTTAATCCGCAATTTTTGTTTAATCCGCAATTTTTGTTTAATCCGCAATTTTTTTGAACCATCGTACGCGGTACGGTTCAAAATATCGTTATGGGGTTAACGAAATAACCGTAACATTGCTGCCATTTTTTTTATGCCCCAAATTTTATTCTATCTACCTGAAGTTTAGTTTAAATATCCTTTTTTATTTCGTTATTATATCTCTATCGTATATCGGGGATGAAAAATCGATGCGTGACGATTTTACCACAAAAGCATCCGCTCGAGATTTCCTTTTCAATCGGTGAAAAAAAAAACACGCGTAACAAAAAAAAACCGTAAATCTCTCGGATGCGGCGCGTGTCTGCATGGGTTTGTGGCCTGCCGGCTGATGATGACTGCCCATCCGATCGTAATGCATTGAAATACTTAATCGAGTGCGAAATTTTTTATTTATTTTTTTTCGGCTTTGAAAAAATACAAAACTGTTGTAAATAACAATAATTTCAAAGGAGTTGATAAAAATTAATAAATAAATGTGTTTCGACTAAAATTGAACTTAAAAAAAAAAGAGTCGTAACCCGGCCGCACGATAGTTTGAAAAGTTAGTTGAGCCACTCGAACGCTCGCGAATAGTCGAAGCATTCTAGGTCGAGCGGTGCAGAGGCCGTCGTGCCGCGAAGTAGCTAATGTAGGACTCGTTATTATGAAACTGCTTTCACAATCGTAATATTACGTCGACTCGGAGGTTTGAGTAACTCGTCGGCTAAGCGCACGTTTGCGAGTTCATTGCTAAATTGATGCCCCAACGATTGTTGCTCGGCAATCGAATTATCTTTTAATCCGGTATTCCTCTCTCGGCAGTTCATCGTTATCCTGTTCATTGTTAATCCCGTCGAGCGCACTACACTGTATCGCCTTCTTTACTTCCGTTAACAATTCAAAGCACATCGATCGATCGCAATAAAGAAATTCGCTATTCGCCGGTGGGGTCTCTCAATTCGGATGAAAGCAAAACGGATATCCTCTCCTTGGAATTCACGACACGTAGTTCGGTAACTTCGCGAAATTTATTTTACTCCTATTTGTCAGAGACGCTCTTGTATCGGTATTTCTCGCGTATGCGTCGAACGTGAGAAATTCACAAGATTCCAATTCCCAGACGCGCGGTATACTCGACGGCCGATGGCGACGGAGGAACAAGATTTGCGAATAACTCCGCAATGTCAGTCTCACTTCCCATCCCACTTAACATCTCAGCACCCACGGAATCCCTCAAAATCGTATTAAATAAAAAAAAAAAAAAAAAAAAAAAAAAAAAAAAAAAAAAATTGCGGAATAAAATTAAATATTTATTTTGAATGATAAATAATTATTATTAATATTTAATATTATTTATATTATTTTAATAATTTTGGTTAAATTATAACTCGACACTCGGCGACATCGCGTTAACCGTTGTCCAGTTCTATCACCGCGTGACCCTATTATATGTATATATATATATTATCGCAGCGCATACCGTGTACCACAAGTTTAACCGTTACTCTACGCCTTATCCCGTTACTTTTCATGTATATAAATCCACTGTATACGCCAATTTATCTTTCGCTCCTCCGCACGCACGCACTCGCAACGCGCACCAACCGTTTTTCGTATTTAATTTTATTTAGTTCTTCAAATACGTCGGCACAAAGGGGATACAAGAGGGCGAGCGATACTTAGGGTTCGATGCATCGCGGTTTTTACTTATAACCCATTACGCTTGAAAACTCAATTTTGTCGTTTCAAATGCGATAATTCGATGTTGAAATCGCATTTTTCGTTGATTTCACCTAATCCGGGGACAAAACATACCAAACGGCACAGCTGTTGTATACAGGTGCGAATGAAAACTCCGTTGGGGAGAGCAGCATTTTTTTTTTTTTTTTTTTCGTGTCCCAATGTAGTAACCGAAAGAACGGCGAAAAATCGAAAAACAGAGAAAAATGCACTGTTTGGAGACCGTAGTAATGCTCCAACGAGGGCCCCTCCCCCCTTTGCTCATCCCCCTGTCGCATACGCATTTTTTTTGTTGTCTATCCCCCGTGTGTTGTGTCAAAAAGTCGCTACGTAATGTTTCGTCACAATGCTCAGTCAACTGCTTCCGCAAACGTATGCGCACGTGACTACGGTTGCACGATAGGTAAATTGAATACGTATGCAAGAATTGATGTGGCTAATTCGATGTTTGGGAATGTCAATGAGAATCGTATAAGCATAAAATTACCGCATCGAATATTTATCATTCGAGAAGTTGAGTTTCGGCTTTGGTTTATATTTAAAGGGATACGTCCACTTGGCCGTTCGAAAACCGTGACAAATGTTGGATTTTTTCCTCAAAAACCAAGGGAGGTAATAAAATGATTTCTTTTACCGAAAAGTTCGCGTCCTCAGTGTCACCCTTCCTGTGGCGATATCTCGTGTTTTTTTGTTCCTATATTTTTTGACAATTTTTTTTGTAATACTTAAAATACCTTTCGGTGAAACAAAAAACCGATTTATTATTTTTTATAATTTTTGAGATTTTTTTTTCTAAATTTTATTTGAATTTCGAATTACACAAATTATCCTTTACGATAGCAATGAAACTTGCCTACATTTTTTTTTTTTTTTTTTCAATGTTGGTCCTGATTCATGCGGAATTCACCGCCAAGAATGCGAATTACTCATTTTACTATACGAAAGAAAAAGCTTGACGACAAACATGAATAACGGGTTATGAGACACGAATCGAATGCGCACGTTCGTAGGTATATTAGTGAATTGATATCAACTATTACGGTAATTGAATCCGCAGGCAAAATTGTATTGATATAAAGACAAATTGGCACGTGCAGAAAATAGTGTATCGTTCGCACCATCGCAAAATCACGCTATTCATAACGTTTGATCGAGATAACGATGTTAAAACCTGTGTGTAATAAGCAAACCAGTGAGTCACCCCTATTTACTCAAACCAACGAAGCCAACTATAGACGGTTTCATTCGCTTTCGAAACGTACTTATAGGTTATGTACCGTACTGTTGAGAGAAGAAGAAAAAAAACAAAATAAAAATCGCGAAACCTTGTCAGCTGTGTCCATGCGAAGGTGCGTTATATACAGAGATAGCATCGTAAGGGAAGCATCGGTATTTTTTTTTCTTTATCGTATCCACATAATGTTTGCATACTATTATTCCCATCTCACGTTAGATTTGTGACGACAATAGGGGTTCTCCTGGGGGGATACCAATGTGTCGGTTTCAGTTACCCGTCGTGGTGTATTTAGGATCTTTCGATGAATACATACACTCGCGCTAGTCACCCCTCTTCGCTTTTACGCCTCTATAACACGTACCTACTAATATGCATAACATTGTTAGTCAATTTTTTTTCTATATTGAATACGTCTTCAAAAAAAAAAAAAAACGAAAAAAAAAAAAAATTTCTCGTTATTTCGTCATTGTGAAAGAGGAAATTGTTAAAGGAGAAGTGTCGCGCGACTGTGACTCGGGCTCGTCGTTGATTTTTTTTTTTTTTTTATCGAAAAGCTTATGTAAGTATTTCTACACCTTCGGCACATATCGTAAAAACGATATTAGTTCGTTTCCACTGTGACGAAGCGAAGACGCCGCGTATGTTTCGTGTATAGGCAAAAGACAATGTGCCCCTATCCCTTTAAGATCGCACGGAATTGTAAATTCGCACGGAATTGTAAATTGTAAAGTCACCTGGTATACGGCGGTATTCGCTTTTATGCAAATTTCCGAGTTTCCTGCTTTTGAAATCACAGCCCGCACTTCAGTGTGCACGCGATGACTATATTTCGAAGACGCAAGCAACTCCAACCCCCGGTCCTATTTCCCACTTGAAATTCGTAATTAAATTTCGTTCTCTTTCTCTCCCGAGGGTCCCGACTCCCGGCATAATGCCGGAGTGTCGCGCTCTCAAAGTGGAACGAAGCGTGGAGTGTTTCGCACTTTCGGAATGGTATTCATACGCCGCTCTTATACACGCTACAGTCAGCTCCTTCGGGTTAACTATTTCGTTTTTTTTTCCATGTCCTCGTCGTTTCATCTTTTCATTTTTTGCTCTTTCCAAGAGCGCCAAATTGAATTTAAAGTTTCCGCATACCCGATGCTCGCGTCCTCGACGCTCGTCGTATACGAGCGTTGAAGACAGTTTCCGGTTACAGTTTCCGGATTAAAACAAAAATCAGTTATGTCTATTAGAAGTCCGCATTGGTGACTCGATTTATCCGATTGGTATGCAAAAACGGCTCAACATCTCAATGACCTACATTATCGCGCAACGCATAAAATTCCTCGCGTCGACTAACCTCTAGAGAATTCTTATCGAGTTCAGTGGTTTAGCGGATGCGTATGACGTCCAACGTACCTATGGTAAATAGGCGCCCGGAGTGGCGAGTACCACTTGTAGAAATGAGCGACCGGTTGATTCGCGAATGCGCGATTATACTGGTGCAGGGTGCGCATGGCCTCGAATGCAAACTATGCGCGGCGGTTGGACAGGAGCGCGGAACTCGCTGAGCAGCGTTCGTAGAAATCATTCGTACGGTTAAATTCATTTAATTTTAATGTATGAAGAATCAGCTCCATTTTGTATAGATCACTGCCGATTTAAGGGACCTTTTGTCTTGAGACCAAACGCCGAATACATTTATTGAAGAGACAAATTCCAACAATCATCGAGTTTTTAGCAAATTCGAATCTTTGCCTTCAAAATCTTCCCGTGGAAATCTCAAAACAACGGAAAAAATGTACCTACGATAATTAATCATATAAATAAAATAATGATTATAATGAAAACAATAGTCTATTATTATTATATTCTGGTGATACGAAAATCGAACGTGAAATTCAACGGCGTAGTTGAAAAATAAAATGTCTCGTATGGCGATGCATGGAAATGAAATTCTTTATTTTCTATATACCATTCATGCTTCCGTAAAACAGGCATCATGAATATTTCCGGTTGTCAAAAAAAAAAAAAAAAAATGTATTCGCGAGCGCGTCGAACTTTCGATGAATTATACTTTCTTAAAAAGAATAAAAAAGAATCCGTATCGACGGTAAATGAGAAATTTAATTATCCTCCGCCCGTGTGAGATTAGTGAATTATGTTATTATAGACATACAGTTATATATAACATAGCCATTCAGCGTGCCTGTTGAAACGTGGGATATAAAGGCGATGTGAGTAATTAAAAGCTCCTTACAGGCCATCGTAACGCATAAGAGACTCTCTCTATACATCTATCGTGGCGTGCATCGGGCATTTATCTATTCGACCGCTACTACACGTATTTGCGTACGAATAGGGATTTCTCCTTTCCATCGTTCATGAAGTCGGCGATCATCGAGCTCTTAGTTTGCATTACGTAAAACCCGGTAGAAATATTATCGCTAACAGCTATTTCCCGGTCCTCCTTGCGGTCTCCGCGTTGACAGGAAGGCGCTTGGATTGTCTCATCGGAAAATCCGCATTCGTTTGTTACGCTGACTTTATCATAATGAATTAGCAGCGGTGCTATCGACACTCCCGAGTCTCGGAGTTTGCGGCAAACGTTAGTAGTGAAATCGACTCCGGTTTCTGCACATCTCGCGCGTCGCTGATCGGATCGTGCGAGTCTGGGCGGTCGCCTTGCGTTACCGAGAAGCGCGAGCGTTATTATAGCCTTCGAATTCCAAACTAACCGGACTTGAATGGAGTCGCACAACCAGTCGAGATCGATCGATCAACGGACCCTTTATGCTACCCAATCTCTCGACGATTCAAGGATCCGCGCCTGTAATATGGCATTAGTACCGCGTGGATTGAACAAATATATATTTCTCAATGGGATTTAGCGAGAATTAATCCGACCCTCGGGAAAAGTTAAGCGAAGTGGGTTCCCTCGAAATTTCGAGTTGTCCAACTGTCGCCGCACAACGGATAACCGAAACTTTTTTTTTTCTATCCTCGCAAGTCAGCCTAACGCGGAGGCACGTTCGCGCGTGACAGTAAAATTTTCACTGACACGGCGAAGTCAAAGAAAACAACAAAAAAAACATTTTTATGTCCCCATTGTTTCGACGTGTCTATAAGACTTCAATTATTCACATAATCCTATAAGTCTGAAACCGGTTTGCGCAAAAAAAAGTGGACTGATTCCTGCAACAGTTAAAAACTTAGTGGCAGATGCGTATTACATTCCAGTCTGCGGCAATTGTTTTACTCGCAGGATCTCATTTTTTATCCCTTGGCCCTCCGAAGAAGGAGATATCACACAATTAGTCCCGCAATAACCTCAAGGGAAATTCGTTGGATCCCTATTAGAGGGTTAAAATAATGGCTCTGTCCTTTTTGCCTGGTGGTTGGCTTATCATGTGGCCCCGAAGCGGCGAAAGGGGTACTCGTCTTGTATATATATTCTTTGAAAAAATCCGTGACACAATGAGTGCCGAGGTTAATCCGCAAAAATGTGCCCTTTGTAGTACGGGCGTTCCCCGCGGGGCTTGGATGAAGGGTCGCGCGAAGTCTCTTCCTCGGTAGCCCTTTCCTTTATCCCTGATCCGTTAAAAGGTAGTTTATAGCATACGCCGAGCATACGCACGCGTACCCATGCATGTGAGAACTCGAGGATGAGACTTGCCGAAGAGAAGTATCGGCTTAACCCCACTGGGAGGGCGCTATTCCCCGCGTATCAGCGGGATATCGGTGAAACACATCCAGGCGCCTATCGTAGTCGTTTGCTATAGATCAGCCGGAGTGGAATAACCTTTTTTTAACTCCCGACTGCCCGTCAGGGCAAAAAGACGGGAGTTATGCGTTTCACGGAGACGAGCGATTTCGTTGTTCGGTATGTTCTCGAAAACGAGTAAAAATTACTTAACAGAAATTTATACAGCGACTCTATTACGTACGGTCAATGTCGTTTGCAATAAAGAATTTAAATTAATTGAATATTCGTAGAGAAAAAACCATTTTATAGAATAGTTCTTTAGATATATCGAAGATTTAGCGCCATTTTCTGCGATATATTTTTTCGACGCCCGGTGGCGCGCAAAGCGTTCGATCTCTGTGCGGTATAACCTCAAATTCGCAGAAGTCTAATTCTGCGTTAAAATGTGTGTATTCTTCAAAAATATATGACATAACAAAAATATTACGAAAATGCAAAAACTTCCGACTGGAAAAAAGAGTGAAATAACAATTAATTATTAACATCTTATAGTCGAGAGGTTTCCATACGCAATGACGAAAAAATCGCACGTCTACGACATGTGAAAATTTCACTATTTTTTTCAGTTGAGAGTTTTTTGAATTTTTGTAAAATTTTTTTTCCTCTTCCCGTTCGGCTACCGTTGTTGACGCCAATGCATTCACGACACCAGCCGATTTACGTACCGGTGCAGCCATTGTCGTCGCAGTGTTGCACCTCTCGCTTACCATCTTTCTCTATTTTTTTCTCTTTGATGCCCCGTGAAAGCGAGTAGACGACGCGAATACCCGAGAAGCTACGCGAACGACACCCGCTATGCTGCTGCATACGGCGTGACGTGCATTCCCATTGAATTCCCCTGCATTGCATGCGCATCATCGGGTAACACCGGACTTTGCGGATTTTTCCGGGTCCGGTAGACCGCGGGACAGACCGGTTTTGTTCGAAGCGCAGATTTCCTACGACATTAACCGCGGTACAAGCGGCAGGAGCATCGGATTATTTATCGTCGTTGCAATGCTTATTACGATATTCGAAATCGAATAATATTGTTGATTCAAAGTGGTTTTATGGCACTGCATGGAAGCAAAATTATTGTCTCGGGTTGAGGAAGAATATTATTGTTGCCCGTTGCCATTCGCGTTGCGCAAAGGATCGATCACAGGATCCGATTGAACGGATCCTTCGATAGGTGGATAGGCTGTGGATTTTTCTTGCAACACAGGACTAAGTTTTACATACACATGAAGATGGCACGCGGCAACGGTACGCGGAAAAAAAATAAGATGCGACTCGATATATTGGGGTTGCAAGGTCCCCCGGTACACTCACCGCCGCGAAGTAGCGTTGTCTTGCAATGTCCACGTACACCGCGGAGGTTACGCGGACATTGTACTCCGCGGGGATATCCTGAAAATAGCACACATATATCGTGAAAATTGTAGTTCTCGGAATCTATCGGGAAAATGCAACGGTTCGTAATTCTTCCGGATTCTCGAAGCACGAATCCCCTGTGTAAAGGATCAACTCGAATGCGAGTGATGGTAGCGCGATGCGATGACTGCCGGTCATCGTGAAGATACGCGATTCAATAGGATAAGTCGATTCACCGCTACTATAAAACTTCGGATACTACGAAACGACGGATTGGCTTGCTAGATGACTCGCGTAGAGAACTTCGAGGATAATACGAAGATTACAAAGAGTACGGGGCTTGGATTGGATAGACGGAGCTGTTACAGCTGGGCGTGTAGAGACGATTCACGGTCTCTCTTTCGGTCGCAGTATCTCGCACTCGACCGCTTGCCCTTTCTATCTTGGTCCCTCCGCGTCGTCTAGCCGCGTGTTCTCCCTCTTTCCAGCAATTTTCTTCGTGCAGCAATGGGTGACTCACGCTTAAACGGCGGACTCCTCCCGTCCGATCTTCGTCTTTCTCTCGCTTTGCTCGTTTTATCCTCCGAGACACAGCCACTTCCCGGGATCCACGTTATTCCCCGACGTGGATGAACGAACCCGGAGTCTGTGAATTCTTTCTCTGATTCGGACGGCGGGGCGGCTTACAAATGAATCTTCGTTAAAAGGAAAGGAACGAAAAAATGGCGATAAAAGTCCGGACAATTGGGTAGCAAGAGTCTAAGAAACGGAAACATTGTACGGTCATTACCATACGCCGCTTCGAGTGCTAGAAATGAGAGGGTATTCTCATTTCTTTGCTCCGATAATTAAATTCGATATTACATTTGAGATTTTTCTCCCAACTATCCGATACCGACATTTATGAATTTCAGAGACGATGCACGATGGAGCGAGAAATTAAAAAAAAAAATGAAAAATCTGTAAAAAGAATATTAAATTAAATTTAAATTTATCCTAATGTTAATTTCCCAAAAAGTTTTTTCAAAAAAAAAAAAAAAAAAAAAAAAAAACGACAACTACTTAAAAATTATTTTTAAACATAAATTAAATGATATGGTCGTGTAATGGAGGAAATATAATTCTATATGGTAACAACAACAACAAGCAATGTGTCTTTTAATAAAATTTGTTGGAACGATGGCAAACACTGCAACGTCAATTTTCCGTTTCGATCGTAGGGAATCGATGGTACAATAACAAAACAGCGTCAACATCGATACCGCGCTATTCTCCGCTGCGACTCGGCGCGTTTTGTCGCTCGCGGGCTCTTTTCCTCGGTGTATCTCGTTAAATATTGACACGTCGAGAATAGCACGGCGGGGTACACGCGGGGAAAGTAGATCGATTCGTGGCGTGAAGTCTCGACGAGTATACTATAGACGGTACGTAGTATGTAGCGCGTAGAGTGTAGCGTTACCGGGAGCAGACTCATTCCTTCTTTCCTTCGCTCGCTCTGTACCCTACTGTCCCAACATACTCCACTGAACTGTACGACAGCGTGCTCCTTTCTACCGTATCCGCGCCTTCGTCGCCTTCGAATGTGGTACACACCGCTCACTCCCATACGCGTACTCACGGAGTTGCGGCATCTACTTGTACACATTTCGCTCTGTGGAGCCGCAGCCGCTCGTACATTTTGTATTTCTTTGTGCAATAGAACTTATAACTACTATAATCATAATATTGCCAGTGGATGAATGCATTATAATGAAAACTATGGAATCACCACGGAAGATCTCTCTCCGTTGCGACGCAAAGAATATTCTCCCGCTGGAGAATCAGCCTTCTGCCACAATTTGGACAGTGAACTATCCTGCGCCGAAGAAATAATAAAACCTGTCCACCGCGCGCTATGCGCGATGTGGGAGAGAGCGGCGCAAATAAAACAAATTTTCGGTAAAATTTCAAAGTTTGAAAAATAATGGGAAACAATTTCTAAGAATTTGACGAAACTCTTCGGTACCAATTATTTTTAAATTGCATAGTTCCCGAGTAACGCGGAGATATATTTCGATAACATCGATGTAGGTTCTCGAATCTAGTTGTAGGTTATGTTTTCAACTATTCGTCGCTATCGGCAATATATGGACTCGTGAAATTGAAAATGAAATTTGAATACATTTAGTTTACATTGGAATGAGAGCGGTGACTCGATGTATTAGAAATAATAATAATCCGAAAGCCGAAACGGAGTAGACGACAAAACCGAGGAGTCCGACAAGACGAACGTACATTATAGCAGTAGGAATAGCAATGGAGACCCGAATGATCCACAGTTGTGTTCACCGCGAGCATTCGGATTTAGATTTCGGATCATTAGTCTCGAATGTATGCGGCACGTTTCCGGTGCGCCCTTTCGCTTTCCTAAGAACGAAGAGGGCGCGACGCGCGGAGCTCAGTCATGAGAGTAAGGACCCTCCTCTTACTTCTTCTCGGGCTTATTGCTCCCTCGAGTATGCGTCATCCTGTAGCCCAACGCTGACAATAAGAAATAGAGCGTGGAATCTGCGTACGCGAGGTCTCTCTTTCCGCTTACTTACGGCATGAATCAGCTGGTACTCCGACACGAGAACCGGTAAAACAGCCGCGTGTACTACTCGTACGCGTTTATTGTCACGCTTCCTTTCCCTTGGCAATTTTTTTAAAATGCAATTTATGACGAAATGGCTTTATGCAATTCTAAATCCTGATATTTACGGTGCGTAATATTTATCGGTGACTAATAATGACGGAGAGAGTCATTTTTTAAGACGAAGATAATCAACGACAACAACATTGGTTATTTCTTACGACTTACGAATTACGTTCGCTTTTGAAAGACTGAGAGGAGAAAAAAAAATTGTAGTCATTTATGAATTATATTAGTTTTCTATGCGCGATATATCGCATCGAAAATCGTTTTGCTCGTCTATCGAATTGGATTGTGAAAGAATGATAAACAAAGGAGGATTGAGCCGAATGTTGGCTAATAGAGGAGCGCGATACCGATTTCACTGCCGCTGTTTCTGTTATTCTAATGCACTGGCGAAGCTTGTAGATCCATTGAGACAGCATGAATCGACGACTCATCGTGTCGCTGATCTTCCGCGTCGCGTTTACCGTCATCGTATTCTCGAACGATTCACTAGCGTTCCCTTAACCTTTTACGATATCGGAAATTTGTCTGCTCCAATACCTATATCGCCTCTACTACTCCAAGCTTTATATTTTCCACGGTACAAGTCGATCCTGAGAACTATCGATCTATAATAAATCATCGAACAAAATAGCGCTATTGTTGATGCGAAAAGGACATTTCTTTTTTACTCCGAATACATTTTTTCGGGTCGTCTACCGAAAAAAAAGAAAAAAAGCGGAATGTTTTGTTTTTTCGATAAATTAGGGAACTTTGTTCCGCGCTTTCGTTTCCTTTGATCATTTCGTTTTATACTTATGGAATAAAAGACGAAATCGAGAGTGAAAACTTGAGGATGCGTCACATTCGATATAGCAACGTGCTATCGTGAGAAAATCAGAAATTAAGCGTTTGCCCACGCATTCGTCACGCTGCCGCCCTGTACTGCACGAATATATGTACTATACGAGACCATAAAGTACAATGAATCAGCCACATCCGGACAAACTGACCGACCGGGGAGAGCTTTCTAAGCTCGTAACTTACATCGCGCCGACTACTCTCGTTTCGCCGCCCCTCGACGAGGATTTTAATTACATTGTCGCCCTTTCCTCCCTTCTTACTCACTCTCGGCACTCGATGCACCGCCCCCGAAGCGGCCGGCCGTCTTTTCAAATGATCGACATATCCAACATTTTTCCTATTTTATCCTCATTTTTTCAAATATAATTTTTTACCCCAAATTTTACCGTTTTTCAACGATTTACCGTTTCTCTCTCTTTTTATGCGTCCGTTTCGCGCTGCTCGCCCCCTACTGACCTACGATAATTATTAATTTTTATCTGTAATAAAGACGATAGCGATTTTTTTTTTTTTTTTACAATTTTTCAAAATACCTATCAAACGCAGCATTCTTCAGAGATACCTTTTTATTTTTTGTTACAGGTGAGTGTCACGAAATTCCGAGAGGTTTCACCGGTTTCACAGTTCGCTGAGACTCTAACGGCTGCTGTTTGCCAGCGGAGTCGTTGATCGAACAAACGAAAGTGGCACGAGTCTCGTTCGTATACAACGGTAGAACTTGCGTTATTGGCATTCATTCCCTAGACGACGCCGCGAAAGATCGTTGAGTTGCAAAAAAAAAAAAAAAAAAAAAACCGACCTATTGGGATTTTTTCGAGGCGATTTATTTTTTAATTGAAATTTATCATTTTCCCTCTCAAAGCCGTCCGTGAGAAATTTTTTTTTTTTTATTTATTTTTTTTCTTCAAATAACTCGCCGAAGAGTGGATTTATTCCGAGTGAATTTTCGTGACAAAGTACTAACTTCCCTGTGCGTAACGTTTGATCGAAACAAACGATTAATCTGCGTGAAGTTTTCGTGGCGAAAGCATCGGCGATCGTTTGATTAATTGTACGAGGATTAGAACGGAACTCGGCGCCTTTGAATCATTTATTTTTATCTTATATCCGCGAGAATTTATACGAAGACAGATGCGATACGAACGGAGGGTGAGCGCGCGAGGATAGGATTAACGTAGGTACGGTTCATAGACCGTGAACGGCTCTCGTCGTTCATTTATTTTCTTCTCTTCGCGTCGACTCGTCGGCTCTCGAAAGACGTTATCTTTCTTTCCGTAGCGCGTTTGTTGTTTTTTTTTTTCGCGCTTATTTCCTTCTCGATTATTCCTCGCTGACGAGAACTCCGGAATTAATCGGATCATCGAACGATTTTGCGCGCTATCCGGAGGACATTGAGGTCGTTTACGCGTTCGATACATCGAACTCTCGAAACGCATTAATATGTTGAGCATTTCTAATCCTCGAAGACTTCGGGGACCGAGTCTAGCGCGAGATTGCTTCGTCTTTCTGCTGCGACGCGCGCTATCGCGGCTCCGTAGGATATTTTCGTACCTCGAGTGCACCGAGAGCTATTCCCGCATCGACTCCAACGGTAAATTGAGACAACGATACCATCGCGTAAATGTTGAAAATATAGAAGGCAAAGGGTCTTCAAGGTGCTCTCCGTTAATTCTGCATTATCAACAATTCTTTTTTTTTCGCGCAGCATTAGTTTTTTTTTTTTTTTTTTTTTCATCGATAAACAAAAGTGCAAGTGTCCGCCGTAAGTTTCCATAACTTTTTGTCTGTTTTTCAAATTTAATCGGATCATATCAGTGGTATTTGATACGACGCGGACAATCTGTATGTAGAACAGCAGATCGAAATGATTGAATAGCGGGAGGGAAAGCGCGTTACTCCGGATTCGCGTCGATGATCTCACCGACTGGAGCACTCGAGGCTCTCGAGTCGGATATTATACCTACATATTCTCGTTCACCCGCGTCCACTGTAATACGACGATGACGTATTAGCGATCGTGTCCGGGAATAGATTAACGCGTAGATGTACCGACCGAGGCGCATCTACGCGTGTATAATGTACGAAAAAAGCGGTTATGAGATATAGAAGATCGTTACCCAAAATGCCCCGAGAGATCGAGAGAATAACTATCCGGTAGATTGTAATAATAATATGTACGCTAAACGCGCTCCATCGCTTCGTTTACGTTTACGTTTACGTACACGTGCACCCGAGGAAAGCGAAGAGACACCGCCCTGCCGGGGCGTTGAAGGGGGCGGGCAAACGAGCATCCGCTTCCGGTGTTCCACACTTTACTCGATTGATACTACTATTATAATCGAAATTGCCGCGTTATTAACCATTCGCGAAGCCAAAGGCATTTCGAACGGTATATTTTCTTTTCGACGAAACTTAGCGGTTCCCTCTCATCGCTGATTGATTAAACGTCGCTGATTGTGGGAATATCGAAAAAAGCTCTCTTTTTCTTTTCTTTTATGCGGATATATCTATATGGGTTAAGGTTTTCAAGCCGATTGCTTCGATATAATGAAGCAACGTACCTTCGCCATGACACTAAAAAAGATCGCGAACCTTGGAAATTTTCAACGGCCCGTTGCCTCCATTTTTTTTCCCGCGCGACCTCGACGCAGACCTCGATGACATTGAATTAATAATAAGATTAAAAACATTACGAGGGGGAAGCGCAGAGGCACGCGTTCGCGTTTAGTGCGTACGATCGTTCGGCTAAGTTGGCGCGTGCGCGTACCCTCGCGGCAGCTGCATTGTCTTGCGACTGGCTTGCGTATCACCTGCGTTCCTGAAAGTTGGAATACACGCGACTTTTTAGCGTGTCGAAGGTTGTCTCCTTCTCGGGTTCTTGGGCTCAAAAACTCTCCATGTTTCCTTCTCATTTTCTTTCCCAACTTCGTAAAACGCAACGCCAGAAGCTCGCATCCGCACGGCGCGAGGCACATGCGTTCGGAAGTCGCGTGCGCACCGCGCTGCTCCAATTACTTCTCACTTATCTCGATAATCGCCGTTACTGGAGCGAACATAACGATCGCAAAGCGAGATAACTTTTTCACCCATTGAAATTCTTTCGTGGAAAAGAACAACGGACACATATACATATATCCCTTTTCACTATATCGTTCGTATACGATAACGAAATTTTCTTCTATCGAACGAATCCTCGATCGCGATTAGAGAATATCAGTGTCCCTCTACGATTCTTCTCCGTTAATTTTAAAATAATCTCCGCTATCTCTGTATGCGGATCGCGAGGAAATGTGTGCCAATATAATAGTAATGCTGAGCGTAAAAGTGGGCCGTGCAACGGATATAGCAATGCGCCACAACTACGCGTACAGCGCATTTCTAAACTCAATCTTAGACTTTTCCCGCGTTAACGCTTTTTCACGCCTTATTTTTTCACGGAACTCTCGACCGTCTTCTGAACCGTTGCTGGAAATTACTGGAAATTATAGCTTCGAGTTAACGATACCGAGTCGCAAAACTACGAGTTTTACTACTACGAGAAAAAAAACAAACAAATTATCCGATGAGAAACTTTGTGAAAGCATATTTAATCCTTTGGCGCGTCGCGGATTAAATTATTTGTACCGCACAGCACGGAAACTTCAAGTTCATTTCTATGGATACATCGAGGACGCAACGATTTCCAGCGTATCGTGTTAAGCGGCCCGTCGATACTGCTCTGCATGTCGTCGACACAACGGTTCTCAACTCGTACCGCTGCTTTTAGAAAGAATTTTCAATCGCAAATGTATTTGTTTGTAACGCGTATATGGAGTGCTACTCCTTGTGTTAGTGACAACGCAAGTGGCACTTTATAGCGTTCCGTACCGCAATGACGCGTCTCATCCGCGCATCGGCCCGATTTTATTTCTCGCACGCAAATGAGAGGAGCGTGCGAAAAGCGCTTATTTTTCGCACGCTTTCGCGGCGCCACAATCGACAGACACGGAAGTACCTCTTCTCCGGCGCGTGTTACAAAAAAATTAGGTATGCGATGTTTGTACGAAAAAAACTACTTTGGCGGCCATTTTTACTTTTTTCCGTATTCAATATTTTTTATCATTTTTTTAATGCAGATTTTTTTTGATTTCGAAAAAAATCGAAAATCAATCATTTTTCGAGATTTTTTTTTTTTTTTTCTTTCGATAAAAATATTTATTTTCTTACCTCGGATAAAAAAAAGAAGTAAAATTTGACTCGAGTTTCGAAGCGGCGTGTACTCGTACCCCCTTGATAATTTCAACGGATTTCATTCTATAATGAAAATTGGAGGTGTGATAAGATAATGGAAACAAAAAGGTGCCAAATATCGTTGCTACGTATCTCATGCTATTCTGATGCTTTACGCAACGAGCTTTCTCGGTATAAAATATTCGTGGAAAGATCGGAAACGCGAGAGTGATACAGAGTTCGGCCTCTACGCTTCATTATAGGTACATACAATGCAAGTATGCGATGTACGCGCCATTTCGAACGTAATGAGGCGGCACGCCTCAACGGGCTTTCAAAATGCACAACCGTGCGGATGGCGAATGGCGGTCGGCTTCCTCATCATGCATTTATTACCGAGCGCCAGGGGATTCGGTCTCTGTGAGCAGATACAAAGGATCTCGAGTGCTCCGGTAGAGTCCTCGAAACGCACCTACCGCGTTCGAGAAGACGACGCAATTTGAAAGCGAAGCGGGAAAGCATTAATAACGAGAGGACAGTCTACTGCACTTATAGCAGTCGCACACGAGGCAATCTACAATCTTCCGATCCTCTTTTTTTTTTTCTTTTCTATAATCTACCGATATTTTTCAACTTAATTTTTCGATAACTTTGACAATGTTTCCGAACACTCCGCAACGAAAATAATAATAAATAATATTTTGGTAAAAATGAAAAATTATTAGTTTCATCGTAAAATATTACCCTTTCACCAAGAATAATGTCAACTTGAGTGATCGAATTAAAAAAATTACACCATCTTCGCAATGTTCTAACGAACGTTCTGTAATAACAAAATTCTCGCTTCGTCTCGCTTCGTATTATCGTCGCTTCTAAATTTGGCAATCGTCCAATTAATTCATTGCGACAGCTCGCGTTTCGCGAGCCTTCGAGATCGATTTTCGCAAGCATCTTTAATGAGAATCGTCGCGAAGCGCCGAGACAATTTAATCGAATTTTCGGTCGATGACCCTATCCAATGTTGAAGCTTTCCGAATTCTCCTCGTTATGACTAATTTATCATATCTTCAATCTCGAAGTACCGAATCGAAGGGTCTTGTAACCGCTGTCGTTGAAATCGCGAATACCTCAATTTCCGAAAAGATTTTTATTCGATCAACAGATGTCGTTGCAATGTAAAATAATTCATTTTTTGCAGCAATGCGTCATTTTCAAACGCGTTTTTTTACTCGTAATTGAAGAATCCTTTAGTGACTAAAAACTATGTTTCTTTGATGCGTCTTTCGCGCGTCGATACTCGTCCCTCCGAGTCGACGAAATACCGTTGAGAAACTCGTTCTAGTAGTGAAATTAATCATCCAGGCTTCCCGGTAGGTTTACCGCGAGTTATGTTCAATGAAACTGACTGACATTCCTCGGCTTGCAATTTCTCTCGTATTAAAACATTCAGGACCTCAGGAAGTTAATGTTTCCCGATTTGCACGATTATAGGCGCATTAAATAACGATTATATAACATCATTGGATGATCAAGTTAATTCGAGGAGATGATAATTATGAAGCCTTCCAAAGCCGCTGGAACGCCCACCCGGCGGTTGAAATACTATGGGGGAAAAACTACGCGCAGCTAAGGTATCTATTGTGGTCTGCTGACGGACTCCGGTATTATTATAGGATAATGATACAGAAAAAAGTACCAAAATAAGGTACATGAATAAGAAAAGGCGAAAATAATACGAATAAAAGAAAGAGTGATAGGTGCGTATCGCTGTTGAATGCTCAAGGTACTCCTTGCGAATAATGTTCGTTTCGCATAAGTTTCGAAGAAATGAAAGGAAATTACAAACACTTCTCGATGATATAAAAATCTGAGAAAATCAAGCAATCGAAGATACTGAAAAAATTCATTTTCCATAATAATAAATCCGAAATGTTATTAACCGATTGATGGAAAAAAAAGATTATTCAACAAATCCCTCGTCAATGAAACTTTTTTTAATGAAAATGATTCGTTTATTTTTCCGAATACGAATGAATTTTTTCAGATTTTTAAATTCACTTTGAATTTTTTTTTATATGGAAAAAACGTGCTGAAAGTCACGAAATTCAAAGTTTATTTAAAAATATCAGAAAATTCATACGTATTCGGAAAAATGAACGAAACATTTTCATAAAAAAAAGTTTGGTTAACGGGAACTTTGTTGAACAATTTTTTTTTATTGGTTAATAACATTTCGGAATTATCATTATGCAAAATTAATCTTATCAGAACCTTCGAAATGCTTGATTTTTTTTTTCAGATTTTTATATCATCGCGAAGTGTTTGTAATTCCCTCTCATTACTCTGAAACTTACGCGAAGTGAACACCTACCTTAAATTTCTCGTATCGAGTTGCACGAACCGTGCCACTCGATCCGTTACGAAATATCCTCTTCCGGTCGAAACGAGCTTCCGGTATAAAGACACCGACCCCCCGGTCTGCGCGGGACAGCTGGCTTTCGATTAACGCTGAGGCAGACACGTGACGCATCTTGACAAATTGGGAGAAGCCAGTGGCAGACAATAAAAAATATATATATATATATAAAATCTTTATATGAATATACAAAAAATAACCGAATGATAATTTGCGCCATTATTTTGTTCTCTATCAAGAACGAGCGATAAAAATATTGCGTTCGCGCATCTTGGAAAGGAAAGAATAAAAATAGCGTAATCAGCGTTCTCGCGATCAAGGAAGCGCGGCGATCGTTAAAGACGGAGACAGGAAGAAGCGAGACTACATAATAGTGAAACGGAAACGCTTACATATGTACACTTCGCTGTAAACAATATAGCGTTACGTTCTAAACGCATCGTAGACGATCCCGAGGTCGCAAGAGGCGATGTAAGCGTCTCAATAGTCGCCAACAAGCCGTTTCGTCTTGTTATCACGGTCGGCGTGTAGCAAAGCGATTTGATTATTGCATATGCATTCGTGCACTCAGGGTGTTCGGTCTGCTGGAACGATACGTATACATGCCGATCGACATCAACAACGACACGTGTCGTTTCCAAAAAAAAAAACGCTTTATTTTTTATTTTTAAAAAATTTACCTAAATTTCAACTATAATACGGTAATAAGAAAATGAATTCACTGCAGGCGTTTCGACATATTCACTCGACGGGAGAAGAAACCTTTCACAGCGTGAATTTTCATGCGTATTTAATTATTTTTCCATTTTCTCATGGATGAGAATCTTGGAGGATCGCGGGAATGAGAAGATGGGGAAAAAAAGAAACTGCGCTGCGAATTGATAAGCGGTTGCGCGTTGCGCATCGACATTTTCCCATATGCTTTGGCTTCCCGGACCGGTGTATCGAAGGGCCGCTTCAACGCGATACGGCATTCCGAAAGCGCCGAAACATTGCAATAGTTGATCATTTATTTATTCCGATGATTATCATGCGCACACAAGATGCGCATCGTCCGTTGTGTGTAAATGCATTCGGTCGCCAGAGGCTATTGCAGTTGTTTTGTTGGAGGATTTTACTCCGTATAAACTCGTTGACGCAACGAGTCAAGTATACAACAACGCGGTCGGTATATTTCCTACTCACCTACATAACGCACGATTACGCTACGGATTACGGTAACGAAGCTCCCACGCTTCTTGCGTAACACTATATCGACCGAACACTGGCGTACGATATGCTGTCTCTTCCATTATCGCTTAATTTCGCGCTTATTTTTACTCCCGATGCCAGAACGGTCCCTCAACCTTTCTTTCCTAATCTCGAATCATTCATTTTACAATTGTGCTAAATTCGGACAAAACACATTAATAATAATAACAAATATAATATTTTTACTCTCGAGGATAAACTTTATTAACAAAACTATAATTCTTTTCTTAATTCAATTTCTCAAAGTAATGTTATCAATGTTATTATTAATCAATCTTGCAAATAAGATGAAAATAATGTATTTACTCGGAAGAAATAACATTTTTGAAAAAAATCGATAAATTCGGTTGAAAATCGCGATGTAGTTATCGTGAGAAAATCAAGTAAAATCGACACACTCTCTGGCGCGATACACGTTGACTTTTCATCGTACGGGATTTATAATTATTAATTTTTTCTAAACGCGTTTGGTCGTGTCTCGACGCGTACAATGTAGCCGCAGGTACGTGTAGAAAGGAGATGCCGATAGTTCGTTTCGAGAGTTCACCGATACATTTCGTAGCGTTGGAATCGCACAAGATCCACAGGATTCCTTCGATACGGCTGGTTTATCGGGTCCCCCGCGCATCGTACAGTGTACTTATGTTGTCGGTGAGATACATAAGAAGACGAGTGAGGGAGGGGGGGGGGGGAAACTCCGCGGCAATGAACGGGAAACCGCGTCGGCAAGCTACGCGCAGACCCTGGGAATCCGTTAGTCCAATTTTACATCGTTTTTGTGACGATAAACTCGCTTTGCAACCAGTTTGCCTGTAATAATGCGTTATGCTGTATAACGGATTGATATAAATGCCGCATACAGCAACATTGATAAATAATTATCAAGTTTCAAAGGCTTTTTCAATTGGAAAAACGATTAAGGAAAATCGTACCGCTTCACCTCCGCGGACGAGATATACGGCAAAACAATTTTCGCGTAAATCCGCAGATCATTGTGTAATTATCGATTGTAACTGTTAATCGTTTCTGATTAGAAGGGAATTCTTAAACGAAGCAAAATTCATATTCGCACAAGAGTTTCATATTCATTCATTCGCGATAAATGGTCAATTGGAAAAAAAATAAAATGTTTCATCATTGATCGTGGAATTTCACGTACTCTCATTAGAATTATAATAATAATGATCAAGAATTTTATAGCCACAACCCAATATTTATACTTTATCATCGTATACTTTTATTTCATTGCAATATTATGTTTTAGTTGTGAAAATTTATCGTTTTTTATTATGCAGAATGAAATTGACAAATCTGCTCGCAGATCGCGCGTCCAAATATGGTAATTTTACACGAGGCGGTTAAACTCTTGCGAATCATTCGATCGAGCGATTGTTCAATTATCCCTCTCATACTATATATCGCCCCCGCGCCCGTCCTTTCGACGAATATCAATAAATCGTCTCATCGAGTTCGCGCGACGCGTTCACTCTGCAGTCCATTCTGTTATTTCGATTAACAAATACGTAATTCATACGCATTGGCTTAACGAACTGCAAGCTATAGTGCGGAACAATGATATTGTGGAATAGATAACTACGCCACTGATACATTGATACTGAAAAACGATTTAGACGACATTTTCAAAGGATTTAAATAGAATTTACCTGGCGCCCCAATGGTCTCGCGATAAACAATGAAGCGGAAGACTGGCAAAGCGAAATTATAAAACTGCCGGGATTTGTTGGTAAATCATCGCGTTCCACCGATGAATAATCGATAACTACGCGAAAAGCGCATAGGGAGGATTAATTTGCCAAGGGACTTTTGTGAATCCACTCGTTGACCAACCGTAACATCGCTGTAGTATATAATTACGAAAAATCTCATATATACTCCCGTATACCTCTTCTATTTCCGGATGGTGGTGCATTATAACCCATATAGGGATTAATGCGAAACAGTGAATACCCGAATAATGTTTTTGTTTCGCAAGGGTCTTATCGATTGGCGCATTAGCCAAGGGTAGCACTCCGTTTCTATCAGACGATATCGCGGTAGTTACTCGGGACAATAATTTTTTGATGAAAAAAATGTTGAAAATTTGATGAAAATCCAACTATTACGAAGAAAAACTACCAATCAATTCAACTGTTCTGTAACGAAATTCATCCTATGAATCTTTTCTTCGTAAATACATCGATCGAAGGAGGGGGGGATATAGAACACCAGGAATGACAATGTGTTTCCTATAGACTGTATTGGAGTATAAATAACAGTGGAAAATATTGCATACCTACAGCCAGCAGGCGGTATGTAAATAACGAGATACGAATGAAAGAAATAGGAGGGGCGGTTTTTTCCTGAATTGTGTCGTATGAAGCATACGCGCGATGTCATAACTCACAGTGGCCATCGGGAGCAACGCCCTGGAAACTGCAACGCGGCGTTTTTCGCGGTCCCTCGTGAATGCGTCAACGCGTTCGAGGCAAGAGTTTGAACGCGTATTCAATTATCAATTTTTTCAAATCAATTTTTCAGTTCAATTTTTTGGCACTTGGCGTATAATTTTTTTGTGCAAATTGTTTTTCGGAAAATACATATTTATAGGAAGTAAAATAGAGAAAAACGGGGTAAAATCGACTCGACGAGTAAAACGGGCACGTGGCGCAGGCGCAACAAAAAATTTGACAAAAATGCCAATAAACTTTGAAAAACTGTGAAAAACAATATGAAATGTAAATTAGCACTTTTTTCAAATTTTTTATTTTTTCCAATTATTTTCCTTTCTATGCGCTTAACATACCCCAATCTTTCCTACATAGGCAACAAAAATGGATTCTCGGGTATTAATACGTTGTACAACTGCGGTACGTTGTACAGAAAGGATGGGTAACGATTTGTAGCGAAAACAGCCGTGAATTTATGACCCATAACCAATGCAGCCTTGTGACGTTACGTAAGACAATTTTACATACGTAAAACATCTAACATACAGTGGTATATACCAAGCGTTGGTTCGAACTACCGGATCAAAATCTTCCGGGAAGAGGAGAAAAAAATAGTCGCAAGTAATAAAAGTCGGTTTTCGGATACTGTGCATAGGGGAAAAAAGGTCCCTCGCGCCACTGGCCAATGCATACAGAGCTCAAATATCATGCGCTTGTCATAGCGGAATATCAGCTCGTAAAGTAAAAACTCCGTTACGCTCGTATTTCTATATATTTTCCTCACTTGACAACCGACCCAAAGTTTTGGTGAAACATTTTATCGAACACGCCTGTATTTTAGTTGCCGCGTCTATTCTTATGCACTCTGTACGTTATTATACTTAAACTTTAACGGAACATACGTTAAAATGGACTGCGGACGAATCGACATTAATGGCAGCACGGCAACGGCAATGATATACAATGGTTCCGTCGCGTAAACGCATTGCCTCTCACCTCTCCCATCGACGAATGAACAAGATACACGCAACTGTATAAATCGTCCGGTCATCCTACAGCTATAAATATAGTTTCGGACAATGGGCGTGCGGAGCAAGCTACCGCCGTTCACGGACCGCACGTGGGCAGCTGAGGGTCCTCGAAAATGAGTCCCGTGGGCACAGTACACTATACCAGTATTATATTCCATTTCTGCATGATAAACGTATACAAGCATTCTACACTACTATAAATACGCGGATTTACACACGCGTATTTATACCGAAGCGTACCGGTTCGCCATTCCCGCGACGACATGAGCAGTTTTCGATTAGGTCACGAGACCGCGAACCGGCGAGTCGATTACGCAGCTGCAATTCGCTCGAAACTAAACAAAACAACGAGTCACATAATATTCAATCTAAAAAAATACTGTTGGCAGATTTCATTGTACGCGATGTTACGTCGTTGCATGACCTCTATAGGCGCTGCTATGCTTCCTTTGCATTTTAAATTTCTATTTCGCAATGAAAGACCGGATTTTATTTAATTTCTTTAATTATTTCTATTTCTATGTGTTTATTTTGACCCGTGTGCTCTTTTTGCACCGACCTGCGCCGATACGTAATTTCTTTTTTCTTTTATCCGTAAATCCATATCCGGCTATAAGTATCGCGAACACCTTCAAGCGACGCTATGGATTTCCAAGTGTCAGCTGAACTAATTGCCGGCGGGACCTCTCCACTATAAAAGCCACAAAGTCCGAAAGAAAGACGGAAGGAGTGAGAGACTTAACGAGCTTCATAATTATTCACTGGCGATAAGAATGGAACGCAAGTTTTTCCGAAACCAGCGTACCCGCCGTACCTTTGGGTAGCGTTATCAGCCGTGAGTTACAGCGGTTCTGGCGATAAAATTTCCTCTCGAAGATAAATTTTTGTTTTGTCTTCGATCTCAATAAAATGAACAAAAACCCCCTTTCAATATACCAAAAGTACCTCCGTATGTACCTCTAAAAACGACTTTCATCAAACTGTTCGATGTATTGGACATTTTATTTAATTTAAACAAATTTTTCATAATTGACCGAAGCACCTGTTTCGAGACATCAATATTTATGATGGTTCGCCAATTAGAAATGTGCAGAAAATCAATGATTATTATACGATTAAAAATAATTTGAAACCATTAAGACACACCATGGAAGAGCAGTTCTAACTTGTTGAATACCGAAGGTTAATCTAAAAACTATTAATTACAAATTCATACACTCCTTTCGCGACAACTACTACTTTGCTCCCTGTTTCGCGTTGCTTTTTTTATCCGAGTATTTTGCAAGCGACACTAATCGATGTTTCATAGCTGAACGTGTCGCCCGTCCGCATACCCCTTTCGGACGCACATAATAAAGTGATAAATTAAAAACGAAAGAATGAAAGACCGTCCTACGTGCACAGTTCATTGACAACAGTAAGCAGCTACCTCTGCATCATTCCATTTTCCTGTCCGCAACTGTGTTATATTTTTCGATGACATACGGGGCATTTGAAGCCAAATTTTTGCTATTTCTTTGGAAATTGTTGCCTTTAGATAAAAGTCTCTATATCTTCGATTAATAAAAATAAACAACAGTGTAAAACTTAATTTATAATTTTTTATAATTAAAAAAAGATGGCGACTTTTAATAAAATTGAACGCTTTTTTTAAATAACCTAAAAAACGGACAAAATTTTTTTTTGTTTTGGGAATCTGTGGCAGAAATATTAATTTTGCATCGTCGCAAAAAAATCGATAAAGTCTTATCGAATTGCAAATTTTCTCGGAATTCCGTCCTAACAAGGGTTACATTTCATGGAATGGCCCATGCATTCCAGAATATCTACATACATCATATTGGATAAGTAACGCTTTGGCGAGGTTAATAGTCATCGCGAGGTTAATGGCGTGTGAATCTTATGAATAGGGTTACGGGAATAGAGCGCTTTTTGGCATACCGGTTCAGCGGTTAACTCTCATCCGGCGAAGAGTATAACGCGACGACTGGATCCCGGTAACCCTGGCAGCGGAGCGGGAGCAGCCCCGGTGCCCTCTTCCCGTTTACGTTCATGCAAAACGAAGTGAATGCTCTCGAGCGTTTGTGTTGTCCTCGTTCCCTCGTAAAATGTAATAGCTATTGGGTTGCCGTATACAGAACATGTACCACAGTGTAAGCACTTTTACATCGTATGGCAATGGCTGTTCTGCCCACTATCCGAGTACTCATCTCGTACCCGACAATGCAGAGCGTTTATTCTTGTAAAGTACCGAAATGGCCATCCAAAAGGCCGGGCTGCTGAACAGAACACCGCCAGCTGCTGCTCCTTTCGGTTTCGCTCATTATTTCAACCCCTAAGCGAACAAATCGGACAAATTAAAAACCGCACGACCGATTACGCAAGGGGGCAATGAAAATTCCGATGAGTTTAGTAGTCATAACCCTTTGCTGACGAATATAGCCACGCGGCTTCTTCAAATTGTCAAAAACTTCACTATTTTTAATTGATAATCACGAAAAATCTGTAAATTTCTCAACAATGTTTTAACGATTTTATTCGCTAATTATTTCGCATCATCTCTGATTGTCGACATTTTCCAGAGGCATTATCAACAATCAGTATAAAAAATAATAATACAGTTAAACAAAGATTATAATTTTGAAAAAAATCTCGAAATAATAAATAATAAATTAAAAAAGATGGTCGATACACGAGTCCGTTCTCATGAGAGTTCCGTCGTATCATTGACGAAGTCCGTCGCTAAACAATAATGGGGATTCAGAAAGTTATCGTAAAATTGCTTTTTTTGTTTCTCGCTGAGTTCACCATAGCGTCGCAAGAACGTTACAGCGTGTTTAACTATGGAGCATTATATTACGCACCCATGCAGTCACCCATACACGCGCGTACGCATAGTCCAGCGGCATCGTCATCCGAAGCTATGATGTCACTACTGTGGATAAATGACGGAATTCCATCGCGATTTTTTCCTTCGTGGCTATCTGCTTCTGCCATTTTTTAGTGATTGTATTTAGTTAGCGGTGTAGTAGTAGTAGTTAGTAGGAGCGATTGTATTAACGTTCCAAGTTGACGAGAGTAGCTGCACCTTTTCCATAGAGAGATCGAGGAACGCGAAGGACTTTAGTTACATTGGAGATCTTCGGCGTTGTGGCTGTTCCGGTCATCTTTTTGCTCTCTGTTCTCCCTCTCAATTTTTGCCGCGATCTTTCTTACCGCATGCAGTATCGACCATTTTTTTCCTTCTCTCAGTACCGAGCACTTCGTAGAATAGCACTTCGCGAATCAAACGACACCGATAATTATCTCGGACGCGCGAGATGGATATTGTGCGCGTTATGGCGCGAAAGACGTTATCGCTCGCAATTCGTGAGACTTTTGCATTGGCATTACGCGGAACGAGAACCGAGAAATAGCGCTCAGCTATGAACGTTGTAAAGTTTCCTTTACCGCGTGGGGCGCTGTACTCGATTAACGATACTGATACGACAAATCGGAACGCCGCGAATACTACTACGTGTTTTTTTAACTTCATTGTAAGTATACACTTGCATCCCGTATTGGTATTGCCGCTGGTTGAAGATTTTGCTTCGTAAACTTCGGAAATCCGGAACTTCATGATTAAAAAAAAAATTATTTCGCTTATTTCCCTCTTGCAATCGAAGTACGACAACGACCAGTTTCGGTTAAATGAATTATAATAAAATAAAATTAATATTTCGCAACAAGAAAAAAATTAAAAAAAAAATCAATTAAATGACAGTCATGGCAAATAATTACTTTACACACAAAATACGGACAGTGAGATATAAAAGTCAAAGTTCACGGCAATATTTTGTTCGATTTCTCAACGGGGGCTTCGACGGCTCGATTGATCTGTATTAACTGTGACTGTCGAAAGCCCGAAAAATCCAATCAGCCAACGTACCTACCGCTGTTACAATTTTTGCGAAACGAAACGATCAACCGCGGACATTAGCGCTGCGTCACTGTGGGTGAAAGGACTTTGCTTTTGTGAGGATTGCGCGACGAATGCGAACGAGGATCGATCTGAATTGCAATTGCATTCGTCGTTCGGTACAACTTTTTTTTTTGTAATTAAAAAAAATTGGCGATATCCGAGGGATGAAAAAAAAAGAGGCAAAAAAGCGCAAGTTTCCGAAATAACGAAACGCTTGTTTCGAAAGTCTGTTGATTCTCTGTGCTGTCCGTTGGCGCGCAGCATGCACTTCCGAACCCAGTCGGCGTCGTATCGTTCTGGACGCAGTGATGATCCCTTCCCAACGTCAGAGTTTCATTTTTGAGGGGGTTGTTCGTTAACCTACTGTGCTACGAACGGCATTTGAAAAAAAAATTCCTTCTTTACCGACGATTGCATACACTACCCGATACATACCCCTACAAAAATACAGTTACCAAAGGCAATGGCAATCCTCGATTCCTTCGCATTTGGCCCCATTGCCGTTTGGTAGCGCTAGCAACGCCTATATCGGAAAACAAATCCGACTATTCGACGGAAACAGCTCAATTCACTCGGGTATCATTAATAAAAATGCCGCGTGACTATTCGTCGCCCTTCTCGAATGAATGATTAGCTTTGGTACCCCTGCGGCTAAATCAGCGGTTATGATTTCTATTTACCAACGTTACAAATACGTCTTTATATGCTCTGTTCTTTACTTGGTTAACGATACAGCCGATCGAAGGAAAGGGTGAAAGATCGAACGAACGAATGAACGAAATCATTCATATGTAATAAAATAAAGTTTGATGGGAGGGTTCCGCGTCGATCAAGTCGAATGACGATGGGTTCGGGAGGAGGTGCACTTCCCAATACCGAAAGGATTATTCATTTCTTATTTGTCAAATTGTAAATTGCCGGTTCGAATAAAAAGCAGAAAGGTGGGAACGCAGCGCTGCAAGCTGATCGCACGACTCACTGGTATCATTAATAACTCCTACTGTTCCTCTAAAAAGCAACGTTATTACTTCACAGTGGGACATTGAAACGAACTACCCGTTGCGCGCGCGTGTGGCGCGAGATACGCATAAGCACCCCCACGTGCAAAATCGGTTCCTCCTTTTTCCTTTATTACAGTTTCGTTTTCATTTCAATTCAACCGTTGCCCGGCGGCCATGAGTATTAGGATTATTATTTATTGATTTATTAAATATTGTTAGAGTATTGTATTCATTATGATAAAAAAAAAAAATTGGCAATTCTCATTGCTGTGCCAATAGCCGTCGTCCAAATTGTAGAGTTCAAGCGCCGAGACAAACGTTTCGTTTTTCGACAGCGATCTTTATCCTCCTCCCACCACTTCTTTATTTCTCGTTCTTCCACTCGCTCACGCGCGGTAAGTTGCAGCTGCACTTCAATGCCAGTTCGGTGCTACCCACCGAGAAAGACCCGAACCTAATGAAAGCGCCAACAATCCGAGTCCCGCAATATTCTAACCTCAAAAAAAAAAAAAAAAAAAATACGCCAACGTCCAGATTGTTCGCAACTTTGTGTCGCTACTGTTCTTACAACTCTTTCTTTCGAAGGTTCCCCTAATCAATTGATGTAGGCGTGGTTCTCCTTCCGATACGATACTTCATATTTTGCTCGACATGCGTTCCGTTATATTCATCCCTATTATACATTTCTAACCAATGAATGTTTTGTATGACTCGTTGAATGCACAATCGTGCGGAGGATATTTGATCCGTTATTTAACATTCTATTCCAAAGTACGTTGAATCTATTTTTCTGTCCAGTTGCGTTCGAATCGTAGCTACGCGTTATCGGCCCATCTAATAATACACGAACCCCTCTTTTCGGTTACGTTCCGTCCTCCTGTTGCTTTTTTGACGTCGACTCGACTTGACCACCGAACGTTTGCATTCCTAATGTGATGAATATACGAGGGTAAACTTTCCGGTTTTCCACGTAGCGTGTTTGCTTTTCCCGCGGAACCCTCGGACGTCATTAATGAAAGTAGAATACGCATTAGAACCGCGTTTCGATGTTTTTTTTTTTTTTTTTTTTTTTTTTTTTTCCGGCTATTCATCCGTCTCATATAATTCGGGTTTGTCATTAGGATAAACGGGTCTGGACACTTGTTGCCTTTTATACTTCTGTACGCATCGCTGATCGAGCGCCGTTTCTGGCAGATTAATATATATTTGAGAAGCGGGATGTCCAGGTGGTGCACTCGACTTATTGGTTCCTAATATGATTCCGGGTATTGCGGCGTTTGTTTGCTCGTTTATGAACGAAACATCGGAAGACCGCTGTGGCATAATTCGCCATGTGGTATTCATACAGTTCGCGTACAGCAAAGTCTTCGGGATCTTCCTATGCCGACGTTATACAGGGAGATTTTTTTTATTCTACTTTCCAGAACTTCCGAACAAAGTCATTAACGAAACTCGTAAGACAGGCGCGTGCGACCGCGCTGCCCGATCCAGTATTGCATCATTAGAGAAAACGAGTATATCGAGAGAACACTGAAGTCCCATCTCCTGTACAAGGATGTTGGGTGCAATGCCTGTGTGTACAGAAACGTACCCCAGTGCCTTTTCTTCCCGCTTTCTTCCCTCAGTTTCTTCAGCTTGTCCACTCGTCAACCGTTCGACAGCAATACCAGTTTTCTCGTGTGCCGCAGAATTGGCGGGGAAATAAGAACCGGATTTGCGAGATACAGAAGCTATGCTACCAGGTGCATCACTCTTGACTCTATCCTACTTGCGTTAAATTACCGTGATAGCGAGAAAAAAGTCGATCATTGACAAATATGATATGAAAACAGTGGTTAGATTTACGAGTGTTCGGTTTTTTTTTTTCATCTATTTTCAAATCTTAGAATTTCTAACGGAGAATGCTTCGTAAGCCGATGAAATGAAAAACAATGCGAAACACATTAAATACATTGTAGTTGTTCGGATAAAAGTTATGATTATCGTCCCCATATTATTACTATTGTAAATATTATTATAAAGTCGAAAGAAAAAAAATGTATTGTCATGTTTTAGTGAAAATAGGTCTTATGCTTTGGTTCTTTGCCACATAAAGGTACAAAAAACGGGAGTGGTGGGGATCTTCCCGTCTTCGGTTATACATGGAGTGAGGGGGGAGGGGGGGGGGCGAAAGAACCCCGTCGAGACCTCTTACGAAACGCAAAACCTGTGTGACCAGGTGCGCGGAGGAGACTTGTGCAATGTGGTTGTATATACGAAAGACTACGAAGGATTGTCGTAGATCGACGCACGCGCTAGCCATACATGTTCCGTGTCTCGTCACCTCGCGTGTGTCACTCAAAAAAAAAAAAAAAAAAATGAAAAAAAAGAAAAAGTATTTGAGACGAAGCGCGAGCCGTAGACGTAAAGCTCCGAAGCATGTGGCGACGTCCCACCAGTTTTTCTTTTCGTTATGTCCACACAGACATTGCATAGAACTTTGGAGACGCTATACGACTAAACCGAAGCGGACGATTCACAGCTGGATGATTTGGCGTCGTGAAAACGATCCTGCGTGACAATGGATTCGATTCGTAAACGGAGAACCGGTTCCCACAGTTTCGTAACTTTTTTAGGGGAGTTCGTCACACTCTGAACGAATTATAAGTTTATTATTTTTATCACAGTTTTTTCGTGATCATGTAAAACATTCCCGGGATCCAATATAAAAATTAACATAACCTTTAGAAGGAGTTGCATTTTTTAAAATAAATTAAAAAAAAAATGTAAAATTTGAAAAAAATTTAACTTTTTTTTATAATCGTTTATAATCGACAATCGATCGCATGGAATTAGCGATGTTTTTTTTTCGATCTATAAGAAAAAATAAAAGACGCTTTTTAGCTTGAAATCGTAAAATTCTCCCCTTAATGCCCCGACTTGAAATATGACTTTAAAATTATGTATTTGAAAGCGCACTTGGCGAGCCGCGATCGGAGGTGTTTCCATTCCATCGCTTTAGTAATTACGGTGTACGAAGCTTTTACGAAAATAGTACGTTAAGTATCCCGATTTCTCGAGTGTTCTACAATAACTTTCAGTACTTCTCGACTTTGCGTAAGTTCTTATAACAAAAGAAAGCGCGTTAAAAACCGAGTGCCCTTGCGTACTATGGAGCGACGGTTAAGTTAAACGTTGTTGCGCGTACAGCAAACTTGTAGTATTCATACATTATAAATACATAGCAGGTTTGCACGCATATTTTCTTAATGAAGGGAAGGGGAGGGATGAATTAGCGTGTATATGCGTGTAAAGGAACGCTTTGGTAACTCGAGAAACTCTCCACTCGAGAGGTTATGCAGGTATTTAAATAACTCGAACCCATAAACACGCTTGAGACGGGAGAATGAATTAAAAAAAAAAAAGTAAACCCCACGCGAAGGGATGGAAAAGAAAAAAAATAATACAAATATCTGACCACCCTATTGGTCAAACAATACGAGTGTTAATTATACGGAAGAGCATTTATTCTCACTCGCATCTGGTCGTTTTTCGTTTCACTACGGAAATAGCGAATTCGCGACCGGAATGATAAATCGTAAAAATAAAACGTTTTGTTAGAAATGTTGGAAGATTAAAGCGATGCTATGATTTTCCGTCACGATTCGGTCACGATATTTCAGGACTTGACATAGCGTTGAATATTAGCCTTCAATCGGGATTGCTGTATCAATAATGGCAATGGTAATATTATTTGGTTCCTTTATCAGTTACATTTCCGATTTATCACTTGTCTTCAGCACAGTTTGGTTCGATCTTTGCGTCATTATCCAAAAGATTTAATGATTTTTCGGAGATCGAAACTTTAGCGCGGGATTTTCGTCAAGAAAATACATAGTCAATATTCAAGGAGGCAAAAGATATTCGATCGAGACGAGAACTATATATAGCGAAACAGGGAGCGACCCTCTCTACAAAGAGTTTGAGAGTCGAAAAACAAAAAAAAAAAAATTCGTCGAGGGTCCTCGTCGATTGTTTCGTCTTTTATAGATAACGCTCTTCCCATATAAATGGAAAGCACACCGCGCTATGCATGATAGAGCAATGATACACAGACATGTCGCAGGCAGTACCTATGTGCCGCTATATTTGTACCTGTATATCATCCAACTTGTGTAACAATACATAAACTTTAATAAATTCCATCAATTATTTGTATTAAATTACATCCGTACGAATAAAACAAATTATACATTTCGCGCATTGCTATTGTATTCGATTAAGACGTTTGCTTTTCGACAAATTTCTAACGAAGTTTTCAAGCATTTTACAAGCCATTCTCGGCGAGACGGAAGTACGTACCGACGTTTCAATTCGTGCGCCAATGCGCGACTTAGCATCGTATCGTTTACAGTACGTTTCCAGTCTCGAATTTCCGGCTCGTTATCCTCTGGCGCATCGGGTCAATCCGTCGAGTCGCGGTACCGTCTGAACTTCGACCCCCTCGCCAACGGTTTGAACTGCGCTACGATGCATGATCGCGTTGCATTCGGAACTTTACCATGAATAACGGCTAATCGACTCGTTCAAAGTTTCACTTGAAATCATAGCGAATTATCTTTAAGACATGCTATTCATCCCATTGACTTCTTAAGGGACTGCGATCATTTCTCTTTTTTCGATCCTTTTTTTTTTTTTTTTTTTTCGTTTTATATATTTCCGTAAATTCTAGTAAATGTGATTCTTAAATAACGACGGAATAATATTGCTTAATAGAACAAAAAACGTTAACCCTCGGTGCCCCTCCCCCATCGGGCGAGTTTCGCATTTTTCGGCTTTATCGTCGAAAAAGGTTTAACTATTTTTTTTGGTCGTCATCGATATTTTTTTCAGTCTACACGTCGAAAAGTTTGCGATGCCGGAAACTCATAAATCTTCGAAAGGCACACGTGAAAAAAAAAAAAGGTGTTACACCAATTACCGAGGCGGGACACCCTATGCCGCTCGCTTTAGCCGATTCACATAAAGTGCCGCATTTTTTTGTGATCTTTTCACTCTTTTTTTCGAATTCGTCGAACGCGACATATGGGGCGTGAGAATGAAAGTTGGAAAACGTATTCCAAGTGATACGGTGCACCGTAACGAAATTCGATATGTTAGCGATTGGGATTGACGATTCCTTAGCATCGCAGTCGCTTTGGATCGTTGACCCCCTGTTTATGCTAATATTTACACACTGTTTTTTCTTTCGGTTGCAGACACATCGTACGAGAAAGCTTGCAGAAGGGGTAGTGCCCCTGCAACCCCAGTTCTTGGCGCGAGACCGCTCGACGTCACCCCCAACAGAATAGTCGTGAGTAGACCATTATTTTGATTTCAATTTCAACATCTTTGAAACTCAATTTTAACCCCTAAAATGTCCCAAATTTATCTATTATCATATGTTTCGTATAATTTCCAAATGCCAGTCAAGTATTATCAGTTTTATTACGCATTAAACAAAATAAAAAAACATCCTAAAAAAAAAAAAATTTAAATATATTTTGCTACAGTACGAATTTTAAAAATTAGCTACAATTCGTCCCGTTAACCAGGGATTTGAGGATTTTTCGCGTTAAATTTCACGAAGAGTCCATCAGCTCGTTTCTTTTCGAACCTCAGTCATGATAGAAAATCCTAGAGAACCCCACGGAGCGTTAGTACGATCGATTTCCGTGGACGATTCACCTGGCGTGCTCCAGACTGCGGGCTCTGTAGATCGCTGAGCGTGTGAAAGCGCGACGAGCTATATATATATATATATATATTAAAATGACAATGACACGGAGGGGATAGATCGGGGATAGAGGTGCACGATCTGCTCCATTCCATCACAGATTCGTGAATCAGGGGGAGGGGGAGGGTTCGATACGTGTAGCATATAGCAAAGGAGTATAGGATTCTCTCGCCTATCGAATTCACACGCTCGCCAACTCGCACCATTGATCTCTAATGGACTTTTGCCGCCTCGAAAACCCATTACCCTCGACGTAATATGAACGTATTTTACCCAAAAAGTCTGTCCTAATTTTTCATTTCACCCTATTCTCGGAAATAAAAAATATATAATAAAATTATTATTATTACATCAGCGATGTGTATATAGCGAATAATTCGTGCAGCCCTTCGGCTTCGGCTTCGGCTTCGAAAATCGAGACAAATTTTTTTTTTTTTTTTTTTTTTTAATTATCGCAGGTAATGGAATGCATTTTTGTTTTTTGTTTTCACTCAACGATACATGCATTCGGAGGCTGCGAAAAAAAAATTGTCAATATATATTGAAAAAAGAAGTCTGCGTCTGGAGTTTGGATGTTAACTTAAACGGATAGGATTTATCCTCGAAAGAAAATGATCGAGAAAACGTGGTAAAATTTATTCGGTATCTATAGACATCTAAAGCACACGATGCGCGTATAATTTATGCATCGAATATCAACGAGGTTCGCCCGTTTCCGTATTCATTTTCCCGTGCAAAATTGATCGATCAGATACTTGGATTGTGCCGGTTAACGCGCGTGTAATATGACTTCAGCCACTCATCATCGTCTTCTCCGCTCTCTATTTAAAATTTTTTTTTTTTCTTTCCTCTTTCATCTATCATCCATAATTTCCCATACGGTATGCGTATGGGTTTTCCAACATTTTTCGTTTGCATGCACGAACGTTGAATAATTTATACATCTCGTCTCGATTATGACAACGGACGACTACCTGTACCCGGTACGCTGCTAACCCGTCAGCCATCGCGCATCTTTATTACGTTGCCGGCCGCGTTCGCGCGCGTCGATCGGGTGAACCCGCAAAGGCCAACGTCACCTTCCGCATTTTTTTTTTCTTAGCGTCTCTTGCATCGCCAGACTTGCACCAAATACGGCCTCAACGGAAGAATCATCCCCCTAATTTCTTTTCTCGGGGTTTGCATATCATTGTCTTTCGTATGCATATGCCTGCGAAGATCATAGGCATGCGAATTATCGGGATTAAAATGACAATGTCCTACCGGTGGGAAGAAATAATCGATTAAGTCGAAACGTCGCGGTTCCGTTACAATGGCAGCCGTTATGCAAACAGGGAACCGGTCATCCGTAAGAATTTCATCTCTTCGTGTACGCGGGGCTTTCGAGAGAGTCACGCTTTGGCACTCTTCGACTGACGAGAAAATTCAAGTCAAAGGATGAGGGTAAATAGGATCGATGCGGAAGCGACAAAGTCAATGGGGGGTTTGCCAACAAGGCAAGCGAATGGCATAGATGCGATTGTGTATAATTATGGATGATTCGACTTAATCAGCCGCTATTGAAAAGCCCTCTTTAAGATAGTTCTGTCGCTTTGTTTTCATTTCGCATAAGTTCGAGAAAAATGAGAGAAAATTGCAAAGAAAAAAAAATCAAATTCAATACCCTTGTCGGGTTACGCGAAACCTGGAAAGTCCGCAAGAAAAATCAAGACGATCTTCTCGCGGCTCGTGTCAATTTAACGCACGAGGGGGTTGGCGCGCGTGTCGAACGTTCGAAGCGAAAAAACGCGTAATTAACGATGGACAAGTCGGACCGCTGGTACACAGCGA
Source organism: Cryptus armator (assembly GCA_963971235.1). Taxonomy (NCBI): domain Eukaryota; kingdom Metazoa; phylum Arthropoda; class Insecta; order Hymenoptera; family Ichneumonidae; genus Cryptus; species Cryptus armator. Next base: position 1,507,528 of record OZ020234.1, on the reverse strand, counting down.
TGCGATGCGCGATCGTTCTATACCGTTGTATGTAATTTTTTTAAATTCGATACCGTTACTCCATTACGCAACGATCATGTTGGCATTGTCGACATTCGGGGTAAAGCTGCGTTCCATTTTTTTTTTTTGCAACTTAGCGCGTTATATATGCGTAAATCAACTCTCCCTTATAGTCCCCCACAACTCGCGGGGTAATAAAATATCGATAGAAATGAATTCAAGTATCTCTCGTGCAACTCGTCTTCCTTTTCATTCCTATTCTATTCTCTCACTGTTGCAAAGCCCGCTGGAATGTCACTTCCTCGTAGATGACTATCGAGGAACGAGGAAAAAAAAACCGCGACACCGTAGATTCCTGGGCTTCGCGACAAATGCGTTATTCCTTAGTCGGAAAGATCGAATCTTCGGCTCGATTATCTCAGCACCTTTTTCCTATACATCTCAAAGATTTACACGAAGTCGAAGGAATCGATTTGTTGTGAAAAAAAAATCGCTATAAAGGTAAATAAAAATGTTTCGATAAACAGTGAAAAACAAATACGCAACGGATATATTTTTTGAACGGTATAATAAAGAACATATATAAAAAAGAATCGAAAAAAATATGAAACAACTAGAAAATTGAAAATTATCTGCACGCTAAAAAAAATAAAAAGATGAGTTCGGCAACGCGGAATTTAACGCAATATCTTGGATACGAAAGCGAGGGTGACGCGTCGTTTGCATTTTTTACAATTCTTCTGTTTCTCCCCTTGCGAAGAGCTACAACAAAGGTTTGTTCTCAGAACCGGAAGCTTCTTCTTCGCTCGTCCCAGGAACGTTCAAATCGTCCTGAACATCGAGTTTTTGGTAAAATACACCTTTCCTCGGTAGGACATCAGCGCGTGCCTCTCGTGTTCTCGCATTCCAGCGCGTCTGGGATGTAAAAATGTCTGGTCGTTGCAAATGAATATTTCTGGTCGCGTTTCGTCTCAGGAACGCGTTTTTACGCGCGTCCGCTCCGCGTTCAAGAACGAAGGAGTCGAGAGGAAATGGTGATGATCGATCATTTAAATGCTTACGGAGATAGGCTGCGTTTGAATATTGCGCGACCGGAAGTACTTAATTTATTCCGTTTATTATTCCAATTTATTTTATTATTTTGCCGAATATTGTTATTGTTATTCTTATTGTTGTTTGAGTATTTAATTCTTTTTTTTCGGCATTTTTTTGCGTCGAATAGTTTTTCGTGAGTTGATGGATTTCGGTACGTTGCGACTCGGCACAGATTTTAAGTTTTTCTTCATTCTTTCTTTAGCGAGTTGCTATCCTCAGGATTAGAAGGTTCCCTATCTATTACCTAATCTAATCTCAACGCTTTTCCGTGTGTTTCATTTTTGTCCCTCGGGTAGAGCAGAGCGCATGCTCGGTTCACCGCAGGGTCATAGGTCCTTCGAATGCTTACAAATAGCTGTAGTAGGTAGCTATGTTATAAAGCGATGCTTTCACAGGATCCTTGCAATTTTCGTAAGAGGCAAGTTTCTCCGAAGGGATTCCCTATACCTGTCTAATCTCGGAAACGAGATGAGGAACGGATCGCTTCGCCATTGCCGGCATTGTTTGGCTTCCGTATTAGAAATTCCGCGGGGACTTGGCATCGGGGGATTGGCCCTTTATTCTTCGATTTTCCTCTTCGATATTCGAAGATTCTTGAGCTCGAGATTCGGAACCAACTTTTAATTAGTAAGAAAACTTATCGTCGAATACCGCCATTAATTAAATTAATTTATGAAACGGACTTTTTAATAATTATTTCGTGCAATAAATCAATGATTTAAAATAAATTTTATTAAATTATTATTTATATACTAATATAGAGTCAATAATAATTACTGAAAAGAGCAATAATTTATATATTATTATTTTTATTTTATCAATTGAATTACATTTTTTCAAGTTATTACTACTAATATAGTATTTAATAGTTAAATTAACATTAACGTTGGCGGGAAAAAAAAAAAAAAAAAAAATTGAACGTTCGATCGTAAGGAATGCGCATCCGAAATTGAGGTTATAGCGCCAGCAGAAGACGATTCCAGAAGTACGCACGCGCCTCCAATTCTACCGACAGATGAGATCCCTTCTCAATATTTTTTCATTTTCCTTTCTTACGCCCGTATGCTATATACAGTTTTCAACGTAAGCCTCTAATCGACGCCCACTTTGACGCACAAAATAAATGCCACAGGCTGTAACAAAGCGAGAAACGCATAATAGAAGCATCCGAACGTAGTAAAAGCTGCAGCTATAGAGGTCTCAACCGCTCGTGGCAAAGTAAAGAGAAATCCATTCACGAAAGTACGCAATGCGAACATCAACCCGACATGTTTTTGTTTTTGTACAATCTTAACGAATTTTTATTTATTTTCATGACCGTCAAAACCAACGAAAAAAAAAGACAAAAAATCATTACTTTGATGGATATTTAATTTCATGTCAAAAAAAAAAATCCTTAAAAATAAAATAGTGTCGAAATTTAATAATTTTTTTCGTAGCCAATCATTCATTATCCGGCTACAAAAAAATTGCCTGCAAATAAGAAAATTAAAAAATACATGCAGCCGATCGACAAAGAACATGACGAAGCGACTTGCATAGCATATATTCAGCATCGTTTTTCAACGGCTTATACTTCATTTTTCTAACGGCTTTCCAAAGGGCAAAGAACAACTCCACAAATGAAAAAGCAGTGCTTTCTACATCCCCACTGCGAAGACGTCTTCGTTGTTTCGTCTCGTTGCGACCGAACGACCCGCGAAATCCCTTGATCGATAGTCTTTGATGTTTGAAGAAGAAATAAAAAAGGAAAAGCAGAAGAAAAAACAACAAACGAAAAACGGCTCCGCGGTAGAATAAAGAAAGGGAAACGGGGTGAAAGACGATGAAGAGGAGATGACGCGTTGACGCAACGCGGAGTTGAAAACCCACGATGCCGTGATGACACGAGCGGTTAGGATTCGGAATATATCCAACTGCGTCTATAACGGGCTTCGCGGAAGGATTTATCGTGGGGTGGCGACAAGGAATGGGTTGCGCAGCCAACTGGAATCACCATAATTCTCGATTTGATGGTAACTCTTGTTTTCGAGATACGCGTCCATGCAATCTGAACGGAATTTTAATATGTGATATACTTGTATCGATCGTACGAAAACAAAAAAAGTTTATTCATCAAACTGATTCCGTAATTTTTTAATTAATTTTTTGCACGTACCGCGAGCGGCAATAAAATGATTTTTTTTGTAAGATTTCAAATCATCATCTCGTATAGTTTATCTCGTGGATATAATGTGTTTTTATTCACATAATGGGACCTGTATTCATAATCTTAAAGATCATTTTTTACCTCCCATAATGTGTAAGCAGAAAAAACTCGAAGTACCCGCTGAATTGATTGATTTTGTTATTCGTTTTTGTGCCCATAAACCTCGTAAAAACAATGTTAATGATTCATAATCTCGAATAGCGGTTAGAATTAACTTGTTCGGTGTATTCTTCCGTCGTCATTCATCATCGATAGCTAATATGGGGTTTAAAGAAAAAGTAAAAAGTGTTTTATCTATATGATCGAAGGATCTGAAGTTAATTTAGCACTTGACGATCCCTTGTCTCTCTCTACGACGATATCTCTCGATAGACAGAAATTCGCATACGCGCGTTTCGCGTCGTATGTTTCGCGATCTCGTACCCGATTGAGAACCCCTCCAAGACATTTTTGTCGACCTTTTGTAGAGGATGCCGACGAGTCGCAGAACAATTTCTCAGAGGACTCGAACTCGGGGGGTCGTAGCGATGGCGTCTGTGGAGCCATAAGCGGCAAGAGGAAAACGACACCGGCCCACCTTGCATCCCCCTCATCCGAAATAAACGTGAGAGGGGGCTGCTTTATCGGTCCTCACAAAGGTACGGCGCGTTCCCCTTCGTCGGCCGGGGGCTCCAAGGATCCTTCCCTTGACTTCGTTTCGCTACCCTACGTACCAGAAGCAGAAGCAAGCAGGAGCACCTTTCCTTCTTTTACTTCCTTTTTTCTTTCTTTCTTCTTCGGCTGCCCGAGGATCGAGCATCCGCAGTCGTCACCGAGATTTCGTCGCGTATCCATCGTTTCGGCTGCCAACGGTCCAACCGTTGTTCGCCATACCGATCGCCCGCTTTTAATGTTTCGTTGAGTTTTATACATTTTTAAATCCATTGGAATATTTTTTTTTCGTTTTATTTTATGTCACTTGTTTATTTCACGGTGATTTATAATCAAAACATTTCGGTAAACAAATGATAATAAAAAAAAGATTAAATACGTTTTTAATATAATTGTTTTAATTTAAAGTTTTATTGAGTCATTTTTAAACTGTATTTTCAACAATGTCTCTAAAAAATCAATTGCTAAAGTCCGCGGATAAAAAATATGTTCTTAATTTTCGCGTGGTAATTTTATCGCCGTTTTCGGCGGGAAATTATGTCTGAAATAATTCATATTCGGAGATGAAATTGGAAACGTGCGACTGATTGGAATATCCTTCGAGCATCGAAACGGAAAATCACAATATCTGTGAAGGGTTGTTGTGGATTCTTCGAAATTTTGGACATTGTAAAGAAACGAATAGATTTTTCTTGGTGTAGAGAGAAAAATTCGCAGTACGAATATCAAAGACTTCAGTTGGTTTGGATCGCGTAGTTGGAGAATCCGTTATCTCCGGTGGACGTATAGCCGATAAGGCTGCAACACTGACCGTGCAACGGCGCCGTTACCGCGCGGATAATACGACGTCCGAGTTACATCGACGCGAAGCGAGACGTTTCACACCGAAAAACAAAAAAATTACAGTGCTTTTCCGTGCATTAATATATATATAAAAATTTTAAAAAAGTGTCGAAAATATTAATTATTCCGATGATAATTCTGTGCGAAATAAAAAACAACGATAGTCTGCGTGTGAAGATTGATAAGATCGGCGCGCAAATAGACGAAAGCATCATTGAAGTTTCGGAGTATTTGATTCGAGAGAATCTTGAGGAATAATTATCAGAGAGTAAACGAAAGGTGAACCGGTAAAAAAAAAATTATCATCGAAATTGGATCGAATAAAGTGATACATTTGAAAATTCTTTGTGGCGCTAATGCGAGAAAAAAAAAACAGTCTTTAAATACTCGTTACAAAAGTCTCTTTATTGTAGAGGGGGTGAAAGAAAACTTCTACAAAGTATTCGAATCGTTGTACGAAATTTTCTACAACTTATGTCATCGATTAAATTTATTCCATTACTCGCGATCGTGAAATCGCATCGATGCGGACGAGAAAAATGTGCGCGAGGGCGATGGAGGATAACGAAGACGAAAGAGTAGTGAACGTGATTATCAACTACTTCGCAACTCGGGTAAATAGCTTACGATCGATAATCGTTGTACCGTCGCGCGTTTATCTATATATTTACTTGTTCGTCGTACTTTCCACTTTCCCCGACTTCGTCCCGCGCTTCACAGATTTTCAACATCGAATTATATGTATTGTCCAATTCAAAAAGCGTTAATTATTTTTTCATAAATTTTCAATTTTTGACGAAATGCGCTTGAAAAAAAAAAAAAAGAAAAAAAAAATCGCAGCAATTTTCCGTTTTGCCTCCTGATCCGCGGGCACCGAGCAAAGGTTACGCGAATTCTATATATGAAGATATCAATCGTCCAGGAAAGATCGGTAAGACGCACGATCGCGATGAGACACTTTCTCAAAACTTCCTCCGCACTCGTTCGCATACGGGGCCTTACGGACGACTTCCGTTGGCGTGTACCTACGAAGTTATTCCTCTCGTGTGTGTAACGCTTAACGCGATCCGTTAAAATCTACAAAAACGTTTACCCGTTTACGAAATAACGATAATTCAATTCCGAACTAATAAATTACCAATTAACGACTGATAACCGAAAATAGATAATGAAACCTTCCAATCGCTATAGAGTCGCGAATAATCGATAGTTACATTGCGCAACAGAGAATTATGGTAGTTATCTCCACCGCGGAGCAAAGTTGGAAATTTTACGTGGTAATAAATTAATTTCGATACAAATGTCGAGCCTATCGACGGTCGGCATTCAGAAATAAAAATAGCATTCAAAAAATGGTCTTTACTATTAAAAACATATATTGTTGAAGGAAAAACAAGAAAAAAATGTCCTTTGTTTGTTTTCAGAACTTTTTCTCGAAGAGGTCGTTCCGTTCGAACCCTCTAAAGAGGACGAAGAGCGTCACAAAGTTGGAGCGACAGAAACAACGAGGCGCCGGACTGCGGGGTTGTCGGTCGCACGAATCTCTGCTCTGCGGTCAGGCCGTGACCTCGATGGATCTCGCGGCGGTAACGCCGCTCCACCCGAGCCTACTGGGCAGACCCCATTGTTTCCAAGTTACACCGAGCACCGGAGGACCAAAGTACTTTAGCTGTAGAACTGCCCACGAACGAGAACAATGGCTTTATAGGTATGATTTTTCGTATCGCTTCGTTTGATCGGCGTACAATCCAAAGGGAGTATTTTTGATAAAAGCTTTTGCGTCGATACAGTTTGAGAAAATCCGTGCAACCGGACGCGGAGCAAACAAGAAGAACGGACAATTCTCTGCAGATTTGGTTGCTCGAGGCAAAGGGTGTACCGACGAAGAAGCGTTACTTCTGCGAGGTATGTCTCGACAGCACCCTTTACGCCCGAACGACGGCGAAAGTAAAGACGGAACTGTGCTTTTGGGGAGAACACTTTGACTTTCATCACCTGCCGTCCGTCAACGCGATACAAGTTAATCTTTACCGCGAAGCCGACAGAAAGAAGAAACGCGACAAGAACGTTCTCATCGGTAAGTTTTATATATTTCATTAATGATTTATATTAATTATACGGTATTAATTTTATCGTTTTTTTCGTTCGCTCCGCTATTCGCAGGTTCGGTCAGCATACCGGTACACAACGTTACTTCGCGATATCTTACGGAAAAATGGTATCCGGTTGTCGGAGACAAAGGTCCCTTGAAAGAACCGCCCGCTTTAAGGGTCAAATGCCGATTCCAATCGGTCGACATATTGCCGGTTCAAGTTTATCAAGAGTTCTTGGAGTACCTGAAAACCGACTACGCTTCTCTGTGCGAAAAGCTCGAACCGGTGATCGGCGTAAAGGCGAAAGAGGACATTGCGACCGCTTTGGTAGCGGTTATGCAACGTGAAAAGAAGGCCCCGCAATTCTTGGCCGACTTAGTAATGATGGACATCCATAGAATAGGTAATTTTTCGATAAATCAATTGCGTTTCATGATAATCCGAGGAATTTATAACGAAACTTTGCGCGTTTTTTCATTTTGTTTTCTTTCTCTTTGGTAGACGACGAGAGGCTCACGTTCCGTGGAAATTCTTTGGCTACGAAAGCGATGGAAGCCTATCTAAAGCTGACGGGGGATCGTTATCTTCAGGAAACTCTCGGTGCCGTCGTCCGCGCCGCAGTTGAGGGTGGCGACTGCGAAGTCGATCCGCTAAAAGTCGCCTCGGTAGCGGCGCTTCACAAGCAGCAACAGAATCTTCGCGCCGCCGTGGAACTCGCATGGAGCCGAATACTCTCGAGTCACGCGCATTTTCCATTGGAGCTCCGCGAATGCTTCCGCATATTCCGCGAACGTCTCGCGGAAATGGCACGCGAAGACATCGCCGATAATCTCATATCGGCATCGATTTTCCTCAGATTCCTATGTCCGGCTATTCTCAGCCCGTCGCTCTTCAACATTACTCACGGTTGGTATTAAATCGGTAACGTCGTCGTTAATCCTCAAACAATATCCTCAAAAACGGATATTTTATTTGCCACAAGTATTGTAAACTTCCATTATCCGCACCAACAGAATATCCGAACGAGAAGGCAGCGAGAAATCTCACACTCGTTGCCAAGAGTCTGCAAACACTTGCCAACTTCACGAGATTCCAGGGCAAGGAAAATTTTATGGAATTCATGAACGACGTACTCGAGCGCGAGGCGCAGTCTATGAAGAACTTTTTACAGCTCATCAGCGTGAGTATATATTTTCACCTTCGTTAGGATTCGAATATCAAGCAAAGTTAATGTTTCTCTTTTCTTTACGGTAAAATATATCGAAATGTTTAATTTTCGCAGAGCCCATTGGCAAAGGACGCCCCAGCGAACAATTCCCTCGAGTACGACGGCTACATAGACCTGGGAAAGCAACTGTCTCTTCTTCACGCGCTTCTCCGCGAGAGCGTCGCGGCGACGCCCAGTTGTCCATCATCACCGATCTCGCCGGTCTCGCCGGTCTCGCGATTGCCCGAGATTCTCGACCGAATATCCGGCGCCCTCGATCAGCCGGGTCCCAGTCCGACCCCTGTATCTCATCGTTATCCCAACATTCGGAACAACATATTCCGCTACAACGATCCAACGATCGGAAACTCAAACACGAATCTCTCCGTCTCGACAACGTCAAGCCTCGGGAATCATGGCGCGCCGAACGGTACGCTTCGCGACGGTACCGAAGTACTTCGGTCCAATACCCTCGGACATCAGAGCGCAAGATCGCCGAATGTCGCGCGAGCCGCAACTCTGCCTCGCAACGCTTATCCGCCGACAAATGGTAAGCTGCAGTTGCGGATAAGTTCCGACGATTATCATCCCCTCGAAGCGGCGGCGGCCGCTTTCGTCTCTCGTTCACCGACACCGATCTCCCGTCAGCACAGAGCAGTCGGTTCCAATCGCAGCGGCGCCGGTTACAGACTGACGGCCAGCGCGAGTTTGGCGAACGTTAATCACTGCCAGCCGAGCCATCCACCGAGCCCGACGCGCTCGGAGAGTCACAGCAATCTTAAAGACTCGAACTACAATATAAATCAAAGCAACGCCGCTAACGATTCCGCCTCAATTCACCAACAGTCGCAAACCCGCAACAATCTCGGTAGACATCAAAATTTGGATCTTCACGAGGATAACTACAATCGCAACAACTACAACGTTTCACGCTCGGCAAGTCGGAATCACTGTCACAAGGAAGAGAATGCCAATAGGATGCAGCAGCAAAATTACAACAACGTTACGAAAACGACGGTGAACGCGAATCCGAGTATAGCGAATAATCCCTCAACGAATTTAACCCTATCGATCGATCATCGGCCGAACGATAATTACAACAACGCCAAGAGCGCGAGTCGAAACAATGCGACGAGCGGAACCAATGGAAATTTGGACGAATTGTCGGATCTTCTCAGATACGCGGATGACGAGGTATCCGAGTCCAAGTCGCAGAAGGGATCGCAGATATCGATCTCGCAGCTTAGTAATGTCGCCTCCTCCGGCTATCAAAGCTTCGCAGCTTACAGTCAAAGCTCGAGTCCCGTTGATCTGACGAACAACGCGAACGCTCATATACTCGGCGCTGCCCCGTTGGCCTTCGCGAATCCGGTTTATCACATGGACTCCGGACACGGGAGGACCGGACGTAGGGGTAGCAGCAGCTCGGAGGAACGAGAAGGCAGCGGCGGCGGTGTCGAGGGCGTCCGTGGCGTCGATCTCAGCCCCTCTCCGCCTCCCCAACCGAGCATCAGAAATATTCAGCGGAACGGACAGAATCAGTGGAGAAGCGGAAATACCAGCCACCGAACGAGCAACGAACAGCCGCAGAATAATGTTTGCTGTACCAAATTGAGGAGAAGATTGTCTCTCGACTCAACCAGAGATCTTTCCGACACAAGCGAAGAAGAGAGCTGCGCGACTAGGCGAACCAAATCTCGCAGTCATCGAAGTATCGATCAGGTGAGAATCACATTATTCCGATACACGAGATCATTTTTCATTATCGTCGAGTATACCGCGCTACAGGGCTCTGCGAAAATATCACGCAAAAGTCCTTTCAACTCCGTTATACCGCTTGTATCATCATCCGTCTTCTCTTTGGACGCGTTAACCGTACAAACGAAGTTACCAAAAAAATAACCGATCAATTTTCACAGCCGAACGCCGTGAAAATTCTTTCTTATTCTTCGCTACTTTTGTTGTTAACTTCTGTGTCTAAATAACATACTAAATGTTTATTAAAAAAGAAAAAAACGCACACAACAGAAATGGATGGTGAACATAGTAAAAACGATTTTTTTTCCATGCAAAACGGATTCGTTTGAATGGCAGAAAATTTTCTCGCTCTTGCGCGCGGTCTACCGACCAATTTTCCATGTTACGCCCGCGGCGTTGTTGCGAAGGATCATGGCGTCTTGTGACTAACATTCGATGTTTCTCTGTTCGTTTCCAGTACGAGGTGGAAATCGAGAGGTTGCAGAGTAGCGTTGATCGTCTGCGCGCCCGATTGGGTACAACCGACGAGACTGAAATTGACGGAATAGCGCCGGACACGAAAATGAAGAGCATCATTTCCAGGTACAGCCTCGTCGCCCGATAGCGCAAATTTCTCTAGTTTAAACGGACTTTCGGGGGCATCGATCGCGTCTAGTATCGTTTCACCGACAAACAGAGATTCTCGCGCGTTTTTTCACTTCTCAATCTCCCGTAAAACTTTCGTTCAGTTTTTAAATGTATCCGGTTAACTTGATCGATGTTTGATCGCGCATTGACCCCCTCTCCCCCATCGCATAGCATCGTTCATTGACATCGTTGAAACCTGTAGATTTTTTCAAACTATATTTCTCGAAAAGATTTTGCAATTGAGAAACAATCGACAAGTGATACAGACTTTCGTTAATTTTCACAATAATAAAAATAACGACGCGCGGAAGAAAAATTCTTTTTTTCTATTCGTTATTATTGGAGATCTTTGGAAGAAAATTCTGTATCGCTTTGTAGTCGTTGTCGATTCTTCGCGTTCGTAATTCGTAATTTATTATCTTGGGCGCGTTAACAAAAACGGCATTATCACGAAATGAATGTATTTTTAACTTATTGTGTGTTCCTGTGCATTCTATCCGCTGCGTTTGGTATACTCTGGCTTGATCTGGATCTTGGCGTAAGAGTCAATTATATTTCTAAGCTTTTCTCCATTTTTTACAAAAAAAAAAAAAAAAACAAACAAACAATCAAAAAACACACGTTTATTCCGTGTATTCCGTCCTTCGATCGAACAGCGTCGATTCGTTAAAACGCTCAAAGTTGCTCGCTACCGTACGGAACTTGTAATTGCGTTCGGTATAACGGAACATTGTTCGTTACTTTACAGACATATTTAACGCGATACACGCAAAATCGTTAACGTTATTAATCGTTCGTAAAAATGTTAAAATTCGTGTACTATTCACATTCGCGATCGATCGTCGATTCATTCATCCGCACGGATATCTCACAAACAATCTTTATCTTCGTTCAATCGCACCTCTTAATTTGTTTTGCTCGCTAAAGTTTGTTTTTATCGTAACTATTCGTCAGCGACGACGAGAGTGGAGCGGAAGGGAAAAAATCCTCCTTTTGCACTTTCGTAATGTTACATAGTTAATAATTATAAAAAAAAAAACCATACGCTGGAGTTTCGATCCACTAAAGCCCGATAATGTCTTTCGTTCGCGGAGTAACTAAAAAAGTAAATTTTCAATAATTTACTAGATAACTTTTAAAGTTTTAACGAAAATAGGCTTTAATGGGTGCGATGCAAAAACACAATGATTGTCCACCGATAGATCGATCGTTGGCGGATTGCGATAACACACTTCTATTTTCACGATTCGCGAGATCGAAGAGTGTGAAAAAAAAAATAGTGTTTTTAATTTATTTGCGAACGACGCGGAATTCAATACTTCTTGTTCTTTGCGCAGGTTGATCTCCGTGGAGGAGGAACTACGACGGGAACAGCAGAAGATGTCGGCAGCACTGTCGTACAAGCAGCGCGTGATCGACGCGCAGGAACAACAGATAGCCGCACTGGACGCCGCGAATTCTCGTCTAATGTCGTCAAACACAAGACTATTGTCCGCATTGAGCACACTGAAGCAACGGTACAACGCGAAAGCACAACCGAACAGCGAGGCCGCCGCTCTTCTGCAGAATATTGCTGACATCGGCGAAGTTAAAAGTTCGTCGTGCTAAAGCCACCGTCGTCGTCGTTGCCGTCGCCGCCGCTTCGTTACCGCGATAAAAACTTCAATTTTCGCACTCACTTTTTACAAGCGCCAAATCCGTTGCTTTTCTCGGATAACAAAAAAGCATCTAATTTAACGAAACGCAAGGAACGCGCGAAATAGAGGCTATTTTAGCTTATAGGTTTAACGCGGGATAAGTAGATCCGTCATTGACCAATTCGGATACCCGAGCAGTGCGAATGACTTTGATAGCACTATTGTCTATCATTTTTTTTCGACATTAATAATCGATTACATTTGTATTTAGTTAATTGTTGTTATTAGAGAATATAAATTATTTATTTCATTTACACATTTTCGAAATTTTAAATGGGAAAAGACATTTGTGAGATTAATTCCCTTTTCGTCTCGAATAATCCATTTAATTGCATGAAAATTCCATTTTTTTTTGTTTTTCCGATATTCTAAAAACGAAAGACAATAGCGCGATTATTCGAAGATTTCGCGCGACGCGGGCGTTTGACCGGATCGATTTCGCAAATACAAGTTTAGGATAATTTGTTTGTACACTATAAAGAAAGAAAGAAAAGATTTCTACACTGCCGTTGCGCGCGACGTATCCTCTGCGCGGATAATATTAATTCGCGAGGCATGTAATCGATTTGCCATTAAATTCGGCTAATATCCAGTAATCCTGTACTGTGCGTCGTGCGCCCCGGTGAATTGTACCACGAAGCAAGAAAATGCTGAAAAAAATATATATACGCGTATCGTAAAATTGGCGCCAAAAATTGCAATCTCTTTGTTCGATGTTTGCGACCGAATCACATTTTTCTCTCGGAAAAATTGCTTATAACGCCAAATTTTCGCGTCGTTTCGAATCGGTCGGATCATTTTTTTAACGGACGAGCGCATCTCTACGAATCGAATGAGCGGCGATCGATTTGGCTCATTGGATAAAAGATTTACAGTTTCGTATCTCCAGCACTACGGATTGCAATAAGATCGCTCAAGTGACAAATTTTCTTGGCACAGAGCGGAGTATAAATGTCGACAATTTTTTGTTCTTTATCGATTTATAGACGGTACAATGATATTTTCGTTCGTCGTACGAAGAGTCGGACATCGAGTAGAAATCGAATAATGAACGCAGATTTCTCGTCCGTACTTTCTCGTACCCCTTTGTATATGCATGTATGATATTTTCCGTATTTGCTTTGTAAGTACTTTACACAAGATCCCTCTCGACGACGGACGAGCAGAATATTTTTTTTTTTTTTTTTTTTTTTCATTACAATTAATGTGTAATATTTCTCGATTGCGAAGTATCGAATTTCGAAATCTCTCGAAAAATCTCTCGAACTCCCCGCCCACCTCACCCCTCTCCGCCAAAATCCTAATCTAAGTGGTAAATATTTATTTAGTAGTTTCTACCAAAGATGAAGATATTACATTGTATAAATATTTTATGACGCGTACGATATCTCGTTTTTTTTTTCTCTTATTCTCTTTTCGATTGTTTTATTTTCTTGATAAATTAATTCGAAAGTTTATTTGAGAAAAGAAAATTCTGCGACGATTCTTTTTTTTTTTTTTGTTGTTGTTTTAAGACGGAAATAAAAACTTGAGGTTTTTTTCGCGACGAAATCTCTAAATGGTTAGTATAACGCATAATGCATGACCCTCTCTACAATTATATTCTATCAATAGCGCGTCGTCCGAATGCGTGTGTTATGTTTTACATCACAAACATCAATTATTGTAGCCATATCGTGAATGCCCGTGTGTGAAAAATTAATCAAGCGAATGGAGATCGGAAAATGAAAAAAAAAAAAAAAAAAAAAAAAAAAAAAAAAAAAAAACCGATCAAAGAATGAATTAAGAACGAATGCGAGACGCAACAGGACAATGAGCGTACGAAAAAAAAAAGAAAAAAAAAACACGAAATTATTAAGACTCAATCTAATCCTGATAAAAGTATTATTCCTTCGACCTGTACAATAGGAGACACTTATCCTCGAAGGGGATAAAATTATTATTTCTTTATTTTTCGCACATATATTCTTGTATAGAGACTATTTTCTTTGTTTTCATAATATTTATCTTTTTTTCGTCTTTAATTATTATTATTTTTTTTTTTTTACTTTTACCAATGTCGTAAGCCGCGAATGACGAATCGTTGAGTGTTTCTTTTTGCCCATCTTGAAATTAATATATTATATATTGATGCTAACATTGTTGAGTGGCGAATCGAGATGGCGGGATGGAGGAATAATTTGTTATGTATATATATATGAATAATATATATATATTTATAATGTGTTTTTTCTCCATTCAATCGAAGAGTCCGATTAATATAGAATGTACATTACTGAGCATTGATACATTCGTTCTGTAATAGAAATCACCTGTATTTAAGCGTCTAGCAATTATTAGTAGTACTATGAACAAAATAAATCTTGATTAGACATTAAAAAATAAAATTTTATGTATTTCGTAGATAATCCTTTTCCTCGACGAAACGCTATGGAACCGATGCGGTAAGCGCACTAAAAAAATTCGGATAAATTTTGTTTGTCATATATTACGCCTCTGAGAAAAATGTATGCATGAAAGGGTTATTCCTTTGCCAGCCGAAGTTGAAGTCCGTTATTCTGCTCCGATTTCAAGAAAATGTATCGTATGCCGAATATTCTGCACGTAAATAACGGCAAATCGGTTTGTCAGTTGAATTTTATTAAACTTCCGTAGGATTTTTAAACATCTTGGGACCCGAAACTTTAACACGATACGTGTCCTTAAGTATCATTGAGATCATTCAAAAAGTGTTGTTGACATTTGTACGGCAGATAATTTATAATAATCGAAAAATTACGAGCAAAAGCCCTATTGGCCTTCGAAGACCTGTTGCATTATTTGTCAACTTGGATCCCGGCAATTCTAACGCGATAACTATTCTTGATTATCTTGAAGATTATCCTGAAAGTTTGATGACCCCCCCCCCCCCCGGGCCTCTCGTCACCCTCATTGAGAAAATCCGCAAATACATGAAGCTACATGTGTCGCAATAACTCCGCACTCCGTGGACGTAAGAAAATAAAAAGAGATCTACATTTCGTCAAAATAATAGACGCCACGCAGATTTTTTGCGTTCCAGTGTTCGCAAGTGTCACGATAAACCACTAGCATTAGAACACCAATTTTCTATAGCAATTTTTTTGCAGTAGAAAAACAGTAGTTTTTGTCGTATAGAATTTTTTTCTTCTGTTACACTTTGCCGATAAAATTTTATTGATTTTTTAAAAATAATTCTTGCCAACAGAATTTTTAAGTGCTTGACGTACCTTTTTATTTTTTTTTGAAAAAAAAAATGTTTGGGTTAATAAATATTATACAATTTCTTGCTTTCACGAGATGTTCTCTCTCTTAGGAATAAAATGATCCCTGCCGCACCGAGCAGAGAACGATCCCTATACGAAAGAACTTCCAAAGGAAAAGAAGAATTATCCTTCAATGATAAGCAAGAATATTGACGATAAAAAAGCGAACGTCAATGAACACTAAATGTTTAAAAACGGAGATTGAAGAAACGTAAGCGCATGTTGTGGCAATTTTCAGCAGATAATTCATTATCATAAAAAAAAAAAAATCACAAAGTCACCAATCAAAAAGCTGTTGTTATTCCTGAATTACAAAAATGGGTCTCCTGTAACCTCTCCAAAATATCAACCGCATTATTATAAAAAAATACACAATACAGTGAAAAAAAAAAAACACAATTTTATCAAATAGTCTGCCGAAAATTGAGCGATTTTCGTTGTTATATATATTTCAATAACTGCATCAATGAGTATCAATTTCTCCGGCATTAAACGTTCAAAATTCGCATTGTTTTTGTCCTAAGAATCTAACGTAAATAATCGTAATACTTCGTAATAGTATATTTATTGCATTTCTTTACCGTCAACTCAACATCCTCGTCTTGGTGTTGCCGCTCTACAGCACGAATTCCAAAGTCGCACCGAATCGATTTCTGGATTATTCCGCCTGTCGTCTGTTGCACATGGGTTGGGCTCTCTATCCGTACACGGCGACGAAGACGTCAACGATCGTGAGAGACGTTTGCAGATCGGAAGCGAGAAGTTGGCCGCTCCCGTTTTTGCAAACTGTTCTGTACCGCAAGTCAGCTTTCTATCTCACACCCACGCATTCTCAACAACGCGCTTACCCCGTAAAAGCTTCGTCGACCGTTCACTCTCGACATTCTACTTGTGTCGGAATTTTAACAGATGTAAAAACACCGGAAAAGGGTTAAAAAAAATTCCTTTTTTTTTTCTCTTTAAACAGTCTTTACAAATTAAAACGGAGCGCTTAAATTTGGTATTATAGTACAACTTAAATTTGTTATTCGTGTCTAAGTTGCTCCCTTTCGTTTATTTTTATTCATTCGTTTCGTTACTTTTTCTTCATTTGCTTTTAATGGACCGAGAGAAGTGCAGAAAACTACGGGGCCGAGAATTCATGCAGAAGCTGCGAAACAGCATTTGTACACATATATGCAGTCGTTGCTGCAGGTCGGATTAAAGGGTTTTATAAAGTTGAGACTAATATGGATCGCGTCGGGTTTTGCGGCAGGTGAACGGAGCAGCGCGCCCATCCCAAGTTGCCGATTGTAAGTGCAAACGCATGCTATTGCCGATAAGGAATCGTCTCGGAAGCCACGGGAAGGAGCGAGAAAGAGAAAGAGGGTGCAATGGAGCACTGGCAACCACCCATCTCGTCACCCTGATAATCCGTGAAACGCATAATAATTTATTATTACCGCGGGTCTCTGTATACTATACACAGGACGAAGATTCTTTGGTGCGCATCCTCGGCGCTGCTGTGTTCTTCACTCCGTTCAGATGACCCGAACGTTCAGAGTTCAACAGCACGGAGATAATAAAAAAAATACAGTAGCGGAAATAACATCAACGAAACCACAGCATAACATCGCTTTAAGAGATTTCACGGAAAATTTAAATTGTATTTAAATAGCGACATTAAAGAAGGTACTGTTTTTACCATAAGAGCCTTTTTTTCCACTGAATTTAAAGAATAATTAGTAAAGATATTTAGCGAAGTATAAGAACTCAGTTGCCTCGTTGAAGACAGATGGTCATTTAAAAATACAACTGGGAGCGGTTAGAAAAGGTATAAAATATATATATATATTTTTTTCCGTAATTTTCCCATATATCCACAACTTCCCATATGCAACATTTAATCCTTTTCGACTGGCTACGGTGGTTGATTAGTCGTAAATACGCATTTGCAGCCCGTTAAAACGTTATCTTGTGGATATTAATAGTTGTAAACTAATATCTATGAAAATTTAATATCCGCGTATAATATTGCTTGTTAATTCCGGAGATTTTTTAGGTAATCATATAAAAGTGCATAGGTTTAGGTACGCGAAGGTACCGAATGGTACCGCGTGTTCACAATATGAAAGACGTCGGTTTTCTCGTGTTATCGAATTAACGACCGTATCACCAGCGATGCGTTACGAAAGCGGAGAATCGGCTGGTGGATATAGAAACCGCGGGAATATATAGAAGATAACGAAAAAAAAAAAAAAAAAAAAAATTAAAACAAAAATGTTTAATGCTGCGAAATTGGCGAGTGTGGCTTATAAAACTATATAAAGCGACAGAAATACGAGGGTCGTTACGCCGTAGCGATTTTCCGCGAGTTACGGCTTCTCGAGGACGAGAGACGTGAAACGACCGCCCCTGCTGCAGATCCCACGAACTCGCTGATGTCACTATATCTTTCCTTTCGTTTCGTTCTTTCTCTTGATATTTTATCCTTATCCTTTGTCGTAGCAGTAATCCAAGGAGTAGAATATCATAAAGCTGCAATCTTGATTAAGCTCCGCTTACTTATATCCCTCAAATATTTTTGCCGACAAGCGAATTGGATGAAAAAAAAAAATCTACGAAATTGGAGACAAAAAAAATGTGGATACGAGACTCGAGCTTTTGAATTAGTTTCGTGATGACATAATCGGAACGAGAAAGTAACGATAATAATCGCATAAAGGGCAATTCAACATAAATATCAAACATACTTTTCGAGGATAGAATACGGAAGTATCGCAAATGAAATTGCGACGTCGATTCGGATAAGTTAAATAAACTGAAAGCTGAAAAACCTTCAACGACGCAAAGTTTTTTTTTTTGTTAATACCATTTTTTAAGTCGAAAAATTATAAAAAAAAAAAAAATTCCACAACTTTTTTCGAAAATCTTTCATTTAATCGCTTTCTTCTTGAATTTCCTTAGAACGACTGAAAAACGTTTTGAAACTTCGCCTAATAATTTATTGCGTATTTTTTCCCGTTTTTTCCGAATACGCCGAGTGCCTCCATTATTTCCATCGCACAACACCCAACCGAAGATATCGCTGTTTATCGACATTCACTACTTTTCGCAGAACAGGTACATTGCAAAATTTTGATTACTCGTCATTTCGACTGCATTTCTTGATCTTATTTCGATGCTATTTATTTTATCGGCATCTCGATATCTCAGTGTGAAAACCGCGCCAGTGGCGAAAAACAGCGATGGACGTCCGAAACAGAATTCAAAGACTGTCTTCGAAGGTCTCGAATGCCACAGTGGCAGCGTTACGAATTTACTTTCCGGATACTCATTGTCTTGCCGTGTAAAATTCAGTCTGCGGCCAGTGAAAGACTTACGAGGACGGTAAATACGCGAGTCGGTTACGCTGTACCGATTTTCCATGGGTAAACGTCTGATGCTGTAAGCCGTAGCGGACGAGCAAAATCTCGTACTCGCAATATTGTATGTTGGTAGCCTGTGTGGTAGTTAGTAGCTTCGAACTTTCTGCATAAGTACACATATAAATATCTCCCTATTACGCGGAAAAGGGAGCGTAAACTCGGCAAATCCGAATGGTGCATAGAGGTCGGAACTTCTTTGTGCGATAGATATATGCGATCCGCTTTTGCATTTGTTATTTCTCAGCTCTTACGCGGAAATAATGTAGGTGTCTAACGTCGATCGGGTGCATGATATACGCAGAAGTACACCGAAAGTCCAAACACAAAAGATACCAAAGCGGAAATGAGGAACTCTCGCAAGTGTTCGGACAATAAACTAATAGATTTTCTCGATCCATCGACAGGCGGAAAAGGAACGATCCAATGCGCAGCGTAACATCTGTGGGCGTGGGAATGGACTAAGAATCAATGATAGTAGTTTATTATCATAGGCATTTGCACTCGGGTTCGATCGATCGTAACTAATTTATAACGCGTCAATGCAAAAAAATTTAAATTGCATCGAATGAAAAATCCTTCCTACCGCACGCCATTTTCATTCAGTATATTCCATTGTTTCCGTAACTCCATTATCTTCCATCGGCAATATTTCGCAATCAGTAATTTTCTTATCGATTAATATTTTCATCAATTATTTTTTATCGATGTTTTTCTTCCATTAAACTTCTTTTTTTCTTTCTATCTACACATTTTTTTCTAATTGCCTTTATAAATCATGTGTAGAAAATACGATTCAAACGTGACTGGGATTTCGTAAATCAAATTGATTACTGTTTCATAATCGATTTTGCTATTTGTCGTAAGTATAAAAAAAAAAAAATTGTAATTGAAGATACTTAGTAGACAAATTGCAAACAATAACGATACAAAGTTGCAGTACTAATCTAACGTACCATAAGTACCAAATATCCTTGCAGTCAAAACGATTTGCAAAATGGCTATAAGTGCGCTATTAGGATATTTTGATATCCAGCGTAAGCGTATATGGGTGTATCTATCTTACTGCTATTATAATCTATAGGTATATATATATACACAAGTTTTGTATTATCTATACCTATAAACTAATATTACGGAGCTCGTGCGGCGAGATCGAGTTTGCTGTTCGTTCTCGTTCGGGGCCTTAGGGCCCCGTAGCTGCAACATCTGTCAACCATAGTACACATACTATGCCTGACAGGCCGATAAACTCGCTGATGGAGGCTCCGACTCCTGCCCGCCTCTGCATTATGCAATCTCGTCGGTATCAAGTATAAGCAAAAGCAATGAGGTATCCCGCAAAGCAAACAAGTATTTTCCGATGGGGCTGAAGAGAATCTTTACCAGCATCCCGAAGCTTTTCAATATTCATTTTATTCACCTCGTTATTTTATTCTTATTTTCGCGTAATGTTTTTTTTGTTTTTTTTGTTTTTTTTTTTTCATTTTTACTCCTTTACTTTTCGCTTTTGTGCGTTTCATTTGGTTTGCATTCATTTTATTCTCACTTGTATTTATTCGCCCGCATGAACGCGGATCGGCGAGAGAGAAGGGTGGTGGATAAACCGAAGTATTGCCCTCCGCGCACGGATGCGGGAGAGAAGAAGCCGCAGAGTAAGCGTGACTACGATCGAATCATTTATTCGTAATATAGCGTTTCATCGACTCTCCTCTCTCGGTATTATAACAGCCGTATCAAGCTGAGGTATACATATACACGCGGATATTGTTGGCAATGATTACAAAGGGAAGGCCGGAATTTGTATAGATACCCTCGGATATGCTGGTAACTGAAACGTCAATCGCGATTTTCTGATCGAACTTTCATCCCGTTCGCCAGCTGGCGCGTACCGAGAACGATTGATCGATTCTTCGGCACGTTTATCGACGTGGGTGTGTCCGACGTTATTTATGCATTCGTGACTTTCTTTCTTTCCTCGTTACGAAGAGAAGCGGGAAAATAAACAGGGTTTCGAGATTCGACGATGATTTTGCAACCCTTCAACGGGATTCTTGAAGATTCAGGGTCTGCAACCCTGAGCTACTTTACCGATAATATACATTTTTATGTTGTTCGTTGCGAAATAAATAATGAAGGATTTAATCTATTTGCTTGTCAAGATGGTATACTTATTTGATTAATAATACAGTAAATTATAGGTTACTGAATGAAACGTATTCATCTCGAAAGATCGTTTAAAGTTCTTCGTCTTTCTGCGTGCTGATTTTTTTATAAAAATAAATGTTTCATTTTTTATCGATCGAAGCGAAAACTATCAGAAACGCATTCATCTCGAAAGATCTTTTCAAATTTTTCGTCTTTCTGCTTGCTGATTTTTTCATAAAAATAAATGTTTCATTTTTTATCGATCGAAGCGAAAACTATCAAAAACGCATTCATCTCGAAAGATCTTTTAAAATTTTTCGTCTTTCTGCGTGCTGATTTTTTCATAAAAATAAATGTTTCATTTTTTATCGATCGAAGTGAAAACTATCAGAAACGCATTCATCTCGAAAGATCGTTTAAAGTATTTCGTCGTTCTGCCTGTCGATTTTTTGATAAAAATAAATTATTCATTTTGTATCATTCGAAGTGAAAACGATCGAAGAGAATGTGAGATGCGCGTTTCTCGAGATGAAATATTAACTCTGCATCTATTATAGAAATCATAGGCTACCGAAGCGGACAATTGAAAAAAATAAAGTTGAAAAAAAAAAAAAAAATAGCCTAAAGCGATATTATGTTAACAGTTGAATTATCATCATCGGAAGCAAGAATTTCGCTACGAAGAATGCAAAGGAGAAACAGGTATATACAAACGAGGGATTGATTAGACGTCTAATTAGCATAACGGTGAGGTCTCTGAGAGTTCTTGCGTGTCTGAACATCATTTATCATGTGACACGCGACCGCTTGTGTGTTCACGAGACGAGAACCCATAGCCGCGGTTGCGGGACAGACGAAAAAAAAAAAAAAAAAAAAGAAAGAATCGCGATAGATTATAACTATACGGTATACGTATAACACACAAATAACATTGTGGACCACTGATGGACGAAGAAGAAAGTGAACGAGTGTGAAAAGACCCGATGCGCGGAGCGAGAAGTGATCTTCGAGTTTGACACGAGAACGTAAGCGATCGCCGCACGCCCAACGATTCGTTTGTGAAAAAAAAAAGGGCATCCGTATAACCGAGAGCCTTAATTTGCTTCTATAGAAATCGGCGTCGTTCTCCGAGCGAACTGACACGACGGTCGTTTCACGATGGTAAAGCAGTGTCGTTACTCCGCGCGTTCACAAAAATTCTTCGAAGTGTTATTACACGTCGCACTTTGATTTTTTTTTGTACGGCAAAGACCTCTCGAAACGAAGTTAGATACAAATTGCATCTCAAATTAATAACAGCGCTATAATTTAACTCGACAAAAGAGTTGTTTTATCTTCCCGAGACTCTCTTTTATCCTTCAACGATTGTTTAAATGGAATTAGAACAGAAAAAAAGTTTCAAAGTTTTATCCGACGTATAAAGAAACTTATAAAAAAAAATAAAAAAAAAAAAAAAAAATTATTTGTTTCGTTCGAGAAATGCATCATGGAGTAGTTAACGGTTACAGCAATTTGGGACGCGGTTCGACGAATTCTTTAATCGCATTATAATGCTCAGTGTATCAAGCGAGTTGTCGTTTTCGTCGGTTGTGATTGCGAGGCTTTTTGTGTACCGTAGGGAATAATAATTCCATTTGTAAAATGGATTGCGTCGAAAGCAACGAGATAAGTAAAGCAACGTGAGAGTACGTTGCCGATGTTGGGGTATTGGACATGTGTTGGCTGCGACCTTAATCGTTCGGACGGAAGACACGTTGATACGAACAGCCTGTCAACGCGTTTCTACTTCGTACCTTGAATATTTTCTATCCTTTCCCGTATTATTATTATATATATTATACATATATATATATCTATATATATTCTCTCAATTTATCGTCTTTCCTTCTTTCGGCGTTTAAATGTCGACACTTTCACGGGGGCGTACGTCGATTACCACGAACGAACTCTCATTGCTCTTCTATGCCATTCCACAGCTGTGTGTATACTGTACCACACTGCGTGCTGATATCGCAGAGGAAGCGATGAGAAAGAGGCGGTTACCTGGAGCCTTTGAAGGATCGTGAAAACGAGAGACGGAGTGGGAAGGGAAGACGAAGGAGCGACGGGAACGTAGACGAGTAGCGTGCAATTAGTAGGCTAATACCTTTGCACGCTTTCGATATATCTCGGCCTCAGGGCAGCCAATGAATATCGGCGGAATTCCCACAACGCGAAAACTTCAGTAGGGCATATGTAGTTAAAGAAAAAAAATCAAAGTTAAATTTTCGAAAAAAAAAAAAAAAAAAAAAAAATCCGCTCCAAAATCGATGCTGAAAAATGATTTGGTTTGGTACTATAATTCACATTCTATTTATATCCGATTTCCCAACCAAACCTCGAAGAATCCAATTCCCGAATGTCAACTTTCGGTATTAAGGGTATTTAATTACATTCCCGGCGAAAATGAGATTCAGAGAAAATTTTTAATACTTGCCAACGGGATAAAAATACGAAAAAAAAAATGCAACAAGACGAATTACACTCAATACGTTTCTGGGTATTTGATCGAAAAAATTTGCAAATAGCGATAGAAATTTTTTCGAAAAATGGAATTTTTGAAACAGGAATTTTGGAATTTTTGACTGATATGAAAATCGTATTCAAATCGGTAAAACATAATAAAAAAGAAAGTATATTCCAACAACGACGAAAATACTTTAAAAAATCCGACTCTATCGGAATTTGTAATCAATATAAACAAATCGGAGACAGAAGTAAATAAAAAAAAGGTTATAAAAAAAAAAGAGTTTAATGACGCATTACTATCCGGCGTATTATTACGATCGAATAGTCAAGTTTTCTTTAGCATCATTCTGTAAAAACCTTCAACCCTTCAACTTCACATTCGCACGAAAGATCAACGAATGCCGGCGTTCAAGTTCGTGCAGTGCTATTGTCGTTCGTTGCGTTTTGTAGCCCGAAGCGAGAACAGGCAAAGAAATTAAGATAGAAGAAAGAAGAAGAAGAAGTTCAAAGCTGCACGATCGCAATAGTCGCGCGACCGTTTGGCCCATTCTCCCTGCTGCGTGCACGAAGCTCTCGCGCGCGCGATCGAACGGTTAATGAACCGCGTCCGTGCGCTAGCGCTCGATGTTCTACCATTGTCTCTATGGGATGTTGAGAGATACGTAATTATTGCGTACCGCGAGGCGAGACGGGGAGGAGAGACGACGAACGTAGCGTGCAGCGGGAGAATCAACCTCTACAAACCTCTACGTTTCATTCACCGAAGTGAGGCGTGCACGCCGCTCGCCGCGTTCTGTTCTGTTTGTTAGGTACCTGAACGCCGACACTGGTACGTTATTACTATTACTATTTACGGGTCGTAAGCACGAGCAAATAGTGGTACTAGAGCAATACCAACAGTGTCTCCCGGCGAACTAAGAAATCCTTGCTACATTTTTTTCTTTTTTTTTTTTTTTCGTCTTTTCTCGCAACACTACGAGCGAAAGTGACGAAGATATTTATCGATTTTCTACGATTATTATAGAGAAAATTAATAGATTATGTTACATGTATTTTATTTTATTGCACATACTTATTAATCCATTTGAGAAGATAGTATTTTAATAAATTAACCTCGAGGCTGTACTTCGAGTTTATTCCATTCGATGGTATTTAATAAAATAAAAAATTTCCCTCGAGAATTTTCTTCTCGAAACTCTCCAAAGAGCATTATTTTTGCTCGAAAAAAAAGAAAATTTGCTGTCAAGTGATAATTGATGATTATAGCATAAACTACGATATAGTTGAGAAATGTATCTATGTTACTGCACAGAGTACACTGTAACCCGGTATATTAAATTATCACGATGTGAACCTCTTTGTGCTCTTCGGTGTATATACGATTATTAGATTATTATTCAGCGATGCTCTCGTTTGCCCGGTAAATTCTAACAGAGGTGTGTTCTCGATCCCGAGGATTTTCAAGACGTTTATGGCCGATCCCGGTGATGCTCACGGTATATTACGCGAAGCAACGGTCTTCGCGATTGCCCCGGCGTCTCGACTCACCGCGAAGCACACCGGAGATATACTCGCTACTCTTACACGGTGCCGCGGTGCGCGATCCCTCGACTACCCGGTGTGCTGCACACACAGTTTGCTCGCGCACAACCTGCGCGAAGGTTCGCCGCTCGATCGTCGAACAAAATTCTGCTGGCTGTTCGGTGCCGAAAGAAAAAAAAAGTCTTTGTTCGAACTACCGGAACGACGTTTCATTCGAACCGATTATAACCTCAAAATGCATAACTAATATTTTCTCAAGTACGAGGTGAATTAATGCGCCTGTGCGAGAATCGAATACGAATAAAAAAAAAAGAGTTTAAGTCCATCGCGAGGTAGTAGGGCCGTGTTCTCGGTGTAAAGGACTCGTGTGCCCCGTGCGCACGAGCGAATCGCAGTATAGAAGAAGCGCGCGTCCGCTGAAAGCCAAGAAGGGAACACGGTGGAGGGAACTACTCAGGCTGGAGAGAACAACTATACACGTCGAGCAGAGGAGGCAAGCAGGGCAAAGGAAGGCGCAAGGGAGTCGAGGAGCGCACATTGCAGCCGAAGCGTTTGTGAGAATAAGCCAAGAGCCACTGCACAACACACAGTCCAAGAGCGAGAAGATTGAGGAGAGAAACGGGAAGAGAATATATAGAGAATACCGGGGCAGTCCCTCTCGACGCGCCGCACAGTACCTACGTGCTTTTATTACCGGGATATATACTAACCGCGCGGCGAGAGATCCGGTAACCCGTCGCAGGTCTCTCGAGGTTATATAGAGTGGTCACTACAAGCAACGTCATCGTCATCGTCGTTTCGTTTTATATTTTTTTTCTCACACGAATGCTCTTGTAGCACCCCGAGCAGGTAGAACTCGAAATATTTTTGTAATAAAAGGAAAAAAAAAATAAAGGATGGTGCCGAGAGCCGAGGAAGGCTTGAACTTGTTGCGCAATCAGGAGAGATTCGTGGGCGGGAAGTGAGAGCTCTTCGACGAAAGCCTCGAAGGATTAGGACAACTCGGAAATTGTGCTCATTCGGTCACTGTGTCTCGTGTGTAGTTTGTGATAAAAAAAAACAACAATTTACATTGTTTCTGCACGATTAAAACGTGAATGAACGAAAAAAATTAACAAATTTTATTGACGATTGCACATGCGCAGTTTTTCGGCCATTTCTCGAGGTCTTACTTCGAGATTGAAAAATTTGACGGTTCGCGATCTTTCAACGCATAAAAAAAACTTTATTTCGGCTTGAATTAGTCGCGTTTTTCGTATAACGGAATTAGCGAGGAGTTAACAGGTGTGCTGTGTGATGCTTCGCGCAGAAAATAAAATCGTGAATAGATAAGAAAACTTCAGTTGAGCTTCGGTAAGTGAAGTTCCCGGTACGTTCGGAAGTTACAGTGTCAACAACCATAAAAACACGAAATAGAAATGTTCGTTGTATAAACACCGTGCGGATCGTTTGTAAATTTTTACCGCGACTTACCGAAAACGGTTGATGAACGATGGCGAAACTTCGCGAACGTAGAGTCAGTGCAGTTACGCGACATTTTTTCCAACAACAACGCGACATAACCTGCGAAGCGTCGTGACGCTCGCCGCGTTCTCTCGACGTGGTAGTAATAACCAACACTCGCGCACTACTTGTGTTTACCCGAGGTACGCTTATATTTTCTCACGGCCGAGGTCGATCTATCCAACAAAACTATGCGCTCGAGGTGAAGTTAACGAGGCACTTGACGCCGCCGTCTCGTCCTTTCCCCTACTTTCTGCACTCGCGCCAACAAGACGATCGATATAATAGTCGTAAACTCACTATCGATCATCGCGGCATCGAAGACGCGTGCGCAAAGGAGTCTTGAAAAGGTTCTTAACAACGACTACATTTTTTTACCAGTGCAGATATTTACGACTTTTGTAATACGATGCTCGTCAATAAAGTAATCAAAGATTCAACAACGGGTTTCCATAAAACAAACGATTTCCACTTTACAATCGAATTGACAATTGAAAAGTGACAAAAGAAAAAACTCCGGGCGTTTGGCCATAATAATACGATGTTTTTACGCCCAATATAACAATTCACTAAAAATCATTGAAACTATCGGTCTTGAAAAAAAAAAACATCGCAATTTCTCTTTCGAACTATTTTCCTATATTGCGATCGCGACAAAATAACGAGATATCAAGAAATGTTCAAAGATCTTAAAAGCAGTTTGTTCTATCCGCAAATAATATCAACAGTATATGAGATGACTTCGTGAGTTCGGAAACACGTTGAATAAACTTTCATCTTGACTTACGAAAAAAAAAGAAAAATTTAACAACTTTATCAAAGCATTCTGCACGCACCAATCTTTCTCAATAATCGATGCAATAATACACCTCGAGCAATTTTTTTATCGCAACCAAGAGAAGGTTTAGTAAAAAAAAAAAAAAAAAAAAAAAAAACAGTCTAATCTACAAAGTGTTATGATCCATCAAAGTCCAAGGTTCAGGTAATATAACATAAACTCGATCTTCGTGGGTACTAGAGAGGTGCAAAGCAAAAGGTACGATCGAGTTTGCCGATCTCGTTTTCACGATCCGGCCATAAAGACGCTTCGGCGAGGCTACGAGTCGCTCGAACTAAGAAGAAGCAGAAGAAGCGGGAGAGAAGAAGGAGAGGAGAAAGAAGAAGAACTGCTGCTCTCCACCTCTGCAAGTTCGACGCGATCCGTTATAAGGTTAGAGGCCCAGGGCAGGCCGCGAGGTCCAGCAGCAAAATCAAAGCGAACGCCACTGCAAGGAAGAAAGAGAAAAAGCAGAAGAAGAAGAAGAGAAGAGGACGAAGAAGGAGAAGAAGAGAGTTTGAACATGAGATCCTACGGACGAGACAAGAGAATAGCGAACTCATTTATCCGTTCGCCATTATTAACGATAGAAGCGGAGGAGTGAGGCGCGGTGTTCGCCTTCCCATCAACCTCTTCTCTTCTCTCTTTTATACACTTTTTTTTTTTTAACCCCACAGCTCGTACTATAGTTATACTTGCAACTTACAAACTGTGCTCTATACATACATCGGTAGTTCGTCTTCTTCTTCGGTTATATAGCAACGTTATTGAAGGATTTTTTTTTTTTTTTTTTTTTTTTTTTTTAATATATATATATATATATATATAAAAAGATGCAAGAAACTGATATCTTCGAGAAGATCAGAAATTCTCTCGGTGAAGAGGAGAAGATCGGTTTCACAAACGTTATTGCGATGAACTTGACGAGAACTAAGCAACAGCGGGGGTCTGCTTTCTTCGAATATAATGCCGAGTTTATTATTATATGTATTTACTGCTGTGCATCAAACCGGATGAGAATCGAGTGAGTAGACATCTGGAGTGGAGAACTTTCGTGCGAATAATAGGAGGTCGAACTACTGTTTGAGAGTCGAAACGAGAAGTAGAAAAGAAGCGAAGAACAACGAAAAGTTGAAAAAAAAAAAAAACAAAAAAAATAGATCGGAGCAGTCGTAAGACAGACTTTTTTTTTAAATAAATAAAAGTGAAGTGAAATGGAGGAAATTAGAAGAGGTACGAGAATGGAACACCAGTGGATTTCGGCTTCACTTTCGACCGGTAAAAGGATTAATTCCGATAGAGCAGAGAGAGGAAATGGAGGCGGACTAGGAAATGGTGCGCTTCAATTTATACGCAGTCGCGGAAGTATGCGACGACAAGGAAAACGCGAATCCAGCAATCGGTGAGTTAAGAAAACAATACAAATAAACAAACATTTGCATATTACTGCACAAGTCAATTTTTACGAAATTATGATAAAAAAAAAATCCTCGTAATTATAAAGTCCCCGAAGGAAGGATATTTAATAATCGAAATGGACGTTAAATCGGTGGGTTGTGACTGGAAATGGTCCGATATATCAATGAACTTTTTAGGTGAAAAAATAAAAAAATTGTATCGACATCGATCGTTATAATTATAAAAAAAAAAATATTCGATGTTTCCGATTTTTTTACGGAATATTAAAGATTCGTATATAAAAGAATAAAAATAAGAATATATCGAACGACGATCATTCGATATGTTTGGCGATACATATAATGATATAGTAGTACGTGTAACATCGCGACGGGTTGGCCCGCCATTATGGTACCGCGTCCGTACAAACGCGACAGGGCCAAACGGGTCTTTGCTCTCCCCTCGCCATTTTTGTACGCACAGAACGATTCAACTCCCGAGGTTGTTCCGTGTTTGCACGTTTCTGGATCTCGCCAAGAGAATCTCGAGATATCACGAGAGGGTCTTGTTTTGTCGTTTTTTTTTTTTTTTTTTTTTTTTTCTTCCTCTCTTCGTCTCATTTCTTCGTGACTCTTTCGTTTTGCTTCTTTGCCGTACCGCGCATATATGCAGTAATGCCGCGACGGTGTATATATACCTGTTTGCCGTCGGTTCGCCGATCTCCCAGGACCTCAGGAACCGCCTACCTTTAACTAAAAGGGTCGAGGACCCTTTTCGAATGACGTCGTCGGTGCCCACGGAGGGAATCCGGGTTTACACTCGCGACATTAAAATCGATCGCTTCCTTATGAGTCTCGAAATATTTTTATTCGAACATTAGAATGAATTTGTATACATCGGTTCTTAACTCGAAAATTAATAAAACGGATTAAAAAAAAATATTAAAAAATTTACGAAACAACCTGAAAGTGTAATTTCTTTAATAGGACGGATAAAAAAAAATTCCTGAGAAATTTGGCAATATATTAAAAATGCTAATGCATTACATACACGAGGGGATGATTGTTCGCATTATGTAAATATGTATATAAAAAATGTTCAGCACGATCGCAGCGAAACTTTGCGTCATAGTCTAAATTAATAGCGTCATCGATAAGATCGTCGAGTCAAAATAAAAATCCATCATGTCTTCCGGGGTTCGCCGAGGTTGACCTCTGGACAGAGGGACATCACTCGTAAGGCGCCGTGGGGTGGGCAACTGTATAGAAATACGACGACGGCGACGAAGAGACGACGTAAAAGATCGAAGCATGGACCACACACGGATCCACATAGGGGCGAGGTGAAGCCGAGTGGTCCCCAACACTTCCGTGTTGTTCGACTAATGAATCGACTTCTTCGCAGCAGTCCTTGCGGCGCTTGGGGACGAGGGTCGCTGCATTTACTCTTGCGAACCTCCCTTACACTCACGAACACACGCGCACACGCACACATTTTTGTTTTTTCTTCAACAAAACCATAAAAATCCGATGTTCCAAACTTGAAGAATCCTACGTATTGTTGTGTAATAAAAAAAAATTGCTTTGAGGGATGATGAAAATTGACGAAAATTTACGAAAACTCTACGAAAATGAAAAAAAAATTTGATATAAAATTTCCGATTTTTTTTTTTTTTATAAATATAATAATAAAGAAAATCTCGGTATTAGGCGCCCGACGACGCGCGTTCGATAGATCGATAAATAACAATGATGATTCGTATTTGTTCGGGAATTTTGCAACAGCCTATAGTAAGACAGACGCAACTTCACACACGCAGAGAGGGATAGGAAAGAAAGCGCTGGACTCGCAGTGTGAGTGTCCACTGTCCTACGATAGGTTAGCCTATTATCGGTAGCGTATCGCTAGGCACGATCGTTCGTGAACAATTATAATGCATAACGGACAACGGCAGGTTGTCCGAGCGGCCAGTGAGACGAGTTCGACAAGTATATGAACGCGAGATGGGGTGGAGGGGGGGCCTCCCGCGGGTATCGAGAATCTAAGATTCCGTGTACGGTTCAGCGGAGTCCGACCCCTTAGCCACGATCTTGGACCATTACTCGGCCCCCTGTCCTCCACCTTTTATTTTTCTTTTTATTTTACTATCCTCTTCTACCCTCCGTCTCTTTCACTCTGTACGCATTTTTCGTCTATTGAAAGGCGACGCAGTCAAAAAAACTAACGTAACAATATATTGTTGTTTCCTTATATTCACTGTTGTCCTTAAGGTAGCTACAGCGCGTGGTGTCCATTTCGCCTAAATTCGACGCAATGGAGAGGGAATTGCAAACACTTCTCGATAGTATAAAAATACGAAAAAATTCATGCACATTATTTTTTTTATGAAAATGATTCGTTCATTTTTCTGAATGCGTATGAATTTTTTCAGATTTTTATCATTGGTTTGAATTTTTTTACAAAAAATCGATTTGAGAATAATGAACAAAAAAAAAACATTTTCAATCGGTATTTTATTTCTGGAGTTCGATAACATTTTATTGGTAGACATTGATTACAAGATTTCAATGAATTTACGAATAAATTTATGATTTTTTATATTTTTTTTGGTATATATTGAAATATTTTTGTCGGAATTCGATCGTTAACCGAAGATACCGTCTTGTGTGTAGCAGTTTTCAGCTATCATCATAACTTGCAAATCCGCGACTATTAGAGGTGCACAACCTCCGATTGGCAGACACTGTTGCAGAGTCAATTCGTAATTCCATATACCACATTTTATACCGGGTTCGAACGTATGTTGATTCGGCATTATCCATGGTATCAACTTCATTGATCGCTGCAGTTTTTTAAAATTATACATTTTTTTTTTTTTTTTTTTTTTTCACGGATTACGATCGAAAGAAATCGACAGTATTTGAAAGTAGAAAGGAATCACCAGCATCAATGAACATATAATTTACGCTCAAGTTTTGCTTGTATTGCCGACTTAAAAAAATTAATATCAAACCTTTTCTACGGGACATTCGAGTCCATTTAGATGAAATGCTTGTGACGCTCTGTACATAGCTTCCATACTATCCAAATTGTGAACTTCGGTCCATATTAAAGAGCACAGATTCATTTTCTTCTTAAAAGGCATCACGTCGGGTTCACCCGGTCTCTTCAGTTTTAATATGAACTGAAATAATAAAAATTTGAATACCATTTTTATTGTCCTATCAAAACTTCGCTTCCTTCACACAGATTAATTTCCTTCTTAAAAGGCATCACGTCCGGTTCACCCGGTCTCTTCAGTTTTAATATAAACTGAAATAATAAAAAAATTGAATAACATTTTAATCTTCCTATCGAAAATTGGCGGTTCATAAAGTTTTATAAGAAATTGAAATCTTTTCTTCGAAATATATGAAAATCGATAGCCATTGAATAACTCTTGAGGAACAACAACAAAACAACAACAAAAACATCTTAAGTATTCCTTTATGCGAGTCTCAGACTTCAAAGATCATCGAACGGTCCAGAACCATATAGGAAGTGCAGTAAAAGCAACAAACGTTTGTTTTTTCGTTTTATTTATTTTTTTATTTGAACGTTCCCTCTGGCGCGGCGATAGATAACTCTCTCGTGAGATCTATGGGCTTAAGCAACCGCGGAGTCGTCAAATAGAGAATACACGGCAACAACTAGAGAAGACTATATACATCGGTGAGTTTCTGTTGCTCGCTGGTTCCAGCTACGGTGTCATAAAGTTGGAGGGAATCGCTCGTGAAACACGACACGCGATTATTGCACCAGTAAGAATATTGCCCCGAACGACATAAACTGCTCGTTTCGTAGATCTCTACTCATGTTCTCAAATATCAAATATGTATTTATTCTTAATACCGATTCGATGCCTTCTATAGCTATTTTTTTATTTTTTTTTTTTTCGTCTCTTCATACCTGAACATCGTCTTCTTCGTCTATAGGTTTGTCGATGTTCATAAAAATAACCGAGTCATCTCCCTTGCCAATTATTTCGACCGACAAATAATCATTCTTGTAATAAATTATCTGTTGCGACAGTATTGTGCTGTTGTATCGTTTTAATGCCTAAAGAGAACATTTTATTATTTTCGTTTACAGTAAATTTCTTTTGGTTTATTCGCTTTCATTTGTTGATTTAATTCACCTCAGTCGGAAATATGGATGCACCCGTTATCGCTAAAAGTAAAATCGATAACATCGTTTTATCGATAATATAAT
The DNA here is from genome assembly GCA_963971235.1 of Cryptus armator. Lineage (NCBI taxonomy): Eukaryota > Metazoa > Arthropoda > Insecta > Hymenoptera > Ichneumonidae > Cryptus > Cryptus armator. The sequence continues at coordinate 1,474,493 of OZ020234.1, read as the reverse complement.
ACGATTAATTATCTGGTGAAATTGAATTGTGACGACAGGGAGAGAAAAATAAAATAAAACTCGTGGAAGCAGTTATTGTTGGATAGAACGGAACGTACGCGAAAAAAGTTCGTAACACACTGGTTACACGGTACGGGGCGAAGACAATAACTGGGAAGGAATGATAACAATAAATGGCCAATTTTTATCGAACTAAATACACGTAGATAGCGCCTGCAAGGTAACCGCCTTTCTACGGGACGAGCCTTTGCTTCGCATATGTTATCGATCGACTCCATCGGACTTTGCGACGACCATCAATGCTTTTTTTTTACTAGTTGCGCATTATTGGAGTTCAATGGATAAAACTTAAACGGTTGAGCAAAAAAATACTTTGAGAATATTTTTCGTCATTTTTCGTCGTTTTTTTTCGATTTTCGTATTGAGTTCGATATCATTTTTTTGTTAATTGGATTCGTTCTTAAAAAATGAATTATTTAGAAAAAAAAAGAAAAAATAGAAAAATGATACTATACTTAAAACGTTTGAAAAAAATATCTACGCACTAATTTTTTTAACACTTAAACGTCGAAAACTCTCTTACCGATCGGGTTTTATTGTTTCGTCGAATTACACGGCTTCCGGCACGCGGTATCAAATATTAGGTTAATAATAAAACACCTGCGAGTATCGAATTCTCATGTACATTATTTTTCCGTTTCTTGATTAAAAAAAAAAAAAAATTCCAAGTATCGAATGTGCTATGCGTTTCCTCGGGGACTATTGCCACTCAACAGGAGTTTGCGGAGCAGAATCGGGATGAAAAAAAAAAAAAAATTAAGAGAGGGGTCTGAGGTCTTCGGAGTTCAACGTTTTCTCGTCCCGGTCTTCCTTCAGGGTTCACTGAGCCGGTGTTCGCTTATTCTCGTTCGTTCCTCTCGTCCTGTTTGCCCTTCTTCCTCTTTCGCCGTTTCTTTATCTCTTCGCTCTCGATATATGTTACCTCTGCCGTGAATAAAGAAGAGTGCAGAGCGTTTGCCCATCGTTTCTGAGAGTATAGTAGGTATATACTAGTTATATACTGGAAGAAGACCCCGTCGAGACTCAGCTTCATCCCCGACGAATATCCTCGGGGTCCCCACTGGCGCGCTATATAGCTTCAGCCGCGCACTCGATGCGATTTATCGTCTGGCCCCGGGTCAGGCCCTGGAAGTGGAAACTATTACGCGTCTCGCCTCTTCCCCACTTCGCTTTACCAATGTACACGTATCATGGATGCATTGAAAGTGCAACACCGGACGCTCAGAAGAGGCCCTTGAGGTTTTCGCACAATTCTCGTACGGATATAGCGAGAAGAGGTGGACATTGCGAATCGACCGGGCGTAAGGAAAATACAAGTGGAAGCTATAAATCTCGACATCCGAGCGCATACGTTATTATTACTATATACATACATATCTGAGAGCGCACCTTCGGTTTTTATATACAGGGTGTCGCAAAACTAATATCTCGAAGGACAATACCATAGGTCAGTTTTTTTTTCATTATTCGAAAAAGAGTTCGATACATAAAACAGACCCATTATAAATTTTCACATTTTTACAGCTTAGAGAATAAAGAGTTAAAAAAAATGTTTTAAGGAGGATGTATCGAGAAAAAAAAAAATTTATGAAAAAAAAAAAAAAAAAAGTTAACGATGATTTTTAAAAAAAATAGGACTGGTTACGAGACCCCAAATTTCGAAAAAATTTTTGGTTTTTGTAGCTTACTTTTGTTTTCGTTTTTTTTTTTCCAAAAAAAAATAAGCATAAATTGAAAAACATTTGAAATTTATCGTTACGTGAGATACCCGGAAGTGAATCGAACACATCGATCGATATCTTGAGCGAAACATCGATACGTCAACTCGGGTTAAAAATATAAGCGCCATAGCAACTTCGCCACGCAAGCAGGTTAAACACAATATTTAGTAAGGCGTCAGGGGAGGAGAGTTTGGAAAGTTTCTTCTCGCACTAGAATCTCTGTCGCGACTATTCCGTTGCGCTTCTCATTCGCTTCGTCTATCGCAGAGGCACGCGAGTTAAGTAATTATAAGAGAGTACAATGGGCAGACATCGAACGAGCGTCCCTCGAGTTAGTCTTACACAGTACATTATTCTCGTTCGATTATAAATGGCAGTCGAGGAGAGATGGCGGCGCTTATACATCGTGAAATTGTGTAAGAAGAAAAGAAATCGAAAAAAAAAAGGGGATAGACGCAGGGAGAGACTTCGAGAACTGTCGTAATGCCCGGATTACTTCTGGGATTAGTATAATACATGGCATATATAGTATACACTAATACCCCCGGAGAGCAGTGCAGCGTATCTCATTTCGTTATTTCAACTCTACCCGGGCGATACACGCTTTCGGCTGCTGCAGTTCTGGTACATCTATAACTCCGGTCACGCTGATGCTGTGTGTAGTTTACACCGGTATTACGTGAATACTAGTAGAACAATTCAATTACCAAACCGATTTTAACTTCGCTATTACGTTATAAACACAGTGTTTTGTAAACGGCGAAACTCACGGACGTAACGGCACGAATAATATTCACCTGAAAATATACACAGATAGCATAGGATTTTTTTTTCGTTATTCACTAATATAACTCGAAAGAATATCTGAGATAATACGCCGCTTCTGTCCTATAATAAAATCAGTCGCGCGTGAACGTAGTCGAAACAGATGAGTGCCTATAAATTGCATTGTTCACAGTAAAAATTGCATTGTTCCATATTCATTACGAACGGTTGGAAAAAAATTTGAAAAAAAATTGTAAACAGCTGTATCGACATTTTGAAGATATAGGTAATACAAATTTCATAATATTTCGTTGACTTTTTGAATATCCTTTTTGTCGTCAATGGACATTTTCATAAATCGACGCGATTCATTGGGATAAATAAATCGGGTATCGCAAGGTAATACACTTTAGTAGAAGAATTCACGTACTTCCGGTCGTTTCCGCGGTATTCAAACGATAAAAAAAAAAAATTGTCCATCGTGTCCACGCGTCATATCATACGATAAAAGTGTACCGAAAAATCGTCCCAATCGTTTGACAACCCGCCGAGCGGATAGTTTTTCCAGCATAGGAATCGAGCATTAGGTCGATACCAGAATTGCGACTTCGAACGGCGCCGCATTGACCCGACCTCGTGAACTTCCCTGGTGCAACATAGCCGTTGTAACCGCAGAGAACCGCCTCCCGTTACTCTCGCATCATGACTATCGTACGGAAAAGGAGTAAGATACACATACACATAGAAGACTACGTTAACAACGTCGGCGCTCCTCGATGTATCGTGTAAAAGGGATCTCCTCTCCCTCTTGCGCGCCCCCGCATCGCTTTACGTCGCGAATCTCTCAGCTCTTGAACGAACTATCCGCGGCATGTATATACGGGCAGACCTCGCGCGGGAAATGGAGCACACAGGCGGCTTCTCGATTACGGAGCTCTCCGCTCTTGTCGTGTAGAACTCACGAATAACCGAACCCGAATGAATCTGTACCTTTGTACACACAATAATTTACATGTACTTCGAAGTTTGTACATAATATACGAAATGTTCTGTAAGACACAGCATAACAATGTGACTCTCGAAACGAAAAATTCGTCTATTTGCCAATATTTCGCTGAGATACAATCAAATTTCTGTTCTCGTCTCAGAAACATTTCCCGATAGTATTCGGTCTAAAAATCAATTATTTTAATTATGAAGAAAAAATTGTTTATGAATGTAGTTTATTTTTTATACAGATATTTAGTTATTATTTTATTTACGAATGTTGAAAAAGTTATAGATTTCTAGTATACGGAGGAAATGTTACGGTTACCTTTTTTTTTTAACTCTTTTCAGTGTTACTTTACGCAAAGATCGTCTTTTGTCGTAACAAAATTTTTTTTCGTAATTAAAAACGAATCTGAAAAAAATGCATTGCGGGACCTTAAAGTGCCTTCGTTGGGGTGGAAAAAAAATAAAATTGTCAAATATTTTTTAAAATTCGATAAACATTTATCAAACTATTTTAATGATACATTTCTCACGAGATACCGACAAAGTAACCCACGGTATCTAATTACGTTAGCGAGTTAGAGAGATGATGCGCGAAGATAGGGTAAAACTGAGAACTATAATGAAGTACCCAATATGGAAGATCCCCGTGTTGCTACGCCTGATACTAAACTTCTTCGCGTATATCCTCGGAATCTCTCCGAATAGTAATATGTATTGGTAATGATGTATATAAAAATAGGATAGTCCGTTCTCTGACAAAACCAATAGCGCGAGTACGTGCATCCAACTTACTGTATTAACAGTATATTATCCAGTAGGTTCCCAGCCCCGCGTAACGTTCCGACTCGCGAGGTTTACGTAGTTTACCCCGTGTGCATTGCATCTTATTTCCAACATTCACAAACTATGTACTTTATTTCTATATAACTATATGGAATAAAATTCCCGACTTTTGCACGTATGTCTCTGCCGAGAGAGACTCGACGGCGGAAGATGATGTACAAAAATAACTAAGATCGTTTAAGTGTAATATGGTAAGAAACTAAATTACGCTATACCTATGTTTATATAGATACTGTTATTATGTACAGTATTGTACATAGTTACATATCTCGAATAACAGCGTTCGTAGGGTTCATACGTAAGACTACGAAAGAAATTATTTCATCATTATAAAAATACACGATGTTTAACGGTATAGCTTTGGTGTTGTTAAAACTTTTATCTTAATTCAGTTTTCCTTTTCTTCTCGCGAACAGTATTATCTTAAATATTTGTCGAGTATCTTATCGATCGATAATCGATGGGTATTTTTGTCGTTGTATTCGTTCATCAAATAAATTGGTTTAGAGGACTGGAAGTCGTTCATGAGAATCGTCAATATATTTTTTTTCGTTTTTCGAAAACGGTTTTCGTAATTCCATCGTCAAGTTAAGATGTCTCTTTTTTTAAATCTCTAATATCGCAAATTTTCGAAAAATTGATCAGACAACGAGATTTTTTCATAAATCACTTTAAGGATATATGCGATATACTTTTTATCCCGCTGTTCTTTTATTTTTTCAACGTCTAACTTAACTCCTCATGTACCGATGACGTACACCGATTATGTACGATATACATCCGGTACTTTTGACCAGTCAATGCTTTAAAATGGTTCTATTAAAAATGGTGAAAAAATTATGAAAAAATTGTAAAATCACTTGGAACTGTCGTTTTTTTTATTGACTGTATTGTTGTTACGAGCGCAAGAACCGACGTCGGTCAACAAAAAGTCTCCCCTCCGCAAGTAATTAATATTCAACATGAAAATCAGAACCGTCGGCCAGAACAAGAAATCAATTCGGAAGCTTTAGTAACAAATGATTTTTTGTGTCAAACAATTAAAATTGACGATAAATCACTTCCATGTAACGTTAAACCGTCTTAGGTACAACCCGAAGTGTTTATTCATGTTGCAACCTAAACGAAAACAAAAACTTAAAGTATGAATATCTAAAGTATATCTACTCGTCATATTTGCTAGTTGGTCATCGCGATACTCCTCAGAGGCTCTCAGCATGTCACGGACGACGGGTTCGCATTACTATTTACGAGAAAACCGGAAATCATTGCTCCGCGGAGATGTGGTGAATAGGCCGACTATGGATGGAATAACGTTTGAGATGGTGTACAGGGAGGAGGCGTAGGAGAGCTCGAGATACTCGAGATCACTCGGCCAAAGGGAGTTCTATTCACTCGTCTAGAACGTGTACATATATAGCGTAGCGAATATATCCACGGACTTAGCCCATAGTGCAGCTATCATTAGTTCGCTTGATGGTGTGCAATTCGTCGGGTGAATTTCCGGCTCGACCCCCCCGGTCGAGGCCACGACGTAATTCCAGCTAAACACGAACGAGTGCCCCGTAATCTAGGATCGACCCTTTCATTTCCGCTCTGGAGCTCCTTTAGCTACTCAACTGAGTCTGCCTTTCAAGAGAGATAACATTCGCAGCCTTTCTTTTAATTATTCATACAATACTTCATCGCGACCTTGCAATTTTTGCCTCAATTCCAGTCGGTTCCGATTTTTTGGATTTTCTTGCAAAATATTCATTACATCGATAAATTTTTTTTTTTTTAATTCCGTAACAAATATATCGTTAAAATTTTCATGTGAAGCCCTTAATTTCTAACTTAATGTCCGAAACCGCTTTGATAAATAGCTTTAACGAGTAATGCACGATTCCAGGAAGCTGTGTGTGCGATGCATCATGTAAGATCATCTCGTTTTATGTATAGCAACAACGGTTACCTCGGCGTCGATGCTCGCACGCTTGGTAAACTTAACGTTACATATATATTTCCAAGCCACGGTAGAGCGAATGAAAGGTATTTAAAGAAAAGAGTTAAGTACCCACGCGCGCGAGGGGGCGAGAGGGAGAGACGTACCCACGTGCGGTAAGTAGGTGCGCTTTCAAGTGCTTGGGGTGTGTATGGAAGTGTTGCCTGGGCGTACGACGGTACATAGCCTGTTGCTTGCTGCTGTTGTACTCCAATCTTCACACAACTATATACATATATGTATGGATATATACAGGTATATGTGTACATATCTATAGAAAAAAAATAGTATACTGTAAGAACAGCAGAGTGCCGGAGACTCTTATCGCGTGTTGCGGCTCTTAAACGTTCAAATTGCACCGTATGGGCGCGCGAGCTGAGCGTTGCCTCTTGTCGGATACGAGGGACGCGGTCACACTTGTGGTCTACTGTATCATATAGTTCAGTCAGGTACAGTTTTAACCCTTTCGCTTCTAGCGGAACATGCCTCAGTGTATTTAAATCGATTCATCGAAGTATTTCGTAAATTCGCAAAAAAAAAAATGTCGGACGATAAAACAGTTATCTGCTACCAGAAATGTATGTTAGTTATGATTTGGACGCATTGATAATGAAAAAATAAGTGATTCTGAAAAAAAAACCCCGTGAATAAATTTTTACTTTGAATTTGAAAAAAATATCACAAAAAAAAATCGGATAAGAGATTTTAGCGGTAAACGGATTTTTTTTTTTTTTTTTCATTTTTACGAAATGGCCTTCTATTCATGACAATGATTCGGTAGTTGATAATAATTTTTTCTTCGTTATTAAAGAGACACATTAATCCTTTAACTTCGGCGCCTATAGGGTCTGAAGTTTCGGTAATTGCACACTCCGGAGTAAAGGGTTAAGTTGCCGAAACGAATCTTTGCAAATTATTTAATTTACCACTTTTCGATGGTTTCACAATGATTTGAAAAATTGTCAACTTTCTCGTAAGCACTTCTTTTACTTAAAGCAATCCACCTTTCTGCGAAGATCTTCGGTTTTTTTTAACATTACACTTGGTATATATAGACTAAAATATTATTCAATATTTCGCGGAGTTACGAAATCTTCCATCGAAAACTTGAGTTTGTCTACAATTGAGTACAGACTGTAACTGTATGTACGTGATTGGTACGTATTTCACGGTTTACGACGTGGATCATTTCAATCGGACATTATCGGAGCTGCAGAAAAGGATAACGAGCCCACGTAGAGAGACCATGCGCGCGCGTCTCAACGTTCGAGCCTTTCGAACATAGAGCGAACATAGTTCGAATGTGTTCGGGTAGTGCCTTAGCCAACCCCCGGGGCCAATAGTATGGCCAGCAATCAGCGATACCGCGAGCGAGCGCGGGGTTACACCCGACAGAGTTTGCGAGCTTTCATCTCGCTTACTCCTCTCGACTTCGCTCGGTTAACCCGGTGTATATCGGTAAGACACACGTAGAACAGACGTCGAGAGTGGAAACAGAGAAAGATAAAGACAGGCAAAGAAAGACTCTCTATATCTTCGGTACTTACGTTACCCAGGCGTGCCTAAGTGCCTATATGTATAGTATAGTTTTATATACCTGTATAACTATACTATAAAGTGTACAGGTTGATAGGACCGAACGGCGAGGAAGAAAGCCCAGGAATGGAAAGGAATGGATGGAAAATGTGTGTAGGATTATGTAAAAAGAAGAAAGACAACTAAGAAAAATAAAACTACCGGTATTACTGGGCATTGAAGAAGAATAGTATGGAAGTCACACGCCCGACACAATGTATGCACTTACGTGTAACTTTCGAAGCGCATACAATGTAATATGTAAAGAAGGCGATGTGGAAGTTGTCCTATCGAAGAGTTCGATAGAAGTTCCTCGAATATTCAACTTCATACGAAGCGTAGTTTAGTAGATAGGCGTTTAGATTTTTCCTAAGAAAATCTGGTATTTTAATACTTGGAGCGGTGAGGTTGTTGTGTAGAAACTGTATGTAGAAACGCGAATAGAAAAAGTAAGATTTCGAGTTATACGTGTTTGTCGAAGAATATCGATTGAATACGATCTCCGAACACTTGGGGGATATTATTTATAAATTCATTGAAATATCCCGGAAAATTTGCGTGTTTAGTAGATGAGAGATAAAACGAGTAACGTATGTAGAATTAAGTGTTGATATGCGTCAAGCGCGCGGTGATCTAATCGTGCAAAACGAAAAATACGTACATATAGGATTAAGACATTAGAGTTTGTTGCTGGAAGTCTAACATACCCGCTAGACAAGTATTTATATGAATACCGAACACTCGTAGCCTTAGGGCGGAAACCCGTCACAGCGTTAGCGACGTCTTTATAAAATTATGCACGTCGGCTAATATTGAAAATAAAATTCGATAATCGTAAATATTACACGAAGATTAGAGAGTAAATTGTTTTATGGATAAAATCGAAAAATTAGAATTTAATACATTTCATAAGTATGAAAATTGATTAGCATCTTACCAGTCTGCATGTATGGGATTCGCAGCCAAAGCGATGCGAGCAGAAGCAACAGTAATTTCAAACATCCGTATTGTTGGTACAAACTAAACGAGGCAAAGGGAGGACTCCTCTCGGCAAAGAGTTTAACGCACGCGAAGGTTTAAATAAAAATTGCACACACTTAATCAGCGGGTTAAAAAAAATAAATCGCATTGAGCTAAATAACATAATCGATAGTCTTGGATATTCATGATGGTAGTTATCGTCTACTTAATACGGCTTTATCGTATCTTCAGGATGCTTATCTTCCGTGCAATCTACGTTTCACATCCTTGAGGACACTTTACCCGATGGAGGCTTGCTTTACGAGGTCGCCCTCGATTTTCCCACATGATCGGTTCGCGATCTAAGATCTCTGTCCTCCTCTCTACCCTTCGTCTCTTCATAGATCATTTTTTTACTGTTTTTCCTTCGTCTCCTTCCACTCCCCTTAATCTTTCCTTCTCTTCTTCTTTTTCTTATTCTCGGTCGTTCACATTCCACCGAAACGATCGTCCGATCGGAGATATCCGGTGGTGGCTTGTTGGTATCATTAGCGTGAGATCGTGTGACGTAACGAGGCTCGATCGGAGTGTCCCAACCCGTCGTAGTAACGATCGTGTACCTCGGGGTATTAGCATCGACGGACTTGACGTATATATACTATATACTATGTATATCTCTCGTATACAGTATAAGTAACGACAGACGGACGGAGGATATACCGTTAAACAAAACCTCACCTCGTGACCCTTGCCACGATTCGAACAGAGGACGAGAAGATAAGAGATGTATATAAAGAGAAGGTGGAGGCACTCGATCGGGATGACGAGGACGATGTCACGGTGGCTGGGCGTTCTTCAATGTCTGGCCGTCTTCTCTATAACCCTTTCAACCCGAAGTGATCTTCCAGTCGCATCATTTTTTTTTAACCCATTTCCTCATTAAATTATTCTTCACGAGACAAATATCTATGGAGTTTCATTAAGAATCTACCGTCCGAAATCGAACTGTCGTAGAATGCTCTTCGTATCGTAAAAAATCTTGACGAATGTTCTCCACACATAGAAGTTCCATTACATAGATTATCTGGAAAGCATTAGCTTCGTGAAGCACGAACTTCGTCCGGTGGCGCGGAGACTGCATTAAAAAGTTCATCAGTTACACATCCTGCAAGATACGAACTGTAGAGCAACCTCTTTGAAGTTAATGCTACTTACGTTTTACTGTCGCTGTATATTTCTCTTAATACTTCGGTCGGCCTCGATGTAACTGTTGCCGAAGTGATTCCTTTAACTGGACGACTTCTCCGTAACTTCCTCGACCTCGCAGCAAAACCGCTGACGTTTTAGCTCCAACCAGTCGATTTACCTCTCGGTTTCCACCGATACCACCTTTAAACTTCACGGTACTCTCGAAGAAACAGGGCTGTCAATCGAGTATCCGCGAAGTCACCTCGTGACCCTCGCAACGATTCGAAGGAACGCGGGAGAATAAGCGGAGGTCAGTGTCGGCGGGACTGTTGCAGACTATTTTCTTTAAGTGGACGAGACTCCGGTCGTAAATTCGAGCGGACTTGGTTAACTGGACGATTTCGCGAGAATCGCTCGATTTAACGCGGTACCGATATCCGTACCGCGACGAGAAGGAAAGCTGAAGCGAACCAATTTTTTTTTTCTAACAAATTGCAAACCCAATTAGACGCTTACTCCGATTTAGATAAAATCCGTCCAATTTATGAAGTTCGCACACTTTGAGAAATCATCGATACTTGATTATCATTTGATGATTTTTCTGGGAAGTCTCAGTCGTGTTTAATCGTGCCGATCGCGATCTATGAGTGGATGACTCGAGTAATGTAAAAAAGTGATCGTCTCGGTCTATTTTTTTAAATTCTTAAGCCCTTTGTTCAAAATAAAATTTCGTTAAATATTTCCTGAAGGTCTGGGAAGGTAGTCCAGGTAGGTGAACTTTACATCCGATGAATTTTTATTCGCGTCATTGATTTCCCTTTGAAGGTTGCAAAGCGACCGCGACAAGTTTCGATCGTTCCCATAGCTTCGATTTTTATATTCACGAACCCGTAGTGACGAGTGAGAAAATATATATATAACGCAAGACATCCGAGTTGGTGAGAAAAAAAAGTTGGAAGAAGAGTTTGAGAAAGACGAAGATACAGCATAAGGGAATGCAGTTTGAACTGTTTGTAGTGACCAAGACGCGCTGTCGTCGCGTCTTGCTCCAGTTACTCGTCATTGCAGCTCACTCGCCCTTCGACAACAGATTTCATTCTCCTTTCCTCTCGTCACCCATCGACGAACATCGTCGTTTTCTCGCACCATCGCCTCTATTGCTTTCACGGCTAACGCTTCCCGCTGCTAGACCCTTCGTATTTCATTCTTCTTTATTTCATTCGTTTCTTTCGTTTAATCTTCAACTGAACTCCGCTACGTAACAACGACCTCGCCGTTGCTCAGGGTAACTCGTGCGTTCGAACGGTGAATAAAAGTTACAGGATATTATCAGATCGCACGTCACGGAAACAAGCATCTATGAGCACAATTTCGTACGGAATCTTCTTGCCAAGTGACGCAATTCATAGTGATGGAAAATGAATAGCTTCAACTTTTACATACAGATAACTTTTTGCCGAAAATAAACTTAGTATTCCTCTGATTTTTGGTTGCAACAAAATTGTTTATTTTCATTCAATTTATGACTGAATCGATTTTATAATTTTTTCTTCCAGAGATCGCGGAAATTATACATTTATTAAAATTTTTTTCCACATTTAAAAAAAAAGTTCCGTAAAAATTTTTTTTAGCGCATATTTGTCCGATGCAAATATTGATCGAAATATTTCTCGGTGAGCGCCGAGTTCGGATAAAAGAAATGTCGTATAAATCGAATGTACCGATATCTGATCGAATCTCGAAGTATTAGTAGCAAAGGTAATATTGCGCGAGAGTATCGACGAATCGAAAGTAAAGTGATCGCGCCCCGTTGTCCTCTTCGTGGCGACACAGAGATCGCTTTGTCCCGGTAACTTTTACTCCTCCACACCCGCTGGGATATAATCGAGTAGAAGGAAGAGTATTCCGAGCCGATTTCGATCGCACGAAAGTCCGGGGCAGCAGAAAGTGTAACGACGATATGTGTTTCGTGCATTAGAAGAGGTCGAAATGTCGTTGCGTCGTACGAGCCCTTCTCGCGATCGTCGGTATGGAGCGTCAAACAAAAGCCTGTAACAGCCGGCAGAGGCGAAAAATTCTGAAAGACGCTTGACCGCGATGAATTTTAGCCAATACGTCGACGTCGAGGAGAGAACGATAATGCTTGGTATTATATCGAGGTCCCCTCTGCTCTCAGGCTTCTACGACTCCATTCGCCAACACACAATGCCGACTGTTTGTTCAACCCTAAGATCCCTCGTTTGTTCTTTCCGCGGTGCGTATATATGGGCGACGCTCTTCGCAAAGGGAAAGGACTCATGTAGGAACACTCACACACGCTTATGTACGGAAAGGCCTGAAATTCTGAGGGACTTTTGAGTACTTCGTGATTCACGCACGAACCCGAGGCATTCGGACACAGGACCTTTGACTCGCGAGAGCACATGAAGGCCAATATTGACCAGAACCAAGGGAACCCGACGAAGATAAAATAGAATTTCACTCTCGTTTTTTTTTTCTCTTTTTTTTCCGACGAAAAGGAAGGTACGGCTATGAGAATAAAATGAGTCACAGACTTTTTATCATCTTCCTGTGGGATTAATACTATTGAAACTATTGATGCTTTCGAACGCTTTAGCGAAGGACTGAACATTTTTTTATGAAGTATTCGGAGATTCAATACCAATTGATTTTTTTTTTCATAATTTCTTCAAATTTTATGTATTTTTTTGTTTACGACGAACATGTATTGTGATATGTAAAACATCTTTTCGAAGGATTAATAAAATCGAATAAAAACGTAATGAGTCTTTTGGCCCTTTAGATAATATGCGGTATCTCTTGGGTTCAGAGAACAAACAAAGATGCAAAAAAAAAAATAAAAATATGTCCCCAATTTGACGTGAATGACAAACCAGCAAGAAGTTCCGATCTCATTCGCTTTCGTTTCTCTCCCACGCGGCAGTAAAGATCGCCTCGACGTAGTGAAACGAAAGCAAAAGAGAGATACCTCTGTAACACTGTAACAGCTTGCACGATATGGTTCGACTCGCGGCACCGGGTCCCTTTGTTCCGTAACCGCTTGAGAACAATGGCGCGTCAGAATTAGTCGGGTGGACGGGCATCGTCGAAATCTTTCTCGAGATCTTATCGTCACAAAACTCCTATATAGTAGTATCATAGTAAAGCATTACATATAGCATATTATGTATAAGTGTATATCGATATGCTTCGCAAGAAGAAGTCTTCTCTACGCTCGTCCCTCATCTCTTATCCGGTTACGAAAGCCGGTGCTTTCATTTCGTTTCGAAGAAATTGGTGCGCCATGTTCATGGCTTCTACCAAACTCCGCCACACGAGAGCTTCGAATCATCAAAAGAATATTCCCGACTTCGCGCGCAAGAGCAAAAGATATTAACCACCAGAAGATCCCCTCGAGATATTGAAATGGAGTTTTGGCGTTCGTCGCTAAGGCAAAATCGGCTTATTCGCATCTTTTAGCTTCGATTCGACGGGTTACACGGATCGCTTGAGCCTAACGGGTTGTAAATCGATAAACGAACGGACGGAGAGAAGATGCGAAGCGATCATTCATGAGATCCGACCGAGACGCGTCCTTGCCGTGAAAGATTAAACTGGTCCAAGGCTGTTGCTAAGCGTTCGAAAGACGAACGGGGTGGTAGTAGCTGAAGTTTACGATCGAAAAATTTCATTTGAATGTTTCCATGGCATCTACGCGGTTAAATGGTTTAAATTCAATGTTTTTCCATTAAATAACTGTTTACGAAAATAAAATAACAATATTCCAATAACAAACCGAATCCAATTTACAATAAAAAAAATTACGAAACGCCTCTCGAGAGCTAAAAAACGGGTATTGGCATTGGAGCCAATGGAATGAACATTCGGCAAATAGGTAGAATGTAAACACCATTTGGCAAAAGAATACTTCAAATTTGGTCCCCGATGCGCGACTGCATGAAAAATGAGTTAAAAAAATCGCGAGTACAAAAAAAAAAGCCATTCTTGAAGCGAAGATTATAATAAATATGAACTAAAACGAAGCGAAAGTGGCTGTGGCGTTGCGCAAGATTTAACAGAAAAAAGGGACACGGATGAAGGAAGAATATTAAATGCGAGTATGACAAATTTCCGGATGTGTCTCGCCGGGAGAGGACTTTCTGCTCTGACTAAAAGGATATTCTATAAGGCAAGCGAAAGTTCTCTCGTGCCGTCATTTAGAGTTACAACGCAAGAGCCTCCAGTTACACAGGGCGAATGCGCGCGCACACACAGACATTTATATATGTATACATAGGTATATATCTATATATGTGTATATAAAACATTCAGCGAGGGGTCACTGCGGTGGACCTGGCAGGACACATAACGCCTTGCGAAAATAAACTGGAACGGGATGACTGAGAGCGCATGGAACGAAACGTTTTCGCCTAAAATAAAAACAACGAATACGAAAGAGCAAAAAGAAAAAAAATGTAAAAAGCGAGCGAGTTGGCTACCGCATACAAATGCATTGCTTAGTGCACGTTGAGCACTCGTCTCAAGGGGGCTGTGTGCTCCGGTTGGGACGCAACAGGACCAACAGGAACGATATACTTTGAGCTCATGGAACGCTTGACTCGCTGACGAAATAAACGAAAAAGGGGGGAAAAGCTGCGTGAGCGTAATGTGGGTAACTTGAGAACATTCCCGACGCATACACAGATGAATTGCAATTAACATTTTTGTCGAGATAAATGACACAGAAATGAAGACGAGTTATTTACTTACAGACATTTTAACGGTCTAACGGTGTTTGGATGGAATTTTATTCAGCGGTGTAAATTAAGTAAAAATGTAATTCGAATTAAAGAAATTAATATGGAGACTATATCGCGGTAGCATTTGTAAAACGACTTAATTAATGGATTCAATAATATTTCTTTAATACGGGATATTATTTTATGAATATGTTGCTGAATAACTTCGCGAAGCATCTTTTGAAGAAAAAAAATAGACGTGCCTCGTGGATATGGCATTCATTTTGCAAAATTTATTTTTGAAAAAAAAAAAAAAAAAAAGATCGTAAATATATCTTGAGAAATATTAGGTGTGAACCGATCAGCTTATATAAAGCTTTACAATTCAAACCTTAGAACGGAAATGAAGTTCGAACTTAGTATCGGTTATTATCGGTTTGTTTATTCGATATTTTTCTTTGTAAATTCATTTGGAAGCTTTTCGTATAGAGAGGTAGAATTTATTCCGGATAAGAGAGAAGGGAGGTGGGGGACGAACGTTGTCCAGTTGGCTCGGCATTGCCCCGCGGGATTCTGTGCGCTCGCGCGGAGTCTTCAGCGTGATTGCAAAAAACGAGAGGTACGAAAAAGGGCCGGTAAGAGATAACACGAACGGTGTAGGAAAGGAGAGGAAGAAGAAGAAGAAGCCGGAGAGACGACCGAAGCGACCGAACGGGCTTGCAGAACCGGAATTTTATACAGTGGCGTAACGCGCACGAATAATACACACCCCGGAATCCTACCGACTCGGTGGACCAACCTCGTCGAGGCCACGTCGAAGAATCCTACTTCCTTGTTGTCTTGTTCTTTCGTACGTTCGTATATACGTTTATTCGACGAAGAAATCTCTGGGAAGCTTCGCGAGCTCGCGTCGTCCTCGAAGAACTCGAGAAATCCTGACGAATAAAATATCCAAATGCGTTTGTTTCTGTCAAATGATACAAAATTGCATTTCGCGCGGATAAAAACATTGAAACTCATTGGCAAGTGATGCTCCTTTGATTATTGGAAATGCGGTTTCACTTTTGGAGTAAATCACGCAAAGTATAGTTAACATTGACACGCGCGTTTCATCATAGTTTCTTTCATTTTTTGTATTTCAGTTTTTTTCGATGACTATAAACATTCACATTCTTATTAAAGCTTAATGATAAGAAGAACCACGATGATGGACTTAACGTGAGACGTAAACAAACAGTTCGAGTATTACACGTTTAATGAAGAATATTTTTTTATCAGGTCCCTTGTCATTTTTTTAAATTCCAAAACCAAAAAAACAAATTTAAAAAAATTCAAAATTAATAAAAAAGTGTTCCAACGTCGATATCCTTCGTCTACTTAAAATTGAATAACAGTGATCCTCGTGTAAACGGTTAACGCAATAAATATATGAGCAGTTCGACCTTTTAAACTGCCACCAACATCGTAAAATCGATCTTTACGATAAAATTTTTGGCGTGATCGATAAAGAAGATTTACAAGATCGAGAGACCGGTGGATCGAGGCTCGTTCAAGTTTCAGAACGAATGGTGACGCTGAGAAAGGAGAACCGATACTCGATGAGACCTACATGAGGGCTCCGCGCGGTGGCGGCGCGCTCAGGCGGTGGCCAGAAGCATCACTGACCTTGGCAAGGTCATCCGCGCGTCCTAACAACCCACGCGGTGGCCCTTCCACCGCCCAGATCGGGCCCTACGTCAGACTGGCCCTTATTATTATAAAACCATTCGCCCTGATTCCCCGCTTCGGTGTGTAAAGAGGACCCACACCGAAACGCCATTCAGTCGACCTCGTTTGGGACCACAAAACTTCTCTTACCTACTCATCTTTTTCTTCCTGGCACGCCCCTCTTTTTCCGCCGTTTACGCGTTTTTCAGACTCTAAAAAGTGAAAAAGAATGTCTCCACAAAAACAAACAAAAGATCGTTGAATCTTTTTTTTTCAGGATTCGCTTTGGCAAAATTGAATCTCGGAAGGTTAGCTGACCTTGACTTCAACATCGGAATTTTTTTTTTTTTTTTTCAATTTATAGTGGAACTTTAAAGTGTCCGTTACTGTCGCAGAAAAAATCGGTTGTCGGAAAATTTTTTTGAAAACCCAGTAAAATAAAGACTTCGTCATGAAATCCAAATTGTCTCAAAATCTGCATTCTTTGATGACGTAGAAAAGAATCGATTACACACAACTTACGATTTGTTGAACAAACTTATTTTAAAAAGTACGTCTAAAGTTAAGTATATCGATCTTTTTTCATCCTTAATATTACCCCGCTACTCTACATTCGCGAGCAATTCAGTGAAAACTCTTTTTTTTTTTTTACTCGAAATGCCTCGTCTTGTTACACGCAATGCTGTTTTTCCTTCACTTGCGCTCTTCGTCAGATTGGCACTGCCAAGAATCGAATTCTCAAAACGAGAACCAAGACGAAGCCGCGACAGGAACAAAAGCCGAAGTGGCAAAAGTATCCGCACATACCGGCTTCAAACACACAGCGAAGTAACAGGCGTCTTGCGGGTTTCTTCAGTCTCTCGGGAAGACCCGGTCATTGCGTGCGCGACTGGGAAAACTGCCGTTGCCTTCGCAAACGACACTTTGTGATCTGTCCCGACCAACTTCTTTTAATACCCGAGGACGCGGCCGAGTTTCAAAGCGAAACGAGCGAGCGGTTCTCGCGGCTTTGTCCTTTTAAATTTGGATGCCACGCATTCCGGTTCTCTTAGTAACGCGATCACGCAATCACTTTTTTTGATTTTTTCCTTTTTTTTTATATTTATTTTAACCGCCATTTGTTCGTACGACCTTGTCATACATTTATACATTCCTCGTGCACATACCACGATGTATTTTTTATTGAAAACTTGCGAGAGAAAGAAGAAAAAAACGACTTAAAGACAGGAAAAAATGATTTATTTTTCTGTTACAGCGGCAAGACGAGTAGCGAAGGTCATACGACGGCCTTGGATGCTGACGGAAGTGGTAACAGTGGCGGCGGAGGTTTTGGAAAATGGTTGAGGGATCATTTGGGCGGTAGTTCGCGTGGTCACAATCATGAAATCGTTTCATCGATACCCTCGAAGAGTCGAACCAATTGCAACACATCTTACGATCTATCGTCGAGCGGAAGTGACAAAAATTTGACGAGAACGACTTACACACCGCAGAATTTGTACTGCAGCTTGCCGCGGGAACACCATCGAAGACATTTTCATATCGGTACGACGAGCAAATCGAGTTATGACGTGACGCGAGAACGGCCGCGTTGTTCGAACGGTGACGCGACGAATTTCCGCGAAAGATCGGGATCCAGTGAATTCGGTAGTATCACGAGATGCGACGGCGTTTATGGCAGCGAGGGAAAGAGTCTGAAGAAACGAGAACGCGAGAGAAGGAGACATTCGATGAACGAAACGAGAGCTCACAGTCGACAGCATCGAATAAGGTAAGTAAACGACGGTATATACATACATTTTCATGCTTTTTTCTCAACGAGACGAAAAATAGGAAAATTCTCAATGCCAATTAAAAATTAGTTTTTTATTTTTCAATACTTCAAATACCAGTTATATTACACCAAATTGTAGAGAATATCTCGAAGAAAAACTGCAATCTCTCGATTACAGCTTTTACATTTATTTTCCTCTCGTCTTCCACTGGAAGATCGAGGAACCGAGAGATCTCAGGATTGCTAGTTGGCAAAAGAGGTCCTCCCGGAACCCTCACGTGTATCTCTGCACAGTACAGTTGTATATCCGTGAAAACGCACACACAGTCTTAGCGAAAAGGTTTCTGCACCCTGCGGAAGAGTCGCGCAGAATGTTTGCTCGTTCGTGGGCTCCGGGTCGTGCGGGACCGGTGAACGAGCTTGTGCTCTCATCGGACTCTCTCGATGTATATACGAAGCACGCGCTCCAGAGGGAACCTCACGCCGGTTGTAAGTGTCCACGTCTGGTATGCGGCTGGTGTGTAGGACCGGGATATATGGACGTCCCTACCGTGCTTAGTTTTCTATTTCTCGTTCTCTCTTTCCGTCTCTCTGTCCTTTTCTGAATCTCTTCGGCGTACGGACCTTTTCTCACTTTCGTTTCTTCCTCTGTCTCGCAAGGCACGCACATAGATATAGGTACATCCCGACTCCGGTTCCGCAGTACTTACCTCAAACCTTTACGTACGAAGAACTCCTCCGCGTGCCGAGTGCCGACTGCCTTCGTTTGTAAGAACGCTTGCAATCCATTTTTTCTTCTCCACCATCAAATAAGTTGTAATTTTTCCGAATTTTTCAATCTCTCTTTTTACTATGATTGCGCATCTAAATTTTAGACATTCATCGGCAGAAACCACGATGAAAGTTTTTCCTCAATTGCGAAGAAAAAAAAAAAATATTCGACTTCTCATTAAAGTTCCACAGGATATTTGTCGGTGATTTTTCAAAACTATAAGTTACAGCGTAAATTTTTCTCCACCTCTTCATATTCTTCATTGATTTGTTTTCTTTACTTTATTGTATTTCTCCCGGCAAAGCTCTCATCTCATCATGTATTTGTAACTACGTATAAAGATGCATTGCATCGAAACGTTTCACTGTGTATACAACGACCGACGGAGTAAAAGAACGAGAGAGCGTACGCGGACGTTTGGAGTGTTCGGACACGAGAGCGAAGAGATGCGAGGCTCCTCCCGCGGGCCCAATCTGACCCTCCTTTCCCCCCTTTGAACATCAGCACTTCTTCCACACGCCTCAAAGGCTTCTTCGCAAAGATATCTCTCGGATCCTCCCTCCACCCTCGCACTTTCCCGTATCCAACGCACCGAGCTAAATATAGCTAACCGAAGCTTATAAATAGAACGTAACCCTGTGGGCTTGGATGAGATTCTGCGCCGGGGTCAGACTCCTCTCTCGATCCAGCACTGCGCTTCATCATAATCTTCTTCTTCTTCTTCCTTCTCACGTTCATCCCTATCCTTCGAACCTCGCGTCTAGCCACTTCCACAGCTCATCTTCTTTTCCGCAATCCCTACTCAATGTTTCTGTTTTTCTTATCGCGCTATAGGCTTCAGGCTGCTCTTACGAGTCTCGTTATTTTGTCGTTACCTTCGTTATTAATTCTCGGAATTATTGTTATTATCGGCCAATTGGAATTCGCGAGGAATTTCATTCGGTTTCAAGTTACTAAGTGATTTGTGCCGAACACACTTCGATAGTTCAGTATCTTTACTGCGTGCAGCATCCTTACGAGGATATAAAATTTTCCGTCT
This sequence comes from Cryptus armator, assembly GCA_963971235.1. Taxonomy (NCBI): domain Eukaryota; kingdom Metazoa; phylum Arthropoda; class Insecta; order Hymenoptera; family Ichneumonidae; genus Cryptus; species Cryptus armator. The sequence goes on along the minus strand of OZ020234.1, from coordinate 1,454,370 downwards.
TCAGTTGTTTAAAACAATTCCAACTGTAAGAAAATATGAAAAAAAAAAAAAAACAGAACGAAAAATCTGTAAAAATAGACAGTATATACCTTAGAATGTAATTTTTCGATGATCAAGAGAAATAAATGATGACAAACACTTTTATTCCCATTTCGCTGAAGGAAGACAACGCGTTTTACTTCCGACAGAGAAAAAAAATTGCCTTTACGAATTTATAATATACAATTTTACATGGATGTGCCGAAACAAAAATATCATTATGATTGCGCCACAATCTTCCTAATTAACGAGCCCGAGGTATAAACTGTACGATGCAATGAAGGAACATACAAAAATGAAGAGAGCCGAGAAAGAAGAGTGAGAGAGGTAAGAACTGGTAGTATCAGGGGGATTAATGACACTGACGTCCCACTCGTGCTGACGAGAGAGGACGAGACTCGGGACGACTTGCGATACTTGCGAGATGCAACAGCTTCTCTTTTCTACTCATCTACCCGAGAGCCTGTTGCACCGATGCTGTTGCTGTTGGCTGCTGGCTGTTGCCGCTGCTGCTGCGGCTGCTGCTGCTGCTGCTGGGAAGTGAAGAAAATGCCGAAGAAGGAGAGTAAGAGGAGACGTGCGCGCAAGCGATTGCGCCCGTACCAGGACGTTGACCTACGGGGCTTTCGTTTCAGCGTCCTTGACGATACACCAACATGGCGGGTTTATGCAATAGTCGTTCACGCGCACACGACAATGTATCCTGCTTCGTTTTCCTTGAAGTTTGCACGTAATATATGGCAGAAGCAACATTCAAACAGGAAGCCATTCGTAAAACCAGCAGGAACAGGAATTCTTAGAGGTCTCGTATTGAACCTGATCTTCAGGGAAGTTTGTAAATCGCTTATTCGGTATCATCCTTTTTTCACACGTTTCTGATTTTTTTATTTGTATCCCGACGAAAAGTTTCAATTAACTATGGTGCGTTCACCTAACGGTTTCGTCACTTCGTGGCTTACTGCCGTCGACATTAATATTTCATACGATTACAACGATGGGAAGAGGATGAAGAAATAGATTGTCTTTGCTAATAAATTATTATCTTGTATCTTTCATTTTGTAATGCAACTTTCTCGACGCCCTCGTCTATTCTTCTTCTGCATCGGGTGTTACACACCTATTCTTGGCTAAGAAGTTTCATGTCGAAAGGGACGATCGAGATGCATTGATTTCACATCTAAATTGCACTATCAGCGTTCAGATTTATTTGATTTTGTATGATGTTTTTTGTGTTTTTTTTTCATGACGATTTTTTGACAAATTTCTAGTACTTTTTAATGTAAAAAAATTGAAAGATCGCTTATCACACTTCATGCTATTCATCGTCCCGCAACTGCTTGAAAGAAGGGGACGTTAGTGCCGTTGGTTCCGCGGGGTGCCGTATTTGCTGTTTTTTGTTGATTTGCGTCAAAAAATTGGAAACCACTTGGCAATATTTTTCGCATCGAAAAAATTCCTTTCTAGAAATATCTAAATATATTTTAATACTTCGAGGAAATGTCACAAATGTCAAGTATGACAATGAGAGAAAAAAAATTACTTTCTAAAAGTGTCTGAACACTTTACAGTCCTTCGAGCAAATGGTTCGCATGTAAAGTTAGACTACAAGTCAAACTTTATTGTTCAGCCTCCATCGAGATTGAAAACGCGCCCCATTGTCACGAAACAAAGTTGCAGTGTAGGATAAAAAAAATTCGTACAACGATGTTGAGTTCGCAAAACGTCACGACGATGTGCACATGTACTACAGCGCGGATGACGGCGTATCCGTAAGGTAGAGAGTGGTTACCTCTACAAAGGCAAAGATGAAGACGAAGTTGACTCGTAAAAACGAAGTACAAGAACGGAGACAAACTCGACGACACAAACGTATATATTAGCGTGGGAGGAAACGATCACCGAGACCTGAAGTTGCATTAAAAGCCAACGAAGACGAAGACGAAGGCCTCGTGATCGCATCGGTGCGAATACTCTACTTACACATTGACTCTTTCTCTCTCCGCGTGTCCTCCGGTAGTCGTAACGCTTGTACACATGCAATAACTTCACCGGGACAACTTCCATACAGCTTCCTCCATATACTACCGAGCAGCATCACCATACACGCATGTCACACGTTAAGGAATAAAACTATAGAATACAGAAGTGAGAGAAAATGTTTGGTCGAAGGGTATATAGAAGTAGTGGACGGGTGTAACGAAGAAGAAGTGAGGTCCATGCGGTGTGGTCCGTGTTGGTGGTGGAGCGACGATGCAACCAGCAGGGATCCTTGAACCTACAGGAATGCAGCGGTTGCAGCCCACGCCACGGCCAGAACTCTCTGTGCTTCTTCTTCCTTTTACTCTTTTATCCTTTAGCTTCGCTTATACTACTATATATCTGTTAGATGCTGTACGTATAGGTACGAACCCCACTCTTCGTTTCATCCTGCGACCTAATCCCTCCCCGTAAGCCGCGAGGGCGACTATCGTGTACACTTGTACACATAACTTGGGTACTTCTTGCTGCGCGCGAAGTACAGAGAAGAGATGAAACTGTCGGAGCTTTTTGGGGAATGGAAGAGTCGAATTTTGACAGAGTTTTTTTTTGCTCTGTCATCAATATCCGTTCGTAATGTTGGTGCATATATGACGAGTTTATTTCGATAGATTTTTAAATATAGTTATTGGAAATATGAGATGTTTCGGTTGATATCAATTACTTTTTTCTTGATATCCTTTTAGCATAAGATTGGGTTCAGTTGATTCTTGTATCGGCTCCGAGGCGAGCAGATGACCGTAGATACGTTATCATTTGTTATGTACCGTTCAACTCTTCGATTGACTCGCTTCGCCTTCGTTGACATTTACTCGCGTGTTTTGTTCATTGAGTCTTCTCGTTTTAACCCCTTTCTTCATACGTACGACGATACGTTTTTAAAAAATGGCCGATATGTGGGGACAATCGATGGAATCGCAGAACACAATGGCGGGAAACGATGACGAAGTAATAACTCTTTTGGAACCTGAAAAAAATATCGAAAATGGTTGGGATATGGAGCCGATCGGTTCGAACTCAGAATTGGACAACGATGAGGAATTTCTCAAACAATCTTCCGAAGACTTTGTTGACGCTGTAGAAACCGCGAATAATCTGCTATCGCGTCGGCAATTATCAGATTTGATGGAAGCACCCGAATTCGACGAGGAAAATCTCGATGACAATGTAGTCATTGAGAATTACGAAGAAAAAAATCGATTAGATAGTTTCGACGATTTTTATGATACAGATAATGAAGAGGAGGAAGAACCGTATGACACAGCATCAAGTTCAGCTGATCGCGAAAAACTCGAACAGGAATCTCGCAGGGAGATCGATGAAACGGAACTCGAAGATAACGATGTCGATGTTCTTGCCGATATCCCTGCAGAGGTTCGCATTAACTTCATCCTGCCGGTTGAATTGCAATTACTCGTGACTTACCTAATCCCCTGACAACGCCGCGGCTCTCATCTACTCATTTATCGTTATCTACTTATCTTTCTAAGTGTATCATTTACCAATCGCAATATCAGCAAAATAATAAAATGGAGATTCTAAAAACGGCTCTTATATTTCGTTAGATTTTGAGGGATCGTCAGTCTCTGATTGAAAAATTACGAGAAATGAGAAACGAGGAACCAGATTTGCGAAGGAAAAATCGACTATTTCAGCATTGGGTCTTCCGAGTGATGAATAAGGTCAGGAGATCGATTTTTCTTGGCCCTTCGCGTACTTTATTGGCTAATTTTCAAACTGCTCAAGTAGTGATACTAATTCAATACAAAAAAAATGCTGCTATTAGCTAAAAAACGGCGAACCGGAAGCAATTACATTTTAGGACGATTTTTTTTACATAAATCTGTCATCGCAGAAGCATCAGAAAATGACGCCCGAGGACGAGACATTGAGTTCCCGCCGCTCCGAAAATCGATACGTAAAAGAATTGTTTTCTTACAAAACATCGATCGACGAGATCGAGGCTCGCCAGAGTGAAATTAACGTTGAACTTGCGAATATCGAAAATAGTTTAAAAACAGTTCTTGACGATGACTCCGAGATATTCGGCGGACTTCTTGACAGACAGAGGGAATTAGGAATCGGATTAAAATACGAAAAATCTGCTCGGGTTTTGACCGTCAAAGCGATCGAGGAGATGATTCGTCGGCAGGTGTGAGACATCGTTTTTTTTTTTTTTTTTTTTTTCTAAATGAGATTATATTATTTCGAGAATTTTTATAAAAAAATATTGCGATTCAGATTATCCGTCGTGATTTGCTGAACCGCGATCGTTTTCAATACATCTTCTATCGTCATCGTTACGAAGATTTAAAAGCGAAACTTCGGCGCGTCGAGACCCTCGGCGAAGGTATGACGATTATGGATTACGAAGTAATACGTTATGAGAATTATTGTTACAAGGAGAGACTTGAAGAGCGGGAGAAAGAACTCGAGAAGCTTTACAACAAGTACTTCACAGTTGAAATTAAATTTTTCCCCCAACACTTCGCGTACCAAAGACATTTCACCACCCGTTCTACGCGAAGGGTTGACGCTTCAATATACAAACTTCAAAATAATAAAGAAAACAAAAAAAAAATTCAATAGTATCCAAGCGATGGTCAACTGTTTGGCGAATTACAAACAGAAAGAGATTTGCAATATCGCTGACATTCATCACGAGAAGAATTGTCTCGAAGTATTCAAATTGAAAGCTCTGGAAGCTCGCGAACAAGTTTTCGAAGCTCTAAAAACTCTTCTTCGAACGCGAAGAGCTTGCGAAACGAAGAAACGACGGGGTGGATTTCTCTTTGCTCTGTGAGTTTCCAAAAAATCCCAAAAATCAAAGCTCTTTTCAAATTTCGTAAAAAAAAAAAAAAAAAAATCCCAAAAATTGTAGCCCTGTGCTCCACGAGATGGAGAACACTCTGAAAGATCTTGCAATTCTGAAGACGGAGATCGAACGAACGTTCCCACAGGTGGAAATTTGCCTCGAAGAGGCCCGACGCTCCGTACAAACTGATGGCAGTCTGAAAGTCGATGAAACTCGTACGACCGTGACGAGGATGACTAAGGTTAAACGATCGAGTCGCAACTCGAAGAAGCCAGGGCGCTGCTGATCGATAATCGACTGTGGATGAACCGCAGTTTTTAATCGCTTCTTTTCTTCCTCTCTCTCCACCCCGTTTCTCGTTCCTTAGTCATCTCAAACTCCACAGATAGAGATAGATGGATAGAATAATATTCGCGTGATTTAATCGAGTCGTGTAGGCAGACCCATTTGCTTGAGGTAATAATCGTTTGTAATAATCCACGTAAGTTTCCACGGCCGCGAATGAAGCTTTCAGCAACGATACTTATTATCATTCTTGTCTATTTATTATAATCCTCATCGATTATAATAACTCTCATCGTGAATATACAATATAGAAATATAACTTCAATTTAATATAGCCTCGAGGCTGCTATTATTTCATTATAATTCCCATTAAGTTATAGGGAGAGAGAGTGCGAGTGAAGAATTAGTCACGTCAATAAAACTTTTCGAACGACTCGATGCTATAGCGAATACAAAGTTTTACGCGAGAAAAATGCTATGGTCTGCTGATTTGTACGATGCTCGCGTGTTTTGAGGTTATCTTTTTATCGCTTTTTTAATACGAAGCTGCGTGGGTGACAGTTTGAATATCGCAGTCAAAGTTACGGACGTACGAGCCGAGCGAAGGCGAGAAGATCTCGATTATTCCTTCATAACATTTGACGCGTATTCATCCGCGACTAGAAGAACCATCCGGCGTATGTATGTAGGAGAGGAATTCCTCGAGCCATAATATACATCTCGAGAAGACAGACAGTTCGACATCATAATAGACGAAAGATGTTATGCGGAGTTGGTGTGATTCTTATGCGAATTATTATTCGATAATAACGAATTGAGTCGACTATGCCGATTCGTAATGTTCCGACAGTTCGAATAATAATGAAATGTGGTATAAAGATCGATAGAAAAAAATGTGTAAAGAATTTCAGAGTGTCGATTACACGGTGACAGATGAAACAAATTGACTACAAACATAAGTATCGATGTTTTTCAGCCAAAGTGAGACAAAACCGATCAATAGAAGTTTAGAGATTTTTTTTTTTTTTTTTTTTTTTTTTTTTCGTTTTTGGCATGTGGTCGACTTTGGACTAATAATCGAAGAGATACACAATCGAGGCTTTGATTTATTTCCGAGGATATTTCTCGGGGCGACTCTATACAATAATATACAATAGAAGGAGTCTACTACTTTCGTCTGGAAACGTTGAGCTCCGCTCATTGTTGGCTCGTGGGTCGTTTCCTTCCTTCGTCTTCTCGTGATTCCAACACACACAGGCGGGCGTGTCCACCCACGTAGCGAACCACGGGCGTCCGTTAAAAATTCGCTGGGCCACCCGCGCACCAACTGAGTGCACATCTTGCTTGGTGAGTTGTTTCTTCAGCTACGACACCCTAAACTATATCTATATACACGCGCCACGCTACACACGATCTTCGAAGATCGAGTATAAAAATAAAAAAAATAAAAAACAGAAAATCCATTGCCGGAGATACGACGATGGAAAAGATGTTTTTGTCGATCAAATGAAACCAATAACATCGTAATAGGCGGAAAAAAAAAAATTTCGAAAAAATTCACCGACGTAATGTAAAATGTGTTTCGCATGTCCCCACGGGAAAAAAAATTAATTATGAACATCCGTATCGTAGCTTTAGGCAAAAAGAAAGCAACGAAATGTGTTCACCGGTTAAACGTCTCCGCGCGAAAGGGTTAACATGTCTCAACAACGAAAGTTTAGTCGCGCAAATATTAATACAGTACGTCGATTATTTAAAAATTACAGTACGAACGAACATATTGCTTCAGAATTCTTTTGAATTTGTTACAAAAAAACATTCGAGTTTAAAGATTTACCGAGCAATGAGTTGATGGCTTTGTGAGAGTCGGTCCATTGGGACGAATGGAGCGTGGAGAGCCAGAGGAAGTCATTAGTCTACGTGGCGTATCTGGTTCGCTTCGAATTAATTCGTGGCTGTCACGTCGTTCGTGGGTCAAGACGAATGACCGGCAGTGGCAGTTGCTAACACGAACTGAGAACTATTACGTCTCTTCTTTATATAGATATATATATATATATATATATTCAATGTGTGTGTGCGAACGTGTTGATATCTTTTCTCCTGAAGAGAGTTTCATTCCAGTGTTTATCAGCGCATTTGTGTGCCTATAACTGTGTCTGCGTGCCTCCTCGCTACTCTACGATTATCGCATCTCGTTGCTACCGGATGTCTAATTGCCTATTACTTATCCGTTCTCCCAGTCTCATCGATAGATGGACTCGTTTGTCTGCGTGAATTAACGTTCAACCACCTGAGATCCTCACGTCTATTAGTATTGCAAATTATAATATTACAATCTCTTCCATTAATTGTTTGTTAAAAAATTTTACATACAAGATATTTACGACCGTTCGTGCGAAATAACGGAAATTAGAAATTCAAAGTTGGATCTTTTAATAAATTCTATTATAACAAGACGATAAATATAATTTAATGGGCAAAATGTGAAAAAAAAAAAGAGTTTTTACTTAGAAGCTTTATCTTCGTAAGGAAGAACGCGAAAACGCGAAAACAGTTCACGAATTTTTATTTTAACTATTTATTCTAAATTAGCAACTAATGCGGAATTTATGGATAGCGTACTTCAGTCAATTCAAATAATTACAGGATGTAGTCAAAAATTCTAAAAAGAGACCTTTTTGGCCTCAAAAAGGTTTCCAATATTTTAACCAAATGAATTTAATTTTTTTTTTTTTTTACTTGTCTTTGGCGTATTTTTTTGTTTTGCGTACTTAGTGTTAAATAATCATTTTTTATATATCTCGAATGAATTATATTTGTTAACAAGTTATTCTTATCGAATTTTTTTTTTTTTTACGTTCACTAAAAAGCGATTCCCTATATTACCGAACTAATGCAACACGCCGAAAGGACGATATCACTAAATTCTACGATTTATTTGAACTATTGGGAATTTCCGGTCGAAACTTCCATCCTTATCTAAATTGCTCTATCGACACGTGAAGATACTCGTGTACACTATACCTGAAAAGTATCCTCGGCAAATTCGCCGCAACTTAGGGAGACCACGCCGCCTGAAAATTCTACCTGCCTGTTTGCCAAGCGAAACGTTATCCAAAAAGGTTTTACTTTCCACGAAAATTTCACTGAACATTTTTCCATTTTAGAATGAATGAACAATTTTCGTTCGGCTAAATGGTCCTTTTTCGTGGATTTTTTTATTTTTATTCTTTCGCAATATATTCCGTAGCAGTCCACTGAAAAATCCATATATAGTGTTTAAATTTAAAAACATATTTCAATTTTTTTTAAATTCGGTCTAAAATATTATCCATAATATCGGTGAAAAGAAAAAAAATTGAGTGATGACTCGTCAAAATCGAATCAATGTTACAAACTTCACGTCAGAAAAAACTGTAAAATGTATTTTACGATATTTTTTTTCTGCCCTATGGATTACGAAATTTATGTTAAAATATGACGAGAAATGAGATTGACGATGTAAGATAAAGCGATCCATTGAAATTTGAATTTGTGAATAAGAATTATCTGTCGAAACGAGACCGGAATGAAATTCTGGCAAATTTCACCCGCCTCTTTGGACGTCGTGACACCTCCGGTTGTTCGATTCTTCGTCGAACTCTCAAGTATAAGCCTCCGGTATAAGCAGGACATGCAAAGTACAGAGAGACAGAGAGTCGGAGAAACTTATCGTGGCGAATTATGCAGATCTCCTGGAGAGGAGGGAGAGGGGGGGGGAAGACTCGAATAGAACAAAAAAGAAACGAAAAAAATGCAAGAATAGACACAGAACATTTACATTTGCTTTTGCCTTAGAAACCTCGAGGCGTGCATAGTGTAACAGTTACACGGAAATGGCGTTAGCTGCTCGCTACTGGTATCAAACCGAACTGTGAACACACAGCCGGACTTTCATCTGTTTAACATGAGAAAAAAATTAGCTCCCTATCGGATCTCGGAGTGATCGAGTCTCACGGCGTCGAAATAGACTTCGGTTGTCGTCGTTGAAGTCACTGCGAAGCTCTTCGCGAGGATCGCGGGCGAGCAATCGAATAAACGAAATGATCGATCTATCCGAGGCAATAGATCGATCTCTCACGGTATCTCTCGTACCTAAGTACTTCTCACCCCGAAACTGTGCGGACACGATTCCGAAGTGTAAGGCCCGTCTGCGGTATAACGAGGCGTTGATTGCAATCTTTCCTCTTTCACTTTTGGTCTTATCAGTTCCTATTTCTTGCGAGTTTGGTACCCGACAAATGAGAAAGGAAAGCACGAAATAGCGAATGTGGAATGTGGGAAAAGAGAACAAATAGTTATTTCTATTAGCCCTACAAATGGATTTATCGTATTTTTTTTAACCATTTTATTTCCGAGGGAAATTAATGGCAATCGATAAAATTAAGTTATTAAATGATTAAATTAAATTGGTACCGTATTTCGACAATCCGATTCTCCGCAAAGTCGCGCCACAATGAAAGAATCCGGTCGGTCGGAGGTTACAAAAAGGTGAAAAAAAAAATCGTAGTTTTCTCAGCTTATGCAGGAAAAAGAAGCATTTGGATATTCCACCGTTATAAATCACCCCGCGGAAACTTTCTGCATCTATAGAATGCAATGAATCTATGTCGTATGTTTTACATTCGAATACATAGGCCGCAAGTTGATTCAATTCCTAAAATTCTTGTCGAATCGTGTACGTGAATATGTAAAATCATGAAGACGTTTCTCGAGTAGAGAAAACAGCAAGTTTGCACGGCGCGATATATACTCTATCCTACGTACTAAATATCATTTGGCTTTCTCTGCAAATTCTGCTCTATGGGCCAAGTATCGAGATATCTGTTTCTCCTCGTGCGAGAAGACGATCTAACATATTACTAAAGGGTATCGAATATAGCAGGCGAGAGGGACTCGAATGCAGTTGGTACAGAAATCACGAAACCTATGAGAATAACTGCCTACAAGTGTCTATGCGTCTCGTGCAGAATCCTGTAGATTTATAAAAGGGTTCGTTTATACACCGGACGAAGGAACGGAAGAAGACCGGACGAAGGAACGGAGAAAAAAAACGCAAATGAAAAAATAGACTACCTACCTACCTACTAGAATCGTGTGCGTGAATATGGATAAGTGCAACTTTAAACTGCACGCTCGTGCATTCGATTCGACTCGGTTCTTCGAGCGTCGTTCGAGTATACGGAGAGACGTACGTAGAGAGTAGCATATAAGAAAGAAACACAGCAAATGAGAAAAATAAAGAGGAAATAAAGAGCAGAGAGTTAAATGGCAAAACATCTGAAGGCAACTTGGAAGTTCGAAACAAATACTCACGCGTATATGTATATCACTAACCTAAAAAGTAATTCACGAATCGAACGATATATGACTAAACCAAAGTACATTCTGCATGAATCGATCGATATTTTTAAATATTTTTCGATACCTCCCTAAAGATAATTCGAAAATTACCGACGGACGGTAAACTTTTTTTTTTTTTTTACATATTTATCGTGTTTGATGGTATTTGCTGAAATTCGATGGTATTGTCCGTTTTGGGCCGTCATTCGTTGTTTTTTGAAGTAAGACTATCGAATTTTTACTTTTACGACTGTTAGGGATCGAATTCCACACTTCTGTAAGCATAGATACGCTGGTCTGTTGCTTCCATGTCGTTGTCGTCTGTGTCCTTCAATTTAATTCGTGATTCGTGCACCGTGAAGGCCACAGATGCGCCGGACAACCCCTTGCGTTCGACACAATAAAAAATACTTACCTGTGGAGGTGCATGCGCGCGCGTGCTCAGGACTTCGCCTCGCCACATTAGACTCCCTTCTTTAGCTTTTCACCGCTTCCTCTTCGGGACTCTATATACCGTCTCGCTAAAGAATCTAAATTAAAGCCGACTATATTACGCTGGGAAAAAGGGACAAAAGCAAAAATTCTTTCTCGTCGATGTCGACTATAGATGCGACTGAATAATATATCACATTATTCATGTAATACCGTTCGCGCGACAAAAGTTGCCGAAAAATGAAAATGGAAATTCCCACGCTGATTCATCAATTGCTATTGAATAACCGGTCGAAAAATGCTGAGTTCGTAAAAAGATCGAATCTCAACGCTACTTATGCCTCGAGAAGGAGTAATAACAGTTCGAAAAAAAAAAAAAATTATACGTATTTGCGGATAATTGAAATTATAAATAATGTTCATTGATGAATAAATCTTCCGATATTTTTTGGATAATTTCGTTTTACTAAAAGTGCTCAGCATACGACGAATCGTGTCGTGAGTGTACATGCCATCAGGACCGTAAATGGAAAACTGCAAATCTCGTTCGCGAGGAATCGTGTACGTTTCTCAAGGTCGACTGGTTAGGCCCCCCTCCCCCTCCCCCCTCCCTACGTTAGAGAGAGCCTACCAGTAGGTACGTCGAGCAAAACCCGCGTACTGCATAACTGCGCTTCTATTACGCGGTCAATTACGCCGTATAGTGCGTTGCATGTCGCTCGACGATCTTTTACCCCTTTTCTTTCTTTTTTTTTTTTTGGTTCTTTCGTTATCTTTATCCTTCTTTTTTTTTCTTTCCATCTCTGTACGTATGTATGTATATTTGCTATCTCTTTCGCAACTCTCCATCGCCTGGATACGCGAGGACTCTCGTCCGCTCCTTAAAAAGTCCTTTGAAGAATAAACGAAAAACGAGTGTTGTCGCGCACGCTCCGCGCGCGCAATGCGCCCCGAGACTCATTTTTGTATGTATATATATATATATATATGTGTGATATGCAGGCTATACAGACAAACGTTCCGCGAAACTTGACTATATTTGGACGTACTGAACGGTGAGCTCGATTCATACTACTCGTCTCGGTAAATCACTTCATACGCGAAGATCCCGGACTGACTAGAAGTCTCCGCGGAGACTCCACTTGTGGTTCACCAGAAACACCGAGAGGCGCGCGCACAGCTTCCGTTTCTTCGTAGAGTTAACCACGGGGTCATGCAAATGGCACATCATTTAAATAGACTTTTTTTTTTTTTTTTTTTCAATTTTCTGATCCTTATTTGCAACTTCGTTATTCTTTTATCTCCTCACAGCACCATTTGCGGCGATCGATAATTTTTTGCAACTCGGAATTACTGCTTTCATAATTTAATAGACGCACCAAGGATTTTTTTCCTGCGTGAATATTACCTTCCATGAACGACAAACATGACTTATAAGCTACAGTAACGGTGACTAAGCCACTTCTAGACTTCTACCGGCTCATTAATCACCGATTCATTATGTTACTACCCCAGTCGTAATTTCTGCATGATACATTGTTAAATTATATTCTCGTACCTATTACGAGGCAAATTATATCAATTGACGACTAAAGAAAAGCAAAAAAAAAAAATTCACCGATACTTTCCCATGCATAGCGGACCCTCAGTTAGTCAATTACCGTGTATGATACCTTAGTTATAGCATTATATTTTCTATCTTATGGTACACCACGCCTCGCATATCTTTCGTTAGCTTTTATAACCTGATAGATTGAACGTAGTTGCACATATCTTTCTTTCGTTTCTCTCTTAAATATCTCCGACGCGAAGTCCGCACTGTATCAAATCGCCGTTGTCGCCCGCGCCTCCGTGGAAAAACCATACGGTTACGCAATCGGTATAATTAACGAGGAGTGCACGCCCCGCCACAAATTATACCTATATATGTATGTATACATACATAGAGGACATATATATGTATGTATACATACATATAGGACATATATATGTCTGTATGCAAGCTCCGTACGCTAATTGGGACATGCGACCGGGCATTATAGTATTGTACGCGAACTTATATACGAAGTACCGAGCGCACGTGCACATCGCTGGTCGCTGTTTCTTCGGCTTGACTAAACGTAACTTTCAGCTCCGCGTTAAGAGTTAAGGACCGCGGAGTACTCGATAGGTATATTTCCCGGTATATCCGTACGTATTTAGAATTTATCGTACGGAAGACCAAGCAGGGTGTGCATATGCAAGTTTTCTATGTGACCAGCGATCTTTTTTTTTTTTTTTTTTTTTTTTTTCATTTTGCTTTATAGATGATATTTACTATACCGGAAGTGACGGGAGATTTAACTTTGTACGATACGAAGATCTCTATATTTAAAGAAAATTTCGTAAAATAAACGGGGATTGGGCTGAAATTTAAATACTTGTTTGTTACACAGGATCTCGTAATAAGTATTGATAGGATTTTTGAGAGGAGATTTTCCCGAAATTTTTTTAATCGCAATTGAAACGGAACAAAATAATAATTTTTCCACAAAAATAATTTTCAATCGATCGACTCCCGCAGATCTATTAATTAAGTTCAAGTAGATTTTACAAATGATAAAAAGGGTTAAAATATCTGAAAAAAATGGTGATTGAGCCGTTTAAAAGATCGAGCAGTTTAACGACGTAGAAATGATGTGTTCCTCTGTTTTAAAGGGTTAATAATAAAAAAAACTTTGATAAAACTTCGTTTTCGCTAAAAAAAAAAAACACTATTTATCCAATTCTCTTTCCATTCTTTATCATTTCCGAAATTGAATGACGTTATATTGGAATGATATTTAACGTTAAAGGATTGTCGATATCCAGCACTCGTCGATGTTTTAATCGTAAACCAATAATTGAATCACGAACTATAGAAACGATAAAGCGAGGCAAACCCTTGTCTCCGGCAGCGGCCGAGAGAAGAGAGTTCGGAGCACGTAGAGAGTTCCTCGTGGAACGAATAGAACGAAAGGCTGAAGGAAGGAACGAACGAACGAACGAACGAACGAACGAACGAACTCGACGGCCTTGGATGAACAGAGAGCAGGGGGTCGGGGCCCGCCGTGTGCTTCTCTCCGTTCGCCCGCACGGCAGATGGTCAGCTCGGCAAGACGTTGTTGGTCAGTGCGCGATATAACTACAAGCCAAACTATATAGATATATATATAATATATATATATATATATGCGTGTGTGTGTAACTATATCTTACACCTCTACTTCTATCTTAGACGAAGCTTCACTCGTTGAAACTCTTTCGATTTTTTTTTCTCAAAGATAGATCGATCCCTTTCTTGCTTAACGAGATAATTGAAATGACCTGAGGGTCTTTACAAAAACAGAAGAAAACATAGAAACATTTATCTCGTTCCGAAGTACGACGACAAAAGAAAGATGGATAATGATTAAAAAAAATTGAAGGACACAATGTTCCTCGTGCGATACAGATAAAAAATAGCAAATCAAAGGAGTAGGGAGACGTGGTATAAAGAAAAAAAAAAAAAAAAAAAAAAAATTGAATAAATTAGAAAAAGAAATATTGGAGCTTAAGAAATTGGATCCCTGTCTAGTAAAAAAAAAAAAAAATTATAGCAGAACGGGTAGGGATGCGAGAAAGCGAAACAGACGAAGCAGAGGGCGAATAAGACGAAGAGTAGAAAATCGAAAGGCCGGGGAAGTCTGCCTTTTCAGCTTGTCGCCGGTGCATAGACGAAGAGGAGGAAGGAAAAGGGAGAAAAACGATAATCTTGGGTTACTGTGGATAGCCGGAGAAATGCAGAGACGGATAATAGAGGTTAGACGCGCGATAGGAGATAAAAAGAGAAAGAAAATCTGCTGGACTGCGCGGAAAGGGATCTCTTCTGTTTCTTCTTCTTCTACTTCTTCTTCGTCTTCTCGCAGGTACTCGATATATGTAGTATAGGCGCTCGTGGCTTGTGCCTTGCTGTGGCAACCCCCTCTACGGCGGTTCTCTGCGATCCGCGAGAACGACGAAAGAGACGAAGAAGTTAGAAGGAGGAGGAAGAAAGAGATAAATAGTCGAGAACTCGAGGGAGAGCGACGGAGCCGGTAGAGCGGTCGTTTGCCTTGGGTTGCCTTCAGACCCCGTCGAGGGAGCCTGTAGAGAACCTCAACTCCTCGCTTATACTTATACTAGGTGTATTATATATGTATATATATCGTATATATATATGTATAAGTGTGTATGCATGCGCTGTACACATACAGGTTCTACCAAAACCGGTAATTACTAAATGCGGGGGTTGGGGAATCCTTCAATAAAATAGGTATTATATGCGTATTTTTGTTTAATTTTGGAAAATTCAATGATTTTTCACACAAATGCTAAGGTACTTTGCACGATTTTTTTTCACAGGGATACGCGTTATATTGACGAATTTTATAACCTATAAAGTCGTTCTTATTTTTTTTTTTTTATAGTATAAATACTGAACGCCCAATGATTTTTACGCGCAATACTACATTGAAAATTTGAAAAAAAAAAAATGGGAGAAATGTCTATCGATGGGTTAACCTTGCGAGGACGTCATACAAATTTCATGATGATTGATTGAGCTATTCAAAAGCACTTTGAAAATGTACTAAAAATATAATTACTGCGTTTCAACGGGTTAAAGGCGAAAATACACATTTTACCGGTTCTTTAGTGTCACACGATGTCAATACTGCAAAAACTGCTTACCGCCATTTTATTTTTAATCGTCAAGTCAAAATCTTCTAAAAATGTCTTTAAAACCTCCCACTTCCCCCTTCGAAGGTTATTTCTTGATTGTCGATACTAATAATCTGCGAATTAAAAAAAAAAAAAATTCTATCAAACGTCTTTCATCGTACAAATTAAAACTCCCGCGCTTATTAATTACGGGTTTTGGTACACCCTGTACACATACATATAGTCACAGCTACATATAAATAAATATATATATATATACACATGTATATAGAACGCGTGTAGTATAGAGGCCCCGATCCCGATTCCGATCCCGCCCGGTTTCCGCCGCGCGCATTCCATCCGAGTAGCGCTGAGCGCACAGGATCGTCCAGAGAGTCAGAGCCACAGTGGACGACAGGGCCGCATAGGCTGGTCCGCGAGCTCCCTGTGTGTGCCTGTTTGTCTCTATATACCTCACGAACCGGCTGAGAGGTAAAAGATCCTCTAAGAATCTCGCAGCAGTAGTAGCGTGCAGCGCCAGCGTTAACTTCGGCAATTCCCGTCACCGTTCGGCTGCGGCGCCGATACCCGCGATACTCGAGCCCCAGCGCGACGTGCAACATCAGCCTCAGTCGTGGATCGGCGCTTGCCCGGAGCGGTCACGCGCGTGTACACTTTTGATACACATCGAGTGTATATCGCGTCCGCGATAGGTTATATACGATGTTTTACTCTTCGTAAACCACAAAAAAAGCCTTCGGAAACAACAACAACAATAATGTAATCAACATTTAACCTGAAAGTGAAGTTTTTTTTTCTCGTCAATAGTGAGACAATCCCAAATTCGAAGCCGTAGTTTTTTTTACATCGAAAGACGAAGAGGTTATAAAAAAATATCGTTTTACTCCGATCTTCAATTAATCCCATGTTATTTTTACAAAGATTTATCGCAAATACTTAGAAGTGCGCGTGTGTGAAGTGAATTTTATATGTATATATCGAAAGTTTGCGTATATATACTTGTGTTAGTTCGAGCCGGTAATAGTCTCGATATTGCAATGCGATAATTGCGAACGCTTTACGAAGCTTTGAAGTGTAAAAAAAAAAAGAAAAATACATCGATAAACGGATATTATTTGGATACTACTATAAATATTAAATTGAGGACTACTGCGCTGCAACTAGGAATCGAGTTTAATTGAACTTTGAGAGTACGGAGAAGACGACGAACGATTGGAAGAATTCTGGCACGGCAACAGGTGGAATCCTGCAGTCTTACAGGTTAGTTTCACGATACTTTTTCTACGCTCGAGTCTCGCGGAGAGTTCGTAGACACCGATAGGTGGGAAGGCAGGTGGTTAAGGCCATCGAATCTCTTACACCGGCGTTTATTTCTTAACCTCTCGTGAGCGTCTGAGAGAGCTGACGTTGCTCGGACGTCTCGTGGGTTGGGTAGACCTGTGACAATCAGACGACATCCGATACCCCTGGGAAACTCGAGAACAATGCAATATCGGTGCAATTTTCACTCAATCGATTTACAATTGCCAATTTCGTTGAGAATTGAATCGCGATTACTAAAACGATCGTTGCTACGAATCTTGATACGGGAAAAACGTTTAGAGATGATAAATCGACGATTACGAGATCGATTTTATTATCGAAACGATCGTCGACGTGATTCGAAGTCGGATCAAGTTTTCGTCAAATTATTTCAACGGGGGCTGTCATAATCGACGCATAAAGACGATTCATAATCATTTTTTAACGAAAAATATAAGTTTTATTACCTATACAACAGCCCTGACAAGAAAAAACCACGAAAATAATCGATTAAATGCAATGGGAAATTTCATTATTTTCGTAAGTTATTCGATAAGATCGCCATTTTTTTTTCGTCTGTTTGGTTCATGACAGACGATAACGTAACTATTGTGCAAGAAAGTTCGAGAAAAAATATCCATGAAAAATCATTAATAATTATAATAATAGTTTTGACGCAATCGATTATCGATATTTATTTTTCGTTTATTTTGAATGTAAAAAAAAATAAAACTTCGAAAAGACAGCGTGAATGAAGTTAAGAGTAATCTTGTTTCTGCAACTAGAAGAATTTTAGAGTTGCTAAGCGTGCGAGCGCCTTTTTAGTAGAAAGTAACGCAAACGCTTTTATATCCACCGAAGGCGCTCGCTAGAGCGCGCGCGCGCGCGCGCGTGTGCACACACACGAGATAGAAAGAAACAATGAGGCTGCCTCTTGGCGAGGCCGGAAAATAACGACCGGCTTCCCACTGCACCCTTCGCCCGCGCTTTCGGTTGTCTTCCTCTCGTTCTCTCTTTCTCTCTCTCGCCTCGTTGACTACACGGGGATGTGAGAAAATTCCACGACGAATTCGTTAACGGTTCCCTCGCGCGAAGCTATGCCGCGAAGGAGAGAAATAAAGAAGAAGGTAACCGCGCGCGCGAAACGAACCGAACACGAACACTGAAACACGCTGCGCAGGGTATACACGGGCAACGGGCATAAGTTTTATCGCCATTTCCGGGATCTAAGGAATTGCTGAATTCTATTTATTAACGAATAACTCGAATTAGTCTCTCGTACATTTCAAATCGTATATAAATACGATTCCACGAGTTATGTTTCTTTTTACAAATCGATAGTTATCGGAAGATGTAGAATTGGCAAAACGAATGTTTTTTTCACAATCGATGTATGATAGATACAAAAATTTATTAATTAACGAAGAGTGAAATAAATCACTCAAATAAATTTTTAAAAAAATGTTATTTTTTAAACAATTCAAAAATGTATTATTACCAATTTTTGTTTAATTCAAATTATAAATATTTTGAAAAAATTTACTTTACCCTATTTTTTTTTCAAATTTTATCTCTTGTTTACGATAATAATTAGAACCGCAGTTAGTCGTCGAGCGGTACATCTCGCAGGTTCGTCTGTGAGCTCCGAGTTCGCCGACAATCGGTCTCTAAGCTCACCGACGATCGGCTCCGGTGAAGAAAATTTACCGGTACGACTTCGTTACACACGCTTCTCGAGTATAAGGTTCCATTATCAATCCAGCCGTTTCAGTCTCACGAAAGTCCGGAAAAAAAAAAAAAAAAAAAAAAAAGAAGACGAAGGACGAGCGAAGACGAGGGGAACATTTTCCCAGGCATTTCTTACACATAACTCCGGTGCACTTGTTCAAATAATTCAAATTCGAAAAGCACTCCAACCAAATAACTCGCGATCGATTGTAAAAAAGCGTTGAAAATTTCTTTGTATTTATTTTTAATTCGATTCTTCGAAGTAAAAATTTGAAAAAAAAAAAAAAAAAAAAAAAATTTCAAAGATCGTATCGACTCCTCTCACTGATAATCGAGGGACGACGACACTTGTTTGATTCTGCTTCAAACATCGTTCGCGTCGACGGGCCGGTTCTTCTATGGTACGGATATCTAGTATGTTTGGCCTCGCGGCGGGGTATAATTTATGATCCATTGATGCTGATTAGACGATTGGGGTGAGTGACTTTACGTGGTATAGTCTGCTATGAGACTGGACTCGTGTAAACTTACGCGTGCGTCTTTGACTTTGAGATCCGGCAAAATTACGTAAAAAAAAAAAAAAAAAAAAAAAAAAAAATCAAATTTGCAGTTTGGAATCATTCGAAGCCTCAAACATTTATTTCGTGTCACGATAAAAAAAAATTACGAATAACCAAGTTGCAAATAAGGATCCGAAAAAAAAAAAAAAAAAAAAAAAAATTAATCGCAAACAATGTTTATGCAATTTTACATCGAATGCCTGAGCGATCGTTGCACACGGCAGGATCGTCCGATCGTTTCTCGGTGATACGGTCGCGTGACACGCCTCGAGTTTCAAAAACTTACGCAGGTACGGAGCTGCGTGAGTCGATTATAGTCGTGCAACAGCAGCAGCAGCAGGAACAGCAGCATAAACCTCCATAGAGAACTCAACCGAACAGGCAATACTCACAAGCCGCGATATGGCAGTGAAGTTTATACTATATAATACTTCATATACCTGCGAGGATGTTGTCCGAGTTGGTTGGAAGGCGCAAGCAGCGCAGTAACGCTTATTAAATCGCTATTACCTCCGAGGCGGCATGACTCGTCTGTCTCAGCGGGTCGTCCACGTGGGTCACGACCCTCCGCCAATCCTTCTCCTCCCTCCCACCCCCTCTCGTAACTCGGGAGTCGTTATTTCCGTCGGGATTATCATTGCCGAGTTCAGGAATGAAAAAAAAAAAAAAAAAAAAAAAAAAAAAAAAAAAAATGAAGATAAAAATATGGACAGCAAACCTCTTAAGTCTGTAGGTACTGGAAAGCGTTCAGAAATATATTACTCGCATGAAGATTCCACTGCAAGTATAACGAACGTGTGCGCGGGTCTCCAAGAAAGAAAGTGAGAAACATCATAAAGTTTTCAGCAGACAGGGAGAGTCGAATAGGAGAAGGGAAATGGGGTACGAGATTTTTATCTCTAAGAAATCTTATCTACATCTTCTTCATTGACTCACGCAATAATATAGAGGCACGAGATACGACAAGGTCGCTCGGCTGATGCGCTCCGTATGTTTACTGTAATAACAGGTATTCACAATGTTTGTTCGATTTATTCGTGAAAAATCGATTTAGCAAATATTCAATTTTTTTTTTTTTTTTTTTTTATTTTAAGAGAAACAGAGCTAATTTTCTAGTAAATTATAATTATCAAATACATTTTTTTTTAATTTTATCAATTGTGGTCTTGCCGAACGTTTATTAATATTACATGTTTACATTATACGGATTTATGAGTCATTTTTTTTTTTTTTTTTTTTCCAAAAACATTTTTTGCGTCGGGATACAAGAACAATATAAAAAGTTTTTTATTTTTGGCAAATTTTATTATACTCGATGTATAATTTTACTTATTTGATATAATTACATTGCGAAAAAAAAAAAAATAAACAAAGTCCTTTGAAATCATCGATCGAGTCTCGCGATATTGTAATGCATAAGAACGTCGGAAGATATTTACATTCAGCTTAAAGATCCAACGTTTCGATGGGGTGATGTGTGAGATGCATTGGAATTGCAGCAATTGCTATACAGCGAAGTGCAACAGTGGGTCGTACTGTGTCGTACAAAATGGACTAAGCGTGTAATGAGAGAAAGAGCGTAGGAGAAACGTTATTATCTCTGGCTGAGAGGTTCACTCGACAGAAAAGTGGGGAAAAGAGTGAAGCCGGTCGGGTTCTCTCCATACAAGTTGCACAACTCCCATTGCGCTAGTCTGTCTTTCCCTCTCGCGTCTCGTCTGGATTATGCGAACGCGGTAGTCGCGCACACGTTTACTTCTACGAAGAAAATGTAGCCTCAGTTTCAGTATTATCGCAGACTTTCCGCGGCAATCTTACCGCATTGCGTTGCATCTGCAGTTTCTTTTCTTTGAAACGACCACTCAATTTAACTCTTTAACGGATATTTATTTCCTTGCAAAAAAATAAAAAATATTTAATTCACACATCGAATATCACAAGAGAAGTTCATAAAAAAAAAATATATCGATATAAAAATTAATAAAAATGTCGAGTATCAGTAAATTTTTCTACTCAAAGTATAAAGAGTTAACAAAAAACGTAATTAAATATGAAACAAAAGATGCTAATTTTTTTTTTTTTAATAGCACAACATGATAATTTAGTGATAAATCTACCAATTGACTCTTAAGGGCTTTCAAAAAACGTAAGATCGTAAACTTATAGATCTTTATTCTCACGTTGGCTCTATCATTTTCTCTGATTCTCGATTTTCAAAATTACCGTACACTTGCGCTATCTTTTTTCTTGTTTTTTTTTTTTTTCTTTTTCAAACGTTTCTTTACCTATCGATTACTTTATATGGTCTCTTATAAGCAGTTTCGATATAAATTCTCAAGCGTTCGATGATTCTTCGGCAAACTATGGAATTTCAATCCTCCAATTGGCATGTGTACACCCTCCGGGAATCTTCTTGAGAAGTATACAAAGCGGTTGGCAATAAAGTATTATTAAACTGCACACACGGCGTGGCATATAAGCCAACAGCGAAAGAGAGCCATAGACAGAGGAGAGGTACAGACTCGGGAATAATATAGTGCAACGCGTCACGTGCAATAATATAGTACTACGAATCGTTCGTACACACGCAAGACTGCAGGGCGATCCTTTTTCCTATATATAGTAACTGCACATATATTAAACAACGCAAACTGCACACGGGATAAATATAGTCACTGTACTGTGCGGTACACAGAGATAAACGCATACGCGGATGAACCGGATGTCCTTCGAGCTCTCGAAGAGCCCGGCTAACCCATTTCCCATTAATATTCCTATTGGCAGGAACAGAGAGAAAAGAGATGCTGAAAATGCTCATCGTATCCTCTTCCAATGCGAGAAGAGAGTAAAAGAAAAAAAAAAACATAGGCAAAGGAGATGAAGAATGAAAGAATGCGAACAACTTCGAATGGCCATTGAAATTGCGCGCTGCCATCGGAGTATAACCAATCCACCGGATCGGGGATGCGTAATCTTGGGCATCGATGTGCACTTGTATTCAACCCGCTGGCTATTGGACGAACTAACGCATAAACCTCTATCCGGCCTCCAAGCTATCGACACCGCTACGTTGTTCGCGCGAAATAACGAGGACGGAAATTTGAAAAAAAAAAAAAAAAAAAAAAAAAAAAAAAAAAAAAATTTATTACGATTTTTGTGAACAAACAAAAATAATAATCAAAATTTGCATAAATCGAAGAATGTCTGCTTTATATATTTAAAAAAAACGAGCAACAATCATAAATTCGCAAATGAACAAACTGACTTCAGGTCCATATTCCCCACAATCTATTCATAGTACAGTTTCTATGAAATACAATACGAAAAATTAATTAAATTTTGAGTTGCGGCTTATTTTCTTCATCGGAAGATGAGCCACAAACTTGCCAATTTGAATTTCCGGTAACAGTCGTTATTCTTCACCCGAAAAGATCGAAGATATAATGAAAGAGACGAAAGAAAACATATATGGAAAGATTTTCCAAGGGATAGTGGGAAGAAAAATGAAATAAATAATGAAAGAAAGATAAAGAATACAAGTTCGTGCTGAGGTACTTCAATGCCTCACTTTGCTGTGCGCAACGTGGTGTATTAGTAAGTAAGAATCCACATACGGATGCATAGATTAATGGACCTTCGCTCACGGAGGGGGGCTAATGTACGCATCGGTACGACCAGCCAATAATAACCGGACCTTGTAAACGTCGACGTTGGGCGAGAGCATCATTATTGCTTTCCCATTGCTATTAAAGATGATTCCCTTCTCTTAACGATCGGCAAACCAAGATGTACTTCGCTGTAGTTGCTCTTCGCTTCTATAGCTCGCCTATGCAGATCCCACGTGAAACTTTGTTGCTGTGAGTTCGGCTAGTATCTGCACGCAACTATTACCGTACCGTGCATATACAGCGCAGAATGAACCGAGTTGATGTACTTTAATGGTACATGCAGTTCAAGCATTTCAGCAGTGGTTTGCGATTTTCTACGAGGAGATTCACCGAGATCCCGTCAGCCTTGATAAAACCATGAAATAACTGCAATAAAATTGCGTGGAAATGAATTTTTCATTGCCCACTGATTTGTGGTTAAGGATATGCTGTAGACAGTTTGAAGTTCCTGAACAAGGTACTTGCTTAGTGATCAAGTTAATTCCGTACCTTACACAGTATCGTGAAATCATCGAAGTGCCGAGTAGGTTAATCTTGGACAATAAAATTTTCGATTAATTTTCTGCTGCTTCGAGATTTTTTACTTGGAGTCGCAAGTTATGCGAAAAATTTAAAAAATCTGTGAAAATTACAGAAAAAACGAAACTCTCTGATTGGCGAATGGGAATCTGATAGTAAAAGTTAAAATAATGATTTATCGTAAAATTTTTATCTTACGACGGCATAGATGGCAATTTTTTTGGAACATACGGAAGGTTGGAATTTGCCATAAAAAAATGTGCAATACGATACAATACCGATAATTTTTGTTTTTCCACTGCCGTTTCTCAAGTTCATGGCTTCGAGCCTTCATTCCGCATATCAATGGCGAGTCTTCGTAAGAACAACCTCTCCGGGCAATGCTCACGATTGCATCACTCGCAACAGCCCGTAACCAGGATAATCGTAAAAGTCTATGGTACACGTTGTAAGAAAGTCTTTCCATATTCTGATGATCACATATGCACGTCCGTGCAGTAACGCGTGTTAAGATTTGATTTAGAAACGATAGGAACGAAGGAAGCAAGCGGTTGAATTTGCCCGATGGCTATCTTGTTAGATAAATACACAGTTGGAGGAGGCGGAAAGCGGTAGGAAAGATTCGTCTTATACTTACCTTGTTTGCAGTTATTTGCTATTAGATAGGCAGTGAAGTACAGCTGAATGTCTGACCACTTTGTTGCGAAGATAAGTTCGAAAATATATAATATAAGCTGTTAGGTATACATATATATCCGAAGGCTTAAACGTCTAAAGCACTCATTCATCTTGCAGACAATACTGAATTATGTTTGAACAATGTTTAGGCTGTCCATAGGATGTTTAAACAATGTCCAACTATTTGTTTCTCATTTTTTTTGCCCATTTAATCACATAATCAATTGTACTGCATTTTCTTTTAAAACCGAAAAAAAAAAAAAAAAAAAAAAAACACGACAAGTTCAAATCAATTCTTGTTCGCTCTTGAGGTATAAACTACCGGTAGTTACAATTCTCCAGCCTTCACCTCCTAAAACCGCAATAACTTAACTTACCCGGGCGATCGTAATACAATCGGCAGTTCGATAGTTCTCGATTCTCTCGCGTATATAAATTCAAGTGAACACTTAACAAGCAAAAGACATTATAGATCCGGCGGCAACTGTTGCACCGCTTCTAATTTATATTTCACGGATCTATCGGTGCTTTGCCCATGATATAGCCGATGGTTTACAGGGCTCAATGTGCAATTCTCTGATCTGTGGTACTCAATCGAGCAACGATTGTTTCCACAGCGCTACAACGACACGTATATATTAATTCTCGAGGCTCGACCCATTTTAACCGTGTTACTCATAGCCATAGAATCCAATACTCCCTCGAGGTATTCACAGGTAGTTCAGGTAGAGGTGCATGTGCTATGCACGTGCTTAAGCAGTAATAGTGTTCGAACGTAATTCACAGCGTTGCATACAATAAATGTACCGCGTCACGTATACGTCGTTGTCGCCAATTCCTCCCGGTATCGTTGCATTTGATATACAGAAAGGAATAGATAACGCATTATCTCAATGTTGTTGTATGAAAAAATGGCGGTACGTAGATTAACGAAGTTTTCCATTGGAAAAAAATGTATCTTTGCCAACGGGCTGTAGTTGGAAATCATTCGCGAGAAAAAAGGAAAAAAACGGGACAATTCGTTTATTTTCCGATTGATTTATTCATGTAAGATCATGATCAAGCGATATCGTAACATTGACGCAGAAGAATGGAATTTTGCTTGGGGTTCACTTAACCGCAGACTGTTACAACCAATTCCGAGCGTTGTACATAGTATTACTCGTGGCAATGCGCGTCACGATTCGTTTCTCTCTGTCGGAGAGGCTGCGATATTGCTCAACAATTCTTTCACGGTTTGCGGGCCAACCGTCTTGGTTCTCCTCCCTCTACCCTCTTTGTATAATGACGATCGAGTATGCTGTACAACACTTTAGACGCTTCGCTTAGAAGTTTTCAAACTGTCGGAGAGAAACTGTTGATTCTCGCCGCAAAGCGTGTCATCGACATTTGCGGGATATCTCTTAGCTGCTCATTCCATTTCGTTCTCGTCCTCATCTTCTTTGTTCGTTACATGCGAAATTACACTGAGAATTTTTCACTCTCGCGGAAGAGGGGAGGGGGAGGGGGTGGCGATTCGTGACACTGTCGCCCTCGAGAATCGAAGCCAACGTTGGAGTAAAAATCGTTCTTTAACCCACTTTCGGATAGTATTGAAAACCTCATTTTATCTATATATTCAAAGATTATAGATCTGCAATCGAAAAAAAAAAAAAAAAAACAGTACAGTTATTCGAAACACGTAATTGTGTTTACGAAACACCCGGTTAAAGTAGAAAATTGACTATTATCTTGGAAACAAGCGGGAAAAAAATCTGAAAAAATTCTCGAACATAGGTATTGATCCTCTAAGGAGAATGCCGAAATTTTGTGATGATTCATCAAGTCGTTTAGAAGATACGATACGAATGATGCGATGGTAACATTCCACCGTATTTCAAAGGGTCAATGTACGTTGTATTAAAATTTCGACGAAAAAATAATTTATTTTCCGGTTGATAATTGAGTTTGTGTCGGATATTCCGGAATCATTTGAGAAACGAACAAAAAAAAACGCAACCTCTCCGTTTAATTCGAGATCCTCGAGAACCCGCGGAAAGACTATTCCTCGTCAGAGTTTCAATCACGTTACATCCCCGATCGTGCGTGTCTAAATCGATCGCGTCTATCAAATGTTTTTTTCATCGATTCTCACGAATCAAACTCTCATTATGTAACGCACAGCCTTCGTGAGTCCACGTCTCTTTATTGCCTCAAAGTTCCTCCACCTTCGAGAGTTCCGCGCGCGAAAATGATATAATATCTTTGGGTTTGTAACCATTGTGAGAGAGTCGAGGAGAGTTGCCGGGTGTCCGGATCGATTCATTTATCATGACTCGTAGTCATCCATCTTGGGCAGCGTATATTTTACCACTAACACATTGTCCGCACGCGGCACACCATCTTACACCTACACAATAGTTCGCTATATCCTAACAGTCGCATTTCGATCGCTGTGAAACGTCGTGAGTTTGAACTGCCGCGTGATGCTGCCGTCGAGGTCCAGCTCGTTAAATATTGCTCGTTGCTCAAGAGATCGGGAAGCCGAGGTCTTCTGAAATGCTGCCGTTGTGATCCGCCGATGCCGATCTCTCGCGAACACGCGTCGCGTTTGATGCTCCATGGATATAACGGTCCAACGGCGCGCCACTGAATTATTAAAGCGCAAGATTGGAGAAGCGAAGAGTGAAGAGAAGAGCACAGCATCCACCAACGTAACGTTTGCTTCGGCGGTGTGTACGATCCTCTTGGGTAACTCTCGATTAACGCTCGTTAAGAAACGATTCTTCGCCGATCGACGAACACTTCACGACGATCTCGAGAATCGTTGATTCTTTCTACTCACTTTTCGACACAGCATTATCGGATCGATGAATTCAACAATCAAATCGAAGATTCAACATTTTTCTTCATTTTTATTTCGTCGATTTTCTTTTTGGTACTGTAGTCAACTTTTATGAAGTTACTTAATCTTTTTGATTGTCGCAACGATATGAATATTTTTTTTTCATCGATCGAAAAAAGTCAAATTTTTTCGGTGTTTTTTACCTCTTTTTTCTTAATGAATACTTTAATGTTTGTGGACTGTAAAAACTCGAAATGATCGTTCGACCCGGAATCTGTACGCGAGCTGTTTTGGTGATGTTATTTGCCGCGATATTAATTACGACACTATAATTTTATAGCCATTCGTTTCCATTTTTATTATCCTCGATCGGATCATCGTGAATTACAAAAAAAAAAAAAACAAAATGTTCGTAACAAGCGGAAGATCGATTTCTAGCAGTAAAGCCGTGAGAGCTTGAGAACAGAGAGATCATAATGTAAGAACCGAAGAAGTATCATAACGTGAAACTATGGACTATCCGACTTTAGTAGGCCCGGCGGAATGGACTTTTCATCGTTGGTTGGCTCGCCGATGCGTGTAGTCCGCTACACGTCGATTTCGATCGGTATTCAAGCGGCGTTATGCCATTATTACCCTAATTAGTAATTATACGAGCGCACGAACTCCACCGGGCGGATGCGCTTCGTGCGGCGTGCGCTCGGCGCGCTTCCTCTCTATCTCTTTCTCCTCTCTGTACACTTCGATTGTTGGGTTGACTCTCTATGCACAATATCGCTGTTCCTGTTGCATTCTGCTGCTACTATGCACTGTCCTACAGGTTGTATACCAGATAGTATACGACCTGCCGCAGGCTACGAAATATACACGATAAAACCAAAAGGAAAACAGTAACGGTGCAGTTGCTGTTGCTGCTGCGGCTGCCGTCTCCTACGATATACTACGATGTTGTATACAGGGGGTACAAGAACCGATAATTACTAACTGTTGAGACGAGTCTCTCATTGCGATGAAGCAATTATTTTTTTTGCATCGTTCAATAGATCCAATATTCAATAATTCCTGTTCAGAATTATGGCAAAAGTTAAGTGCTTTTTTTTTCGTATTTACGAAATATAGAAATTCAAATAACCCACTCAATTTTTTATAGAAAGTAAGGTGATGTAAAGTAGCCGATTTTTTTGCAGATTCATTGAGAGAGTTTTTGGAAATATTGTTAAAATCAAAAGGAATGGACAAAATATTATTTTGAATTTTATACTGATTTTTCTTCGTCAACGTTTTATCAATTTTTCCTCAAATATACGATTACATAGAGCATACGATAACCTACAATTTATGTTGCTAAACATTTCTTGCACGTCGATAGCCGATGATTTGCAAATTATATCCGGATCTTTAATATCAGACATTTGCAATTCATTTTCCTATTTTTTTATTTTTTTTTGAAACGCTCTGTAGAACGGATAACTCGCAGTTTGAATAATCTGCTTTGAAATTTGCGTGAAGAAGTACGACTATTCGCTATAGCGGTCTTGACGTCTCGACTGAGAGATGCGTTAGATGATATTTCTATACCTTACCGATGCTTGCCGATTTGCTGCATCGCATTCTCCATAATTCACTGCGTTGTCCCAATTTCGCTACGATCGATGGGTTTTTTTTTTTTTTTTTTCAATTCAAAATTTATTTCTCCCGCCAATTTGTTCATAATAAACGATAAATCTATTTATCGTTACGAATATAACGACGATTCTCTCGCTGCAATACACAGTCCACGAGAGAGCGGTGTAACTCAATCTTGTTATTATCTTACGTGTATTACGAGTTGTTCTCGTCCGCCTTCCGTTCTCAGGCTTCTTCCCACAGAGCATATATTTTCAATGGCCCAATTTAGAGTCAGTAAAGTTAAAGCTATGCTACACAGTATACGGAATATAATCCTCTCCACCTTCCAGCCTTCTTTGGACTACTGTAATACATTTATTTACTATCGTTGTATAATTTTTTTTTTTTTATCAGAAACCTCGTTAATTTTTGTCCTTTCGTTCGAGTATTTTTATCATTGAATTACCTCAGTTGCGAGTCTACCGGGGAGGGCAACGTGAAAATTCACGTCCCAATTTACAGTCAAATAACGTGAAGCAACGATATCGAACAATCGAGACTTCGGACGGTATTTACGATTGCGATTATTTGGACACGCGAACCGTATACGCGTATGTGCGTATACCGGGATCGTTACCATATATGTATCGCACATCCGACATTGCAACGAGTGTACGAATAACCACCTACCATACGATAACTCGCGGTCCATATCTACTTTCCCCGTTACACAGGACACATCGTGGCGTGTGTTCTTTCATCGGAATTTATACATTTCTACACCTTTTCTGAAATGGAATCCACGAAATTGATCGGATTTCGTTGAGTCATAGCTTGTTGTCTCCGTCGGAAAATGCACCTGAAAGTTGCCGTATTGCAATTTTTCATTTAGGTTCTCCATTAGTAGAAAATCAAATTTTGTTCATATCGAAATCATAATCAATGAATTTGTTAAAAATTTTCGTTGATTAGATCGTAAAGGGTTTTTTTTAAAATAACTTATGGGAGCTTTGGCTCATTGTAATCGGACCTATATTACTGAATACACTTTAAATTAAGTTGACAATAATATTATTATAGGTTTCTGGACGTTTTAAAAATGGAAACCATTGAAATCAAAAGTCTAAACTGCTTTTTCTTACATTGAACTTAAACATCGAAGTTGAAAATTGATCGGCGCGAACTTTACTCCCGCCTCGGGTAAGCAAAAAATAACTAAAAGAAATGAGCTTTCGTGTGTAGTTTGCTCGGAATACGAGAGAACTGCAAAATACACGCTCGAGGCATAAGATTCTCGATTACCGGTTGGCAAAACGTTCTGTTCTTTCCTTTTTTTTCCGTCATCTTTTGCCTCCTCGCTCTCTCTCTCTCTACTCTTGCAAAAGTCGTAATTTCGTTCCGTTGCACCCTTTAAGGGTCGAGTTATGCAGAAAAACGTTATGCGAACGTCGATATATAAAACGATATATTTTATCCGATTTTATACTTTAAGCTATAGAGATGCCGCTGTTGGAATATTCAAGAAATTTTTATATTCGCACACTGCGCGAGTTGCCTGTCGATATAATCGTTTCGCCGTTTCTCGAGACTCGAGTGCGAAGGAACTGCATTCCTTTTCGACTCTTCCTCCGCTTCTTTTACTTTTTCCTATGGTTCGTTTTGCCCGCTTCATTTTTATTATTTTTTCACCGGTACATAGCTGATCTTGCCGATTGAATTAAATGAATATAAAATGAAATTCAACCATTGAATTTTTACATTCTCAAAAGCTCGCATGACCGTTCGTCGCGTGACTTTTATCTCAGTTCAATTGTATTTTATTGTTGATAGTTAACAAACGATGGTTAACATATCTTGTTGTTAACCTTTATCAGGTGCAAGAATCAAAGATACTCCATACGAAATGTGGAACACGAAATTTCTTTTTCTTGCATGAATATTGTCACAGAATCTCGAAGTTAAGAGGTGCAGACAATCCAGTAAAGGATGCGGTGAGATCACGAGATTTCAATGCAACGCGAGATCGCGTAATCTCACTTAGTTAGTGAATTCGATAACAAATTTTTATCGTTTTACCGGTCGACAATTTTATCTGAATTCAGTGGTACTTTATTCGTTGGGCAATGCGTTCTTATATCGTTTGCGATGATGTCCGCAGAGTTCCTGTTGCTTCGTTGAATTTCTTTTTCTTCGTATTCCGCATCGAAAAAATCAAGATGCCACTTAATTTTTTTTTTTTAAGCTTAACAAACATCTATACAATCGTATTCTGCGTTAAAAATTAAGCAATCTTCCTCTTTGCAATTTTTTTTTCGACCGCATAGATTTCGAGTTACAAACAACGCGAAAGCTGAGTATATAGCACGGCGTCGCCAGATGGCGTTGCGGTTCTACGAGCGATCGCATTGGTTACAAACTTTATATGCCTATATCTCGGAAACTATTTACTTTTCAAAAATATTTCGAATAAAAAATTTGTTAAATTTTTATCAATGCGTATGACGCGAGAATTCTATTTTAGGAGAAATTTTAATTAAATGCGTTTATTTTTCCGTAATACGCAGAAATTTCATGAAAGCTTATCGCTTAAAACGCAGATATATTCTATTGCGACGGATTCGACGATAATCGGGGATGACTTTTTCGAATGATTCATTCTTCTTTGACTATAAGGTGTTCTCGACAATCGGATTATATCGACGCGCGTACACAGCTGTCGCGATTGCGCCACGCAATAGCCGGTCGAGAGTCAAGATATTGAATCGAACGAAACCATTAGACTCTCACTTATGCGCTATACATGCTTACGCTCCGTTCGTGCTATGGTTTAATGCACTGTTTGATGTAACTATACTAAAATGGATAATACTGCATTATCCGGTTCCTCTCGTTCGATGCCGTGTAGCCTCGCACAGCATTCCGTGTGCGTCGATTCGGACAGTCGAATGGTTGGTTCGGCACGACGCACGTGCTGAAGACGTGTGCTAAACCCCTTCACGTGCATACATATAGCTAACGTACTTCGTTTCTTTAGATATGTCTGCTCGGTTGCTTGGCGAATGTGTAAAGAAAGATAGAGATAGACGGACAGACAGACAGTGTGACCGCTGAGACAGCTGCCACGAGACTGAGTAACGAGCTACGACCACGCGACGTTGAGTACCTATCGTATAGGATTAGCTATACGCCGACGATGCATTGTGTGCAGTTTGATGCACCAACACCAATAATTTCAACGATTCCGACGATACAAAATCAAAGTAAAACGATTGCCCTGAGAAACAGATAAAAATTCAGGACGATAAGTATTGTGTCGCAATCGAAGTTCAAAAGTGCGCAAACGTTACCTGTACGCGATTGATGTATAATCAATAGTTTTCGAGTAGCGAGCACTCGGAATTTCATGTACAGGTATGACATCTGTACTATTTTTTTACAGTACGTTGTTTTACGAAGAACTCGATAAATTGGTACATTTTTGTGACATTTTTAGAGAATCGTTACGTCAGTCCTCAGTTTTTCGTAACAAAAGTCGAAGTAGGTGATTTTTTTTTTTTTTTAACAACCAATATCCTCGTGACATTTTGAATGATTTTTTTTATTGCCTTCATTAAGAAGTATGAAAAAAAAAAGTTACTCCGAAATCGTTGCAATTTTTTTCAGCATAAATGCTAATCTTCCGATGCAAGTCGCTAAAATCATCAATCACGTAATTCCTCAATGAAAAATAAATCTTTAGAAATAATTTCTCGAGCGACTAGTGCTATAAAAAAATTTCGTTCACAAACAGAAATGGCTTAATTGGAATAAAACGAGCAAAAAAAAAAAAAAAACTAGAATTCAAACGACGCGGATGTTTCTTCGTAAACGAGATAACGAGTGTGTGCAGTAGTAAGCGAACGTAACTTGTGGAATTTTTTGTGCAAACAATTTTTTCGAGGCTAAATCGAGCGTCGAAGTTTTATAATTTATACAGTCCTTTATGCCGGTTACATGCATATACATTTATACGCATATATATTGGTAAACGTAGCCTCGCGACTCTTCGACTCCGGCATTGTTTAATCGCGCGTAAATTTCACGCCGTATATTGGCGAACCTCTAAACGCCCACGCCGCGGTCACGCGACGAAGACGAAGGAAGAGTAGAGGAGTGAAAAAAAAAAGTGTGAAAGTGAGATCGACGAGCAGAAAGCGAGTACGAGTTTCGTGTAGAACGTCATTGCCGATCTTGGATCTTAAGTACGGCGAGCGCGCGCGCAGCGGCAGCCCGAGGCTACAGAAAAATTGTTCCCACCGGTCCCCCTTCGGGTTAACTCGACCTTCGATATTAATTTGTAAAGCTTGTCGCGTAGTTCGATGTGTTTCCGCGCGACTGTTCACTCTTTGCCCGTTAGAGTCTTCTGTATTACACATATATTAGTTCACACAATTCCTACGGTGTGCGTGAGCATAGCGCGATCTTTGACTCGTGTGCGTATTCGATAGATGTGCGCGTATATGTAATAGCTACGAATAAGTGGAGGTTACGGCAAAGCGGCGATATCAAACGCCGTCGAACTCTATCGAATAAATTCGACATACTTCATTAATTTTCCATATGTGACATTCATGAGTCCCGAGCCGCCGAGGCGCAGAATCCAGACGTTCCAGGTGTCGCACACTTTTTATGATAATTCCAAATGCTCGTAACCGCGAGAAATACGAGACTTTTATATCTATTAGCAGAAAATTCGATGAACAAAAAAAAAATTTAACACCGATCATCGGTATAAGCGGAATCGATGTTTGTTATGCATAAAACAGATGGAGCGAAAAAAAAAATGGTCAAAAATTGCCTTTGCCTTAACAACGTCGATGTTTATTACGAATATGTTATTTTTCTTGCGTCTCATCGCGAGTTATTGCTGAACAATGTCGCTATTGCCGGACGATCTTCCACTCGCTTCGCGTAGTCATCAGATTCTCGGGGTTAACGACTGTGACAACGGAACGGTGATGGCCCCGAGGGAACCCTGACCATTAAAACGGCCTCGAGGCTACTAGCTAACGTTTGAGAAACGACGACGAAGAACTGCGGGTACAGCGAAATCCCCGAGGGACCTCGCGATAGTTACCGTTCTATGCGCCTTCATAGGCTATTATAGTTATGCAGGAGAGGAAGGAAAAAAAATAAATAGTTTCACATCTACGGAGCGTGTGACATCGTGAACCTTTTTCTTAAGGATTATCGACAGATATGTTCGTCAAGGTCTCTAGAAAAGTTCACGAGAACACGAAGTTTAGATCGCCGCGCAACGAGAACGCGTACAGTACAAAACTTCGTTACGTTATACGTATGGCTTCTCGTGGTGCTACTCCGGGTCTTTCGAGTTCTCGTTCGTGAACTGTTGAAAGGGTTACCACCGAGAGAGGATGCCGTACTAGTGAGACGACACAAGCGAGGCTTTGGTTATTATATTTACACAACAGCATAGCTGCTGCTCAGCTGTCCGGAGTGACACACGCAACGATCCAACGAGGTCACTGCCAACAGACCACGTATAGGTACACAACCCGAAGCTATAACAAGAGACGACATACACTCACTACGGAAACTATGCACCACGAGTAATCGAATCGATCCTGCAAAATATCCGGACAGGAAGAGCTCTCGAATAACGAAAATACCACTTCCGTCAGTATGGATTATGGGTTACAAAATTAATTAATTTTTTTATGCTAATCAATGAGCAGCTGATCGCAAACATTTGTAATTGGTGACAATCCAATCAATTATTTAAAAAAAAAATCGTAGAAATTTGTATACAGTAAAAACTTTCGTTATAACTCGTTTTCGCATTAAAATTGATTTATTAATAATTTTTTCGGGTTGTTGGTAAAAATATCGAAAGAAATTGATTAGCACTCCGATTTTTTGCTGCAGCAAAAACTAGTCGATGTATCATTTTGTAAGAAAGTCAGGAGTTTCAACTTTCATCGTACTAAAATGAATTTACGATCCCTCCATCAATCGACGTCGTGGACTGCTGCGAAAAAAAATGACGATAGAAATCTACGATGATATAAATAGTGAAAAAGAAATCGGGATATTTCGGCTTCCTATAATGTAAGATTATCGCTTCGAAGATCCGACCATAACATAGGATTGCGAGAGTATTGAATTACATGTTTCATGCGATGGAAAGAACTATCTAATAGTCGTTGTGATGCGTTACTTCGAGTCGGATTATCTTCTCGAGAGAACAAGCGTGATGAATCACCGTTATCGCGGCGAGTTAGTACTTAAGTAGTTAGTAATGCCGCGAGTGGAGGATAAGCGTGCGGTGGCAACGTGCGACGGGCGATTCATTCAACCGGAGAAAACTCTTCGTTTCTTCGTCGAAGCTGGCGGTGGCTTGAGAAAGCTTCTTTCCCGTCGGAGTTAATCCAAGCCGCGGCCCTGAACGGACGATAACGACGACGACGACGACGACGACGACGACGATATGTCACTTTCGATTCTCCAAGCCACGCGATATCCACAGCTTCTTGAATGTAACACGGAAACTCTTCTGATTCTTAGATCTCACCGATTATCACACATACTGCATACGATTAAATTTTGTACGAGAAGTTTCACGATAATCGCGAAAACTAATTTTTTTTTACACTCAACCCGGATTTTCGTATAACATATCGAAATTGTGAGTAAAAAAAGTTGCGCATTCGTGATTACAGGGAAAAAATACATCGCGTATAGTTAAAAAAAAAAAAACGACACACGATGTTTTTCCGATCGATTTCGTGAATAAGTTGCGATAGTTTTGGTATTTTTACGGAGTGGTATCGCAAAAACTGAAGTTGACATCGGAATTTTACGGTCATTTCATTATATGAACGTATATTTATTGTTATTATTATTTTTTTTTCGATAACATGTCAAATATTCTTGGTATTTGTATAGTTTCTACTTTTGAGTCGCTTGAGATTCCTCCATTCTTCCGTAATTACATGCATCTTCGCCGCTGACAGGTTCATGCTAATACCCAACTCGAGCGGATAACCGAACGATTGAGGGAAAAAGCCAAACGGAGAAACGTTTCGTTATGTGTTTTGCGCGAAGAGATTTTTTAGCCTTCGAGAAACCTTGAAGATCGCAACGTCAATGAGATGCTCTCCTCCGCAGTTGTATCGGCAGTACAAACATATTTACATGAATATATCGAAAAATTTGCTTTGGTAAAGCGAAACGAAATTCGTGTAATAACATACACTCGGTATCGTTATTTATATACATTTAAAAAAAAATGAACCCTACTAAGATGTTGTTGAAGAGTCTTACAGATAAAAATTAGCATGAGTTTTAAAAAGCTTCGGGCGAATTCGCCGAAACTATAATTCAAAACGCCGTTTCGTTATTTTTTCTTCCTTCCATCTTATTTTTATTCATATTTCCTTTGTTTTTGTTGTTTTTTTTTTTTTTTTTTTTTTTTTTTTTTAATACGCTCAACACTGCACGCTCTCTTTAGAGGTTTTTGGGTAGTAAATTTGTGGCTTCTTTTCTCTTCGCGGCGTCGTATAGGCTATTGACACCGATGCAACTTTAATAGCGCGAGACTGACTTACCCACCGATGGCTGACATTCGTTTCTCATCATTCTTTTCACATCGTATACATCGTAACACCGTTCTGTTGGGTTCTAAACTGGTAATAACTCTTCGTGGATGAAGGCTCTTCTGACGGCTACATGAATATATATTTTGGTTGCAAAAAAACGATCGAGTTGCGCGAGTGGAATGTTTCGTTCGATCGTATAACCCGAAAGTAGTTCAAAGTTTCGACATTCTTGATGGTTAATAAGATAGATCATTTTTTTCCCGAAGACAGCTGTTAAAAAATTAACTGTGGATGTGGAGAGAACGAACACGTTGGCGCGGTAAAAAATGCTTTTATTGATTATTGCCAATAAATCATATTTCATAAAGGTTCCGATCACTCGTTCGATAAAATGCATTTTCCTTGCATTCCAAGAGACTTCGAAGTAACTCTTGTACGAGCTGTCGTTCGATATCGAGTAGCGATTAAACATGGTACAGACCGAGTTGCCGGTGAACGCCCAATAAAACAGGTATTCACGTTGCTCTCTTGGCTACCTGTGCTCGCGGCGCATCTGGCTACGTCCTCGACATCCAATACCGTGGCATCGCGGCCAATGCGCGTTCGGTCAACTCTAGTCGGCTAGCATTCCAGCTCATTGACTCGTGGAGGATGAGCCACTAGTCGAGAAAGAGAGAGAGAAACAGCCACTTCGTGTATCTCGAAAGCCCGCGAGGGTAACACAGCAGAGTCCTTGTGTGTGACTGTTGGAATGCTATAAGATTGATAAACTCGGCGTTCGAAAACGTGACGGCGCGGAGTAACGATAATTGCCATCACCTTCACCCACGTTGTTCGAAGTGTAGTAATAATTAGCTCACTGATTGAAAAAAAAAAAAAAAAAAAAAGAAAATACGATACTTTCAGAAATAAAATTTTATGAAATCGCATAAATCGTAGATATACATTCGATCGAGTAGTTGAAATTTATGTTTCGACTGGAATAACAACTTTTCGGCAAATTTTCGTATTGATAATTTATGCTTGAAAAAAGTATATTTTTCTAAAATGTATACCAGTATCGTTATTTTTTGGAGGCGTCGAAAAGTCTCGATGATTTGTCAAATGATTTATCGTGAAATCAAGATCGGTATATGGCGAACGCGATAAATGAGACAAAGATGGCCTCGACGGGAATATTGCCGATTACGTAAGTTGTCGAGAGATCGAGGGACGAGAGAAAGAAAAGAGAGAAGGAAGAGTCATCATCATCTCAGAACTGTGGAGAGCGCGCGCGGATTCTCTTCGCGGCTCGACTTTCAAGGCCGTACTGCTGGCCGCCAAGAAATACGATCGCTAAATCATCGGGGATGGAATTTCGTACGTGCCACACAGCTTCGAGAAGCTGCGTGAACACGCTGCTTGGTACGCCCTGTCCGTTCGATTCTGCACGGACCACTACGCGTACGAAAGTTAATCCTTCAAGAGGCCAATACCGAACGCACTCTTCTTTTTTACGTATTTTCTTGACTTTTTTTTTTTTTTTTTTTTTTTTTTTTTTTTCGCATTTTTCCATCGTTCTTTATGTCTTGCCGGGTGCGAGCAACCCTTCGGTTCACATATTTGTATCTTCATTTTTTATGTTACTTACTCGTAAATATTTTTTTGCTTAACTGCTATTCGTCTCACAAATTACATCGAGCGATTATTAACTGATCGATAGCTTGTGGAAAAGAAAAAAAAAAAAAACACCTGAAATACCATTTTTGGAGAAGGTTATAGCTACGAGAAGCAAGCAGTTTAAATTAGTGTGTAAATTTATTGGCATCAGATTTATTTTTGTTCTTTCGTTTGGTTTATTCTTCCAACTCGTTTTTTCATTTCTCTGAAGCGTGCGGCTGTTACCTCGTCTTTCGATTAATCTTGATTCCCGAAAACAATGTTCAACGATTAATTCATTCCGATTCGATCATTCGTATTTGAGACGACGATGCCACGGGACGGTGGCCTTTTCATCGATCCAGCCGCGATGTCCAATGGTCCCTAGAAACGGCAATAAAAAAAACACGATCTCAACGACGACGATAGAAGAAGTTTGATCGTTCGAAAGAGGTGAAATGAGTTTCCTAGGATTCGATAGAGGAATGCGGATTGACCGGATCTCTCGTCAATCTCAAACTTCTTTGTCCCTAACAGATCTTATCCCGTATCTTCGATTCTTAACATCAATTTCGAAGCTATTTCATTAGTTATAATTTGCAAAATCAATTTTTTTTTTCATCGCCTTCGCATTCTATTAAGACGGCGCCCTTCAGCGTGTTGTGAAAGCTGTCGGTATCGATTTGTGAAGCGAAAATGATATCAATGATTAATTTTTTAAAAAAATTACGTAAATGTATCTTCATATAAAAAAATCAACGTATTTCATTTTTCTGCATTACTATTTTTTTTCTATTCTTAAAGCGGGGGGGGGGGGGGCAGAGCGTGGAAACATTTTTTGAAGCCAAAATGAAGTTCCGTTTAGTTTCTCGATCTGACGACTGACTATAAATAAATAAACGATCGTAGAATGACTTGAAATTCGAGCCCTCAGTGAGGTGCAAACATCTGCTCAATATCCGTCTTCCTGTTCAAGTACTCTCCTCGACATTTACTCCCATTGCAATCTCATTTTTACTCTTGTCGTTCACCTGCTTTTTGTGGGTGTCACTCCACTGTGTTTTTTTACCCTCTCACCTGCCGCGCACCTTCGTCTCCGAGTCCTCAAAGCTCTTTTCAAATATATTATTCGAAATTTCTTCATCCAATTTCATTCGAGACTTCGTACGAATGTACATACCTATTTGCGTCTGTACCTTGTCGGCTTTTTACGAAAATCCACGCGCCTTTTTTTGTTTTTTCTTCTTCATTGCCTGCGGATGTGAGTCCTCGCCGACGACGGAAGTCGGGCAGGAAATTTGGCGAGTCTCTACGAAAGGGAAGTTCTCACGGGTTTTGCCCGAACGATTACCCGGACTAAACATCTCCGGGGCACACTCGCCAGTGAGCTCCGTGTGCTCTCGTCTATCTTCTCTCTTCGCTTCTTGGCATAATATTTTCAGTGCATAGTAGCGTAGTAGTAGTACCCTTCCACACTCTGCTTTCTCAGTTTCTCTCAGTTTCTTACAGTTTATCTCATCTCTTCGGGGCGAGGCGTTCCACAACGACACGCGAGAGTCCAACGGAGATTGCTTGCCCAAGGCTGTGACTAATTTTCAGTCTCTCTCTTTTATTTTCTCTCTCCCACTACACGAACAGCCTGCAATCTTGTCTTTGCTCAAATCTTCTAAACGAATCTGATGCTCCTGGTCGTTTCGCGCGGTTCAAACTTATGAAGAAAAAAAATTAAAAAAATAAAGAAAGAATCAACAAGTCTTTGCGGGGGAACAAAATTTTTCTTCGTATTCGTTCGCGTCTCGAATCTTTTTCCTACAACTGAGATATATTATTCGCCCCCGAGCGTGAAGCGTAGAAAATAAAAACGCCTTCTCTACCTGAGTTTTTACAATTTTTTTTTTTTTTTTTTTTCATCAATTTTACGAAAAGCGACGAAGCGCTTCTAGTTCTCTACCGTGTTTCCTCGATTCGCTCAGAGTGCCCGAAGAGTCGAAGCTATTTGGAATCGTAAAACGCGAAGAGTCGGAGAGAAATTTTTTTTTTTTCCGTCCTCAGAGAATAAGGAACTCCCACGCGATCGAAAGTGGTAGGGATTTTTGTAATCGTTGATTCAAGGAACGACGATGTGGAGAGAGCTAAGGAGACTTTGTGAAACGCGTGAGCGGTGTATAAGCAAAAATAAGCGTGTCCTGGAGGTCAAGGAGTCGCGGAGGTGGTGGAGGTGTCGTTGGAACGATGATGGAGATTCGGAGACCAGTCGTTAAGGCGCTGCAGCTGCATTTCCTGCACTGTTGCTGCAGCTGTTTGGTACCATTTTCCTCGGAAATGCTGAAAGATACTATTAAACACCATTAAAATTTCCTCAGTCCATCTTAATTCTTTAAAATGTTTATAATTACGTTAATAATACAATTCGTTAATTTCATTACATTTCGCGATATATATTTTTTTTTTTTCGTTAAACAATGATAGGTTACCTTAATGAAATGAATATCGCGTTTTGATTAAATACAAAAAATATACATTTCGTAAAGAAAATATAAATGTTTAATTAAGTGGTCAAGAAAAAAAAAAAAAAAAAAAATGTATTTCTCGGATTGCATTTTCTCTCCTGGAATACCGGAAACAGTAGACGAAACGCTTTTTCGGTTAGATAAGTATCGAAATCTAATAAAAAAAATAACAAGCGGATAATCTCGTGTTGTTAAACGTGACGAGGAGCATTGTCCTAAGGATAGACGCCGTGTATATCGATTACACCGATGGACCCACGCCAATGTAGTGCGTGAGATCAATCGAAAGGCTCGATAGACGTGGGTCCATATAATACTTGCATATTTAACGAACAGCAAGTGTGGCGACAAAGAAGTCGATGGAGGTGGAGGATGGAAGAGCGAGAGAGGCGTGTTGCACGCGTCGCTTTCGATATTCGTGCGACCTGCACGCGCTTCGCTGCATTAGCTTCGTACATAAGGTGGATACATACATACGTACCCTATTCATAATGTCTCCACCTCGGGCATTGTCTTCGGTCCTCTGACAGGGTGATTTATCGTGATCGGGCGCGAGACGCTTCTCAGCCGTGCCTTCACTCTCCATCGATGTGTGTACTTACACCCGTACATACATAAGTATACCGTACGAAAGGGACTTACACTTTGAGTTCGACGACGATGCTGAGAAGCTCTCGACTCAATCAATGGAACGGAAAAGAACGAGAGAGCTAAGAAAGAGTCGGATGTACATGTGACTCTTGCCGTTTCTTACACTTGCATCCAAACCTCGAACTGTACTCACTCAATCAATCATTTTCACCGTTCAATCGTTAAAATTATTATCCATAGGCTCTTGAATACAAAATTAGATAAACGGGATTCGAATAATTTTTTTTATTCATCGAAAAAAAAAAAAAAAAAAAAAAAATACTAAACTGATATCATTGTTGTGTACATGGCAAATATTAAAAATTTTTGAATTTTGTTATAAATTGTTGGAAAAAAAAAAAAAAAAAAAAAAAGAAAATCGTTGGAGGTCCGACACGCGTGACTCTCGACCTCACGTTCAGCTGCGTGGGTTATACACACCGTAACCCGTCCTCGACAGAGAAAGATAATCCATCCCACGTACAAAACACGCGAGGCAACCTCGAGAATATCCTCAACTTCTTATATATCGTGAATATATACATGTATTGTGTATATATATATGTAAGTTTCTCAAATTAATTCCAACTCCGAGTCTGGCTTGGCTAGAGCTCTCGCTGGTGAGTGAGTGCTGAAAAGAGCCAATTATTCCGAAAAAGGAAATCCCACCGTATAGCCTCTCTGCGTTGTGTGGATCTCGGTGTGTAATATTCGATAATAAGGGACGCAATAAACTCCGCTATACACAAATATATAAGTATATAAAACGTTTTCTCGGATAGTTTAATGTAGATAGGGAACGATAAATATATATACGAAAATAACTAACAGCCCACTCGGCAAACACTATTTCCACTCGATCTTATTTAATTCGATTCCTGCGGTCATCTCTTGTACACGAGCATTGAAATTATCGATGTGGGCGGAAGTCAATGATCGGATATGTTGGTAATCCGCGATTTACAAGAGCGTTTGGCATCGTTCCAATCGAAGGATGTCGTCCAGTGACGAATAACACTCGAACACTCAGTTTATACCTAATAATTATTGTCTACGTTTGAAGTGAATTAAGCAATCGTTGTCGTAATAAAAAAATTATTATTATTAAGAAAATCACTAATATCCTTCAGCTACCTTCGTATTACGAAAAATGTTATACACCCACGTGACTCATTAAAAGTT
The DNA here is from genome assembly GCA_963971235.1 of Cryptus armator. Taxonomy (NCBI): domain Eukaryota; kingdom Metazoa; phylum Arthropoda; class Insecta; order Hymenoptera; family Ichneumonidae; genus Cryptus; species Cryptus armator. Next base: position 1,412,213 of record OZ020234.1, on the reverse strand, counting down.
GCCACAAGTGTCATTAAAAAAAAAAAAAAAAAAAAAAAAAAAAAATTGAACCGGAAATAACAAAAGTTCGTAATTTCTGATTCCAAAATCTTCGCATTGCGTGTCGTATTACTCTATCGGTCGATCCATCGATCGTGATTCTTACCTCTTACTATCCTCCAAAACAGTTCGCAGCTTTTTCCCACGCGTCTTCGACTTCTCTCGGAAATAATTTGTAACGCGGGCTATTATACTCTTCTGGCAGCAGTCGCAACAGCAGCAGCAGCATTCGTTATTCCTAACTCGGTTGCGAGGGTGTACGCGATCGTTCGGCGCTCCACACCTATTCTCGTGTACACATATGCATCGCGAAACAAATGCGTTCGGTGCATTTACCCGGTTGATTAATGTCACCGCTTTATGCACAAAAGAGACTCAATGTATAGCACCCATATATATACTCAACTATATACTCTCACCGATCTCCTATTCTCCTCCTCCTCCCTATACACGCATGCAAACCCATCAAGGATAAGCGCAATTCTCTCATCTATACATACATATTCACTGCGTAATACATTAAACTGCAAGTATCGTTGCTTTGACGCCATATCTAGAATACGGTATAACACCCCACACACAATCTTTCTTCCATCTTCTTTCGCTTCATCTTCTTGTATGTATACATAGAGAACATCGCGGTATATTCCTCTTTCTTGCGCGCTTCGGCCACTTCCCTGCTTGCCATGGAAAGCGTCTCGTCTCTTAGATCTGAGTCTCTTCCACCCGCTTATACAGCGGTGTTTATCTATGCGTACGGTTACAGTGTATCCTCTGTCCTGTAACCCCGAGTTCTTACGAGCACGCAGTTGCTACATGTACGAAGATGCGCGGATGCGAACACGTAAGATACGTACGGTGTACACGGGGCTCACACATGTATGCAGGCAGGATAGGTATTAAACGCGATCCGGCCTGCGATAGCTTTATCGGGTCGTATGCACCATAGTGCAGCGGCATTCGCTCATGCAGACGCAACGGCTTGTGTGATAGTCTGCGTGTGCATGTGTAAGGAATCTCGTAGTACGACGTAGGGAAATGCATAACCAACTGAGGGAGAGCAGTGGCGCGAAGTCCAAGTCCAACACACTAACGTCCGCGAAATGAGTGAGTTTAACACGTTGGCTATGGTTTTGCGACTGCGAATTCAAGCGCGTTAATGATCGACTCGGAGATATAGCGCGAACGAGACAAGATTGTATTTTCTGCGGGAAAGAGGGACCCGGAGAGGGACACACGTTTCGTCGTGGAAGTGTGCGGAAGAAAGGCGCGGATCCGCGGTGTGTGAAGGCATATTGCACATAGTCGTAAATAAATAGCGCATCGAGCTGCGCACGTTCGTGCCCTCTGTGACTCACGTTCTGGTACCGCGAGAGAGCTCTTCCCAAAGATATGCATACGTTTAATGCGAGGAAAGGAGAAAGAATTATACGAAAAGAAAGATATGCGTTTACGTATGACTCGGGTTGAGGCGCATCACGCCCACGCAACAAACGCAATTTACGCAAGTATCGCAACGTTTTATTGTGAGACCTTTTTTTTTTTTGCATACTTGGGACGTGAAAAAGTCTCGCGGATCTCAGACTTGAGTAACCAGGATTTTAGTAAGTGGGTCAGTTTTTTTTACACTACAGTTTATCCCTTTAACGGACTATGGTGAAATGACTGCGCAATTGGAATACACTGCGCTTTCTAAACAATTAATTGATTTTCGTATAAGTGCGTTTGCGTCACAAGAATGTCTATTTAGAAATGTTATTATTCAATAAAACATTTTTTTTTTGATGCTTTGGAGACGTAATAATCAATTGTGAATACATTTTTGTTTTAATTATAATTTTTTTCATAAAAATAATGGAGAATCGTTTCAATATAATAGTTGATACAATCGCGAAAAACGCGCGATAAATTTATTTAAAAAATTTTTCATATTTCAATAATTTTTCATCTAAGATTCATAAAATGATTTTTCAAAGTTTGAAATAGATTTGCGACGCTTACATCGTAAAATTCGATCCGTTCGTTCTCGTGAAATGATTTTTCATCGATCGTATCGCGCCTCTTTGACGTCACGAGTATTTTCACTGACATCTTGAATATTGCTGGATATATTTACACTAAAGTATATCGACGCACATAAACATTGAGGTTTTGATCTCTCGTGAGCACATGAAGAAAAAAATAATGAAGAAAATCTGAAGGCATTGAGATTATTTTTAGTATCGACGTGGGTATAAATGATCGCATAAAGATGCGCATACCTCTCGGATCATCTCGAATGCCTCAGCAGGGCATGAATCCCGCCAGGTAACCCTCGAGCTGCAAAAAAAAAAAAAAAAAAACGAGCAGAAAAGAGGAAGGAATTGATAAACCGAGAAAGAACGAGCGCGAGAGACGCTACAGCATCAGGTAGAAAGGAAAGGAAGGGAAAGGCTTCGAGATGGAGGAGAAGTCGAGAAAGAATCGAGTGACGATGGAGAGAACGACAGAGAGAAAGAGAGGCTCGGCGTCTTGGCGCCAGCCAACCCATATTTTTTAATCTTTCACGCGCACTCCGAGACTATGTCCTCTTTTTTTTTCCATTCTTAATTTCGCTTTTAAATCAATAAAAAACCATTAAGTTCCTTTTTCGATGAAATATCTTTTGTTCATTTTAGCTATATTTTCTGCAAAGTTATTTTTTTATTTTTTTGAACTCGCGAAGATCATCTCTAAAAATGATATTCGATGTTGTTGGGTCCGACACTCGTAATCCAATAGTCAGATTGCATTAACAATCGTTCGACTGCCTTTCCAATCGGTCCGTTTCTATTTCCAATCGCTACTTGATGAGCTCTGGTGGAGGATCGACGTCCTCCATCCGGTTGCTTCGGAGTAAAAGAAATCAATGCATAGTCATTCGTGTGTATATTTGTATATGTATATCAAGGTATATATGAACGTACATACAATGAGCGTATATAGATATACGTTCATTGGGATCGATGAGATCTGCTGCTTTTCTTCGTTCCATCGAACGACGAGAGACAGACCCTCCGAGCATTCAGTGGATCTCGAGTGAAATCTCGATCTATCGAAGTCAGAGAGCCTCGAAGGATATCCTTGAAGTCCTTCGAAGTGCTCGCGGAATAGCCGCGAGTGAGGCGCGCATGTATAGATTATCCGAAGCGAATAAACGAGTGAGACTCGTTGGCGACTTATCGAACGAACGTACTTATCTTCACTGGGGATATAGGACTCGAAGTGTACGATGCCTTCGAAGACTTTTCTCGCACAGTCGCTTCGACTCTCGTCTATCGCGGGCTTCTCGCTTATCGATAGAGGCCTCCGCGTGCGGCAGAAGAACCCGGTTGACGTTTGTATCGGGAAACGTACTCTTGCCTCGAGTGCGTTTGCGCGGGGTGCGTCGATCACGAGCGAAATCTCGATTGATCTCCGACCAACAGATCGGAGAAATAGAGAAAGAAGAAGTTGTTTATTTCGCGCTCTTGGAACACAGCTCTCCCTCTAAGAGTCACTGCACATTTCCATACAAGTCTCCCCGCGTCGATGTAGCAAGTAGCGTAACAATCGCAACCTTAAAAAAACTCCTAAGTGAAGAAAAAAAGGAGTGATAATCAAAATCCCAAAAAGCGTTTAATCAATTTTTCAGAAAAAAAAAAATCGTCAAAAAACTAAATCACGAAACCAATAATCTATGATATGGTATAAAAATGATAAAAAATGATTAATCGATTTTCTTCAATATAAAAAAATCTTAATTTACAACACAAACAGAATATAATTAATCGTTTAATATCTTAACACAGAATACAGCCGATAGGCCCCTATGGTACCGAGTAATCGATATCAAAGTGCGAGATCTCGATGAAAGGGAATCTTTTCTTCTTCTTCTCAAGTTACAAATGTATCCTCTACTCTCGCAGCATCGTGTCGTGAAATTTATATCAGTCACTTAGCAGTGGCCTCGACACTCGCAATGGTTGAAACAAACAAAGAGAATCGCGAAGCTGGGGTATGGAGCAATAAAGCTCGATGAATAATGGCGTCGCGACGTCGCAAAGTCTCTCTTGGGTGCTCGGAATACATAAGGACACGTAATACAACTTGTGTTCATACGTGAACATATATATACCAGTATATAAATATATATATACAGCAGTCTTTGGTTCGAGCGGCGATCCAATTAGTCAATCCTCGCGTGGCATCACGCTGGTACCTCGGGCACGCGCGTCCAACAGAGAGTCAGTACGACACCGGGTCATTCGTTAAAACGTAGAATTCTGCAGTAACTCGACAAACACGATGAGTCAAAGTTGCGCTGACAGCCTCTCTGTTCGTGGTCTTTCGCACAAAGGGATTCACGCGCGTCCAGACGGCGAAGAAAGGAGAGAGGGAGATAAGCAAGAAGAAAAAAATTAAAATGAAACGAGTGAAAGGAAAGGGAGAGGGTTGGAAAGAGTGGAAAAAAAAAACAAACGAATAAAAAAAACTTAACCGAAGCGAAGTATAATCGAAGAAAGGGAGAATAGTATTATTGCGTCGAGATACATAGTCTCTGACTCACAATCAGAGGTGATTCAATCTTTCTTGATGATCTCGAAATCGTCTTTTTCTTTTTTTTTTTCATCTTAACTTTGGTGGTTTTTTTTTTTTTTTTATTGTCGGAGCCTCTCTCGATCTTGGCTGTGGCTCTTCCGGTTCTCTTGGGATGCCTCCAGGCTGAATCACATCGGTCAACTCGAACCCCAAGCTGTTTCGTATATACAGTTGTAGCCATAGACTTGCCGAACGTTAGTCATCGCTGAAACGCGAATGTCCAAGTTTCAACATCGAAAATTAATATAATCATTTTTTTTTTACTATCAAGATATATTTTTTTTAATGTATAGATTTCAGTATAGCTAAATTATAGTTGCAGTTTGATCGATACGACTAATCGAAATTATCGAGATGCGAGAATTTTTTTTTATCGCATTTCATATACTGTTATTAGGCGATTGTTGACGATGACGTCACAGAATTTTGTACTTTTATACAGCCGCAGGATAAGACTGATATTTTTCGAGAAAAATGTCTCGATAACAAGCGTACTAAGAATCTTCGGAATTCTCGTTGAAAAAAAAAAAAAAAAATGTATCCTTCAACGATATTTTTTTTTTCACGCTTTTATTCCGCTGCAGCATAATCCTTTTGTTCGTCTACACAACCACACAGCACTTGCCTGAGAATTCTTACCACCTGCCCCTATTACTCGTTCTCTATTGCCCCTAACGCATTAACTTATATTGCAGGAAGTTCCTTCTCTTTCGTTATCCTCGGTACCCTTTCCAACAATCTTCAATTTTCAACGATCGCAGTATATACTCGACGATCCATAGTATAACCCGCAGATATTACAATTCTCATGTTTTAATAAATACTACACGCAACGATATGGTCTTAAAAAAAAAAAAAAAATTTCCGGACCCGCAGGCAATTAATGAGTTCGTAGCTCTTGAGACATCTGGACAAATTAATTCGCGACTTTGCTCGCAGTGCCTACAGTTATTACGACGATTACCGACGCAATTTGGCGATACTACGCGCGATAACGATCGTATACATACTTCGCTCGATTTCTAACAGAAATTTTACGTCCGACATTGCCGTGGAGCTCTGAATATAACGAGAATGCGACACAAATGTGAATGCCTCCATGCGTTTAGGTAGTTGAAAGGAGGTCCACGATGACGAAGGTCGTTCCTTGGCCTTCTCGAGTCTCTCGACTCTCCGGAGAAGAAACAAAAAAAAAACTGACTGGTTTCGGAACGCGTTCACTCAAGCTACCTTGATGGCATACACACTGCTCCGGGATATTCGGCTCTTTATATACACACAGAGAGCTGTGTGTGCCGCAGCGGTAATATTGGTGTAGAAAGTTCAATGAACCCCTCGAGCAGCTCTCGATCACTCGACCGATTCTCCAGCTTGGCTTACGTGAATCTTATAAATAGAGAAAATAAAAACCGTCGTCTTCCGATTGAAAGACGTCATACTTGCCGCTGGCGAATCGCGTAATCGTTAAATCATCGGAAGGATCTTGAAAACGAAAGATTAATACATTTACAACTCTTCTCAAACATAGCTACGCGATGGCAGGAGCTAAATCATCCCTGGTTAGTGCGCCGACACATATCATTTTATTTTTTTTCGTAATCAAATTAATGAATTTCGGGATTTTTTATTGATCCACTTTGTTCAGAGCTCCGATTCGATTTTGGTAAATAATAAACAGACGTCTGCTAGCATTTCGAAGCAATTAATTAAAGTGACAGCGATGATTTTTTAATACTTCTGAATGCCTGAAACTAAACATGTTTTTGTCTTGGAAGTCGGTATTGTTGTTTTATCGTTAAAAAAAGACTTTTCGACATTTTTTCGATTCGGCAACTCGGCAAAATCAACTCTTAATATACGAATCCGGCGTTTAACGAGAATGTAAAGTTAGGCAGTCAGCGATCTTCGAACTGTTGAAATGATAACAAAGCGCGAGAAATAAAATTCTGCAAAAATTCCTCAAAGTAACTTTATGCATCCTTTCATTCATTACAAACGAAAGATACTTGTTATAGTCATTCGTATTGTTAATCGACCGTATATCTAAAAAAAAAAGGCAACGCCATTCATTCTAAGAAGCTTTACAGAGACATTTTTTATTCGTATTTATCATTTCCACCGACTAGTCGGTTATTCACTCGGAGTTTAATTGGATCTCGAATGATCGACAACAATCTTTGAAACGCTGGCTTTGCGCGATAGCAATGTCGTCATTGCCCACTTCTATATCCATTGAAGCGTGACGTTTGACTCGGTTAACTCGACTGAGGGGCGACGGAACTTTGACGCTGCAAAATAATAATTGCCCTCCCCCGCGTCTCGCAAGAAAACATAGCAAATGTTTGCGGGGGCGGGTATACGTCTCAGAGATCTCGTCGTACTCGTGCTACAGCCCGACACCCGAACAATGGTAGATTGTGTTCCTGCGGGTTAATTTAGTAGCTCGTTAGCGATGTTATTTAGTATCCGCTTGTTCTACAACCCCGTTGTCGTCTTTGCCATCACGTTCTACTCCTTGCTATAGATCGTTTCCTTTCTTTTTTTTCTTTCTCTTCTTTTCATTACCGCATTACTATTGTTTTTATAAGTAGATTCTAACACACCGGTAGCCTCATTATTCGTTACTTTGCAGGCGCACTTACCCTTTTTGGAATTTTTATCGCGGCGTAATACCGAAGCTCGAGGTTACTATATCCGATCGAATTTGCATTAATGTCGGATCGAAGAATCTTGCATCATCGACTAATTTACATATCTTTTATTGTTCCAGGTAAGGAATACGTTGGATGGAGATTTTTTTTTTTTTTTTTTTTTTTTTTTTTTTTTTTTTTTTTTTATCGTATCGAGTACCTCGTTGATCCTTTCGTCCTGACGCAATGCTCTCGAAGCTTATACGGGGTGTGGTGGGTGCGCAAACATTCGTGAGTACTTCATTAGTCATAAATTATTATCGCTACGTTGTGAACGCTGCTGAACGAAGAAAAAGAGAGGAAGACGGGGGAAAAAAAAATTAAATTGAATGAATCAAATAGGGGTTCGCGCTTACGTATATATTTCAACTTGAATCGATCCCGGACGATTATCATTATCGTGTTTTCTCGGCTCGTCGGGCACGACTCGCGGAATGCGCGACTGGTTACTTTCACTGTCACCTCGCGTGAGGGTTCGTAGACACGCGAGCTCTACAGCTCTAAACCTCTCCGGCTCTGTCGGTCTCACTTTTGCTCGTTCGCACGATGAAAACTGTTTATTTCCTATCTCACTTGTTCCCTGTGTACGCACGACCGTGGGCGTGTCTCTCAGTACATGCGACACGGAGCGGAGCCCCGACGATTTTGTGCTCTCTGTTCTCGAATTGCATGCGAAGAGGCGCTTGTGTATTTTAACTCAATTCATTCGGCAGAAAAGGCCTTTCATCGGAATGAAAAAAAAAAAAAAAATATATATATGTTACAAAAATGATGATTAATCTATTATTATAAATGTTTAATGATCAATTATTTTTTTAATTATAGCTTTGAAAAAAAAATAAATATCTTAGAAAAGGTTCGATGAAATATCATAATAATTACTTGCGTTTTTTTTTTTTTTTTTTTTTTTTTTTTTTTTTTTTTTTAATGATCATCGCGATGTAACATTATTTTATTTTCTTGTGATGGAATCTTTATACTCGAAGAGGTTATTTTTTGCTATTTATATATACACAACAAATCTATGATATACGCAATGTCGTGAGATAACATTTGTGAAAAATCTTACGTATGAATTCATGACCATGAAAAACGGAGCATCGTCCAGTAGGATGCAATTACGCAGCGGTTGCATTAACGTATTATTTATATTATATTAACGTCGCGGTGGACGCGTGCGCTCAACGGTGTGTTCCAAGCTGAAAAGATCTTCCCGTCGACGTTGCGTGCGCGTCGACTTATGTCACGCCGTCCGACTTGAATTATAATATTATCTTCAGGCAAATACAACCACTACCGTGCGTCGACGTTTATATCTCCTTTATTTTTTTTATCCCGCCAAGTCAGTCATTAACTTGCATTCTTCGCACTCGCGAGAGGCAACTCATGAATTATGCAATTAATTAAGCCCCTCGACTGCGCCGACTGCGGACCGCACGAAATAAATAAACAACCGTAGCAAAAAGGAAAAAAAATAATAAAAAAAAAAAAACTTACAATCTCGACGCGAAGAATATTTATTAGTTTATCTGCCAGCCGATTAAATTTTTATCGTTTAGCCGCGATCTTTATACCTATTCGTTTTCGATAGAGGCAATAATCTGATAAAAACGTTACGGAACGAACGAACTTGGATGTGTAGAAGTTATTCGCGTATCAATTTGACCTCATTTCACCCGGTATGAGTCACGCGAGGTGTTACAGAGCCTACAGTCCGATGTATTGCAAATGGCAATCAAAAACATCGTTGAGTATTCGACGGATTAATTGATTTGTCGTCTGCGCCTAAGTGCTTCAAGCTTTGAAAGTCTCGAGAATAGAGACCCGATACGTCGGAAAAGTGTCGTTATAACGTTAGGAAAAAGAATACAACGACTGTATAATGAAAAGAGGGTTAACCTGACTATAGAAACGAATAATCTAACGATCCACAAGTTCAAATGTCCTTCTTATAAATATTGTAAGGTTTCGTTCGCAGTTGACATTAAAGTCACGTGCGAAAAGTCATTACATATCCCCGACGCGGTCGGTCATAGCTAAAAAAAAAATACGTATATAGGTATACGTGTGTCCAACGAAAAGAAAGAAAAAGTGTGCAGCGTCGAAGCAACGAGACCGAGAGACCGTTCACACGCGACATAATCATGATAATCATGATAATCGTCCGTTGGCCATAGAGAGCCCCCAGAGCAGAAACACAACAGCGAACGATGTGCAACGACCACATAGTCCAAGAGGAAAGGTCAGAGTCGAGACAGTCATTTCTCGACTTCTTTAAGCTTTGGGAACCGTAACCAGTTACACACTTATTCCAAGATAACTTCATCGTACTTCAGACACAGAGTGTCGGAGAGCGAAGGGAGATAATAAATGATCTAAAAGATAAGAAAGAGTTGAAGAAAAAAAAAAAAAAAAAAAAAAAAAAAAAATTAGGGAAAAAAAGAAAAAAAAATGGTGACCCGCGATGTGGAGGACTGCTGCTGATGGGCTCGCTGATGTCCTCGGTCATTACTTCACTGTGGCTTACATTTTATTGCACGGTTTCTCACACGTTATATATGGTTTACCACCGCTGTATATACCACACGAGAGTGTTTTACGTTGTGTTGTAGACGTGTATTAAAGCCGCATAGTGCATCGTATAACACTGAGGCATGTGTGTCGGATGTGGGTCAAGTCCCACGACCGTGGCGAGGTGTTTAGGTACATACTTACCTATGTATATCTTACTGATTACTCGTCCAATGGGAAATCAAAGTATGCGTCGTACTACATCGTGACTCGCATTAGTAAGATATAAATTAAATTAATATTAATCCATTTTAGAACATTCCGAAAATTTCGATTTTAACAACAATTTGGATAGTTGTACAGTTGAACCGCTCTATTCTTAACTTCGTTTAACTTAACACGTTACCATGGCAACGATTTCGCTCATCTGAATTTCCCCTATCGTCCGCTTACCTCACTTCAAGCGCGGAATGTACACTGCGCACGCGCAGAGCCACGCGGTGGCTATGCCGCGGAGGGGCGCTTATACCCCTCGTTGCCCGTAGTGGCGGCAACTGACTGAAAGTGGGGACTGTAGGGAAATAGAGAATAGCGAAAGGGTCCGGTCCCGTCAAGTTAAAAGAGGGGTTGTAGTACTGTACTTATTTTTTTGTTTCTGGATCATCACTGAAATTTATTGATTCGAAGTGTTGTGAAGATTACGGATTGAACATTTTTTGGTTTTCGTGTTAAATAAATATCCCGATGTTTCGAACATTAGAATTAGATAAATTTGCAATGTCTTTTTTTTTTTCCTTACATTCGTATGCTTTTCTATCGCAATGTGGACTGTTTAACCTCTTGCGTCAGAGGAACCAACATTTTGCCATCTCACTTTGGCGGCACCATATCCGAGTTGCGTGACTGTCTTACACGCGTTAACAGGAAATCAGAAACGTTTTCTGAGTAGTCAAAAAGATTGAACAACCAATGAAAAAAGATGTCGTGTGAGACACACGAGCTTCCGGAGACTCGACATTAGCTTTGTCGCGTCTTGAATTTCGTCGACATTGGCGAGCGCCATGTAGAATGGCTCTCGACGTGTTCAATCGCACCACCGAATCGTAACCACGAGTCGGATATCGGGTTTGATACGTGATTACAAGATCGTGAGGCAAGGATAAAAGTTCCGAAGGGGGAAAGGGATGGATTAAAAGGCAGCAAGCTACCTATACACACATACATATGTGTATATATATATATCTATATACATACGTATGGTGTCGAGGCAAAGTTCCGTACGTGAGGTTACTGCCAATTGCAATGCGAGCGTTTAGCGTAACCCGTAACAGAAGTCAGCGTAGCAGTAATGTGAGCACTGAGAAGTACCAGCGGCATCAGAGTGCCCGCCGCGTAGGAATAAACGCCGCTAGTAGATACGGCCGCACTGGTACGGCACGTATGACGCTTCGTTTTCCACTTTGCCGATGTTATTGCTGACTTCCAACTTCTCCATTGCGTATTAAACAACGAACTATTATTCTCACCTTGCTATACATTTTTGTCACGCAATGATCTCACGTACTCTCAAATGTGTGAACTCTGAATCGTCTGTACAGATCACGTTTAAAAATAAATAATCATTTTGAAAAAAAAAAAAAAAAAAAAAAAAAAAACTGGCGAGAGATCAATTTTATGGCGGAATTTGCGGAGTAAAGTTCAAACTGAAAATTGATCTCTTCCAAGATCTTAGCGATCGTCAGCGTATTGTCAGGGGCAAAAGTATTAACATTAATAATATCTATAATTATATATATTTTTCTTCACAATAATTGCCCGGATTGCTTAGAGTCAAGTCGTTCCGCCTTTGGCGAACAGGATCTATAATCGCGTATATCGTGCGGTTTAAGTGTATAAAACTCAAAGAGTTAAATCGGTCAATATTATAATAATAACCGCGAGAATCCGGCTGAAATGAATTTTACTTTTTTATTTTGTCTCTCCGATTGTACACGCCTCTCGAATAATCTTGTTTGTTAAATGTGCAACTACTGTATGGGTTGAGTTCGCGGGGTTCGCTAATTGAGTCTGCGAGACTACATTGCCTGACGGAATAAAATATAAACTGGAGCGATCGTATCTCGTGCTCCCTGAATAAATTTCATTTAGAGACCGAGTAATGTTAGTCGCGCAGCTTTTAAAAATTAAATTTTTTTCGCGCTTATAATTTATATAATGATTTTAAACGCTGTCGACGAAATGAGATTTTGGAGTTTCGTACACCATTTTTTTTTTTTTTTTTTTTCGGCACTCTATACGAATTGTTTGTTTCTTCTGTAAATATTTTGAATTTTAGATTTTTCAAACTTAATTTTTTATTTATTTTTATACTGAAAGTTTAACTCTCCATTCAACCCTTTTTCAATTTCTTTGGGTTACGCTCTTCAGTCGTCTCGTCACGATTCCAGACTGCCGTGACTTCGGCATTGTCAGTCTTACGATTCGATCTCGTTAGTCTCCTATTCTAAGCGATCGGAGGAACATACCAACATCCTGTACTGTAATGCATTACTATACGTATACAATCTATATACGTACCATGAGGAGAGCACAGTATAGAAGGGGATTGTATTAGACTCTTGGTTGTATTAGACTCAAGATTGTAATATCTTGTCCGGATGATCGAGTCAGAGCTCAAGGCGAGGTGGGAGAGTTTTGTTCTATCCTCGTCGTTTAGCTTTTCTGCGCGCACCAGCCAGTTAGAGATTTTATAGTTTCACCTCGATCCCGTCTCTCTTTCTCCGCGAAGGCAAAAGCCGGTGCGCACACAGGGGGCTCCCTGAGTGCACCGCTGGCGATCCACCGTCAAGCGGATAGCTTCGAGATACTCGTCGTTCTCTCGGTCTTCGGACCGAGTAGGACTTTCCTCTTTGCTGGCTTAGAGATGATGCTCCAGTGAAAAAAAAGAAAAAGATTCAACGCGATCCCGAGAAGAAGAAGCATTTAACATACCGACCGCCGGCGACGCTGAAACCATCACGTCTATACCACAAATAACGAGTCGCCTCTGTTATTACGCACGATATTTCATCGTGTCGGGGCAAAACTTTTCTCCGTTATTTTCTACTACGGCTCATCTCACGGGCTCACTAGAGCTCCTTTTCTTTATAGCTTCGGTCTGTCACACGTCGTGGCGAATCATCGTGTGATAACTATGACGGTGACAACACCGGGGTCAATAATCGGCAACGTACCATTATCGTCACGTTTTACCGAAGCGCAAGCCAGATACGGTTGAAACGTGACGTAGCGCATTTCGTTTGTTTATAGATTCTCCAACGATAGAATGACATATAAATCATTGAAAATATGCATTTCATATACAAAATTAGAGTCTTTTTTATATCAAAAATAAATATAGAATATGTTGACTTTTTTTTAAAATGCTTACTAATCAACAGAGTGAGTAAAAAAAAAAAAAAAATAGGGTATTTTTTGACGAAAAAAATTTAAAAAATTTAATAGAATTTTTTGGTGGATTTTATTTTTTTTTTGTCGCATTTATCAGATTTTTTTTCGCATGTTATTATTGTCCATCTTCATTGGCTTAATTCTTCTGGCTCTCTGGCTGTGAGCCGTGTACACTTTTTTGCGCAATAAGACGGGTAGAATTAGAATTTGCTTTCGCGCGGTTCTTCGCCGTCGCATTGAACGCATTTGAAGGCGCGAGTTCCAGAAGGCTTCTAAGTATAAAACTATTATATCGCACTTTAGTCGTTGCCGAGAGAGTAGCTCCGCAATAGTGAGAGAAGTCGGTAGTACGACGAAGGAGCAGAACGAGAAGGTGTGCTTGGGACCGAGTTGGCGCCCTTGGCAGCGAGCCTTGCCCCGGTCTCGACGCTTTTCCCCCTCTAATGCCCTCTTTGTCTCGCGCGACTACTTTGCACGGCGCTCTCTACCACTTCAAACTTCTCCCTTCTTCTACTTCTACGCTTTGCGAAGGCGGCAGAAATCTACAACGTGTCCTATCGAGTTGCTACAATATACCACTGTTATAACATCGATGTATGAAATAAAACGAAGAAAACGATTTACAGAATTTGGTCGAAAGAGGTCGATCGAAGAAGGGGTGAAAGTAGAGAAAAAAAGGTTCCCAAAGATACGAAGATATGTATTCTTTTCAATAGAAAAAAAAAAAAAAAAAAAAATTAAATACGAACCGATGTTCGTTATCCTTTATTCACGTCGTACCGTTCAATCAGTTCGAATAATGAGAAAAAATGCAAAGAAGGAACTGAAACGATAAGTGCTTAAATGGGACAAAAAAAATTATTAAAAAATCCATGTCGTTGTTGTAGCGCGAGAAAGGCAGCGGGATTGTCACATAGTAACGTAAGAAAATATATTATAGATTTTATTTAAGGTGCAACCAAATTTGCAAAGAAATTCGTATTAGGTTGAGGCTTTCAGCCGCCGGTCGTAAAACCGAACGACGGTATTGTCATGGAAATTGAACTTTCTTACGGATACGTTCTCGATAATCACTCGAATCTAAGTATTTTTTTTTATTTAAATTTTTCTCTTTTTTTTTTCACTTTCTTCGCCCGGAGACTCAAAGAGACCTTCGGCGTGTTTCTCGTTTCATAGAGTGGCTTTGAGTCACGAAGAGAAAGAGGCCCCTGTTGTTCTTTCTCTTGTCGTGACTGATCGCGGTCCAGTCGAGGAGAACAAATGACTCTAAGAACGCGAGCGGTTAGCAGGTCTTACGTAATTTGCATGTTTACTTTATCGATTACTACTGATTTCTTTACTGTGATCGCGTATTCATGAACGCACACTCGCTAATCGGATCGATTGCGACACGCAAAAATATTGCCGACTGACCAATTTTTTACTCGTTAAAATGCAAAATTAACATCGTATTCAATGAAAATCGAAAGTACTGTTAAAGATTAAAGCATTCGTAGGATTTATTGTTTTCACGTCTTCCGCCTCGAGTATCTTGCAGCAACTCCGACATCAAAGGTAATCCATTGCAAAAACAAATATAAGTACTTGTCTCGCCGATTTCCTCGTGCGATATGTTCACTCATAAAATTAACACCTTCCAATCGTCAGTCCAAAATTCTGATCTTGCATAATGCACGATCTTTCGTAATTTGAATCGCACAAATGGTCACTAATTTCTCAACTCGACGAAATTGGCTAATCACGACAACGCAGCAGATATATACATTGAATACATATGTATTTTTATTCATTGTCATCCGATATAATTTCTACTAACCTCAAACTTTTTCTTTCACTATCTCTGCCGCCCCCTCCTTGTATAGAACTCCTGTATAGCCTCGAAATTTCGGTCAAAGGTTGCTATGACATCACGACGGCGATTATTCGTTCACAACAAACTCTAACGAGTAGTTTCGTGCCTAATTATCCGCCATACATCGCGGGTTTCATTGCTTTCTCATTTGTCTTCATTATTTATATATATTTTTTTCTTATTTCGAATATAAAATTATCTCTTTCGATTTGTACGAGTCGTGTCTTCGTTGGCATGATTTCCGCCAAGGAAAGCGAGAGCATCGTGCAACATTCTGACTTTTATTCAGCGTCTCTGTTCCGTTCATTGGCGAGATGCTCGGTTGGGTTGTCGGCTTTGCAGTCACTCGATCGTTCTCAACACCGCAAAACGTCCGCGAGGCCGGTGGTCGAGTCAGAAATCTCTACCATCGTTGCAGAACCCGCCCCGAGACCGCAAACGAGATCCGAACCGACTACGAGTATTATTATCTATCTATATACATATATATATAACTACTAATATCTTTCGCAGTGTCTACAACACACATATCGACGCAGCTTTCGATCGATCGGCTCCTCCCACGCGGCTTAAATCGCTGAATTAAATCAAAATAAAGTTACAAAAAAAAAAAAGAAAAAAATTGCGAAAGATACGAGTGATAAATTATTATCTATTTTGTAGGCGGGAAAAAGTGATTCTCTTGTTTTACGAAGTAATCGAAGTATCGATGAGGGTTGGGGAGGGGTTGAAATATGCATCGAAATAAAGACGATAAAGCGATGTATGGATGTGTAGGTAGAAGATTTGAATTTGTATCTATGTGGAAGCATACAATGAGGTTTCGTGTAGACGCCGATCGGTTACGATAGTCCCATTAGAACGAGTCGATTTTTTTATCGATTATTCGATCGGTGAAAGGCGCAACGAGCCGTCAACCAGCGATAAAGCTTCGATTAAGAACAGCTTTGATCTCGACCCCTTTCTTGGTAATAAACTTTATTAGCTATGCAGAGTTACTCGGACTTTTATTTTGGCTTATTCGAGGTGCAATCTTTCAATTACCTCAATTTGTAGCGCAGCTATATTGTATCGTAGTCTTCGCATCCTGTACTTAAATCAATTTTTTTTTTCTTTCGATTTATTGATTATATTGTCGATAATAATAATTTGATCATCGGATATCCGATGAATCAATGAAATTTGTTATAATAGTTGTTGCTGCTGCTTTGATGCTTCGATTTTCTCGCTCCGTGCAAATCGATCTATCGAACGATTTTTTTTTTTTTTTTTTTTTTTTTTTTTTTTTTTTCGCGTACCGCGATCGTGTCTTACGGATAATCGGATCACGCGCACCACCACCGAGAGTAAATTCTCTCTCCTGCCACGCGAGATTAATTCTCGGCTCGTCGATCACGTCCCACGTTTCAAGTCGGGAAACAACTCTCGTTCGCGTATCGACCGTGAACGAGAGACGATCAGAAATTTCCCAGCTATAGAGGATAATGCACGCGTGATTCGCACGCACGCAACGCTCTTTCATTCCGGTCAATCTACAACCGCCGTTTAGATGTACAGTCGTTATATTTACCTATCTTATCCGCGTGATTTTTCTTTCGATATAATTATTTCGGAGCCCGAAGACTCTCTAATAATTATGTAACAAATTGTTTGCAAGCGATATAACATTCTTTAGTTTGGCAATTCTGAAATCGATACGACATAATGTAAACGACACGTATTTCGAGGCGATACGCCAATTTAGCGAAGTAAAGGCTCAACAGATCTCAAGATCCTCGTGTGTGTAATACGAAACACAAGCGGTAATTACACAAGAGGAGTGGAAGAAACGCAGATCAAGGCAAAGAGAGATGCCGGTGTCTCGATACGTATTGGCCCCGGGTACGGAGTACGGTAACCAAAGCGACGGCAGGACGCAATCGTCGGACAAACAAATGACCGCGATCTATCAGCGGCGCTGATCTAAGCGAGAGAGTTCCAACGGGCTTTTGTGATTCGGTTTCTTCATGTGTTGGTCCCTCCGCAGATCTCTCAGTGTGTCCAATGCTGTTGACTAATATCAGCCGAAAAACAGTCGAAAAAAAAAAAATTCTGTTTTTTGTTCCGCTTTGACTTACTCTTATAATTATTTTGTCGATCTCTATCCTAAAGTCGGTTTGTCGGACAAACTTTAAACACCACTTTTCTTCGGCCCATTCGCCTACTTTGAAATGAACTTACCGCACAAAACTGCACTGCATACTAAAACTACTGCAATGCGAAACGATATCACTTTCACGAGGAAGAAACCGTGAAACCATCGTTCGCACGCTCCCACGGTGTTACGTCTCTCGATCTCGAGCAGTGAAGAACTCTTCTCAGCTGTGCTCTTTACGTATATATATATAAGTTAGCATATGTATATATATACTATAGATGATGAATATACAGTATAATAAAGAGAATACCGAAACGCGTTCGCAACTGCTTCTGTTCTGTGATATATCCGAGAAACATCCACGGTTACAGCTCATGCAACCGGGTGAGATGCAACGTGTATAATAATGTATACGCTGATGTATATAAGTACCGCCTGTGAGGAGTAGAGAGGTGGCTAAGCACGCGAGAATCGGAATCACAGACAAGCCGCGAACTCCTTGTTCTATATTAAGAACAATCGTGTAACGTCGTGGATTATATCTCGTACTTTGTTTTGTTACGAGGAGCGAGCAGATCTATTGTTCGATAGACGATAAATCGAGGAGCCCATGGCTTCCGCGTCGTCGCCTCGTCGTTGTCGTTGTCGTCGGTTGTACGAATTCGAAGGCGTTCGCGTAGGCATCTCTCACTGTGGGGTTCTCAACTCTCTTATGTTTATCTATCCTATACACTTTATCGATTTGTTTTAACTCTAAGCTCGAAGCTTCCACTTCACTTCCTTGATGTCGATTGAGAAATTGAAGTTTTGTAGACAGCGTACGATTTTTTGTTACGTCGTCATTCTGAATTATCTATTGTCTCCATTTTTGTTTCATGTTGTGAATATATACTTTTTTCTTTGACAAGACATGAAGTCCCTAATGAAGAACTGTTGGTAGTAATTTAATGTTATCGTTGTTTACGTCGATCGAGAAATCAACTCAATAAAAAAAAATATCTAGTCGCAGTACCATTCATCGGCCATTGCTTATCAATGGAAACACGTAACGTACGATAAGGATTGCCTTGAAAAAATTAAAAAAAAAACCAACATGAAATCTAACGGTGCATCGAGGGGTGCAATTAACGCATCGATTTTCACCCGCAAAGTTCGCTCATTCGCAGTGGATGAATGGCGATATTTTCAGAGCGATCACCTTTTATATCTCGATGTCTTACTCCGGGAGGGGGGGTGAACTTGAGACTCGTACAATGCTACGCATTGATTGGCTTAATTACGGTGATATCAGCGTAATTAAAGGCCCGTTGCGTTTCTTTGTGGTCTCTTCTTCTTCTTTACTTCCTGACTTTGCCTTATGGTTTATGCGCCGCGCGTTCTCACTTGGGCTCTTGCGGCCCTCAAGGAAGAACAAGGGTCCACGAACCCGCAATGACTCTCGAATTGTCTTAGCTTTACACTGCATAATACCTTACTGCACAGCTGTTACTGTAATTGTGTACACGCAGAAATAAAGTCGGTATAGCGTGCGTTACAGAATTGTGTAGCTGCGTGGCAATGTTCACACTCAGGTAGTATAGTACGCTTTTATACACAATTTCATACACGTATCCAATATAGTACCGAAGTGAAGCAGGTAACTATGCCGATCGCGTTAAGTCTAACCAACTCCTGTTGGCTGTTGTCTGGTAGATCGCCTGAAACTGGACTCTCCGTAGCTCTCGATCCTCTCGAATTTTCCTAGCGGTAATTCTCACGCGCCTCTTTCGCTCGTTCGAATCTGTCCGCCACCGCACGCTCGGTAAAACGTCCGTTACTCGAACGAAGTTACAGAGAGCGTTAGTTTCGTGCTCCCACAGCATCTATGCTACACGTTTGAGGATAACACGCGGTTGAGAGAGTCGGCGATGCAGAAGGCGAGAGAGGCGTTACTCTATGAAAATCTATGCCGGCAGCCACCGACCTCGTAAAGATATCTCGCTCTTGCTACTTCACCTCTTGTCTACTATGCAAATCGTGCGTCTAAAACTATGCTGCTATGTGTCCTGAGTGATATCGCTGAAGCTATGTTATGCCTTTGCGATGGTATTCGTGTGACGCCTGATGCACGAGAGCGACGGGCTGGAAATTCTCTCGAAGGGGGTCGCTAATATCGTGTAAATTAAAATGGATGCATGTATGAGACATGCCAAACGAGACACAACATTCCTTTCCATATTTTAATCGGCTTGATCGATAAAAATTTACGTAAATATTTAAGTGAGTACTCTTTACTTTGCTCTTTTCCCATTATCTCAAAACAGCAGTAAAAATTGTTGTATTGTATTGCGAGATCGCATTTAAATGCGAATTTTCTTTGACAAACATTTCCCCGGTGAGTAGATTTGACGATATGACACTGTCGAATTTCAATTACCAATTTAGCGTCATCTGATTACCGAATTTCGTTCAATTGCTACTGAAAAACCATACGGTATACTCAGTTTTGAATGCTAAATACATACGTAACACACCCGTATTGTTGTTACCAAAGAAATTATTCAAAACGTTTCGTTTCGTTTCGTTTCTGGACGTTATGCAAACTTAATAAAGTCGAGAGGGCTCTTAATTTACTCGAGCAATAAAAGATGTTTCTCAACGGTCGTTAAAATTACTTTCTCGCCATACCCCAAGTCTAACCATTCCGACGAGAATCCACATCGTCACTACATTAGTCCTTTGTGTCTCGGCATCGTCTCACTGCGTTTCATCGTATCATCCGTGAGCCTGAGGTTTCCGAGGTCACTCGGCCTCGAGAAACGAAATCCCGTAAATCTCGGGCGGTTAAGCTCGTAAAACGTGTAGAGATGCTACACGTCTTGGCTCGCTCTTTCGTCGTGATAGTATTGGTTGAGAATGCATGCAAATCTTCGAGAGGCCGCAACGGCGAAGCCAGAAGAGATCCGCTTCTAGGTGACGCGCGGTCCTATCTCACTCCTTCATTCCTGCCGCTCGCTTTCAACAAGATCCGGAAACCTGATTCCCTTTGCACGACAACGACGAGTTCGCAAAAGATGCAGACGAAGAACCGACCAGAACGAACGAACGCAGAAGATTGAACAAGACCAAGCGACCGGCAAAACGGTAACAGTTAAAAATAATCGAGAGAAAAAAAAAAATGACGAAAGGAGAATCAGGGCAACCCAAAGGCTTATCTCAGGAAACATTCCATTAGCCTCTGCGACCTTTCTACCATTGAATAAAAAAAGCCTAAGATAGAGGTAGAAAGGACGAAAAGTTAAAGAAAGCAAGTGAAAGAGATAGAAAATGGTGTTGGTGTGCCATAGAAGTCTGTACCAGTGGACCGAAACTTTCGTTTTCTCTACACAAACACTTACTCGGTCGCTTGCCCGACGATCTACATTCCGTTCCGTTCTCCCTTATTCCTTAGCTTACCTCGCATATGTGGTGGAGTTCCTGCTCTGTGGAAGGATTGTAACACTGTTCCTCCACAATTGGTTGCCGCTGGAACTATCAGTGCTGTTGTTGGTAGAGGTGTGTTTGGTTGTGCATAGGAAGAGATGTACAATAATGAGTGGGAAGTTCGAGTGCAGCAGAGCGCCCCGAGCACGAGGGCAAGATCGATGCCTTTCGTGCTGAGGTCATCGCATCGTGATATGTGAGAATATAACTCGGTCTTTCTCTACATTTATCTATTGGTAGTCGCTTCGCTGTTGGACGAGAATAATGAGACTTCAGTGCGGTGAGCGGGGAATTGCTCTGCAGCTGCGCATCGATTGCATGCATACCTGTATGTGCAATTGGGATTATCTATCTACGAACTCCTAAATGACTACTTCGAACTTTCATTCTTCTTTCACCGGGTTCCCTGTATCCGCTACATTCTTAATTCGGACTGCTATTACCGTACATGTTGCATCGTTAGAGATTGACCGGATTTGTACTTTTTCCCAGAAGACCACCCATATTTTTGAATGCAGGTTATCATCGAGACATTACTCTGCCTGGAATGAACCTTTTCCAACCTGTCTGTAGTGAAATCGATACGACAGGATTTAAGCAATATGCCCCTCAAGATTCTCTGCCAATTTAGTAAGTTGTATCGCAATTGGAGGCCCCTGAACCTGTATATTGCAGACCTGATCTCTCAGGCCTCAATGAAGATACATCGAAATCCGCTAGATCAGGAATCTTCATGTACCAGTTCCTGGATGCTTCGTGTAGAATAATGAGACTCAAAGTTCTGTGTATGGTAGATGAAAAATGAAGATTCATCTTTCTTCCAAGAACTACTTCGAACTTTCTTCCACCCACGTTCTGCTTCTTTTGAACGAACTTCCGATATTTCGAGTCGATCAATTACTTGACTGTTGTTATATGCACTATAGATTCTTCGAAAAGAAAAGGTTTTGCATCGGTGTACATTCCACTATCGTCAGGAGTCTTTAAATATGCCACTTCGTGGGCAAACCATACGAAATAATGAGACGAGGTGAGAGCGTCAATGCATTGCCGTCGATAGGATACAAACTTAACTTTCCTTCCCCTTTCACCTCCGCGTTCCCGCGTCGCCTTCTTATTTCTACCATTTCTTTTTTGTCTACCATACGTATGCAACCGTTCGACCTTAACTTTTATTCAAACCTTCGAAGACCTTCAACCTCCGACGCGACGGACGATGCATCACACTGTTTATCGGAGTCACGAAGGCTATCGGCGGCAAAGACCATGAAAATTGTCGCCTTTCGAGACACAGTGTTATTCATTTTTTTACTCCTGGCTCTGGTAGATCGAATGAAAGTATAAAAGTCATATCTTTTATGAGCGCATTCCAAGGCACATCGTATGTTGCCAGTAAAAAACTGTAACTTGAGCTAAAAAAATTGAAACAAAACCCTTTTAAGTCTGCATGGGATACATTTTATCGATACACACGGAGGAAGACCTTTGGCTTGAATTTTATCTTCTATCTTATCCCGACTCTTCTTTTTACGTCCATTCAGGATTGAACGATAAATGAAAAAAATGCCCTCAAACTACCCGCAATGCATCAAAACCTCGTTATCAGTTGGGCATCGCTATAATTCACCGTAAAAACGTTCCAACTCAGCACAGGGTCGACAGAAGAAAAGAACATTCTGCTCCGTGGCTCATCCCAGAATTCCGACCTTCGAGTGTCTCCATGGTTTCTGGTATGTGGAAAAAAAACTTACAAACGGCAGTGCAGAGTCCTACTGTGTATGATCGCAGTAGAAGGTTCCCTGAGAAAAATAACTCGAACGGTATAGCCTGTAGCATCCTTCTTCATTCCCGTTGGCCTTCCACGGAACAGGAGGGTTTCTGCTATTTCTCTTGCTGCAGCATCTTCTTCAGCTTCAGCATCTCGCGGTCATGCTCGTTGCCGGGCCAACGATATCGTGGGGAGATAGGGTCTCGCCCTGACTCCGGGTTCAGGTGAGCCTGGTCACGATTGCCCAACGAGTTTCCTCCACTCGCGGCGAGAAACAACAAAACTCAATCAGCGAAAATTCCAGTCAATACTTTATGATGTCTTTGTCAAGATCGTATTTGTGCCTTCGATCTTGTATGAACTATCCAATTTCGCTGCACATTTTGAAAAAAAGTGAATTTTGAACTATCGTCCGAAACGAAGACAGGGATACGGAAATGTGTGTGGTCCCTCAGGGTCAAAAATATGAGATGAAAGTAAGAAAAGAAAACGGTAAATAAAAGAAAGCGAGTGAACCGAAAGATATAATATGGTGTTTATGTTGTTATGTAGGGGCAACAAAGTGGTCAAAAAGCCTTCTTGATTGTGACGCTGATGCATCCACAAATCTGCCGTTGCTTTTGAGGTTTAACGTTCTCGACCAATCCTCCCATCGTCATTGGTGTCTCGTGCATCTCGCAACTCACAACTCCGCGTCAACCTTCCACGAGCAACAGTCCACCTACTTCGTGGGCTTGGGCTGCTTCACCCGCAGTAATGTTCCATATTTCACTGTGAATGACGTAAAGGGGGGCTATGGGGGAGGGGAGGATGTCCCGGAGGCAAGCTCCTGTCTCGCTCTCTGCCTGCCCGTTGCTTCTTCGCTTCCAATCCTCTTTCGTTCGCCTCCAGCAGCTCGCACGGACAGCAGACGTCGTGTCTGCAAAGCGGCTTCTTGACTGCGGGACCGTTACCTAACCTTCTTCCACCTTCGCCTCTTTATTCTTCATCTTCTTCTTCGCCTTCTTCTTCGTCTTATTCTGCATCTTCGCCACCTCTATCGCCATCAACCTCCACCTTCGCCACAGCCGTAGAAAATCTGTGTATAAAATCCCGCACGCGTTCGCCTTTACGAGGCTCATCGTGAAGAACATTATGATCCATTCTGAAGAACTTGGATGTCATTTCCATACTATTATGAAGTGTTGCTTTGATTAAGAGCCTCGAAGTACGATATAGAAAAGCTTCTTTTGCTTCCTTTCTTTCAAAATGAATTTGTTTCGATACCATAAAAGACCATACCGTATTATAACATCCCTGTCGATGGTCGGAATATGTACATCAGAATTTGTCATAAACAGTTTGAAGATTGTAGTCTAGCAATCGAAGAGTCGACAAGCCTAGAAGCACCGACAGAAATCAATCGTCGCCGGAAGTTTACGTTAGAAAATTCTTGCTAAACTGTCTCATTTGGTTGTGGATGATCGGAGGAAAGTGCAGGGCAGGGGAACTACTGGACTTGGATAGAAGCGATAGGCGTAAGGTCTACTTTTCTAACCGCGAGCAGTCTAGAAAACGAATGGTCAGAATGAGGGAAGATGATTCCTAGTCCATGCACGATATGTACACGCACTTGCGGCATAGTCCTAACCACCGTGGAACGTATGTATATATGTGTCGAGGTTAAACCACGCACCGTTGATCGTTTATCGAAATGAGCGGTTGTATGGAATCGACGAAGAAGAAGAAAAGGACACGATTTAAACCCATATACCGTTTTGCGCAGCCAATTTTTTCTCTCTGCATAGAAAGGTACTTACAAATACAGTACATCCAGCGCTCCGTCATCAAAGGTGGACTCCACCTTTGCGAATACTGAGTACGACTTAGACTACTCACGCTCGCTGCTTATATAATCGAAGACGTCTTCCTCGGTTAACCAGAAACACGTATGATGTTAAATTTCCATATACATCAATTCGGCGTGACAATTATTCGAGAACATTCGTTCCCAGATTGGTTGGTCGGGAAAAGAGATCGGATGCACTCTTCAAGGTGATTTCAGACTCATTAGCCCTCCGACCGAAATAGAGGAGTGTTGGGCA